>JAVUNC010000004.1:36334166-37733333 GCA_032173965.1 Sitta carolinensis | reverse complement strand
ATATGCAACCTAAACCTCCCCTGACACAACTTTGGGCCATCCTTTCATGTCCTGTCACTGGGCACCAGACACAAGATCAGTGTTTGCCCTCCTTCCCCTCAGAAGGAAGTTGTAGACTGCCATTGGGTTTCTAGCCAGCTTCTTTTTCCCCAGGCTGAACAGACCAAGTGACCTTAGCCTCTCCTCAAAAAGTTCACCTTCATGTCTCTTCGCCATCTTTGTTGCCCACCTTTGGGCACTCTCAGAGCTGGATGTCTGTCATATACTGTGGCACCCAAAGCAGCCCCCAGCACTCGGGGTGAGGCTGCCCCAGTGCAGAGCAGAGTGGGACAATCCCCTCCCTTGCCTGGCTCTTGATGCTGTGCCTGATGCAGACAGTGTTGGCCTTCCTGGCTGCCAGGGCACTGCTGGCTCATATTCAACTTTCTGTTGCTTTAAAAATAATTTTTATTGCAAAATGAATTACGTAATTTGTTATAAAGTAGCATCAGTCCTGGGTCAAGCATGAACATGTTGATGGCAGGCTGCTCAATTTCCTCAGTCAAGGATTCCTTCACTGGCCAGACAGAGCAGCCACCTCACTCCCTGCTAATCTTCGTGACCATGGATGAAGATCTGACACTAATGATCTGGAAGAACTGGCCCATATTCTTGTCTTGCTTTTGCTGCAGAGAGCTGCACATGGTGTCTGACTGGTACCACCAGGCAGCGTCAGACACACATATGGGCACCTTGTTAACACCTTTTCTGTTTCTTGGCCTTCAACACCTTTGCACTCCTCTTTCTCTGCTCAGTCTTTGCCCAAATAAACAACTTTCCCTAATTAACTTTTCTCTCCTGGTGCCAGATGTGATGTACTAAAACTAAACTTATTTTTGATAGTTACCTAGTTAGAGTCTACTACATATGCCAGTGCTACTAGGATTAGTTAGGTGTTACTGGCCTTTCAAGACTGTACTCCCCAAAAGGTGTCCAGTTTCCCTCAATTTTTCTGCGAATTTTGACTACTTAGTCAACTTCCACCTTAATTGTCCTGAGGTCTTGTTAAATTTGTAACTTTTGTCATCTTCTCACACAATTTCTTGTGCTGTCCAGTAGCTTTCCATGTCCTGCTCAGTTCTCTTAGCCTTAAGCTGGGTAAAAAGTCTCATCGTTTGCCTGCATCTTGACATGTCAGTCAAACATGCACTGAAAGCAAGTTTGAGTACAGAAAAGCATGTGCTGTCTTTCATCATGTTAGTTTAAGTAAATGGGTTTAGAAAACGATGCAGTTAAACTGGGGTGACGTTCAGGTGTACAGATGCTCTGAGAAAAAGATACATGGGTACTACCTAAAAAGTTCTCTCTCTGCTGCTCAAATACTTATTTATATACAGGTGATTTTTAGTGAATAAATATCCTCAAATTTATCCTACCTATGCAATGAATTATTGTTACAATAGTAACTATAGTAATAATATATAAGCTTCACAAAAATTGCATAAATTCATACTCTAATTTTAGACAATATATTAAAGAAGAAATGATGACTGGAACTAAATTATCTACAGAATGTTGAGTTTTTTCCTCCATGCTGTGGATGCTTTGAAAAGCCATATGTAAAAGACATCTCTGTTGTTATCAGTAAATGTGAATACCATGGTAGTTCAGGCATTAACAGATAAACTTGATTGACAATGTTTCTACATTTATCAGTAGCTAAATCTTTTCTGTTGTGGGGAGATGCAGTGTTTAAATAGATAAGAAACTATATTTCAATGAAAAAAAAAATAGCATGTTTGAAAGAAGACTCCTGACTGTACACTAAAATATGATTCTTGAATTAGTCCTGTATGCGTGCTTTCTCATGTTCTGTCTAGTACAGACATCTCCTGAGAATACTTTCCAATTGCTTTCTCAGAAGCACAAAGATGCTGCATTATGATGTGGTAACAAGGGAGCAGAAAGTCCACCTTCAACCTTCATTAAATAGGTTGTGACTTTTATTAATATAAATTGCTTCATTATAAGAGATCATCTAATTATTTCTGAATTCACAAAAGGATATTCAAATAACCCCCAGGGAGGCTTAAATTTCAGATTTTGCTAGAGGATGATGGACATTTGAGACAGTTGTCAGGGAGTGTCTTATTATAGGTAGCCTGAAAATTCCAATAGCTCTGAAATCAAGCTCACCAGACTGAAAAGAAAAAAAAAAAAAAAAGAAAGAAAGGAAGATGTATGTGTAAAACTTTTTGTAAGATAATCATAGTGCTTAGAATTGCATTAGTCTAACCATCAGTGGTTTATAACAGAGTTATAAATATTTTATTGGATTTTTAATGATAAAAATATTCTTAATGGATATAATATAGGGTGAGTGCACTATTACTTGAAAGCTCTGATGTATGGAAACTCCATCAGCTTTGAGCTGAATCAATAAATCTCACAAGTTTGTGTTATGATGCCTTAGTATCTTGTCATCTACTACCCATTTACAACAAAAAATGAAAAACTATAATAAAAGCATACAGCTGTGTTTTGGAGGTTTTTTTCAGAAATTGAAACAGACAAAGAGATTTTGAGTAGAACAGTGCAAATAACTGATTTCTTTATTTCTGTGGGTAAAACTAATTTATTAATTTTTTTTTTCTTTTAACATGTCAGGAAAATTAAGCACTCATCCATAGGGGAAGAGAACAATTCCATGCTCATATACACACCAATAGGTTTAAATTGTCACATTCCATAAGTAACCCTGCTTAAGAAAGTACCTGAGATCTGTCTTCTCCTTGTTTGATGCCATCTACATTCATATTCAAAACAAAATATGGACGCAACCAAACCTGGCACTCAGGTTTTACCTCCCTTTAAAAACAGAATTGTCAATATAGACACTTACTCCTTCTTACTTGTAGGCTCTTGTCCAGGAAGCATATAAATATTTAAATACAAAGTAGAATAGCTCTAATCAAAGGTTGTGCAGTAGCTCTGATTCAGAGCAGTGGGTGGCCTGGCCTCTCAATTAACAGGGAGATTAAAATCTGTGTCCTGAAATGGATTCTGAGGATTTAAACCTTGACGGTGTGGTCACACCTTAGAATTATTAAGGCAGAAGAGAAAAACTCTTCATTGCATCCAGCAGTCTCAGCTGATAATGCTGAAAACAAATTTTACCTGCATTTGGAAGATATTTTGTAAAAATAAAAAAGTGAAACATTTGATGAGTTTATTATTTTGCTGCTTTCTTTATCTCCTCTTTGCATCTAACTTTTGTCACCAGTGCTCTCTGATAGTATTTTTATTTTAAATAGTATGTGTAAATATATCTACTCCTTTATAAATTACTAAATAGACAATGTTTCCATTTGGAAAGCAATAGGAAAAAAACCGATAAATTATTTGAATACAAAGAAAAATATTACTGAAGGTAAAAATAGCTTCTAATAATAACTGCCAAAATCCCTCTTCCCTTTGTTCTTGAAATTCTACTTCTATTAATCTACTTCTTAAACTAAAATGTCTTACTGAACAAAAATTTAGGATATATATCAGAAACTTTGAAGACCTTGTGGTATCAGATATTAGACGCACGTGAAAACTACTTAGAAAATAGCTACCATGTGTAAATCAAGAATTAAGCAGTGTTAGGGAAGGCCTGATTTTAATTTCTTGTAACCCGGTGCTTTTCTGGTTTACTGTAGTTGAGTGGGTCCATTCCTCCATCTTTAAGACATCTCTTTGCATAATATTTTCCTTAAAAGAGTTAATTTCCTCCTGTATTATATACTTAATCTAGTTTGTAGGATCTTTATTTTCAGTTTCTTAGGGGAAAAACCTCTTTATTATATTTGGAGATTCAAAGAAATGTTTGATTTTGTTTGTAAAATAAACTACTTTAGAGAAGCTGCATATCCAGTGGTGGCAATCTCAGTGAAGCTGAAGTTACAGGAATTTTACAGATAATATCAGAAAAATAATGGTTTTAGTTTTGATTTATAATTTGGTTCTTTGCAAGCATCTGTGTCAGCTTAATTATGTATGAAAATATTCAGACTTTTGAGAGAGTCAAATACTTGCATAGGCACATGGCCAATTAGTATAAGATCCTTTATCACTATCACCTGACATTTATGACAAGTAACTTTAGTGCAATGCATCTTGCCTAATTGTATTGATTTCAGAATGTGTTCCACATTATTAAGGACTGCAGACTGTTCTTAGGTATCTTACTGTCCCTTTAACTTCTTTATATTTATAGTAGGGATTTTAAATATTACACCTCCAAGTTTGCCAAAGTTTACCTCATTTTTTGTAATTCAAATCTGAAGATTCTGAGAAATAGTTTACTATACTAAATCTGAGAAGAAAGATAATGTAATATTAAAATTATGTTCTCTAATGATTTTTTGTGGGCTTTGATGTTATCATATGAAGTGGCTTAAGTATTTTCTCAAAGATTTTGTTTCCTGCATATCTTAATATTGAAAGGGCTCCTATTTGGCAAATACAGTGTTTTCATCTTTCACTCATTCCAGAAAGATGAGTTCAGCTCATGGGACAATTTGCTGAAGTGCCAACACACCAAACTTTGGCACACTTCACAATTACAATTTCCAGGGTCATGTACTGTACATCACTAAGACAAAATAACCACAGAGTAAATATTCTTCCATATGCCTCTGTGATCAGGACGGGATTAGTTTAAATGTCAGGTGAAATAAAGCCTTTGTTTTTTTTATGCTGTTTTACATTCCTCCATGTTAACTATTTAGGCATGTGTCTATGTTCTTCAGTCTTTTTATTAGACTAACCCTGAAGAAGACAACACTTTTCTTCACTAAAGTTCATTTTTACTTCTACTTCTGGGTTTTAGAAACATGTGCTCTGTGTAGCAAATGAGTTATTAGTACTAGCCACACTGTTGCACTCAACTGAAGAAACATACATTTCCAGTCCAGCATTTGTAATCAGAATTCTTCTTACTTCTCCTAAGAAACAGGACCATTGTTTTGCTCCAATTAAAAAAAAAATTGTGTAGCTTTTCCAGAATTTTTTGTTGTTGTTCAGTATTTCAGTTTCCTGGGTTTTTTTCTAGTCGGATTCAAACACATCATATAATTCTGTGATGTTTGATTATTTTTATTTCTTTTGGTTTTCTTTTTGTAGTTGAATTTTGATAGTAGATGGTAAAGGTTGTTGGGTGTCTATATTACATTTCTGCATGACATATTTGTTTAATTCACATATTATGTAACTATGTCTGCCTAAATAATTTTACTGAAATCTAAAGTTAACAGCTAAATTTCAAAAGTTAATATACTTCCTTCATGTATATGTATGTATATATAAAAAGGTATGACATCCTTTGGTTAGATTACACAAAAAGACTTACCTAGCCCAGTGTCCTTTTTGCATCCAGACTTTCCTGGATAAGAAATACTTCTGGATTATCATGTCTAGACTTTACTGGAGAATGTCACGAACCTGGCAAACCGTAGATATGTTTTACCTTCCCTTTATTGACATTGAGTCCCATTATTTCACTATGCATATTTTGAAAAATATCTGTATTTTTCTTTATCTTGTATATATTATAACAGACTGTTTTTATTTGTTCTTTTTATAAAAGTTACAGTAAATAGGAACACAGTCCATGAAGGGTGCATCAGATCTCATAAAAAATTGTTTGATTCATTGAGATAAATCAAAAGCTCATAACAAAGCCTTTTCAAGCTTGGGCTTTTCTAGATGGTGCTAGACTTTTGAAGCTGTGGCCATGATTGTTGATGCCTTTCTTCGAAGAATGAAACTAGTATTAAGCTGAGTCTATGACTTCCATGAAAATGTCACTAATGCCAAGTGCTGAATAAACAAAAATTACTTCTGCTGTTGCTTTTCTTTCATCAGTTTGTAGTTTATATTCCCGTGAGGAACATTGTTTGTCTTAAAGACCAGGTTATCTCTACAAGCTCTAAGAAATTGTAATAGTGGTGAATTTTTCATTCTGTATGAGGGAAAGCAAGAGAATGACAAATACAATGAAACATCTTGTGTCAGGTCATGCAAGCATCAGTTCTTCACTTACAGTGCAGAAATGCACAGTCTATATCCAGAAGGCAGTTCAAAATATTTGAGGTTTTGGGCCTATGTGCATTTTAAACAGCCACATGCTTTTACTGATTTAATGGAATCTGAAGACCTCCTATTAGTTCCAAGTAGTTACATGGACAAAGATACAGAGCAGAAGCTGATCTCTGCATGGGGAGGCATGCAATATTTGCCCTGCACATCACCTTCATAATGAAAGAATGGAAGCAGTGGGAGTGTCTCATTGAGTATGACTGTATATAATGTGTAAAATTACATTTGGTCAGTTATGAAAGCCCTTTTGAAGACTCATATAGAAATGTTCCCATGAACATTTAGATAGGCTGATGATGGTAATTACAGATGGATTGATAGATAGATTGGATTAAGTTCAAACATGAAATTTTAGCATGATCACAAATACACTAGCTAGCTGCAGGATACTCAGGACCACTGACGCATATGTGATTTTTTTAGTTATCAAACTATAAAGTGAAACCAACATCAAGTGACTGAAATCCAGTTACTATCTTCGGTCCCAGTTTCTCATTCACATCTCTGTGCTTATTGCTCCTTCTCGGCCAAGATTTGTGTACAGTTTCTGCTGTCTTAAAGTCCTCAATCTTATTCTAATTCATTTGTGTGCTTCATCATCCTAATACAAAGCCCTTTCAGATATCATATTAAATAAGATTCATGCAGTTTATTCTTGCTTGGTGTTGTTCCACAGTTAGTCCTGTATTTCACATATTTTTTCACTATATTAAAAAAACTCTCTGTCATCACATAGCAGACTCTGAGTAGGGGACAACCTGATTAATTCATGAAGGAGGAGATAGCTTCTGTGCCGTGGCACAGCTATAGTTGTTGCTATGGACTATTTCTTCTCAGATGCAGATCACCACAAGTGAAACCTGCTTCAATTTATATCGAGCATTATATGCAAGACTCCATTGTATCACATAGCAGAAAACAGTTAAATCAAGACTTGTGAGCATGCATGAAGAACTCTACTCAGTCTAAATCACATTTAACTGGAGACTAAGTCCTGAATAGCAATCTATTGCTTGTACACCTCAAGTACTTTTATACAGTCTTGTTATAGCTTGAAACTTCTGTAAGCCCATTAACTTCTTCACCATCTCATCTGTGATGTGAACTTGCTTTCAACTAGTAGGTGGTGGAATCTAGTGACTTCTAATTGTTCTCTCAGCTGAAATTAGACGTGGAGCCTTGCTTCTGGTGCTGCTTGATTTCCCAGTACTTACAGAGAGAAGACATACTTATGTTAGGTAGAGCAACATTGTCTCCTAAGGAGTTATGTGACTTCTGACTTCTCTCCACTGCCAGAATGAAAAAAATTAGAGGGTGTGCTTGGGTAGCCTAGTTACCTTTTTTTAAAGGATAAGCACCTAGAATTGTGTTGAGACACAACAAATGTGGGAAAAAAATTATTATTTTTAAGCTATATCTAAATACAATGTGTTTCAGATATCTGCAGCTTCATGGTACCATGAACATAATAATAAAAATAACAGTTAATAATCTGAAAGAAACAAAATTAAAAGGTGGTTAAGACTGAAATAATGTTATGTCTTAATATAGATTTTCTACTTTATTGAAAGTGTTGTCATTTGAACCTGAATTGCCATCTTAAGTATTATGGAATTCGAACCGAGTATATTTGCTCACCTGAGTTTTTGTTGCACTCAGAAAAATAGGAGGGAGCAGTGTTGCCTCAGTTATAGTTTCAGGCTTTCTTCACAGTCATAACAGGTATAAATATATTTACTTTTAAAAACAAACAAACCCAATCATAAACCAAACAAAATCTATAGACTTAGACAACTATTTTTATTCTTATATTAAGATGTTAGCAATCTTCTCCAAAGTTTCACACAGTAGAAGCAATGGAAAACATTGGTCACATACCATGTCATATCTTTTACATACTCCAACTTGATCATGCAATAGTATAAAGCTCTATTTGAATGTCTGTAAAAATATGAAATTACCTGCGATTTTATCACTCAGTATTATTGCTTACTATCCAAGTAGACATTTGAAACTACTATGTTCTAGTAATTGAAACTGTCTGCCTAGACTTCTGGAATTAGGAGTCTTCAAGTACTGCCAAAATATTGTATTTTCATAAAGCAGCTGAAAATTCTAATGTCCAGATTCTTTCTGCCCTGTTTGAGGAATAATATTATTAAATCTGACTGCGCTAGGATTGAAATGTTAAAATAGAAATAAAATAGTGTTATTTTCATGTGGCACTCACTAACCAAAGTAACAACTTGTACATAAATGATTAGGAAATTGATGTATTTTAGACCATCAGTTAATAAACTGTGATATGAGTCTGATTAAATAGATGAAAATATTAGTGTCACTGAACATTATTAGGATGAAGGTCTCAATTAAACCTTTAGCATCCTCAATATTTCTGGTTTCCTATCGGGTGATTGCACTCTTAATGTAGGGCAAGATTCATATATTATTAACTAATTAATGAGTTTCCACCATATGTGAAAACCTTTGGCATGAAACATCTCCCTAGATATTAAAGGTGACGAAAAGCACAGAAAAAGGACAAAGGGGAAGAGTACTCAAAGTGAGAAACACACTCTCACTTACTTTTGTCATAATTATAGCTCATATCAAGTTCAATTTTCATGAGAACTATGCAATGAAACATCCTTATAGAAAGTACCCTGTGGGCTTCAATTTACTGATACTTTTTATATGCACTTTTAAAAGAAGCCAAGCATAAAATTTACTCATGTAAGTCCCTCTGCACCCATTATAGGAAGTGGGCAGGAATCACAAAAGGATGTCTTGGTTATACATATGCAAGGCATGTGACTTACTAGAATTTCATATGTGAATATGAAATTAAAATATGTCTCAGCATGTACTTTTCTCTTTCTCCACTTTCCCTGTGAAGGAGGAATGAAAACAGGTACACAGAATAATTTTTTATGGTTACAGAAAAAAAGATTAATTTGAAGAGAAATTGGCCCTTTGCACAGAGAAAAACTTGCAACCCAACCAACAAATCTAAAGTTTCAAATGCCGTTAACAGTTGAAAAGGAGTGATAGCTTGTTATAGATATACCATGTGATATTATTTAGCAGCATATTAAAACATTTCTTCTCATCAAAATATTCCAAAAAGCTTCCAAATTATTTGACATCCTCATTGAGGAAAGTAGCCTTGTTTTTAGACAACTTTTTCTCTGTAGGAACTTGAATGACAAAAATCAATGTAGAATGGTGCAAATTGGTGCTAGCGCTCCGTACAAACTCTGCTTGCACAGAGAGCACTCACCTGTTGCAAACATGCACCAAATGCTGGATAGACTGGAACCAGCTCCTCTATGAGAGAAATTACACTCTCTAGCTGTGTTCAAACAGTTAGGTACAGTTGGTATTCTCACTACAACCTCTCTGAAACAGGTCTTCTCTGCCAGGCACTGGGTACACTGAGTGTTGATTCCTTCCTGACACAAAAGAAGCAATATGCAGAAGTGGTAGCTTAGTCAAACTGCTCTGTGGCTCATACTACTTACTTGTGGAAATGTGTTAGAAGCAGCAGCTGAAATTGCAGTCTCACATGGGGATTGTTTATACAAAAAGCAGTATGTAGAAATTGGAGCTGTACAGGTAAAAATGAAGATAAAACTGAAGTATTTGAAAAACTCTCTCTTAGAACTACCAATGCATTTACTTGTTCTACTAAAATGAAAACAATTCATAATCAGCAGTCAGTAAAACCTGAAATCTTCATTTAATACTTCTGGTTTACAGAACATGGCTTTTTATCACAAATGAGACCTTTTTTTTCAGTTTGTTTTTTTTTCTTTTAAAAAAATCAGGTTTTTTTCAGCATAATCTTTCTCTGAGAAAAAGCTGACAAAATGGCAAAATAACATTTCTGCTACATTAATTAATACTATAGACAAGTATTAAAGGGTTTCAAACACAACCCTAGTAAAGCAAATTATGAATACATAAATAAATAAATAAATAGAAAAAAAAACATTTGTGTACAGAATTCACAAAATGAAAAAATGGTGACATTTTGACTTTTTTAATGAAAGAGACTTTCAGTTTGTTCAGGCAGCTTTACTGTTTTTTTCTGAAAAGCAGAAAATAAATTGGCATTTTAAGGAACTGATCTATGTAGCTATGCTTCCTGATTATTAACTGCAAACTGCATTGGGAAACCTACAGAAAAACAGGAAAACCTATCACCTCCCATGTGTTTTGAGAGCCTCCAGGGATTTATTGCCCTTTCTGAAAATACCATAATCAAGAAAAACTTGACAAATAAACTCCTGTCTGAATAACGTTGCCTTAAAAATTATTAAATTTATTTTGCAGATCTGATAGCCTGTAGGGCTGAAATTAATAGAACTTTTTTTTTTTTTCTAAAAAGTTAGAAACATTTACAATATTACATCACAAAGTACATGTCCAAATAACTGTATCATTTGTATTAACTGTATCAAAAACAAGAAGCAGGATATCATAAAACTGACAGAGAAAGAAAAAGCACGTTGATGATTCTTCCTCACTTTACATAAGGCACAAAATCCTTACAAAGAGAATGTTTTGGCTCTCTTAATAGCGGATATACGTGTGAAGTACATGTCACTCTTTTTTCACATGCAACCAAAATAATTGCTTTTTACTGCATCTTTGCTCTTTCCAGCTAAATAAACCTATACATTATTACTATATATATACAGTTGAATGTTTAGACTGTGTAAAACCCCTTAAATACAAGGTTCTCTCAAACCCTTTAAGTCCACATAAAAAGGTAAATGTGAAAGGCATAACTTGTAGTAGATGTCTAACTTAACTAAATCTCTCTGGGGGTTGGGTATATGGGTCTGTGTGAGTTTTTCAAAAAAGGGTCCCCTTAGGCTCCTGAATAAAAATGGTGTGAGTTTTAGAAAGGACAAGAACTTGCAGTTCTCATTTAATAAACTAGTTTTGTTAAACCATCTCAAAAACATCTCTTTTTGCATGTTTTTCCCCATGACTGTATCTCTACTTTGATCTCAATTAATATCTTATCATCAAGGGTTGCTTTGAGTTGCCAGCATGTATAAAAAGGGAGGTTAAGCTGAAGTTGAAATAGAAATGGTGGCAAATACAAAATAAAGAGTTGAGGAATAAACCTTCTAAATTCTTCTAGTAGGACTGCTGTCATACATATATTAATTAATTATACAAGTTAAATAAAAATAATAGTAATAGTAATAATAATAATAATAATAATAAAATAACCAATACATACATAAATAAAATGTAAGCACACTTGTTAGTATAATAGTTTCTTAGGTGAAAACACAACCTTAGCTACTCTGAATAAAATTTTTGAAACTTTCTCTTCCTTGGACCCTTCAGAAATATGAGGAAGAACAGACTTCTGTTGAGCTACTCATTGTCTGGCTCCTGCAGCAGAACTGAACAAATTATTTTGGGAAAGAAATCTTCAGTTGATAAGAACTGAGCAACATTGCTAACTCCTGGTAGAAACAAAAAAAAGAGAGGCTTTTTCCTACGTGGAACCATAGTACTTATTTTTAAAGTGACTGTATTGTTTACTAATTTTACTTACATTTAAAAATACTATTGCAATTTTCTGGATTCAAAGATGGCACTGCCCATGACTTAACCGCTTGAATACTTATTCATCTCTTTACAGAAACCAGGCTGCTCATGGGACAATTTAAAATTAGACACTTTTTGAATGAACGGAACCAATTAAAAGTAATGGGTGGTGTTTTACCCCCTTTTCAGTGGTTACATAGAAAGCAGGAAGACTTTTACCGCAGCCTTAAATTTAAAACTAGAAGCAAAAAACTTCCTCTACTACTCTATGCTAATAAACAACAATCAATATGTGGACATGCATTTTGTAGATGTAAGAACAAAATGTAATTTGTAATTATGTTATATCTCAATGTTAAATTGTATGTGAAATTGGTTTTTAAATTAAAATAAATTTACAATCAGTATATAAGTTTGTACCCTATACTGGCAATATCAAAACCCAAATGAGATAATACATCTTATCCACAGAAGTGGAATTGTTTTTACTCACATTTGAAACATTATTCTCTTCTATTCACTAGATGGGGAATAAAGAACAAGTAACATTTTCTTTTGTGTTTGGAATTGTTCTTTATTTACCCTGAGTTGACATACTGCTTAACTTTGGATCTTCCACAAAGATGCAATAAGATACAATTAAAACTAACTTTCATCCATGAACAATAAAGTATATGGAATAATTTCATTTTATCTAAGTACATTGGAAGACTGAATGCAGAACTGATTCTTTCCATGAAAAAGTATCATTGAACTGGGGCAAAAATCTGATTTTTTTTTAAAAAATGTTATTTTCAAAAGAATTAAACTTTACAATTTCATTTTGGAAAAACAAGTGAGCACATTTTAGTATAGTTAAAGATAATCCCTCTGTTAAGGTCATGCTGGAACAACTGTCTTTCTGTGTATGATAAGTCTGAGTCTTTCCCTCAAGGTTTTTATTTTAAAGACACTTGCATTTTCTAGATTAAAGACATTCAGATCCAGGTACACTGAAAAATTTAGTGTTGAAGACTAACAGCCAGCTTCTGAGTCATGCAAATGATAAAACCAGCAAAACATAAGGAAAGAAACGTAACATAACCAAGAGATTCTGTGTGTTCCATCAAGAGAGAGAATCATGTGCCATATTGTAACTTTAGTTAATCTTCCATGTGCTCTTGGCACTGTATCTAATACTACCCATTCTGGTTAGCAGTGGTGGCAGAAGGTGGAGAGAAGAGGGGAATTTTGGATTATTCAGTATTATTCTACAGACAGATGTTTTAATGCACATACCTCAGTAGTCACAGCTCAGCAGCAAAATTTTCTTTTTATATTGTTCTTTAATTCTAGTAGGTAATAAGTGTCTGATTCAGAAAACACTGATTGAAATTCTGCAGTATGTCTCATTTAGGAGGTTCTAAGGAAATATAATGATTCTTCTGGCTTGGTGAATTATGAATCCATAGAAAAGGGATTAGATGAAAACTGATGACTATGATCTACAAGGTCCTATGTCTCATTAATGATTTAATGATCTTCTAAATGAACTGTCCCAGTAAATCAGGGTGGTTTTGTTTTTTTGGTTTTGGTTTTGGTTTTGGTTTTTTTGTTTTGTTATGTTTTGTTTTGTTTTGTTTTGCTTTGGTTTTTGCTATTAAAGATTCAGTAGGGTCAATATAAAAAACAGGCTTTTACAATCCAAACAATGTCCTTTGGGGTCTTTCTGACACAAGGGAGCACACAGACAACTCTCCACTCTGAGGAGGGAAAAAAAGTAATCATTTGATGTAAAGAAATTACTGTTTTGTGATGTGAGTCAAAGAACCATCCCAGTGCTTCTCTATCATGAATGTTCATGGAAAGCAAGTAAAGGCAGTTTTCCTTTATATCCTGGACTGAGCTTAGGGGAAACCAAAACCAAGCAAAACAAGTATGTTCCTTCCATCTAGAGGCTGTGCTTTCTTGATTATGAAGCTTGGGAATGAGAAGACAGAAAAGAACTCACTTTCTTTTTTTTTTTTTTTTAATTTTAAACTGATAGGTGACAATTCAATAAAAGCTCTTAGTAAAATACTGGTTTCATTGTGCTCTGTACAGCATTCACTTTCACTTACATCTCTAGCTTTTTAAATGTAACATGATAAATGTAACATCATTAGTAATTGATGGGTTGGAAATCACTTCTCCTTCATGAGAGAAAATTTTGGTTCTGTCTTACCTCTGTAATTCTAGAATAGAAAAAGAATTAGTATGTTGCAGAAGTTGTAAAAGGAAGCTGTGAAAACTGAAAATGTAGAACGCAAGTTTCATTTAAGCTCTAGGGAGGTGCAATAAAAATTACAATATTTCCACATGAATAAGTAACATGACAAGTCCTGTAGAAGAGTGACACAAAATTCATATGACACATGAAATGGACTGAAATCTGCAAAACTGACAGGCTTCCAAACCTAACTGCATAATATGAAATTGGCATGAGCAACCTTGTTCTAGTGAAATCCTTCAGGACCTGATTTCTGACCTGAGACTGCTTGACAGTTTTGTCAGCTATCAGAAAAGAGGAATAGGATGAAGTTTTCAGAGGGATGATAAATGGTATAAAGGATCATCTATTGATACAATGCATTCTGGTAAAGTTGGGCTTAAATGCACAGTAGAGTCAAATGGAGCTATGTTTCAGGAATAAAAAATGTAGAAAGTATGATCCATGTGGGGAAGTCAGCCTGGGCACTGGAAGGGAGTTTGAAGAGGGTTTGATGTTTCTAGTGGATTATCCATGGGATACAGATGTGCAGTACAACATAGAAGCTATAGATCTCTATATAAATCTATAGACCTCTGAGCAGAGAAGTATCAAGAGGTGGCAGGAAAGTCCCCCTTAAATAAATTCTCATAATTTCAACTTAACGTAGTCCTCTTTGTGGGAATTTCTAAATATTAGCAATTTTTCAAGTTGAAGAATATACACCTAAAGATTTTCCTACATTATTTTTTAATTTACGCACTAATTAATCTGCTATAGAGTGACCATATTTTTAAAAACAGAATCAAATTAAGTGTAATAATATAGATTTGGGAAATTTTTTATTGTAGGTAAGCAAAGAAAGAAAATATGATGGATTTGAAGAGAAATTTCAAAATTTCTCTCTAACACCAGAAAAACGTTTCTCTTGATGTCATTTTTCGTGCAAACATCATATCCCACCTAGAGAAGAAGTTAGATTTTTTTTATTTGAGATTCATAATTCTGCTAATTCTGTTCTTCATCATTATAACAGAAAGTGAAAAAGACAATAAAATGTAAATTACAGGCAATATAGTCAGTCAGTGAAACTTCATTTCATTCATACAGAATCACCAGACTCTGATCCAATTAAATCAAACAGCTCACAGGTATGCAAAGAATTTTTTACATCTTTATTTACTCTTCTCCCCACTCCTCCTCTTGAGAATGCAGACATTCTTAATGTCATTATTTCAGTTAAAAAGTTTCTTTTGGTAAAGAAATAATTCTAGTATTTTAATAAGACAACTACATATTTTGGAAAATTAATTTCTAGGTAGGAAAGAAGGTACTTATATTAAATAATTAAAAAATAGCTTCCAAACTTACTGTAATTTTTTTTTCTTTAAAATTATATAATCTTCAAAAGAAATAAGATATTTCATGGTTAACTGTGTCTGTTTATTGTAATGGGCAACAAAGTAAACTAAACAACATCTTTCAATATTAACATGATGTTTTTTAGCATAGAAATCTTAATTTGCCTGTTGTGCCTATTTTGTAATAAAACATATCATTTAGAGATACATTTTATTAATCTTTTTGTTTTGCACATTGAATGGAGTCTTGAGGATACCTTAAAAATAAGAAAAATGTAAAAAAAATCAGTCTACCTGTGCACAAGAAGAGAAAAATATAATTATTCTTTGTTTTTATGAATCTGTTTCCTGATTTTTTAAACACATCATTTGCATTTACATTTTGCAACGAGGTAAAAAGATCCCACTTCAGCATATGAAAGCTCATGCAGGGTCTGTTTCTTCCAGTCTTTATAATTTAGATGCATTGGGTGAGTGAAGACTCAGTAGCCAATGAGCCCTCTCAGTCCCCTGTGGCTACAGGTGGAGAGCTGTGGGAATGCTGCTCTGTGTGTGGATATGTACATCCCTGCTCACAAAGGAGCTGCCATTCCCGAGTGATTTGTGGCACAAGCACCTAAAGGGAAGCTGAGACTACCCAGAAGGTGACAGTGCTGAAGGTGCACACTGCAATGGATAGCCCCGTCTGACTTAGGAGTGTGATAAGGTGTGCTGTCTGTTGATGGCAACACGCTTCTTAGAACTTCAGACTGGTATCAACGAGTTAGAAAAGTTGCCTCTAGAGCAGAAATCCTGACAGTGTATTTAAAGTACTGTCCTTAAAAAATCACTGTGGAGTCAGTTGGCCTTTACGTTTCCCAGCTGTTAATGCAGAATATTGGGTGTTTTTTCTCCTTTATATTAAAAGTAAGGTAGAGTAAGTCCAAAATTATTTTCTGAATGCAGAGGAATTTCTAATACTTTATATAATCACTGTTTCAAATAGGCAGCAATTAACTATGGTCTTCTTTGTGCACTTCATTTTGCTTGTAAAAAAAAAAAAAACACTCCACAGGTGTTTCAGTATTAAGCAATCATACACAACCTGGATACTACATGCATGAGTTGAGCAATTTTTATTTTCTTCTAAAAGTGTTGACATTGATTTTTTGATATATGTAATTGAAACCACTCATTATTACCCACTTTTTTTAAGCCTCTGCTCATAAACTGCAGAGGCAATGTTCCATAAATCCCATTGAACAGCTACTACAATGCCCCACTGATCTAAAAGTTGAGTATCTTTGCAAAACAGATATCTCACTTTTCGGGTTTTCAGAGGTTTAAGAACAAATCCCTCTCCTAAAAATCCAGAGGTAACTGCTGTCTTAAGTTTTGACCTTTGAAAACCTTTCACATATTACTGAGCTATCAGCTGAAAGTGGCATTTTGACACACTCAGTAGATAGTTGTGACATATTAAATACCGCCAAGTATGAAACATTTAGTTCTCTAACGCATCTAAGTTTTATTTATATCTAGGGTAAAGTGCAGGCAGAATCTTTGCATGTCCTGCCTTGTACACTGTCCAGCAGAGCAAAAACTGGGAGAAATGTTGTTAACAAGAGATAGTGGCAAGATAGCCTGGCATCAGACCTCTCCTACATTCCCTCCTTTTTCTGTACCAGAAAAGTGAACATTTCATCTGGTGGACACCTTTGCTGGCTTACATCAATTGGAAATGTTACCATCTGTCCAAATGAAGTGAGAATTAGCATTTCTCAGCACACCCCAAAAACTTACCTGTATGTAAAACTTACCGTATGCATAAACTTACTAATAAGGAAGACACTCACTTGAAGGGGGTTCATTGCAGTCAACAGATTATTCTTAATCTGCTTTTGCTAGATAAGTAAGGCATGATCTCAAAGCTAATGTAATTTATTTGGTTAAGTAGAGACAACAGAGGATGATTCATTCCACTTGTCTTTAACAAATTTAGCAATGGGAGAGAGCTGAGATGAAGTCAAAGACCTGCTGTCTAATAATAGTTGAGTCAGACAAGTCCCAACATGATATTATGATTAAAGTGGTGTTTCATTTCTGTGTCAGCAAAGCAATAAAGTCTCATACATCCCGGCACACCCCGAGATAAGGTGAAAGTGAGCTATGATTTCAAGTTGTTATACACTGCACATTGTTACATGTTCTTCATGAAGCACGAGCTGTTAAATTTCAGTTACCTACAGAAATAAATTAGGATTTATTAGTCAATCTTTTGTGGAATAAAATAAGCAGAATAATATGTATATAAGTAGAGGGTGGGTTACTGCTATTGCATTTCATTTATATGTTTTCTTGTTTTGGTTTCTATAAAGATTTTTTTTAAGGAAGATAAAATTGTTGAGAAGAAAAGTAAATTGGGAGGAATTGCAACTTTCTTTTTTTTGAGAAAATGTGTAATTCTCAGCTACATATGTTAGTAGTGCTAAGATCCTCCCTGTTCTTCAGTCTTGGATCACATACACTGCTAAACCAGAACTGTAAATAGCAAAGCTGTCTAGTGTCCTAATATTGTGTCATCACTGAAAGTTTACAGTGCCACTGGGACCTTTTATATTGTCATCACACTGATACATGTCCTGTAAACACTGTTGAGATCTTACAAGTAAGCTTCCAGTATTTCTGCCCCAGTTTTAGGAGCTTTTTGAATCAAATAAACCACATTTACAAAGACAAGGCATAAATTCTATGTTATCTTACTCATGTTTTATACTCTCTGGAGAGCTACACAGACATTAATGCAGAAAACTAGTCATTTGCTATTTGTTGGCATAGCTCTAGGCTGCATAACCATCAATACTGACACAAGGGAAATGGTATGAATATTTCATGAATATGAATATGAATATCAGCAGCCTGATCTGGGATCCTACTAAACTGGCCAAGAAACCACAACTTGCAGTTGCATTTCCAATCGAGTTGATGAGGTAATCTAAGTGCTTGCCTCCACTGAAAGAGGGAAGCCTTAGCCCCTATTGCAGATGGATGGTTTCACTGTGAACTTTGTGCCCCAGCTATTTCCTACACCAGCCACGCACTAATGCAACTAATCAACCTGGAAGAAAATGCACCACAATGAAGGTTCAATGTCTAAAAGCACAATCTGCTTTGTCCTCCTTTGAGCTGGCGATCTGGAAGATGGTATGCATATTAGGACTCACATGAAACTGTGACCATACTGTTAGAACAGAAACAGGGGTAGGCAGAGGAAAAATAAGGAAAAGGAACCAATGCTTTTTTTGGTAAGAGAAGGTGGTTTGGTAAACTGAGCTACTCAAGAAGCCACATTTTGTATATAGGAACTGCTACATTTATATGAAGGAGTTAGGTTTATTCTTGTTTCTGTATGAACTTAATTGTAGAATATAATCTCTTTCTTTTTTTCTGGATTCAACCATCCTGCTCCCAAGAAACTGGCTAGAAAAATTCTACGCTGAGGAATGCAGAGAGATATCTACTAGTATTTAGTGTCTCAACTATATACACACAATGGATGAATAAAAGCAGGACAAATATTGAACGAAGCATAAATATAAAGAAGAAAGTAGTGTAAATGGAGCCACAGAAGCCACTTGTGATATAATTTCTAAAGAATGCTTTCAGAATCTAGATCTACAATGGTTTTATTCTTCATGCATTTTTTGTTGCTTCCTTTTCCTACTTCAGCTTCCAGGTCCAGATTTTCTACCTTCCTTTCCTTTGGTAAGATAAAGGTACATCCAGAGCATTCAAAGTTGCAAAAGATATTGATAATGCATTATGTTTTAATATGGATATTTACTGATCCTGCAGCACTGATTAGCAGAGGGGATGCTAGCACATTTCATAGTGTTCTGGGTATTCTGGAACTAGGGAGTGCTAGGATATCTCACCTAGCCTTAGTTACCAAAACATTTAGTCTAAAGTAGTAATCTATACTGTTTCTGTGTTAATGGAAAGTGTATATCTTCAGAGACTAAAGCATCTCATTTCTGTTGGATGGACATTTTGAAACTAATCAAATTCCTCTTAGGATTTACCTATCTCTTCATGTAACTATAGACAAAACCTGAATTATTTGATTGTATCAGATACAGCTTTAATATCAGATAACAGACAAGATGACTCTAGAGAAGTAGGGATCTTTTTGCAGGCACTAATATTTTGATAGAACAGTAGGAAATATGACAAGAATTAAAACTTTTATTGCTAGCTAACATCACATAGGTGGACAACTTTTAAAAAGATTATGTAATTCATAGCAAGATTTGTAGACACTTTATTTATCTATATATTATTATCTATGAAGAAAAGGGAAAAGAAAAAGAAAACAAGAGGAAACATGACTTTAACATAATTTCATATTAGTATGAAATACTATGTTACCTTTTATAAAAAATAATCCAGAACCACAACATGGAATTCTAAAGCATGTTCAATTGTCATCTATTATAACATTAAATCTCCATATTACTGGGAAATAAATAAATGGGGTTTTATATTGGTTTTTTGACCACTCTACCATCTGAGTTTGATAGGACTCTACTTTGGATTTAAAGTCCTAAATAAATTTCTTTAAAGGTTTGCAATGTTTTTCATGTTAAATATGTTATTGAATTATTTGTGCTTATGTAAAATATACGTGAAATAAAAGTTGTACCTGTGAGAGAAATTCTTAAGGTTTAAAAATATCACCAGCCCGAACCAGGGAAACGGATTGTGAAACAGAGGCCAGCTGAAAGAAAGGCCTAATTAACAAACGAAAAGATGTGGCTCCTATGGAGATGGGTCCTCCCGGGGCAGTCCAGGAAACACCCTAGCAATAAATACTCGATAAGTATCAAAAATCAAGATAAACAGAGACATCAGGAACGTGCATTCCAATACCAACAGCATTCATTTCTTCCCAGAAACGTTTGTCCAGCCCAACACAGAGAAAAGGAGATGACATGAATATGTGAAATCACGAAAGAATAGGAGAAACTCTGCTCCGGGCAAGAAAATCTGTACAAAACCTACCCCAGCAGAGACGACCTTTGTGAACAGAGGGGATTCGAGGAGACAGAGCTCAGCTCATAGTTCACCCGGCACTGGCCCCGGACTTGATGCTGTTCCTTTGATTTTGGCTATCGATGACCGAATTTCGGTTCTGAAATAAAAAATCTATTTGCATTATTATTAATTCGGCTTTATCGTTTTATTACCTATAACACTAAGATGAACAGAAACTCTAAATTTATAAATCTTCTACAGAAATACAAATGCACAGTCAACATGGGATATGAATAATATGACAGCCCCTCTATTTAAAATAGTTACAAAATTTTTCTTGTTTTTAGGAGCTAGAAAGCTTCATCTTGGAATTTCCCTTAGAGCCTTTAGAAAGCATTTTCTTTATTAATGTTACCATCATTACCTCTGTAATATGGATTAAGGTACTATAGACTTGTGGCTTTAGTTATTTATATTTTCACTCTTATCTTCAGTGTGACAGTAGAGGTCATTAAATGTTGCTAAACTTTGATCAGGCTTTCTGGATGCTTGCTATCACATCACAGGAACTGTTTTACCTTTTACTGATTGGGGATTGCTAAAACCACAGGAATTAATACAGTCTTTAGAACTTCAGCAGTTTGGTACTAATTGTTAAAGACAGATATTTAAAATCTTTGTTTTGAAGTACTGGATTTTGCACATTGGAGGAAAATAATCATGATATTTCTTCTATCTTGCACTTACTCATCTTTCCCACATATCCCTGTGGTATCCACCAAGCCCCTTATTGCTGCCATTTCTTTCTCTGTGCTGAACACTGATTTTGAAATTTCATGTGTATGGAGAGATACTCAGGAGTCAACTAAAATCAGTGGAGCACAGAGAATCACCCAGTTTTTAACTCTAAAGCCTTAATTTATGATGGTTTTTTCTAGTTAAACACTAATTAATAAAAATCCACCCTGTGGAGGCAACCACATGCACTGTCATAGAAAAATTTAAATCAATACTGCTCCAGGCAGTCATAGCAGAAGTTGCAGATAGTAGGTGCGAGCAATCAAATTTTACGTACTTGAAGTGATGGTCATGTTGCTTTTCATCTGTAAGATAGCCATAATCATCTTAGCACTATTAAAAAATAAAATAAAATAAAATATTAAATGAGAGCTTATACTCAATGTGTCAATCCTCTCCTTCATATCTTTCCTGGAATCACAAAATCATAAAACTCATCACTGGAAAATTTTTCAAATATCCATGTAGTTCTCAGGTTTAATATTTTAATTTCTCCTCAGATTTTCTATTTTAAAAAATAATCTGAAAGTATTTTCTGGGGAAAAATATAACATCAAATATTTAGATTCGTTGAATCATTCTGTTTTTAAAATATTCTGCAGTTGTTTTTTTCCCCTGCTCTATTTCCTTCCTATAAAAAAGAGAACAAATTTTATCTTTTGTCTTCTAAAAAAAAAATCCAAGCAGGCATTTCTAAGAAATTATGAAATCTTAATAAGGTATCACATCAACAAAGCCCAATATCACATTCCTTTCAAGTTACTGAATGTCTTATCAGATTAATGAGTTGTACTAAACACGTAAGACAAACAAACTCTTAATATATCATGAAATTAATTTGTAAAATTTAAACAGAAAATTACTTCTTTAATGAAGCTGTCAAATTTTATTATAATTTTTTGGTTCTAACAGTGTAAGACAAAATTTGGCAATTTAATAGCACATACTGAAATATGCCTTTTCTCTTTCAGAAACTTATTATGATATGACTGGTGAAATTGTCATTTGGATGATAATGTTATCATATTAATGACATAGGAATATATTAAAAGTGATCACCAATTCTCACTCACCTACCTCCACCCCCAAAGTCTGGATGCTAAAATAAGCCTCCATCATTCAGTTAAAATTGGTCTAGTGGTGATGCATTTTGGTTGTTTGTTATCCACACAGAATACTGATTTTCAGTGATTTTTATTTTGAAAAAGTTTTTGCTTTTTCTGTGAAAAGCTGTCTCACCCCTAGACCATAATAGTATCCCTACAGCTCTTACTGTCCTCAGGTTTCCTAAAACAGCATGAACTCCTGTGAGGCCCTTGCGGTAGAAGTATTCAAAGAAATACCAACAAACTGTCAATGCAATTCTATAGTGTGATTTAATTTCTAGTAAGATTGAAACATTTTTCCTCTCTGATGGATCATGGACTCCCTTCAGTTATTCCCAATTACATCATCTCTGGGGTGAGAAACAGAAATGCCACATAATACCTTGAAACATGCATACCCTGAAACATAGATTGCTTTGGTTTGGTTAGGATTGGGCCTTAAAGACCATCTGGCTCCAACTTTCCTGCCATGGACAGGATCACTTGCCACTAGACAGCTGGCTCAAAGCCCCATCCAACCAGGCCATGGACACTTCCAGGGATGGGACATCCACAACCCTTTTGTGCAACCTGTTCCCAGTGCCTGACCACCTCAGCAGCTGCAGAATACTGCAGTATTCTGAAGTAAGTAGTGTCTACCCATTAAAACTGTCACCTGTTCAATATGTTGCTCTCCTCATGAAGTGTCATACTAAATTCAAGGTCTCTATCATCACCTTCAAGGCCACGCACAGCCAGCTCTAAAGTTGTTTAAGGCAGCAAACAAAATGGTAAGGTGCTTTTGGATGTTAACTTCAGCTTTGTGAAATAACACATTTTGTTTTCTTGCTTTTTCAAGAAATATTATAATGATATAAGTAAGAGAAAAATATCTTTCTGGAGTTTGCAAAACTATGTTGGTTTAATTTTCAAGTCAGATTATGACAAAGAGACCACAGCTCAGTGGAAATAAAAATTTCTAGTCACCAAAGAAGATTTTCAATATTATTTCTGTTTTGATATAGAAGAAAAACAAAGTAATTTGATTTATTTTCTATAAGTCCTGCATTTCACTTGTTCAGAATGATAGGAAGCATAAAATTTAAAATAGAAAACTGTAAAGATTATTCCCATTTCAGTTTAAACTGATGTTTATTCCATATGAACTGAATTAATAATGGAACAAGACTTTAACGTATATTTGCCTGAGGTGTGGAAAAGAAAGGAAGTGACTTATAGTTGTTAACACTTTTTGAAGGTTGTATGAGTGATGAGAACAATAATAGATGGCTGACTGGCTGAAATGGAAAAGTAAGCATATTGCTATGCAATTATCAGTACAGAATACAGAGATGAGAGACAATATGGGTGAAAATGTCACGTTAGGACAGATTTTCTGTTCTCACAGTTTGCTCTGTGTCTTTTTCTTTCCAGGCAACATTTCATGAACAATAGAAATGAAGTCAGCTTGTCTATTTTATAAATACCTTTAAATGGAGAGCTATGTTTCTCTAGTTTTCAGTCTTATGTAATGGTTTAAATCACATCAGGTGAAAATGTTACATCAGATTCACGTCAGGTTGAAATTATTAAGCTTAAACAGTAGCTATCAACATTTTCTGTCAAGAAAAAAGGAAGATGCTTGATGTGGGTGGCCCTGCAGAGATCTGTCTTATGTCGTGTGTTTTTAACAGTTTCATTAACAACCTAGGTGACTTATCAGCCTTGACACTCAACAGTAAACTGTTGAATGCTGCAAACCCTTCAGAGGAAAACTTGTGAATTTAAATCGATTCTGATAAATTGATGAAATGGTCAGAAGTCTCTAGGAAAAAATTCAACACAGTAAAGTAGAAAAACTGCATGCATAAAGAAAAATAAACGAAAATATATAGTGACAATAGAAACAAGGCAGCAAAAGATGCAAATCTGAGATATGGAGGACTGGAAATGTGTCGAAATAGAAGACAACTATTGCTGTAAAAATGGTATTTTCTAACATGCTAGGAAGTGAGTTGCAAGCAGAAAATGAAGTGAGGTATAATTATTCTTCTACAAATAATGTAGCTGCAGAACTACTTCCAGGTTCAAATGTTGTAGGAAATTGGAAAAAAAACTAGAATCAGGCAGAGGCGAATAAAATTTTAATAGAACTTGTGGGACAAGTGAAGAAAGAATGGAAAACCTGGAGGACTGCTTTTATTTTATTTTAAAAATAGGAGTTTGTGTCCCAGGAGAAGTAGGTCCCAAAGATTTTATCACAGTCTTTCAGGGTGAAAGTATTTCTTGTAAGAGAGGCAGTAATTTTCAATCACAGAATCATAGAGTCTTGGAATTCTAGGTCGGAAAGGGATCACCTCGTCCAATATTTCATGGCAAAAGCACAGCCTAGACAAGATGGTTCAACACCCTCTCCCACTGAATCTTAAAAGTGTCCATTATTGGAGAATCTAACAGAATTTCTCAGAGAAGCCTCTGGGAAGATAATTCCAATGGCTTATTCTTCCCATTGTAAAGAATTTTCCTTTGTGTCTAATTGGGATCTCTGCAGGGATAATTTGTGGGTATTACCCCTCATATTTTCCACATGACTCCTTGGAAAGAAGGTGCCTCCATCTTTACAGTCACCCTTTAAATGCTAGAACACAGTGAGAAAGTCTTCTCCAAATCTTCTTTTCTCAGTGCTGAACAAATCTATTTTCCTCAGGCTTTCCTCAACAGGCTTCCCAGTCCTTTGATCATTTTTGTTGCCCTGCTTTGGATCCTCACCAACTTGTCCAGAACTTTTTTCCATAGAGGGGACTAATAATGAATAGAGTATTATAGGTATGGCCTGAGAAGCACTAAATATAGTGGGATAATTATTTATCTCTGCTGGTGATGCCCTGGTTGATGCAAGCTATAACCTCACTTGTTTCTTTGCTGCAGCAGCACGCATGTTCACTCATGTTGAACTTATTGTCCACCAGGACCTGCAGGTGTCTTTCCCCAGATCTCCTATGTAAATGGGTAGATCCCAGTGCTGTACTCCTGGATACTCATACGTTGTGATGTGCAGCGCTTGTACTTGTTGCTCCTCCAGTCTATCCAGGCCTCAAGTGTTTTGTGTGTAAGCTCTGAACTGTTTGTTTCCCTGCTCACTTTGTAATCGTTGGTGAATTTTGTCACGATATGCTTGAGCCAGACTTCCACAGGAAGATATCACACAGCGTTGGGCTCAACACCAATCCCAGGCAGATCCCACGTGTGACAAGTTGTGAGTTTCAAAGGGGCTGACTACCACCACCCTCCAGGTGCAGCCAGGCAGCCAGGTCCCCACTCACTGCACGGAGCTGTGTCTAGCCTGTCACATGGCAAATTTCTCTGGGAGGAGACTCTGAGAAACACTACCAAAAACCTTGGCAATATCCAAGTAGAAAATGTCCACCTCTCAATCCATGACCATTTTCTGTGTTCTCAGTGGTCTGATCACCTGGGTAAGTTTTATATTCAGGAACCATTGTTTATTTGAAGCATTAGGAAATCTTAAATCTTATTAGCGGTGTGTAAAGAGAAGAAGAGAGTAAAGAACTGATGTAGATGATCTCTATTCCTGTGTTTCTAGTGATGCTTCAGATTTATTTATTCTGCAGTATGCCTATTTATGATTAAAACAAAATCTAATATAGTAAAAATATACTAATCTTTTATTTGTATAAAAGGTCAGAAGAGTTAACTACATACATAATTAACCATGCAGTCTCAAGATTTCTAAGCAAGTTGTTAAAACAGAAAGAATTTCAAAACTTTTAAAATTATTCTTATAAAATCCACCACAGAATGGAGCTTTTCACACTTTAAATGATGTTTTACTCCATGCATTTAAAGAGAAAAGAGAAAATTAATAAGTTTAAAAATGTTAAGTATATTGCAATAATATCCTTTTATGCATATTGTTTCAGGTTTTATAACTTTCTTATAGTTGCTTTCATCTTGACAATTCATGAAAAGGCAGTAAAAATATCTCAGAATAAGGATTGTTAAAAAAGTTATTATCTCTAAAAATTTTTTGTCTAAAAGGAAAGTTTGTAAAAATCACAAGGCAGAATAGATCCTAAAATTTTTTCCATTACAGATTAAGCAACTTAAGCACTAAAAAATCTCAAATTGGCACCAATATAAAAAAATAAGTAAAACTCATTAAAAAAAAAAAAAAAAAAAAGGTTAAGGTCAGAAGACATAAGACATTTGTTTCTGCCCAAGATGATGATCCCAAATTAAAAAAAAAAAAACAGCACCCAGCACCCAAACAAAAATGTTGCAAGTGAGCAGCAGGAGTACTGAAAAGAAGCTGATGCATGGACTGTTCCTATTTTATATCTCTCCTTGGACCTGTGATTTAAGATCAGAGCCACAGCTTAAAGGAAAAAATTCCTGTGCCCAAGCCTGCTTTCAGGGCTCTTGAGGTAGCAATGAGCATATCATTACACTAGAACCGGACAGGAACAGATACATGACATCTCAAAAGACAAATGTATGTTTCCTAATTCGTCTGTGCTAAGGGGGTAAGACATCTGCATCTGTGCATTTCTGGTGTAGATTTCTTCATGTTTCATCTCCAGGATCCTCTACCCTTAGGGTGAAGTGTCTGACCTTGCTGGTCCCCGGCACAGGTACTCTAATCAAGGTTAATTTTGAAGAAGTTAAAGCTCAGGTTGCTCAGGTTTGTTTCTCTGCCT
This sequence comes from Sitta carolinensis, assembly GCA_032173965.1. Taxonomy (NCBI): domain Eukaryota; kingdom Metazoa; phylum Chordata; class Aves; order Passeriformes; family Sittidae; genus Sitta; species Sitta carolinensis. The sequence continues at coordinate 37,706,434 of JAVUNC010000004.1, read as the reverse complement.
TTCTGTGAAACCTGCTATAGGGTTTTACAGCTCTCATTATGATTTATTTATGTATGTATATATGTATATACACACACACCCATGAATTTACCTTGCTACATTATTTTGCTGTGTGACCATGCAAACTTCCTTAAGGAACTTGACTCCAGGTTCTTGCAGTCATTCTTGATCAATTTGTGCCCCACGGCCATAAGCAAAAGCCTTGTTACCTCCCTTATCAACCCTCTGTTTTAACAGAGAAGCATAGCCGTACCTAGGAGCTGGCTGGGCTTATGGTGAGTCAGAACTTGAGTGATGTCATGATATTGCATTTTTGGATTTGATCTGATGCCATTTTTTTCCCAGCTAAATCACAGTAAGTAGTGTTTTTCCTGAGGGAAGAATGGGGTTTGGAAGCTGAAACAGGAGGATGAATGATGGGTGAATGGAAAAATTTAGTCTTCCCTCAGGCTTATAGACTAGGTAAATTTACTTGGATGGACTTGCCAAAACCCAGTTTACCTCACATATCCTGGTGCTTAAGTCTTTACAAGCTAATTTCCACTATGAATTCCTCTTTTTCTCTGCCAAGTATATTTATAAAACAACATCTTGTTCTCAGTCTCAGCAGTACTCACATACCACTTCACAAGTTGTCAAAAGCTTAGTCAAGCACTAAGAAAACCCAAACTCACATAATTAACTTAAACTCAGGAGAAATGTTGTCAGCCTGTATTTCAGCTGAAGTTTGCTACATCTTTCAGACAGCAAGTGCCTCAAAACTCTCTTTTTATAGTTTATACTAGGAGGTCTAAAAATAAATTGTACATATTCTTCCTTATAAACCTTGAATCAACTAAACAGAGTCAATGTAGAGCTTGAAATTTACCAAAGTGATAAAAACCTGAAAATTGTCAGCAATGACTTTTTTTTTCACATCCAAAACCAGCAACAATGAAATCTGCATAAAAGTTTAGAAGGCTGCTCTCCCATTCATTTCTCCATTCTTCAATGCAAGGCTTTGTTTGAGTAGTGCTTGTTGATCGTGCTAATAATTTTCAATGATTTTTTTATGTGTCTGGAATTCTCTCTTTGAATGTACTAAACTGAATCAAAATGTGCCCAACCTTGGGCCAGGCCAGAACAATAAAACAATAAAAAGCAACCAAAACTTTTTCCTGAAAACCCTTCAGTATTAATAGAACAAAGTTTCTGACCTACATTCATCTTCTATTCACTACATTGTAATGACAGGAGCCAAATTTTCAGTTTCTGACATAGAAGGTGTCTGCTTCATGTGAACACAGAATGTCAGCTCTACTACTTGTGTTTCTTTGGTGGTTGCAGCCGAAAGGCAGCTAGAAAATAAGGAAGAATATGTTATGCTTTTTCAAGATAAGCATGGACAAGTTCCTAACAAAGGACATGCCCTGATACCTGAAATAAATTTGCCTTAGATGACTGTGAGAAGTTAGTTCTCTTTGAAAAATGCAGAAGTGACTGCTCTGACCCTGGATTTTTGGGATTTTCACTTGTTTCAACAAGCCTTGTTGTTTCACAAGCTTGGTTACCCACAGTTGAAATGATAGGTTAAATCATTCCCCTGAAAAATAACATCTTACATTTTGGGCTGTTTTTTCAGCCAGGTGTACAATGGAAGAGAAGACAAGACATAGAGAGATTGTGGGGAGCATCAGCTGCAAGAGGACGGCTGTGGAAGTGAGCTTAAAATAGCTGACTATCTATTTGATGTTTGAAATTAAAGGAACTCTTCTAGTTTTGTTTTACTTTTTCTGCTGATATAGTCTCAAACTTTCAAGAAGATTTTTCTTTCTTTCTTTTCTTTCTTCCTTTAGAAATTAATGATGAGTATGAATAAAAATATCAGATAACTGCATAAAAATGTCTTAATTATTGATTCATAATTGAAACTAGATTTATGACTATAATTCTTCTCAGTTATACTCTTGCTGGAAAGACTACACCTTTTTTAAATTTAGAAATTTTTCCCTTGTAAAGCAGGAGATCAGAAACCACCTTGATCATTGCAATTTCCCAGAACATTATGAGTAAGTTCACTAGATTGTCTGAATAGTGTATCAAAATCGATGTTCAAATGCTTAAAAAATGTTTGGAAATGAACTTGTGCAAGTTGTATTCACCTGAACCTTCTGGCCTGCTTCATGAGGCTCTGAACAGCTCCCAGAATGTCTTTGAATTCACCAAAACCTGTTGCCATCTAAGCCAGTAAAATGTAACTTTGCAGTGATAGCAAACTGTATGTGATGGCATCTTCCAGGTTTTAGAGACTCTGAGCAGCAGCTACTTCTTCCAGCATTTCTGTTTCATTATGACAACACAAGTCACAGAGATAGACAATATTATGATTTAGCTAACCACAGTAGTGTCCCATTATTAGATATTTAAATGGCACTGGAGTTATTATGATGAATTTATCTACAGCCCATGCTTTTCAGTGGTTTCCCTCTAAAATTTATTCTTTCTTTGTATCTGTTTAAATTACAATATTGCCATTGTTTGTTATAAATTGTTGCTCTGACCCATCTCACTGCTTTACAGAGGGATTTGTATCCTTGGTCTGAAGTACTCCCATTTTATATCCAGACCCTCAAAAAAAAAAAAATCCATAAAACCCTGCAACATCAGGGAATATAAATTAAAATAAAAATAAAATACAAGAGAAAAAATACTACTGTCAATCCCCAGGTTTTTTCTTGGATTGTTTAATCTATGTGCTTGTATTAGTTTGTAAGCAAACTGTAGTTTTATGGCTAAATAGAATAAGACTACCTTTTTTTGCAATTTGCCATCATTTATGAATCATTACCACAGCACCAGTTACTACAGTGTTAATATTTTTGAACACTTGAGGCTCAGCTTACAATGGGACACTTCCCATTGCAGCATGAATATACACTAGGGCAAATAGTCATTTCATTCAACTGCAAAATGGATGTATTAGCAAATCATTTGTGACATATCAGCCTCACTTCTGGCTTGGCAACTAAATAACAGAGGGTGTATTTAATTAAACAAACCCCCAAATTAAAATCTAAACCCCACAACTGAATGTAAATTGATTTCTTTTTTCATGATCTACGGAATTAATTGTATCAGATACTAGAAGAAATACCCATAAACTGTTCTTAAAAAAAAATACATGCCTTCTAAAATATTGCTTTACTGGCACTCTGACTAGATATAGCATGTCAATATAAACCTCATGGGAATGCTAAGAAATTTCACTTTATTAATATGGGGTATATAAGACTTTCACTATATGGAATTTCTTGGCTCTCCAGGGGTGACAAGGATCAAGGTAATCCCCAACTGTAAACCAGAGGTATTAATAAGTTATTAAATTTTATGTTATGTTATATGAAGAACAGAGTTATTTACATATTTTAATGATGGCTCATGAAATCTGCGCTGCCGATATTCTGTCACATGTTATAAATCCACCAGAACCCTACACAGAAAGAATGCAACATTAGGTTTAAGGAACAAAGGTAGCCATTTCTTTAACTATGGCTCTGGATAATGCAATTCAACATTCAGAGATTTGCTGATGTTGCCAATACTAATATAACACATGGAATCAAAGAAAAGTTAAGCAGAAGCTTTTGTCATTATTCGAAGGGGATTTTGTACTCTTATCTATCTAAAAAGTGATCATCTTAGCCTGAAAAATGTTCAGACCAAGACCCTCTTTTTTGTGAAAATTAATTTTTATTTTGCTTCTCCTGCCATCGATCTCCACATCAGCCCGTAATCCATACTGACAGCTATGACTTAGCCTAGTCAAAATACTGCTCCTCATCTGAACCTCTGAGCTTACAACTTGTCAGAAGCAGAACTTAGCAATTACATCTGGGTTTCAAGATGTCCCTTTGTGCTGGAGCAGGCAAACTATGCTGGGTGCAATGAATATGTCTTTGTCTCTTGGGGAGGTTTCCTACAGAAATTATTGACCATTCCTTGTACAAACTGAAACAACAGGTTATTAATGGGTGCTGCCCCTGGTCCACAAGAACAAGTAGCCCTCAAGCCATCTGTTCCGGGCCATAATCAGCATAAATGTGCCTTGATGGGTGAGAAAAGTGGCAATCTGAGATCCCAAAGTAGGTGTTATCAACAGAACTACTTCACTGAAAAGTGAGCAGGGAAGTAGAATTTCCTCAAGTCTATGTGCCATTGAAAATAATACAAACATTTTTATATGCAATATAAAGTAAAATATGGAGGGGGTAGGGAGAGCTAATTGCAAAGTTTTCACCAGTATCTTGGAAAGAAACCTGTGTGTTCCATCATATCTGATCAACCTAGCATATTCTGAAAGAATTTTTGTCTAAGAAAATTTTTGGTAGCACTAGGTTGCATTGCAAGTCTCAATAAAGTTAAATCTTACTTCAGTTTGATTTAAAGCAAATTCAGCACATTAAATCGTGAGCAGCTTCTCTAAACTTTAAAACATCTTCTCGGAGTGAAGACTTTGACCCATGTCAAGCCTAATAAGTAAGACCAGGAGTGAATGCCATGAAGTTCTTCCAATGTTTGATTGTTGTACAGAATGTGTATCCCAACTTAGCATTTTTATTCCATGCATTAAAAGAAGGAAAGGTAGTGAAATTGCTGTTTCATTTCATTCTACATAAGTCATAATTCAAAATATTTTTTTATATCTCCATTTCTATGTATGTTTGTTATTTCTGTTTCATATTTTGGTTAAAGTGTTCAGTGCCTTCTATATATTGTGCCAGCACATATGTGACAAAATTATTTTTGACATTTGACTTAAATTATACCATGTATTCCTATATCCGTAAACAGTGATGATGTTCTGGTGTAATTGGTATCCTTAAAGCTTTATAGTTTTGTTTATTTGTTTGCTTTTTTTAAAAAAAAGCAGCTGCATTATTCATCAGACCACATTTCAATGCCAAAAAGTCAGAAGATATTGGTTTGAACATAATTCAAGGACCTCAGTTTAGCAAAAACCTTCCTTGAAATGGAAGATGCATAATTAAATGACATGTCTACAGTATTTCACAAGTGAAAATATTTAGATCCCAGTGGAAAGACATCATAATTTTGTGACTGATTTTTAAATTACATTGATTATTGTCAAATATTAATATTTAATTCTTTGTTTGAAAAGATGTCCTGAAAATGAAAACATAGTTTGAATATCTTGCATTTTAAGTTACTAAATAAACATATTTAATCCAAGAATTATAAACTCCAAATAAGCTATTTACATTAATTTTGTTAAATAAGATGGATTGTCGGAGTTCCTTTATTTCTCTCATCCTTTCTTTTTAACTTCTTGAGTGGTATAAAGAAAACTCTAACAAATATAATATTCTCCTTTTTAAAACCTTCTTGCCTGCTCTGATTTAAAGCCTTCCATGACTTCATCGGCTATAGCTGTTATATGTGGTATGTGACTGCCTGGATGCAGTAATTAAGAGGGGTAGTCTACTTTAAAATTAAAAGGAACAAGAACCTATTTGCCACATATTCCCCAAAGCATTTATAAAGTAGAAAACTATGTCATTTACACTGGTATAAGTTATGTGGGCATCTTGTAGAGCTGTATCTATTGGATTTTGTAGATCATAAAATCCTCTTTTCCTCACGATTTTATAAGACTCTTTTCTTAGCTTCATAAATTCCTGTGAGTTGCACCACACACTTTGTAAATATCTATTACTTTTAGTTATAATTTTTATTTCTGCAGACCTTTAAGAGACTCACTCCGGAACCAGAGCTAATGTAGTGTCCATAAACAAAATACTATTGAAAACTTAGACATGGTCTTAAAGGTCTTAAAATCAAAGGCATCGACCTTGCAAAGACTTAACACAAGCTTTTAGTTTTATGTGTCATGAATAAAGCCAGGTCTATGCTATAATATTATGTGAACACAGCTACGTCAGCTGGGAATGGAAGGGAAAAATTCTCACTCCCAGCTAACCCTCACACCAGAGAAACTAACTGTGGACTCAAATCTTCTGACAGAGCTCAATATATATTATGTGAGTATATGTCACACTTACACAGATAGAAAAACTCTTTTGACAGCTGCATGCAGAATTTCCATTTGAACATTTTTGCCAACAAACAAAATTTCATTTCATATTTACTTTCAATTAACAAAAATGCAACCAATTTAATAAAGTTATTGCATTGCAAAATGAACATTTTCTTTTAAGTCTTATTTTTAATTCTGATTTTTTTCTTTGCTCTAAGAATACTCCATACCATTATATGAAAATTTATTCACTTAAAATAGCATGACATTTATGAAAAGTGTATAATTTTAACAACGAATAGCAATTTTCACAATTTTAAATGTAATTTTCACATGCTGATTAACATCACTCTGACAGTAATCACTACATGCTGCACTTGCACATATTTCTAAGTAATATAAATGTGATATTTAATTTTTTGATAGAAACTCATCAAGGCTAGAGTATTTGTTTGCAGGTAGTCTATTTAAAATATTGCAAATGACTATCATTGTTTAAAAATAAGCAGCAATGTCAGAATAAAAATTTTGTCCTCAAAAGTGTTTTAGAAATAATCTTGATTAACAAAAATGTACTTAAAAACCCAGATGTCTACATTGACTACAGTATTCCTAGTGTTACACAGCAAGAACAATTTTTTTCAAAGAGCTCCTTAAAACCTCCATGTGTCCTAAGCGCTTCGGTAATTTACACTTTTGAAACTCATCATCTTTATTTTTCTAGTTAGCTGGCTTGTGACTGATCTGTCTGTGAGCATTTTACTTTATCCTATTTTGCTCAGTATAACTTCCTGTTATCATATAGTAATAGACCATAGATTTCCCCACGAAAAACTGAAATAGAAGCAGGCAGCCATTTATGTGCTTTAAATTTACTTTTTTATAAACACCTATGCATATTCAGAAACTATACAAAACTGAGGAGCTTTTGACTCCCTCAAGGGCAGGGAAGTCCTGCAGAGAGACCTTGACAAATTATAAGGCTAGACATATGAACTTCAACAAGAGAAAGTGCTGGATTCTACACCTGGGATGAAGAGCCCAGGAGGTATGGACAGACTGAGGAAAGAGATGCTGGAAAACAGTGCTGTGGATAGGTTCAGCCTGAAGAAGAGAAGACTGAGGAGAGACCTCATCATGGTCTACATCTTCCTTGTGAGGGGAAGAGGAGGGGCAGGCACTGATCTCTTTTCTGTGGTGACCAGTGACAGGACGTGAGGGAATGACCTGGAGTTGTATCAGGGAGATTTAGTTTGGTTATTGGAAAAAGGCTTTTCTCCCAGAAGGTGGTTGGATGCTGGAACAGGTTCCCCAGGGAAGTGGTTACAGCACCAAGGCTGACAGAGTTCAAGCAGCATTTGGACAATACTCGGACACATTGTGTGATTCTTGGGGATGGTGCTTCGCAGGATCAGGAGGTGAACTTAATGATCCTTGTGGCTTTCTTCCAACTCAACATATTCTGTGACTGTGATAAATGTGCACATATTTGCAGAGGCAGAAACAAAAATTGCTCATACAAAGGGACACATCCTCACAGATGTGCTTGCTTGCATATTATTGAGTGTGTCAACGTTTTTTGTTTCACAACATTTCTTTGCTTTGACAAAAGGAAAATATTTGCATTGTAAATATCTATGTATCTGCATATCAATCTATCGTTTCACCCATTCCTTATATATTCTTAACTTACAGCAAACCAAAATCCAATATAAAAGATAACTCAGTATTTCCCTGGTACAGGCCAGGCATACTTTTAAACATTCAAACTTCTTACAAACCCTCAGTAAGAATAAATGAAATATCTTTTCTGAGATGGCGTTTCAACCACTGTTTCAATCTTCCTGTTGCCGCTATATACCCTGAAGAACTCTATAACACTGGACAATATGAGTTGCACCATAAATAACCCGTTCCCTGCTATGTTGGTTTTTGAGGAATTTGGTTTAGGGCTTTTAGGTAATTTTTCTTGATAGCTTCTGCTTTAAGCAGCTTTACTACAGTGATAGGCTGTCCTCATGGCACCTGGGAGATTTTCTTTGTCAATAACAGAAAGATATAATAGTAGCCTGCTAAGCATCTGTGTGCTCAGTGATTTGAGCTGTATAGTAGCTGTCCTGAAATTGTCCTGGCTGGTTGCAGTCCAATAAAACTGTTTGCAATTATTGTTGTTACTACTGCCATTGTAACTATAGGGTGAAGTTCACCCTGATGCAGAGGACAGCACAAGGTCAATTTATTTAATGAAATCCTAGATCAGCCTCTTCTGACACTGTTAAGGGAAACTGAAATTGTGCACAGCTCTTGCGCTTTCTCCTGACACAGAATTAAATGTAGCACATGTTCAGAATTTTCTGTAAAAATCTGTTGTGGATTTTCTTTTCAGAAGAAAAGTAATTCACAAAATTTAGCATTCTGTAAAATTCTAATCAAAATACAGCAAGAAGAATAAGAGCTTGCTCTATACCTTTTCCTGAGGAAGTGGAGAGGGAGGTGCTGATCTCCCTGCTACCCAGTGACAAGACACATGGGAATGGTTCAAAGCTGCACCACGGGAAGCGTAGACTAGACATCAGGAAATATTTCTTTACTGTGAGAGTGGCAAAACACTTCAACAGGCTTCCTAGAGAGGTGTTTGAGGCCCTTTCAGTGTTTGGACAATGCCTTCAACAACATGCTTTCTTTTTCTCAGCCTTGAATTGGTCAGGCAGGTAAACTAGATGATCATTATAGGTCCGGTCCGGTCCTGTCCTGTCCTGTCCTGTCCTGTCCTGTCCTGTCCTGTCCTGTCCTCTCCTGTCCTCTCCTCTCCTCTCCTCTCATCTTGCCCTCATTGCACATGAAAAAATAGCTAAGAGAAATAAAGCATAGAATAGGGAAACTAAGAAAACAAGAAAACATCCAGCATTTTTAAAACAAATATGGCCTTAAATCTACCAAAAAACTACAATGAAAAATTACACCAGTGTCCCTAAACAAGATATAATAGACAAAGCCAACTCTACACACATTGGTTTGACTATCTTTAAGATAGTCTGAGAGAATATCTTGCCAAATCATAGGCTGCAAGAAGATTAGAGAATAAACCCAAAAAGAAACCCTAAACCAAACCAATTAAATAATCTAACAAAACGCAAGACAAACAAAACTTCTTTACAGAGGGGAATAAAAAACCCCCAAACAATCAAGAAGGATGTTTAGATAAATTACTATTATTAATATTATATAAATTCTGGCTTAAATGCAGAATTTCCAGAGAGTAAGTAGAAAAGTCCTGTAAAAGTCCATAAACCATACCACTGGTGAATACTAATCAATATTCTCTCCTCCTTTGTAGAATCTTCCTATTCTATGAGGTATGCTGTTGAAAACACTGTTCCTGAATTTAAAGAGTGCATAATTTATTTTCTGTATCCAACATCTTTTTCAAACAAGTAATTGAAAATATTTATAGGCTAATGGCCCTAGGTTTAATCCATCTGATCCACTGAAAAATAGTTTTTTATATATGGTGTTGCTGTTTCCATTAGCTTTTTTCCCTGAGACTTTGGATATGGGTAGGTTCTATATTTTTTACCATCTACATTTCTTAAACACTTTTAGAACAAAAGAGATCAAATTGTATCACCAGAATTGCAGCTATTTTCCACTGTTTATCCTTAGTTAATATGCCTCATTTAAGATTAATGAATTAGCAGTACACCGAGTAATAGATTTTTCATTATTTTTGTTGCATTTCAACTTTGTGGAAGGCAAAGACAGGGACTAAGAGAATAAAGAAATGCCCATTGTAAGAGAAGTTCAGATTCTAGAACCTGAGGTCTAAGGAACCTGACCTTGCAGAAGTCCACGGCACCTGAGGAGATACATAGGTCATAAAAGAACTGATGTACAAAGTAACTGAGCCACTATGCATCATATTTTAGAAATGGTGGCAGTCCTGTGAAGTTAATGCTGTCTGTAAAAGGGGAAACATAACCCCTTTTTTATAAAGGAAATAGGGACGACCCCAGGAACTGCAGGGCAGTCAGTCTGACATCAGTGCTTGGCAAGGTCATGGAGCAATCCTCCTGGAAATTGTGTTAATACTCATAGCAAGTAAAGAGTTGATTGGTGATAGCCAACATGGATTCCCTGTGTGAAAATCATGCCTGACAAAACTCATGGCCTTCTACAACAATGTTAGAATGTTGGATAAGAAAAAGAAAACCGAGGTCATCTATCTGGACTTGTGGAAAACATTTGACATGGCATCCTTATCTCTAAACTGAAGAGTCATGTGTTTGATGGGAGGACCACTTGGTGGTGGGGAATTGGCTGGATGGTGACACTGAAAAAGTTGTCATAAATGGCAGGATGTTCAAGTGGAGGTCAGTGACAAGTGGTGTTCCTCAGACATCAGCATTGTGTCCAGTACTGTTTAATATCTCTGTCAGTGGTTTGGACAGTGGAATTGATTGCACTCTCAGCATTTTTGCTGGCACAAGCTGCATGGTGTGCTCGACACACTGGAGGGAAGGAATGTCATGCAGAGGAGCCATGACAGGCTTGAGAGGTGGGCTGGATGCAGACCTCATGAAGTTCAACAAGGCCAAGTGCAAAGTCCTGTACTTGGATAGGGGCAATCCCAAGCATAAATAGAGGCTGGGAGAATGGATTGACAGAAGTCTATGACGTGAGTTGGAAGACGAATGAGTTCAGAGGAGAGCCACAAAAATAAACAGAAAAAAGGAGTATGTCTCCAATGAAGACAAACTGAGAAAGCTGGTGCTGAAGCCTGGAGAAAAGAAGGCTTCATGAAGACTTTTCAGTACCTGAAGGGAGCCTACAAGAAAGACGGAGAGGAACTTTTTACAAGGGCATGAAGTGGTAGGACAAGAGGGAATGGTTTTAATTTGAAAGAGACTAGTTTAGATTTAGAAAATAAAAAGAAATTCTTTACTGTGAGGGTGGTGATCTACTGGAACAGGTTGCCCAAAGCTGTGGATGTCTCATGCCTGGATGTGTTCAAGTCCCTATTGGCTACTGTTTTGAGCAACCTGGTCTAGTGGAAGGTGTCACTACCACAACAAAGAGGCTGGAACTAAATGATCTCCCAATATACACCATTCTATGATTTATTTGTTGCTGATGAAAATAACGTAAGACCCAATAGGTTTGTCAGAAAACGTTATTGAAATTTTTCTTATTTTATTCCTATTTTTGTAACTGACTTTAAGTGCAGAAATTTTCCATTCTGCCATATTGAATGATAATTTTAGGAAACTTTTGAGAGGAAAGACATGACAAATAAAGTAACAAATATTTCTAAAAACATTTATTTTACCATATTCAGGAGAAATAAGCTGATAGTCTTAAGTACATACCCAAAGTATGTAAAAGGCTTGAAATTCAACCTGACTGAAGTATATTTTGTCATTGTTCTGTGTTTTGAGCCATGTCATAATTTTTATAGATTTTTGAGGTTTTACTTTGGGTTTGGTACACTATTTCAGTGAATTCTTATTTTCTGAGTAATGTTATTAGCTGCTAAGGATATGTATCTGAGACTTCAGCCTTATCTTTCACATTTCTGCTCCTTTGAATACTTTATGTTCTCCATTCTATTATCACTAGAAAATAGTAAATTAAATATTCATGAAATTGAGTTATGTTAAATATGCATGGTAGAGAAGAAAAGAAACATTTTTTTAAAATGTCAGAACATACTGTCCATGTTCAATATGCAGGTTTTATAATAAAAGGGTATCTATTCCTACCTGTCTCACCTGTATGACATGCTTTTGAGTAGTAATTCTGACCTTTTAGCTTTGAAGTTGTAAATGAATTTGCACAGTCACACCAACTGTGATGACTTATAGAGTTTCTTTTAGTAAATACTGAAAGAAACTCACAAACAAGTATTTTATATTGAAACAGCAGAGTAACTACAGAAAGAAATGGCAAATCTCGATATGTACTGTGAGATGTTGCTGCATTTTCCAAGATAACTGTACTTATTTCTCTTTTGATCCCTTAGGGTTATTTGAGGGAAAAAGGTTGTTTCTCACTAGTTAATAACTGGTTTCTTTCTCTTCAGGTGAAGGAAAAGTAGCCTGCCTTAAATACAAGTCTTATGGAGAGCAACTGAGGGAGCTGGAGTTGTTTAGCCTGAAGAAATGAAGACTCGGGGGAGATCTTATCACTCCCTAAAATCACCTGAAAAGAGATTGTAGTGATGTCTCTTTTCCCAAGTAACAAGTGATAGAACAAGTGGAAACTGCCTAACAGTTGCACCAAGGAAAGCTTAAATTGAAAGTTAGGGGGAAAAGATTTGTCCAGCCTTGGAGCAGGATGCTCAGGGAAGTGGTGGAGTCACCATTCTTGGAGGTATTTAAGAATTGTGTCATTTAAGGACATGGTTCAGTAGTGGACTTAACTATGTTAATGGTCGGACTCAACAATCTTGCAGGTGTTTTCCAACCAAAGTGATTTTACAATTCTATATGCTTTTATTTACAGATACATTGTGGAGGTGAGGGCGGTGTCACTGAAATATTCAATGCAGGGAATATACACAAAAGAAAACTCCTTTTTAAGAGAGAGTGCTAACTTACAAATTTTTAAAGTATAAAAGTCTTTGTCATTTTTGTGGAGTTTTTCACATATGTACTTCAGACATGCCTTATTTTGGATAGTTGGTGATCTCATCTACAGGGTATGTATGAGGTAAGATTTAGTTAAGGAATGACTCACCATGCAGCTTCTGCCACTGAAGAGTTTTAAGAACAGGAAAGGCAATCATTTGCGAGATTGCCATTGTTTCTGTGCATCAGTATTTCTTGTTTCAGCCTATGCCTCCAAGGAACCAAAAGTTCTCCAGACAGGGAGGTTGTTTTGTTTGGGATTGGTTTGTAATTGTGTTTGCAAATAGTCTGGTTTAACAGGTTTTAACTCATTTTCCATGTGGTCTTTTGACATTTCCAGATTTCAGGCACTTGAAAGAGGAACAAAGAATTATATTTTGATAACATCTTCATCAGTTAGAGTAATTTGCTTTTCATTCTTCAAAAGGAAGCAGAAGAGATGGATGTCTGTGACACATTTCAGCAATGGCAAGGCTTCTGTTTTTGCAACAAACAACTTTACTACATATTCATCATAGAAATACTAGGATATTGAAATACTAGCACATTGACCACCTGCCTGGGATATCAAGGGGTCATGACACAAGTATCAAATTATAATTGAAAATGCAGAGTGAAAAGGCAACACTTTTTAATCCTATCTATCTTTTTTTATTTATTTTTTTTTAACAGGTAGCTGATTTGTGTCAAAGTAGCTCCTCTAGCACACATTTTTAGATTAGTAAGGAAAAATTTGATAACAATCTCATTTTCCACAGCTTCTTCATACACATTTTGTTGAGAGAGATTGATATGTCAACAGTAAGACTAGTTATCCTCAGCTGGTCTCCTCAGCTAGTAGACAGGGATGGGGAGTTGAATGAACACCCTGTAGTCCAGGAGGAAGTAGTGACATACTGAGCCAATTAAAAACTCGCAAGTCTATGGAACCAGATGGGATTCGTTTTAATTTAGCAGAACTCACTAAGCTGCTTTCCACCATTTATCCTTCCTCCCCTGGCTAACTGAGGAAGTCCCAGGTGACTGGAGGCTGGCCAGTGTGACACCCATCCACAAGAAGGGTTGGAAGGAGGATTCAGGGAATGACAAGCCCATCAGCCTGACTTGCTGCCCAGCAAAGTTATGGAGCAGATTACCCTGAATGTAACCACACTGCACCTACAGGACAACCAAGGGATCAGATCCAGACAGGAAGGGTTTAGGAAAGGCAGGTCCTGCCTAAATAAACTGATCTCCTTTTGTGACCAGGTAACCCATCTAGTGGATGACACTGTGGACATAGTTTACTTAGACTTCAGCAAAGCCTTCAACAACACCTCCCATGACACATTCCTGGGAAAGTTGGCAGCCCATTTATCCCAATCTGCATGTGCAGAGAGGGGGAAAAGTTTGAAAATACCCAGAGCAAGATTAAAACTCAAACGAGGTAAAATGTTGGTGACAAAAATGATAATAACTCTTATTTTCTATCAAAGAAGAGAGCAAGGAGGAAAGACAGGAAAGTAGTAAAAAACAAAAAATTACAGAAAAATAGTGATAGTCACGACCATGGATTCAGCAGCATCCCACTGATTCTTTCTTCTTTCATCTGACAGCGGGGAGAGCTCTGTCAGGATTGCTACACATTTGCTTATAAAGCAGCTGAGAGGCCCTTTACAGTGGTGACAGGGAGGTTTTGCTGCAGCTTGGGCCTTTGGCAAAGGCACATTCAGCACATGGGCATTGGTATCCCAATGATGTTCACACAACACACCCAGTTCATTGTGCATGCAGGTCATTCACTTTGTGATAACAGGAACATATTCACCACTATCGCTGTGGGCTGTCATGGCCCATTATCACACCAGGCCTTTAACTGCAGATTGTTCCAACTCACCAGGCAATGGTGAAACAAGTTGGTCATTAGCAGTTCTTTACACCATGGTTTGTACAGATGCATTCTTTGCTGGGTTAAGAAGTGGTTGGATGGTCAGGCCCAGAGTGGTGGTGAATGGTGCTGCATCCAGTCTGGTCTCTTGTGGTGTCCCTTCTGGATTAGGGCTGGGCCCTGTCTTGTTGAATATCTTTATAGATGATGTGGATGACAGCACTGAGTCTACCCTTAGTAAATTCACAGACAACAAGATGAGTCAGTGTCCATCTGCTGGAGGGCAGGAAGGTTCTGCAGCGGCACCTGAGGAGGCTGGACTGATGGATTGATGCCAACAGCATGAGGTTCAACAAGACAAAGTGCCAGGTCTGACTCTTTGGCTATGATAACCTCATGCAGAGCTAGAGGCTGGGGAAAGTGAGGCTGAAAACTGTCCCAGCATGAAAGGCTGAGGAGATGCTGGTTGGCAGCCTGTTCAACATGAGCCAGCCATGTGCCCAGGTGGCCAAGAGTACCAATGGTATCCTGGCTTGTATCAGGAATAGTATTCCCAGCAGGACAAGGGAAGACTTTCTTCCCCTGTTCTCAGTGCTTGTGAGGCACTCGAGTGCTGTGTTGAGTACTGTGCCCCTCAATTCAGGAAGGACAATGAGGCACTGGAGCAGATCCAGAGAACAGCAATGAAACTAGCAAAGGGTCTGGAAGACAAGTCCTATAAGGAGCAGCTGAGAGAGATCATTTTGCATGAAGAAGAGGAGGCTCAAGTATGACATTATCACTCTTTACAACTACCCGAAAAGAGGTTGTAGCTGGGTGGGGGATTGGACTCTTCTCCCAGCCAACTAGCAGCAGGACAAGAGGTCACAGTCTTAAACTGCACCAGGGGAGGTTTATTCTGGAGATTGGTAAGAATTTCTTAACAGAAAGGAACATATAGATATTGTAATGGGCTGCCCAGGGAGGTGGTGGAGTCAGCATTCCAGAGGGTGTCAAAGGAAAGACTGGACATGTCACTCAGTGCCAAGATCTAGCTGACAGGTGGTGTTCAGTCATAGGTTGGACTCGATGATCTCAGAGATTTTTTCCAATCTAATTGACTCTGTGATTATGGGATTTTTTAATATAAGACATGAGTCTCCAGAGGGTGAGAACATTCAAATACTTTTCTGGTGATAAATCTCTAGAGCACAAGCAAGAAAAAGAAAACTGAATTCACTTCTTACTGTCCCTTTAGTCTGCTGAAGTTTGCAGGTTAAGAAACTCCATGTTTGTCAGTGAGTTGAAAACTGTGGCCCAAGGCATATCACTGTCTCTATCTGATCATCACCATATCCCTGATTTAAGCTTCAAATGATGCAACTGCAGGGCATGAATAGCACCATTGGCCTTGATGTATGTCTATAAAGTCTTAACTGTGCATTTAAACTGCTAAATTATGAGCTGCAAAACTTTAAGTAGTGTCATCTTATCTCCCAATGCCGGCTTCTATGAGATTGTAAGAGACAGTATGTTTTCCAAGCAATTAAGTTTATTTATAATTGGAAAACAATTCTGAATAATTTCCTCAGTGATGTGCAATGTCTGAGATTATGAACAGGCAATTACCATATTACATCTGATGAATTATAGATTTTAACTGTCAGAGAAAAAGATTTCTAATTGGCCATTAGGTATTCCAACAAATAACTACAAGTAGAGACAAGTACAGAAAAAAAAAGTAAGTTTTATTCATACAATATTACATATTTAGGTAACATTTCAGTGCTAAGTTACTATGTAAACAGGAATTATAAACATGTGTATTCACATAAATTTCTGCCCGTTTGTTAAAATAAATAAATAAAAAGGTAAAATATTGTGAATGTAATCCAAAGCACAGAAAAATCAATCAGCTCTGAGACCTTTAATAGTTCTGATATACACAATCTTGATTCAGATTAGCACATTGACTTTTTAAATGTGTTTTTTTTTCTGGTGAGAAGGCTAGTGAAAGCAAGGTACACACACACGTGTGTGCATGTATGCGGCACAAATATGTATGTGACAGAGGGAGACATATCATGGTATTTTGTTAAGTTAAATAATTTTGAACAAGGTGAAGAGTAATATATAGTTTTTACTGGTGCTATATATCTATGTTATATATATAACAGCTAAATGCAAGAAAATTTCCCTGTAGATTTCATTGGAAATTTCATGCCATTCTCATGCCACTCACCCAGTCAGAGGAATACATCCTTTGGCCCATAGCCATTTGATAATAAGAATTGGCACAAAAAAATCTTGTTAATATACTACAAAAAGTTGCTACTATATTGTATACATTGAATCAATAATAGCTCTAGCCTGATAATGTACACAAGTATTCCCAGGACCTAACACTAAGCTTCTAAGTGTTCAAATTGGACAGCTAGTATAACTATGGTTTAGATATCAGAGTCAGAGGACCAAGCAAATCAGGAATGTAAGATGATATTAGGAAGAAAGTCTTTACTGTGATGGTGGTGAGGCAGTGGAAAAGCCCAGAGTATGCTCTATCCCTGGATGTGTTCAAGACCAGGTTGGATGTGGCTCTGAGCAACATGGTCTGATGATTTGTGGATTGGAAATAGATGATTTTTCAATCATCTATTTCAAACAAAACTATTCTATGATTCAAAAAGTCCCATAAAAAGGTACAATAAATTGACATGGTTAGACACTAGAGCAATAGATCCTTAGGTATTCTTGGGTACAAGAAGAGCATGGAGTCTAACTATTGAGTGAATGGCCCCTATGGAGATTGAACCCATGACTTTGACATTATTAGCACCACGTTCTAACCAACTTATTGCCACAGGCAAAAGCAATTTTGCTGGAAAAAAGTCCTTTACTTTTATTGAAAAATCAAATATTTAATCAAAACCCAAATCATTTGGTTTCTTAATTAATGCATGAAATAACTATAATTTACATGAAAAAACTCTCTTATTTATGAATTAAAAAAAAAGGCAAACTTTTCTTTTTGTTTGGCTCCTCTTCAACAAGCAATTTATTCCTTTAGGACCAGAGTATAAAGGTCTCCATATGGGGCTGCAGCATTAAGCAATTAGAAAAAGACGTTAGTGCAGTATATTGAAAGTTGTTATTAGCAAGCTCTCACAATATAAAAGCATTTTGTTTATGTTATGCTGTCTAGCTCTTAAATCTTTACATGGGTGTTTGTTTAAATCTTTGCATCTTCTTTATGCCACTTGTCTAAGAACTAGACTTCCTCCTTTGTGGCAGCTTTACAGTAGCCAGGGTCGCTTCATTGATAATAATATAATAATAATAATAATAATAATTAATAATAATAATAATAATAATAATAATAATAATAATAATAATAATAATTGATAATCATGATCCTATAAGCATTTTGTCCTGACTTTTTCTGTTTACATAAGTAGTAAAATACAGGATAGCAATTTTTAATTTTTTTAATGTGAAATGAGCTACATACAAGTTCTGGTAAGAAATAAGTCTTTTGAAAACACTAAAATATATTTTCTGGAAATAACATGCCTATGTAAGAAATCCTGAGCCAAGTTTTTTGCTTCCTCCTGTTTACTTCAGTTTCAAGTGTATTCTCATCTCTCAAGAGAAGATAGTGACCTTTTTTCTGGGAAAAGGTACTTCAAATATTTAAAAATAGATAAAAAAAATAAAATCTTGTCACCAATATGTTATTTCATCATATGTCAAAACAAAAATCTCTCCCATAATAACCTCTGTCATTTGGTGGGGAAGACCTATTCAGAGGTCAATAAATACCTTCATTATGAAACCAATGTCCTTCTTAATGGAATGAAGATTGATTCAAACACTGAAGTTCCTTAAGCTTGTTCATTGACTGAAGAATATATTGTATAGATTGAGTATCTCACCTGACCTTAGTGAAGCAAAGTACAGAGAAGAAGATGTTTTTAAGCACCAAGCTGAGGCCAGAAAGCCTAAAAGAAATTTTGTATTCACAGCATGTGCATCATCTGAATTACATCCTGAGATGGCTCATGAGTGATCTCATCTGCTTCTCCTCGTTTGCCTACATCTTAGTTTCCATGAAAAAGAAATCAAGAGGAATATCCCTAACAAAAGACAGTACATGTTCCAGAGCTACCCACTCTGGGCAACGTGGGGATCAGGTCAATACGAGTAGCCCAGTTTGTCATAGATTAACGTGTGAGAGTATTGCTGCATAGAGGATAGTGTCTGCCTGCATTTGGAAAGCGTCACTTTGCATTCAGAGATACTAGTGTAAAGTAATGAAGTCCCATGTGGTAATTGTCAATCAATACCTATTCCAAGGTTAAAGAACAACCAGCAATTCTGTGATAGGGATTCAAAGCACAGAATCAATTAACTTTCATTTTGTTTAGTGCTTTTTTTTTTTTTTTTTTTTTTTTTTTTTTTTTTTTTTATAGTGTCTTCTAAAGGATGTTTATGATTCTCAGTGAACTTGTTGCAAACTTCCTGTGTGTCATAAAAACATATTCAGTATGCATTTTTGTGTGTACATATATATCCATGTAGAAGTAGCAATAACATATGGATTGTGTATTGTAAATTTTTATTTTATCATTTGCTGATTTATTGCACAAAATTGGTGGAAAATTAGTGCTAATTACAAAGCATGCAAGACTTCCTACTCTAACTATGCTTATTATATGCAATGTTTCTCATAATTCATCTGTAATATAATTGTAAGTGAAGATGGCTAATGTGAAAATCAGATTAGGTAATTTAAGGTAGTTGCTACTTTAATGGACAAGCATTAGATTATCACTCTAGTGATAATTATATAACACATATATTTGCGTGCATACATATATAGAAATACGGCTTTGTGTCATTTGTTTCAGCACATTCTTGCAAAAAACTCATATGTATCTGAAAGAAAAATGAGTTTTGGTTAATTTAATATTAATTATGAAAACTTCTTTCAGAACACTAAAATTAACAAGTGCCAGAATCTCAAATGAAATGTGTTTGTGTTCACTTCAGGTAAAAGTTTGTCAGATTACTGTACAAAGCATGGAGTGAATTTCAGTTCTGATGACAGAAAAAATGCAGCTTTGCTTCAGTGGTGAATGAATACATCTGTAACTATCTTTGCTCAGAAGAATCCAACGCTTTCAGACAGGGTAAACAGGGTCAATTCTAACCAAACCTCACTAGCACAGTTTAACCAGTTTAGAATATACTAAAAGTCCATGCTAAGTAGACAGTTTCCTTTAATGTTATATGACTGTTTATCACAAGGCCAGATATACCACCTCAGGGCACTTTATAGAGCAGAGAGTTCAGAGAGATGTGATTAAATCACACTGAGATTGCTACAGTCAATCCCAAGAAACTATCTATCTGGATAATAATCAAGAGCAAAATTAAACTATCACATTATACACGTCTTTATTTATTTGTTTTGCCAAGTGGAGCCACAACTAAGGAATGGGCTTTTTTTTGGTGTATTTTCAAGGTCACACCATGTACTTGTTTTGCCTGAAAAGGCTATAAATTTGCTGAGTGAGCCTATAGGAGCAAACAGTAGATAACAAATGGACTCTCTGAGGTAATCTAAGATTGTGCACTGAGTTTCTAATTCTGTATCTGGACTTTTTAAATTACTTTGCTTTCTGTGGTGATGATGAGACTGTGAGAAAACATCCAGATAGGCCGCAAATGTAGCACACACCAAACCCCACACACATAGACCAAAAATCACTCTATCCTCTGTCTTTGGAGGGAGAAGAGCATACAAATATGTACAGCTCCTACAGATTAAAAATTCAATTAGAAGAATGTTTACCTTGTTCACAATGAGGAAAGTTACTGCTTAGTAGTAATCTAAGAAATTTAAGGTCCACTGGGAACTAGGAAAGTCATTAGGTATGATGAAGTCTTATAAATCATGGAAAAAAAAAAAAAAAAAAAGCAAGCAAGCAAAACCAGTGACCCCACCCAACTCTGTCATTTAATTTTCTTTCCAGGAAGTTCTAAGTCTTACATGACTGCAACACCAAGGCAAGGAGAGTGGAGAATCACACTTCCTTTTAAGGATTACTTTTCATCTGAGACAGTCCAAGGGCTTCTGTTTCCATTCTCACACCCTGCTTTGAGGCCAGTGGGGGTTATTTTCCCACTTCTAAACTAGTGCAAATTGAGACATAGAAAGTGTAGTTGACTTAAGTCTATGAATCTAGTTAGAGACAAAAGAGTGAAGAACTTCCAAGAGGTTTCCATTAACCTGTTCTCTGAATCTCAAACATAAAACATTTTAATGTGCTTTCAGTTGCCAATGCTCTTGAGAATTTCATGCATGAATTATACTTTGTTAGTGTATTTGGCTTGTGAATTTGGAACATTTCCTTTTTTTTGAGTGTCTTTTCATTTGAATAACAATAAAGGGAATGCTACTATGAACCCAATGGTTTCTGCTCCATTCCTATAAAGATGAGCTCTGCACAAATTATTATAAAAATAATGTTAAAATTTGCTTTTATTGCACACAGAAAGGTTTTCCATATAACTATCTGTTTTCAGAGACAAAACCATAAGGGTTATTACATAGGGTATAAGAAAAAATTTCTTTGCTGAATGAAATACTGGAAATACTGCACAGGATAGTAAGAGTGGTTGTCAACATCCCTGGAGGTATTTAAAAGGTATGTAGATATGGCACTTAGGGACATTTTAGTGGTGATTTGGCACCTGTTAAGTTAATGGTTGGACTCAGTGACCTAAGAGGTCCTTTCCTACCTAAATAATTCTATGCTTCTATGAATACCAAAGGGAAAATATTTTAGAATTCATTTGGTCCTGTATTGAACTGTCAGGGGTTTCAATCATTGTTGAGAGAAAGTATTCAGGAGGGTGCAGATTTATGCATCTCCAAATAGCTGGATTATTTTATTTACTTAGAAGGTTGCAGCAGCTACCACTTCTAGGGAATGAATTACACTGGAAAATTTATACTGTGCAATATGCTGAATAATAAATATATTTTAATTTATACATTGTTTGTTGGCAGCAATCTGTGACATTATCAACTTCTAACATAATTACTATCTCAAACTGAGAACAACTGATACTTTGCAGCAGGCTGATAGGCAATTATTATAGTGTTCAGCAGAACATGCTCTCTGCTCAGCCAATAGTACAATCTTTTTGGAGCCTCTGGAGGTAAGAGGGAATGTGTATGTGAACCTACCTTTAATTAGACTTTTCATCTCATCTCTCATCCTCAAAAAATAAAATACCACCTACAAGCTTGTTGATACTTCTCTGGTAGACTTGATGTTTCTCAGTGTATAAAAGCCAAAGACAAAGCCTATCTGAATGCACCACTCACATAGCTATGACCTCCACCATACTTGCCCAGTGCTGACTGACTGTCCTGCCCAGGTCTGGAAAACAAAGGGATAGAGGAACCTTGTTGTGTGGCCCTCAATGCACTTACTTTACTCATTGTGCAACACAGACAAACTGGAGAAGCAGAGGATGATGCAAGCTGTCAATTAGCCTCATATATGGTAAAAGCCAAAGGGATTGTCTCCAGCTTCATGATAAACATGACCATTAGTGATTTATGATGACAATCTCTACATGAAAAAATGCACAGCTGGAATACAGCCCCTCAGAGGTGGAGAGGAACATCTGGAGATATGTGGTAGTGCAGTGGAGGTGGTGTTGTTAGATGAGGGAGCTAGGTCACCATCTTCTTGAAGGGTGGGAGCAAGCATCCCCTTTCTTAGAGGTCTCCTGGGTGCAACTAGTCAGCATTTTGGTAGGGGACTTTTTTTGGTATGAGTGTGTTGTGTGTCCTGTACATTAAATTTTAAGCTGCTAGTCACTGAATTTTATGGTTTGGTATTTCTGGCCACACTAGTTAAATTTCCCTGTAAGAAGAAATCAGAGGGGAAAGGCTTGCTTTAAGAAATGAACAGATGTGCAGCCAAAGCTAAAAACCAAACATTTAAAGAATTAAACTAAGAGTCGCAGGAGAAGTAATACTGCTATACCAAAAGATAATTTCCAGGAGGTGATTAGATCCTCTATAGCACGTCTTCTCCTTTCAATGCAATCTTCACAAAAATAGAATTATATATGAAATGAAATGAAATAAAATGTCAGGTATGTATACAAAATATATAATTCTTAACCAAATGAAGGACTTTAAACTAAATAATAAAATTAAATAAAATAACTTGTGACACATTACATATATTTGCCAGGCAGCTGAAAAAACACCTGTCCATGTTGCATGCATTTACTTTTAATACATTTACTTTTACCAAGTTGTAGCACCTTAAAATTCTTAGACTTTTAGCTTAAGATACATTTTTCTGAGCAGCAATTACCTAGTTAAAATTTTGCGACATGAACAGTGTGTAGGTGTTTCAGGGCTTTTAATGTTTTTCATCTGTGGGGCATTTTTTTTTTTTTTGTAGTTTTCTGTAGTGAATATATCCATCACTGTACATTTTCTGTGCTGTATCTAGTTTTCATTCTTCCTGCCTAAGCTTGGTCTGTGGAGATCTGAATATTAAATATGCTGGAAAAAAAATTAACAATGTTTTATCAGATCTAAGTACTCACTGCATTTCATTTTACTTATATCTTCAAGCTGTTGCAGAGAAAAACACTTCTATAAAATCCCAGCAACTCTGATACAACAGAAAAAAAGGTGGGGAAGATTGAAACAGGAAATTATATCTAGTGGCACTGAAGACAAATTGTATAATCAGAAATTCCTATGTGCCATTGCCATATTCATTTATCAGGAAGGGACACATTTCAAAACAGAAAGGGGAGTAAACTCTTTCTACACTTGTACAGAAAAAGGAGTTGAAAACCACAAAAAAAGTTTTCTTTGTTAAAGACCACAGATCTGTTGATGCTTTATTTGTTAATTTATCTATGATATACAGTTAAAAATACATTTAATCTTAATTTTATAGAGCTTGCATTGTTTATCCATTTAGACCTGAACTTATTGTAGCATGCAAATATCAGAAAATTGTATTGGTTTCTCTAAATTCCTTGTTTAAAGAAAGTGCTTTCTCTCCCTAGAATAAACAGTCCACAGGGTGAAAAATAAAAACACTGGCAATGGAAAACCGCAAAAGTCTCTTATACCTGGCTATACTGCTTCTCAAATAAAGAGTTACATTTACACACAAGTAGCAAACATTGCTGAAAAATACCTGAGGGTCTGTACTGAGAGTCAGCTCTTAAATTTTGTGTCACTCATAATATAAGCAAGATTCTTGTAGGAGTGATATGCTGAATTTTTTTTTTTTTTTTGTAGTGACTTATTCTACAGTATCTGATTGTCAGGTAGAATTCCAGTTGACAAGGTGATTTCATGGAAAAGCAGTTCAGAAAGTATATTGAAGATACTATTTATTTATGTGGGAACTCATCTTAAGTTCAGTGCTGTTAGTTTCATGCAATACACCACCTCAGCTATAGAATGAACTCTCACAGTATGGTAAAGTCAATTTATTACTGTTAACTATTAATTATTTATGATATACTAAATACCTAGAAATACCATTCAGGATCAATCTGTAATTAGGCCTGGGTTGAATAGACAGATAAGATTAAGGAAATTCTGGACTCCATAGGCTGTGCAAGTTATTAACTGCAAGTTCTGATCCCCTTGACGAGAACAAATCTGTGAGTTCCTCAGGAAGCAGTATGAACATAGAGATTACCTTGCTGAAGTCCTGAACATAAGCTAACTGATGTATAAGGTATGTTAATATTATAGTATAAGAATTACAAATTATGTACAGACACAGGCTTTTCTGGATCCATAATACCCAACCTCTAACTGAGAAGTAACAATGGTCAGAAATTTGCAGATAAATTTCAGAAATGTGAAAATGTACTTGTGTGTCCAACTGCAAGACACAACTTTAATGATCGCTTGCCCATGTGATATGAAAACTTAAGCTGGAGATCTTAACTGTAGAATGCTAGAACCATTCAGTTGGGAAAAGACCTTTAAGATAATGAGTCTAACCACTAGCACAGACAAGTCCAACATTAAACCATGTCCTTGAGTGACATATCAAAACATATGTTAAATACCTCCAGGGATGGCGATTCTGTCACTGACCTTGACAGCCTGTTCCAATGCTTGATAAGCATTTTGATGAAGAAATTTTGCCTTCTATCCAATTAAAACCTCCCATGGCACAACTTTGAGGCTGTTTTGTCTTGTCCTACTCCATGTTACTTTGCCTCCTTTGCTCCAGGCAAGACAATCCAGCTTTTTCAGTTGCTCCCACCAGTCTTTTGATCCACACGCTTCACCAGCTCTGTTGCCCTGCTGTGGACACCCTCCAGCACCTCAATATCCTTCATGCACTGAGGGCCCCAAAACTGAAAACATGATGCAAGGTGGGGCCTCATCAGTGCCAAGTTCAGGGAGATGTTCACTGCCTTGATCCTGCTGGCCACATTATTTCTGATACAAACCAGGATGCCATTGACCTTTTTGGCCATCTGGGCACATCTGTCTCATGTTCTGCCAACTGTTGACCAGCATCTCAATCCTTTTCCACTAAGACGCTTTACATCAACTCTTAGAATCATGGAATCATCAAGTTGAAAATACCTTTAAGGTCATCAAGTCCAACTGTTAACCAAGTCTGTAACACTGCATGGGATTGTGACACAACGGCAGCAGCACCTGGCAGTTTGCCTTGTTGAACCTCATACAATTGTTATCAGACCACTGATCCAGCCTGCCACATCTTTCTGCAGACCCTCCCTGTCCTCCAGCAGACCGACACATCATCCAAACTCAGTGTTATCTGCAAACTGACTGAGGATGCACTCAATCCTGTTCAGGTCATTGATAAAGATCTTAAACAGGACTGACCCCAACACTGATCCTTGGGCAGCACCTCTGGTGACCAGGCACCAATTGGATTTACCTCCATTCACCACCACTGTCTGGGCTCAGCCATCCAGAGACTTTTCTATCCCATAAGCAGTGTATTCACCCATGCCATGAGCAGCCAATTTCTCCAGGAGAATAATGTGGAGAATGGTGTCAGAGGTTGTACTGAAATCCAGGCAGAAAACATCTACAGCCTTTTCCTTATCCACTAACTGGGACATCGTGTCATAGAAGGAGATCAAGTCAGTCAAGAAGCACCTGCCTTTCATAAATCTCTGCTGGATGGACATGATTCCTAGGTTGTCCCTCCTGTGCCATATAATGGGGTTCAAGATGATCTGCTCCATGATTTTCCCTAGCACCAAAATCAGGCTGTCAGGGCTGTGGTTCCCAGATCCTCCTTCTGGCCTTTCTTGTAGATGGGCATCTTGCCAACACTTGCCAACCTGTCAGCTGGGACCTCCCTGGTTTACTATGGCTGCTGGTAAATTATTGAAAGTGTCTTGGTGAGTGCTTCTACCAGCCCCCTCAGTACCCTTGGGCGGATCCCATCTGTCCCCATAGACCTGTGTGTGTTTAAGCAGATCACTGACCATTTCCTCGTGGATTATGGAGGCTTCATTCGGCCCTCTGGCCCCATACCCCAGCTCAGGGAGCTGCATACCTGAAGAACAGCTGGTCTCACTAAAAAAGGCTGAGACAAGGAAAGCATTAAGTACCTCTGCCTGTTCCTCATTTGTCACATTTCCCCTGTATCAAATAAAGGGAGGATATAAAATTAGCCCTTCTTTTGTTGCTGTTTTAGAAAGTTTCTTTGTTGTTCGTTATGCTAGTGGCCAGACTAAGTACGAGCTTTGGCGTGGCTGATTTTCCACATGCATTACTCCAGAGCGTCCTTGTAGTCATCCTGAGTTGCTGCCCTTTCTTCCAAAGGTTAAAACCTTTCCTTTCTCTTCCTGAGTGCCAGCCAAAAGGCCCAGTTCAGCCAGGTCAGCCTTCTTCCCTAATGGCTTTTTTGGCACATGGGCATGGCCTTTTCCTGTGCCTGTCAGATTTCCTTCTTGATTAATGGCTGTTTTGCTTATGTGAATTTATAAAGAATGCTCTAATTTTATTGTAGACACAGTTTTACCTTTCATAAGCTTGGTAAATAATCTGATGAAATGTATTCTAGTGGGTTCACTGAACTATGAATAATGCACATGATTATGCCCTTGCTTATGTGGTGTGCTCCACTATCCAGGTCTGGAAGAATATTGATTTCTATTTTTCTGATGAAGGCAGGATTACCCAACCACTTACTGAGGGAAGAAATAGATTGTGGGTATGAACTGGAGGAAACAGTTAATTCTTCTTAATTGGCTCTTATTTGCATATAAGTACATGACTTGAAGGCAATTCTGAAAGTTCATCTTTATGCTGTCCTTGAAATCTCATTTCCAGTGTTTAGACACGCTATCAGATATCTCAGCCTACAGGACCACAGTTATCAACTGCAAAACACCCTTTGCATCCTTACTTTCTCATTGATCTTTTTAGTTAATAAAAGGGAGTCCACATCTTATAAATAGCTGAACATATTTTTATCATATGTAAACATTTCCTTACTTATATGATACAACTGTAGTTTTACAACCAGTTTCTTAATTATTTTCTTACTGGCAAAACAAAATATATAATTCCCCTATTCTTTATAAACACTAAACTTTTACAAGAATCTTCCAAATGCTTTTATCCTTGTATATTGTCTGTCATTGATAAGAAGTGATGTAGTGGCATGTTACTGTAGACCACACTATGGAGGTTTGTGGAAATCTATTGACCCTTAAAATAATAATAAAAAAGCCATTGCCACTAAGCTGGCAAAGAAACTCCAAATATAATTCAAAATGTCTGTTTTCTGATGCAAACACTTCTGTCTAAGGCATTGTCATAGTAAGACCATGAATCTTCAGACCCTTTCCCACTTGTCCACATGAGCACTTTTACTCATCAAAGCATGCATTACTGAGTCATTTGTCATAGTCCTAAGTGTTTGCTGTATTTGAACCAGTTTAAGTAAAATGACAGCTACAGTTATTGCTTGTGCAAAGAAATATTTCCAGACATGTCTATACTTTCTACCACTTCCCTGCTCCTAGAAGCAGTATTTTTAAAATATATTTGCCATTAACACAGTTGTTTGGAATTATTGTTGTTATAACACTATTTTTAGCACTGTAAACTCAGAAACTTCACATCAAGTGATGTGGTTGAGCGGAACCCAGGCTAGCTCACGGCACACCGGCACTGAACCAGGTGTGGGAACAGCTGAGATGGGGGTTTGAGCACTCAGCTGAACCTTAGGAGCAAAGGTTCCTAAGCACAGTCAGTCTCACTGCATCCAGGGCTCAGGCAAAGAAGAAAGAGAGAGGCTCTCCAAGGCTGAAGTTCCAACCGGGATGATTTATTAGGATTGAAGGGGACGGGGACACCACGTCGAAGGGGACAGACACGAGGAAAGACGCACACAGCCCCGTGCACAGGATACGGGTACGAAACAAGGGGCAGGTGCAACACCTTATCCAAGGGGGTTAAGCTGGGGCAGAGTCGAAGGGTTGGGTCACGGGTCTTGGAACGAATCAGGGTAAGTGGGAGAAGGGAAGGGGTCACGGGATTGGATCTGGGGAGGATTGGACTAGAAGGAGCTGGAACAAGGGGTTGGGTAACTGTGATTGACAGGGAAGGGACTGGAACATTGTCAGGGAAAAGCCATAAAGGGAAACAGGGGTGAGGACACAACTTTGGGAATAAACTAAAGTGGGAATAAACATAGGGGAAACAAGGGAACAAACCATTTAACATCAAATAACAACAATTGAATTAAACTAAGACAAACATAAGCTGCGACAATCAAGTTAATTCCACTTGTTTGTTTATTTAGTTAGTAGATTGGTAGGGTGGGTGGGTTTTGTTTTGGTTGGGTTTTTTTTCCTTTTGGCTTATCAGAAGGTAACTGCTATTTTTATTTTCAGTTTTCTGTTTTAACAGTCAAAATTTCTAAATACTGTTATTCTTGAGAGTAACTCTATTTAATTTTTTGGTATTCAAGTTTTTGAATAATCTTAATTTCTAAATTAAATTCTAGAATAAGGTCACCTATATTCTTTATTGAGTAGATTTTTCAAAGACCAAGTTTCTTAGGATTTATAAAGAAAGTATGGCTATATTTTTGAAAATGACATGTTGCTCATCAAATATTTTGCATTTAAAACTATATCCTAAGGACAAAAGTCATTAGTTACTAATCCTTTAATGAGAATAGACACTCTCTTAACTGTGTATTTTGCTGAAGAATAGTTTGCACTTTGCCCTCAACACCGAGCTAATTGGGCTTTTTTATTATTAATTGTATAGGAAATGTAAGGTAGCTCTGGTTGCATTTGTGGCTTCTTCTGATGTTTCTCCATGCATTTTTAATGTTGCTTCTATATGTTTCATGCTTTCCATAGCACTTTCTTACATGGAAGTGATGATGTGTACAAATGCAAAAGAGACAATGAAGACATAATGCCCGATAGAACGTGATTTATATTGCTGTAATTCATATTTTGTGTGCTAGTAATGTGTTCACATGTAATTAGACTGCTAATGGTGAATTATGGAAATGTAGATCACACATTCTAATGGAATTAGAAATGGTTTGCATAACAGAAATTAAAATTTTTAAGAAAAAATTATTCTAAGTAATTATAATATTGAGAGGGTTTTTTACCCCCTCATGGAAAAAAAAAAAAACAACAGTATCTGATGACATACGACTGTAATCAATTACTAGTTTACTGTCAGTATCAATGGATATAATATTGAGTACATTTCATCACTGTTTTATTTTTACAAAAAAAGACGATAAGATACAGACTTAATTTAATAAAAATTATATTGAAAATAAAATTAATATACTTAAAACCTCCTAAAAAGTCTTTTTCCTAACACAAACTACTTTAATGACTTTCTCAAGACCTACTGCAGGCTTTAGCAGAAATGTCAACATTGAATACATAATGTCTCTCCCCTACCTCCTGCCAAGAAGCAGAGTTCAACAATGCTTCAAAGGCATCTTATCTTCTGAAGTTTTAATACTCTTAATTTATTTTCTGAAGAGAAGGTAAAACCTTAGAGCAGACCAACTGCCTCTGACAAATTTGCTGCCAGCAGAGAGCTAAATGGAAGAGGAATCCATAGCATTCATCTTTCACACAAGTTGTATATGAACCGTGGATGACTGTGGGTAGATGAATTTCAAAGGTGGACAGTCCTGTCTCATCTGGATGTTGCAGGCTGTGTCAACTTAAAACCAGCAGGGATGCTTTCAAGTCAAGGTTTTTTATATGAAAAGCTATATTTGGATAACAAACTTGATGCTTAGTTTTACTTTTTAAGCACAAACATTACTTGAAAGTAGTCTTGTATTCTTGACACAAACCCACAAACAAATCTTTTACTTTTGAGGACCTTAATTTTTGCCTTCAGCCATTAGTTTGAAAACAGTTTCTCATATCAGAATATTCTGGTCACATATAAAATTCTGTAACCAGGAAAACTATTAAGCATGTTATATTAACTTGTCCTGAAGTTGAAAAATCAAAGTATTTTCTATAAATTTATAAGCAAGAAAAAAAATTCAAGGCTTCATAAAAGTATGCCTTTTTAAAGCCTAGTTTCAATTAAGTGTGCAATTTATTTAATTATTTATTTGGAGCATCCATTTCACAGATAAAATTCAGCTAACATCTTAGTCTTACACTGAGGGCTGCAGGTTTTGTGTTGTTCTTGAAAACTTTTTTTTACTCACACTTTTTGTTGAAAGCATAAGTTGATCTCAAGGTGACCCTATGGCAAAATAGACCTGGATATGTCATGGCATTGAAAAAGATGTGTCCCAAGATGGGACGCATAGATGTTTTTCTACATATTTTTGGGATCTGTTCTATGAACACAGAGCACAAGACACAAAAATAGACAAATTTGGGTTTGTTCTTTTAAACTGAGAACTAAAACAGAATTCTAAAACTTTCAAATCTGTTTTAAATTGGTGTATGTATTACTTAAAGTGTATTTGACCAGATGGCTGAGAAGTGATTATTTGAGTCTGCTCCATCTGGAGTCTTTCCATTGATTGCAATGGGACTTCACTTAAGCCCTTAATACACAACATTTTCTTTCATAGAAGAGCATCTGAAATTGGGTCATTTAATCTATTCTCACACTAATTTAGGGTTATTTCCCTATAGTAAGTGCATTGACTTGTTTAGTTTAAAATATCACAAAAAATCTTCACCAGTTCTAAAATGTTCCTCAGGACTGTTTTTAACTCATTATATCATAACAATTTAAAACATTTTATTGAGTAATTAACAAACAAAAATCAAAATTACCCCTTCAAGTTCCCTCACTCATACTCTTTATAAAACTGTAAAGAGTAAAACTTGCTATCTTGATATTTTCAAGATACTTATATTTGGTTTTATATGTGTTCCATTATTTAATGGAAAAGTAAGTGGTTTTAACAGATACTATCTTTGTTCTTTATATAACAATATCCAATCGGCTTCTCACAGGTGTTCCTTTTTCATAATTTTCAAAAAATAGTTACCACTGATGTTTAATTAGTCACTGAACTGTGATTTCTCAAATATATCTGCAGGCGAAATTGGCTTGTCTCTTTCCCATTGTGAAGAAATGTGCTCCTATCTGACAGGTAGCATCATACTTTTCTCCTTAAAAAGCAGCAGTTAGAAAAAAATGAAAAGAAGGATATATCACAAATGGAATAAAATAAAGCACTACAATTGTGTATTTCTGATCTTTTAAATCTCTATAGAAATTAATACATTTTTAAAACTAAGTTAATCATATTCAGTACAATTCTTAGATGAAACAGCAGTTCAGTTGAATGTAGATTTTTTTCAGATTCTAAGGTCTTGGTTGTAGTAACAGTTAGGAGAAGATGTAGAAAAGAAACCTTCTGAGTGATCAAATCATCTGTAATTGTAAGCTATCAAATTTATAAAGCTGTATCTTAAACATATATAAAAGTATATAAATAGCAAGTAGAGCTATATATAAAATACCAGACAAATACTTTTTGAAGATGGTCATCTGGCTAACATGAATTAAGAAAAAGCCAAGATAGTCAATGAGGTTTTAGATTCTACTTTTAGTAATAGTGATAGACCTTGGGATGCCCTGTCCCTTGAGCAGAAAAAACACATGTGATCAGTAGCTTTTCATTTGCAATGACTGAAATGGTAAGGTACCAGCTGTATCAGCTGAATGTTCACATGACAACAGAATTTGAGAGGATTCATCCCAGAGTACTGAAGGAGGTAGTCAATGTTATAGCAGATGAGCCTTCTCAATTATCTAAAAAAAGGGCAGTCCTTGCTGACTGAAAGTTGATCAATGTTATACCTACCTACAAAAATGATTAGAGAAGAGCCAGAGAGCTATGGACCTCTTAGTCCAGGAAAATTATGAAGAAAATTATATTGAGATTGAAAGATTATATAGAGGCAAATTGAAAAGCATTTTAAGAACAATTAAATCATCAGATTTAATGCAGTCAATACAGGGTTCAGAAAAAAAGTCCCATTTAAGTCATTTGATATCCTGCTATTAAAAAGTCACCCACTTTGTGAATGAACAGAAGTTATTTGATGTATTTTTTCTGGATTTTTAGTAAAGCTTTTGATATTGTCAATCCTTCTGGACAGCATATTTAACTTGGGACAGGCAGGTCACAGTGTGCTGAAGTGAAGAAGTTAAATGGTTGTGGTGAATGATGCTACATCTTACTGGTGACAGTCATCAGAGGTGTTCCTCAGGGTTCACCTTTAGGGCCAGATTTGTTAATAATATTTATCAATGGTTTGGGTGCCTGAGTTGAATGTACCATCAGCAAGTTTGTTGATGATACTAAACTGGGATGTGCTACTGACTCTTGAGGAAACAGGCCTTGCAGAGGGATCTAGATAGATTGAAGGTTTGCAAATGATTACTGGGGTGAAATTCAGTGTTTAAGAGAATTGGACAATGTTCTGAACACACTTTAGATTTTTGTCAGTCTTGAATTGATCAGGCAGCTGGATTAGATGATAATTATGTGTAATTTCCAACTGCTATAGTTCTATTCTATTCTATTCTATTCTATTCTATTCTATTCTATTCTATTCTATGTCTAGAAAAATTCTATTCAAGTTCTAGAAAAAATTAGTCTTTGAAGAGTATGTAGTTGTCAATGACACATGTATCATTAGTTCTGGGAAGAAATGCCAGCTATGAACTCCAGCCAGAGAGGAAGACTTCATTGTGTTGCCTGGGGTGCTTCGTGTGCAATGCCAAACAGGTGTCTGAGAAAACTTATGTAAGAAAGTGGATTTAAAAGCTAGTAATAAGGCTAGCAATTATTTCAACTGTAATTAGCCACACCAAACATAGCAGACAATCTCAGTAGCTTGAAATACCATACCTGAAGTTTTTAAAATTAGGACTCAATAATCTAGACAGGATATTGAAAATTATTGAAAAATAGTAAAGAAAACCCTAAAACATAGTAATAATAATAAGCATAATAATATTGAGAGATTTTGATTGTTCACACATAGAATGGATAAATATTGTGCTATCACGTGTTCCATTTTTTTGAACTCAAATGCTTTTTGAAGAAATTTGTCTCTAGAAAATCACAGAAATGAAATATTTTGATTTGTTATTGAGAGATGCAGGATGCTTGATCCAAAAATCTTTAAATAGTGACTTTGTTGATTACCTGCCTTAAAAAAGTGAAAATAAAATTCATTATTCAACAGAAAAATTCTTTAGATTTCTTTAAAAAGAGAAATGTCATAATATGCAAAAAAACCCAGATATAAGATTACCTAAAAAGTGCATAAAAAGAGAAAGGGTTTTCAGTAGACATGAGGAATATCTTAAAAAAAAAAAGACTAGGACAAAGAAAAGAGAAGGGGCTGAAACACTGTTATTTGCGGTGCATAGCTAAGCATTAGAGTAAAGGAAGTGGCAAGTGGTAGAAAGCTTTTTTCCTAAAGTGAAAGTCTTCAGTTGCATAAAAGGGAAAAGAACAATAAATCTTAATAACTGAATGTAAAATTATTATAAACCAGATCAAACAAAAAAAAAATCTTAGAAGCTACATGTAAAAACCATTGTAATAAAATTATTTCTATGTGCCCTGGAAGTCAGACAACAGTTAGAGATCACAGAACACAAAACTGTCAAAGTATACAAGAGGCATCCAATAATGTTAAAACCATAACAGACATTGGTAGTGAGTCTGAAAAACTCCTTCTAACTGAAATGAAGTTGATGAAAATGAACAGAACAAATTTTCCAGGAACAGATATATTCACTCAAGAACTGAAAAGGAATTTGAATATGACATTGTTAAATTTCTAATTTCAATTTACAACCTAACCTTCAAAACAGCTGTTATGAGTGGGGTCCCACCAGGACCTTGTGCTCTGTGGTATATTTGCAAGCAGTCTCATAAAGATGATGGACACTGAGGTCACAGAAGTTGCTGATTAAACAATTATCAAATTATTTTTAATAGAGTAAGATAAATGTGCATAGAATAAGTAGTTGAAAGATCTTATGATACTAAGGATGGAATTAATGTAATCTAAGTTTAGGTGTCTAGAAGTTTGATACCCAGACTAAACTTGTCATTTGATGTTCCAGCAATTAATGTTGGAAAGATATATATGTTAGGAAGATGGTTCATCCATTTCTGCTTACAAAAAGATGAATCACATACTTTACTGTTTATGAGGAAATCTTAGATGATGATCTTGGGCCTGATAATTTAGTTTTCCACAGCTGTGAGAGGAAACCCAGCAAGAAATTTGGGCAATAAATGCTAGACAAAATTCAATGCAAATAAATGCTAAGTAATGCATATGAGCAATTGAACAATAAAAAATTCTATATATATAAATGTGTATATATATGTAGTGATTTATGCGTGCTAATTTATTTAGGAAATAGATTTTTAATCCATTGATAGTCCTTTAAAATTGGTTATTAAGTGACCAGAAGAAGTTAAAAATGCAATGAAATTTGGTGTTATCTGAAGAGAAACACATATTAAAAGCTAGGAAAAGTATCAGCACTATGTAAATCAAAATCATACTTATCTCAAGCACACAAGCCAAATAAACTAGGGGAAAAAAAATCAGGACAGATCGTCTGAGATCCTCAGACACATAGATGACTAACAGCCAATCTCAATGGAATTGCAGTGTTTGAAGAGCCAGCTCGGAATGTTTTCCCAAACCCTGTAAATTTACTATTTGCTAATCTGACAGTTCTCTCATGTGTAAGTCCATTTTACAGATATTCTTTAGTGGGAGCATAAAGTCAGATTGCTGAGGACGCTGTTAATGCACAGCACACTATGACCATATTTTCTATGAATTCAAATGCAATAATATCTCTTTGGGCACTGGATTTTTACTATTATTACTAGGAACATTCCCCTTCACAGGCTGTCTGGTTGGCAAAATAAATTACCTCATTAGTCTTTTTTTCTTGTCAGAATAATCTTGGCAAAAAATCTTACTGGATTGCTGGGTTTATCCCACTAATACTGTTGATCTATTCTGAGCTCTTAATCTGTGTTTGTTACCTATTTTGGTGAGTTTTTAGACCAATTCTTAAATCTGTATTCCTTCGAAATGAAAATTTGCATTGACTTTTCAATGGTATAAAATTTGAAAGGATTATACTGTCTCATGTATAAGTGGGGTTTGCTTTTTCTCCCTTATGAGTATTTTGGATCAAAATAAATGCCTGATATGAAGCATACTGAAATCAATCCCCAAATCCTCTACCAGACATAACTTAATTGATGAAAAATTCTTTGTAGAAAACAGTGGAAGTGCAAAGTAAAAGTAAAATTTTCCAACAGATGGAGATCCTTCTTTGATGGTAGTTTGATTTCAAAGGACCAGTGCTCTGCTTTTACACTTATATTTTGCTCTTTTTACACTTTACATTTTTTTTCTTCTTGCAGTTGCACATCATTTTTGCCGTAACTTTGGCATGGTTAGAGAGTGAACATATGGTGCTTTCCTTAGAAAAAACGCCTATGCTAAGTGACAGTAGAAATTATTTGTTAGCCATTATAGAAACATTTTGATTAAAAACGTGAATGCTTTGGCTGCTATTTGTAAAAGTAAGTGCCCTCAAGGGATTTGACTGAAAATGTCAATTGAGGTATGACAGATAGCTTGTAAAAACATTAACAGTGTTTCATGTTCTACCACTGTTCATTATGTTTAAACTAAAACTCTACATAGATACTGTATGACAATACACATATTATTTAAAGGTCATTCCCAAAATGTTAGAGATGAAATAATGTTTCTTTTGGGTAAATATGCTTTGGGGTTTGTAATATGATTGATATGGAAACAGGAGAGAACAGGTAATGAAAACAAGACTGTTTTTATCAAATATATTTTTTCAACTATTACATTTCTGTGACCTAAACACCAGATTTATTATTGACTATTTACATGTGAAAAGTTTAAAGATGTTATAGAGGTTCTAGGAAGTAGACAACAGTTGTGTTGTATATTCTAGAAGCTTAAAAAAATTCCTAAGCATAAACTCTTGTAAAAAAAACTCACTTTGGAAGTTTTGTAAAGAAGTTTAGTATGAATTTTTTATCCATATAATGTCAAACGAGTAGAAAATTTTATTGACACCCCAAATAAAAAGAGTAATATTAATAAAGTCTGCTGCCTATCAAAAATTTTCTTTTAGAAATCTTTGGCATATACAATATAAACTAAAAATACAGTTGCAACACTGTCAGAACTATTTTGAAAATAC
Source organism: Sitta carolinensis (assembly GCA_032173965.1). Lineage (NCBI taxonomy): Eukaryota > Metazoa > Chordata > Aves > Passeriformes > Sittidae > Sitta > Sitta carolinensis. The sequence goes on along the minus strand of JAVUNC010000004.1, from coordinate 37,670,069 downwards.
CATCCAATTTTACACATTTGTGAATGAAACAAATACTAAACTAAAGAAAAAGAAGCATGTTGTATGTAGAAGCATGAAAAATGTTGACAGTAAGGCCTACTATGCTTAAGGAATAGAAGTCAAGACACTGAAAAATTCCTATGCTGTTCAGTTTACCTCTTGCACATTGTCAAGACAAAATATGCCCCTTATAGTCCATATGTTCTATTCAAATGTGACCTAATATTTTCACAAAGCAATGTTACTAGGCCTCCTTCCTATTTCTGCCAAACTGTTCATAAACTTTGTCATCTCCATCATCACTCACCAAGCTCTATTCTGAGAGATAGTGCTGAGAGATTAAATTGCTTCAGACAGGCATTATGAGGGATAAATCACAGATAGAAAGAGAAGTTCTTAGGATGCATTGTTTCTTCCTGATGGGTAAATGGCTGTTACCATGCTGCTTGCCAGATTGAGAGAGAGAGAGAGAAAAGAAGCAAGAAGGGTTTGCTTCCCCGGACATAGTCTCAAAGGCGGCAAAACTTCACGATGAGAGTATTTCACCATTCATTTACCTTTCTGTTTTCAGTTCTTGAAAATATTGTTGAACTGGGCTCCATATTCTGTTAGATTAAATGAATACCAAGCCAAATTGCTATGCAGGAAAACATATCTGACCTTTAAAAAAAGAAGTTAATTTATAGTTCAAGAAAAGGGACTGTTAAAAGTTTCAAACCACAAGCTTGTTTTAATAATGTTTGGTTATGTGGAATCCAGTAGAATGCATTTAAAAGTATTAAAATAGGTAGCAAGACTTGGATTATTTACAATATCAATTTTACTCAGATTCTCTTCAATTTAGTCATTTGCTAGTCTAAAGAGTTCTGTATTGTCAAATTTCTATTTCTCCACGGCTCTTCAATATCTTCTTTCAGTCTTGAATCTCAGAATATATACAATATCCATGTTATGGTTTCTTCACTGCCAAAAATAAAACAATATGCACTCCTTATCCTTACATAGTCTACCTTGCTTACCTTAAGGGAGCCTATCTGAGGGTAATGTTAGCTTGTTAGTCACAGTGAGGCACTGAGGTAATTTCCAGCTGATTATGCCCCATGGCTAAATGATGTTATATGAAAGCATACCATTTTATGCTTTAATATTTAAAAACATTAAAAACTTTTAATGTTAATACACATTAAAAAATTGAAATCTGACCCATTCTGAGTAAAGGTAGCTGAGGTTTTCCTCCAAATAAAATTTAAGGAGTAAAAAAATCTGACTTAATATACTGACCCACAGAATGAAATTTGACATCTAAAGGTCAGACTCTGGCAATCAGAACATGAGGATACAGTTGCAATAGTATTCCTACTTTACATTAAACTTAGAAAACACATTCCTTTTTACTGTCAGACAAATCTTAGAGAATGTGTTTTAGATGAAAAAAGTTGAAGTCCTTAAGGAAAGGTTGACAAGAAAGAAAATCACCCAAAAACAAATGAATAAAGCTAACAAGATTAAATTATTTATGAAAAACAAAGGAAAACAGCTCCAAATCAGGGCAACCACAATTCTTTTTTATATAAAAGGGCACCATATAATGCAAGTGTATAATATTTACAATAGCTCTGTTGAATGGTTCACAAACAATTCTGTCCTCAATTCTTTACTTTTTTTGTTTCAGTTCCTTTTCCACCTTTAGTCTAGTAAAGATCACAGAGGTCTATTGTATGTCAAATCTGACAGGGAAAAACAAGCAAGCCTACAAACCTGGCACAAAAAATTGAAAAGAGAGTGTGAAATGAAAGAAAGCTGTAGTTTGTATGAAATGTATTTTCTTCCTTCACTTAAATAGTTGTAATTTTATATGATAAATCTGGGAAATGCCCTAAATAAGTAAAATAGTAGTCAAGAAGGTATTGTTTGTTGTTTTTTTTTTTTTTTATGAGATGGATAATATACTTGTAAGCAAGCACAGTGTTTTGCATCATCTCTAAGTCACTACTCCCAAGTATAAATGATAATGTGTGTCATCAAAATTCTTTGAAAAATTCCATGCTCCCCCCAAAGATAGTTAATAAACACAAAAAGTATTATTAACTGCCTGCATGCTGAAAACCATTTTGAGTTTTATGGAAAATAACATGTCTCTGAATAATACAACATAATCTTTCTTGACTACCATTTCTGTAATTTCATATGTTATGTAGCTTTATCAGCATAAGCACTTTTATATAGTCCACTCATATATGGTTTCAGCTTTTGAATTCCTAGATTTTTTGAAATTAATGACTAATCATAGAAAGTGCCTGACAGCTATAAATAAAAACATTCTGGAAGCCTACTTTATTAATTCAAATTTTCACATATTTATCTCTTGATTAATACTTTAAAAAAATGAGAGATATGAACACTCTTCACACAATTTTTTGCTAGTTTGAGCCTATTCTTAGACCAGAAGAAAACCTTTACATATGCTGCAAAACAAATATTCTAGCTATGTGCTTTGAAAATATTATATCTATGCCATAGGTCCAGAATAGTGGAGTGAGGACTATTACATAAATTTCCTCCTTTTAAATGACTACTCTTTCAAAATATACATACTTTTAAACATCTGCTTAGATTTCTTTTCTTTCAAAATCATTTAGTTTCTTTCTAATTACATGCATAGGAATGACACTGGGGTCCCAAGTGCAGAAGTATAGGGTTTCTGGATTGTAGGTATTGGAATTATATAGAAGACATATATCAGTTCTATATACTATGAACATTCTTCACACACAATGCTAGTGAGTAACAATATCTACAGTTCAGCTGAAACAGCTGGTCATACGTTTTCTTCACCTATATTCACAGCACAAGATCAATCTACTATACTTTATGGAAGGGAGGAGTTGAATTTCAAACTATTGCACCTATTCAAGTGATATTTGATGTGATACTAGAGTAATTGTGTGTGAAAGAACATAAAGAGAAGCACAGTTAATGACCATTATCACTGAAGTAATAGTCTTCAATTCCCATAAAACTTGGTCCAATATATAACAGACTATTATAGTTGTGATTTTTATACTATCTTGGCTCAAATCACAAAGCAAAACCTCTGCATAATGCTTTCACTCTTAGATTGTAATAGTATACTCAATTCTTTGCCTGGAGCAGTAAAATATTGCAAAGTACTATTGGGCTCTTTACTTGTTGGTCAGCCATATGTGACAAAAATATTGTCAACTTATGTGTGTTTAGAAGCCAGATCCATTGGCTTATTGCCCTAAAACAAGAGGTGAAAAAATTTACAAGTCTAACTCTGGAATGTGCTGATATTTACAATTGCAGTAGGTAGTTGTATTTTGAACTCACCTTATGCTGTTTTCACACTTGAGAATGCAGATGTCAAGAAAAAGTAAACAGAAATTTTTATGAGCAGTGTTGTTGTTACTGACATTATTTTACAATATTGTTTAATTATGAGAGAACCTGACAATCTCAGGCATTTCCCAAAAAGAGCCTCTCCTTGGGGATTTTGGAGGATGGTGGAATTTTTATGACAAGCTGTATGGGAGTACATTCACCATAGGATTAAAACAGAAGTAAAGCCCACACTGGGTGCCTGTTGTGGTTGGTGATATGAATGTCTACAAAAACCAACCTTTGTTACATGAACACAAACCAAGCATATATATATATATATATATATATAGGTATATTTCTTAGCACCATTTCCTAGTTCTTAGAGTTGGGATATTATAATTGGTCTTATTGTCTCTTCCACATAAATACATGCTATTCAGGCATGGCATTCTTTAGCTGCTGCACGAGGTTCTTTTGTAAATATACAAAGCTTAAAATGTTCTGCCTGATCCCTATTTTGCACACTAGGACTAGGCAGTTTGGAAAGGTTATCTTTAGTCTTTCTACTAGACTTTCTACTAGTTTCAAAATATTCTAACAGAGAATGCTTACATACAAGGGTTGGCAGCACTGAAGCCTTCAACTGACACTGACCTAAGAGAAGCTGATAATGAAAATAGTGAAGTGATATGCACTGACTTCAGTGAATATCCTGTCATTTACACACAGAGTGGAAAAATGAATAATGGATTCAATAAGTTGCTATAAATTTGTGAATAACTGTGAACTGCAATTCTGTAGTACACTTCTTACCCTAGTATAAGTTCTTGGGAAATCCATGATGGGTAGACATGTACCAGTTCATCTTTTGTCAGACACTTATGATGAAAAATATTTAAATTCTATTAAATCCACAGTTTCTGTGAGACAGCCAATCATACAGCATGAAAAAGCAACTGACAGGTTAATTATGCAAGTGGTGACTATTGAATCACATTTTCTTATGCCAAGTTTAAACTCTTTTCTCTCTAGGTAATTATGTTGGCACCTGGCAGGTTTAGAAAAAATATAACAAAGAAAATATCTTAGAAGCATTTCCTAGAGAAACAAATAATTTAGAGCTATACTTTGTCTTGCATATCATTTGAGCTTAATATATCTTGAACTTTTCACCTGCTAATGTGATTAACAGGAAATATTAACAGAAGCTTCATTCAAATGGGAATGGAACAAGAGAAAAGATGCAATAGAGGTGTGGAAAATAACCTCATAGTTAGATACACACAGGAAATTGTGTGCTATTTTCCTTATGAAATATTACTTGGGTTATAGAGCTGCCTGTCATCTGAAATACGTGCAACAGTACCAAGATGACCACGACCTCATTGCAGTGAGGTGAGGAAGTATCATTTCTGGTTTATGGCTAGAAAAACTGAGAAAGTGTAATTGGAATATATTTTGCCCAGGGTTATAGCAGAAGAGCATGTGAAAGGTAGATACGGAAAGCAGATCTCTTCACAGTCCTATTTATTATCCAGAAATCTCACTTTATTTTTTTTTTTTTTTTTAGAAGTATTCCTGTAATCTTGTACTGGCAAATGTACAAAGTATTATTACCTAAGCAAAGAAAATACATTTGCTCTGTATTAAATTGTTATTTTCTTCTGGTCTTGGGAATATCACCTTAGTGATATTAGAAATGTGCCCTTAGTTGTCCTGTCAGTATACTGATTATTGGCACATTAAAGATTCTTTTTGTGTGTATCATCAAGATGGTACCAAAGCAAAACCTTTATCTACAACAGGCAAGGCCTATGGCTCTGCAAGTTTACCTGCAAAAGTTTCACTAGTCGTCCTTTTTTCCAAAAACATATTGTGAAATAGGACTTCAGTGTTTGAGTCTGAAACCTAGTTAGATTTACACTGACAATGAATGTTTTATGAGACCATTCCCATGACCACAGAAAACTCTGTGAGGTGAAAATAAGGCATGATGTTAATTATGGTTGTAAGATATGGATCAAACTGTGCAGTCAGCACAGGTTTTTTCTTCTCAAATGGTCCAGATTCTGAAGCCTTAGTGGCAGTCTGAATGTTAGTTTTTCTATTAGCATAATCAGAACTATCTTTTGTTTGGGGTTTCAAGTTTATCCTGCATTTTTCCAAAAAGAAAATTTAAAGTTGATAATTGCATTAACTTTATAGGCTGTATGACTGACAAGTATAAATACATGTGTACTGCACTTACAACATTTTATAGAGTGGAGAGTAGTAAAAACAAGAATGAATTAGAGAATTTGTGAATAAGAGACGTGGACATTTCATTTCATTTGGTATGAATTGGTATTTGTGCATGTGTAGTTTGCAAAAAATAACTTAGTTACAATTTTTTTATGTGATGTTTATGCAACTTTTTTCATAAGTCCGTAGACTGATAGCATAAGAACCGAGTTCTCTGGGGATACATGAAGTTTTGTAATAGGTTTTAATGTTCTCAAATTTGGATGCATTTTCTACATATTATGTATGTATGGGTCTTTCTCTGAGTGGCTTATTTCTACAATAAAATCATTCCACATGCCAGCAAATAGCTTCCATTCTCTGCATTCATTTATACACCTTTCTAGACATTTTATGCTTCCTCTTTTTTTTTTTTTTTTGCAATAGCAAACACTGCAAATGCTGCAAACCTTTCGCTAGCTACTAGACTATGTCAGAACAGCTGCAACTAAGATGGAAAAACAATTTCCATTATAAGCCCCTATATTAAATAGTCATTTTCTAACAAAATATTCTCTTAAACTGACTGCCATTTTTGGTACTTATTGCAGACTTTATTTTCCTTGAAGATAAGAAAAACAGCTCAAAAAAACTGACTCAGCCATTTTTTGACATGGTTAAAGCTGCCAATCAGTTAGGCCATTCTTCTCAGATGTACTGTGAGAGTTTTATTGCTGATGTCTAGATTAGGAAAAAATGAAGCATAAGCATCAAGTCTAGTCCACACCAGGCACATTTCTAGTCCAAGTCAAAATCTGATGAAATGTGTCTGGACTGTGAAACACTGTGATGACAACTCAAAAATGGAAAGTGCTGGCCATAAGGAGGTTTCCTTCAATGATACATCCCTGACCCAAAACAAACTGCAAATATGGGCACACTGTTCCTTTTCCCATGAAAATTAAAAGCACCTTCTAATCTGGTATATTTGGGAAAACTATGCAGCTTCGTAAAAGAAGCATTATAGCATTATTGGTTTATTTGAATATTAGTTGATTAAAATAATATTTTTGGGGTATTGAAAAGACACTTGTGTTTCAACTAGTCAGTTCTCTTTTGTGTCGCTTTTTCTGTATGACAGTGGTGGGGTATGGGTTTCCTAGGTGTGGTACTAATCTGGCTTTTTGCCTTCACTGATTTCCTTTTTATTTTGTTTTCTTGTACAGGATTTTAATTATGTTATTATCTCTGTTCTTGCCACTTTACCATGTCCTTTTCTCTACTTCTGCAGAGAAGTATCAGTGAAGTACTGAATATTAACAGAGCTGTTGTAACAGACTGGAAGTGGGAAACAAAGATAAACACAGGACTGATGCTTATTCTTAGGTGAAGATATTGAACCTGGTTTCTCCAGAAACAAAATGAGCATTTACAGGAGAATTAGCTAATTTATTCCTGTCCCTGCTGTCCTATGTGCAGCATGCATTTCAAAAACCCACGTCCCCATGAAGAAGTTTAATGACTCAAATAACATACTGGAAAAGTCTTAAAAATTACACTACTCTTTGTAAAATGAGCTTTAAAAAATGAAAAGAACATTAGTATTGACTCCCATATGATGGGAAATAATATCCTAATAATATGCCCTGTTCTGGGAAAATGGGGTTGGAAAAAGAAATGAGAATATTAAGTTGAACATAGCAGTCCTGCATTGGTGAATAAAAACTCATACAAAAAGTGCCTGGGTTTCTTCTAGTCCAGACACTGAAAGGAAAACAACTTCTATCTCTTATACTGGTAATCTTCATTTATCAGCATTTTTTGATGAGTACACACTGACAACCTATGGTTATACACGGGCAGACAGTGAGATAGATGCTTGAAAGCATGAAAACCAGATCTATTGGACCAATGGACACATGGGAATAATTTGCCACTAACACCTCTGCGCTAAGTTTCACTTGATACTAGAACTGCTCAGGTGTCACTTAACAAACACTGCCTTTATATATGTTTTTAGGACATATAAACAGGGCTTTCATTGTTTTGGTGCTGGGAAAGCCTGCCATGTGAAATCAACCTGCAGTTCACACCTTTGACCTTAACAGTATATTGCATAATTCTTCAATTACCATGTGCCACATATAGCTCTAAAGAACATTCTTAATACAAAAACTGCCGTACTGTCCAGTGCTTGTATCAGTTACTCCTGCATAACTTGTGACTGAGTCACCTCCTCCAACTCTGAGACTCTGAGACTAATATAATTTTTTTTAACTGGGTATTCAGTTAGATCACAATGCTGTTTTCAAAACATAATAATGATGTAATAGTGTGGATGCCCTGTTTACTATATATTCTTCATAATTTCAATACATAATTTCAAATAGAGTAGATAAGCTTAAATTAGGGAAAGGTTTTAGTCCTTTGGAAGACATGAGGGAAGAAATCCAGGAACTGCAATGCTAATTTGGATATGTGTTTCAATTTGTGCTATTCGGGATGTTCAGCCAGGTGCACCACTGTCTTTTCAATTCACATTGAGTGCTATGATATGCCTGATATTAGGTTGGTATGACCCACCCCAGAAGGTCAGGGTAACTGAGGTTCTTGTTAACAGATCCTTTGGGGTGGATTAGAGTGAAATGACACTGAATGACTGATGCTTAGGTACATACGGCAGGTTGATTTTAGAACAATTTCATTGCAGCTGAAAGGAGGTTTGTAGTGTTTTGTCTATTATCTGTTGAAAGGCAAAAATTTATATTGTGAAAAGATATTTCTTAAGAAAATATGGAAGGAAAAGAAAGAAAGATAAAGAAAGGTCAAGAGGTAGATACAGGAAAGGAAAGATTTAGTGGATCCAGTAATGAGACTTGGTTGTTGCCGTTTAGATGTCTTGATCTGTCAGGGGTGGGGAAGCCCACAGAACCCAGAGTTCAGTGGGTTAATAAACGTTCAGGTTCCAGTGGGAACACCAAGGTACCTCCCCTTGAGGGAAGTTTTACGTTGTATATTGCAACACAATAGATCATGAGCAGTTATCTGGTGGAAGGTCCTAGAAATGTGTCTGAGGGTGGTTTGGGTGACTTGGAAGTTTTATGATACCTTCTAAGACACGACAGCTGCTTCTCAGATAATGGAACCAATTATACCCTATTGGAAATTGGAAAGGATGAATATTTTCAGGCCTATATGTCCATGTCCTGATACCTCCCCAGAGTGGAGTTTCATACCTGGGGCCTGTTCTGTAAGAGAGAACATTGTCATGATAAAAAGCATTATCCTACCTCTGTAGGATGTGTTTCTTCTTAGCCTTTCCCCCATTTGGCTCAAAATCCAACTTGTTACTAAATAAAGATTGGTTTCTCATGGTCATTCTCAGGTGATGGGAGCACATCCCCTCTGTCCCAGGTGGATCAGAAATTTTGTCACCACACACAAAAAGTTCTCCTCTCTTAGATTGTGGGATGCAAACCTGGCCTTAGAAAAGCACCCTGCTGCTTTTGCAAACTGCCGATTGATTATCATTAACCATTAACATTTCCCTCTGTTACGCAGATGAATAAACAAATGAGTCCTGATTTTGTCATGCAGCAAAACTGATTAGATCTGTAAGCAGCCTGAGCCTCACATACCCTTAGTTTGTGAGGACACTTAGTAGCATTGGACACTGAAGATTGTATGGTGGAATAGTAAAGGTAAACCTTGTGTCTACACTGGCAGTGTAACAGAAGCAAGTGTTGAACAAAGTAGTTAATGCTGGAGAGTTGATAGGTATACTGTACATATTTAGGTGGATTTAATTTCATTTTACTCTAGTCCATTTCCAGTGATTTATGTCTATTAGCAGAAAGAGAGCATTTAGGTGCACTCACGAAGCACATCCACTGGTTTAATTCCATCAGAAAGGAACCCGGGTTGTGATCTCTGAGCTGATGCTAATTTATATGTGCAATAACAAGCGGTAAGTAGGATTATCAGGAGAGCTGAGTGAAAACTGCAGTTCTGATTAAAATTAAAATGCTAATATAGGCAACAATATAACACTGAGCAAGAGTACGTACTGCTTTTAGAATTAACTGTATTACATAGAGCACAGATTTAGCCTGAAGGTCTCGGCAATTGGTGTTGATTACTCATGCTAGTGTTAGGCAGGCTGTGCATATCCATGTCTCACTATTCCTCCCTAGAAGGCAGTGTGAGTACTCTATAATCAGGATTAGGAAAGTCACAACATACATTCTGGTCATATTTGCACTCTATTAATCCTAATTCTGAAATAATAGCTAATACAAAATTTTTGCTTTTATTTTATTTTGTCATTTCTTTTAGTCCAGTGACTTTTCCCTAATAAATGCTTGTTGTAAAATGCAAACTTCTTTCGATGTTCTGGATTTTATTTTTTTCAATAAACTAATTTGCTACTTTGTTCTCTGGCAACCTGAATGCAGGTAAAAGATTCATTACAAAATTTAAGTGTCCATTATATTGTCTTCTGCTGAGATGACTGTACACACATTTACCAAAGAGTAGCACACTGAACTATCAGCTAGCCTTCCTTATGAAAGGAGGGCTTTGTGAATTATTTTGTTCCTTATTGCAGGTGCTTCTAGCTCAGAAAAGATCCTGTGATCTGATAGCTGTTTTTCACTTTCTGTGATCAAGGACAGCTTGCATAATACAACAAAGGTGGAAGATTGTTGCCTTCCCCAGGGGTGCTTAAAGTTACAGTCCTGATCTCTTGACCTTTAATTTCAGCAAGTTGATTGCCCAAGGAACCATGGTGTACATACCTGGAGCTAATATAGCATTTTGCTGTTCAGTTTGTTGTAAGTACTTAAGCACTGACATAGTTTTAGAAGTGCATTAGTTTCTCGGGATCTCCTGCACATCATAGAGTTAAGGAATAAAAAGCAACTGACAGCACAAAATAACCCCTAGACTCACAGTATGCCATGGGCAACTAAATATTCTGTATGGATATTACAAATGTTGATGTGTCACAGAACAATGGTGCAAATGTCAGGGGCTGCTCATGTTGTATTCCCCAGCAGGCACTGTGCAAAGATAAGACCCAAGCAAAGAGCAGTGGAGCTCAGAGAAGAGAGCTCAGAATAGATGTAACGAATAAATTATAAAAAAATAAACTATTTTTTCTGTTTCAGTTTAACAGATTGATAAAAGAACAGCAATAGTAACAAACAACAAAATAAAGTTTATCTCAAAAAGACATATTTGTTTTTTACTTTCTTTTTTACTATGTAAAATAAATTAAAAATCTTCCAGCTGAGGGTTCAATAATGGATGTATTCAGTCTAAAATATTTCTTTCTGACTTATGGTGAAGAAGTAACAACAAGAGGTTGAAAGCAATCCAGTTTAGATCACCTCATAATAAGGTGTTCTTGTTGGTTGATCTTCCCCAGTATCACAGGGAAAATAAGGAGATGAATTCATAGGTGCAAGGAATGACTTTTGAAGGATTGTAATGGTTTTTGGATTCCTGAACAAGACAAAAAAAGTTTTACTCGTACTTCCAAATCTCTGAAACTGTCTTCGCTTTGCCGTGAATCCAAAATGTAAACTCTTAAAAATTCTTAAAACTCCAAGCCACATTTTTAAACCTTTTTTTCAAAAACATGTCTCTACTATTTTTAATCTATTATTACTGCAGTTATTAGCAAGGGAAAGATTAAACAAATGAAACTATTTTCAATCAGGAATCATTAGGCTATGTTTCACTGTCTGCCCACTTGAAGGACTGGTGATCCATGAAATGATCAGCACAAACTGCCAGTGGTTTACAGCAACAAAAGGACAAACTAGCCTTGATGAACAGCAGCACTGAACTCAGAGAAAAACAGTTTTTATGTATTAGACTACTGGCAACAATTAAATAAACCCCTAAATTTAATCTGTAGCAATGATTGTGAAAGCCTGTTACTCTATGGTGTGGCAAAATGCAGTAGAGCTACAAAGTGACATACAATGGGACGTAAAAAATAGTATAAATAAGCAGCAAAGACTACAATTTTTATTTTTTTAAAGCAATTTTAACTGAAGAATGGTAACTGAAAACAACTGTAAGATTCACTTCAGACCAGTCTTAATTCAGGTTTTAAAGGACTTGTGCAGTCACACCCATAAAGACATTGAGATAAATGTTCAGCTGTCCTATTAGACATCTCTGCATTATGAGGTCCTTCATGTACAAACCTTGAGAATCTCTCAAGGCTGCAAAAGAAGTCTACAAGACAATATCAGTTTGCCTAAATCATCCCATCTTGCTTCTTAATAGCCTAGAGGCAGATTGTGCTTCTGCAAACTAACTTTTATTCTACCGTGTAGAAGTTTGGCCACTTCATTGATAGGTACTATGATTTAAAGCTCTCAGATGTTCAAATGGTAACCAATGCTAATAGCAATTATTTTAGTGATAACTAAGATCAAACAATGGAAATCTTGGTGAAACTACACTATTGTTTACATCCTTCCTCTTCTGGTAAATTTAGAGTCATAATCATCTCATGTATTCTGATTAAGTACGAAGGTTACAATTTATGTTTTATTTCTTTCACAGGCCTTATGTAGATTTTCCTTTTTTATGCTCTTTTTTTCCCTTTTTACCCCTTTAATTTTACTTTTATTTTTATCTTTGTTTTTTAATTGATATTTTGGAATCAATAAATTAGGTGGTAATACAAGAATCTATGTAAAAGTTAAAGTTTTAATCATGATGGTTATGAGGCAAAACCTGAAAACATGACTCGAGTGCAATTGCAACAACTCAAAGCCAGGTGCAAAGTACAAAGCACAGCTTTTATTATTACATGTGAAAAAAAATCTAATTGGGTTATCTGTCTCATTTATATCTCAATGAGACAATGTGTCAAATAACTATCTACAAATGCACACATAGCACAGTGATTCATTTGTGCAGGTGTTCACTGAGTCCCTTGTGTTTATCAAGCAGATCCGCATTTGCAAAGTAAAGCTCAACAAGTTTCTGAATGTTAATTTAATCCGATTATTCTGTTTTGCCTTTCACATCACACAAAATAAAAAATGGTTTGCATTTTTTTCTGATTAAATACTGCTTCTATGAAGCAAAAAAAAAAAAAAAAAAAAAAAAAAAAACCCAAAAACCTTAATGAAAAACTACAGGAGCTGAGTTTTCTTTCACCAGTTTATTTTCTACTTATTTTGTACTTCAAATGGTCAGCAGAAACAGAATGATTTGTCCTCAAATGCTAAATCAGCCTGCATCTATTACTGCTCTCATTGTATTATTCTTTTAATGTAGAATGAACACTGAATTTTATCCACAATTGAGCTGCCAGTACACTGGGATGCAAACTGCACAAAATTGAAGAAAAATCAGGTTTTGTTGTGCAACTGGGAGTTCCCAACTGAATCCATATATCATATATGCAAACTGTGACTCCTGCTCAGACTTCAAAATCTTGCAGTGTTATTAGTTTTTCCAGTGAAAACTGTTGAACAATGTTAGCTACCCTTATTTTGTTTTCAGTTGAAACCTAACTACTCAGTGTTCTTTATTCTGAATTTCTAGCACGCCCTCAAAAGTCCATTAAAGTCCTGAGGTTAGAAGAAATTTCTAGTTTGCTTGCAGTGGAAAATAGCCAAAACACCAGCAGTATCTACATCCAAAAATTTTATTTGTTGTAACCCAGGATGAAAGGATTTTCATCTTCTGCTGCATTATTGTCTTCTTATTTTCCAATTAATAAAAAAAAAAAAAAAGCTAAATTAAAAAAACACAACTCATAGCAGTGTTGTCATTATCTTCTAGTGGCTCTGAATAACTCTGGATAGTTCTGTCAGTGAAGACGAACTGACCTGGGAGGGTCTGGCTGTCTGAAACAACCAGTTAAGTCACCACTGTGTTGTTCAATAAAGACAACTTCAATTTCAGAATAGTTTTTGAGAGCAAATGGTGGAACACAGTGTTTGCTTTAGCAATAGACTTTCAAATATTGAGATGAAGAAGAATGATTTGTGGTAAAAAAGTTTCTATAAAGAAATTTTTTATTCCTACTGTAGCACTTGAACATATCCAAATGATCTTGTCATTGTACAAGCATAGATATTTGGCAATTCTTTTCCCAGGGAGTTTTAATCCTTTGTCAGGCACGAAGCTTGGCATCTTATCATTGGTCACTTTATGTAACTTTAGCTCTTCTGCAGGATGACCATAACAATTTGAGAAATGTAAATATGTATTATGGAACTGAAGACAAGTAAGGGAGAGGCTTCTACATTTAATATCTTTGGTGAAGTTCAAGTGTTACTGTGACGCACAGAGGGAACACAGCAGCACACACACAACAGGTGTTCAGGCAGAGAAGAAGAAAGGAAGTCTCTCGTTTATTGTTGACCTCGTACATATAAGTTTCTGGACAGTGATCAGAGATTGGACAGAGAAGTTACCACCTCTCCATCTTCACTGGTCACTTGAGAAGTCCATCAGGTGATATCTTTTCACAAAGGAATGCAAACATGATCCTTGTTTATCTTACAGTTCATAAGAACTGACTCCATTATACTAAAACAAATCAGAAGGTTTATTTTCAGGGACAACATTCAAAAGTAGTGTGCATAATGGGTTTTAAGAAAAATCCGTAAGTGCTTCTTGGTATTGCCTGAAGAGAATGCTACAAAGTGATAAAAAATAATTAAAAAAAAAATAATGTTATCCAAAACCAAAGAGGTTTGATTTTGCTGAAAAATAAGGAATAGGTTAAAAACATAAACTTCAACACAATTTCAAAATCTTAGTTTCAAAATTATTTCTAATTAAAACAAACAGACAAGCAAACAATATTTTTACACCAGACCTATTTCTCTATAAATTATTTCATTTAATCAGTTGCTTTCCAGAGCACTACTTAACACTGATTTCAGTCACAGGAACCTGTCCCATTTGACAGCCAATATTAAATTTCACTCAGAAACCAGCACTTTTCATTGCGAATAAACACATGATGAATCAGATGACTGCTTAGTAAGAAATTGTCTGAAAATGTATGTGCTTCTGAGTGATCCAATTGATTCATGACTCTTAACTCTCATAAGAATTTAACATCCTTTTTCATCTTCTCCATACAACTGTAAATCATTAAACTGAAACTTTAATTGATTTATCATTGATTTATCACATTCTTTACATTTACTATTAACCACTGATATGAGAGATGCCTTCCCATCCAGGTGAATAACCTAGAGATTATATACCTGTCTGACAAAACATGGTGCCTTGGATTAAATCATCCAGTCATGAGATGTTCTCAGATCTTCTCAACAAAATTTTCACTTCAACCACCCTCAGTTCCGCATGTTTCCTTTTCTGGGCAGGAGGATGGGAACCAAAAATAGTTCATGTGCTTCCCAGTGGAAAGTGTAGTATCCATTATTTTGCTTACACTTGTATAATTTCAGTGGTATCTAATTAAACTGCAGAGCAATGGGAGTTATTTCTGACCACAGAAGTGGAAAAAAGCTTGTTCATTCTTTTTCATTTGTCCTCCTGTCAGAATTACTTAAGTCCACTATAAAAATAAATATATCAAACAATGGGAATTTTCCATATGCCTGGGGAAAATTAATACAATAGTATAAGAATCTCATTGTTCAGAAGATTTTAATTTTAATATGTAAATCTCATGATTCCTAATTATGACTGCTTGCCTTTCACTCAACCATCCACCCTTTAGCTGATATTTTTGCACACTAAATAATGGAGACAGCAAGCATCTTTTTGTTGTCCGGATAATTTTTTAGTAAACTGTATGCCCAAAACTTATTTCTCCCTCCAACCATTTTGATTTTTCTTTTCCTGTTTCATTACCAACTCATCAGTGTCAGGATATTTTAAACATGTTTATATTCTATGGATCTGTCATCTATATTTACTCCACATTGAGATACTCTGTTGCTTGTGCCTTTCAGATAAATCTTTATCATGTCAATTGATGACAATAAAATGTTTCTTTTAAAAAGATCTCATTGAAACAGTGTAAATGTTAAAACCAAAACTTTTCTGTATCAGTTTTGTCATCCCAGTATGCATAACATTTCTCGTAGTTTCTCTTCCACTATTATTTTAGATCACATCTTTTGAGTTTTAACTGAATATCCTTACTGCCGTGAGCTGTCAAACCCTGAGCTAAGCTGTTGCATTGTCTGACTGTAGTCCCCTGTTAATTTTACAGCAGGGCAAAGATGCTCTTGATATGTCTTGCTGTAAATGAGTAGTACCAGGGTCCTTGAGAGAGGACAAAATAACTAGACATATTTTCCCCCTCAAGACCCCCTGTAGGTTGTCAGCCATTCCAGGTTACCTTCATTGTCTGTTTTTTCTTGCTGGTATTAGACTCTAGGGTACAGTGTTGCAAGACATGCTCAGTCTATGTCTAGTAGCAAGCCCACAAGGTTATTAAATATAGATCTTCATGTCAAAAGGGATAGTTTTAGTCATTTAGTCTGGCCTGACACATCTACAAATTGTCTCCTAGAAACCTTATTAAATGCTCTTGACAATAGCATAACCTAATGTTGAAAAAAAACTATGCAGCAAATTGCAATAACTTCTGGTAATGTGAATGGTTGGTTCTTTTTTTTTTTTTTTTTTTTTTTTTTTTTTGTGGTTTTGGTTTGGTTTGGTGTTGGTTTTTTTGGGTTTTTTTTTTTGTTTGTTTTTTGTTTTGTTTTGTTTTTGTTTTTATTTTTTGGGGTTTTTTTTTGTTTTTTGGGGTGTTTTTGGTCTTTCATATTGTCCTCTCTCCTCCTTGCCTGGTTATTTGGCATTCTGTTCCCACCTTTGTTTCATGGAATCTTTAGTCAAGGCCATGGTTCTATTTAAATAAAAATCCCTTTCCATTTACTTTGACATTTTTGAAATTAGAATCCAGACTCTGAAATGAAGGTCCTGTCTCATGTCCTTTTTCTTGATTCTTAACTTGTCTTTATTTAGCTGCAAGTTAGAACATGCTTGGAATTGCTTCACAGAGAAATTAGGGTTAGTGGAGTTCTGGCAAAACCAGACCACAGCTAGATTTACATTTCACAGCTCTGCCTTTCAGGTGGAACTTCATACATCACTGGTGTAATTTGTTCATAGTGTAATCAAGTGATAAAAAGCCTTGATACTCCAACATAAACCTTACTTTTACTTGACTAACAGGTCTAAAGTAGAGGATTTCTTTACCTTCAACTTATTTCTGGGCCTCCACTTCTAAAGAATGACATGCATAAGTTTTAGTTACAGGGACTTTGTACACCACTTGTTTGTTCATACACTTTCTAACAATGCTTTTCAAATTATTTTCTTTCATTTAAAATCTGTGAGTTCAACCTAGGAAAATCTAAAATAACTTTGAGTTATCAAAAGTATCAAGGAACATGAAAAAAATGAAGTTTCTACATTCTTTTGATAGCTTACTCCATCAATAATAGATAGCAGATGTAAATTAATTTTGCCCATTCTACTGATTTGTACAATCTATTAGAAAAGCATGCAAATTAATTTAGAAATCTAAAGCAATCAGAACCATTTACTGTTGATGCTTAGGAGTTTTTGTAAAGTATTCCCTTTTGATTTCCTCTTTACTATATTTATTTTTTTCATTAACTCTGAGTTCTTCTTCTTATAACAAAGAATATTCATATAGATATTTTAGTTGTCTTAATGGACAGACATGGTTCAGTTACTCTCTTAGGACTTGAGTAATACTGAATCCTACCTGCTACCCTTCCTGGATGCATACTGTCCATTTCCATCCTGATGATTGACTGGCAGTGATTTGGTATTTCCACTGTATTAATACCAACAATTTTTGTCACACACAAAGATAATAGTTATTTATCTATAATTATGCTTTCTAAATAATCTCTTTTTTTTTGTTCTTAGTTCTCTTTTCTTCTTTTGTGAAGCGTAGCATCCTGAGAATTATAGCCTATATTTGATTCTGTAATGATTCAGGGCAATAAGTAGAAGAAAACCACAGAAACACTATGCAGAAGTTCTGATCTTATACTCTTTTATTCATTAACATACGTGGAGATGATTTCTTCCTTAGTTTAGAGACCATTTAGGCTGTGTAGTTCTGAAGAAGAGATGATGAAAAGAGACATTTTTGGATGAAAAGTTTCATAAGAAAGAAAAATGCTTCAAATAAAGAGTGTCATCATCAGAAGAAAGCAAAAAAGCAGCAACAGAAAAACTTGAAATAGAAACCCCAAACATAAAGCAAAAGAAGGTGAACAATGGAAATGTAACACATCAAATGTATTACTTTTGAGCATGCATTTAAGCTGTATATTATATCTGTGAAATACCATAACTCTTGCAGTTATTAAGATAGCATTGCTTTCTTTTTAAGATATCTGCTGAAGATGTCCTATTTTCTGAACCTCTAAGAGTATGTGATAAGCCCCAGAGACTTCCAGAAAATTTAACTGGTAAGTGATGGGCAAGAAACAGAATGGTAAGACAAAAATAGTTCTACTATTTTTTTTTATTATTATTTCATTGTGGTGGATTTTGTATGTTTGTATATTTTTGGTTTTGTAATTAATTTCTTCACTTTAATGCCCTCTGATCATCATAATACATACATAAATCACCTGGGATTCTTTCTGCTTGTTTCATTGGGGCTTGTATTAATCCCGTACTTCTAGGTTAGGTGAAATAACTTCTTAACTCCTGACACTAAGAAGATTTGAAATTCCTTATACGTGTAAGAAATCCAAGCGAAGAATTCCTTCAAATTTCTCTTTTTGTTACCTAAATTATAATGTAGGCAAAACAGCATAACAGAAACTTTTTCTACAGGCTGGTTCATGGAAATGTTTCAAGTTATGCTTTTCAGAAGCAATTTAGGTGAATTAAGGATCCAAATCTAAGAGAAACTGAAGTCCAGATTCAACTGATCTGTTGTCTCTTTCAGGCTTCTTTTCAGTCTTTTGCTTAAACATCCTTGCCTACCTGTTTTGTTCAGATTGAATTCTGCAGTCCTTACTCAGTGAAAATCTCTGTAACTTCTAAACTGTTAAGGCATCATGAAAAACATCTCAGTGATTCAGTAACAGAGAAATCTGAGCATCTGATACTGTTCCCTCATCATCAA
This sequence comes from Sitta carolinensis, assembly GCA_032173965.1. Taxonomy (NCBI): domain Eukaryota; kingdom Metazoa; phylum Chordata; class Aves; order Passeriformes; family Sittidae; genus Sitta; species Sitta carolinensis. The sequence goes on along the minus strand of JAVUNC010000004.1, from coordinate 37,651,357 downwards.
GGTAATTTCATCAAAATCAAGGGGATAATAAAGAGAAAGGAATGTTCACCATTTGTCTGACATAAACAGGATGTTTTTCAATATATTTTATCCTAGTCTTTGAGAATGTGGGATAAAGGCAAAATATATGGTGGGTTCCTAGACATTTCTGAATCTGGCTTCTTGGCACTATGAAAAAAGTGACAGGGCAAATCATCAAGCTCAAACGTGAGACCGATAAAGCAATGGATCCAACAGATTTGATGATACTCATACTTCAACTTGAAAATCTCTCCTGTTTTGGTGAAAAAAAATTTCCTCTATACTTTTGATCTTCAAAGACTGCTTAAGGGAATCACAAGTCTTGCTTTGTCATGTTTGGTTTGAGTGTTACTTCTTCCACACATTCTTTACAGGATCACTCTTAAGTCTTTCAAGATAACCTGTCACTCTTCAGGCAGATTTTTTTTCTCTTGCTGTCATTTTCATCTAAGATCATGCAATGTTTTTCTTTTATTTAGCACCTGTATTTTTTTCCCCTGCAGAAACAATCATATCTATGACTTGTGCTTTTTAAAGATTAATATAACTTGAAATAAAATAATTTAGAAGAAAAGAAGATCTGAAGATTAAACAGTCTATGTTCAGGTCTGCCTTTCCTTAAGGTTTTCTGTCCTTTAGAACAAGGTAATGTCCAACATGATCAAAATCTAGCCAGAAAGTCTTTCATTATAAAATCTGGCACCTTTATGTTTTGTTGTTTCCCTTCTTCATGCTCCCATAACTACTTCCCTTTAACCTGAGAAAATGTCTTCAAAAATAAAATCTTGCAACACCATAAACTTCTCCTTATTTCACAGCATAAGAGATTCCATGAACTTTGAAGATACACTGAAGAAAAGAACGTGTTTAATTCATGATGTACTGAAGAGATTGGTTAAACAAAAGAGTTTGTGCTAAGTTTTCATATCCACATTAGCTGTATTTCAAGGTTGGGGGTTGCTGGACCTTTTTTAACCTAATACCCATTGATGGCATTAGAGACACATACCTTCTTCAAAGTAAAAGATCTATTGCTCTTTGAGAACTCTCTAGAACACAAACCAGAAATATTCAGCATGTGTAATAGTGAGATCCCCTTCAAATTCCCTTTCCTGTGATTATGAGATGATCCAGGGAGATACTGACGAATCTGACAGCAGAACCATGTCATGAATGTAAGGGGAAATGACCTGCGTGCCAGATTCTGCTGCAGCAAGGTAAAGAAGGTAGAGAAGCTCTGAAAGCACTGAGAAATGAGATCCAATACAATGTAGATGCCAGAACTCATACTTTATTGCTATAATTTTCCAATACAAGGAAATTAAGGACATTTCTTACAATGTGCTTCTCATCCCAGCTCACCCTCACTACTTAGAATTTACCTGAAGTGACTAAACCTCGCAAATCCATCTGAGATTATAAAGAGGAAGGTATACCCTCTTGAAAAACAAAAAATAAGTTTATGAACCTGGGGAGTAGGGGTGTGGCATTTGTGCATGTCTCCATGCATATACAATGAATGTAATGCCTCTGCAATGCCTATTAAGAAATAGATGAATGTTCTTAATAAATGATAATGTGAGATGTGTTTATGTATACATGGCAGTATAACCAGATAAATATAATGACAGACTGTGAGAAAGAGAAAAAAGTAAAGTAAAAATATTTGGATGTAAAAAGGAATTCTAGGAGAACATAAGAAAGTATACTCTCCACATACCCTCAGTATTTCTTGATGAGTAAAATGCAAAATGTACAATTGAACAAAGACTGAAATCAGTAGATTGAATGTAGATTGAGGTAGACCAGTTTTTGTGAGGTGAAAAGCCCTGTTTAAAAAAAAAAAAAAAAAAAAAAAAGAGATGAACAGATCAAAGATTAATATTGTTCTGCGAATATCTGTGTCTGTTAGTCCCTTTTGAGTCCACTTTTGCTGTACTCAGATTGACACCTTGGACTGGCTACCTAGAACACAGTCTAGACAGAGCAAGAGAATAAAGTGGGTATTTATTAAAAGCCTTCAATAGATACACCTTGGACAATGCAAAAGTCTTTCAGGGGCTATACCTGAGGTGGATGATGGTCATGAGTTCTTCAGACAGATATAAGTTTGGTCTGTTTGCCTAACAGAGATTCATTGTCCAATTATAACTTCAGGTAATGAAGTTATATTCCCCTAGTTTGCTTTCTCCCCTAATTCACTTTTGTTTATATTTTAGGAGCCTGAGGCTTGGAGGTGTCCTGGGTTTCCAGGCTGGAAGGATTGTTTTAATTGACCAAAATGTGAAGAGAGCTTACTAACATTCAGTTTGGAGTTCAAAGTTATGCACTAATGCATAAAAATATAAAAAGATAAAGATTTTAGGCATCAAGATGAATAGTCTTATTTTCTTTTTAAAATGAAATGTTAATAATTATTGAGGTGTTAAGAAGGGAAACATTCAATGCTGGCAGAGAAGACAGATATTAGAAACTCGAGGTGTAATCTTTTCACATTTTAGGCAATTAACATACGTATAAGTCAATAAGCATCCATATAAGCCAATTCAAAATAAAGAAAAAGAAAAATAAAGGTCCATAAAACAGACTAAAAGAGTAAGAAAGGTTGAATGAGCATTGAGACAAACAAGGAAATTAAAATGAGAGGGAAATAGGAAAGATATACAATAGGAAACCTATACAACCCCTCTTCATAACTGCCAGAAGTACTTGAACTAGCTGTACAACAGACACAAAAGAATTATATTGGCAAAAGGACTAGTACATGAATTGCATAAAATTTAAAAGGAAAGAAATAGAAGACCTTGTTCTGGGGAAATAGTTTAATTTTTCCAAGTTCTGGGAAGTATTTTTTTCTGTATAATCTTTTGAAAAAATATGACTCAGTAGGATACTCATTTGTCGCTCTTTTTTCTGTCATTATTTACTGCCTTTTTATAGGTTTTAGCTACGTTTTCATGTCTCATATCTTTAAGATGCTTCCCCTTCCCCAAAGTGTGAACAAGACTAAAAATTTTGGCCTTCACCTCTGAGGAAATCCCTCAAGATGATCTGTGTTCAGACCACAATATTGTTTGGGACTGAAAAAGTTTCCTAGAAGAGATTCCTAGCAGTAGCAGTATTTTATTTCCTATACATTTCCAAAAGTTTTGGTTTAAGGATTACTTTGCCCAAGAAACAAACATTTATTCTTGATTTTTAAAAATATTTTTACTATCTTCCAGAAAGAAACCCCAATGTAGGCAGCACATTAAAATCACAGCTCTATAAAAATTAGTGGCAGGTTTTTTTCAGATTTCAGATACAAGGGCTGTGATTTTTGAGGTTACTGATTGAAAATAGGCATTATGTAAATGCTTAAGAATATCTGATTGAAGAAAATTAAATCTCATTGTCTAATAACTCATTGGTGACTAATAATCTTTTTCTCACTTATTTTATAAGATCATTCATAATGTGTAGCTTAGTAAAACACAACATTTATTTGGTCCCAGAGATGGATAGCTATTCATACAAATATTCTTATTCATACACTGACATTGCAGTCAAAACCGTTTATTCAAAAATGCAAACTACATTGTCTATACGACACTGTTTGCTAGCAAAATTTCGGCTACACTGTCATAATAAAAATTACTGCTAAAATTTATATTCTATGAAAACTCAGTATCTGAAAAACATTCACAATCAAGGCCTGTATAGAATGCTGAGAAGCTCAGCTCATCCAAATGCAGTCCAGGCACCACCCTAGCCATTCCAAGGACATAGACATGAAGTGTAACTAGATAAATGGACTTAGATGGAACTAGTACTTTAATATTATTGGCATGCTAGTGAGCACAAAAACATTCTATTGCTCCTCAGAATTTTTATGTTCTCTATTTTCATACCAGGTAGGAAAGTTGTCAGTGCAATTCAGGTAAAAGTTTCAGTATTTCATGCAAATCAAAACTACTTGAAGCTAAATTTTCAGAATAAATATATGAAAAGAATCAACCCAACACAAATGAAAAATCCCGCAAGTGTGTAGAATCCTCTAAAGAATAGTGATATAAGGTATATATATAAAAAATACTCTCTCTAAATTGACTGGAAAAGTCCAGCCCTGTATTCCAGCTGAGTCATTCAAACCAACAGGCTATAGTGTTTGAGTAGGTGACTAACAGGCAAGTCTATTTCCACTCTAGCTGCCAGAAACTTTCATTGGAGAACCCAATAATCTGTTTCTTAATTTTTCTCAGAAAAAGGTCTAAAACTGAGTGAAGCTGTCTGAGGTTATTATGAGCAAGCTAAGTGGAAAAATGATAGGACCCATAAAATTTTGCTAATATATATTGGCTGTCTAAAAGGGTACCCACTTACAAAAGCAATGAGAAAACAAGGAAGTAATTTCATTTTATTAAATATTGAATAATTCTACCCATTAGTGAAATTGTACAAATTGTATCTCTGGCTATTTTGTGAGAAATGTCTTAAATGTGTAATTTTACATGCAAAAATACAAACAAAATCCTGTAGTGTTTTTTAAGAAACACTTTTAAATTTTTTATGAATTGACTGTATATAACGATTTTTTAAAAAACAATGTCCATGTCCCCAAATTAGAGCTTGAATCTATATAATGGAACACACCAATTTATGTCATTACACTGTCACTTTTTTTATAATTAATTCATGTTTATAGGGTGAAAAAGTTGTGCAGATACAAGGCTGGGCTAAGCACATTAGATTACTTTGTTCTGCTTGTGAAGATGGCTTTAGACTAACAACACACAAACTGAAAAAGATAGTAATGAAGGAAAGTGAAGTTATATGTTACTAATACTATACAAATTAGTTCTGAACAAAATTCATTTACATTTTTATCGATATATATTTATACATTTATACATTGTTGTACATAGTTATATATATTTTTCATTTTTTAAAACTGTCCATGTTTTAAGGGACAATCCAGATAAGCTGAAAAGAAATCAGTCATGGTAAGAAGCAAAGAGCTAAGGAGATAAGGATGAAGGAATTTATACAATATTCAACAGGAAGGAACTACAAGAGATCAATTTTTCCATCTCATTGCAAAAGTAATTGCTAACAAATGTTTCAGCACCCTGTTCCTTAAAAAATCATCCAGGAACAGAAATTCTGCAGCAGCATTACTTGGCAATCATTTTCAAGGATTAAATATCTTCATAGTAAGAAGCAATATTTCTAGTGTCAGACAAAATTGTTCCTTATCAATGAATGGTGCCTTCCAATACACTTTTCAGCGCCATTTCCAGTACCATTTTTCAAACGTGCAGCAAGCCATTGATTCTTTTTGTCTCCCCTCTTCCAGATTACAAAATCATAAATTGTGCATTTCCTTACTGTTCAATTTTTTTTACCTGTTGGACCAGCACACAAGTATTTTGGAATGAGTCTGAACCTGAATGCTTGACAATGCTTTTGGAACTCTAAGCTGAGTGAAATTTTCCTTCCTATTTCTTACACAGGATACTTAATTTATACTTTCTACAAACACTCTAGGAAACGATTCCTCATACTCCCACTCCAAATTCTATATACAAAATGGAGGGTCTTTTTTCATTCCTTTTATCAAATACTTTTAAATTATGCCATTTATAAAGCCAAATCACTTTAACCAAGATCAATTAAATATTTACCATCTCCATTATTTACTAAAATCATGCCAGTTTTCTTAAATTTGGAGAAACAAAGAAGATATTTTTGTTACAGATTTGGCTCAATATTTTCCTTTAATTTTATTTATATGTTTGTTATATGAAAATGTATAAATTATTAAAAAATACATTTCATATATAAGAAGTATATATATTTATATATGTAGCTTTGCATATAAAGTATATATTTCAGTAAAACAAGCTTCCTAGTGTTTCAATTTCCCACTAGGAAATTTAAATATTTTTAGAACAACTGATGCATATATTATTGTTTGTTGCACTAAAGAGAAATCTTTTGTGTTGTATTTCTTGAAGGAATCTGCTTAAGATGTATATGAAAAATGTAGCAAAAGTAAGTAGCATTAAGTAAAATTATTTCTTATATTTTTTAAGATTTCTGAGGAAGGTCTAACAGTCCAGCCAGCCAGAAGCTGAAAAGGCACAGCAATACCGTAATTAAAAGTAAAATACTTGTAGCTCAGAAAAAGGGTCAAAGCTGAAAGTCATTCCATTATTAGGTTTTCACCTGGCAGAATGTGATAGCCTTAAATGTCCAAATATAGGTCTGAGAGACTGCAACCTCTTAGGCCATAGACTTCTCTGCCCCAGCTGTCCCTTTTTCCTCCTCATAAACTTTAGACATATTTACTATATTAACTGTTTCTATGACACCAGAAAACTCACAAAAAGTTATCACTCAAGATAATTTTGAATTTCTATTGATACAGTATGGCATAAAGTTTATATTGCTTATGTTTTTCCAGATAAACTACCAACACCTTCACTTTGTTTTACAAAGAAGTAGCTTATTTGGCCTTCTGTACTCTTGTGATTGTGGATCCTGGAGGGAAATTTGCAGCATGAAAAGAATATATTTTCTGTATCTCCTAGTCAAAACTGTCATAAATGAAAAAAACACAGAATAGGAGTTTTATCTTCTTTACAAGTATTTTGAGGGAGAAGCAATTAAAACTATGTCTCAGTGTGACTTTGCATAGCTGGAAAGTAAAATATTGCAGCCAACTTTTCCATGAACTAAAATCTAGTAAATACTTTTTTCCATGAACTTAGTGTATGGCTTCACTTAGAAGTTTCATTTTTCAAATATAAATGGCAGTCACTCTTGATGTACTACAACTTGAGCAGTGCAAAAGGATGTCTCCTTTAACACTAGTCCTGCTGGAGTCAGAGAGAAGGAAGCTGGAATACTCTTGGTACTTCACTGTCCACTAATTTCAATATGTCCCCCAGATACTACAGGAAACAAGCTACTGCAGTAATGTATTTATTAAATGAAATTGATTATTTTTTAATGTATATCCACATCACAGGGTATACTTTTGCTTATTTTTAAATCATCATTTATTAAGTTAGCATTTCTTAAAAGGGCACAAATATCAGTCACAGAAATTAAAGGTCTCTAACATTTTAGCAGACCTATCACAATAGCAGTGTGAGCTACCTACCTTTATTCCACAATTTATTCCATCTGTGATTTATAAATTATTTCTAGAAATGTAGGGAACTTAACAATTTCTTGATAATTGTTTTCAATGCTCTATGTGCAAAGTCTTGGCAGTTCTTGGGTTATATTCTCTCAACATGTTTTGGTCTCACTTTTGCTGAAATACAGGACAGAAAAGTACATTTTATGTCTTCAAGTTCATGTTCTTGCTGTTACAGCCACCACGCCCTACAACTGTCCTTAAATGTGTAACTCTTGAAGGGTTGGTTTGTTTATTTGTCTATACTGGACTTAACTGATATCTACCTCAAACCTATACTTTACCAAAGATGGAGAATATTCTCATTCTCAGCCCACTGTTGCCTGATATATCCTTCATTCCTATGCCACCCTGGCTTATCTATTTTTTATCTTTTGTTTACATGAGACATTCACACAACTTTACATCTTTTTGCTGTATTAAGATCAAGATTTTCTTGTACCAAGAAAATCAAGTTCTTTCATGTAAAACAATTTTCTGATTATTTTATACTTTATTCTGTTCAAGGCTTGAGTAGTCTTTCATATAACTTCTGGGAAATTGCTGACAATGGCAAATATTGTCAGGTACTTTTGTGAATGTTATGGCAATATCCATCTAAACACCAATGAAAGAAAAACCAGAATCTTATCTTATTTTAAGAACATGAAGAAGGCCATGACTCCTTAGGAATCTGCCAGTCTTGAAGAAGGAGATTGTCAAATGCTGTACGCATTACTATTGGAAGAACAATGAATTTGGATCAAGATTCCTGAATATTTCAGTTGGATGATTTGTTGTCTGTATTTGAAGAAGTCTGTGTTTGCACTTCGTTCTTAATGACTTGGAATAGATCTTCTCCAACCTGAACTAAAGTTTAATTGATTTCATAAATACTGTGGAGAAAAACAACCAAACAGCATAAAAGGTAACCAAAGATAAGAAAAAAAAGTTGAACTTTTCTGACTTTAAGAAAATGAGACTATTCTGGGCATTTTTTACATTTTCCAAAGGAGTCACTTGACAGAAAGAAAATGTTTTACAGCAAGTGTTGTCTACTAAACAACCTAATCAAAATATTATTAAACAATTACACTGCAGTAGGTTGTTTAATGAAGTGTTTTCAGTGCAGTTTGAACATTAATAGCAACAGTGTTAAGCTGCTTTGTGCTCTGTGTATCAAACAGCCTGGAGTAATGTGCGCTAACAGTCAAATAAAATCTTGAAGAGCCTTTGACAGACAATACACTTGTGCCAGGCTAAATCTTGTCATGCATTATTATTGAGCATGGAAACAACAAAAAGGAATGTCAAGAGTTTCTATGCAGCATATATCATAGTTAGCTGCATGATAACAAGGGGCCTTCTGCATTCTTCCTCATAGCTGTCCCATACTCTAACAGGGATTTCAATCTGAGAAGAAGTTTGAAGCTTCATATTTTGTGGCTGTGAGAAAATAAGGCTTAGATTTCTGTTCAAATTCAGAAACTCCTGGGCTGTAACTAAGGGTGCTGCAGCAACACATAATTTGCAGGTAGCCACTGGATCCCACAGGATCAGTTGGCTTAAAAAGAACAGAGGAATACTCAAGCAAATCAGGAAAAGGTCTGTTTGAATCTGCTTACTAAAACTTACCTAAAGCTCTGAGATTTGTGCTTGTTTTATCAAGAGGCCAACAATAGGGTATCCAGCTCTCAAATGGAGAAATAAGCAGAGTATTTAATGATTTCATCTGCAGAGCAATAACCTAAATTTCATTAAGAAGAATCAGTTACTAAATATCAAAGAAGGAAAATCACAGAATAAGAAAGCAGAGCCAAATCCGGATTTCAATCTGGACTTCCTAGAGATAGGTTGCGTTACCACTAACATTGGAGGGGAAAAATAAAGGGTAGATAATGCAAACATTTGCAACATTCCAATAAACTTTCATAGCTATCCCAGCTACACAACTGAGAATAATAGCTAATTAGCTATGGTGAATCATTCTTAAAGGTGATTTTAAGTTATCAGCTGCACCTCTCTGCCACCCTGAAACATCTGAGCTGAGGTCATACTTTCTCTTCAAGTAACTCTGCTGCATGTGATGGAGAAATTAAAAAAGGTTTTCAGTGGTTGAAAGAGTAAGCACCTAGGGACTACAGCTACCTCTGTAAAGTGGCTGGGACATTGCCTTCGAATTGAGACTGTGTCAGTATGAGTGCCTAGATGCAGTCTGCACCCTAGGTGTTTTACAATGACATTGCTCAGAAGCCTTGCCAAAGCAGGGAGTAACTATTACCATCTGCTTCTCCTCACGTTTAAGGGGAGGCTGAGCTCCAATAATAATGTCTTTTAGTCCCAACCTGTTCTGTCCCTGCTTCAGTGTTTCTGTACATGTACTTTGCCAGGAATGTGTGTGGGCTTTTATAATTTTATCCCCCTGCCACAGCAAGACCATAACTGTTGATGTTAAGATGAGGGTAACAAGCGCTGTTCCTGTGGTAGAATATAATGTCATCTTACAGCAGTAAATCTCTCACACTACAGAACCCACTCTACTGTGGAGAAAGGAGCAAGTTGCATCACAGTTGTGGCAGGGTGAGAGTGTAGGAAAAGTTGCTGAGCTCTAAATCACTTACACAGTTTACTTTATGAACACCCTACAGCAGCTTGTTCAGTTTCTTATGGCACCTAATCATTTTTAGTCTTCTACAAGAAAATATAGTGTGAATTTTGCTGAAATGTGGGGAGATGGGTGCTAAAGCATATTTTCTTAACATCTAGAGAAGACAGAAAATTTAAAACAACATTTCGTCTCTCTTTTCCAACTTAGCAACACAATGCACAAATTACAGCATTTCTCTCTTCTAAACAACTTGTTCCTCCACTTCCAAAAATATCTTTTTCCACACACCATCAAAGTGTTTCCTAATAGCAGAGAGAGGGCCCTGAAGGGGTGGTTGCCATGAGATAATTGGATAACATACTCCTGAGATCCTGAGGTGTTGGAGGCACGGCTTAGCTGTGCTTTGCCTCACAACACCCCAGGGATGTGATACAGGCAATTGAAGTTTCTGTTTCCACTTATGCCTCATTGCCTCAAGCATGCCAGACCACTCTCATGCAAACCTTGATGGTACTTCTGTGTCTAATATAGTCTATGCTCGTGGGTTCTGCCACACAACAATTTCAACAGCAGTAGTTATAGCATGACACAACAATATTAGACCTAGCCAGCCAAAAAAAAAAAAAAAAAAAACAAAACAAAACAACCAAAAAGGAAGGAATGCATCTACAAAACCCACAGACTTTCATTAGGAGATGGGAATTTTTGAAAAACAAAGGATTTTATAGGAACTTATTTTCCCTGAAGGAAATTACCAAACTATTTATTTGCTATTTTAATCACTCCTGTTGGAGGTCTTCTATTGTCATATAAATATTTAAATTTCCATGAGGCAACATGGAAATGAATATGAGATCATTGAATTTGAGACATACTCTGTTAAAATCTCTGCTTCCTTTACCTCCAGGTGTCTCCTTCTCTGTGACTTGGAGACTGTGAAAAACATCATCGTACGTGAAACCACTGCTAAATCAGAATAAAACTTTAGGCCCGAACATAGTTTTTGACTCATGAAATAAAGTGAAATTCATCATTGTTGTGGATATTTGCCAGCTCCGTAAACACCTCTTATCAAGAAAAATCCGCAGCCTCAGCACAAATCACAGAATTTTCTTCTGACAACGTTTTCTCATCAAAAAATCATGCTGATAATAAAAGATCAGAAGTGTAATGAAGAGAGCACCTAAGTCACATTTGCCAACAACAATGAAGTCTACAATATATGGATATAAAATTTTGCATGAAGGACCAAAATAACCCTATAAAATCTAAATCCACAGAGCCTTACAATGCAATAAACAAACACCGAGGAAGAAAGAGGAAATCCAGATTTTCCTTTTTATTTGTTTTTCTGGAAGACATTTAGTCAAGTCAAAAAATAAGAGAAAAACAATTCCATGTTTCTATCACTCCAGGTTTTCCAACCTGTAGGGCATGAGCAGTCAAATATTTACTTCCAGTAAAGTGGTTGAACTAGCTTTTTGAGAAAAAGGAAAAGATTAAAGAAGGACCTGTAAAGACATTGCAAAAATACTCAGTTGATATTTCCCCAGAAATTTAATACAATAATCTGTAATGGGAAAGTTCTTTGCTGATGGTATGTTTCATAGAATTTTCTTTTTTCATTTTTCTTTTCATTTACAGCTGATCTTCTTGGTGGTTTCTTTTGGGTGTTTGGGTTTTTTTGTTTTGTTTTTTTTGTTGTTGTTGCTGTTTGTGGGTTTTTTGTTTGTTTGGGGTTTTTTTGTTTTTTGTTTTTTGTTTTCCTCACTAAAATCATGATTATAAGCTAAGCACTACCTTTCAGAGTGCCACTGGCAATGTCTTTAAATTACTAGAAATGCAAGCACAGGCCTCTTTAAAAAGCCTAAAATCTGAAACCACTCAAACTAATAGATTTTTCATACTCAAGTACTGGTATTACTGAAGTTGGATGGTCCCCAGTATGGCACATTTTCTCGTTACCTGCACTTTTATAGTATTATGCCAAATTAAATGAGTTCTTCTTTTGTTAATTGTGTTGATTTCTTAGCATGCACTCTTAGGAGAAGAGATTATTTCATGAACTGATGTGGTTAAAAAGCAAAATTTGTTCCTTAAACATTGCCTGCCTTGCTGTCACCAGTTAATTGAAATATAAAGGCAGAACTTTCACAAAGCATTCTTGTCTTGGTACTCTTCAAAAAACAACTTTAAGTAAAAGGGTGACTAGTTTATATATTGCATAATGTCAGAATCAACCAACTTTTTCCTTAAATATTAAGTTTTTTGCTGATTTGCACTGTGTTTGTTTTTCCTCTTTAGACAGAAATAAAACTCTGCATAGCTTTATATCCAATTAAAAGAATTAACTCACTCCAATAATGAAAGAAGTGTGAATTATAACACATACAGCTATTCATATAATTTTGAAGTATTTATTTGTGGAAACATTTACACATTGGAGATGTTTGGATATGTAGAATGTAATCACATTTATCTGCCTAATAACAAGCCACCCTTCCTACACACCCATGGCACATATTCTGCCACTTAAAAATAACACCTGTCTAGCTACCTATGAAGCTGCAATCCTATACCACTTAAAGACCCATATGGGTAAACTGTGCATTTATTCATCGGACACTTCTATTTGTTTGGGTGTTTGCCACATAAACAAAAATTGCATTATGAGTTTTGGATGTTGCTTATTGGCTGCTGTCACATGTCATCATTTGTTAATCTGCTGTAAATGAATAACCCAAAATTGGATTTATTTTTTCAAAGACCACATCATATATAAGAAATAAATCAGGGTAATACTAATTCTACAGATACAAGTATCAGACAGTGTAATTAACTCATTTAATCTGTCTAAGATGCTATCTTGATGTTCTAAAAACAGAGTCTTCACGAGAACGGCTTGCGTTACATTTTCTTCTGGTAAATAAATATTCAAGATGAGGTGCTTGGCCTGTTTTGTCAAACACACCCAGAAACGAGCCTACCATGACATGATCCAATGCTTGGTCAATTGCAGAAGCAGCCTTCCTTTTCTACAGACATGAAAGAGCAATTATCTGAATAACTGTTTTAATGCCTGTTTAAATGACACATTCCAGGAAGAATTATTAAAAATAAATATTTCCAGCCTCAGAAGGATTTTTCTACAGACTAGAATGACATAACTGGAGGTATCAGAACAAGAATGTCAACACATCACATAATTTCTGTTCTGTAATTAGTAAAGAAGTTAAAATACTCTCAGACTCCCAAGAAAACTCAAACCTAAATACCTGGAAGGGTTAAGTCCTCCTCCATGTCTAACTTTGGAGCAGAAAGTTATAACCAGAGAATTCTGAAAAAGTCATAGAAACTCTCACCACTTCCCTGTTGAATTTATCTACTTTGCTAAGTTCCAACTCAGAAATGTTTCTGTATACTACAGCAAGTTTAAGAAGATATTGGAATTATACTGCCTTAGTTTTTAAAAAAATTTAGACTAAGTTCATTATACTACTATGCTTTAATACTTGGCAGAAACTAAAATCTCCCTCATAAGCCAACATCAAATTTGGCTGCACTGGAGTTACACAAATTTAAATTTAGAAAAGGGTCAAATAGATGGGTTACTGAGGATATTTCCATTCTTCCTGAAAAATCAACACACCTTGTGTGTCTTTCACCTTTTTTATTTTTTCATAATTAATTTTGTAAGCTTCACAACGATTTTATAGACTTCCAAGAGCTAATACAGGTTCTTTAATGAATTTATGGATTTTCTTTCTCAGTTAGATCTGGAGTCTCTGAGACTATTACTCTTACATGATTTCAATGTCCATGTTGACAATTTAGGGGATACGTATTCTTTCATGTTCATCCTCTGCTTTATAGGTAAAATCATGTGCTTACTTGGTTTGTCTGTTGTCCCTTTAAAAATGCAAGACCTGACTGCAAGTTTTTTGTCTTCTCTCCATAGTTATCATTGGAATAGATGACAGTTCTTCACATGCAACTGCTGTATTTTAGTGTCCTGCTTTAGGACAAATTTAGGAGGAAACAAACCTACTAAAGGTAGCACTTACAATAATTCTGTCTCATTTAATATTACCAATTATGAAACCATTCTAGCTTTTTGCATTTAGTTTCTGCCATTGTCTGGTTTTTACATCTGTTTGTGCTCAGTACATGAAACAAATAGTCCTGACAATGTAATTCATGTCAAAGCATACAATATTTCTTGCCTTTACAGTAAGCTTTCAGATGTTTTTATAGCTTAAATTTTTCTATTTTTTTAGGGCTTCTGTAGTTTTATCAGGTAATTCTATTATGTTAGCTTTCTTTTTCCTCATGTCTTATGCCATTAATATCGTTTGAATTGCTTTTAATCTCTGCTCTCCAGTATGTTTTAATTTATGAGATCTTAATATCCACATTTTCAATTATTTTATTCACACAGTTATTTATTTTTAAATTTCCTGGGTTTAATTTCTTGAATAGACACTTTTTTTTAATGCCTTTTCTGATGTTCAGCAATGACCAGTTTCTAATAATACTCTGCCAGTTTTATTACAGATTTTTTGGCCCTACTAACCCTGATGAATATTACTTGGATTTACCATAGACTTTGGGGAGGGAGGAATTATGTTCAGCCATCAGCAAAATGAAAAGGACACAAAGCAGCAGCTGCAAAATCTGGTGTAAAATGAAGATGTAGGATCAGACTTTTTGTTCTTCAAAATATAAATTATTTGGCTAATATTTATTCCTCAAGTTCATCTTCAGAAACTAAAAGTGTCCTATAAATGCTCCTCAGGAAAAAAATTGTATCCCAGACACATCTTTAGAGCTAAGAACACAATTTCAGAGTTAGTCACAGAAGCCAAGAAAATAGGAAAACTAAGCAATCTTCCCATGCATACATATTTCAGGCAATTGATAATGAATACCCTGGTTCAGTTTTCCTTTGGTACTCCACATCAGTAAGCAAAGGAGGAAAGAGACCCACTGAGGATAGTTTTCAAGTTCTGGCTTCTTGAAATTCTTTGGTAAGGTCCTTGTCAGTGTGATGAGATAATCTTTTTCTCACTCGCTCAACTCCTATGTGTTTGAAAGAAGTATTTTATCTTTTTTAGTTACAGTCTGGCAAGTTTTCTATTGTTGCCCTCTTCTTGAGAAGGATTAGGTATTTTCTGATGTTGTCCTTGTATGGCACGCACATTCTCTCTTTTGAAAAGATGGGATTTCTCTGCTGATTAGGGACTGAGAAGATATCATACTAAAAAATCCTGTTGAAAAATCACTCATGGCCGTTGCAAATAATGCTATCATTATTTACTTATGCAATGGTAAAAATAAACCTATTAAGAAAAGGATTTCTGGAGCAACATGCAAATTTTTAGTGTACATCTTTTATGCTCCTATTGGTGTCTTGGAGATTCTTATCACTCAGTACTATGAGAGTTGCAAAAGTCCTGAAATTAAAGAAGTAATAACTTGTGGAGAAACTGAAGTATGCAGTCATGAAGTGACTTATTGAAATTCAATGACAAAACTGAGAAATGAACAAAAAATATCTTATCCCTAATCTGAGAACCAAGCTTCTTGCACCAATGTGCTTGATTTCACAAGTAGACCTTGACAGCCACATTTAACAACATTAATTCACACAGAGAACAGTTATCTTCTCTTTCTGGCTGCCTCAAGTAAAAATTTTCAGAAGCATATTGCTTTGACTGTATCTACATAAATTAACCCATGCTAAAAAGACCTAAATAAACCAATGCTAAACAGACTTTCAATCAATTTTAGGGCAGGCCTGCCTTTTACTTTTCCTGCCTCCTAGAACAATAGGTAGAGATTTAAGGGGTGTCAAGCTAAATAGCATTTTCAAACAGTTTTCAAGCTCTCTTTTAGCACAGTCCAGACAGCTCACAGAATCCCAGCATTTGCAGATTTGATGACATCCAGGATTAAACACTAGGAAAGCTTAATATTACAGAGTTATCCAGACTTTACTATTTGGTCCAAGGTTATGAAATATATCTCATTTAGTATATTAGTATAAATTTATTTCTTGTGCACCAATCATTTTATATGTGTTTCAAGATAAAGAGCCATATTATTATGCACAGGCAAGAGCTACCATGCAACCAAAATATAATAAGTCATTTTGAAACACACTGAGGACTTAAGGTTTGGGTTTATAAAAAAATAAAGTTAAACAAAACAATGAAATAATGACAGTGTAGGAGATTTTTTTTCATAAGTGTCAAATAAGGGGCAACATATGCAACAGCTTGGAAGGTTCCAATCGAACATTAAAGAATTTCTTGAAGGCCGTGGAGGAGAAGATTCAGCACTGAAATAAGTTGTCTACATTGGTTGGAGTAGCTCTAATTTTGGAGTTTTACTCAGGTAAACACAGCTGACATGATCTAATGTTAATATCCCCCTCTTTTTTTCTACCAGATAACCATCCATCTAGTTCATAGTAAATCAAGAAAATCTTACCCCAAAATATGAAGAACAGCACTGGAGGTAATTTGGGAAAGATTGCATTTGTTGAGTGCCTGAACTTCTATTTGTGTGTATCCTGTTTAAAATTGTCTTTCATGGTGGAAACATGCAGGGATATAATTTAGATTCCTTATAGCCATGAAAGCCACTATGAGAATTATTCTGCTAATAATGAAATCCTGGAAGGGTGATCAACTTCACCAGACTGCTTCTGTTTCAGCCATCTTCTTGTGATTACCTCTTCCAATTTTTTCCATTCTATTAAATATTTCTCTTAACTAGGTTCTTTTAATAGGGCCTTAAAAGTTCACATTAAAGAATGAACTTGTAAATGTCAGGAAACTTATAAACCTTAGGGTTTGTTTTGTTTTGTTGGGTTTTTTTCCTATTTTAAAATGTTGCCAAGAAACTATATAGGTATAGACACACTCATGAATAGTCTCATAAAGGTAGAATAAGTTTTTTCATTCAGTACAGGAAATACCTTCTGTCTGTGATTTTCATATTGCTGTGGATGAAAGAAGTAATCCAGGCTCTTTTGCAGTAAATTTAACAAAACAGTGGCTATCCTTGTACAACTAACATACTTGTATAATCATCTGAATAACAGCATGATGCATAGCTGTTTCCTGTGAATGCATGTTGTAGACATCTACATTTGGTTGAAAAAGTCTTATAGTAACTCACTGTTAAATAAGGATCATAAATGTCTACTTGTCTTATCCTGCTTATGTGTGGTTATGACACTTGAGGGCATGGTTTAATGGTCGACATGGTGTGGCCATTTTGACAGTTGGACTTCATGATTCTAAAGGTCATTCCCAACCTAAACAATTCTGTGATAAATCCCATTGCTGCAAACTCACGATAGCCCAGAGTTTACTAGTATCCATTTTATGCTTTTCAGCCAATTATACTGAATATTCATGCCACATTTTGTCTGCAAGACAGAAACTTCAGAAAATACAGCACTAGAAAGAAGCAGGCCTTTGAGTAATGTAAAGACTGTCCTTATGCAGGTCAAATACTCGTGAGGGCTAGTATTAGTTTTTAGTTACTGAGGTAATCACAGGTGAAGCAGTGCTAACATCAGTGAGAAGTTTCATAAAGTAAAAGCCATAAAAGCCATGTGGCACATTCCTAGAAGCAGCTGAGTGACAGATCCTAAACAAGGACCTTGTGGAGACTTACTTAAAATTTAGATAATATTGTGCAAAAGTGCACTTCTCAAATTATGCAGACATGCAGCCTATTATTTTTTTATGTTTTTCCTTACTAATTCTTGTTCATGCGACTGAAGGACTGATGTTGTGACAAGCCTGAACTGTGTACAAAAATGCAGCTTAACAAACCTGGAGCTGCAGAGTCTCAGAACCCGTGAGTGCATTTAGCTCATCTGCAAGGAAGGTACAATGACTAGCAAAGACACATAACACCACCTAAAACTGGTGTTGTCTTTTTATTCACTACAAAGATAGTTTATGTAGATGGAAGCTAAGAATATGAGGAATATTATTAAAAGGTATTGGAGGAGGTGGAAGAATTGTAGAGGAAATTGCAGGAAATATGAGTTCTCACAGAAGTTTTAATTCGGTTAAGAAGTCAATCAACCACCAATCTCGGTGGAAATTAGGCTTTCTGATGCATTGAAGTCAAAGATTCCCATGTGGTTAATCTTCTGCAGGTGATAGGTCACTAGCTCTATGATCACACTATATTTAAACCCTGTCCTCTTTCATGTGGTCACAAGTCTTGCAGTTACTTTTCCATGGAAGGACTCAATCTTGAGGATGTCAGCTATG
Organism: Sitta carolinensis; assembly: GCA_032173965.1. Lineage (NCBI taxonomy): Eukaryota > Metazoa > Chordata > Aves > Passeriformes > Sittidae > Sitta > Sitta carolinensis. Next base: position 37,633,263 of record JAVUNC010000004.1, on the reverse strand, counting down.
TTCTTTTAATAAAGCATGCTTCTGTTTGAATGCAGTTTCTTTTAACATACCAAAAAGATACAGCTGGCATATCTATATTAAAAAGCTCCATACCTAGAGCACCTCAAAGTATTAAAGATTCAAAGCTTATTAATTCCTCTGCAAACATATTTTTCCAGTGGAGTATTCCTTAATCTGAAAAAGTAAGAGTGCAACATTCAACTTACTTTTTTGAAGTATCTCAGGCTTGGTTTAAAAGACCGGTAACATTGTACAAGAAGAAATGGAAGGAGTGTATATTATATCTTCTTCTATCAAAATCTTTTTGTCACTTCACCAATTTTAATACATATACATAAATATTTTTATAAAAATCTTGAAATAATTGTGATTTTCTATGACATACGATGAGGGAAATATTCATCTACAGAGGTTTCAAGGATTAAATTATATGCTATTACAATATTACAGTATTATGATTTATGCTCACTTTTTTTATGGTGTGTAATCACATAAAGCACTGAACAATGAAAAGGTTGTCTCTGCAAAATGTTATGTGTCTACTTTGAGATTCTTTTCACTATTCCTGACATCCTTTGCATGGTCATGTTATGCTAGTCATTGCAAAACCAGTCCATACAAGCCCAAAGGTTTATCCCCTTGTATTTCTTTAACATCATTTGACTATAGTGAAATTATTAAAATGCCCTATACATTTTTATAGACACAAATATCTATTTATAATGAAAATTTAAAAAGTTACAATTAATGGAGGGAGATTTAAAAATTGTCACAAACCCATAATAAATTTTGTAGACTGTAAGAGTCATTTATTTATGCAAAACTTCTTCATTCTATCTCTATTCAATTATGTAGGACATTCCACTAACTCTAGATGTACTCTGCATCATACAATGCATTGTTAAAGAATACCTTTTAAATGTCTAATCTATATTCATTTACTATGCAGCTGACTCACTAAAGTTAATTAATTAACTGCACTGAATCTGAAGCATTAGAATGTGGTCTCATAAGGTCAAAATCAGGTTGTAATTTTAGAAAAGATTCTAATAGTCCATTAGATGTGTTCGTATAAAATAAAAAGACTTTTCTAAGTTCTGCAGTATTTCCTAATTTTCTTCTGCCTCGTTATATTGGTAGTAGGTATTGGCACAGCTACAACTTGATTTGATTTTGATTCACAAAAATTAATGTTCATCTGTCATCACACTTTCCTGCTGAGTTGTTTTCTTTCACTGGTCCAACTATTCATCATACTTTTGATGGTATCACTTCCATCACTTTTTAAATTGTTTTGCTTAGTGCAATTGTAAGATCATTAATAATTAAAAGAGAGAGATTAATAAATAAATAGCATAGGATACAATTTAGCTGACATGGAGATTCTATCAGCTGTGAGTCAACATTTACAGTTATCAAAAAATATTCATGGCTGATGGGAATAAACCAGCAACTGAATCTGTTCCTCGAGGACAGATTTTTTTAGTGGGAAAAGAAGTAAAAAAATGGCTTCCTGAGAATACGCAATGTTGGCTGAAAAATAAAAAAAAATAAATTCTGCATTATCCTGTGTTCTGAAACAAAAGGGTGTGCATTCATATCTCAAAATTGTAGATCTTCAGCCTTTGAGCTGTGATCCAATTATGTAAAACTGATACTTTTTTCATTCATAAGCCTAATATTTTTCAGCAGCAGCTATCTTGTTGGTTAAAAATGTTTCTGTTAACAAAATGTGTTGCATGTATTACATAGGCCTATTTCAGCAAGTAAAATAGACAGGATATGTCTTGTCATAATCCTTAAAGATTTCTTTTTTTGTTCAATAAATAATACATTTGACCATGTTCAGCAGGTGACAAACCAATTTCCACAAAGAATGTCTATGAACCTCATGAATGGTACTTAAAGAGCTTTTAATTTGTATCTTTTTAGCCTACCACAAAATATATCCTAAAAAGTGATCTCTGAGGGATCGAGAATTAAAAGCATGTAAGTGCAATTTTGTTTTGCCCAGGTGGATAGATATAAGTATTTTCTTAAATTTAATTTATTAAATTGACTGTGAGCTGAGCAAATTGCAACTCATTCACCCCATGGATATTCAGTCTTCTGGGACAAAGAATGTGGCTTTCATTATATTTCACATCCCATGTAACAAAGCCATTTCTGGTGTAGGTCCTAAATAGCACTATCAATCATGATCATTTACATACAAGGCAAGGAGGATACATTACACTAATTTACCATAACAGAAAAAAAAAATATAACTCCGAAAAGTTTTCAAATAAATATGAATCATATTCTTCTGCCCTGCAAGAATATTACTGCCTTGCCAATTAGAAGTGAGTTTAGATTTCAGTTTTTAAGGTCAAGAAACTTAAAAACCTGGTACTTTTATCAAAACTGACTTCCTGCATAGTACTGGATATAAAGTTCCACCAAGAAACACTAATACTGGGTTCAGTAAATTGTCGCTGAAACAGAACAACTTAGAATCAATGTCTCCAGGTAGTAGAGTATGTGCCAACTGCTTTCAAAGTTGTTGAAACTGTTGAAATCACCATATTTTTGTACTGAAGGGCAAAAATATGGTGATTTTTGACATTTCCATTAATTTCCATTTTTTATTTTTCTGGCTTTATTTTTCATATATTGAATTTTGTTAATATATTTTCCAGATCAAAAAATTCTCTATTTCCTCACTATGCAACCTCACCTTGAATACTGTATGCAGTTTTGGACAACACAACGTAAGAAAGGTATTAAATTATTAGAGAACATCCAAAGTAGGGTAGCAAAGATGGTGAAGGGCCTTGAGGGGAAGCCATGTGAGGAGCTGCTGAGGCCACTTGGTCTGTTAAACTTGGAGGAGACTGAAGGGAGATGTCATTGTAGTCTGCAATTTCCTTATGAGGGGAAGAGGAGGGGCAGGCACTGATCTCCTCTCTGTGGTGAACTGAAGAGTGACAGGACTCAAGGGAATGGTCTGAAGTTGTGTCAGGAGAGGTTTAGTCTGGGTGTCAGGAAAAGGTTCTTCAGCCAAAGGCTGGTTGGGCACTGGAACAGGCTCCCCAGGGAAGCGGTCTCAGCATCAAACCCGACAGAGTTCAAGAAGCATTTGGACAACACTCTTAGGCTCACAGTATGAGTTTTGAGGATGGCCCCATGCAGGGCCAGGCACTGGACTCAGTGATTTTTGTGGGTTCCTTCCAACTCAGCAGATTCTGGAATTCTGTGAAATGTATTGTGTAAAGACCACTCTTCTGGGTCAGTCATCTCATACTCTTATCTGATGTAAGTAGATGCAGCTTCTCCAAATTTCTCATAACAAAATGCATCTTCCAAAGCCAATGATCTCTCTCTGAACATTCCTATAACATCCCTAGAGAAAAACAGTTTTCCTGTGATGGTGCCTCTTATGCTAAATGATGACACTACCTTCTGAGTATAGATAATCAAAAACATTCTGAATTTACTGAGAAAAAAAGTGATTTTGTTGTCTGATAACAATTTACCTATTTGAGTATGCCCAAAAAATTTAAGCAAAATCATAAGTATCCTTATTAAGCATTAGTTTGACAGCACTGAATGGTACACCTATTTTTATCTATGAGTTAGGAAAAAAGTTATCAGCTAGCCACAGTGTCATTTCTGCCTGAGGAAAAATGAAACCACAGGTCCCACTTATCAGAAGTTATGAGGTACACAGTCTGAGCATGTAAGAGATGTTCTATGTTTTCTCTGTTCATACTGTTCTACAGTTTATGAATATTTAAACATTCATTGCTGTAGTGTGGAAATATAGATAAACTCCTTTTCAGTTCCGTGTCCTTGGAGGTTTCAATCATTGGTACTCTCTTTCAGAAATAATTTAATTCCAATAACAGAGATTCAAGGAGGCATGTTTTAAAAAACTTTGTAGTTAAAAAACTTCTTTGAGATGTGGGAGCCCTATTTTCTTATCTGCTTTCTGGCTGATTTAGAGTTAGCTTTTTTGTGTAATGCAGTCTAGGAAAGCATTTACTATTTTCACGGCCACCTTACAGTGAGGGATTTACCTTGAGCTTTTCATCTTCCAGAATCCCTAACACCATTTTAAACTTAACGTCTTCTCAAACTGTACTATCATTCACTCTGTAAAAATGACCTTACAGCATTCATTGCTTTTAGACACTTCATTTCCTTAAGGGGTGTGTATGCTGATCATAATTAGCAACTGTTTGTGCTACTTTGCCAGTCTTAAAGATGCCTGGAATTTATTTTTTTTAAATAAGGAAACAAAAAAGTATACTTTTTTGCTGATATTGGATAAAATACTTTACAGACCCTAGGTTAGGAATTAAATTACAAACATCGCATTAAATCAATTTTCAATAATTCGTCACGTAAATTTACTTTGAGCCTTCTTTAGAACAATATTTTTTGACTACTCAAAGTGTTTCATGTATTAAATACACTACTTAATTAAATAATTAATGTTGCCAAATCTGGAATAAAGGTGAGCCTGCCACAGTTCCACATTTACAGGTGTGGCAAATATTTAGATTTAATATGCATTCCCCATGGGCAATGAAATCCGTAAGGTTCTCTGTAAAGCTGACTTGTCCTGATGAGTGTCGTGCCCAGCCCCTGGGGCTGACACCCTCCTGGGATGCCCTGGGTCAAAGGCACATTTCTCCAAATTGCTGGGGTTGCACTTTGTGCAGCTGTGCCTCTGCACATCCATGTGTATATGGATTTTATCTTAAAATCACGTGCCGTTCTGCTAGATTGGGACCGGTCTTGTCCACACTGTGGGTGGGACTCACCATGGGTTTCAGTTTGCACAAAGATCAGTAACACCTGCAGTATTTACAGATCAAAATAAGTGACACATAACTTATTTGACTCAGGTGTAACCAAATCATAAGGGATGTGGCATGAGTGTATGTTAAAGTGGATAGCTGGGGAGAAAGGTCCGGAAGTAAAACAGGTAGCCAGTTAAAGGGGATACTTTCCGTGACCCAGATGCACTACTTCAATGAATATAAAGGTTTATTTGACAATCTTAGGCTTTAGCTAGTATTCTGAAGAAAGCTGAATATAATACTAGGCAACACATCCTTTGAAAGCACAAATATAACTAATACTTCAGTTTTCTTAAAATTTTCCAACACACTCACATACTTGACTCTTGAAAAGAGTCAGGTCCTGTTGACTAAACCTCTTGCCTATTCAAGAAAGAAGATGCAAGCAAATTTCACTGTTTATCATGTTAATTTTTTTTAAAAAAACATAGTGGTTATCAATGTGAAATAAACCTAATTAAAAATATAAACATAAAATGATCTTATGGACATTTTTAAATGTAGTTGACAAAGTTTATGTTTTCCAAGTAAAAAGACTGTCAGAATGTAAACAAAGCCAAGAAGTAACATTTCCTATTGAATCAGCCAAAATTTTAAATTCTTGTTGGATTTGTCAGCATGACACACAGTTAGACTTGATTTATTATCAGCTGCAGAAGCTGCCATATGGAATGGGCTAATTTAATCAATTTAGTATATGTATCATGAAAAATATAGACTATATAGACTACTCAGAAATCAAAGTCCATATATTCACTCTAAATTTAATCCAAAGATTGAGTACACAGGGCAGAGTTGTGTGGAGTCACAGCTGTAATACATATGAGATGTTAGATTACCAGGCTGCACTCAGATACATTTTAATTGGAATATTTTAGCTGATTTTAACTTACATAATTTGCTGTTTTCTGATTTCTTGGTTCAATTTCACATACATAGAAACATGCTGAAATATCAATATTTAATGCAGCAATTCCCATCAGAAGTGTGCTTTTGAAACACATTTCCATTTTCCATACATTGGTTCACTTTATGGAGCTTATAAACTGGATTCATTTTGTAGGGAACTAAACTAAAGGTCCTGGTCAAGTCTGCAGGTTCAGACTGGGCTCCCACTACATTAGCCAATACCCTTTCTTTTTCAGATGTTAGTCCATATTTCTTCTAAATTTAGAAGCAAACTCCATCACCAGTACAGCTGAGAGCTCAAATCATGAACTATAACTATGCACAAAATTAAGTGATTCAGCCTTGTTATGGAAAATCTGAACACAGAGCAAAATAAAAGTAGTCTAGAGATTTACGTATGAAGAATAAAGATGTCACGGCAACAAATGTGCCATCTTTTTTCAGGTTGCAAGGGAACAGAAATTTCTGAATAAGTCTTGAGGTTGAAGACAGGCTGCAACTATACATATATATACTTACTATACAGCAGTTCAGAAGTGAACCAACTCTTCCTCCACACAGAGACACCAAATAAACCATTTTACCATCCATTAGAATAAGACCAAAGCATATGCAAACCTGTGAGCAGATTTTACACCTGGCTAAAATCAAGCATGCAGTCAAAACACACCTAGCTCTTTGGCTGAACTTTGGTTTTGATAACAAGCTCCACTAATGGTGTGATACAGGCTACAGTTCAAGCCATTAATTTAGCTTTCTTTCATGCTATAATACCTCTTTTGAGAAAAATAAGCAGTGCAATAATAAAGAAAAAACTTTCTTCATTCTTTGGAATTATGTTGAATGAATAGATGCCATAAAGCATGATGAACCATTATAACTTACCTTCATTGAAGCATTCCTCCAACTGCAATTATTTCAAAAAGTTTTTTGTTAAATAATGACATTTTGATATACTATCTTGCATTCAAGAGTATATATATCCATTCCTATTCCCTGACAATGTTTTATGGCATGCAGTCTACTGAGTTATTTTTATTCTCCCTCTTTAACCATGTTGAGGTAATGGACATTACAGTTCACATTACTTTTTAAATTCAGTTTAGAAAAAGGAATATATTTTAATTTTAAATTTCAGTTTTAAATACAGTGGTAGTTAGGAAAAATGAAAAATTATTCTTTGACCTCTTTGAATAAGTATTCTGAACTGTGTAAGATATTCCCTATGTTGTGAGTTTTACTTCAGATTATGTCATTAACTATATTTCTTTAAGTTTTCATGATGGTTACAGAGAGAGCTATCATTATTATAATTTGAAATTTTCATATGAAATCTTGATATTTTTAATGAAGACCTAGTTACTGTTTTGCATTTCCATGAAGATGTCTCATATTTCCATATAAATCAATTAAGAATTTTGCTAGGATATGTATGTTTTAAGAATCATCATATAGTTAATAATTATTTTTAATGAAAATAAAACTCTAGGAAATTGACACATCTCATTTGAATTACATGAAAATGGTTTGATGGTTTTGTTTCTTTCGATTGTTACTGCACTAATATTTCATTATTTTAAAACAAAATAAAAGTTTAAAAAGGCTAATATATTATGTCTATTTTGATGGGAAATATTTAGATAGTTTTGGTAACTCAGGCAAACTGAAATTTTAATTTGGTATTTCTTGTCAGACTTCTGTTTTTTACTTGGTTAACTGCTATGTAGTATTCCAACCATATTCTCTTACTCTTTCTACTAATTTAAGATACATTAATTAAAGATAAAAAAAAATAAAAACGGTACAGCCTCCACCAGGATAGGAGCTGATTATATTTTTAATAGTTATAAAGAAATGTTTCATGGTACAAATTAAAATTAGAGAAGAATCATTTGCCAGATAATGTGAGACCATGGTATTGTGGATCCTGTTAATATTCTCTGGTGTTACTGTGATGCAGATAGAAACACACAGCAACACGCACAACAGGTGTTCAGGCAGAGAAGAAGAAAGGAAGAAGTCTCTTGTTTATTGTTGACCTCATATATATAAGTTTCTGGACAGTGATCAGAGACTGGACAGAGAAGTTACCACCTCTCCATCTTCACTGGTCACTTGAGAAGTCCATCAGGTGATATCTTTTGCAAAGGAATGAAAACATGATTCTTGTTTATCTTACAATTCATGAGAACTGACTCTACTATACTAAAACAAATCAGAGGCTTATTTTCAAGGACAACACCCTGGTGTTCTGTATCCTTACACTCAGTGGGACAAACTGAAAGAAATAAATTATTATATTGTCCTGGAATTCAATGTCCATCTTAACTTTGAATAAACTATACCACAGATAAGTGTTTTCACACAAACACAAAATGCCAATCTTGTCAAATGTTCAGCTTTTATCTATTTGTTTATCTTTCCAGAGTTTGAAGTATCAAATATGACTTTTCATATTCTCAAGTTTTACAAAAAGAATGCCTTTTACTTACTTGGTTTCATGCATTCATACTCAGTGGTGTCTCTGGTGACAAGCTGAGGACAGATGGGCTGCTTCCCCGTAACCTCAGAATTTCTGAGCTTACCCACTGCCAACAGGTACTTCTGTTTTCAGGAAAAAGTGCTTTTGCAGTAATGGACAGATTTGATGTAATGTTTGTAATTAGCTTTTATTTCTTTACAATGAAGCTGGACTATATCTCTTGAGAAAGGAAAAGCCCCTCTACCTTCTTCAGTGGCTGAATGAGCTTAGTTTACCAGGATTTGATTTTTTCATTTTTTCTAGTCTGGCTATTCAGCTGTTAAGTTTTTAATACATATTTTTAAATTATGTAAGAGTGATAATAATGGTCTCTTCTTCATGACTCAGCACTTCCCAGGTTACCTATCAAAAAATAAACATAATATAATTTATATCCTAGGATTCATCTGTCTTCAAATAATTTTTTTGGAATTATGTTAACTATGAAGCATGTTACGAAAGAAGAAATCTAGAAGAAATCTTTGCACAGATAATACACAAGGTGGTATAATTCTAGGATTTTAATACATTTTGTGCTGTTGGTTTTTTGTGTTATATTTATATTACCTTTTCTCTGGGGACAGCAAAATAGGCTATGTTTGGAGAGAGTGGAATGGTCTGATGGAGGGCTGAGGAAAAGGCTACATTTTGTAATTAATATATAATCACACTATTTGCATGTCATTTAGCAAATAAAAGGCTGGATATTAAGCATTACAATTGGTATTACTTTTAGGTAGCAGCAACTAGAAAGAAGAGTTTTAGACCTAAAGGGTATGCATCAGAGTACTCATACAGTAAATGGAGATGAAACAGATGTACCTTTGTTTTCATAAAGTTTTACTTGAAGACTTGTCAAACTGTAATGTAAGTTTGTATAAAGTCATAGCATATATTTCTGAGGTAGACAAAGAAAGGAATTACAATACTTTGGTTGGCAGAGGGGTGAAAAACATTTTTCTAGGTAAATATATGATCTATTATCATCCAGTTTTGATTTTTCCAGCATAAAAAAAGAGGAATTTTACAACCATGAAGCTAGACAAATTTCAAAACAATACAAAGTGTCTCTGCATTTTCAAGGCAGACTTGAGTATATGTCTCCAACACAGAGATGGTGACAGGTAACCCTGTGGAAAAAGATTAATGACACTAGAATTTACCAACTTGGGGCTTACACTGCACTTTCAGTGTGCACGGATAAAGTGTTTGTTTTCCTTTTTAGATTGCCTACCACTCCACTGCTTGATTTACTGGGCAGCAGAGTGAAGACAACTTTTAAATAACTGTGGCATGGCTACCACCCTTCTCAGAAAGCAACTGAACTTGTTTTAGATTACTTTTTCAGGGAAAATAATGTAATACTTCTTTCTACGAGGATTTCCCTCATGAAACATGAACTTAGCGGATACTGCAATTGCAACTCACTTCAGATTTCAGATATCTTTGAGATCCTTTGTCCATGAGGGCAAACTATGAGCAATGATAGAATCTGTTACAGGATCCCTAAAATATCATATTGGTAGTAAATCCTTCCAATTATCCAAGGTACGTAAAAGTCAAAACACTAAATATTGGTTTTCAGCGAGTTTAACGGGTTTACAAAGGCATGACATATTCTTAAATGGCTATGGTGCAAGACAACATTGACTGAAAATCTGATTCTTGCTTATTGTGCAGAAAACTCAATGACTTTAATTCAGCTGCAACTGAGGAAATGTACACAACTTGTGTAAAAAAAGGCAAACTGCTTTCCTCATATAATCTTATTAAAGGTATAACTCCAGTGATATTGAAGGAGTCATATAAAAAAATATTTCAATCCATTCTGTTCCAATTTGAGGAAAGATGCATGGAGGTAAAATCAGAGGAAACTGAGAAGTTTTGTTCACATCCTAGCAGAGGTTATAATGGTGTTGAAATTATAGGGCAAAATACAGTTGCTACTTGCTGGAGTGTGCTTGGCATCCTTGAAACCTATTCCATGGTGATCCCTCACACCCACAGTCTGCAGCCACAGCACGTGCTAAAGGAGATGGAACAGAGGTGGAGTGGAGACACCGTGGCCAGGCTCTGTGGAAATCCCTGCAGGGAGGGGAACTCAGTGGTGCTTTGCAGCTGAGCAACTGCATGACACTTGTCAGCCAGGGGGAGAGGGGAATATGTCCTGCTGCTGAGCCAACAACTGTGGTGAAATCACACTCCTCAGATTAACCTGGTTCATTAGAGCCTAATTACAATGTGTGGAGATGTCACACCTCAATCCCAAAGTTACTTGACTACAAGATACCATCATGCATGAGTTCATATTCTTGGGCTGTACCTTTAAAAGTGAAACGAGAATTTTGCACCAGTCAGTAACAAACGTATGGTTGAAGAGAGTCACTCAAGTTCTGACTAACCATAAAGAAATTCTATAAAATTCAAGAATGGGGGAAAAGTTAGAGAAGACTCCACTGTAACTGCTGGGGTCACGTTGAACCTATCTTGTAGAGACACTTGTTGGGTACGAACTATACTCTATCCAGGCTGAATACTTTTCCTGGGGGTTATACTTTGTCTGCAATTTCCTTTGATTATGTTTCTGCAGTCAGATACTTGACTGTTCACCTGTCACAATTTTATATTAATAAAGAGTGCAATTACGTACACTGTAAGTGTGAGTCCTTTTTGAGTGCAGACAGCCTATGGCAGCAGGGAACATGCTCAAATAAAAGGGAAGACCCACTGAGGGGTCTCCCTTATACTGTAGTGTGTGCCTGAGTCAGTCAAACCACCTCCCAATCCAGAAGGACTGCTCAGAGGAGGGTCTCCTTTACAGGACTCTCAGAGACCAGTCATTCACAAGGAACTCAGCTTTCCTGGAGCATTGACAGACAAATTAAATGCTAAGAATCAAGGAAATCTCCCTTTTTCACATGACACAACTGTAGAATATAATTCCTTACAAAACATTTCAGATCCTGTTTGCCCTCCATCTTACCAACTTCAGTTCCTCTTAGTCTTTTATTGGCACTTATAATGGATTTTGTGAGGGAAATGTCTGGATGAACTGAACAACTTGACAAAATGCTGCAAGCTTGTTACTGAAGAAAAGGTTAAAAAACCGACATGAACTGAGACATTTAATGGTCAGAGGGCTGTCTGAGATTGCTTCATAATACAAAATCATCTTCCCAATTAGTCAGAAATTGTAGTTGCTTAATATCAACTTTTTTAAGTGTACTCAAAGACACTGTCAAGTTTGAATTGCTCTACCTATAGAAAAAAAATCTACTTTCAGAAAGACTTTCTCCATATGGACAAATGTGGGTAATCACTTGGGGGACAAGGAGAGCTCATGGCCTGATTCCGCTAATGAATCACCCAGAAAAAGGAAGACTTGGCACTTTGGCTAAGGTTATCCAAGGTTTGATTTTGGTATTATGCATAACACCAAAAACGAGAATCTTATTTTTAAATAGTTTTGCTTATACTTTTCACAACAGGTGAGCAAAGATAATACGGAAAAGCAGCAAGCGACCCAGGCATAAAAAAAGGTAAAAAGAAGCGCCATCAACCTCTAGAGGACAGGTTAGAAGAAGGTCACTTTAGCATGACCCTGCAGATACTAAGGTCAGCTAAGCGGAATGATAATTGTGGTTTGCATAATGTAAAGAAATGTACAAAGAATGTAGCCTGGCTTTCCTTAAACATCTGCACTTTATTTACAAAGGTGTAGTCTAGTTCTAGGAGACATGAGTGATGTAGCGAAATGAAAGTGTACCCTATATAAAAGAAAGTATACCAGTCAAATTAGTGCAAAAAATAACTAATGTTGCAAAGGTCATGAGAGTATTCTGAAATGACACCACATTTCGCTATGAGAAAGTGCTGCATTGTCGCATAATTATGTTCCATTTTGGCCTTTAGTCTTGGCAAGAGAATATCTTAATACTGGCAAATGCAATATTTTTATGTTTTAGTGTTATTTTACTGTGAAAAATAAAACCTCTTACACAAATACTTTGATAAGAGTACACTATCTTCACTACATCTGCCTATATCAGGCTGTCATTATATCATCTAACAACATACTATCTGAATAATCAGGGCCTGCAAAACCATGTCATTGCAATGTCATGACTGATTCTTCAACTGTCCTCCTCCTGGGAATGAAAAATTCTAACTTCCTCCCTAAAGAGCTTCTTCCAGATCTTGGCCCAAAATGAGAAATCTAGGGCCAAGATTGACAAGCAACTCAACTTCCTTTAGGATGAACCCATATCTTCTTACGTAGTCTGAGTCTCCTAGGCCTGAAGTTTCTGAGTTTCTAAGCTCAGTTTCTTCATGATGTTTTCATTTAGGAAGAAACTGAGCTTAGAAACTCAGAAACTTCAGGCCTAGGAGACTCAGACTACACCCTTAGAGTAAAATTGGGGCAAAAAAGGGTCAGGACAATTTCAAGTGCATTAAATGCATACAGTTTCCTTGGAAGGTACCTCTGCTGGGTTCTCTCTCATCAGTGGTGTGTAGTGTTTACTTGCTCCTAGTTGTGTGCAGACACTTAATATGAGTGTCCCGGTGTAGCTTCAGAAAACTTTTTACATCCTGACTTCTGAAAGCTGATGCCCTATTACTCGTTTAATATCTGTCTTGAAGTAGGGTCTCTACTCTCTACATTTTTTAATCTGGCTCAATAAGGAACTTTTGTTTTGTTTTGTTTTCTCTCTGCTGTGTTTACCCCTTTACCTTTATGAAGAGCAACCGGAATACACTGTGCCCTTACTTTGCTAAGTTCTTGCAATTAGATTCTCAAAATCATTCATTGATCTAGGAGTTTTCCTTCCCCTTTTTAATATTTTGTATTTCCTCTTCTTTTCCTATGTGACTTTATGCAAACACTGCATTTGCATTCTTCATGAATGTCTGAGCCACCAAGAAGCTAATCTCTAGCTAGCATTAGTTTCCACTGCAAAAAAAAAGGTGCTGCCTTGCAGAGAGACTTATAGGTCTATTGCCTTGAAGAGGGGAGGATAAATGCATCATTCTGGATGACTCCTCTACACTTCACTATTAAAAAATTACGAGAAACACGACAACATCATAGTCTAGTTTAAACTGTGTGAGTTCTTGTGCTCATTAAAAGAGTTGAGAGCTTGGTGATTTCCTGCAGGAAAGGATTTCTGGTTTTACATCCTGATCTACCTAAAAGGGAGTAGTACTAATGTTAAGTTACAACTTCATATCAGCATTTTTTACACCGTCGGATAGTGAATATTCAGGACTTCCGTGTAACATCCTGAGGGATACATTGTCTATACTGTTTGTAGTCCACAAGTACACCAACATATTATTCAAATGAGCATCTAGTAGTAAATTTTATGAGTGAGATCCAGATCACTCAGTTTAAATGTCTAGAATCTACTTCAACTTTATATGTAGTATAAAGGTCCTTTTAAAAGTTTCCTCTATTTTCAGGATGACTATTCAAGTTCCATCTTGCTGAAAGCCTCCCCAGAAAGACTGGTGACCTGTTAACTTTTAGCACCTTAATGGTGGAACGTATGTCATCTAACCTCCAAATAATAGTAATGATTTTTTTTTTTTTTTTTTTTTTGATCCCATTTTTTGGAATGGGATCAACTGCCTATGAGAGAAGCCCATTCATCTATTTTAAAATGTTTTATCAGCATTTTTAGCCAAGTGTATGATCTATTGATCCAACAGCCCATCTGATATTCCTACATTGACATGAATCCCTGAGGTAGACCTTTGATATAAAGCCATTCAGCCCATGCAAAGCCATTCAAAGGTTCAGATTGGAAAAAACAAGCCTGTACGGTATTCTGCACTAAATTAACTAACCAGACATTTAAATAAACTAGTAAAAAACAGATTTTAATTCAGATAAGATCTTAAGACACATCCTAATATGCTCATCTCCACCCTTGGTTAAAAAAATTACCGACAAACAAATGTTACAGCTGAAGGCAAACTGCATGTGGGAAGCAGCTACCTCTGTAGTTATACTTCCAGAGGGTACAATTTTCAGTCTGCAGCAGGTAGCAAATGTGTGGGACGGTGCTGTCAGTAGGCTGTGGTCACCTCTTAACCTGGACCAGCCCCATCTCTATCCATAGTACTCAATTATATTTAGGAAATTTTGAATATTTAGTGCAGAATCTATGTCTTCTACATAAATTAGAAGATACTGCAATTACATTTCCTCATGCCACTGATTTCATTAACTATTAATTATGGTTCAAGTGTATCCATGGACTGAGTCAGATAAGATGTCATAAGTTCAGTGTTGCTTTACATGTACAAGAACAAAATATTCCTTCTTATACCAGTCGGTTCTGTGAAATGACGTGGTACATTTCCCTGAATTGCAAAAAGCCAAATGCAGGGTAAATCAACAGCACTGAGATATGAAGAAACATTTAAAACAAAAAATGACAGAGCATTTCTTTCTTAAATAAAAATTACAAAACAAACAGATTTATTTCTACTTCTTTAATTTTATTTTTCAAAACAGATTTTTTTCCCTTTTTTTCTTTTTTTTTTTGATAAGCCCTTGGAAGGTCAAGGAAGATGGGAATTAAGTTTAAATGGATGCATAAAAAGGGAAAAGCTTACACTTACCCTTTGAAATAAACATCATAAAAAGTTTCTGTGTGTAAGGGAACACAGCAATGGAAGGAGGAGAGGATGAAAGTAGCTGGTGTGCAAAAATGAAACTTAATGCTTTTAAAAGCCCACTGAAGTCAGTAAAAATTTTCCTTCTGCATCACAATCCATTAGTAAACTGTTTGTTCCAAAAATCTCTGCATCTAAGAAAAATTGACAAATATTTATGGGAGAAAACATTTTTTAAAAAGGAAATTTACTCATAGAAAAATGGAATTTTCAGTTTGGGTCAGTATCTGTCTCTAGGGGACAGCTACATAGGAAATTCTAGGAGTAAATCAACAATAAAATTTAATGCACTTAGTTCTGTATCCCAAAGGACCAATTCTGAAGAAAAAAATGAGAGATGTTTGTGCAATCATATTTCTTATAAATGAGTTTCAAGTGAAGGGGGGAAATAAATTCATTGCTGCTTGGGGTTTGAGGCAATGAGTGGATATAATATTTTTTAAATATATAATATTTATATATATTTATATATATATATAAATTATGTATATATTTATACATATCATATATTAATATACTTATACATAGCATATATAAATAAATACATATAATTATAATCTTCCAGAAGTTCTTAACACCGAATAAATTTGCCTTGCCCTATATGTAGTCATGCACCTGATTTCACTTGTATAGTCTAATATAGCTACTAGTTAAATGCTACAGATAGACCTTTTTTGTTTCAGACCTCTAGAATATTCATTACTGAGAAATAAATCTAAAAATAATCTCTTCCCCTACCTTTACTCTCATTTTTTACAGTGAATCTATCCCCTGAAAAGATACATTTTTTTTTCCAAAATTCCATAAATTTAAACTAAACATTCTGCTTATAGATAATATATCTTTTAGATGTGTATGTTTCAAACTCCTTGTTTAAATGGTTAGTATTAATTTCTGGTTAAAGCATAGATATGACTCAGGAAATCTCTGTTCTAGTTATCATGCTGTTACTGATTTACTGTGAGATTCTGGACAAATTCTTTTACCCTCTGTGCCTCCAATTCCCATATATACAAGAAGAGGACATTATTCATTGGGCTTTTTAAGTTCCTCTGGAATCTTCCAAAGATGCTCAATATTATGATTGATTATTGCTATCAATATATGTATAGAATAATAAACACTCACCACATTGTAATGGCAAAGCTGTCTCTGGGGTTGATACAGTATTCAGATATGAGAAAATGAGAACTATTTCAAACACTATCTAATGGTATTTGAAATCTGAGACAAAACAGAATGAAAATATTTTTCTTTCTTCACATGACTGCAACTTTTTAAAAGACAATTCCACAAACTAAAAGTTAGTCTGGTTAGTTTTATCTTTTGATTAATATGCCTACATTTTTTAAAGAACAGCTGAACTAAATTTACAGATATTAACTAATTGTAGACTACTAGGAAAGGACATAGCTGCTCTCTGAATGTATCACTAAAGATGGTGGGGTTATGGTTTTAACGTTGAAAAAATAATTCTGATTTCCTTATTTACTAAAATGTACTTAAAATAAAATATGAATTTATAGGTTTAGAACTGTGTATCAGATTTAATGGCAGTACAGTATAAATGGTATATCAATTGCTAGTTCCAGTTTATAACCTTACCTTTTAGAGTCTCCAAAATTGAATCTCTTCATACAGAGTAGTGCTGACAGTTAAAGTACTCAACACCAACACTCAAAACCACCTGTATAGTAGTTCTAGTACTGACTTAAATGAGAACCTGGCATGCTATTGCCATATTTCTTTCTGTACATGCTTAAAAAATTTTACCATTGCAACATTAATTACCAATGACCAGAAAATGAAGGATTTTGTCTCATAAACTTTGTACTACAAGTGAAAAATGAAACAAAAACATAAATGCTATTCAGCCATGGAAAATAAATATGTGAGTTCTTTATCATTTATGTTTTATTATCATAGGAAATTATTCAAGTTGCTGGAAAAGAATTGCAATAGTCTGCAACCCTGTCTCATTCAGTGATGAAGGGGAGGTAAGATTCCCAACAGTTCTATAACACAACTCACTAATGTTTGATTTGGGCTGGGAACACAACCCTTGTTTTCAACAGACTCCTTCCCATTAATGATGAAACAATTAGAAGGAAAACCTCTTGTCCTGGGCTGATCCTAAAGTGTCAGCCTAATTGTTTGCCAAACAGCAAAGTAACAGTTGTTCCCAGTCACTATGGAGATTCGTGTTAAACTGGTTTCCCACTTCCAAAATGTTGGAATAAAAATATTTGTAAAATAAGCAATGTCTCATAAGATTAACAGCCTCAGGAAAGCATGCTTTATATAAAACTGATGTTGCATAAGACAAGATAAACATTGGGCCATATGTTTCAGTAGCACTTAATGCTAAAACAGCTTAAAAATTTTGTACACAAGATAAAATTACCTTTGCTATTAAAGGAGAACCATAAGACTGCTAAATCTAAAAGAAACACTGCAAAGCAAAAATGTATATTTTTAATAAACATATGGAAAAGATCTTAATTAGGTCAACAGTCATGTAAGGATATCGGAAAAATTTTGCAAATTACTAGAGACAAAATAATTATTGCTCAATGCAGTCTGAAACTTAATATCATCAGCCCTTTGTTCCGCATTCCAGCATAAAACCGTGTGTGTGTGTGTGTGTGTGTGTGTGTGTGTCTTTGGTATCCATCTCACGTAACAAAGAGGTTGACAAAATTTACATTGCACTTTGAGTTTTTTCTCTTGGAATGAATTCATCAGTATTAGTTATTAATAAAGAATATTGAATATTAAATAACATCAAATTACCAAATGAATAGTAAACAGCATTAACTAAATCAATAATTAAATAAATACTTATTGAATGATTGGTTAAATGTAATTCCTACGTTTAAATTATGGCTTGCTAAATTTCATATACTTTTGTACAAATCCTGTTTTGTGATGTGGATGAGGTTCATCCTCTTCATAACTCACGCAGACTCCTCATTTCTTCAGAACTAGCTGAAAGTCAAGGTAAAGGACTGAAATTTAAGGAAGATACCATCAGCCACTTTTTTGGAAACATTCACTATCAGAAACTTCATTTTTACACTTTTGATAGGATTTGACATTAGATATATTGACTTTTAATACCCTTTATATAATGGAGTTTAGAGAATCTAGAGGATGATTCAATAGGCTAACTGGTATGTTTTCAGTATAGCTACCTAGATAATGATGTTTACTGGCCTGTGAAACACCCCAGAGAATCTGAGTTGTCTGTGTAGATCTGGCAGATATTCTGTAGGATCCACAAGTGACCCCCACACATTTCCAGAGAGGAAGGCATAGGACAGGAAGATAACTTAAACTTTTAAAATAGTAGAAATATGTGTTTATTTCTGTTCTCTAAATGTTGTTGACTCTGAAGATTTGATTTCAGCTGAGAGTTTAGACTCAAAATATAAAGTCACCAAATTTTAGAAGCCCCAAATTATGTCCCATGCCACACTCTGTGTCTGAATGTCTCTCTTTGTGGCCTATGATACAGGCAGTAAATAGTATCAACAGGTTTGGATGTTGTAGAAGTTTGGGTTTGAAATTGCATTATCTAAAGGTCTGAATGATAAGGTTAATTTCCAAAGATTTTCAATTTTTCATTGAATACCTGTTCTTACTTCTCCAAAAATCCAAGTTGGTGAGAAACTCAGTAAGGTCATAGACCTTAAAGTACAGACCAGGTATAAAACAACCTTAAACAAAACAAACGAAATACAAAAACACCTCCATACACAACAACCACAATAAAACCGTAATTCAGAAGATGCCCCTTCCTTTGACCTGCTGTAATAGCCAGCTGTATTTCATGCGAAGCTATTTTTGATGACAATGCACATAGCGTAGGTTTGCATTTATCAGTCCAATGGATAAATTATTGCTTTTCTCCAGGAAGTCAGAGTATCTCTTGCACATGTGAAGAAGCACAAGTGTGTTGCTTTAACATTTCCTCGGTGGTATTTTATTTCTCTATGGGGGCACCTTCGAGCTGCAATGCTTTCATTCTACCAGAGGAGTTTATTTCAAGTTCCAGGTGGAGTTTTTATTGTTCCTATGTCAATATAGTAACAGGGAAAATAGAATTAAACTCATGTTTCAAAATTTTGATTGCATCCTAGACTGCTAGCAGTAATATTGAGAACTTAGAAGAGCTACAAAGGATGGTCTGGGACAGCATATTTGTTTGACAGTTCTGAGAATGTATTTCACATTTCTCAGTAGCAGAAAAAAGTCCCTGCCAGCAAGATTTTTTGCTCTATATTGTTCTTTAATAGCACAACATTCCCTAAGTATTGGTTTTTGGAGAGGCATTTTTAAACTTATTATTTCTTAATCTCACACCAACTATCAAAAGTAAAAATGACGCAAGAATGAAAATATTTTTCCCTTTTTGTTCTTTTTTAAAAATACTTAAAAAAAAAAAATAAATATTTAGTCCTGATAAACTACAGTTTAGCTAGAGGAAAAAAAAAATTATTGACAGCTAAACAAATACGTGCAAAACCACTTTGGACATGCTGAAAACTAGCTCACAAAAGAGATATGAGCTTCAGCTTGCTTTCATTAGGACTGGCAAAATTCACCTCTGACTTGACCATATATGTGTCCAAAGAAAAATTAAAGAGAAGAACTGTGTTATTATGTTCAAGATTCATTGGGTAACTTTCACTTTTGTATATTAAAAAATAGGAAAAGAGAAAACAAAAGCTGGGGAAAAAAAAAAAAAAAAAAAAAAAAAAAGAGAGAGAACTATGTAGAGGGGAAAGAAAACCCAGTCTATTGAATTTAAGTGCCCAGTTTGATTTGTTGGACTCTAGAGGAGGTAGGAGCAGAAAGTGAGGTGCCAGATTTTATCCCCTTAGGAATCCTGGCTAATGAGGAAGTTTCCAAGGTAGGTAAGATATGTCCTCATTCTAAAGTATCTTGTTCCCTCCACCAAAATCTCTACAAAGCTTTTGAAAACTTTCAGTCACTGTTTTGGAGAGGATCAAAATAACGAAGTATATTGCACAATCTCAAACTCACAGTAGTGACTGCGGCTCAAAACTCTGAACTGTGGACCAAGGTGCTGAGACCATGTTCCTCTGCCTTTTAATTTAATGGCAGAGAGAGGGATATTTTTATAATTGCTGATTATATCTCACAACTTGAAAGGGAACTTTTCCACTGTTATCAAAACAACAAAGGGGAACTGGGGAATAATGGAAAAAAGGTGAGGCAGTGCATATCAGAGATGGAAATGGCACAGGGTGTGAATAGCAAGAGACAGGGAGATAGAAACTTGCTGTATTTATTTCTGCTGTAGAAGGTGCTCGATCTGTGGAATTATGGAAAAAAAAATTGGGGTCTTGTTAAAACATGTTATTAGCTTTTTTCCCTGAATGACTTTCATTTTCCTTGAAACAGTCATGCTACCCAAAAGAAACTCATCTGTTTCATAATGTAATAAGACCTTTCCACAACTTCTTACTCATTAGATCTATATTTCTCAAATTAACAGATATGAAGAAAGAAAAATATGTCACATGGTCTTCCTTGTGTTGAGTATTACAGACATAGAAAAAGAATTTCAGTAAAGGGAAGTAAACTCTAGCACATACAGGGTGTTAGCTTTGTGGGATTGCTGGAAGTCTTGCTAGTATCTATATCAAGCTCTCAAGTGAAGTGCAGTATTTTCTGTTTCCAGGGGTTATCTATGGAAAAGGACCTCATGTTCACCATCAAACTTTAGAAAACCTCACATTACTTTTTAAGTAATCAAATATCTATTAAGTTAATTCTGTTACACTGTACTACCAAGAAAATATACAATATCTGATTAATTACTTTTGGTTCTTCTTCTGCCATTTGTCTTGTAGGATCAATGCTGTCTAATACATTGAACAAAGACAACAGATTTGAACTAAGAATTTTTTTTGATACTGAATGAATTCCTTTTTAAAAATTTATTTGCTTTGCATTATCAAAGAGGTATTAAGATCAGTAAGACCTCCTAAGGAGATTGAAAATACAGTTTGATAGGAAAAAAAGAATATTATTGATTCCCTTGCATGAAAAAAATAATATACAAGAAGATTTTTTAAGTGTAGTGGTTTTCATCTTGTGCTTGTGCCTCTTCTGTCCCAAGTATTTTCAATAATTTCCCAAATTAGTGTCAAGGTTTGAATAGTTAAATAAAAGTTATTATTTCATAACTCTTGCAGTAAACACTCTTGAGGTTGTGACAGTAGTAAAATTATGTCTAGATACACAATGTGCTGTTGTAGTATAGACAGATTTTTTTTTCTTTACAGCTATCTAAACAGATTTTGGAAGGGGAAAGTGCATACAAATATATCAGTCTAGAAGTGACAAGGACAGCTTTGCAAAACATATTTTAAATCAGTGAAATATACATTCAACCACTATGAAAATATACACTGCTTATTCCTGAGGTAGACACAAGAATTGAGATCCTAACACAGGCTTTAGAAGTCTTAAGATTTATAGCAACATATTTAAGATCTGATCCTTCTTCCAGTATAATCAGACAGACTTTTTTTGAATCATTTAAAAAAGACAGGAACTAAGACCCAAGATTTCTTGTAACATAATTCTTCTCATACATCTCTAAATCATTGTAGTCCTACTCTGTCTACCTACTGATGTCTTTTCATCAAAAACATTGTAATTTGTCATTTAGCTTCTTCCTGTAAAATCCTTCCTTTAAGAAACTGAACTTGCTTCTAATAGTGCAGAATCAGAGATAGAGAAGCAAGATTTTGTTACACACAGTGTAGTAGGTGAAAAAATATAAATGCATATTACATGGAGGTTGAGAAGGCACAACAAGGAGTAGGGAGAGAGATTTGCCATACTCTGTGTTGCAGACTAGTTAATGATGACTTAGACTTAATTAGTACTTGGAGGCCTCTGTATTTCTTGTCTGGATTGGAAAAGAAAAATTGGGCATTTGGAACTGGCTATGGTAATGGCTTATGCTTCTATATCTTTCTAAACCCACACAAAATTATGAAGGACTCCCACAGATTTCTTTAGACTTTGCATAATTTCTTCCTTAAAGAATACTTGCGCAGCATAATGGAAGACTACACATGCATAGATCTGCTAGTTGTATGACTGTTTTGGCTTATCTAAATTGTATATTATTTTATAAAATACAAAAAGGCTCAATCTAAAATATTATTACTGCTCATGGGTTTGGTGTGATCCAAATCTTACTGAAGATCCAGTGTATGTGAATCAATTAAACTAGTATTCAGCAAAATCATATAAGAATACACCTCAGTATTTTCCTGAAATGTAAGGATTTTGTTTGTGTCTTAAAAGTGGAGACAGTAGGTATCCAGGTTCAAAATTTACAAATATAAAGATTTATCTATCCCATTCTTCCTACTTGTTCCTCAACAATCTCCTAGAAAGCAAACAGATCAAATTCCTTTAAAAACCTAAGCTTCATATGAAGGTTCCTTACAGAAAAGATGCAGGATCATGCCACTTTTTAAAGTATTATGTACTTTGGATCTCCATTGCCATGCAGATCAAAACAGTTTCTCAAAATCCAGGAGACTGAATTTTCAAGGAAGCATTCCCAGAAATGCTTTAAAGTCTCTCTGTGTAATATGAGTATACAGCATCATGCTATGTTTGGTCTTCTAATACCCAAGCTCTGTCTGGGAAGTGCATCTTTAAGCCTCTTAGAAAAGGATTTATTAAATGGTGTCCTGAGATGAAGTCTGGAGCTGACATATATTCTGACTGAAAAGGAAAAGAAATAAAAAAGAAGAAAGAAAAGGACAGAAAAAGAAATTTCCAAGATGCACTGGTTGCTTCTTAAAACCTAAGCAGGAAGGAGATTGTACCTACAAAAAAAATTATTTCCCTCATGTTTCTGCTATTTGTTTGTAAGGTTAAGAAATAATTTTGCATCACACAATTCCATCGTGATTGACTGGTTTAAGATGACTTCAGTATCTGCTTTGTAATCTAAGACAAGTACGATTGGTAACATTTTTCAGAGACCTCGAGAATTATTTCCTAATTAGATAACATCCCAAGGAATGCATTTTAGCAAAGTTTTCCTCTGAAGTAATTGATAAATTGTTCATATCAGATTTATAATACTTTTAAAGGCAGATTTCAGAATCTTTGATGTTGTGGAACTCCTTACTGCCTCTTCAGAGTCTCAGTGATCTCCAGCCCAATTCCTTCAGAACATGAACTCTTAAGATATCAAAAAGCAACAGAATATAGACCTGATTAAATGTTTATATATTTACTCAAACTGCATAGCTACAGACTATAGATGTTAAAGTGACAATCTATGTGAAAATTAATTTATACTTAAGAATATAATTATTACTTATCAAACCTATTGAAGTTATAAAGATTTAATTCAGTAGCCATTGAGCGCTCACAGTGATGTTTTATGACCATATGGACTCTGAAACAAATCTGTTCCTAATGAAACTCTTCAGCAAAAATGAAGAGATAAGAAAATAAAGTGATAGCTCTAGTGGTTCAAAAGGTTCTTATTCTCCCTTTTCCGCATTAAGAAAGGGAAAGATGAAGAAGAGTGCATAGGATGACAAACTTTCCCCCACACCAGTTAGAAACAAAATACGCAAGAGAAAAGCGACAGAAGGTGAAAGGATTTGATTAAGTGAGAAATAAGAATATATACATTCTCACAGTTCTGCAAAAACATGGGATTTTGCAAAAATTGTATCTGTTACTCAGGAGCATCAATTTCTGGATGTAATAGAGACAATTTCTGAACTTAGTCTTGTACTTTATTCTTTATTTATTGAAATAACTTTTTCTTTCAGGTCTTTCTGGCCTTCAACTCAGAAATAATATACCCACTTCCACATGAAAATAGATCCAAAACAAAGAAACAAAAAAAAACCAAAAAAAACCAAAAAAAAACCCAACCAAACAAACAAACAAAACAAATAAAACAAATAGAACACCTTCAACCAACCAGCCACAACAATCATCCCACAAATCCCAAAACAATCCCCAAGAAAACGCAAACAAAAAACTCCCAAACAAAAACAAAAAAAAAAATCCCCAAGAAAAAAAAAAAAAAAAACAGCAAAAGAATCTCACCCCCCCCCCCCCCAAACCAACCAAAAAACCCAAATAACAAAGGAAAAATATAAAAGAAAAATTGAAGAAATAGCTGTGGTTTCTTCCTAGGCTTTCTAGGTTGGTAGTCAAAAATACTGCCTGAGCCTAGGTCTTGTGTAATCTCAGCATTTCTCTGCAAGCCATTCCACTGCTTCACAGTAAGAATAAGTTACTTTGTTTCCTGGTAGCACTGGCAACTTCACATCTGCGAATTTAAAGTATATGATTTTAGCCTGCATCTGCAGAGAGGCTGAAAGAGTATCTTCAAGAGATGTGAACTGTACTTGTCATCTTCCACAGGACTCAGTGGATGGTGTAATTATACAGCTGATTAATTTGGCTTTTTTCCCCATGTTACGAAGACTACGAAGACATTTCAGCATTTTAGCTGTGTAATCTACTATTTTGCCGTCATCAAAATTTTAAATTAGTGTACTGTCTTTGCAAGCCATTTCTCTTTTCTTCTTCTTCTTTCTGCATCTAGTGGATTTATCTTTCAGAGGTGAGCAACCTTGAGCCTGTGCTGGAACTACTGCTCAGTGTGCAGAATAGCCCATCTGACAGGGGAAATTAGAACCTGAATATGGTCAGCTAGGAAGATGATTTCCTTGCAGCTGAATACAAGTGCACCCCCAGTAAATATTACAGTGAGGAAAAGAATTCTATTTGATCTCATCTAGAAACTTACCGAAAAAAAAAAAAAAAAAAAAAAAAGTCACAATCAAATCTAATTCCCATTACTGATCAGGCTATCTGAAAGTTTGCAACTGTAAGCAGCAATATTGTCTGTGTTACAGAGGAACAGAAAACAAACTGAAACAGCACAAGATTAGTAGTAATTCCAAAATTAGTCCTTCTCGAAACTGAAGGAGCTTGCAGTGCTAAATGTAGATACTGTTGGCTGCACAACTTGATTTTGTTCCAACACAGTGTATTCAGGGCACACAGGCATCTTAGTGCAAATGTTGAGAGTACAATAAACTTTACCTGGATTCAAAACTATCACAATACTGAAAGCAGTTTTCCTGTTTGGTGTGTCATTGATCTATTGAGTCACTGGCAGGGAGACTGCAGTAAGACACAGGTTGACATGTGTATTCCCCTGAGGGCAGCCAGAAAAAGGTCTCCTGGGAGAATTTACAATGTATTAAAAGATCTCAGTTCATAATCTGAGCATGAGTAGCTTCCATGAAAGGCTGAAAAAGCTATAAATATGGGAATTTTCAAAGGAACTTGGCAGAAAAGACACCGTTCTAAGAGACTGTGTTACGATGTCAGTGCGATCTCTGCCCCGGCCAGCCCTGGCACCGCTGCAGCCAGGGCACGGCTCAGCAGCAGAACGAGCTTTGCCGAACCCGTGAGAAAGAAAGAAAGAAAGGAAAAGAAAGGAAGAAAGAGAGAAAGAGAGAAGGAGAGAAGGAGAGAAAGAAAGCAGAATATTAATGGTATTTTTAACATTTTTGTATTTATATTTAAATTGTGAGGTACGACACATAGAATTTGACAAGCTGATTACAGGTAAAAAAAATCCCAGAGTAGATTTTTATTTGTTAGAAATTACTGTATCACTCACATTGAGTAAAAATTTGGTCCTTTCTGTCAGTCTGCTTTGAAAATTAGAGTGCCTTAGTTGTGTTTCTAGAGATGACTGATTTACCTCTCATAAGTATATACACTAGGATGTCTGCTTCCATATATGCCAGCAATAAATAGTATATATCCTTTTGGAACAAACCTAAACCAGTAGCTATAAGGTACAATTCAGGTCAGTAAAATCCCCTATGTTTAGATGAGAGAGATGAAGGAGAAAATTAGATTTCAACAGACATTTTATGAAATAGCTGCCTAAGACTGCTACAAGAGGAGTCTGTAAATAAAAGGCACTTCCAATCGAAAAGAGGTAAAAACCAGAACGTGTAGGAACTTGCAGACAGACAGCTTTAACTTGATCTCAGCATACATCAGCAGTTCTTAGAACTTCGCTGAGACACGGGGAAGTACCTTGAAGGTTCTTTTGTAAATTACCATGTTTGTGTGGGGCATAAAAAGTACATCATGAATACCACATCTTTGCTATTAATACATTATTAAAAATAATTTCTTTAAAGAAATGATTGAATTTTATTAATTTCATAGCCTTTCATAGTCATGCTACATGCTTGTGAAAGAAAAGATATTAGAAAGAGATTCTAAGGAATCTGGGCTTGACAAAGGTTTTGCATACCAATAAGAATATTAATACTTTTAAGTTCAGTAATTTTCCATATTTAATAGCCCATTCTTCAAAGAGTCTTGGGACTGTTACTATAAAACAAGGAGGAAAAGGATATCTAGATAAAGCATTAGTGAAGGCTAACTTTACATTCTCTAGGGAGAGAAATTAAATTTTTTTAAATTAGAAGTCATCCTCATTTTTTGCAGTATTCTCTATTTCTCTCTGATGAGTGTCCTGGAAAATCTCTTGGTCCTTTGAAAAAAAATAAGAACATTTCTGCTTTATTGTAAGGCATACTAGCTAATCTAGCCAACTGAAAAATAAGCTTCTGCAAGGTCCTTTTGTGGGCTTAATCCCACTTTTAGATAAAATCAAAATGAAATTCCTATTGCATTAATCTTAACCCTTGTTAATATCAAATGGGGTTAGCTAAGTAATTCAACAATCTTGCATGAGCTCAAAGGATTAATAAGGTACCATGACTTATTTTGAAGTGTTGCCAGATCGCCATCTTCTCCGTCTTTTTTTTTCTGTTGGACTGATTACATTAATAATAGCATAACTGTTTGATTCTAATCTCCAAATCCTGAACTTTACAAGGTAAACAGTTTGCTGATCCATCAGCATTTATTAATCACACCAATTATGTTGAGGCCAAATACCATGATTACAGTGTGTGGTGCTTATACCATGAGGGAGAGAAGGAATTTTTGTAACCCTTCAAAGAACAAGAGTCTCTTTTGAAAGAGTACCTATGCCTGGAGGCATGTGACTGGAAATAGATTTATAAAATAATCTAAAATGCTTTGTACTAGAAATCAAACCAAATAAGAAACAACCAGAATTATCTTATACTAGAAACCAAAGAAGGTTTAAGATGATTAGAAATTTGTGACTTTTTCCTCTGCTGTTGTAGCATAATCAGTATATGATAATTACCCAAAATTTTAAAATTTATCACAACACTCCCTTGAGAAAAATCAGATAAAATGATGAGACAGGGCTTTAGAATGCAAAAGAATTGGAAAAATAAGAGATTTACTATTTGTCTGCCAATCTGGTTATCTATCTACCTGTCTAATCCACAGTCCATTATTCTTTTGTCTGCATACCTGTTTTTTTCCCAAGACCAGTTGAGCTCAAAGGAAAATTTAAGTCTCTAGTACAAAGTATAAATGGCAAACTAAGAAAACGCTATGAGCTGTAATGTAGCCATTACCTGAAGGCCTGTCCAGTTTGCAAAAGATTGTCTGGGCACTGCTTTTATGAAAAGTTCTTTCTCATAAGGACAGATTTTAATGGCACCAGGCTCAAGATAGCATAAAATAGGATTTTATCTAACGTCAAACTAAGAAAAATTTCAGGTTTTTCTAATAAAATGTGTATAGTTTCAATCCTGACTTATGAGATTAATATTTTAAGCTTGAATAGATCAGAGGAAGGGAAAAAAGAAATATGCATAATAATGAAGGACATGGATTTGTATGTTTGGAAATGGTCCTCTAACTAAGATTTCAGATGCTTAAAAAGTCTTTTGCAAGTCTTTACTATGATTAGAGCAGGTCATAACATAGAAGCTCCTTATTTAAATTCTTATTCAATAGATTCTGCTTAAGCAGGAACTTATCTTTACATACAGGCTCTAAAAGGTAGTGGTATCTGAAGTAGAGGAAGTAAATTTCCAGATATCTCAGAACTGACTGATAGTAGAAATAAAGACAGAAATATAACTTTTATAGTTTGCTCTGATCATTCTACTCCACTTTCCTGGAGAATGCTAATAACATGTAAAGTACAAATTACTGGGTTAAGAACCAAGAAAAATGTTGCAAGATTACAACATAAGTGCAAAACACTTTATAATATTTGCACCTGCATAAAATGAAACCTTAATGAAAAGTGAGATACAAATAGGTAAGTGGTTGATTAATACATATTGAAAAATTAAAATAAACCAAATAATAAAATCAGAAATGTGATGTTAATATAATAGAATGGGAAACAAAGGACAATATTCTACAGTCTAAAATTTAATTGAAAACTATGTCTTCGCATTCCCTTTTATTAATATTTTTTAAAATAAGATAATAATTTTTTGCTGAAGTTATAATCTATATGGAAATGTGAGAAAATAATCTTGACTTTACTAATTTTGCCATTATTTCAATAAGTAATTTTCAATGCATTTTTTAATGTTGACTCACATTTCGAATGTGTTATCCCAAACGAACTTGTAAATAACTAATTTACATCTCTGCCTTTGCTTACAAAGAGCTCTCCTAAGGCCTCTCCATGAACTATGTCTTTTCTTTTTTTGATACTATGTTGTTCCCTGGTTTCGTTAGCTGCTTACAATTCATTGCCTTCTGATCTCCCATCAGACATCCTTGATAATGAACCACAATGTTTATGGGCAGTTCACCTCCTGCAGCTCTAAAACATGTTTTCTACTATTCACTGAATGGTTTAACTAAGTGATAAAGCAATAGCTTTCTTTTACATTTAGATACTGAAGAACAGAAGTGCCTTACAAGAACTTTTGGAAGAAGCCTTCCTGCAGTTTCATAGATATTATTGTTTTTCTAATAATGAAAAACTCATTTAATTAAGAGTGAGAACTGGGTTATAATTGCATTAACAGGTATTTAATTGTTGCTTTCCTTGTATTGCAGATTCTTGAGCATTTATACAGCTTCCTAATTAAAATTTATGTAGGCATCAATGAACATGAAGCATGGATGTTAGTTATTCAGCTTGTTAGTAGAACTCTTGTAATAATGTCATATTTGAAAATGAAAATATAATCTGTTTATAACACGTAGGAGAGTAAATCAGGCTTGCAGTTGGTATTGTTAAATAAGGGACATAGAAACAGTGGCCTTATAGTGCAAATACAGAGATCATTCCAAGTAGTGTGGAATGGAAGGTTATTTAAAACCATAAGGTCAAATTGATATTGAGGTGATAATAACCAGAATTTATTGCCATAAAATGAGATCTTATCTGATAAGAACAGAAACAATTTTCTGTCTATTTACTTCTTGTGTCTAAAATACCGCAGCTCTCACGTGCTTGTGTTAAATAAAAGGAGCCATAAATACTTATGAGTGAATTTCTGATGAGATCATGCCAGTCTCTGGAAGCAGTTACAGAAGTGTGCAAAATAAGCATTTTATAATTTCTTTATTATATATACAGAATTCATATATAGATTTCCAAAAATACGAAAAAAAAACCAAAACAGGACTAGTATTTAAAATAGCCATGGGTTTGGTATGAAAGGACAGATTAAAGTTGATAAATTAAAAGACGTAGGTGTTAATATATTTATTTAGATTCTTCTCTGCCAAAAGAGCTTCAAAAGAAAGAAATTTAAAAGCTCAAAAGGCCTGTGAAGGAAACTTAATATGCTAAACATTGAGAAAAAATTCATTCCAGCAGCACTTGCTGAAACAAACCTTTTTTCTGTTTGCCGTCATTCTGCGTTTGTCCCTAACCATTTCTGCCATACCAATGCAAGTGAGGAACCTTTTTTAGCTCGTGTCCTTTAACATTTTCTTCAGATGCAGCTTCTTATACTGCCAGATATTCATATTCAGAGGATTAGAAATATTTGTGACTAGCTCTATAAGTAATTTCATTCTATTTATCACCTAGAAGTAGTTTCTTCTTTACCCTATGGTGCCTATTACAGTTTTCTTATTCACCAGTAACAAACCAAGCTTTCTGTTGTTAAATGTTCTTTTCTGGCATTCTGAATAAAAGACCTTCCTTTCTTGCCCTTCTATTTCCTCTTCCCCAGGAATGAAGTCCTGCATTGAAGAAAAGTGTTGACAATTTGACAATTTTGACTGTGAAAGTCCATGTTCAATGTTTTGTCTTTTGTGCCAGGCTAAATTTGTGTTGCTATGTTGTTCTCTCCCTGGGGACATTTTACTGCTTCTACAAAGTGAATATTAAAATTTGACTCATGATATTTCTTCATCAGCCCATGAATAAAGTTAATCTCTGTTTCCATTGTCTCTCAGATCCCTTAGAAGACCTCTTTCCCATTAGTGTGAAAAAAAAAAGTTCCCATATTCCTCTTTATATTTTCATAGCCATACTGTGTGAAAAATGTATTTTAATTTTTTTAATTAACACTAATCAGTTGATGCATTTTATAATGAAACCTATTTAATAAGAAATCTTCTAGGGAAAGACTAGACTTCAGACTATTTCCTAAGTGAGTGCTTTATCTTCCAGGTAACAAAGGACATATTTCATTTCTTTGTTTAGTTTATTCTAGATGACCAGAGTAAGGAATATATTTAAAATAATTTTCCCAAAATATTCTTATAGTGAGTGGAGAGGTATTGACTCTTCTGGTGTGCAAGTTCTCATGGTAATGAAGATGTGTAAAAGAGAACAAACGAATCACACACTGAAAATAAATGTTTATGACATTATATCTAACGTCCTCACCTGCATGCACCTCTAATCTTCTGTTCTCATTCTCTAACGTGTATTGACTGTTTGCTTGAAGCACTGAAAACCCACAGATCCAACTTACTGGGCAATCTGTAGTTCATCTAGAGCCTATAACCTGAAACATACGACAGTAGTTACTAGACAATGTGCAAAAATGTTTGCAGTGTGGACGATGACTGAGGACAGAAGTGATTTTGGGTCTTTCTTGGGAAGTCTTAGCCACTTGTATAATAACTGCTGGCGATGGCACCTGCAGCCAGTCATGATAGTAATGAACAGAGCTGTCCTTTCTAAGGCAGAGCAATCAGAATTTATATGTCCTGACCATGACTTCTCAAATCTTACAAGGGACCTCCAACAAGTTCTGCCCCACTGACTTCAGAAAGAAATTAGAAAATGTACTCAAACAGCATACAGAACCATTCGACACACTTGGAAAATGTTTGATGAACACCTGCCCTTCCTGTAGATATGCTGAGTTGGTAGAGTCACATATGAGCAGGATCCCAAATGTCTCATAACTTACATATGTTTGCAGGTGCTCACAGAAGTGCAGCCTTAGTACTTAGGCTTTTTTATTTTAATATTGAAAACCCTTTTTTTATTAAATTCCTCTTTATTAAGGGACTTTTTGAGACTGCCTCCTTCAGCTCAAATGCAGAAATCTTTCCAAGAAATGAGGACTGAAAGGCATTTTGACAATGCAGGATCAACTAGTATTTAACTAATAATAACCATGTATGTGGTATTCATGGCAAGTTTTCAAAATGAAATCACAATTGAAAATGTACTTTCATCTGTTAAAGACTTGTGGGTTTTTTCCCACTCTGGTCAAGCAGTCTGCTCATACAATTAATTTGCACCTGTGAATCTTATCATAGATGAGTGATCAAATCATAGAATTTTCCACTAAAAATTTTTAAATTTTCAGGACTGTGGAAATAAGAAGTCTGTAAGTACTTTATATCTGTAGATAAATAAAAAGTACAAAACTTGATCTGTTATTAAGTTCAACTACCATTATACACCTCGAAATCCAATGAAAAGTATATTCCTGTTTCACTCCCTCTAGTAGTTTAGTAATTGAGTCTGAATAGAGGCGGCTGAATATACAGTTGCTCTGAGGTCAAGAGAGTACAGGGATGATAGTTCATATAAATTACATGTATTACACCACTACTATTGCAAGGATCAGTGCATTCTTAGGAAATTCTCATTGCTTAACTTTTGCACTTTCTCTGCAGATATTGCATTGACACTGATATATAGGAATATGGTTAGAGCTGATCTCTCCCTAATATGATCAGTCTGATGACTTTTATTTCATTTTGACAGCTGTTATACAATACATGGCTAGTGAACCTGATCTTCATTATTTCCTCTCTCATTTTCCTTTGTGCTCCTCTTTTAGCTCCAGAGGGCTGATTGTTCCATTCATTTCAAGGCACCACATAGCAAAAAGAGCAGGGAACATCACACACAGCACAGTAAACTGCATCAAATACGTGATCCTAATATACTGAAGATTCTACTTCTATATTTTGTAGAAAACTATCTAAGCCCTAAATCAACTTTTATGCTGTTTAAATATTTAAATGACAGGTAAGTTAAAGGTGTCACACATAAAGTCCTGGTACTACACACCTTTAATATCCTGAACTGCTATTAAATTCAAGAGGATTTCTGTGAGCTAGAAAGGGGAGGGGTGGTTAAGCCTCATAGTATCCTTAGTATGTGAATATGTAGAAGTGGTATACATATATTTTTAAATAAATATAAATATTTTGAAGATAATACTGGCAATAAACACGTATTGGAACTTAAATTCCATTAGCGGCCACCAACTCAAAGCCTTTCTACAACTCCATGATTCCCTTCTCCCACTTTTTTCCCCCTTTTGCTTTCTTTCTGTCATGTTTAGTCAAATAATGGATGAGTGCCTATACAAGAGCAAAAAGGCTTCCATTAAAAGAGAAGAACAGAGAAACATGTTAGACATTGTTCTACATTAGAAAAAAAAAAATCCTCTCTATGGTAATTTTTCTATACAGTTTAAATACAATCTAAATATGCTCAGGCACATTTAAATCTCTTGACAATAACAGTGATTCTTCGATGTATCAATAGGTAATCACTTTTTATATTTATCCTCCACTTATGCCATAATTGACACAGTTTCAGAGGATGAGATGTTTAATAGCAAGGGTACAAATTACATGACTGGGAAGAAAGTTTCGAGAACAATCAGTTCTCATTGTTCAAAGTATCATTCTTTGACCAGTTAGCTCTGCAACAGAATAACTCTCTTTGTTTTGTAGCAGTGAATGGCTAGATGAGTAGGGTGGACTTTATACTATAAATTGCTCCAAAGGATATATATTTGGGATTTTCTAAACACTAGTTACTACACTGAACTGTGGTTAAAAATTTAAATATTTAATGCACTTCGAGATGAACAACCCTAATTAGATTAACTCAGCATGATTACCACTGATGCCAGTGGAGTTAATAGATCAATTCTTTAATATATCTCTTTAAAAAATTTTGGTTTATGACTATTACCTTATGCTAGTACACTTATAAATTAGATTAAGTTATGTTGAAACAATCCAACTTTCATAGCATAGAAAATATACAGCTCTTAATTTGTGTTTTTCTTGGAATCCCATATTAAAATATTTTACTAGACTGTGACATTAAATTTATTTTTACATCCCTCCTAATTAAAAAAAAAAAAAAAAGGCCAAATATATTTTTTTTTCCATTTAAGTGCATTTAAAATATTTTTTTAAATTACAGAATTTTTGGCATTAAGGTAAAACTTTAAAAAAATATTAAGGCACATTCTGTAAACTTTGCTGGGCATCCTTCCCTGTATCTTCTCTACTTTTGGTAGCCACAGGTGAATTAATATTTGAGGGGTTAAGGTTTTTGTTAGAACTACAAGTGCCTGTGCAATGGACACACAGATTACATTAGCTGTATATAAATATTTTTCACATTTTGGCAAATGTAACAGCCAATCCACAGCAAGACACCCTGCAGCTATAGTGTCCCTGTGTCCATTACACATGCCTCTGTCCATTTCCTTAGCAACACTGCTGCCCCTAGCTGGCCTGTGGTTTACGCCTCTGACATTTCACCAGGCCACCAGCTCCTTGGATGTTCGGGTTTTTGTGCCATCTTTAGGCACATCCTGGCCCATTGAGTGGACTGGGTTGTCTAAGTTGTATTTCGGTGTCAGGTGCCTGTGTGATGTACCCCTCAATGAATGCACTGAGCTACAAGACTAGCGACATGTGATGACAACAAAGATGAGGAAAGAAAATAATGAGGGGGTTGCTTGGCTCAGATGATCCTTTCTGCACAGGCTGAAGTTCAGTGATGGGGAAGGCCCACAAAATCTTGATACTCTTTTTAGGCTTTGCTGCTGTTGGTATTTGTACTCACACATCCTTTCTGGATAGTTGCCTGTCCACTCACAGGAATGTTTTGACCCTCTCCTGACAATTCTGAAAGAAGACAATCTCATCTTGCTGCTTCAACCACAATGCCCTTTAGGCAGCTTTCCAAGGTTGCTATGGGATAGTAAGAATACTGAAGATCTATTTTAGTCTTTAAAATTGTTTTATGCTGCTTTTACAAAGCCAAAAAAAAATTCCATTCAGACCATAGATAAGTGAGAAGCAGGAATTAGAAGTGTGTGTTTTCAGGTACTTTTTTAGGACCACAATATTCTTAAGAAATGACTGTGTTGTATGTACCTGCACTCCTGCATGAGCATAGAAGAGAGATGACCAGGTTGGCTCTTCCCAGGCAGCAAGGGCCCTGGTAGTGACACAGCTGTTTTCTATTGAAGCACTTACACATTTGTGTGTTTGGGGACTTGTGTCACATCAGTGCAAAGAGAGAATCTCAGAAAAGAAAAGTAGGTCTGGAATGACCTTCTCTAGGAAGATCAATTTTCCCTCTGTCACTCTTTATGGATATTTCTGAAGAATACAGTCATTCTTCAGTCCCAAACCTCCTGAGACAGCCCATTTCATCCTGTCACTAGCTTACCTTCATAAGCACTTATTAGTCTGAATCTTTCTTTCTGCAGCTTTCACCCAGCTCTTTTTCACCTTGCATTCATGCCTAACAAATTTAATCATACTTTTTCTTCATACTGTCATTTCGAATTCTAATCTCATCTCCAGCCTGCCTGACATGCTTCTCTTCATGTTGTTTGAAAATTTAAGAGATCTGCTTTTTATTGCATTATCCAAGTTAGTAGAGCATATAAATAGATTATTGAAGTCTAAACATCTCTTGTAAATAGTGGTTTGAATGAACTGTGCCTGGGGCTCTGCAGAAGAGGGTACATTGGGAAGCTCAGTGTATAAGATTACATGTGGGACAGAAAAACGTCATGCCCATCTGGGCTTCTGTTTGTATCTGCCAAACATGGAGTTCTTATCTCATTTATTTCTTGATCAATGCATGCATGTGAAAAACATGTATATTCTAGCTCAAGTATGGTCCTTCCCATGTAACAGCTACATGCAAGCATTGCAGGTACTTCTAAGATTAATTATCAGAGTTGATATGCTGTATAGACCAAACCAGAGTTGATATGTGAGTATAGACCAAAGCGTGCTGGGGGGAGACTGTCAGTATCTAGGACCTGTCAGAAAAGTTCTCAGAGCCAAACTACAGTCTTAGTTTACTGACATGTCTACAACCTTGAACTCAAGACACTGTTCATGAGTGTCTCAGACATAGTTTCTTGACATTCTTTCTCCTTCTGCTGTAGAGGTCAGGTCTACACTGTTCAAAATCAGTAATGATTTACCTGTGAACCCTTAGACATTTCCCTCACAGAAATCTTATTCACTGTGAAATGGTCAAATGTGATGTGATGTCCATAAAAGTCGTATTAGATCCCAAGCCTGCAATCTTGTTTTAAAAAGTCTAGAATTCCACATAAACTTCTTGTTAATATGCATACAGATTTTCATATCAAACTTCTTATATGGATAATATTCTATGCTATGGCTTTGTATTGATGCTTAGAAATTTTGCCAGACAAAGGTTTTTCACTGAAACATTTTGCCCCTGATTACTCATGTCACTCTTTAGCACTTCATATAACTATGTTTTCTTTTTTAATCCAGTTAAGAGGTATAACTGCACACATAAGAGGTTTCCTAGAAGTATTTTCTACCTTTTGCTGCTAATGGATTTATCTAATGAACCCCATCAATGTGTGGCACATTGGTGCTAAAGTGAAAGGAGGAAGTTACAATATCTACTGAAATATCATTGCAAGTCTTCAGGCCAGTTAAGTCAGGGCCAGCACTACAACTTCCATCCCTCCTGTAGGAGTGAAGTCAGCTTCAATTCCCTGAACTTTTCATTCCAGTACAGCCTGTGCCTACATCCCAATGTTTTGAATATATATATCCAGACTTAAAGGAAATGAAGCTAACTAAGAAGTATTCGATATTTGAATGCAGTCTTGATATGAAATCAACATGGGTCACGAGTATCAGGGACGTAGCATTTGTAAAATAATAATTATCTTGTTTAAACTGGCATATACAAGGACAAACACTGTCATTACTCCAATATATTATGAAAATAATTTCTTCTATCTCCATCTAAGATGGTAGATCTAGCAGGGTTTTTTTCAAAAAAAGTTTGTTTGAAAAGGTTTTTTGTTTTAATGAATCAGTTTGGTAGTTCAGATAGCATTTTTCCTTCATTCTGTTAAGATAGAGACTGCCCCTTCAATTTTTTTTTTCCCTCCACAAAATTTGACTTTCACCAGACGGAAAGCCAGAAAATACCACTATAGTTAAATTAACTGACTGAAATATTTTTGAGAAAATAAAAACAAAAAAATAATGCTACCAAAAATACCCCCGAGAAAACAAAAACAAATAAACTAACAAAAACCCCACAAACTATTTTAGGATACTTTATAATGAATTCCTTGCTCTTCCAGAAAATGTAGTATTATTTTTAATTTGCAGGTCTATTGATGACAGATAACTTCATTAATTATAGTTTCCCACTCCTTTTCAGGTTTTTAAATTGTCTGTGCTGTGAATGACACTGGAAAACAAAGTGATATATTATCATCCTTGGAATTTTAGAAGATTAGTACTGTGTACAGAAGAGAAAATCAATATTCTTTTTAATCATCCTGAGCCTGAGCTGGCATTTTACACAGCTCTTCAGTTGGCAAAGTCTTAAGCTGTGGGAGCACAATCATTCTAAAAGTGTGTATACATGTACAGTATATAATGCCTCTGAGAAATAGCTAAGGTAGCATTATGGCATATTTCTGAATACAATACAATTTAATTGCTTTAAAAAAGTATTGAGACCTGCTTTCATTGTGTGAAAAGTACAGATTAGATATGTAAGAAAAGATGAATTTTGGGCTTACCATTAAAATAAAACCACCAACCACTTCTGATTGAATATCTGACACAGAGACAGAGTTATAGTATTTGGCATCCTAGATGAAAAGGACAGTCAGCATTCTCCTTAGTGCTGCTGCTGCCAAAAGATGCTTCCATTGAATTACAGTAGTAAGAATAAAAACTGAAGTCAGGATATTTTCAGAATTGGTCACTAACTGCTGTTGTTCCAATGTTGGATGGTCTTCCTTAGGCAATAATGACAATATTCAGAAATGGAGACATACAAAACTGAGAATAGGCTTCTCTAAATATTAACTGGAAAAAAAAAAAAAAAATAGATCCAAGTAAGACAAAATTAGCAAGTGAAGTATAAGGCTGCAAAGTTGTTTCTTAGATCATTTCATTTAAGGGGCTGAAAGACTAGCAAACTCAGTGTGATCATTACTGTTTACTTTAGAGACAGATCAAGTCATAGTGCCTTTGTTCTGGGAAGGGAGAGAGAAGGACAGAGAAATTAGGGAAAGACTGGCATATGAGAGAAAAGTGTTTTGCAGCAAGAGGTGTCTATATATTTAGAGCTTGGACTTAAGTTTATTTGTTTTCCAATTTGCACTGCAGGACCTAATACATAAAGTGAAGTAGAAACACATTTTACTACTTCCTGGGTAATCTGTTTCTCAATTCTAGGAAATTTTATTATCAAAAAGCATTAAAATATACATATATGAGTCTGCAACCTCTTAAAGTCCTTCTGTCCTCTCTGGAGGAATACTGTAAATATCCTTGTCACCTAAAATAAGAGGACATTGTTAGAGTGATGCTAACAGAGGGGGTTAACAGCTTGTGCATGTACAAAATACTTGAAGTCAGACAGAAAGCCATTATTATGACCTTGTGCTGACCACATTCTATGAAGTGTTACATGATCAGGGACAGGGAAGTTGCTTAATGGAAGTTATATAGTAGCTAGATGTATCCTTGTCACACTTCATCTAAACTGATACATTGCAATGGTCTGCACTGCTCAGACCTGGCAATTACTGTCCAATTCCAATCTATTCCACACTGCCACTATAATGAAAAATAATTAGGACCCTGAAAATGAGTTTTCACATGAAATGGTTTCAGTACTTGGACACAATCGCCTTTGGCAGATGGCTTTGGGTTTGCTTTAATATAATAAAGGCAGTTAATCATCTCTAAAGAGTGCACAGAATGAATAAACTTTTAACACTACTTTCTCCTCTGAAACTCTCATATTGATCAGATGTTTAATACTGTAGAGTTCATGTTTTTAAGGGTGAGTGTTCCTGATAGCCAGGAATCTGCACACATTCTTATACATCCTGGAGAAGAGCCAAATTAACCCAAGGGCCAATTGCTTGATACTGGAGTTTAGAAACTAATATCAAAGAAAAAAGAAAAAGTTGGTCTCCTAACTACTGTAAAAGTACAGATCTTTAGAATGTTTTCTTGAACCCTGAAAACTTATGTCTTCATTTGAATTGTGAGAAATAGCACAACAGAATAGTAGTAATGTTACTGGTATCGTTCAGAAAACATGCCTCTTGTAGACAGCATGGAAATTGATGAGAGTGGAAAGCATTTCATCTGACTTAGTTATCTACAGTGCAGTTGTTAGTCACTTTAGGCTCCCATTGTAGCCAAGGTAGAGAAATAGGCACATTTAAGGTGCAATTGCTATGACCTGTATGAGATGCCTGCTGTTGGTTGAGATGAATAACACACCAAAAGGCATATCAACTTCTCTTGCATGACTGTAGCCCAGATTAGCTCAAATGTAGATGTCAATAGTGTTTAAAGTCAGATTCAATATACCAGTCTTGAATAACTGTTTGATTTCATAAAACCATGTGCTAGGTTTTGTAACTTTTTTGTATTTGTATCTTGTATACAATTAAAAAAAAAAATGAGCGATGTCTCATACATATGATATAAATCATACCACACAATTTGAATGCAGAAGAATGCCTAAAATTCATTGTACCCATTGAACTCTGAATTTTACACCTAAGTAGTTCTCCTGACAAGGGAAAAGAAACCCCACCACCACCAACCTGGAAAAAAAGAAAAAAAAATAGACACTTATTTTCCTGAAGAACTTAAATAAATAAATAAAACAAGAAAAAAACTATGATGGAAGTTATATGGCATGTGGAGTTTTGGTTATTTTTTGTGGAGAAAGGATTAGTTAAATGGCAAGAGATGTGGAAAAAGATGTAAAGAAGGCTTCTATGGGGAAAAAAATGTAAAATGGCCCAATGTTATTGTTAATGTGTAATGGGACTGTGGAGACAGAGAACAATGAATGCAGGAAAGCTTATCAACAACATGGGAAGTATTTCAACAGTCCCAGATTCCTTATTCTCTCTAAACAATATCTATACAGTTCCTTTCTGAGTTTCCAGAGCAGCAGGAATAAGGAACATGTAATCTTAGTCAAATTTCTGTCAGAGAGAATTGTTTTGCCTTGGAAACATCTGGTTGCAATGTCCCCTGTGATGCCATTCTTCTGTTTTGCTTTTCTGTTTTGCTTTTCTGTAGAAGTTCTTGTTTTTGATTACTTCTGTAGAAGCCCAGTTATAAAAAGAAATGGAAAAAAAAAAAAAAAAAAAAAAAAAAAAGAGAGATACTGAAGAACAAAACTTTTCAGAAAAATCTAGATAACACCCTGGACTATATATTTTTAAGCTCATTATTTATAAAAACAAAAAACAAAAAACCAACCAAACAAACAAACAAAAAAACCCAGTCTGGTATTGTTTTACTTTCCATATAATTTTTTTCTTTGTCTTATACCAGTTTTAATTAATATTGTTGTTGTTACTGTTCATTCCATTATCTCGTTTCTGTTTACAGTGCATTGTTTTTATAAATCAAAAAGTTTCACCTTTGTTCCTCCAATTGCCATCTCCATGCTTGGAGCTGGAAGGGGAAGTGTGTGGACCAAGTGACTTGTTTGGGAGTCTTGCTGGTGAAACTGAATTGGGAAGTACTATCCTTACAGCACAACATTTACTGTTAAAATGCAATTTATTTAGTACCTTTATCAAATTATTCAACATGTGCTTTGAAGCAAGGTTTACATGCCTTTAATTTCATTTTCAGTTAGGGAAGAATTCAGTATTTTATAAATATGAGTGTAACTATGAAATAATGTATTCAAGAAGAATTAGAACAGGAAACTAAAAATATTTAATACATGGTTTCAGATAGAAAAATTATATAATGAAAATAATGGGAAACAAGTACATCTCTTTTCTGATGAATTAGTAAGAGATGCTCTAAATTGCTTCTTACAGAATTTACAGTCTTCAGTGCTCTAATGGTTTTCTTTGGCTTTTACATTACTGCTTTTAGTCAGTCTTGACAATTTGTAACCTCTTTTTAACTTTACCTTCCTCTTTTCACAGCTTTTTACCTTCTTACCAATTCCGTGGATGTCATTCTTCTCTGATACTTACTCTGATGTAATTCCAGTTTAAAACTACCAAGTGAGATGAGGTTAACAAGTAGAAATAATAAACAAATCAAATATTTTTATTTCAAATTTCTGCTTAATTCTACAATTGTTTAATAAATATTTATTAATCAAGCATATTTAGTAGAATACTTACTTTTGAAGAATGTTGGCTGCAAGTTATAAGTGGGTTGAAGACTGACAAGTGTAGTTTGCACAACAATTTCATTTTAATCTTATTTCTAATGCATTCAGCTCTGTCAGTTGTCAACCCAACCATATGTCAGTCAAAATTTTTGAATACCTTTCTTCTACGTCGTCTAAAGGTATTCATATGTCTAACACAACAATCCTTTCAGTTCTTTTTGTTTTTTTTTCATCACGGACCTCAGTTGTCTCTAAAAGACTATATGGATTATGGCAATTGATTTAAAAATAGCACAAGAACTATGATAGAAACTTAGTCTTTTAAGATTGATAAAAATGAAAGTGGTTGTGAAATCTGTTCCTCATGTGTCTCAGAAAAGGCCATTTTGTTACCACACCATGCATGTTTCAAATACTGCTGATACGGTTGATTTTCATTACCTTTGCTCCAAAAAATAAATAATTAACAAGTAAGTAGATATGCATGCTAGGAGAAATGGTGGAAAAAATGAATGACAATTATTCTTAGAAGTATTTAAAATGTAGTTATATTTTTTTATCTTTTTTTCTTTTTGGACTAATCTCCAGAGCATATTGAGTCATCGTTTGATGACCTGAATCACTGCATGAAAATAATATAATATAGTTGTGGGGTTTGTCCCCTTTTTCTTTTCCTCCAAGATATTTTTCACCTATATTTTCTGAAAACATTGAAAAGAGAATGTTTAAAAGGGACTTGTCTGAGCAGCAGAGAAAAATCCCTCAAGTTTTCCAAAAGGTCCCTTTTGAAACTGAACCAATTAGTAAGGCAGATAGGGCCGTGTGGGTGGAGAGGGAAGCAGAGGTGGAAGGAAATCGAGACTCTTAGATTGAAACATTTTCTTGGTGTTGTTCAACTAAATAATGCAGGAGCTGGACAACAGCAAATTAAAGATAGACAGACTTCAGAGGGATACTGTTGAGATAATTCAAATAATTTTGATGGAATGTTGAGTGATAGCCCATTTGAAAGTACACTATAATGCAGTTGGAAGACTTAAGCCAGACACATCTAAAACAACTCAGTTGCTATGTGTGTGAGTTCCTTAGATACAAGTAAAATTGGCCCTATATTTAGAAAACAGAAACAAAGAGATATAGCCAGGCAGTCGCAGTAATGTCATCAGTCCCAAGGTGCCTGTGAGAGGTAACCATGATAGTGCTTCATGGATCCCATGGAAATCAGCACCTGCACATGGCCCTTTAGAGTCAGTGTCATAATCCAGACCCATGGACCTCACACAACACTCTGACATCAATGACAGTTTTTCCACTACAGGATGCATCTAGTGCTTAAACATCGTCTCCTCAATGACCAATTTCCCTGTGAAGTTGTGTCATTCCAGATGGTACACAGATCCTTCATGTCATAGCTACAGTATATTAAGTATGTATTTGTTCACGAGGTATGTCAGATGGAAATTTTGTATTGACTGCACATAAAATGGCATGCAAATAAACAGCTAACACACATTAGTATTTTAAAAGAAAATGTGCAGTGATTTAATATATGCCAACCCCCCAAAAAAAAACAAAAAAAAAAAAGAAAAAAAAAAGAAAAATAAAAAAGAAAAAAACCCTAACAAACAAAAAAAAGCCAAACTAAAATGTTCCATTACTTCACTTTCTTTCACCATATGTATCAACATCTTTAAATCATACTGGATCGCATTCATAGCCACTGAAACAATAACTTACACCTCTAGTTTTCAGAAGACTACATTTGTCTGATTGTGTCCTTAAATATCCATGACAGCTTTAAACGTTACATAATCAACATATACATGTCTATTTCTGTTTAAATATGGAACAATATCTTTAATGTTAGAAGTGTATTTATCTGTCATAGTAATGCCTCAGGTACTCTGCTACATAGTTAAAATGAACACAAAAAATGTGCTAAAAGCTTTATTTTCCATGTGAAACTTTAAAGGGACCACACAGAACACAGGATTATGGTTAATTTTCCAGTAGATTGGCACTCCAACTACTATTGTTTCTGCCAAATGTTATATGAGCGTCTTTGTTTTATTACTATGTCTCATCTTTAAATCAGAGAAAAGAGAAGGAAAACATTTCATTTTGGTCTAGACCACAGTGTCTGTCACCTTCTCCAAAATCTTGCTGTACTATTTATGAGTCAAGTAATAAACAAAGTAAAACCTATTAATCTTTATGCATGCTACATATGTTTCTGAACACTGTCAAGAATATTAAAAGTAGCCAAGTCATGCATTATGTCATCATCAACAACTTAAATTAAAATGGAAAATGCTTTGATTTTTTCATTCCATCATCATGTCTGGAAGTAAAAATTATAACAACATTTGTAGAAGACAGACATAACTTGCTCATGTTGTCACTTCACATATAGTTTGACTATATTACACCATATGCCTGGAACTCCTACTGGCACATGCAGTAATGTGATATAATTGGTAAATTGTCAAATCCTATGCTTACAATCAATTTCACAATCAGATTTTGAGTAGGCATAATTTTTAGAGCTACAAATCATTTCTGCTTGGTACTTACATCTGACTGATATCTAATTTCAGTTTACTGAAGAAAATATTGAGCATTTGTAATATTGATTTAGGGGAAAGTAATGAATTGTTCTGACTAACTGCATAATTGCATGTTGGAAATGTACTTTTACTCTGTGTGTTGTTTTTCAAAATCCTATGAACCAA
The DNA here is from genome assembly GCA_032173965.1 of Sitta carolinensis. Classification (NCBI taxonomy): domain Eukaryota; kingdom Metazoa; phylum Chordata; class Aves; order Passeriformes; family Sittidae; genus Sitta; species Sitta carolinensis. Next base: position 37,589,691 of record JAVUNC010000004.1, on the reverse strand, counting down.
TGACTAATTATTTCAATCGTTACTTTTACTTCACTGTAGGCTTTTCTTTTATGAATATTATAGTTTATGAAAGCATAATATACATTTCAAAATCTAGTTGTACATTTTCTCTTTATTTACTTATCTCTAAGTATTTTTTCATTTGAGTAGGTAAAAATTTTAGATGTTAGCCTAGACAGATTTATTATAATGAGTATTTCTTTCTTGCTATAACATTACCTGTCATCTATTTTACAATGCATGTTTTTATTGGTAAGAATTTGTGGCATGAAATAAACATTTAGCATTAGATTGTTATCTAATCTTAGAAGTCTACATTGTTTAGGTTTGGAAAAGGAATTCAGACTGTTTTATAGTCAATCATGGAATTAACTAGTATTAGGGTACTTTCCCTAAAATATGTATCTAGATCAGATTGCAGATAGCATCAAAAACCTCTATCTCTCTCCATTAATTAGGAATTGCATAAGAAGCAACTTTACATTTAGATGTGACAGAGACATAAATCTATCTGGTCAGACAAGTCACAACTAGAGTCTAAAACCCTGGATTTAATTTATGAACAGGGGAAAAATCATCACAGAAAAATGTACAAATATATATATACATGTGCATGAGACTGAGAGTGTGCGTTGTGTGTATACAAATCTTCACTTCTTGTCAACCATTACACACTCAGTGCAGTTTTTAATTGTATGATCACATGCTATTTTTGCATAGGAACCATCTTCATTGAGGCACAGATGGATATGGGGATACTGCTCAATTAATGAAAAGTGTTCAGTTTTTTTTTCCCTTCACACTGAATATGCAGGCTCAAATTTTACTGACTGCATATTTGCTACAGAACCTGTTCCAAAGGCAGAATTGCTCATTTCTTCTCCTGTGGCAGTCCTCACTGCAATATTCATCCTAACACAGACTTGAGTGATCTCAGACCTGCCTGGTCCCACACGATTGTCAGACCCACCTGGATGGTTCCTGCCTCTCAGCCGAAGGTAGCATTAATGTCACTCTGACATGAGCAAGGAGCTGTTAAGGCTTTCCTCCCACTTCCCCCATCCCTGTTTTACCAGTCAGCTCTGCAAGGTCACAGGTAAGAGTAACCATGGCAGGCGTGTCAGGGCCACACAAGCGCTGCTGGAGCTGCTCTATGCTTGATTCATACAACATTGTAGGTGATACACCCACCAGATGTCACTGCAGGTGATGCAGCATGAACAGTCGTCAGTGCATGCTCCTGGGTACCAGATGCATTTCCTGAGTTTCAACAAACCATGAAACTTCTTCATACATCACAGACAAAAGTCTTTAAAGCATGGATGCATTTTCACAGTACTCTTTAGCAAGGAGAGCACTTTAACTCTTCATGAACTGAGACAAAGAGGAGAAGGAGTAGTGTATCAAATAATATACTAAATCAGATAAAATGTTTGAGATTTGTCTTTCAGAATATGTGGAGTACTTCAAAATATCATATAGATTCTAGGTGTCTTGAAATTCATCCACATGATGAGGACTAGAAAAGAGTTAACCACCTGTGAGAAGTTCAGCTCAAATTAATTTTTTATACTTACATAAAGAAAAGGAAAAATCAAGATAATCTGACTTAGTTTTCGAGCTTCATAGTGTTTTGAGAGGATAGAAGAGGATGATTTTGTGTAAAATATCCATTAAAAAAAAAGACAAACTTGAAAGGCAGAAATCTTGTCATGAAATAATGTCTGACAGCTTGGCTGGAAGCATTGGATGGATGTCACAGACCTCTGACACTCCATGTAATGGAGAATGGGATGGCAGCAGGTAATTCCCTATGTAGATGCCAGCATTGCACTAAAAATTTGCCAAACATATTTCATAGATTTTTGTTGAAAAATTTTAAATTAAAAAAAAACAAAACAAAAACATTACTAAGAACACTCCACCTTCAGAGGTTTACTGATATGTGTGCTATACTTTCAATCTCTGTGTTAGAACTTTTATTTTCTCACCATACCAACAACCTCATCTGTCTTGATCAGGCATCATTTTCTTTTATTTGAAATTTAGTCCCTTTCCAAATCTTTTCCTTTAGGCTACAGTTGTTTACTCACAAACAGTCTCTTTGGTCTCTCTACCTTTTACCCATCTCATCTGTTTTTTTTTCATTCAGTCTACCCTGATCAGTTCCTACTTTCTTGCTGGTATCCCTGTTTCTCATGTCACGTGATGGTTCACCCTTTATCTTTTCATTGTCTGCCATATCAGGTTTTTTTTGCCTAGTAAGTCTATCTGGGATTTAGCCAATGCCAAGAGGAATTCAGTTTAAGACATCTTGAAGAGCTATGAGAATTTTTGAGGGACATTCAGATACATGTAAATATCTGTTTTCAGATAATTGATCTTGGCCTGTGATGAACCCTAGGACAAACTGCATTGCTCTCTCTTTGGCACTGACTTTATTGACTAGATTTCCATTGCTTATGGATAGAGGGTCATCGTTGGATGCCCTGGAGGTGTCAAGGTATTGAGCCTAAGATATATTGCCAGTCCAGAAAGTCACTGTTATATTATACATCTGATGGCCTATCTGGTAACCTTCACTGGTTAATCAAAATGTCTGACTTAGTTCTAGATACCATTTAGATGGCTGTGGACTGCTGATGAACTTAGAAATTGATTTTTACCCTCTCTGCATTCCTGATCATGTTGTCTCTCCCTGATCAATGCAAGCAACTAAACTTCTAACAAAGTTCTAAGCTACTGAAAACAGGATACCACATGTATTACACTATGGTTTGATAAGTAAATAATAACATTAGTAATACTGGGTCTGGTTGAGATGGAGTATGTGAGCTCTAACTCTGCTAGGTCTCAATCTCATTCATTTGGTGCGATAGTTTATTAACCTCAAGACAGTGGAAAGAAAGAAACCAAGAAATTTTCCTAACTTAGTTGTCAGGTGTGATATTCCAATGTTTCTGAACTAACTTTTGGCTTCTGACAAGGTCCAAACTGCTTCTTTAGCTGCCTGCTGGCTTTATCTACTGGCATTTTTCCTTTCAAGCATGCATAACCGGATTACCTTCTTCCATATAGCAAATAACAAAATGAAGGAATGGCCTCAGGTTGCACCAGGGGAGGTTCACACTGGATAATAGGGAGAAATTTCCTCACCTAAAGGGTTATCAAGCACTGGAACAGGCCAGCAGGAAAGTAGTTGAGTCACCATCCCTGGAGGTATTTAAACAACATGTAGATGTGGAATTTAGGGATGTGCTTTAGCAATGGATGTGGCAATGCTGGGTGAATTGTTGGACTCAATGACCTTAAAATTCTTTTTCAACCCAAACAATTTTCTGATGCTATGAAGACTGCCCTGCATTTAGTAACAGTCCTACAGAAAACTGTATGAGCAGAATAGAATCCTCACATAAAACCTTTCATACACAAGCAATGTGTTTCTTCATCCATCATTCCTTACAGAGGTAGCTTGGGGTTTGTGGGGGTCTTTTGTTTGTTCATTTATTTGTTTTCCTCTGTTTAATAAAAGTATGACTAAAAATCTGTTAGTCTTACCAGCCTATCAAAGAATGCTTCTGATGGCCTTCAGTAATATCCATATGAAATGTAACATAAACTCCTAAGAGAAAAAAATCTGCATTCAATTACCAAGTTATGGAGTGCCTTTATCCAGCATAGTATTTAAGCAAATATAAAAAAAGTGTTGAAAGTTTTATTTTTTGTTTATCTGCTTCCTAAATTTTAGCTTGAACTAAACAATGTGTCTTATGGTTTATATGGTTAATTGCTTAGATTTCTTAGTAATGAAATAGTACAATTTGTGGGTTTCTTCCTATAAAAAGGTGAGTTACTTTGCCCAAGCCAATGAAATGGAAAAATGCTGGAATTTCCCTATTAAAGTAATAAGAATAGGTCATATATTTAGAGTGCAATTGTCTTTCAGAATTAGATTTATCATGCATAGAAGATTTCCATAAAGAAAAATCACCCCAAACTTTGAAAATAATAAAATTAAAAAAAAAAAATAGTTTTTTCTCAAAAATCTTCTAAGGTTGAGGTGAAGCAATTTCACTTTCAGGGAAAGTCTTATAAAATCTTCAAGGCTAATGTCACATCCCTTCCAACTTGTCAGTAAGTGAAAGCCAGAAAAGTATAAAAGCCAGGTTTTTTGATTTTTTTTTTCATGGAAATATATGAGAGGTCTATTTCAAGCTGTTCATCTATGAAGGGATTTGTCGAATTGACTAAGAATGTTCAGCGCATTTTAAGTTCAAGCCATGTATTAAAAAATATCAATGCTTAAAGTTAAGATATAAACATGAAATATGCCCTTTTCTTTTAAATATATCTCAGATAGGACTTGATTTCAGGTGAAAAATATTAAGATCTGTTGTAGACTGTATGATTTTTTTCAGTGGATGTCCATCAAATGAACATGTTGGTCTATGCACCAAAGCTATTTGCTTTGATGATCAGGCTATGAAGAATTTTCTCATAGTAGTAGCTTATTCTTCAGGAATTGCTCAACATGTGCAATAACATAGATACTCATTGGAGCTGCACATTGAGCCTGGATCATTTGAATCATAGCTGAGATCCTTAGTCACTAGGTAGGTTGTTGTGAAACTCATTCTTTTGAATTTAATGAATATCTATCTATGTATTTGAAGAGCAAGAGCATAACCTACTGTTGGGTTTCTGGAGAAGACAAGGACCCATGTTCAACTATGACCCATATCAGATGCGGGGACTGAAAAACTCTTGTCAAGAGAAGTTCTATCATCACTGAAAATTGTTGGGTTTGGATATATTTTTACTGGTTTTTTTTCCCCCAGTTACTTTTTCCCCAGAAATGTTTCTTACGAAATAAATAAATTATTTCTGACCTGATTTCTGGCTGAAGTAATGCAGCATATACTGTCCACAAATCTTTTACATTTCTAAGATTATTTTCTTTTCATGTAGAGCCTTTAAAACATTATTTTAAAAGAAAACATTACAAACAGAGGTTTCATCCAAGAAGTAAAACAAATGAAAGCTGACAGGGCTGATGTATGGAATGTTTCTACATGTCAAAACTAAAATGGCCTATTTTGTTTTCTGAGTTAGCCCTCCTGTCTTCATAGCCCATAAACTTTTTCTTAGCTTTTGAGCAAAGTCCTTAAGCTTTAGAATGATAGATATATGAGACTTGTGGTTAGGTCTGTGGGTCCGTTTCACATCACAAATTCTTGGAATTCCTTAAAAAATAAATTATAAGTTGCAATTGAACACACTGTTGTGTGTACTAGGATAGTTGTTTTTAATAACATATAAGAGATAGGAGAAGACCTCAAAAATTATTTTAAAAATACTCATGACTATCCAAATTAAACATTAGTCATAACAAGATATATTTTGGCCTGGGAAGTACCAAGAAATCCTTATGTATACCTTGCCGGGCAGATCCTCTTGGCATATGTGGTATGTGTGTTATACATATAATTACATTGCACGTTCCAGTCTTTAACACTTCCAGGGAAACTTACTGCTTCAAACAACAAACATGAGGCAGATTAGTAAGTATATTTGTACGACTGTATGTACAATTAGGTTTCTTAATTCAACACACGGCAATTTTAAAAAAAATACAATGCACAACACTTTTAACATTGGTCAGTAAATTTCAGTCTTTTAATGGAATTGTACAGGTTAAAAAAGAGAAAAAAAACCAAAACCAATCTCTTTCTATCCTCCTTTTAATATTTGCATTATTTTTCTTTTTTTTTCATTTTATTTCTTTTTTGGAGGGTGAAAAATATGATTTTAGGAAATATTTCAATTTCAATTACAGTACTTGTAAAAATTCAGATAAATTTATGGATAACTCACATAAGCCACTAAGTTGCTCAGCATCTGGGATCATCTTAATTTCTGCTTTAATTTTTATTAATTTTTATTTCCAAATCTTTGCATAACATATTAAAATAATATATTAAAATAAATTTCCCTCCCTGCTAATTTTTAGAACATTTAAACATTGTTTTCTGACTAGCCAATCAGGAGATTTCACTGACACAGTAAAATCTCAGACTAAGTGGTAAAACTTGCTGCTAGAAAATAGCGTTGTGTAGCTTTTGGGTTTTGACACATACTAAATGAACCCTCCAGATATCACCACAATCATGAAGTTTAGCCCTCATATAAACAACAGATTATAAATTTATTTCCTATAAGAGCCCAAGGATAAGATTTTGTGGGTTTATTTGGTTCGTTGCATGTTTTTGGGTTTGTTTGTTTGTTTGTTTGTTTGTTTTAAGTCTTCTTTATTACCATAAAAATACTCTGCTGGGAGCATAGGGTAAGTGACTCCCTGAGCACTTACTGCATGGGGCCTTGTGCCTGAAACACACAACTGTTCTATGTAATTCTAAAAATCTTCTAGTGCTGGATAAAATATATTTCCAATATGATCACCAGTGTGCTGAATCTTTACATACTTTTGGGCATATATCACATTTGTAGGGCAGCACTTTTGGGTATGCAAGTTCTGGCTGAGAGTTATTGTTATTGTGAACTTAGGGAGAGGTTTTTTTTTTTTCTTTCCTTTATGTTGAATTATAAGTTAAAATATTAAACACAATAACTGAGATAATATGAAATAAGAAGTACACTCTGGGTGCAAATTTTCAATGTTTGATCTCAAAATGTTTTGATTCCCTAAAAGTCTTGGCATTACAATTCAGACAACACGAATTTTATCTCGCTGAAATACTGGCAGTACACATTTATACTTGATAATCAGTAGGAATTAGATATCCAAATGTCTTTGAATATTTTCCCCACAGTTATTCGTGTATTGTTTAGAGAACTGAAGCATAACCAAAGATATCACAAGGGTCTATTGACATGCCTTCTGGAAAAGACTGTTAATTTAGAAAGGGGAGAATAATGTATTATAATCATGCCCTTGAAGATGTCTGAACATCTTTAAATTGGAAATGCTGAGCTAAAAACTTTTCATTTGAAAATAAGTAACATCTGCTTCATGAAACTTCAACTGACCTACCAAGAAAATGGCTGTAGATCCTCAAGAAGGTAGATTTAACTTGAGTTGTAAAATGAAAAGTTTGAATTTTAAAAGTACCTTATATTCTAAGGAGTGTAGGTCCCTTCATCTTTACTTTTGTGAGTTTATTTAATCTTGTTTAGAAGAAAATTACATATTCTGCAACTATCTGCTGACTGATGTGTTGCAGACATTAATAGGATGATGAAACTGGTAAAATGAGCAAGACTAAAATCCCTCATGGGTACTTGCACTGAACCTCAAATACACAGAGTCAAGCAGCAAGTGAGAAGAGATATTTCAATGTTAGCAACAGGGTGAAGTTGTTGGATGTCTTTCAAATTATTATGCCTGTCCAGACATTTTTTGCATAATGAGAACATCTTTCATGTGTCAGAACAGGTTTTGATTATAACTAAATAAGTGAAAGCCAGGATATGTTGATAAGGTCACCTTTAATATAAAGTTTGGTCTGAGTTGTCTTAAGTATTTATTGGAACAGTGAAAGTTGCTGATGAAGTGAGGAATTAAAAAAAAATAAATATTGTAAACCATCAAATTTTAGAGAAGATAAACATCCCCTTCCTCAAAAAACACCCAAAATGAATACACCAACACTGAGAAAAGAGATCTGTTAAAATAAACAAACAAAAAAAACTCAATAATGAAACTTAAGTTTTGTTACTTGCCATTAAAATTATTTCTTCAAACTTGTGCTAATAAATAGTCTTTTAATTGCATTTATTACATTACCCAGAAAAACTTTGCTTTGCATATGCTTGAATAGTCTCTGCTTGTAGGTGGATCTTCGTGAAAGCTTCATTTCATGGGTTCAGAACAAACAAAAGAAAGTGTTGATTTGAAGAGCACATTATTATACAAAGAATGTATTTCCAAAGGGTGCTAGGTGATTATAGGCTTAATTTATGTATCTTTTTATATTATATTATTTATATATAGTATTACCAAGTAAGATTCGTATGTTTCTTTCAAATATCTCAGAGCCACTCAATAGCTAAAATCTGTCCTCTAATATAAACTTGAGGGAAATAAACTATATTAATATGGGCTAATTGAAAGACTTAGAGGGTAGCTTCATGGATTGGTTTTTTTAGATTTTCACAAGAGATTCTGGAACTCCTCTTTGGACAAGGACTGGGAACCCACTTATTTTGGACATTTTTTCACGTTATGCTTGCTCTTAGCACAAGGTGAAAATTTGCTTTCTTAAGGGTAGTGTGAATGCTTCTAAACACTAGCTTTCTCCTTTTCCTGATTGTCATTTTTTCTAAAAAAAAATAAAAAATAAAAAATTCCTTTACATATAATTATAGCCACAATACTACAGCAGGTGAAGTCCATGAAGTTTTGCTGTAACTGCTGAAACGGGAAGGATGTTATGGCATTATCACACATGCATAAATACATATAAAACTCAGCTAAAGTGGGGACTTTGTCATTTTCCTCTGTCGTTGCATAAAAATTAGCTTCTAGGACTTATTGATGAACTTGGAATAAGTGCTATAGATCTGTAATTTGACAATCATGAAAACTTTGAAAATAAACAAATTAAAGTATTGAAAGTCCAATCTGAGTTGTAATAGCAGTGCAGCATAGGAAAGGCTGTTTCAGAGAATATATATATTAAACTTACATAGCAAACAATAATAGCAGAACCTTCAAAACAGCAGAAAAAGTCGTTTAAAATCACAGAACTGTCGAAACATGGAATAGTTTGGGTTGTGAAGGACCTATAAATATTACCTCGTCTAACCACTCTGCAATGATCAGGGGCATTGTTGACTGTCTCGGGTTGCTCAGAGCCTCACCCACCCTGACCATCAATGTTTCCAGCAGTGCTCATCTACCACCACTTTGGAATGTCCTCCATATAGATGCAGGCACAAACGTATTTTATATGTAGGGAACATTGTAATAAAGATAATTGAGTTCATGTTGATCAAAAATTGAGTGCCCTCATTAGCATGTTTTAAAATTGGTAAATCCTGGTGATAACCTAGTAAGCTATGTTGTCACAGGCCTAGGATCAGAGAGTCAGACAGGCCTTCTGAGTAGTGTTTGTGTGTTTCTGGAACATAAAAAGCACATCTCACATACCCTTCCAAAAGATCATATGCCCTCTTTTAGTCTAGTTCCAAAATTTTTTGGAACTAGAACTAAAACTAAACTACAGTTTTCCTGCTAGTATTATTTTTAAGTTGCATTTTGGAAAGGAAAGCCTGAGAGAATGTTCCAGCACTGAAGTTTATTACTTAACATTAAATGATTAAATGATGATACTTGGTATAGAAATGTTTAAGTAATTTCTTTGAAAGCTAGGAGGTAAATCAAACCCCTTTAAGCCTGCTTTGTTATTATTAGTGGAGGATGATTTACAGAAAGGTATAAAGATAAGCATGATCTTTAAACACCTCTTGTAATTCAGGGTCCTGATTCATGAGCATAGAACACATGGCAGTGGCAAAACTAGAGAGCTTACTTAACTCTAGGAATTGGGTTTTTTGTGTTTTAATGTTTTTTACTACAATGTTACATGGACCAATTATTTAGATGCATTAAGATACTAAACTGAACTAAGAACACATTATTCTAAAATAAGTTTTTAGAATATGACTTAATTATGATTTTTCTAAAGATTTACTTTATATGATCTACAGCACTCCTTAATCAACACCTCCAGGTGTGCTAGGAAAATATGATATAAGGGAAGTGTTGCACAGCAATTTTCCATTTTTGTTTCCACAAATATTGAAAATTATTTATTTATTCATTTATTTGTTAAACATGCTCTGAACTTAGCTGTCTTTCTCCCCTGCCTTCATTTCCAGGGTGTGTGTAGCTCTGGGTGTGTATATATAAATATATATGCAGATTATGTGCAAATAAATAAAATCTACATAGATGACTGATATGTTATCACAGCTAAAAACTGTAATGTGGAAGGCACTTAATTCTGCCTTTAAGCATTTATTTGTTTTTCTGTGGAAAGTAGAGTTTGGAAAATCGTCAGTTATTTTGCTTGTTTTAATTTCAATGGGCCTTTTTGAGTTTGTTTGCTTATTTGGTTTTTTTTGGGGGGTTGGGTTTTTTAATGAAAGTAATTATCATTATTACAATTTAAGCAATGTAATTTTTTCCTTTGGAGTGTGGTAAAGTTTGTTTATTCTTCAACTATAAGTCAAATCTTTGAACATGTCTGGTTTACATTTTAGAAAGAAAAAAATATCTTGTGTGCTTCCCCTCCCCTTTCCCTCATCCCAGATTCCTAAGTCTGGGTGAGGAATATGAATAACAGGATCAAATTAAAGTCATCCCTGAGAGAAATTATCTTAAAAACTGGAAATGAAAAAATGCCAGGAATACAAAAGAAAACTCACCATCAAACATGTCTAAGATAAAAGTGTAGTTCTATTTCTAATAGTAGTGTGATATCATTGATATCATTTTTGGGTATTTATGATACATATTAATAAAAAAAGCAAGTCCAATTATACTGTGAATACAGATGTGAGAAATGTGGAAGCAATTCCTTTGATTTTCCCAAGCCTTTCAGGCTACTTTGTGAGACTTCTTGTTACTCCAACGTTCAATTTGAAACATTTTAAAGTTCTCATAATTCTTGACAAACAGGTTTTTCCTTTATTATTTCCAGTGTACAAATAATTCACTGCTAATCCTAGCTGGTTGCTGGGCATCCTTCCAAAGGAAAGGTAGACAACAGGAGAAAAACAAGTGCGTTCACATAGCTTAAGCCAGAATCGGAATTGAAGTGCTTTATTAATTTATTAATGACATGTAATTAACCCACAGTGAACTATAGACTCAGGATCAATACTGGTAATATAACAGATAAATCATGTTACCAGACCCTTAAAGAGAATTAATAAACAGTTACGTATCTCCCAGCCCCCATAAATCACCCTCAGAAACACCTCCTCCCCTCTTCCCCAGGATGCCCCAGGTCCCAGGTAGCTCCCCACTGTCACTGGCCAGTGGCAAGTGCTCCCTGCCCTGGTGTGCATCCCTGCAGGTGTCCTCTTTCCAGCCATAGGCTGCTGTCCTCACCTGGCTGCTCTTCATGCTGCTTCTATCCACCTTTCAGACTGGTTCCCTCTGTGTTTCAATTTCTTTTGCTATATTCAACAGAATCTCTCCTGTGCTGGTTAGTTCTCTGGATAACCTGGCTGATAGTGGCCTTCCTTTTGTTACATGGTTACAAGAAGGATATTGAGACACTGGAGCATGTCGAGAGAGGGGCAATGAAGCTGGCAAAGGGTCTGGAACACAAATCTACAGAGGAGCATCTGAAAGATCTGGGATTGTTTAGCCAGAAACTGAGGCTCAGGGAAGACCTTATCATTCTCTATAACTGCCTGTAAGGTTGTAGACAGGTCACAGTTGGTCTTTTCTCCCAAGTAACAAGCGACATGACAAGAAGAAATGTCCCCACATTGAACCATTGGAGGTTTAAGTTGAATATTAGGAAAAATTCTTTACTGAAAGAGTTGTCAAACATCAGGAACAGGATACCCAGGGAAGTGGTAGGGTTACCATCCACAGAAGTATTTAAAAGACATTCAGATGTGATGCTTAGAGCTATGGTTTCGTGGTGGATTTGGCAGTGTGGACTCAATGGCATGAGAGGTCTCTTCTCTGGTACATTTGGAGCAGATCCCCTCACTGGTTCTGTGCACATCACACCCCACAGAGTCACTGTCCCACCTTCAGAGCTGGGGCTGCCTAGATCACCCCATGTGCAGATCACATGAGCACCCCACAAAAATCTTTATGTTACAGCTGCAGATGGTGAAAACATTCCTCTGAATAAAAAGTCTTTGATTTGATTTCATACAGACATAATTTTTGTTTGTTCAACTTGTGTCATTCTGTTCATTTACCATGTATAACCATACTTTAAGTAATTCACCCTGGTGAAGACAAAGTGCGGAGCTGGTTAAAAGAGACACAGGATGCAACTTAGAGGCATAGCAGTAGAAAAATTAAGGTATCTTAAAATTTTCCTGCTTAAATATAGGGTGGTTGTCCTTGAATTCTCAAAAGTCAAAGAGATATGTGGTCATTTCTTCAGTTAAACTGGTCTGGTCTGTTTTAGACATTTTAAACATTTTGGTTGAGACAAGGTGGATTGTCTTGTGTAAGAGATTATTTCTGTCCAAAAGATTTGAAAGGAACTTAAATTGATTGTTTTGGACTTACACAACAGTTTTAGGCTTCTAAAGTTAGTCATGGAAACATTCAGTCTTTATTGGCTATGAGTAGACATCAAAGCAGAAATTTCTTGAAATGTCTGCATCAAAGCATAATCTCCTGTTGAATTCCACAAAATATTTCCAGCAGAATACACAGTAGAATTCTGTCTATTTATAGATTATGATCCAATGAAATAATAACAAAAATGAGCTTTCAACTGAAAGAAAGTTCCTTCACTCCTCATTCTAGTTGTGGTGGATTTTTTAAAATCTCTATAAACCTGAAGAAAAGTGAGCACTGATTTCAAGAGAGGGAGACAGATAGTATTTCACAGATGATCCAAAAGAGTTTTGCCATAGGGACAGATTCTTCTCCAGAGTAAATTGGCCTCTGCCTCTACGCTTGTTATTTTTTACCACTGTTTGCCAAATCTGTTCATAGAAATCGCTAATAATGGGTAATCCAGAACCTTCCAGAGATTGCTTTTTTCAATATTTAGGTTTGTAATACTTTTTTAATGTTTAATGTTTAATTTTTATGAATGTCTAATATAAATCACTTTAGCTAGTCTTATTCCCAACTGAGATATGGAGAACAGTTTTTTCAAGCCTTCTTTTCTTTGTGTGCAGCAATAGTTTGCATATTTGATGACTTGCTACATTTTCCTTCTGCATATCCTTCTTAAGACTAAATAATAACTGTTTTTCCTGTATATCCTCATAATCATGATTTTCAGACTGTTGATCTTACCTGTTATTCATCACTGGATTTCCTCCACCCAGGCCACAACTTTCTTGAAACACTTTTTCCAAAACAGGTGTTGACTTGTTGACTTTTTGAGTTAAAGGTGTTGCCTACATGCTCTTTAACCAGTCTTTCAACTGCTTCTAATGAGGAATATTTGAACCAGGTTTAAAAGAAAAGATATGGAACTGGGGGGGGGGGGGGGGGGGGTGTGTGTGTTCTGTTGGTTGTTATTCTTTTTCTGATGAAGATTCTCATAATATAAAGACTGTAGTGTCAGAAACCATTGACTGATGTTTCATATCCTATAAAAAAGCACATCAGCTCTTCTCATTGCCATGTCTGCACAGCTCTAGAAACTCCATACCACAATTTTTCAAAGCTTTCTGCTCATTGTAGCATCAGCTGATGGCAACAGAAACTTATTTGTTAATTAATTTCATGAGGAAATAGCAACAGCAAATAATTCTCATTTACCCCAGTGACCTGGCATTGTAGACACTGGGATCAGGCCCTTGGTTAATGCCATCTGTCTAACTTAATTTTCTACAGTCTTTGGTTTTTTGCATTTGTGCATCTGTAAGTTTTCCATCAGCTTCTTTGTGCCAATGAAGAGGAGAAAAATTTCGAGATATTCTTGTTGCTGCATGTACACTCACTATGCTTTTTTCCAACAACTCAGGTCAGAATTTAATATACCAAGACAAGTTAGATTCCAAATATCTATGATGACTTTTAAACCAAGAATTAATGCTATTTAAATGGCTGTTCTGAATGACCTTGGATTCTTATAACATTTATTATGCTAAATATAGAATTGCCTTGGGATGTGATATTGCATATTTCAGAATCTATTTGCACAGATTGGAATGGAGCTTTGAATTGGTGATTATTGCATATATTATTGGATAATAATATTTATTATTATAATATTTGAAAGTTATTTTGAAAAGTGCCAATGGGAAACTTGTATTCCTGACAGACTGCCATACTTGTAGTTCCTAAAAATACAGCAAAAATTCTGATGTAAAGGCTTATCTCTTTTCATTAGCTGAAACTGGAACAAAGCAAATAATAAAAATACAGCCAGGCATGCATGTTCAAAATTGTAAATAAAATTCTCTTCTTCTTCTTCAGTCATGACTTTCTGCATTCCCTTCACTAAGTATTATCATACAAGGGTTTACTAGCAGATTGTTCCCTCAGAGAGTTCATTTAAATGAAATATATTCATAGACATTTGTAAACACAATTATTTGAACCAGAACAGAAAAGCTGAGCTGATTCACTTCTGGAACAAAATACCTTACGTGCTTCATGGATTCAATCAAAAATAACCAATGACATCCAAAACTCTGATATTGATTATTCTCAATTATTTCTTCCTAAACAATTTAAAAATAAGAGGTCTGTGAGATTATTGGGTGAATAGCAATTCAACTAGCAAAAACATCTAAGAAAATTATAAAGGGTAAATAATACACAAGATGGACATGGAGAAAAAATAAATTATATGAAAAGGTTATGAAAAAACACCATTTGAAATTAAGAATAGATTTTAGAGTCGGAAAAGGAATGGATGGAATTGATTTATGAAGCATAGAACTATATAAATTTGTTTAGAATGTGGAATCAGTTACAATATTCAGGTCTAGTGTGTTTATTACTTTAACCCATCATACTCTGCTTCAGTGCTCAGAGTGACAACACATTAAATAAATATTTCTATTCTGTTGTTTCACTCAGGAAATTTGTATACTGCAAATATATTTTTGATGCTAGAAGAATAAAATATTTACTTGACAATATAGTACATATAATGCCACTTTGAAGCAAAATTTGCTTATCAGGGACAGGTATATTAGATTTTTGATCTGGGAAACATTTTTCTCTAGGGCAGCAACTATCTGGCAACAATCAAGGTTATTTTGCTGGAGTTACGGTTACATGTGAGATCTCTGTCAGATCTCTATAGACTCAGGATGCAGAATACAGCAACAGGGCTCTTTTGTTTTACTCTGCTTAATGGTATGACTTATTTTAAAATATAAGTGTTTAAAGCTCCAGGCATTCTGGGAAGTCATTGTTACAGGTGTTGTTCATTAATCCCCACAGTAGAGTTGGTGGATGTAAGTAACTGGTGGAGTGAACTGTAACTGTATTTGAAAAGAACAAAATAGACTACAAACAGTAATAAACTCCAAGACTTTTGGTATAACCAGTAAAAGTAACTAATAGCTAGGGATCTTTGTTATATTGAGATGGACTTGAATTCAGACTTTGCAATAAATAGAAATATTTTGGTATTTAGCTTCTGATTTTCCTTCAGAATGACTTGTGTTTTAGTTTTCTACCCTTTCTTGTACCCATGAATTACAAAGGCTTAAAATAAAAGCTGACTTGAAAATGTAAATTGGCAGATACAGTGTTATACAAATCAATGGGTATCTCATATTTTGAGATAAAATTATGAAGAATGGTAAGGCCAGAAATGGAGAAGAAACTTAATATTCAACCTCAAGCGAAAGAGTTAACTTTGGCAACTGGTTAACAGCTCTGCAGTTACCAAGATCAGGATAGACATTCACACAGCTAAACGGCAAGGCTGGATGTGAACCTGCTTTGCTAAACTTTCAGGTCAGTAGAAAAATGTGTTGCATAAGTTGTGGTTGATACAGGCAAACTTGTATGATTTTGTAAGGGGATTTACCTCATGTTGAAAGAGTAAAAGTATTTGACATGATGTCTCTCATTTCAGTTTCAAAGCACTTTTGTCTGAACACTACTTGTGTTTCTGCTTCTGAACAGACTTGCAATAGAAACACGTTGTCCAAGCTTTAACCAATCTATATCAACTCTGGTTTTCAAGTCCAAACTGTCTGTTGTAATCCACTAATTTAAAAGGAACATAGGAATTTACTTCTTTTCCTTCTCCATGTTCTTTTGAGGGGATAACTTTAAGTGATGATACCATTCTTCATCTTAGACCTTTTTCTGGGACGGGAGAGAACAAGGAATGAAGATCAAGTAGGAGAAGGTCACTGATTTCCTAGATTCAAATTTTGAGGACTTTTGAGGTTCTTTTGAAATAGATATTAGTTTCTGACTTCTGTTTGAGGTACAAATCCCAAGACTAGATAGTATCCTGCCCTATCCACGAAAGTAACTACCAATCAAGGTACATGTAATTGAATTATTACACTAAAGAACAACATTTTTTATATAGCTGCCATGAAGGAAAGACTGGCAATTAGTGCTGCAGTGCCAGTATCACTAACAGACTGTGTCATTATTTAGGAAATTAGGTGACACCATGCAGCTGCATGTGGTTTCAAATCTTAAAACCAATTACAGATTAGTAAAAGAATATAATCCCAGACATGATTCTAAATAGTGTATGAAGTTTTCACTAAACAGAAGTGTCCTAATACTGATAAATTATCCCATGTAAAACAAGGCTTCATGTTCTTCAAAATATGGTTTATGTCAGACTCATTGACCTGACATAATTAGTAGCTAAAGCGTAAGAAAAATATTCCAAATTCCTCTGGTTCTAACATTTGAAGCTCAGAAAGTCTCAATTTTAAAAAATTATTATTTGACTCCTTTATTTTTTTTTTCTTATGTAGAAATACTAGAATATACAGCAGTAAATTCTCTAGGAATATTTTAATCATTCACTAATAATATAAGTAATATGTTATATAATAATATATTTTATTATGTAATAATATGTAATAATATATATTATATTATTATAAAATAATAGTGAATAGTTCTATATATATATATATAATATATTATATATATATATATAAGCTATTGTTCTAATCTAAAAATATAATTCTACAGTATTATAGGATCAATGGGACTCCTAGAGAGGCAGGGTACACCGATATTGAACATGCATGCTACACTAAGATATTAAGCTGAATCTATCATTCCCTTAACAGCTGTTTATATACAGTTATTTGTAACTGTCAAAAGCCTCTTTTGTAATTTCAAAACTTCATCAGGAGTTGTGGCAAAATAATTGAAGCTGAAGTAGTTATGGAAGAACTACCACTGCTAGAAAAGGAAGTATGATGAATCAATGGAGTGACAACCACAGCTCAAGGCAAACCACAATTAGGATTCTCATACAAGAATTTTAGTAAAACAATTGTTTTAATTAATTTGAGAACTTAAAAACCCCTTAATTGTTCAGGAAGTGAATTTTTAACACTTTCTGAAATTTGACCTCTGGGTTTTGCCAATTTATCTACATGATATTAAGCTAATTCTGCATCTGTCTATTTTTGATGTCTATGATAATCCCCCTAAAGAGGTTGATGAAGAGCCTGGAAGGGACTTCTTATGAGGGGAGGTTGAGGTCACTTGGTTTGTTCAGCCTGGAGGAGATTGAGGGGACATCTCATTGTGGTCTTCAATGTCCCCACAAGAGAAAGCAGAGGGACAGGTACTATACTCTTTGCTCTCTTGCCCAGTAACAGGGTTCAAGAAAATGGCATGACAGTGTGCCAGGGGAGGTTTAGGTTGGATATCAGGAAAAGGTTCTTTATCCAGAGGGTGGCTGGATACTGGGACAGGCTGGCCAGGGGAGTGATCACAGCACCAAACCTGACAGAGTTTGAGAAGCATTTGGACAATACCCTCAGACATATGGTGTGATTCTTGGAGAATTTTGTGCATGGCCAGGACTCAACGACCCTGATGGGTCCCATCCAACTCATAATGTTCTACGATTCTATGTTTCTATAAAGATTTTGTTAATAGACCAGTGTAGAATAATCACTGAACTGAGAGCCTGGAAGCAAAGACAAAAACATTTGAAATTGAAAAAGAAAATCTTTTTAAGGAAAAATAAGTCCATTAAGATGCCCCTCTGTTGAATTTAAAATTAAAATGAAAATTACTTGAGACTGATACTGGGCCGTGGTGAATAGGACACTATTCACTGAAGAGTATTCCCTATTCATTATTGAAGATAGAGCATGACCAAAGAGCCTGTGTTCTGAGTAAAGCAATATCTCTGCTGTTCAGCAAATGTTGAGAACTGTTTCATATTTCTATTTCTTAGTGCAACATTATTCTGTGAGGTGTATTTTGCTCACTACTTTGAGCAGAAAATGGTGTGTAAAACTGTCTTTATACCCAGAGTGGTCTTTCACACTGTTTGGCTTTCATCCTCTCAAAACAGAGAAGCTAGAAGACAGTTCTGCAAAATAAATTCTAAGCTACAATATGAATTTATCAATTAATAGTTGTCTCAAGTAACTTAAAAATAATTTTAAAGAAAGGACACCTAGATATAGGATACATGATATGTGTTCAATATAGGAACTCATTAAGCCTAAAAAAATATTTAAAAATATATTATAAATGTGCACAAAATAAAATTCATTTATACATAAACCTGCTATATTTAAATGTTTGGACCATGAGAATCAGTTTTCTTTGTGTTTTGTGTTATATCTATGTATTTGAGCAAGGCTAACTAATTTTTCTCTTTTTAGTCCTATTTTTTGCCACTGCACTTTGCTAACCTTGCATAACATCTGAACTTGCATAACACTACACACAATCAATGCTTTCAAATACTGAAGACAACTTGCTTCTCTGAAGCCATATTAGAAGACTATAGGTATTTCTTTTGGGAGTCTGCCACTCTGAGACTAAAATATCCTTATAGAGGTTTTTACTTTTCCTGGAAGGATTTATAATTCCATTCTTCAGACAAAACTGAATGTCTTCAGTATCTCAAATTCTATCCATCTTAAAAGGTGCATTTTTCAACTAAATTGTAACAAATCTTAAGGTAACTTAAAATTTCTGAGTATGTTAGTAGGTTACAAAAGATGCTATTAAGTGATTTACAAAGCCAAGTACTAAGTTTTCCTCTGGTAATGTTTTCTTTATTATCATTAATTGAAAGTAATTTATAGTTAATATAACAGTACTAAGTCTTGTAATTGAATGTAGATAATATTTTTATTATTTATTTATTATTTTAAAATAATTTTTCCAGCACCTTCTGGCTTTTTTCTTATAGATTAAGATTTTCACCTCAGAAGCAGGGTAAAGAAGAGAGGAATTTAAAAATTTGATGTAATGATGACCACTTTAGAGAGAATATTAATTAAAATTTTGGTCCAAAATTTTTCATTTGTCTATAAGGTATGAACAGGTGTAACAATTTTGCTTGTCACATCATTGCACACAGGTCTTGATTAAGCCTGCCAAGATCTTTCTTGCTCTGTTTCCTGAGTGCAATGATTGTGCTCATCCCAACTTTCAAAAAATTGAAAGAAGTTAATCTGTTTCTCTGATCACAACATGAATTTTGAAATGTGATATGAGTCTTCTATAGAGCTGCAAAAGGTGAAAAAAACCCATTCATAATATGTTCATCACAATTTTCTGAAACCTGATTATCTAATAGTTGGGATATTACATTCTTCTTTGGTACCTTTACTGATAGTATGAAAAGAATGGAATGGAGAACACTAGCAAGGGCTTTCTAGACTGCTAAAAAAATACATCATGCTGAATTAATCACTGTCAGAACACAATTTGACTCTTTCTGTTTTCTTATTGACTGCTTCCTTTTTCTTTTTTTTTATCTGATATTCATGATTATTCATATGAGTCATCCTCTCAGTTTTGGATCTCACTCCTATCTGAACATAAGCATCACCAGGATAAAAACACAATATTTGAAGACCCTAGATGAATCTTGTTTGTTTGCTTTGAAAATGTTATTCATTACAATATGTATCTTTTAATCTTTAGACTTTGGACACAGATATTTTTGTTCTGATCAGCAGGGGAAAAATGCTGTTTGATCAGCAGCTTGCTTTCTCTGGAAATCCCTCCAAAACTAACTAACTAATCAGACTTCTATTCTTGCCATCTTTTCTGTTTCCACTCTTTCTATGAATATTTCTATTGATAAAAATAGCAGCAGTAATTATAACAATGTGAAGCAAACAAAAAACCACAACCTAGCACGCATTTATTTCCTGCAGACACTAATTTGCCAAGGACATCTAAGCAATCAGAGAGTATTTCAAGGCAACTTCAGAAAATATCAGTGTTTTACCAACATTTAGAAATGTTAGTCTGCTGATGTAAGATTCTGTGGTTTGACTGTGAATTGACTTTACAACTTCTGGGATAAATCAGGGAAGCCAAGTTCCTGTCTCAGATTTTCCCCTTGTTTATATCAGTTTTACAACAATACATTCCTGTCCTACAGAAGATTCTCGTCTCTGATATCATTGTTACTGAGGAGATCATCTTACTACATTTAGCAGAGGTATAGGATTAGAGTCACATGACATTACACTGTCTCTAACACCCAGCTACAAAATTCTTGTACGTTTTTTAGCAAGTTCAAATTGCGTCCTGTATTTTTATTTAAAGTGAATAATCTTATAGTTCATTGAGAGATAGGAACAGATACAAAAAAAACCCACACAAATTGGAGAGAAACTTCTAGATCTTCATACTTAGCCAGGTAAGGCATTAATTGTAATAGTACTGAGCATAATTCCAGAAGACTGAAAAAAAATATGTCCTTCTTACTCTTCTCCACCGACTCTTCCCTCCCCCTCCCCACCCAAAAAATGCAATTAATCTAATGTGAAAGTCATGGAAGAGGTAAGAAACCTTTTTTCTCCAGAGAAGAGAGCTTAAGTATGCATTAATTTATTAATACAGAGGTTTGTCTAGGGGACAGAGACATAATATCTAAATAACAAGTTACTGTGAGAGGACATATGTAACTGTCAATCAAAGGATAGATGATGCTACATGCAACTGCAGTAACCCTTCATCATTTCCCTTCCCAAGCATGTAAATATAACTTATACACTCAGCAGAAACTGAAGATTATAGACGAATTATAAAATATCAGGCACTGGATGTTATCACAGGGGTACTTCAAATCATACTGAAGAGGTTAAAGTAAAATATTTAATTCCTATGGAAAGCTAATGCTAGGTGTCTGACAGAACAGTTCATGTGAGAGGACATGACAAAGCTTCTCTCCACTGGATATCATCTTTCACAGCCTATATCTGTACCAAATCGGTCAAGTGTGCTGGAGACATTGTCACAGCTAATTGAAAAGTTTTTGCAATGTAATTTGTATCTGAAGCGCTAGCTGTGATTATGGAATTTTTTTTTTTTTTCAATACCTGTATGCATTCTTTCCTCTTGAGTGAGGTTATCTAGATTTAGCTGCCTATTTTTCCTATGACCACATTTTTTCTCTTCCTTTAATATAATTAACATTATTCTTGGCTTCACTTTTTAACTCATAACATACTGTTATATATCCCTCAAAGAATGCTAAAGCGTGCCAAATACATAAACGAGGAATATGGACCAAATTATATTTTCATTTTTATCGACTTAATTTAGTCTCCTATAATCCTTCTATCAGTAAGTCCCACAGTATTTCTCTTTCACCCATTCCAATAACATTTAAACAATAACCTTGATTGACCTTTAAGGGTGAGTGGGTTAGGAAGAGGGAGAAATGCCAAAATACTGTAGTGCAGGATGCAAGTCCTGAAGAATATATTTCAACCTTTATCTTTTCAGATCATTCTTTCCCCGAATCTTATAGGATCTAAAAGATCAACCTCTGTCTTTATTTACAGCTGCTTGAATTAATTCTGAGGGTAATAATACTAAATAAGAAATCTTTTATGTCTTTCATCAAATTTCATGCACAATGAATTGGGTCTATGGTTTCATGGATGATACTTCATGAATAATTTCATTGTGTTAATCCAAACTTTTATTCATTAGTATAATAACTATTTTCTGCCCTCGTATCCCTCCCTGAGGCCCACTACTAATAATTTTCCTGAACCTGGGCTTCATGGCACTTACCAGAACCCTTTGATCCCAGGAGTTTTCCCAGTTTTAAATCCACACCACTCTCCACTTATCTGGTGCATATGTAGTCAACTTCTATATGAGGATAGAACAGTGTTGAAAAATTTACAATAGCCAATTTAGGCAGGACTCACTGGCATCCCCTGGCTACCCAGCAGGCCAATCATGTCATTGTTGAAGGCTTTCAGGCTCATAAAGCATGCCTTTAATCTCCATAAATCCATATTGACTATTTCTTTTGGTGGCTGCTTCCTGCAACAAGGAAGAATGGGAAACCAAGGAAAAGTGACCTTGAGAGAACTTGGGAGGTAAATTTTTTTTCTTGGAAACTTCTTTTGAAGCATGGATTATTTAAAAATATCTTGAAAGAATATGAAAAATGAGCTCTTTTTGCCATAAACCAAGGGTAATTTCTTATAATAGGTAATTATTTGTAATAATAATAGATAGTGAGAAATTTTCTGCAGAAAGCATGCAATTAGTATTATTTATCCCTATTTTAATTACGTGATTTAGAGAGACAACTCATGAATACTTCTACACTATTCAGACATACAGCAAAAAGTATACCCATGGCAACATGAGATAGGTCTGCTTCTTGTTATCCTTGTTCTTCAAACCACATATACTGGCTTTCTCTTGGAAGAACCTTTTGTGAATTAGGAGTGATGTGCTGCAGATATGGCCCTTGGGCTGTGCACAGCTCAGTTTGTGAAGTTTCTCTGGTCGTCTGTAAGGCTCCATGTGCTATCTATTATACTTCTGGAAACCACGCTGTTGGAATTACAAAGACACTGACACTTGAAAATGAATGAGGGTAAATAGCTGCTGAAGCCCAGCTCCTTTAAAGCGGTCTATGGTAAAACATTCAATGGTCATATTGTGCTGGTTGGATGAGGTTTAATAAAAGTGTGCTCTGAAAAATAACTGTAGTGAGAGACTGCCTCCTCAAAACTATTTGAAGCTGAGACCATGAAATTTAGAACTGTTGGTGTCTGGGACTTCAACTTGAATGTGAATTCTCATAGGCCAAAGCTCTCAATGATATGAAATAAAACTTACCTCTTGCTTACATAAAATTAAAATAACTTAAACCCAAATTAACACACCACACACCATAATCAAACAGATTAATCAAAAATCAATGTAGAAATAACCATATTTTAACCTAGTTCCTGGAACTCTGAAGAAGATTTCAAGAAAGAAAAGAATTATAGGAATATTAGGGATTCCTATTTAATTGTTTTAGAGAATACTTAACTCTAAGAAAATTGAAAATTCAAGACAAGGATATAGAGACATTGATTCTGTTTTGAACCATTCTCCTGGACTGCCACATGGCTGCATTTAAAAGTCTACCTTGAGTGGCAAAGTATCTGGGTAATATTAACTGAGACTAAGGAGAAACCTCATTGTGGTCTTCATCATCCTCACCATAGAAAGTGGAGGGGAAGGTACCAATCTCTACACTCTCATGACCAGTGACAGGAGTTGAGGAAAGGCATGAAGTTGTGTCCGGGTAGGTTTAGATTGGATACCAGGAAAAGGTTCTTCACCCAGAGGATGGTTGGGCACTGGAACAAGGTCCCCATGGAAGTGGTCACAGCACCAAGACTGACAGAGGTCAGGAAGCATGTGGAGAATTCTCTCAGGAACATGGTCTGACTCTAGATCATTTTGCATAGGGCCAGGAGTTGGACTCAATGGTTGTGATAGGTCTCTTCCAAATCAAGATATTCTATGATTCTGATTCTTTGATATATGAAGAACAAATTGACTGTTCTGTTACATGAAGCACTGAGATGCATACAAAAAGTTAATTTCAAAAAGCCTTGAGGAATATTGCTTTTAAGTAATTGAATCAGAATTCTGTATTATGCCTAGTGTTCCTGTTTTTCTGGCACACAATCACCAGATGAAATGTGGGAACATGTGCCATGCAGCACACAGATAGTTAAGTCTAACACATCTGGAACTGGTGACCTTACTGGGCATGGTCAAGTGAGCTGTGTGCACATGAAGGCAAACTATGCATGCACAGTGGTCATTTGTCTGGAAATACAGAGGAAAAAAAGGGACAACAAAAGACTAAGTCTTTATTTCTCGCCTGAAGAAAATTGCAGTTAAGCTAAGGAAACCAAGATATATGGCCACCATGGTTTTCCTGTCCTTGCAAAGATCATCACAACTTTCTGTATCAGAGACAGTAGATATTAATCACCGATGGAATGGGGTCTGTTTTAACAGAAATGAGACTACAGTTCAAAGGTTTTGTGCCACTTTGATAGCAGATGTCTTTAAGAATACAGCCTCAGTCATTTGCTGGAAGATGTTTTCTCACTGGACTCATTTCCTGTTCTGAGCTTGTCTCTATTGCTCATCTTTTGAGGACTTTAAATTAATGTGATGTGCTGAAATTAATTACTTGAGGGTCGAATTTTGAAAAGTTGATATGTCTGGCTAGTTTCATCATTAATGAACAATGAATGAGTTAAAATGAACCAAGTTTCAGCAGCTGCCCTTAGAGTTCTGTGTAGCTTCTCCCAAGCTTATTTTCTCTTCATAGGAGGTGTCATTAAAATAATATGAAGTGTAGTAGCTAATTCTTTCTCTTTTTTTTTTTTTTTTGCAGAGCACAGATTTGACCAAACACAGCCTGAGAAACTTAATCTGATCAGACTTTCTTTGACCAAGGGTTTGAACTAGATGATTTCAAGCTTGCTTTCAGCCTGGTCACTCCACGATTCTGTGATCTACAAAATGCACTGAGCTAGGAAGTGTAATGAAATTAAAGGTTATCCCTGCATTGGGAAAACCAGTAAATGCTGGTGATATGAGTGCAATCATCCTAAGATTTTCCATCTTTCCAAAGGAAAAAAATATTTTTTTCCAGAAAGACATGTATAGAAAATTTGTACTCAAAAGTTTAAGTGACAAAATATATATTGTAACATGAGATTTAGTAAATATCAGGAAACCTTAAGTGAAGAATTTCAAATTGCAGGAAAAATTCATTCCAAAGTACTATGCAAAAAGAAATTGTGTGTACAGTTTTCCAGAAACCAGTGGAGAGTAATTCATTTGTAGTTAAACCTTGCAAACTAATTGGGTCATGGTTTTTTTTACTGTGATCTATCTTACTACCTCCAGTGATGCCATCTATAGTTTAAGCAATTACTGATCCTGAGTGAGTATTTTATAATCTGGTCTTCAAATACCTATTTTACAGATGTATTGATATTTTTACCAAAGGAAAATTAAAAAGGAAATTTTAACTGAAAGGACCATGCTATTAAGGTAAGATTAAATTTAAAGTATTTTTCTCAGTAAACATGTAGAATACATATGACACGTAGTTGCATTTGACTGATTTTTGCAGAGCTGACTTTTGAAAAATGGCTTTCCATTACTGAAATTTGGTGTATTTATGCCAAAATATGTTTTTGCAACAATTTAAAATAAAGACACAAAAATCTGTCCTTTTTTCTATTCGAAAGCAAAAATAAATATTTAATTTGCATGAATACTAACTATTCAAAACCAGTTATAAAAATAAATGGGAGACAATGTTTCTTGCAAATTATTCCAGGTGGTGATTAAATCATTAAAACCAGCCCTAATACCAATTTCAGCAAAGCCATTGAAAAGGTATCATATAAGAATATTTACCTGCAAGTGTAGAGAAATTGAGAAAGCTTCTCCCAGGTCTATAGCAGAGCACAGAAGGAGTGCAGGAAGAAACATCATGCCTTCCTGGGCAGGAGCCCAGTGTCTGGCTGAGCCAACTTTTTGACTTACAGTTTCAGGCTCAGATCCATAGATATATAAAAATATACCGTTGTATATTTTTTTTTTTTTATTTTACCTCTATTTTTGATATCTTCTGAAGTAAAATTTTTTTAAAAAAATTAGAAGATTGTATCAAACTGCTTCCAGATGCAGATTGGTACATCAAGGATGTAGCTCACCCAGCAATTCAGAGGTAACTGAAAGTTAGTTATACTTAAGCTCATCACCCAAGCATTTCTATGGAATCAATAGAGATAAATGCACCTCCAAGAAGTGTGATTCTCTTCATTGTAAGATAACACTAAAGGAGTGCATTGTAAGGAGCACTGAAAAGCCTGAATCTTCTGCAGAAAATCTTTATAACCCACGAGCTCTAAATACTGTCTGGAAAAGCATACTGGTTAAAATCACCAGACAGTTTTCCTGGACAAGGGATAGCTCTCCACACCTCTTTCCTGCTATGCTTTCCACCTTATCATGCATTCCTCCATCATATTTGTTTATAAAGTACTGGACAAAACTGACCATTGGACTGACACAATACAGCTCTTCTTACATCCAGTGCATTTATTACCTCACAGTCTTAGATTAATTTAAGAACGGAAGCTTATCATTCATGCAAATGTGATGGCAAACTTCATGCAAAAGAACCCAACATATACACACAGTATGTGTTTTGTCAACTCTTCTGGAAAAGGCTAATAATAAGCATATCTCCACATCTAAAGCATCATATTTTGTCTAAGTGGCATGAGATGAAGATGTTCTGTTTGGAGACAATTACAAAGAACACTGAAGTAATTGCATCCATCTTTTCGATCAACTTTATTTTCTGTTTTCATTATATAATTTATGTGTATAAATTTAATCATTTTGGTGGCTGACAAATTAAAAATAAATAAATAGGGATGTTTTCTGTGGTTTATACATAACTTGTCAAGCTGAAAGGTTTGAAACATATTTCTTCTTTTGTTCAAAGGAAAGCAGCTGATACAGGATACATTTCTTTATTTTCATGTGACAAATACTTCTCTTTAGCTGTGGGTGGTGAGTTGCACTGTGGTGTAGATCTGCCTTATACAGGAAATAGATGTGTGAGATAATTGTACAAAGGAGGAAAAATTACTGGCAGAGGAAGTGAGGAAGAAAAAACTTTCCTAACATCTGCTCTTTGCATTACAAAGGATCAAATTCAATTATGTGCCAGACCCCTAAAATTATGAAACTTTTGAAATATTCCTTTTATGATTTCCTAATCACTGGTTCGCTTAAACTTCAAGGCTGCTGTCTACTTATATTTTTAGATAATTTTTTCATCCTTAAATTTGAAAATATATTTCCCAAATCTCAATTCTTAAATTTAAAAGTAGATGGTTTTAACACCTGGTATTTGTAGAAATGTAATGAGTATCAAATGTATTTATAACGAA
Organism: Sitta carolinensis; assembly: GCA_032173965.1. Lineage (NCBI taxonomy): Eukaryota > Metazoa > Chordata > Aves > Passeriformes > Sittidae > Sitta > Sitta carolinensis. The sequence continues at coordinate 37,562,535 of JAVUNC010000004.1, read as the reverse complement.
CATGTAGGATATGACAGAAGAAGAAATTAATTCATATGCAAGATATTTGTATTTATTTTCTGCAATTATTTCAGCAAATCAGCATCCTGTCAGAAATGCTAATGGAACTAATGAGTAAAAAGTTCAAGAAACTGTAAAATGTATAGATGTTTCCCCAACAACGAAGTATAGAAAAATGACACTGATGCTTAATTACATTTGTCTTTAAAATTTAACAAACTCTGGACAACTGATAAAAGCCTGATACATAAAACTCACTCTTGTATTTAAATGCATCCAGTCTGGGAACATATCAATCCAGCTGTTTTTTGGTTGCTGTTTTAATTAAGAAATGAAGTCACCAAAGCTCAGAGACCAATCTCTTATCACTTACTTTAAAGAACATCATTGACATTTTTTTCTGTACCCTAAACAGAAATCTCTGGCTTGGCTTCAAGAACAAAGCACCAAAAGAAATAATATTAAAGTATGGCAGGAAAAGGATCACGCCTTTCTATTGAAAAATACACCCCTTTCAAATCACCTGGTTTTCTATGCAAGACAGATTCAGCCTTTACTAGGAATCAGACCAGAAGTCAGGGCTTACCGTTTCTCATTCTTTTTGCATTGATGCATGGATATTTCAAACAGCTAAAGAAAATATCTTCAATAGAATTTTTAAAAACAAGTAGACAGATGGAACAAAAAATCAAACAGACCCCAGTTCCCTGATGCTCTGGAACATTTATTCTGATTTCCTTCTCAGAGTGTTTTATGAGTTCTTTTCAAGATTTATCCTAAAAATCTTTCATTGCTATGATTTTTTACAAGCTTGTTGGGTAAATATCTGGTGTGTTGAAAATTTGAATTTTCTCAACTGCTGCTAAAACCATCTAGGCTGGCATTTGTCTGCTTTATTTACAGCGTAGAAATAGTTAATATGCTGTTCTTAAAGACAGTGTCAGGATCTGCATCTTAAAAAAAAAAAAGAGAAAAATTAACAGTGAAGCACTAAAATGAAAAAACAAACAAACAAACAAAACTATTAAGCTCTTTAATTTTGCTGATGGAAGACTTTCCATACATAATCCCCTTGATGGTAGCTAGTGTTATTAGAAAATCTAATTAGCTATTAACAACTACATTTGCAAAGAAATGTTTACTCAAATAGACATATTTGTAAACACTTTGTATGACTATAATTTCTTGCATGAAATCTTATTATTTTGAAGGAAAAAAAAAAAAAAAAAAAAGGATTACTGGAGATGAAGTATAATGCATCAAAAGATACCTTAATGGAGAAATTCCCATACTTTGTCTAGAAAATCACTGGTTTTGTTTATTATAAAGAATGAATCCTCTATGGTCAAAGCAGAGACAGATGAGGAAAATGCATTCATGGAAAACATTGCTGCACTCAATACAGTTGCTGCTGTTACTTATTTGTCTTCTGTTTCATACTTCAAGAGATGCATTTTCTTCATGATCTCCATCTGCTGTTGCAGGAAAAAAGTGCCTAAACTTGGAATCTTTTGTTTCTCAGACTAACAAAATCCACTCACATCTAAACATATGATTAATAAATATGAATACTGAAGAAAAACAAACTAAAAATAAAGGAAACTGTACAAAGCATCTCATTATTCAATAAAAATGTGGATTCTAGATACCAAAGAAGAATACAAACATTCAGAAATGCCAAAATCTAACTTTTAAATGTACTTTCATTTACTTTCTAAAGGACAACACTGAATGCCTTGTAGCCACTGAGAATTATTAAACTTCATGACAAAGTCTTCACATTTTTAAACAAGAGTAATAAGAACTAGCCTCACTATAGATGATATTAATACTTATGGAGCTTTTTTATTTGGTTGTTGGTTTTTGGTTTATGTTTTTGTGGATGTTTTTTCCCCACAGAAATAAAAGTCTGATAGTGAAAACAAGAAGTGGCAACACATCCAGGTTGGTTCAATGAAATGAAGTTTTAAATTTGGTATTAAATGCAAAGGAAAACAGATGAGATGTCTTTCCAAGATGGGAAAAAAAAACCAATAAAAACAAAATATACTCATTAAATAAAAGGTGAGGAAAATATATTTTAAAAGCATTATATTTTTAATAATCTGCAAGTATATTAAAATTTTGATGGGTTTGGATTTTTATAATGTCAGTATTTTTCCCTTTTCATTGTAACTTCTGTGTCTGGACTTAGAGAAAGAGTAGCCATCTTGTTTACAGCATATTTAATCTATGCTTTGATTTCACTGCTTACTTGATCATGTCTTCTCTCTAACCTTTCTGTAGGGAAAAAAACAGGGGACTATCAAGCAATGTATAAGTGGTATGAGAAGCTGCGAAATAGGAAAAAGATAATCCTAGTGACACTGTGTCTCTGGAGTACTATAAACTGAGTATCATAACCTGAATTTCACTATCCAAAATAGTGAAGGATAAATTTATTCTCTATTTCTTTTCTGCTGTCAGGGAAAAAGCTCAGCTAATGTAATATGTCAATAAAATATGACATCCCTTAGTCAATCTGGACAATGACATGTGAGAATGGAGCTGAATTTCTGTCCCATTCTCTCTTTGTGCTTGCAGACTTTTCTCCTCTGCTAATTTCAATACAGCTACACAGGAAGTTCTAGTAAAGATAAGATGCTGATGCTGATGCATCATTTCTGTGGCATAGTGTAGTCCACACTGAGAATTATGCTGAGGTAGAAATCTACTTTACAAATTGATTAAGAATAAAGTATATATTTATATTTGACAGATCTGCTTGTGCACAGCTGTTTGCTTAAAATAATCTCTTAATTTAAACAATTTTTCTTCCCTCCCTCATTTGTCCCTCACAAGATCAAGACAGGTATAAAAAGGGAACATCAGCGTGTTTGTACATTGTCAGAAGAGCTCTTAATTTCTAGTTACATAGCCACATGCTCTCCTGCACTACCATAACTCACTGACATTACTGAGATGCCACCGAAGCTACAATCTGGTTTGAAAAAAATTGTTCTTGTTGTTGAGGATGAAAAAGTCTGAAACAAAATTAGGTAGGCAGACTGTCATTTAGAAATGTAACCCACTGGATTTCATCCAGAGAAGCACATCAAGTAATGGACACTCTATAGCAACATTTCTAATACCAAAGATTTGCAGTACTTAATTCTTTCATGCTTTGAATTATTTTGTTTCTAATTAGTTGTTTTCCTGTTACACTTCAACATTATAGTAAAATAATCAGATTAATTAAAGGTATGAATAACTCTAGAAAAATGTCTTCCGCCTTTTAAAATTTTTGTCCTAGAAATGGCTCTTTGCAAAAACCATGCTCTGTAAACCAAGAGTAATTTTTTTTTAACTCAGATAATAGTAATAGTAGCATTTAAACAAGCAACGAAAAAAAACAATTTTATTACAATAGAAGGAAAGCAGCAGAAACTCTCTGGATTTCATTTTGGTTTTCCCTTTTGACTCCTTGTTTTATACAGAAAAAGTTCAAAAATAATGTAGAATGGCCCAATCTAGAATACTAGAGAAGTGATCAAATTTGTGTGAATGTGGGCCAACTCCAGAAATAGTGAAGTAGCTGGGAACAGCTTCAGGTAATTGCTTGAATCTCTACCTATGTCGTTGCCCTTGATTTTAAATAGAACAAAAAAATAAAAATAAAAGAGCCTGATTATCCATTAAGATTATTAATGCTTATGCTATTATAAACCATCTGCTCTTCAGGTTATTTCTTCCATGCAACTAGTTTAGCAGCATATGATAATCTATTATCTGCTACAATTTGCACTTTAATAATTAAAACTGTGTTATCAAAAATCCAGAAAAATTGCAAGACGTGCAAATAGGTGATTTGAGTTTCTAACAAAGGTGTTTAAATGGTACATTCTCTTATTATTCAGACACTTGTTAGAAAAGTACATCTCTGGAATAATGTGTACTTTACACTATAAATAAATAAAAATTTAGATTAAATTTATTATGAAACATTAGGTAGAGTTTATGATTTCTCAATTAATGTTTTTGCTAATTTAAATAATATTTAATATTATTGTCAATTTCTCTCATATATACTTGAATCAATCCAGCTAACCTACTATATATTATCTGAAATCTGGATATTATGAGGCATCTGAGCCTTTGGATATTTTTATAAACTCATATGGGAAAACCTATTACAATATGTTCATCAGTGACATACGGAACAAATTAAAATGAAACATTTTTATATTGTTTTACTTAGTGTAAATTGAAAAGCTAGATCATATCTCAATCAAAATGTTTTTGCTCTCCTAGAACTGGCAGGCCTCTTCAATGTATGTGAGATTCTCCAGCTATAATATGTCTTTAAACTTTTGAACGTTTAGGACTATGAAAGAGATTTCATAAAATATAACGATCATGAAAGCTGACAAAACTAGGAACAGCCAAAGACAAATTTGGAATCACTAACCGTTGTGTCACTTTGCAATGATGCAGTCATAAAATAGTACTATGTTGGGATATGATGATTTGATTTGCATTTAATCTGGAAGTCGCAGTATGCACACACATAGAAAGAGAGAAAAACAGCTAGGCAGAAGGAGGGAAAACCTCAGTGCTGACTTAGCGCCCCTCTGCCATGGACAAAACACATAGAAAATAAATCCATTTTTATAAGTCAAAAATATTTCTGAACAGTTTGTACAGCATTTAATCAGACGAACTGCTCCTTTGATGAATCTGCAAGTGACCAGGGAAAAAGACTTCTGTTAACCCACAGATCTCAGTGAAAAAATACCCCTTGGAGAGAGTTTTTGAAATCATATTTTTGCCAAACATAGTCTGTGTTTAACCTTTGTAAATGTCTATATATGGTCTGTAAGCATTTTTTTGCAACTACTGTGTTGCAAAATCAATCTAGCAGTCTAATCCAGAACAGGTGTCCAATGCATGCCTTTGCAAGATTAACATGGAGAGCACAGCCTTATGGACAATTTTAGTAACTATGATTAGCATTAAGAGGAAAATTCCCCCTCCATACTCCTGGTGTGAAAGGATCCCTTTTCAGCACATGTGCTGCTTCTCCACACAAGAAAGGGAGCAGGATGTGGGGTCAGGCTGAAGCGGCAGGGCTAAGCTGGAAATGGAAGAATCTATGTGCTGCAGTGCAGGAGGCATCAGTCAGCAGAAAAATGTCATCACCTTCATAAATTCTCCATTTATCATACCCCAATAACTAGTAATCAAGAAATGTCAGAGACATTGCATAGACTAAATGAGCTGTTTTAATTTACTGGTCTTGACAAATTTATTTTATTTTCTGAAAAATTAATACTAAAATGATCCAAAACAGTCTCATGGTGAAAAGTAGAGATAAAATATCAGCACATGAAGAATATTTTGAAAGTATTTTTATCTATGTAAATACAGACATGCAGTTAAAATATTTTCTGGATTTAAAAATCTTCCAGATTTTAATGAATCAGATGGGAAAAAAAAAAATAAATGCCCAAAATTATTAACATGATAAAATAATAAGATTTACAGTAAGTATTACTCATGCTTTTAAAATGAATTATACCAAAAATCTGATTTTTCAAGAAGGCTTTACTATGACTATTTTGATTTGTAAAAAGGTGGGTTTTTGATACCGTTTTTGCTCTCATGTGTTCCCTGTAGATGCAACTTAAATCTTTAATACAATTAAATTTCATTTAGCAGAAAACAGACATTTCCCAAATGCTCATCTCTGGCTGTGGCCATATTCTGTTCTCATGGGAACTAAACAGTGCCATAAATCCCACAGCCCTCCCATCCAGTGCCAGCTTGTTTAGCTTTGCCTTTGCTAGTATATATGCCTGATAGCATAAAAATGTGTGTCCATTAAACTATAGTCTTTTGTACATATAATTTCAAATTAAATTAATTTATAAAAGGGATAAAGAGTTTTTAAAAATATTATCACATTGTCATAATTTCTTAAACTGCAATCAGAAATGATTTCTTTCTATCTAGTTGATCAAATTGGATCCCACAGTACCAGACCATTTCCAAGTACTTAGGATAGAAATAAATTACATCCCAATGATAGAAGTTGGGCCAAATCTTCATTTATGCATTCAGTAACTCTTAGTGGGTTGCTTTCAAATGAAGACTTCTCTGAATCCAATGAAGCCCAAGGAATGCTATGACAAGGAGTTCAATAGCTTTGTTGCAGCAGCAGAGGTTAGCTTTTTGGGGTTTGTTTTAAACCAGAGCCCTAAATCTTTAGTTGATGTTCCATTATTCTTCTGATGCAAAAGATACAATAAACCAAAAGAAATAAGTCTATCAGCATCTCCATGCCCCATGCATTTGTGAATCTCTTTAAAAATGTTTCTTAACTGTCTTTTCTGAAGAGTGAGAACTCCTAATTTAATTAATTATTCCTCTTAATGGAAGTTCAACATTTTTTATATTGCTTTGCAATATAAAAATCTAGAAAATAATAATTTCCTAGTATTTATTTTGACATTAAGTCATCACAGCATACATATTTAGTGCTCATAATATAGATGTACCACGGATTTTTATGGTAGAATTGTCCTGTGATGCTTCAAGTTCTTTCTTTGCTTACAATCTGCAACCTTTGATTTGCCTTTTTGACCACTTTTGAGTGCTAAGCTAATGTTTTCACTGAACATTCCTTAAGACTTGCAGCAAGGGTTAAATATCTGCCCAACATTTTGCATGTGAAATAATTATTTTTTGTTCTCCCACCTTTTGTCAAGTGCATCACTTGACACTCATCACCACCCATTTGAACTGGACTTTTTAATTCCTAGGTGCTCAGTTTTTAAAACCTTTTTGCAATTCTGTATGCAATACCACCTTAAAAAACTTAATGTCACCAACAAACCTTGTAAGCTTGCTAACATCTCTAGATTTTCAGGTTATTTACAAACATATTCACCAGCACAAATAAAGCACCAGCTCAGATAGGATCTAGCTGAAAAATCTAAAATAAAACCCAAACAAAACCAAAGTAAACCAATCAACCAACCAACCAAAAAGCCAATAACAACAAAAATCAACCAACCGACCAGAAAAATCCAAACAAACAAAAAAATCCCCCTAAAAACCAAAACCAAAACCAAAACCAAACCATGACAGAACAAAATAGAGTATGACATGATTTCTTTATTTCTTGATAATCTCTAAGAGTATGACATAATTTTTTTATTTCTTGATAATCTCTATCACTGGTTACATGTTCTTAAACTTGGGAGAGGATATGGATCAGACAGGCAGTAGCTTTAAAAGGATGGTTAAATAAAATTTAAAATCTCTTTGAAGTTCAGAGACAGCTGATGTGATACTCAGCTTACTTGGCTACCATGGAAACTCCATGATTTCTTACTTAGCTATGATGCCAAAATATAGTTAAAACCACCTGTGGGGTGAAAACAATAAAATAACCCTGTAGCTTTATAGAAGCTTATTTCACTGTTTATTTAAAATTAGTGTAGGTATAATCAAGAATAATTTTGTCTTGATTATTTCCATAAACTATGACTTATAATTATATTTGGGAATGGCTATTTTTGGTCATTTCCTCATAGCAGAATAAAAATTTTAGCCTGTCTCAGAATCTTTCATAAACAGATTTTATAACCAATTAAGCTGTTGGTCTGAGATTGAATGGGAAGTATTAAGGCCTGTATATTTTAATTATGCTGAAGGTATTTTTGGGGGGATATTTACTTCCAGTTTATGTGTAGCAGATATGTGTAGCAGAATAGGATAAAGAAAGCAAAGTAGCAAAAACAGAAATAATTTCAAAAAGCAAAACAGATTCATTATTGAAGGGACAGAAGTGCTACTTCAAATCAACTCTCTTTTTCCCATGATAGATGAGTGAGATATTTTGATGAGCTTTTGCATATTATGATAATGCTCTCTCCACATTTCCATTCCAGAAATGGGTCTGTGGCACGGGTGGATCAGCAGCACTTTGTTTGAGAGTGAGTACAGTAAAAACCATCTTCTAGCCAGGGTGTGGAATCCTTAAGGGAAAATGGAAGGTGCAGGGAATTCTCAACTGCATTGTTTAGTGTGAACTCCACCAGGGGCAATTAAACACAATGAGTCAATCCATGCACATCGTCCCGTGGGAGATTCTCCATTAATTTTTCTTATCCTAAATGAGCTGTCAGTTCAGACATGCCAGCCCATGTGGAATCCTTATTTTTTCTTCTGACTGCTCTTCACTAGGTAAAGGCAGAAGAATGATGAAATGGAGCAAAATTAGTATGAATGTCTTTCCAGACACATTTTTGTAATGGAGATTAGCCAGAAATATGTTTAAAAGCTTGCTAAACTGGTATTCAACCTTTGGCAGGAGCAGTCAATTAAGCAATGGCCTCAAAAGAGATCTGTCCTCCAGCAATGTCAGAGCATTTTTTTCAGGTAGGTAAGAGTTGTCACCCCACCAGAAATTTCTGGGGTGGTAGACACCTGCAATTAAGCTTGTCATCAGAGTCTGTGCAAGTCTGTGCATGCACTTAATGAAGGGTTCTCCTGCTGTTCTTTCAGGTAAGTAGCAATGCTGCTATTACATGTTTCACCAGTGCATTGGTATCTTTTTACTTTATTTATGAGAGTGAGATTGCTACTTAGGCCAGAAATACTGGAAAGCAAAAAATTCATCACAGATTTGTTTAAAGTTGTAAAGGCAGCTGAATCCAGAACTGCTGGTGCAAAACTGTGTTCCGCTTTTCTGGACATTCGGAAAAGGCTTTAGTAACTCAGAGGATGGAGCCATAATCCACCTTTTATTGCAGAAACCCCTAGAGTAGAATTTTATCCACTGAGAAACACAGCTCCCAGGACACTGTAGATGCTGAAGAATGTAGGAGACAAAGCTATCCTCTGCTTGCTTCTCTGGAGTCTCTTTACCTCCTTCAACCTGGAGTACTTCTGTCTCATTTCATTTTTTTAAGCCAAATGCTCTAGGAACAATGAGCAGTTTAGAGTGGATTTCAGACAGATTTAAGACCCAAGCTGCTTGCTGGGTTAGATTAAAGAATCAAGGAGCATTTCAGGAGCTGGTCATTGACTTCAGAAGAGGATTTAGGAAAGCAGCAGAGAAGAGTTCTGTGGCTGTCGTCAAAACCCTGTGATTTGTAGTAGAAGTTGCGTAGACCTTGTCCCACCTGAACAAGAAGTACAACCCAGCACCTCAGACTGCTTAAATATGACATTAATTGTTACACTGGAGTTCTTTATCAGATTGGATTATTGGATTATTACAGAAGAATTCTTCAGCCACAAAGGAAAACTATGCTTCAACAGAGGAAATGGGTACAAAAATCACAGGAGCTTCTCACTCAGGGCCCTCACAAGCTAATTTATTTCAATTGCTGTGCCTTCTGCATACTCTGTGCCAATCTTACTAGCTGAATTTTCCTGTGGATGAAGCAATAGGCTCCTTATTTCATAGTTTTAATTTTGGGGGTTGATCATCTTTAAATATTCAGAGAAAAAGCTTATGGACAAAAAATTTAGATGAGGAGGAAAAGTTGCTTTATGTGGATTCTGCCTCCACCTTCTATCTGGAGCTGCTTTGGTGGTTCTGTTTCTCAGCTGGGTGCAGCAGGGGACCTTATTCTGATATCTGAATGAGCTTGCTCTGGGAAACAGCAAAGAAAATATATCTCTATATATTAACTATATTTTAATTTAAATTGAATAACTATAATTTACAAGGTGATCTCCCTTCCCCTTCCCCTCCTGCTCCTTTTCTCCTCCTCCTCCTCAACCTCATCCTCCTCTATCCAGTCACTTTCTGTGACTGCATTTGGGCAATGGATTTTGTCAGTAGTGATTGCACATGATAATTTTTAGCTACTTATGTGGTAAAGCAGAAGGAAAAGTCTGCTTCTAAAAATGGACAAATGAAGCAGGAGGTCAGAACTGAAAAAGAATGGTAAGACTAAGGTTAGAAAGAGAAATGCAAGGCAGTTCAGCCACCCTGAAGAGGAAATACTAAAACTTCTCCTTTCCCTGAAGACCCATCCTCAAAGGAAATACTCTGAGAATATGAAAAGGGTAGAGAAAGCAGGAGACAGATTTTCCCATGACTGATCCATACCACCCAAAACACTGTGAGGTTGCAACTGTGGTCCATGGAGACTTTGGGTCCTGGAACATCTGGGTAATGGTGTGCATGTCAGCAGGAGCTGGATGATGGCAGAGGCACCTGAGGTCGTGAGGTACTGGATGCTACTGTGAGAGGCTACAGAGACTTTTGAATGCAGAGAGCTAATATGAGGGTGGTGGGGTAGTGGAAATCACAGTATTTTTTATATGCTTTTTTCTTATTTAGGTAATGAAGAACAATCCAATGAATATCAGGATATTACATGGAGCAAATTTTTAGTTATTATAATTTATCAAGGATGAATAAATGTGTGGCAGAAAAAGTGACTCAAATTTATTTAACTTTTAAAAATACTTTGATAAGGTCAGGCTAGAAGCTACCATGAGATGCAAAAGATCTTTTACTCTCCGGAATTGTAAATTGGTCTGATTGTTTTTAATACTGTAAGGGATTTAGAAGACTGTATTTTTTATGTTTCTGATTTTTAAAAAACCCCTAAGATTTAAGAGAGGACATTATTTGATGTAAGAGTGTGAAGTTTCATGAGTTTCCTTTTTGCCAGTGGGGACTGAAAATACAGAATCAGACTCTTCCAAGTGGTGCCCACTAACAGGAAAAGTGGCGATAGGCACAGACTGAAATGTCAATTTGAAAAGAAGAAAATATATTTAAACATCAGAAGATGGAATTATTTCTTTGAGGGTGGTTGAACACTGCAACAGCTTGCTGAGCTGTTTCAGTTCTAGCCCAAAACACAGTGTGAAAACCAATGCTGGCACACGTCAGTTGAGCACAACATGCTGAATGCTGCATCATAGTAGACGTGGCATCTCAGTCTTTGGAGATCCTCAAAACTCAACTGGACATAGCCTTGAGCAACCTGTGTAGCTTTTAGAGCTCCTCTTCTTAGAGAAGGAGTTAGATTACCCAGGCTCCAGGCACTCCTTCCAACCTTGATGTTGTGATTTTGAGAAAGTTTCCATTAGATTGGAAAAACACTTAATTACTTTTATTAATGTAAATAAATATAATTTTCTGTCTTATAAAGAATGTAGATACACTTAAGATTTGGTGATTTATAAGTGTGATTTGCTGTTTGTAAACACAGTTGTCTGATAAGCTTGCCAGCTCTCTTCTCTAATGGTTGTTCAGCTTGTAGTCATGGATAAAAGCAATAATGTGATTATTCTGTCTTCAGGACCAATATGAAAATAAGATGTGTCTCACAAGCTAACAGCTAAGAGAGACTTGTTTGGGTAATGGCTCAGGACACATTGATTTTTGGCGTTTTGATATAAATCTTGTGTAATCAGTAGTACAGCTGGTTGCAGGAAATTAATGATTAATCTCCATACCTAGAATAATTTCAGTCTAACTAGTGCAAGCTATAACCACACTGTATTGGGCACCATTCTTTACTTAATCAATGAAACATTGTTGTGATGAGTGAGAGAACCAGAATGAGCATAAACAGAGTGGGGTCAGTGGACAGAGTTCCTTCTAGATAACAGAAAACAATATTTAAGCAGAGTGTAGTGTAAGTATCCATGAAATGTGGGGTAAATCCAGGTTCTACCAGGTGCAGGATATGTCCTCAGATGCACATGTAATACTGATAGTGAGGACTGGGCTTCTACCAAGGTATCATTGCCTGGTAGCTCCCAAGCAGTCTTCATTCTGTCCAAGTGACAAGCCACATGGCAGACAGGCAGGAGGGACTAAGGAATTCTTCATGCTTTTCATTTCCCCAAAGCAATTTTCTAGGATGAGAGCTGAAGGTTGTTAAGGGAATGGCATGCCTGCTTTTTATGTCCATATTTTTAAAACTCTTAATCTTCAATGTCTTTTTCTCCTCTTGTCAATTTGACTTGATTTGGTAAGTGGAATAACCCACATTATTAAGATTAAGCAAAATATACTGAACTTCATTAATCTTAATGTGTTATATGATATAAGTACTATCACAAATTTATTTACAGAGATAATTAAGTCAATGATTTGTCAAAAGCTCTTGTTTTCCAATCTTGTAAATGATATTGCATTCATAGAATCGTAGAATAATGGAATCATAGAATCATAGAGTAATAGAATAATAGAATGGTTTGGATTAGAAGTGGCCATTGGCAGGGACAATTTAATGGAGATGTAGCATATATTAGATGATTTATTTTTTTTTTTAACTGTTGGTAGTTCAGTTTTTCCTGTATCTAGTGGGGAAAAAAGTAAGTAATACCAGGAGCTTGAAAACACAGCTCAAAAGACTGAGACACTAGGACATTTAACTACTCTGCTAGTCCACATAAACCACAGAGTCTCTGCCTTCAGCATATGAGGAAGAAATATTCATTCTGGGAGTGCAATTTTTTTTCATTATAATATATGCTTATGACAAATGAGAAGGAGAAGAAAATCCCAGGTTAAAACTCAACCTTAAATTGATGGATTGCTAAAGCTGGGAGATAAAATGGCCCTTGCCAACTTGAAAGTTATATATTCAGGATGGTATCAAGAGATTCAGTAATTTCAAGATAAGTTCTATGATCTATACTAAACAGCAAGTTGTACATTCATTCTTTTAATGAATTTCTGATCACTAATATTTTCAAAAACATATGTGTGCTCCAGAGGCACATCCCAACAGTAGATTTTGAACCTAATGATCAAGAAATTTTTTGAAAGACAGAGCAAAGTCTTAAGAATATTTCTTTTTTGCTCCAGTTTTGATGCAGTTTTTATTCGATTGTTATTTATCTAAATGTCATTCAGCTTTGTCTTTCTTGCATGTTACATGTGAATACCCATATTTTCAGACAAAAGATCATGAGTGAATAGATTTGAATTGTTAAAACTTTTGGTTGCTGTCTTCTTGTTTTAGAAACAGAAAACTTGGTCCTTTTTTATTACAAGCATACAGGTGTATTCCGTCAAGATGAAGCAACAATATTGAGACTAATTCTTTCTATTGACCCTTCGCAACAAAAACGCATTCAAGCACACTTGAATTTTCTTGCATGTCCCACACTGTCTGAAAGGGTTTCTTACATGCCAGTTGAGGAAATGTTAGCATGGTCAAGGAGTTAAAAGTGATTGGAAGAAGCTTCTGTGTTCATTAATATTATAGAAAACAAAAAATGTTCATAGTTTGGTTTTCATCAGTAGCCTATGAGTGGACGAAATTGTCCCTGCCAATGGTCACTTCTAATCCAAACCATTCTGGATTCTAGGGTTCTAGGATTTTATGAATGCAATATCATTTAAAAGATTGGAAAATGAGAGCTTTTGACCAATCATTGACTCAATTATTTCAGTAAATAAATCTGTGACGGTACTTATTTTTGTTATTGCTATTGTTACTGTTATTCAGTGGAAAAACATCAGTGAATACAGGCTCACATGAAATCTAGACTACAATATATTTTTTAAAAATCTTCAAAATACCTTTTAGTAACTTTATCTGTTTTCCAGGGCTCAGCAAGGGGTCAGACTTGTTTCTGGCATCTTCCTCTGGTCAATCTGTCCTGGTCCTGGTCCTGTTTCCTATGATGGGAATTATAAGAGATCCTGTCAAGAGACAAGAGTTTTTGACAGTGCTAAGGAAGGCCACCCAAGGGGAAAAATCCAGGATATTATGCTGTATTCATATTGTTCTAGCCTTTATAATCCAGAAGGAGAGAGCTGGGATGTTAACCAGGAGCTCCTATTTATAGGTAATCATTTATGCCCTAGAGTAAGAAAATTCACAAGTCCTGCATCCCCTAGAACGTGTCAGAAGAAAAAAATGTGTCTACTTTAAAATTAAGACATTAATGTTTAAATGCTCTTCAAGCATGCAGAATAATACCAAATAGAAGAAAACTCTGAGGTAACTTTGAGGCAGTGGAACTGATTATGGGACTGACTTTCAGCTTGAGATGTGCTGTATCAAACAGATTACCCTTGACCTTCAGCTTCTTCTTCCACTTTAATAGATAAATTTTTCTTTCCCAGCCTAAAAAAAAATCAATTCTACCACTGAAAAATGTTTTCAGTTAAGTCAGAATTCCCCATAGTGCCTCAAAAGAATTTTTTTTCTCTACCGTCTCATTAAAAACAGCCCAAAGCCAAATCTGCTGCTTAATTTTATATATATAAAATTTTGCCTACAGGTCCACCTCTAGCTTTACTATCCCATCCTAGAAAGTAAAAGAGAATTAAAAGAGATTTTCAGGTTATAAAAATAAGCAGAAGCCATCAAGGAAAAATAAAATTATTATAAAGCCTCTGAAACAGTCTGAATGCTTTGCATAACCTCCACTTAAAAAGTCTGTTATTATGTTCTACTCAAATATGACAAATACCCTATGATAGTAAGTAATGGGCATGCTATCATTAAATTAAACTGTACAACTGAAAAGGGCTATTTTATTCAAATAATGAAAAAAACAGAGAACAAAATAGGAATTTCAGCATGGCTAGGGTACAATGCTGAAAGTACAATCTGCATTGGTAAATGCCAATCTGACCTAAATTGCCTTTAATAGAATGCACTGGAGAATCATTTCAATTAGGTGCTAATAATGAAAAGTCTTTTTTTTTATTAATGACTTTTTTATGTGTTTGTATTAGAAAATTCAGTGAACAGTTATTCAAAGTTCTGTATTCTTTGTAGACAACTGGCTTAATATGAGAGAACAAGAGATGGAGTGAGGCATGTAATTTGTCAATGTATAGCCAGGAACACAGAGGACACTGTGTGGATATTTCAAAATTTTGCTACTTGTCCCATCAGTCTGTGATGCACTTTTATCTGCAAAATGACTGTTTTCACAAGCTGAAGGCTCTAATATTAAAAATGTTGTTTAATACATATGAAATTTTCTGGTACTCTCACTTATTTTTGGAAAAAATATTTGCATTTCTATTAAATAGAACTTACATTTAAATGTAGTACATTTTCATTATCATTAATCAACATGAACTACCACAGGAACTGCATCAAAGTGTCACGATGAAATATAATGGTATTCAAAATATTTTCAAACATTTTAAAAGCTTTGTGTTTGGACTGGTAAAAGTAATAATATATTTATAGAATTATAAAATCATTAGGGTTGTGAAAGGCCTCCAAGATCATCAAGTCCAACTTTTGAGCAAACACCACCACATCAACTAAATCATAACATGCCGTGTCCGGTTGTTTCTTGAACAGCTTCAGGGGTGGTGAGTCCACCACCTCCCTGAGTAGCTCATTCCAATTTTTAAACATCATTTCATCTAAGAACCTTTAGCTGATGTCCACCTGAGTTTCCCCTGGTGCAGCTTGAAGCTGTTTGCTCTTGTCCCATCAGTGGTTGCCTGGGAGAAGAGGCCAACCGCCACCTGGCTACATCCTTCTCTCGAGCAGTCATAGAGTGCAATAAGGTCTCCCCTGAGCCTCATTTTGTCCAAGCTCCCTCAGCTACTCCTCACAGGACTTACATTACACTCCAGGCCTTTCTCCAGGTCTGTTGCCCTTCTCCCGACTTGCTCCCACACCTCGACGTCCCTCTTGTCTTTTCATCCCAGAACTGAGCACAGGATTTGAGGAGTGGCCTCACCAGTGCTGAGTACAGAAAGACAATCACTGTCCTAGTCATGCTGGCCACATTATTTTTGATACAAAATTATATTTTGAAATATATAATCCATGTGTCAAATCCAAGTCACAAATTTTATGTGACATATACCTATCCTAAAATATTAGACTTCTTCCTAACTAGGACATATTAATTTAATTAATTAAGATTTTTATTCCCTACCTCTTTTATGCTGGAGGGTAAAAAATTTGCTTTTTTAGTGTTGCTTAATTAAAGATAAAACAATCACATGTAGGGAATAAGTACAACTCCTTTTACTGCTTTGCAGATTTTGCTGAATTAAGAAGTTTTGTGGAACTTCTGCAGATTTTAAGGACAAATGATGCATGAAGCCAGAGCAAATTGGGCCCTAAGTGGGTGGGTGGGTAAAAGAGAGGATTTAAAGATTAACGTTTATTGGAGTACTTTATATCAAAGATTTTTACTGTATAATAATGCAAATCAAGAAGATAGGAAAAGCAGGTACCCAGTCATTTTAGAAGTGGAATGCGAAATTAAAAAAAAAAAATAAAAGGAAAAATGCAGAATCTCTATCATGAAGATAAAACTTTTTTAAAACCATTCAACTCATTATCTGCTGAAAAGCATGAAGAAGCAGGGGTAATCTGGAGAAGAGCAAAAGTCTGAAAGAGCTTCCATTTGCAGCACCGTCCACAATAGGCACAGAACTGCAGAGCTCTGGGAGATTTACTGAACTCATCCAGCCAGATAGGAAATTTCGTCAGGAACTCCTAGTGCCTAAGACAGATATAAATTCCATATAGTAGCTTGAAGAGAAATCCCTGATACAAACTAACTTTACTTTTCAATTTTGCAGAAAATGTTATTTCTGGTGGTATAAAATCTGATCCTGGTCAGTCCTGCTTTGCTGGCATGTGGGTAATTGATAAAGACAGAGGGAAAGATGAAGTTTATGATAGAAAAATACATACATTTTTAAACAATCTAATTTCTTTGTTTTGTAGGCTGCTCTCCACAATGTGACAAAGGATTCTATTCTAGGGTATATTAGACATAAGGCAATCTTAATAATAAAAGATTAACAACAACAAAAATCCCCATACAAATTATTTTTCTCTCTCTTCTTTTAATGTCTCCTTAGGTGAACTTTAAGACAATTTCACAGCATTCGGCTAAGTGCAACAGAACCTCAAAACACCCATAAAATAAAAAGAAAAAAGCATCAAACCACAAGCAAACAGTGGATATAGAGCAGGTCTGAATGCTTTTCTGTATCTTTTTTGCACTTATTGTGCATCTTTCACCTAAAAATATATAAAAATATTCCATGATTGAAGTTATTAGTTGTAAAAGTGACAAAAATTTTGAAATGTTTTTGTTTAAAGAGAGGA
Organism: Sitta carolinensis; assembly: GCA_032173965.1. Taxonomy (NCBI): domain Eukaryota; kingdom Metazoa; phylum Chordata; class Aves; order Passeriformes; family Sittidae; genus Sitta; species Sitta carolinensis. The sequence goes on along the minus strand of JAVUNC010000004.1, from coordinate 37,545,451 downwards.
ATAGAAAGGCGCATGAATGATATTCAAAACAATGAATACAATTAGTCAGTCTGAGTACTCTCTTAGGAAAAGAGATCACATGACTTCTGTGTTTTAATCAGCCTAAGCAATTCCTCTGACAGGAATTAGTTGAACAAATGATAAAACTAGGTATGTTGTCACTTTTAACCTTCATTCTAAATTATTAATTGCCTTATATAAGCTTTTAGAAATGTCAAAATTATTCCTCTAAGGTTTATGTAGGTGCACAAGTGGCAATCCCTGCACTAGAGATTGGTTAAACAAAAGAGGCACAGAGAGGTGAAAATGTTGGCTAAATTCATGCAGGATTCCTCGTTGAGGAACACACACCTTACTTTACACAAGGAAAGAAAACTTGCACCATGTAATCTTTCTGATTCTTATTTCACTCCTAAAGGAAAAGCTACAGGCATGAACAAACGCTTTCAAGATGAATACTTAAATCAACTACATAAGCACATATAACTATTTGAAAGCTAGTCATGGGTGTCGTTTAAAGTTTATGTGTGTTTTGTAATGTAATGACTGAAAGGTGCTATATATGAGAATGAACTTTTGAAAGAAATATTTAAAATCAGTGCCATGAGAATCTTGTCAGTGAGACTATCTCTTGGACAGTTTCTCAAGAAAAGCAATTGAAGTGAATGTGATTGAACTTCTAGTCATCACTTTGACTACTTTTCAACACCTTAAAATTTTGTACAAATGGAATATTAAAGAAAAAGATATTATAAAAGGTGATGGATGAGCTGAATAAAGAACTCAGGTTTCTGGGAATGAAAAAAGCTATTCAATTATTTTATGTCTATTCTTAGCAACCTGTGTAGAATATATGGTTGAAATGCTAAAATGAAGCCAAATAAAATATTGCACTATGAAACAGATACCTAACAAATGTCACAGCAATCTTACAAAACAAAACAAAACAAAACAAAACATAACAAAACAAATCCTTGTGGGTTTTTTTCATTTGTTTGTTTTTATAGCTTTTTTTTTTTTAATTAGAACTGCCGTCTAAGATTTTACCATTATTACAAACACTGATAAACAAACTTCTCGTAACTTCTAATCTTTAGGTACTTCTCTGGGACTCTGCTGCAAACCTGGATGCATTCCCTTTGGCCCATACTGAGGACTGGACATGAAACACTGACAATTGCACGGAACCAGTGGGACATTTGTGCCGCATTTGTTTATTTAAACCAGTTGAGTTGAAGTGACTGGCAATATTCAGGGCATGGGTATTTTTTTAAGATGCTTTCCTATGTGTACTTTCTATGTGGTCTATATAGGTGCTTTCTAAGTGGGCTAGAGGTTAAAGTCTATTGTGCTGATTAGACAGGAGAAAGAAAATTGAAGCGAGTGTGACTGGAATAATAAGGGATCCTGCAAGAAGTGAGAAGCGTATATTAAAGCCAAAGCAATTTCTTGGTGTGAAAAACAAGAAGCAGTGCTCCAACGTAATGCTAAAAAGGTAGATATATAGCACTCTGTCCAAATGAATGAATCAATTACAATTCATAAATAGACAATACTTTGTTTGATTTCCGAACATTCTGAATCCAAATAGGCTACTTAAAAGTTACTATTTTGAAGATTAATTGGAAAAAAAAAATTGAGCAGGCTGTGGCAGAGAAAGAAAAAAAAGAGCAATGGTAGAAAATTAGTAGAAAAGTATTGAAAAAATTAAGAAATGTCTCTTTTTCTCAATGCTTACTAAAAGATAAATTATCAGGATGAATTTTTTTGAGATCAGTCTTAGTTGCCATGTTCACTTAATTTTTAATAAATTTAGTGATGGTTCAATAAAAGATAGAGGTTCAATATTGTACCAAAAGTAAAATAATAAAATCATAAATAAGAAGAAATTATTGAGAGAAAATGTCCATTATTTTGCACCTTAAGAAGTAACACTGAGTGAGTAAAGTCTGATTTCAGAGGGTTAAAAGCTTGTTTGCTTGGTTGTTCCAGTACCTGTGAAATTCCTGGTCTGCAAAGAGTTTTGAAAATAGTTTTAAAATAGGGTTTGCTTTTTAAAAAATCACAATATTTTTTATTCTTCTCTATTATATTTCTTAGAATCATCTCTATTATATTTCAGAAGAGATAGTTGTATTATTTATAATGAAAATTATATGAATTATGTTTTTTTTATGGAGTTGTACTACAACTTACCCTGAAGCCTGGAAATAGCTTTTGGAGAGATTCTACCTTCATCTGAGGATTTTCTCAAACTGATATTATCTTGAAAGGTTGTTTATATTAAAGAACAAATAAGCTGGCACAGAAGATCTAATTTAGTGTCTTTATTTTTCAGGAAGCAGAAATTCCAAGGTTAATTTTGTTGCTGGATGAGTTCTGCTGGATCATACTGCACTTGCTATATATTTAATTCTTGCTGGTTTTGTTGCTGATTTTTACTACTTCTAATTTTTTTGGTTTTTTTCCAGTTTATCCTGTACAGAATTCCTTAAAGATGGAGCTCCTCATTCTTACAGTCTTTCTTTTCTCTCCACCTGCTCTCTACCAAAACTACTCAACCAGTATTTTCACTGTCATTCTGCTCACACTCATCACGTGCTTATCATTAATATTCTACCCTGTTATTGTTGCCCACTGCTGCTAAATCTCCTTTGTGCACTTGCACCTCGAGAAACACAATACTGTGTTGGAGAGCTGATTTATTTACTTTTTTTTCTTCCTTTTGCAGCTTCCAGGGCATAGGTATGCCAGGAGCCAGGGTATTTGTACTCCTTGCTTGCCACCTGTGTGTTCAATAGTGAAACAACAGAAGTACACATCCTATAATTCTTTCCAGCACCATTTGGATACTTTCATATATTATGTTTATGTCCTGACTGGGTTCTTATAACTCACAAGGTTCATGTGAAAATTAGTGGCAATAAGATCTTTCCCAAAGTTTAAATCTTTACAGGCTCTTAGTACTACTATTGAACTACTATAATCCTGCATAAGGTACCAATGTATTTTATTTATTACAAACTTGGAGATAGATCTTACTTGAAATTTTTAATAAAAATCACATTTATCACTATGCACTTCTGTAATTATCTTTTTGTTGTTTGGTTGTGATTTTTTTTGTTTGTTGATCGTGTTTTTGATGTTTTTTTGGGGGATTATTAAATTTTTTCTTGCATTAAGTACAATCGTAACTAAAATGTGAAAGCAAATTTTCCCCATAGTTTTGATTTAACTGGAATACAAAATGTACTAGAGATCTGTGAAAGAAAAAGCCCATTTAAGTTAAAAGAATGAATACAAATGTGCACAGAGATTCACACTCCTTACACGTGCTCACACACACACTCTTTAGTGTATGTAATTAAAAATTCTGCAAAAGGCTTGGGCAGATTCTGACTACTGAAAGTAGTAATTATGAAAAAAATAATAATAACTTTCAGAAGTACTTTTAGCGATGCTCTTTTGCATTCTCGTGTGGCTTCAGACAGGTCAGTAGAGCTCTCCTTTACTTCAGTAAATCTCCATGTGAACCAGATGCTCCATTCTCTCAGTGAAAACCAGAACATACATTAATTCCATGTGAACGAAAGGGATAGCTTACACTCATGGACAAACACAGAACCTGAGTCACTGCATATGCTTAAAATCATGTAAGTATTTTCACATTTGTAGACACAGAATGCCATATCTATTTTCAGTGTTGGGAACATTTAAACATTTATATTTTATCACACAATGATGTAAAGCCAGGTTGTATATGTTCAACAATTTAGAGCCATCTGTTCTGCAGAAAAAAGGTAACTACTGGGTCAGCCTGAGGTCAAAGATAAAGTATAACTTTAAGTGCAGCAGGCAAAAATAGACCTTTTCTGTTGAAGCTAAATTACCAGTAAGGTAAACCACCCATGAGATGTCCAGCTGGGAAGTGAGTGAAGTGAGCAACAAAAGCTTCAAGGTGAAACTGCTTCCTCTACACATACTGGCATTTAGATTGTTGTAAGCATCCTTAAATTCTTATCAGAATTTAGAAGGGAAAAATTAATAATTAAAAAAATCATATAGATAGAAGGAGTTTACTATTGAAAGAATACTTTATAAATAATGTAATGGACTAATTTGAGGCAATATTTTGAGACCCATTTACTTAAGTTATTAAGCAGAAACCTCATATAGCCGTTGAAAGTGCCTTTGAAATACTGATAATTCATTTTTTAATGAAAATATCTGAACACTTACATATTTAACAGATGAATATACATATATATATATATATATATATATATATATATAATATGTTGCAGCACATTTCTATTCATTAATGTAAAATGTTACAGGTAATAGCTTGTGTTTCCTTTGAGAGTTTCCTAGCAAAAATTTTTGGCTTTCTGACTTGGTTCTGGATTTTAGTGGTACTCAACAAATGTCTGTATATTAAAAAATAGAAATTTATAAAATATTTTCCTGTCCTTCTTGTCATATATGCCTCATTTTCATATTGCACTACAAGGAAACATATAGCCTGCTAAATCATTCTTTTGATTTCTTTAACTAGAATGGGCTCTGAATCAGCAATTCTCTTTGTATATCTGTTATCTGAAACCTATGTATATCTAGCTAGTGTTAACTTTGACTTTCTGTCTTTATTAAGATTGCATCATCTTGTTCTGTGATTGAAGCTGATCAATAATATATTTAAATCTAAATACTTATGCCTTTTTATCAGGTTTTGAGTGAAAACTCTTTGAGAATGAAATCTTGCCAAAATAGAGATGTAATTCATTCTTCTTTAATGTGAGGTTTTGCAGAAGACTTATTCAGCTCACATTCATATTGTTGATGTTGTCTGAATTGTTATTTCAAATAACAGCAACCAGAATAGTAGAGGAAAGTATTTTTTGCAGAGTTATAAATCACAATAAAAAGTGTTCAGGCCCTTGCATTATTGCTGAATCTATAGGCATTATAAATACCATGCAAAAACAAAACTGTACTGGGGATGGACTCCCTTTCTGTGTGCATGTTCTATGGATATGTGTTGTGGTTTAACCTGTCAGACAGCTTAACACCACATAGCTGCCCACTCACACACACCCCTACCCACACCCTCACCCTTACCCCCTCTTCAGTGAGATGGTAGAGAGAATTGAGAAAAATAAGAAGCAAAATTTGTAGGCTGAGATAGACAGTTTAATAGGATTGAAAATAACAATGCATTAAAATTAACTTTAAAATTAGAAATATTGTTATTGATATCGTTATCATTACTATTCTTGTTTAAAAATCAAGGGATGCACAGTATGATTGCTCACCACAGGCTAACTTTATTCCAGGTGAAACCAAGAGAACATCTCAGACACATCTTTTTTAAAGTGCCTAATTTTTAAGCATATTCAAATAAGTTGTCTGTTAAACAGGGTACAGGACAGAGGAGTTTTATTTTCGCACCAACACTTTTAATCTCGCTTATTCATAAAAGTTTTTAAAGTGCATAGATTGCAAGTGGATTCAAAGTATCTGAACTGTAATTACTGTCATCAGTGCTGTACCATCTGCATCTTTCAGGAACTAGCAGTTTGAACTAATCACCAATAATTGTTTTCAAGATGTTTAGCACATCTTAAATTTAAACATCAAAACAAAAGCTTATATTTGGCACTGATTTCTGCCAGTCCTCTTTTTCCAACATCCTATATCTACACTACTTTAATGTTCTCAATTAAGCCCTAAATGGGTTTCTCCCCTAGCTAAAACCTGATATGTAGTTTTGGAAAGTGTTTGATAGTTTCTGGTACCTTTTTTCCCCTTAATAGCCCAAATTACAGAGTCATCATACATCATTGCAGGGGATCAGAACCTGTGCTGGGACTATAGCACGAAAAATTAATTACTTTCCAATGCAAACACAATGATTCCTTCTTAAATCACCTCTTATAGTCACTGAAGAAATGTCTGAGGAAAGTTTTATCTGTGTAAATCTATCACACATGACACAAAAGGAACAGATCACTTCAGATTTAATAGAAGCTACCATGGTGCTCTGACTAAGATAAAAGCATTTTTAGCTAATGTATAGGTATGCACTTTTAATAATTTTACTCTTTACTTTGTCAAACAGTATTCTTATTTTTATGGTTGTTAAAAGAATTTGACAAGCCTAGTGTGAAAATGACTCTAACATTGTACTATGTTTCAAATACAAATACACTTAATTCATATATTCAATATTTTCATATGACCATAAAAAGAAGACATTTTAATGAAACAGGATTTTTAAAGAATGTTTAACAAATGAAAGTTAATAGCATTTTCTTCAGGCTTCTTAATGTTTTATTCCTTTTCTTTTTGACAGTTAAACTTTGAGAAACCACAGTAGGTATCTGATGCGTGTTCATACATAGAACTGCTTTACAGGAAAGAGACTTTAGAATGGAAATTCTTCAGGGCAAGTGTATTATGCCACCAGTTTTATTTCTTAACCTTAATACAATCTACTGATATATCAGCCCTCAGGGTCCTAGTGATATTGTGTAATCTTGCCCCAAATTCTTCTGATAGAGAATAGATATAAAAAGGTTCTGTCTCTTTCAGCCCTTTAGTTTTATGGTATTGTTAAAACAGAGAATAACTTCAATTATTAAATAGCACAGATAACCCTGTGACATGCAAGAGAATTACCTCAGATACTTACGAAATATCCTACCAAACCAAAACCTGAACTGTACAGACTTGTTCATTCATGCTGTCCTTCCTACACCAGTTGTACCTATACTGAATATATATGAACATATATTTGAATCTCATCTGTGTTTTATTCTCAGTTCCTTCATCTAATGAACAGTAGGGTCATGTGACTTTAACACAGAAATAGTCCCAACTCAGTCGTTATTCCATATATTGAGGCCAACTTCTAAATTGCAAGTTATATGATAGTAAGAAACTAATAACTCTCTACGACCTGCATCAGTATTTTATTTCTGATCAGGAAAATGCTCCTGAAGAAAATACAAAACAGATGATGCCCAACACCAGCTTTGTTCCTTTCTCAGATTTACCTTTATTGTACTTCACTAATGATTACAACTATGGCTCATTCTGCAAACATATGCTGGGGAGATATTTGTGGTTTTTTTCAATGGAATAGCAGAATTTTTTGGGTTGGTGGGGACTTGTACAGATAAACCAATCCAATCACTCTACTCAGAGCAGGTCAGCTACAACAGATTGCTCAGATCCATGTCCAGTCATACACTGAATGTCTCTACAGACACAGATGGAGACTTTACAGCCTTTCTGGGTGATCTGTGTCAATGTGTAACCACTCTTTAAAAACAAAAATCTATTTTCTTGTATTCAGATGAAACAATGAGTTTCCATTTGTGTCCATTGCCTCTTTTCCTGTCACTGGGCACTTCCTCCTTCATTACCTCCCATCAAACTTTTATATACATTGATAATATCCATTCTGAACTTTGTCCATACTTAATAGTCCCTGCTCTCTCAGCTTTTTCATATGTCAGGTACTCCAGCCCACTGTTGTCTTTGTTGTCCTCCACCATACTCATTCCAGCCATCCATTTCTTTCTTGTCATGGAGAAGCCATGAATTAGACAAATCCAGAACAAGACACAGCATTCCAGACATCACTTCACCAGGACTGTGAAAAGGAAAAGAACCACCTTGCTAGACCAGCTGACATCACTCTTGCTAATGAGGTGGAGGAGGATGTTGGTTGCCTTTGCAGTTCGTTGAAGGGCTCCATAACTTGGTGATCTTCCTTTGATGGTAAATCCTCTTAACTGCAGATTTTCTCTGATCTCAGAGGCCTGAGACAACTGTAAAGCAGTTTAAGTGGTAAATACAGAGGTAAATGAGACATTGAGAATCTCAGCCTTTTCCATTAATTTCTCACCAGTTTATCTACCCCATTGAGCAGCAGGTTCACATTTTCCCATGTGCTGTTTTTGCAGTTTAAGTATTTGTAGAACATTTTATGCATCCTTTTCTGACATGTGGATTCTTATACAACAAAATTGTAAATCTGATTTTTAGAGCTTTTTTCTTTGTTTCCAAGAGGTACAGTTCCTCTTAAGAAAAAGATATTTCTTGGTTTTTTCAACAGCTCATAAGTTCTTTCAGTGAATTGTTCCATGAGTCTGAATCTCCTAGGAAGGTTTTTAACAATTTGTACATACCTGAGTGGTGGTATACTGGGTTCATTTGAATCTTAACTCCACAGAATCAATGCAACTTCCTAGAGACTTTTGTAGTTTAGGAATCATATTTCCTAATTTAGTGTTTTCACTGAAACACTCCAAAAAATGTTCCACTCACTCACTCCTCCCTTTTCCCCCAACATACCCCTCCATTTCCAGTGAAATGGAGAGGAGAAATGGAAACAAAAAAGGTAAAGATAAGGGTTGAGATAAGAACAATTTAGTGGAAGCAGCAAATTAAATAAGAAGATGAACAGTAACAACAGCATTATTAATAACAGAGTGTATAGGAGAGGTGAATGCTTCGTAGACAAGTGCTCACCACACGGAACCTGACATTACCCCGACCACTCACTTCATCACCAGCCAGACCAGAAGGGACCCATTTCTTCTCACCTCTCACTCACCCCCTGTACAATATATTATTATTATATATTCTGTACGCTATAGAATAACCTTAGGATCCTGGCCATGCCCCTCCTGGCTGCTGCATCAATTAACCCTGTCCTGGCAGAAACCAGGACAGGTATGTAAGGTCAGCTGATTAAACAGAACATGTGTGGAACGTTGTTTGTAAGGTATTTTGTTATTCAACCATGTTAAAAGAGCAGCAGTTTATTTATTTATTTATTTATTCTTTCCTTTTCTTGGTTTTATTTTAAAGATTTTTATCATATTTATAAGAATATTTAAAAAAAAAATATTTCCCAGTAGAAATCTTACATGAAATGTTTCCAACTGACAATGGTTACTTAAAGAGCAGCGGATGGAATGAACCAAAAGCAGAGACTGATGTCTTTCAGCTTTGCCCTGATTCCTTAAGCCTGATAAACATATAGTTATGTATTCTGAGTCTCTTTAAATATATCTAGGAGTATGTATATATAGCATTTTCTGTATATGTGTGCACACAAAACAGTCTCTGAACAAAAGAAAAAGATATAGATAAGCTTTATAGGTTAATCAGGGATAATTTTTCAAATTTTTAATTGGTAATGAAATTAAAAGTCTCTGTGTATTGTAAAGCTACTGTAAGTAAAGCCCAAGATCCTAACTCTGAAAGCTATATCCTCACATTTACAGATTTAGAAAAGCATCAAAGGTTATTTGACATTAGCTGACAGAGATACAAACATCAATCAAGGCATTTTATCTAAAACATGTATTTTGATTAACCATTTCAAGTTTTCAGATTAATAAAAGGAACTTGAATGTTATTGATACAAAATTACAGTAAAATGAAAACAATGTATATGGTTTCATAAGGATTTTTCATTCTTATGTATGTTTTACCTAAAAAAAATTCTTAATACCCATAACCCTTCTAAGATTATAGATTTTTTTAAGAAATACATTTTGTTTTCTTTTACTTAGCAACAAAAGAATTGATGTGTATTGCAAAATGGAGACTTCAAAGAGGAGTAGGAATTTACTCTATCCATATGGAACACTTGCAATATCTATTGACACATTTATTACTAGGGATATTTTTTTCAATTATCTTCAAAAGGGAAAGATGATGATTGTTCACAAAATTTTCAAGCAAAGGAATGTTCCTTTACTAAAGGCATCCCTACACTGTAGCAATGACACAAGATAAAAGTTAAATATTAGTTTATGAGTGGTATGGACAATTATTTGGAATTTAGAAGTAGTTCATAGAAATATATCCTAAACAAGTCTCTTGGTTGTAGTGTGGTTATCCTTCCATCCTACAGCTATTTACTGATCAACCTTGCTTTTCCTTTAGAGCAAAGACATACAATTTTTGGAATGTATTACATGTATCATCATTTATAACATGTATTTTCAGAATATAAAGATTAAATAAACAAAATTAAGCATATGCTTATTCATAGATGGGGAATCTATTATACTCAAAAAGTTTTAGGATGCAAAACAGCATATTGAAATACCAAGGCTTTTCAATTCTGTATTACTACATATTACATGAATGCTTTGAAATCTTGAGCTATGAATTTTAGTGAGAAAATAACAATTTCAGAGCCTTTTTTTTTTTTTTTTTTTTTTTTTTTCACCAGTAGGAAAGAAGTTTAGCATATTCACAAGGTCACTTGGGGCAGGATGATAACAAAATAATTTAGATGTGTACCTACAGAAAAAAATCTTCTGTGTTAATACTTCATTATTTTGCCTTTGATCTAAAACTTAGTTGCATTGTGACTGCAATCAAATTCCAGTACCTAGATTACAAAATTGTACTTGATTAGATAGATAGTTATGATCTCTAAAGCAATTTTTTTGTGTGTGTGTTTTAGAAGAAAGTAAAGCCGACTTAAAGTATATGTTTCAGACCCATTCAAAACAAATTAAAAGACAGCTGTCAGATATGGAATATATTAATCCAGCCTTTATTGCTGAGCAATATATTGCTCTTTGATTATTAGAACAGGTCATCAAATGAATAAATAAACTATTCATTTTTATTAAAGATGACATATTGTCCTTAAAATATATTAAATTACAATAATTTTATTTATATAGCTATAAAATGATGAAATAGTTCGGATGAAATTCCCAACAGAAAAAAATAAATCTGCAGGAGAAAAGCATTAGCAATGCTCATGCAAATTAATCTATGCAGGGGAATTTAGGTAATCAGATTGACAGTTTGAATTTTGCAATCTTATAATAAGCGTGCAGCAATAGTACTATGTGACTTTGATGATCATAAACAACACAAATATTTTAGTTGAAAATAGCATAACTCCAAGAACCATTGATTAAATTTTCTGAAAGTGACGCTGAATATATTTGTGCAGTCTCTTTATCAAGTAAACTCTCTTCGCATTAAAAAAAAAAAAAAAAATTCAATGATTGATTTTTTCTGGAAATTACATGACTAAAAGGCTAGCATTCATCCTGAATTGAATACTACACCGAAATTCATCAGGTCTTTGTTTCTAGATTCATTACTTGTTTATGGAAGTGGGGAAAAATTTCTTCTAAAGACCTGAAATTGAAGGAAAATCTGGATGAGTCCTGACTAATGCAGAAAGAAGAGACAAACTATCTCTTAGACAAATAGTAAATAGAACCTGTGGTAATATTTGTCCTATACCATAATTCTTGTACAGACTAGAAATATTATAGAAATAGATATTTTGTACTGCATATTAACTCAATAGAATAAATGGGAAAATCAGTTATCCTTCTCTTAGATCGTTCTTGGAGTTGGTGTGATTATGATTGGACCAGAAAATGCAATCAGACTTTAGGACCTTTTAGGGATCTACACTCGTTTTGCATCAATATATTAGATCAGAAGTTGACAATTATGGGGTTTGCCATCAGTCACTGTGGCAGAACACAGTGCCCTGGCGAAATCATTGTTCAAGCTGTTCACTGAGGCTGTTCACTGTTATTAAAGTCATCTTGCACCAAGAAAAAAAAAAAAAAATCAGTCTTGCTAATAACTGTATTCCAACAAAGACATTATATGTAGGATGATTAAGCAGCAGGTTATCATCTTGACAGTGTTAAGCACCAGGATAAAATGTGGTGTGTTTCAATATCTAACTATTTTGGCCCAGGGAAAAAATATATTTAACAAACTAGTAGGTGCAGTCAGATATTCCTTGTTTTACATTATTAACCCACTATCTGTATGTCATGAACACTCACATCTGTGTAAGACTGAATCCTCATCAAAGCTTTGATCACTTTGCTGGTTTCTGCTGTTGTTGCTGGGGTTTTTTTCTGTTAAAAAGAACATTTAACCCTCTCAAGTTTTCATTTACTTTCTTTCATAAAGATTTTATTGGCCTCAGACTAAGTTGAAGTAAAAGATACTTCAGCACTGGAAACTTAATTAATGTGATTAACACAGGTATTCACACCTGACATTTTTTTTTTCTTTTTTTCTTCAATTTCTAAAATTTTATATTTTGGGACCATTTTGGTGATTTCTATATCTCATATTTATTTTTACTTATAAATATTTTTAAGAAGAAACAGAAAATAGAAGCTCACAGAAATATAGCAGTGAATGTTTTGAAATTCATGGTTATTTGGGGCAATAGGCCATAATGGAGCTGTTACTGTTGCTCATGTCAAGGCGCACTCAGAGTGTAATCCACGGATTACAAACACAATGGACCAGAGCAGATCCTGCTGTATGAATGGCTGCTGATATGCATAAAACCCAATCATTCTTCAGATAATTATTTTGTCTAAATTTAGAATGTGAAACACTGACACTTTTTGGTTGGGTGTCAGAGTAGAAAATGTTACAGGACTTAGCATGTGTTAGCATTAATTGACTATAATGTCTGTCAGGCAAATAAACTCCTACATAAGGGAATTAAACAGAGCTCTAGAATGAAGACTGCCTGGAATGCTACCATAAGAAAATGTAGCAGAAAGATGGGTATTTATAAAGAAATTTTTATAAATATTCTTCATGATCTCTGGTATGAAGTCATGTTTCACTGTACTTACATTTAATTTTTATTTTGTGTTCTTTGTATGTAGCAAGCTTCTAAGGAAAAACTCTGTGAAAAGAGAATTACTTTTCTATTATAATGTTCTAAAATGTCTGTATCTTGATATTTCATTTTTGATGGGGGTTATACATTGAAAAATTAAATTGCTACAGGAGTGCTTTGTGTGTGAAAAAGGCCTTCTTATTTACTATAGTGTGGAATTTGTAAACATTTTTACTTCTTTTTGTTTTGGTTTGGTTTGGTTTCTATGTTTTTGATTTTGATACTTAGACATAAGCAATTATATATTATTTTGCCAGCTAGATATTTTGAGAAACAGATGTTTTTAAGTTGGAAAGAAGAGTAGAGAAAATTGTAGTAAACATACAACTGCATTTCTATGATAGCTTCAGCAGTAAAACTTTGCTCAATTGGGCCAACAGAGAAAGTTACAGTGAATATCTGACTTCCTGCCACAAAACTCAGCATGTAATAATAAATGCCAATAACGGTTTTTGTTTTTCCTCACTGAAAAGGCAGAAAATTATACTTTCTAAAGGACACCTTGAGGAGTCAAGACACTGTGGGTTAGCAAATGAAAACTTGTGAAGGAAGTCATAAAAAAAGATTAAAATACAAATGAGTTATTAGTATATTCACAGACAAGTATTCTTTATTCTATCCTTCTTATTATCAATATGGAGCTATGAAACTCATTAAGTATAATTTACTTTTTTGTAATTTATAATCCATGGAGCACTAAGCTGGAGAATACTAAAGGAAAGCACTGAGTTTACTTGGATGACTATGAAATGGTCATTCTGGCAACATTCTCCTTTAATTACACCCGATTCATTAGGAAAAGGCTTTGTATTTGGATACAGTTATAATAATGGTAACATAACATTACTCTGTATAGGTTATCCAGTTACAGATGGAAATTTTACAGCCTCCATGATGATAGATTTTGTGCAAACAGAACTTAATTATATTTAAAGGAGAAGTGCACAGACACAGGAGGAAGGAAAATATAAGCAAAAATTCCAGAAATACTTGCTTGGAGACCCAAAGTGAAGTTCTAGAAGAGTCTATGTAATTCTAGTCCTTACTAGAACCAGTGGAACCATTGTATTTGAGGAATATGAGTCTTGAGTAGGTATGAGAGTTTTACATTAACTACATAATGATTCAAATTGGGCAGGCCTCTGAAGGAAATGCTGAAGACACTCAGGGCCTTAATGGGTATGTTAACATGGTCATTCTGGTTCCTGAGGACCATAATTCTTTCTCATTCATGCTACATCCATGAATACCCACTTCTGTCTTTGTAGAGTCACTTCCACATTATTCTTTCCCTGTGGTTTATTTCTGAAAATATTCCAAGGGTTACAAAGAACTATGAGAGCTCCATTTGTCATTAATTTTTGTTGTGGAGCAGTGGATTTTACAAACACTACAGACATGGGATCTGATTAAGTGGTTTCTGCTGTTAGTTGCTCAAGTACAAAAGTAATATTTAAATTTTGTTCACAGGTGTAAAAGAGGTTCTTCCCTCCTCCCCCCACATGTAGGCTATCATTCTTGATAATTGATTTACTAGTTGCAACAAAATTGAAGTTTGATCATGTGGATGAAACAAATTTCCAGTTGGTCAGTTTATCTTAAACCCAGAAGTAGTATTTTTTTCTTTCATTAAACTGATAGTGTAAGCTGTAATATTTCACTGGCTTAATGCTTTATCACACTTGTGCTTAAAGTAAGTGTAACTTCAGATTCACAATGTTTATTTTTCTGAAGATCTGAATTTACAGACAGGAAATGTGCAGATGTTTCCCAGAAACTTCCCTGACAGTTTGTACAAAAGTTTAATCAACACATTTATTTCGATATTTTTAAATAATATTTGATATCTTGATCTACAAATGTTTTTTAAATGAGGAATTCGTCATGTTATTAAAAATATTTTAAAAGTGGTATGAGGAAAATAAATACAATAATCTATGTCAAAACCAGACTCTATAAAATCTGATAAGTTATATTACTCATCCTTGTGACATCATACAATGGAAGATATAATAATGATTTACTCGGGACTGCTATATCATGAACTATAATGAGATCAAAAACTCATAAAAAATAAAACAAATATAATGAGATCATAAACTCATAAAAATAAAGGAAAAATGCAAATAATAATTATATGCTGCTGTTTACTGTTGATTTCTTATTATAATAAAATATTAATTACAAAATTAGATAGAAACTGTCAATGGAAACAATACTAGTTTATTTTTTAAAAAAATAATTTTATGAAATGAATACTATTTTAATATCCAAACACCTGTAGAATAATATTTTAAGTTTTTGGAGTCTAATTAAGAATTAAAATGCAATAGTTAATTTTATATGTAATGAGAGAGCAAAGTAAAAGCCTTAGTAAAAACAAATTATTATTGTTTGTTCAAATTATGATTTGAACTAGAGAACATAAAAAGTAGTCATACACAAGGAATCAGAGCTCTGGAAACTTGGAAATAAAATCACAGGAAAGCTTACACCACCACTGACATTGTAGGAGCACAGTGATTCCTATGAGACTTTTCATTACATTCACAGATGACCTCTATTACTCTGCTCTTTCTTGACAATTCTGCAAGGAAAGGGCATTCCAGAATGCTATGAAATTGCAAGCAGAAGTATATATATATAAAAAAGGAAGTTGAAAGTTACACTCACAACCCTACAGCTATGTGGACTAGTGGTCAAATGGTCAATTATCTGTCAGCAATGTGCTTTTGAAAATATCTCATCTGGCAGCACAGCTCATCCACAAAAATATCCTCAGTTACAAATAAGTGAAAATAAAATGCAATATAATGTTATTTTTAAAGGATTATGAGAAAAATTGCATGGGATGACTTTTAATTCTAGTTTAGCACTTGGTTTTATCCCATATTTCAAAACACAATTTTATTGCAAAGGCAGGGAAGGCAGGCAGGGAGGGAGGGAGGGAGGGAAGGAAGTGACGGAAGGCAGGCAGGCAGGAAGGCAGGAAGGCAGGAAGGAAGGCAGGAAGGCAGGAAGGCAGGAAGGCAGGAAGGAAGGAAGGAAGGAAGGAAGGAAGGAAGGCTCTATTTTTAAACATGAAGTCACTTTTTTTTATGAAGCACAGGGTTTTTTTACTAGATTAAATGATTCCTCTTTTAAGCTATGTGTGGTTGTGGGCATTTGTTGTAAAACTTACAAAGAATGAGAAGTAAATTCACATTCTAGTGAATCCAAAACATAATACAAAATAAAACAAATCAACCCACACCGGCCTATTTGTAAAGAGAAGCTTGTACTCTTGTGTGTCATCCAACAAATAGTGTAGAACCTTGCACTAAATACTTTTAGAGAGGATTAGATTTTATCAGAAAATAAAGCTAATTGTTTCAAGTTATTTAATATCTTGAATGAAAGTGAGTGATTCAAATGGACTATTTCATCCTTGATTAAGGATTTAGAAAAGGGTGAGCAAAAATTTCTTTTGTCTTAATCCAGTACTGTCCATACTTTCTGGCAGACACTGTATTTCTTCTTTTTCTTCAATGGCAAAGACTCCTGCAAGTATATTTGATCTTTTTCCCTTTCTATGAAAAGAAAAAGGTTTGTTAAAATTTTCTGCATATGGAAATAAAATCCTTATTGCTAGGAGATAAGAAGAGTTATTGTACAATATTTGTATTTTCTAAATTTAGTCTGGTGAAACACCCTGTTATTTTCATCCTTTTTGATAATACATTTTTCTATAGTCAGCAGAACACATATATGTCCCCTACAAAGAAATTCAGAGCCAAACACACTAAAGAGAAATACCACCTGTAATGGAAAGAAAATATTTTAAACATAAATATTGTCTTAGTGAGGTGATGATTTATAGTATGATGAGTTACAAAGTCACCTATCAAGGATGATCAGAATCAAAAATCTGGCAAGTAAGATTTGCCTTTGCCATGAAGAAACAATACCTCACTTTTGAGCAACGCAACATGTCAGTGAGAAACAGATAAACAAGAGAAATCATTTGTTGTGGAGAAATTACTATATCCGTGCAGATCCCTGGCTGTAGTAATATAAGCATATATCCTTTGGCAATAGCAGTTTTAATCTTCTTTTCTGCTTGATCTGCATTAGATATGAGTTGTCTATTGGCAGGTCTTGGCTCTTTAGTTCAAACCGAGGTCTCCCAAAGTGCAGTGCCTTCCCTTCAGTGCTGATGGTTGGTCGAGTTAATCCACACAGTGGAGTCCAGTGCTGAGGGCACAGTTTCTTTATAGAGCTCTATATCCATAATTAGCACTCCAAGCCCCATGTGCTCTTTTGCATAGTGACACAAAGGAAAAGAAAACCATCAGGTCATTCTGCTTTCCTTAGATTCCTGCTAGGTAAGATGTCAGTGACAGAAGGGCTTCTCCTGAAGGTGCCATTTCTCACAGCTGTAGGTTCAAATATGTGTATGGAATAAGTTTAAGCTCAGAAACTGGAAAAAAAAATGTATACTTTTGAACTCATCTTCTTATTGCAAACTTGGAATTCTCATCCTCCTTTAGATGGTTGGATGTTTCCCCTTTTGTACTGGCAAACATTCAAGGGCAAGCGGTCTGACACATGAAAAAATCTGAATTGACAGAAATTCTACAAATCGGCAACTCAGCTAGTGAAAATAGAGAATATGAACTAAAACTCACCCTGGGAAGAAAATCTTGACGAAACACTGTGTAAGAAAAAGCAAGCCAAGCAATTTCAAAATTAAGGGATCAAGGTGAACTGGATCATTTGATCATTTTCCTTGAAGCAGTGCCAAATATTTGAAGGCAAATTGAATTTGCTGCAAGGAACTTCAGCACATAAGGTAGAATTTGAGCTAGCTTGAAGAAAAAAAAATCTATGAAGAGGTGGAAAAACATCGGATGAGATGCTCTCTCCTCATAACATTTCTTTGAACAGCTCTGGTTTCTCAGAGGAGCTGCTAAATTATTCTGACTGAGCATCTGAATACTTCTTCTGTAAGGGAGAGGCAGTGCAGTAGCTGCTAAGTTACACGGCACTGTTAGCTGTCTTAAGGGACCCTACAGCACACATGGAGCATTTATTGGATAGTCTGGCACACCACAAGAGTTCCAACTAGTGTTTGAATCCTATTACTTAACAAAAACAGCACCAGTATCTACTCTACAGGCATTTGAGCCTAAAGAGCAGTGGAAACAAGGTGAGATAATAATAGCATTATTTTTCTGTTAAAGTGTGCCCCAAAACACCATGAGTAAGGAGGTTTGGAGTGGTTTTTAGTTTGGGGGGGGGGGTGGGTGTGTGTTTTTGTTTTGGATGGGGATTTATTTGTGTTTTATTTGTTGTTTGTTCGCATTTTATTTGTTGTTGGGTTTTTTAAATTTTTTTTTTGTGGGGTTTATTTATTTGTGAAGAGAATAGCAGTAAATAACTAAAGGAATGTCTCTTTTCTTTTTTTATTTTCTTTTCTTCCTTTCCTGTTCTTTTAACCAGGGATTTTACATAAAAGAACATACTACAATAATATGCATCTCTCAAAAGCTGCATGATGTTGCTCAAATGCAGATTAAGTATCTAATTTTAATTGTTCATGCTAGCTAAAATCCCAGGGAAAGAAAAGGAAAAAGAAAATTTAGGTTAAACCATTAACATGGGAATCACGTACAACAGAACACAGTTAGTTTTCTGACTACACACAAAAACAGAAAAGAAACAGTCATTTAATTCAACTGAGTGGCAACAAGGTATTTCTGTAACTGAGGGTTCTAGCAAAATTCCAATTTGCTATGCATTTTGCACACAACTTCTCTAAGTCTCATGTTATCATAGTATCTTTTTTAGTCTAACTGAGCCAGAGATTTAGAAGGATTTAGTCTTCTCCACTGAATGCAGCAAAACCACCTGCATAGAAATTCTACTGTCTAAAGAAAGTTTTAGTTTTAACTGACCTGTGTGCTACTTTGACTCCCCATAATGAGCATGACAGTGTTGCAATACCTAAGAAGGGGAAAAAATTGGAAATTCATGTACACTTTTCAAAAGGAAGAAAAGTACTCTATGCTGCAAACAAGAATCTAGGAAATATCACTTCCTGGATGTCGTGGTTACTCATGTCTCAGGATCTGCTTAAGGTACGTCTGTGGACATTCTCAAGCTGTCCTGGTTGCTCCTGTCAGACTATTTAGTCTCACCTCTTTCTGGAGCACTTCCACACACCTCCATATTTTCAGCTTGGTAACTCTCTGCTTAAGCACAAGGGTTTTGTACAGTTGTTGAACAGCTCGTCATACCAAATAACTCTGAGAGCGAGAAGGCAACTAAAAAAAGACAGGTGAAACAAAAGTTGGGCAGAGGTAATCCCCTTTATAGCCTGTTTTTTAAGGAGACAGTGAGTGGGACATTAAAGGCCTTCCTTTCCACACTCTGAATCAAATTGTTTTGTTGACCAGCAGCCTGACATGTCACTCAAAATGGTTGTTGATCATTCCCTCTTGGAAGGTTGACATAATTTAGGATTATCCAAAACTCTCTTCTCCTTTCAGCAGAAAAAGAAGAGAGAATAAAATTTTGGTATGTGCTTTATGTGTTTCACATGGCATGGAAGGAATTTCACATTTTGTGCATTTATTTCCTCATTAAGCATCTGAAATTGAAAATTTCCTCTACTATCTATTCAATAATGCTACAAATACAAGAAAGCAAAAAAAAAAACAAAAACAAACAAAAAACCCCACAAAATACAAAACAAAGACCAACAACAAAATCAACAAAAACAAAACCAAATAATAATAAAAAAACAAATTTAAAAAAGAAATAAAACCAAAACAAAATAACCCTGCTTTTAAAGGCTCTTCTGATTATTTAGTTCATATTTCTGAAAAAAATTAAAAACAACAGGAAGACACATACAGGTACTGCGAACACTATCATTACTGTAATACTCATGCAAAGAATAATCTCAGTGTAAATAATGCTTATGTTACACATTTGAAACTCCTTTTGATAGGACAACATTTTTGTGCTTGAGATACTTCTCTCTCTCTTTCTTAAACACCTGAGAAAAGACCAAGAAATTATCAACAGATTTGACATAAAATAGCAAGATTATCCTTAATCCTTCCAAAAATTGTCTGGTTATACCCCAATATTTCTGTTAAGTAATTGTAAGAAAAGTTGAAAAATGTGCTTCTATGAAATGGCATTTTCTTTAGTTAAATTCCTATATAAGAAAACAGTAAATTACATCAAGTTGAATCAAGATAAGAGATATATATTAAAGATAAGAGTCAATAAATATAAGACATTTTGTTTGAAATAGAGATCTAGGTAGTTTTCATTACCTGAGACAGAGAAATACTCTCAGAAGTCGTGATCCCTTCAATTAATTTCCTTCATGATGAACTGTCACTTGCAAGTGTCCATGAGAGAATTCAGCTAGATCTCTAATTTAAGATGCCTTAAGCCAACTGCAATATATGTCACCCCAAACTAAAGAGCTTCCTGCATGATCACCTCTTCTGAATAAAGTCACTGAGAGTGAGATCTAGCCTACACAGCCTCTAGTATTTAATGTAGAAATTTTATTCTTTTAAACACTATATTATTAGACTATCTTTTAACAGAGACAGTAGAAAATTAAACATGAGTAGCAAAATTTACCCAGCAATACCACAACTACATTTTTTCCATGGGTATTTTTTTCTTGGTAACAATAACACAAGGATACTATGGTTTATGTTTCATGATACTAGGTTGGACCTCTTAGTCGACCTATCTTGCAAAATTGTGCTGATATTAAGAAATGAATCTTTTGGTAAAATCATAGATTCATGCCTTGAGAAAATATATAGCACACAGAACAGAAAGACTGCAGGATATAAATTTGGGGTTGTTTGTTGACATATCCCTTTTAAACCTTCTAAATTAAAATAAGCTAACCAAGATCATCAACAACACAATGAAATGTTTTCTTAACTATCAGGAAAAAATTAAGTTATGGACTCATAAAAAAATGTAAACAAGTGACTTACATTTTGACATTACCATGACCATGAACTAATTCCTTCACATGAAGTTCAAATCTAGGAAACAACCTGAGCAAGGAACAGAGATTTGTGCAATGGTTTTATGATCATGGTATGCCAGGACAAGAAGAATAACTGAACTGCTGACAAAATGCTGGATCCAAATGGATTCTTTCCAAATATTTATCAAATAAAAAAGAAAAGGAGATGAGAAAAAGTCTTTTCCCAAGGTTTTTCATCACTCTCTAAGAAGCTAAGAACTAATATAGGGGACACGTATTTGTTACCTCATTGTTTCAAGTGTACTTGTAAAAGAGTAAGTACTATTGTACACAGTACAACAATTCTGTGTGTATCATAAATATATAGATACATTTACCCATCAGATGCATCACAAGGAACCTCCAATCTCAGTGCAGAGAGCTGTCATGGATTTCTCAGGAGCAGTCTGAACTTGAATCTGAAAGAGATTTTTAAAAAAACCCCAAAAACAACTAAAACCCCCACCAAAAAACCACCCTCATTGGGCACCAAAAATTATTTGTCCTGGTTCAGGGCACATTTTTGGAGGCAATTTTTGAAACAGTCTCTTTAGACAGCAAATTTAAGTGGCCCCTCTCCTTACCAGTTCGGGAGGAAAATCTCCTTCAAGGGAAGAGGAAAAAACTGTTTCTTTAACAAGTAAAATATTCACAAACATGCAAAAATGAATAATATTAAACAATGGAACTTCTTGTTGTTTTGAAGAGATGGTAAATTCAGAGAGAGTCCTCTTCGTGGTGTGTAGCTCGTCTCACTCAGTCTCTTTTCAGTCCCTCCTGTGCTGGAAAATGCTGCATCCCAGGCCCCAGTGGGCCACAGGAATGAATTCCTAGTGTTGGGATTTTGGTGTAAAGTAGGTTTGAACAGTTCTAAGAAAAAGAAAAGCCACAGTTCAGGAAAACTTTTTTTGCCTCAGTTAGTTAAAAATAACTGACTAAAGGCAAAGGAGAGCTCTCCCCCACAGTCCGTGCTGCAGAAAACACAGTGTGTGAGAGCGAGGAATGCAGGGGAGCGAGTGCAGATTCTGCAAACTATGCTTCTTCTCTTCCCCTTTGGCCCTCAGAACCAGTCTTTAAGGTGCAGAACTTAATATCCAGCATAAACAGAACAGACAATTGGATATGAGCATCATAAAGTCACCCTAGGACAATTACACACAACTGTCTCTAATTGAACTGTTTAGAAGAAAATAAATTAAAATTAGACACATTGCTCTCAGGATTGGAAAACTATTTAGTATAGAGAAATGGGGGTGATTTATACAATTGCAAATCTTACAGGGAAGTAGCAAAATATGCTGTATATCCAACACAAAAAGAGAATAGTGAGAGAATGTATACAAAGTGCAGAGGCATTAATGGATGTTTAGAACAGTATGGAGGTTTTTTAAATTAATGTTGAATAAAACAACAGAAATGTGGGAAGGCAAATAGTGGGCAGAGAAACAGAATATTATGAGAGCTGATGGATTCCTCCCTCAGCTTTAAGTCTGTTTTGTGAACTTTGCTGAAATATTTCTCAAATCCCTCTTTTCCATTCTATAAGAGCAGACTATCTGATCCTCATGAGTATTGAGAGGACTGATTTAATTTTGTCAAATCCTTTTAAGTCTTTGGATGAAAAGCACTTCATGCGAGTACTACCAACCCTGTTTTTTAAAATCACAATTAGCAGCTGTTGTTCTTTCCTTTGTTTTAATCGTTGGAGCAAAAGGGTTATTTGAAAGCATCATTTTCCACAAAAAACTTATTGTTTCTATGTAGAAAATGCATCAGAAATAATTTCTATAGTTCATTAGAAAGGAAACTCTCCTTTGATTTTGCTTCCCTGTTTAGTACACACTATTTCAACACTGTACACACCCTGGAGCACTTCCATAGCAGAAAAGCTTGTGAACAGTGATTAGGGATTTTCTTCAGAATAAAAAACTTATGAGATGATCAGTTTTTTTGGTTTTGGGGTTTTTTGGTGGTTTGGTAGTGTTTTTTTGGGTTTTTTTTTTGTTTTTTTTTTTTTTTTTTTTTGTTTTTTTGTTTGTTTGTTTGTTTTTGTTTTTATTAATTTCTTTTTGTTTTGGTTTTATTTTAACTGTTGTGTTTTTAATGGTTTATAATTTAAAATGGAAAAATAACTCTTCTTTTCTCAAAGAATATATCTGAGATGTATATGCCAAGTGGCTGGAAGCAGTTGCCAGGAGTTGAGAAGCCATAGATTCAATGACGAATAATTCATTAATTTTAAGACAATGCAGATTCTTTTACAAGTCTTTCTGTCATGTTTTCTTCCCTCCATGCATTTTACATTGAGTTTTGTGTATTTTCTAAAAGCTATGAATATTCTCTTGGGAACAATTGTTACAATTATTATAATTATTACATTACAGACACCAAGATACATATCTGATATAATTGGATATTTCTCATATCATGTAGGTTAATTCAAGAATTATAGAGGACAAAATAATTACTATTACTGTAAATTGTAAGAGCCAGCTTCATTCTCTAACACACATACCTTGTCATCAGTGCAAGTTGCCTATGTATTCCAGTGTTCAAGAATTTTCTTGAAGAACAAAAAAATTTATAGCAAAATCTGAGGGGATATTAGCAAGAAGTTCTTGGATGAAACTGTGTACAGCATAATGCTGGATGAATATCCACATAAATATTTCTGTAAGTCTTTAGAAGAATTCCAAAAGGGTCATAGAAATGTAGACTGGACAAATAATTATTCTGATTAAGTGTTATCAAAAAAAGCAGTGCTGGAATAAAAATAGATCAGATGTCCTACTCTGTGACTTTGATCACTAAAGTCTGTGATTCTTTTAGTCTAGGATAATAGAAAACAAAATCACCAAAAAGATTCTAGCATGTACAAATGGAGTATAGCAAAAACATTTAAGTTTTTTCATAGACTTCAATTTTTTCCAGTTTTAAAGCTAGAACCGAAACAATAAAAATCACAAAATAGCTGTTTCAACTTTACTCAGAAAGATTATTATAATTTTCCATTATATTGCTTAATCAGATCTACTGTAAAACACAAAGAAATGGTGAGATTTAATTTTGGCTGAATCACAAAAGTGCTAAGTAAGGATCCATATGAGAGAAGCAAAATGCATTTGGGAAAGTTCTAATATCTAATACAGGAGGACAGGTATATATTTTTTTTTTTTTTTTCATTTTTATTCAACCAAGCCAGGGAAGAACAAAAGTTTTGACAGAGTAAATGGGAATAAAGAAAGCAAATTAGAAATGCTTTAAAGGGGAAAAAAAAAGAAATTATACTGAAAGCACACAGGAAATATCATTTAGAACTTTTAGCAAAAAGGGAAACAAAATACCTAATCTAACACAAAAGATGAGGTTAGGTTAAAAGACTAAGTATTAGAGGGGTTCACTACAACAGACTCTCTTGCATTTTAAGGAAAAAAAAAATGACATAAAGTTTCACAGTAGTTGTCATTAGATTACAAAGTGGAGTCTGGTTTTCATTCCTTCAAGCAGAAGTGCTATAACCTGACTAGATAGCACCATCCTACAGCAAGGAAGTCTTGAAACTCATTCATGTAATATTTCTTTTGCCAAATTAGAAATGTATTAAAGAGAGATTAAAAGAGAAATCCTCATCATTGTAGTTCATATCCTAAACTGCTATGAAATCATTTCTTTCATCCACAAAGGAGGATTGGGATCTTGTATGTAAACTATACCGTGTAAAAATATGTTTGCACACATAGTAATCCAAAAGTGAAGTTGCAAACATCATATAAATAGAAAGGCCTTTCAGATACAGAAAGAATAGAGTTTACTTCTGCTCGTTAGTGAATGGATCAGTTCCATAATATATCCTCTATACATCCATAAGTACCATAAAAATATGTCTTAAAGCAAATTGAAGCAAATAAATTCATCAAAACTAATATCAACTGGTCAAATCTGTACAGAGAGCATAAGGGAATAACTAATGTAGCTAAAAACCAAGTTCTAACAGTTCAACAAATAGAAATCAATTTCATATTTAGTATCTTAACACCATGTATATTATTCCTCGTGATTTATGAAACAGTAAGATCCATAGTGCTTCAGAACTTCTGAATTTCTTTTATTTCTTTCATTGTCTTCCTTTTCTAATAGAGAAAGAAACATGAAGATGCTTGAATTTCCTGTTAACCTGAATGTAGTATTTCACAATATCTCTGTAGAGTTCTCAAACAACAGAAGCAATTCCTTTCAACTGTATTGGATTATTTTGGCTTAAAATTACATGAAATATTTTCATGTTTTTTGGGGAAAGGGGGAGATCTAATTTTGACAAGTAAAAAATTTGAAGATTTTGTACACAATGAAAGGCAAGGATGACCAGGTTATTTACAAAAGAGCAAAATCGCAATAAGCAAAATTTGAAGATTCTGTTGCAAGCACATCTTGATAAAATTTCTTGCTTTCTTTCCCAAAATTGTTTCCTTTCTGGTTGGGGAGAAATTATTCTTGCCAAATGTTTTATTTCCCTAGACACAGTTGTATTCAAAAGAAGTAATTAATCTATGGAATAGATATGGTTGCATTTTCTTGTTTTTATCCTTGCTATCATATAAATGCTTTTTAAGGAAATAATTGATTTCTAGAGAGCCCTTTAACTCACCAGACAAATGCAGGTAGCTATCGACAGAAACGGTCCAGCTGCAAGATCTTTGTTTTCAATGCAAGACAGCTAGAGGTTGCTAAGAGTATCAAGGCAAGGAACACAGGAACACATTCTGAATCCCTTAAACTCTTAAATCTAGATGAGTATTAGATGAGTATACTTTTTTTTTTTTTTTTTTTTTTTCCCCATAAGAGTAGGGCTGGCTTACCAGTTTTTGCAATTGGCATAGACATTCACTTCTGGGGTTTTGGGGAGTTTTTTGAAATGTCCTCTTTTCATTCCATCCTCTGCTTTGATTCATTCAGTTTAGTGCTGTTGTAGGAGCATCTGATCTGGCATTCAGAAGAAGCACTAGAGTCAGAATGAATATCAAAGGAAACAAGTGTTATTCTTTAAGCAGAAAACAGATGCCATTCTAAGAGTTCCTTCCTTTCCACTTCCCTCCATCTCCTGCCCATTTATGAGGAATAACAAATGAACCATTAAAGTATTAAATTCAGATAATTTCTCTCAGAAAGTATGTGAAGCCTAAATCCAACAATTGGTTTTATCTTTTTTTTTAAAATCTTTTTTCTCACTAACGTGATGACTAGCTTATCCACTCAAAATTCAAAAATAATAAAAATTACACTGTAGTACAGCCAGAGGGAATAGGCTTACTGCAGCAATTACTAAGCAGAATTTCATTTCTAGAAGGACTGATTTCATTATAATGTCAGTCAATTCTGAGCAGAGGACTAGAGTTTCATTACAGGTAGTGTAATAGCTATTCCTCAGACTATGCTGAAGCAATTGGTCTCTGTCTTTCTGTGATACAATGCAATCAGTATGAGTGTTTAAGTTTCTTTTGTTTCTTCTTGTTTCCCCGTAGGATTCTCTCTCTGCAGCACGCTACTCACACTTAATGTTTATACATTCTTCACTGCTTGGATACCTAGTATCCATTTTAGGATAATGGAGCTCTTGCAATCAACTCACATCAGACCACCCAGACAGTTCCTCCTTTTTTCTCCTCGAAGCTGCAGCTTCCTGATTATCAGTTTGGTTAGAGCCCTCCAGGCTTCATTTCATCAGAGGGACTATAATACTTCCAGATTATTTTTAGATATCATTCAGATGAAATTTTCTAACCCTTACATTTTACTAAAGAAATATGCTTATATAGTAATTCTTTGTGTATTTGGAGCCAATTTATCTTGTAATTTGCTAATTTATTCCCACTATATCTTGAAAAAGTGATAGTATAGACAATACTGCTTCTGACTTTTTATGTACCTTACATTAGAAGATCTGTGCATGTCTAATGAAAACCACCTAAAGTGAAGGATAATTTATTTTGCTGTGATTTGCAGTCAAATGTTCCATTTCCACAATAATTTGAGGTAACCTCCATGCAGTTCTAGTGCATTTACAAGGTACATATGTTCCAAAATGTTTTTATGTGATTATACTCTTACAGACTTGCCTTAATGCCTGTGATTCCATGACCGAGGTAATTCTGAAAACATTTTTTAAAGCTTAATCTACATGGTTTGCCATCTCCAGACTTCTTTGCTAATAGACTAAGCCGTTTAAAATCTACAATTATAGCACTTGGTCTAGACTAAGTTGAAAAACTCACCAAACTGGTGATATAAAGTTCTTTTTTCATAGTATTTAACAGTGTGCAGATGACTGAAAAGCAATTCTGAAGTGTGGACAGTACTTACCTACAGTGCGTATCTCTCTCCCTCCACAAATATGTATAAATAAGGAATAAATGGCTATGTTATGATATATATTGGATTAATGCCAGTGGTAGAGTAAGTAAATGTGGATTCATGATTAATTCTGTAGTGACAAAACTGTTGAGCTGACAAATGTGTTACCTAATTGAGATTGCTCTATCATTAAGTACATTATTTTTTATACTGCAATTCAATTGTTCCTGGATCTTCAAAAAGATCTCATCCTGTTAAATCCTGACTTGATTTAAACATTTAAGTTAAAAAGTAGAGTTGGGAAATAAATTTTTCATTTCAAAAGAGACCTAAAATAATATTATCTTCTTCTTCTCTGTGAGGAAAACAGAAAACCAAACCAGAAATATTCGGTGTGTCAGAATCCTTACCTATTCTCTCTCTCTCTCAAGTTTAATTTTCTCATGAAAAAAAAAATGTAAAAAGCAACTTTTTTTTTTTTTTTTTTTTTTTTTTGGTTCAGACCTTTCTTTTGGAATTATCACAACTGCTTAATTTGTTTATTTTAAAAAATAGCCAAACAACTTTTTAGGGAACATAAAGGGAGTTTTACATGTTCCTGTCCTTCTGTGTTTATTGAGGGAGTATTATACTAGATTTGTCATTTTAAGTGAAGAGATAATTTTTCTAATAATCACGGAAAAGGATAAGTATTTTATTGTAAAATTAAAGGTACGTAGTGTGCAGTAAATGCTATTTAATAAACATGATATTTTCTGTTACCATTTACAGTGATTGCTCAGAAAGAATAATGGATAGGAATTAGTTTATAAAAATAATCAGAGGTCAAAGTACAAAAATCTGTGGAACTACAGGAATAAAAAATAATAAAGGTGAAAATAAAAATAAAATTATATGTGACTAATATGAGACAGAATGTCAAAGACATTGGTGATTCTGTTAGGTGCTGAAAAAAAATTTTGAGGTAGATTTTTTATATTTTCAACATAGAGCAGTCTTTTGGGACACCATAATAATATAGAATAAGCAGTCATAAAAAGCTTTGTGACTCTGTGGACATATTTTCACCAGGTAGTGAAATTCCATAGATCATTAATCAGTCATTAATGGAAAAGATTGAAATATCTTCATCTTAACAGATGCCAGAATAGATGAGGGAAGAAGTCTTCTCTGATGAATCAGCTAAGTATCATTGCTTTGATTCTCCTGAGTGCATCTTATATCCTTCAAGGCTTATTAACTGCCTCATCATGAGCTGAAACAGTTTCTAATACTATAGCATGATTTTTGCTGCCTGAAACACAACTTTAAATTGTGATGTCCATTGAAATGTGCATTAAAGTGGAACTAGAAGGCAATGAATCCCCTGAGAGTCTTTTCAATTTTGCATCCTTCAGACTGGATATGGGCTTATCTCTGCAGATGAACAGAGAATATTCTCTTACAATAGCATCATTACCATAAAGGAAGCATGGTCCAGAAGTTAGAGAATAAGTTTAGGCTTCAATTGCCACAAATTCCACTTCTGATTTTTCCATTACTTTTCAATGTTTGAGTTTTTTATAGTGGAGGAGATGATGATCCACTACCACACTGACATTCCTGGTTCTCCAGAGTTCTCATTGCTCCAAAGGTGCAAAAGCTTCCTCTACAACAAAGCTAATCTGTTTTGCACCATCTCAGGTTAAAAACCAATGGAAGAGGAAGTGTCTGAATCATTTACATTGCCAGAGAAATACTGGACATCTTTTCAAAGGAAAGTGGTCAACATGGAGTGCTGATCATACCAGTAGAGTATTTGTCAAGCAGTGGAATGCAACGGTTGCTTGTAACATATCCAAAATGAGACAGCTTCTGTCATACAGAAAATGTGCCTTCATGTCAAATGACTCCAACATTCATATTCATATCCCCTGGACTGATGTGAGTGTAGCAGAAGGGGTAGGAGCATTAGATGCACTTCAAAACTGGTTTTGTGAATGTTGTTTTTTTCCAATACAAGCTCACTCTTTTTTCTCATGCTGCCTTTTAGTTCACTTAAGCCTTTGGATAACTGTCCCATTTGCTGGCTTTTGTGACTCCAGCCCTGACTCCACCTGTGTACTGAATAGGCAAACCTAATATTCCTAACATTGTGGCTGGACAGGGCCCAGACATCTGAGTCTTTTAGTAGTGAAATGCTTTTGATAATTTACTACAGTACAGGCAACTTCACCGACATTTGTTAACACAAGGCAGTGAAATGGAACATAACTTTAGTACACTTGAAAAATATACTTTTGCCCTTGGAGTTAAAATGTTGGCTTCCCAGAGCTAGGAAAAAACCCAACAAATATGTGTTCATATGAGTCTGTGAGAAATACAGATATAAATTCTATTATCACTTATTAATTTTAGGGCACTCTACCTACACAGAGTTCAGAAAATTAACCTCCAAGACACTCAGTTAACATTTCTTGCAAAAAATAGCAGATAAATAGAAAAAAATCTTCATTGTTCAATTGCAAGTTGTCAATCAAATCAAAAACATGATTGTGATGTATAAGCCCATCTAAAAAGAAAAAAATATAAAAAAATACATACAATATATAAGTAAGGCATTAAAGACTGGCTGGAGTGTCTTTGCAGCACCTAAATTGAGCTGTATGAACTTCTGGTGCCAGATTCATTCTTATGCCAGCTAACATTTTTAAAGCAATGAATAAATCCAGTTTCAATCTGTTTGACAGGAAAATAGATTTACTATAACAGAGTAGTTGGTCAAATATAGCTCTAAATGAAGCTTGCACTTTAGCTGATTTGTCAATAATTATAAAATTACTGATTACTATAAGATGTGAGCTGGCTGGATCCCCTGAGTACTTGGTTCTAAAAAAAAATCCATCATACTTTTGGCAGCCTACCTGGAGATTAATGAACAGTTCACACAGAAATAGAGTACTATGATTGCACGCAAAACACATAACAGCAATTATGGAATAGATCAACTAGCTTTTGTAATAGCAACCACATTCCACGTGGTCTTTCTTCCTTGCTGCTTATTTAAAGACCCAACACAGTTTACAAAACAACAGAGTAGGTTATTTATTAGGTGTGGTTATACCATGGTCTCGTTTCATTGTAAATCACCTGATTTTTTTCATTCATTTCAATGGGATTTAAATAATACTATTAATAACAGAGGTGACTAATGTAACCACCTTTGTGGTCACCGATTTTTATTCCTCCTCAGCTGGTAGTGACAAATGCTTTCATAATTAAATTAACTGGAATGTCATCTATAATAAACCAGTGTGATGTGAGAAACCAGCCAAGTAAGACTTCTGAAAGTTTCCTCAATTGTTGCAGTTTTGTTTTCTGTCTCTTTCCCGATCTGTCTCACTGCCATCTCCCAATCAGTGTTCCTGCTCCTCACCTTCCTAGGCACATAAGCTCATGTCACGCCTTAGGCTCACCTTAGTAGTGAGTCAAGGTGACAAATCTGAAAATCAAGGAATTAGTCTTGTTTGTGAGTGCAACTTTCAGAGGCACTTTGATATTAGATTTATTTTTTATGTGGAAGAAAAACACAGTCCCTTCTTTTCTATCTATTTTTTCCCTACTCAGGCTGCTGGGTGTAGTGAAGCCCAAACAAAAGCTCCTCACTTTCCATTCACTTTCCTCAGTATGCAGAGAAAGGACATCTCAGAATTTCAGTTCTAGGAACAATTCCCAAATTCTACTGTAGTTTTCGTCATTGTCTCCTAAAGCACAAAGGGTAATGAACTATCTTTAAAACCATGCTTCTCATGTTTCCAATGTTGGTACCAGATTAAAGATTGATATCTTCAAATAGAAGATACTATCTCATTTTCCTTTTCCTACTTTTCTTTTTCCTTTTTCTTTCTTTTTCTTTTTTTTATCTTTTTTTTTTCTTCTTTTTCTTTTCCAGATTCTTTTTCTTTTCCAGTTTCTCTTTTTCTTTTCCTTTCCATTTCTATTCTTATCTTTCTTTTTCCTTATATTTTTCTTTTTATTTATCTTCTTTTAAATCTTCATCTGTTTATTATCATCTTAGACTTTTTTTTATTTTTCTGTAACTATACTTTTGCTATTTCTTTTGTTTGTGGCATTTCAATAGACTTCTTTTTCCAATTCCTAATATGGTCTTACATCACAAAAGCTCATTGGAAGATTTTTTCATCAAATATTTTATAATATATATATCCAGAAATAAAAAATATCTATGATCTAATTTTTTTCTGAACAAAGATTGAAAAGTTTGCTTAATCTTTTTGCTTAAATTGCTTCTTTTAAAATATCTACAACTTTCTTAGAACTTTTCAAGACATAGAAATGTCAACTATAAAATAATCCCATTAAAACTTCATTATTTCATTTTCAGAATTTATGATCTTTCTTTAGTGTTCTTTGTCAGGAGAAAACAAAACACTTCTGTTTCAATATTTTTCCCTCCCACACTTCCCATGAAATCTTCTTCCTAAACAGATTAATATTTCTTGCTTTTTATTTTCCTCTTATTTTGTGATGCATTCATTCATTCATTCATTCATTCATTCATTCATTCATTCATTCATTCATCTGAACCCTCCTTCCCTGCACCACAAATCCCTCTGAATATTGTGGTTTGCCAGATGTTTTGCTCCTTCAGTGTCAGTGAAGCATTGACTAGGAAACCTAAACATGAAGTATGCAGATTTAGACCTCTAAATACAGATGGATGTCTTAATATTACACTTTACCTCAGCCCAGGGGCTTGTGCATAGGTTTTTAATTCTGTTTGAGCTGCCAGTTGGGCAGTTAGCACAGACACCATCCATAGTTAACAAACATGACACAGGAATCATGGGGGAGTATTTCCACCTGGAGCAGCAGCTGGAGGCCATGCAGTAAACCCAGAGCATATCAAAGGTCACAGAGCATCTATCCATATGCAAGGTGCTGAGTCGAGTCTCTTGTCAATACTGTCACTTGAGCCAGTTCAGTTCACTAAATTTGTGCCTCTGGACATTTAAAAGGGTCTAAGGTATGTCACCTGGCTTCCATCTGCCAGCACAGAAAAGTACAGATGTCCAAAGGTATTCAGTCTGTTTTATCCTCATATCTGAGAAGTCGCCCATTACCCCAAACTGTTGCAAAGCAGACAAATAGAAAACTTTACCTGTGCAACTATTCCTTCAAAAGCAGACTTACACAACGTAGCACTGCAGATGAATTTTTCTTTTCCTGTGAATGTTAACTAAATTAAATAAAAATAAAAATCCTTCCTGAAGGATTGGGACAGCCTTCAGCCTCATTATTTAAAGAGTCTGATAACAGTACAATATTGGTTTTGAGAGCTCAGAGCCCCATTGTGGTTATTACCTGACAATGCTTTGTTCAGAACTGCTTTCTTTCTACCATTGTATACATTGGGTAGGCCAAGACTCTGAGTGCACATGTGTTTAGCAATTATCCTCCATCCAGAAATGCTTCATGATCTCTCATTCCTTACACAGAAAACCATCACCAAATTTTCAGATACTCATGTACAGCATCAGATTATGGTTGTTTTAAAATGATCAAAACTTGTGTCCAGGGGAGATAAGTAAAACTGATAAGTGTTACTCAGCATGGAAGGGAGTGAGGTACTTTTTTTGGATGGCATAGATGTTTCCATTATAACTTCT
The DNA here is from genome assembly GCA_032173965.1 of Sitta carolinensis. Taxonomy (NCBI): domain Eukaryota; kingdom Metazoa; phylum Chordata; class Aves; order Passeriformes; family Sittidae; genus Sitta; species Sitta carolinensis. The sequence continues at coordinate 37,512,657 of JAVUNC010000004.1, read as the reverse complement.
GCAAAGAGGGTTTTCAGCAGTAAAGGGAATACACATCTTGTCTGCTGAGGCCCTGATTTCCTTTGTTCACACACAACTATCTACTCTGAACATGTATGCATGTTCTCATACACATCCATGCCTCTCAGTATGTATCCAAGCTTATAGTTGGATGTTTAAAAAGCAGCAAGGAACTATGGATATAAATATATACAAAATTAATTTAGTATTTGATCTTGAAATATTAAAAGTTTTAATAAACACCATTAGCAACAGCCTGAGATCTCAGTTTTATTGTAATGAGAAAAATTATATTTTTCACACAGTTAAGGACAAAAGGCTTGATATTGTGCACCCTAATATTTTAGATGTTGTAACATATAAAACATTTGGGAAAAAACACAAACAAAGCCAGGAAACCTGTCAACGTCTTTTTAGTTAAAATATTTTAATCAAATGTTACGAATGACTGAGGAAAGGAGAAATAGATGACTAATGATTTTTAAGCCTCCAAGTTAATAATACTAGCAACCACTAGAGAGAAAATTAACTCACTTACTGCAGGATCAAATCGCAGCAAAGCTGCTATACAGCCTAATATTAATAATAGACAGAATTTTAATTCCCAGACACATTGATAAGAGAAGGGGTAATAAAGAAAAAAAACTGAATACTGACACCATGGTTCAGTAATGGGGGTCAAATTCCAAGGAATAGTAGGCAAAGCTGTTTTTGCAGAAATATGCACATGGACAGAACCAGAGCAAGATTTATATTTTACTCACATTTCCAGTAAGCTATCCTTGACTAGCAGTAATACTTCCACTCAGCTGTTCACTGATTCTTCCCCCTCTTAGGCAGGACAAAAGAGAATAAGTAGGAAAAACAGAAATAAAATCATGGGTTAAGATTCAAAGAGAGTTTGTCTATGAATTAGTTGATTTGATTTGGGGAAAACTTGAGACTTGATTTATAAGACTTGATTTGGGGAAAATTGACAAAAAAATACTTAATTATTGATTGAAGTAAGAGGAAACAAAGATGAGGAGGTTGCAGGCAGTAGACAGTTCTTTCTCTCTGCTGGCACTTTTTCATCACATTTTTCCTCTGCTCCAATGTGTGGTCTTCACAATCTGCAGTGTGTATGTGCTCCATCGTGTGGGTCCTTGCAATGGCTGCCAGGAATTCCTTCTCCTCCACAGAGCACCTGCTGCTTCTACTCTGGCCTTGGCCTTGGTATTCCCTCTGCTCTTTTGTGCTCTTTTTGCTTTCTCTTGCTCTGCTTTTGAAGGGAATTTGCCCTCAAAGAATGTCTTCCCGTTCAGTCTCTCACTGAAAGCACCTCACTAGCTGCAATCAATGCAGAATTTTTAAGAAATTTCTCTTACTTAGATACCTCCTATGAATAATATATTCCTGACAGGAATTTCTTCTACCATCACCTCTAAAATTTGTCTTTTAAAATTTTTGACATTTGATAATTATAACTTTTCTCAGATACTATGAACCTGTTCCAATATTTATATGCTCATACTAAAATAACCAAAATATGTCAATTAGTAACTGATAATTTAGTGTGATAATAGAAATTTTGCAGATAGACAGATGAAGAAGAAGCAATATCTATTGGAGGAAACAAAGCACACTATCTGACCTCTGTAAGAAGCTTTTTTTTTTTTCAGAAAATATGGCAGTGTCACAATTGCACAGGCTAAAACTAAGCAGTTTTTTTCTTTCATGATGAAATGACTGCAGAGGGAAACTGCTGTCTACTAGCCACAACATCTCAATTTTTTTTCTATTAATTGAATCAATGATTAACATAATTTAATTTTAATATTTTTTAAATCTCATTTAAAGAGATTGCCCTATTATGTTCACACCCTATTATATCTTAGCACTGACCCCAGGATAATTGGGTACTGGCATAATGTTTTAATGTTGTAGTGAATATTTCTGTTGAAAATTATAATTTGTACCTATTCCTGCTCAGATAAAACAGAACTATTCATTGCAAAGATTCCAGTGGGTCACAGCTTCTCCTATACAAGCTAGAAGTGCAGTTCAGTACACTACATTCATTAGTACTTGCTTTATAATATGTAAAATACCATTATTGGCAAATCAGGAAAAAGATTTATTATTAGCTGCTTTTGTGGTCCATCTAAAATTATGGTATGTGAATATGGAATGATCTATAAGAATAATTGTTTTAAAGAAAACATTAAAGAGTTCTTATGAGAGATTAAAATACATAATCACAACTGCAGAGGTTGCATTCAATCTTCCAGGTTTTGTCCGCCCTCATTTGCAAATTCCATTCCTCTTAGAATTCAGTACTGTAAGACAATACTTCTCTTAACCACTAAAAATTACATAAGAAATATAGGGAGGAAAAAAAATCAATATGTAATTATTCTTTCCAGAAAGTATTTTCATAAGTGCATAAAATTGACTTAAGTAATTCTAGTATAAAATAAAGGGGCACAGCTCTAGAGATTATCACAGTCATCATAATAAAACACCTTCATAACTAGGGAATTTTGGTCTACTAGCTAAATGCAAAATACTAACACAGAAGATGTTTCTACCTGTTTTCTGTTTCTAAGTATTTGGGTTATATAGATCAAAACATATATTTTTATGGGGGCCTCGTATGTGTTGTAGAACCTGTTCCTTTCTACATAAATTGCAGTTTAACTTGTTTTAGGCAGCAACAGACGAGGCACACCTGGCTACTGGTGACAATAAGTGGTATAAGGGCAAGTAACTTACACCAAATTCCTAATCCTTTTCTTTCTAAACTTGAAGTCTTCTCACTATCAGTGATAAACACTCTGAAAAGTGGAGGGTTTTTTTGAAATAAAAGGTTCTCAGTAAATTGGTACAGACGGCTCCATCAGAACCTAATTATGACTGTGGAGCCGGAAAATAGATTGCATTTCCCATACATTATTAATGCTCTTCAAATCCTCATTTGTCATGTTCAAGGTTATGTAGAGATGACATTCAAGGAACCCAAACTTCTTGCTAAACTCATTTCAGCAATCCAAGTCCTTATAGGAACAACTTCTTAGGCTCTTGGATAATATTAAAACTGTAGCACCATTCTCGTGGGACTGTACAGAAACCATAAGGTTGTAAGAAAGTTATTGATGATGAAAATTAAGTTCAGCACCATAAGAAATAATTTCATTAGCAGACTTTCACTTATATAATGATTAATAAAATGCATATATAAAGAAATAATTTGTTTCATCAGACAAGATGATGTTTACTGCATGCACACGTTACCAATTAGACACATTAAGACCTGCTGTTAATACAGAGGCACGTGACTAGAAGGTGACACAATTATTAGTAAATGAACATTAATTCTTAAAATTTTTAATAGAAGAACATACATTTCAAATGGGAACCATAAAATATTTGTGCAATTTCTGCCACTAGAAGTATAGGAGACATTTTATAAAAGCCCTAAACTGTATTGTTCACACTTAAGTACTCCAAAAAAAGTAAAACACGATTGTACAAGTAAAATGAGGTTTTCAGTACTCTGACACTTCAAAAATAACTTTGAATATAAAAGTGAAATGAAAGGATGTGGTGTTTTCATAGTATCCAAATTCCTCTTAGTTTTCATGTCAAATATTTCATGCATGTGTCAAATAATATTGGAGGAGTCGTTGATGTTTCAGGGGTTTTAATATGTCTTGGTATTTCAGTACAGGAAAGTACTCTGCTTTATTTCAGCTTAAGTAAACTAATTCCTGATGGAAAAAGTGAGCATTCACTGTTATCTGTGATGAAAGATGAACAAAAATGTATCATGAACACAGTAGATATCTAAAACATCTGAAAAGTATAAAGCTTCTCCCATTCTATTCACCACTGTTTATACTTGCTGAAGCCATAAACCACTTGTTAGAAGAAAAAACTGTGTAACAAATTAGGTACTGGCTTGTAGCTATTGGTCACTTACCACAGAGTTATCCCAAAAACAGCTACTTACACTTTTGTAGTACCTTATCATGGCAAGCCACCTTATCTTACTTTACAATATTACATTAAAATTGAAGAATAATCCATTTTACAGATTTACTGTTCAGATAAAATGAGGTAAAATCCAAGGGAGCAAATTCAACACATGTGCAACTTCTATCATCTCTGTACAGTTCCATAGATGATAACTACTCCACTAAAACCCATTAGGTCTTAAATTTATATCTAAAAAAGGCAATTGTAAGTCAAGGGAAATTTAAAACAGTTAAACCCCTCCATTTATTGGCCTGTCTTTTTTTGGTAATCTCTTTGATATTGCTTCAGATACTGGGATTTGAGTTAGACCTTATTACTATCATTATTCTCTCATATCATGATTCTCCATCTTGATCTTGCTGAGAAGCTGTTACTCTTCCAATGTGTATGTGTGTGTGTGTGTGTGTGTGTGTGTGTGTGTGTGTATGGGTTTTTGAAGCAGACATTGTGCCAATATATTTTGCTAGGAAGCAAACAAGAAATATACAAAATCCTCATAATACTGAGAATGAGAATTAAACCTCTCTTTACACAAAGTATCTTGAACACTCAGGAAACATAATCTGAATCAATATATTTGTCTACTTTTAAAAACACATAGAGTCTGGAAAACTGTTTAAGTAAGGATACTTTGATTCTCATGTCAATATAGAAAATTAGATAAAATAAAAAGAATTGTAAAAATTAAACCGACTTTGTCATATGAAGTAACAACAAAAGCAGCATACAGATGTGGACAGAAAAAATGATCACTTACAAAGATACATGTGGCCAAAGAATTAGAAATAAATTTGATGCAAAAAACATAGGAGCCAAAGTACTAATTGCAGTCTAAATTTTAGGTGTTCAAATAAGTGCTGGAATATACATCAACTAGGAAAACATGACCATTAGAAGTCTCCAGCAGAATATGGAGCACATCTATGGGAACACTACAAGTTCTGTCCCCAAGTTTAGTGATTACTTGACATGACCTTTTTGACTGAAGTGAGTGTATATTTCACAGCTTCTACAGAACTGGATGCACAGATCTTGTGATTCAATATCTGCTTAGAGAACTTGCAAAATGAGGGTTTATCGATAGTGACAATATTTTGATAGATATTTTAAACCCTTTTTGTTTAAATGGTTATTTTAGTACACTACCTTTCGCTTTCTAATTTCTTGCCAGCACCACAATGCAATTAACTTCTTGTTACATATGGTATCTTTTCTTTCTCTCTTTAGTCTCCATGAGTTTAGAAATATAACGATTTATTCCTCTTCACCAATAAACCTAAACATTTATATTTTACAAAGAATTATTTTGGAATGTTTTTAAGCTGTCTTCCAAGCAACTACATATTCATGTCTATTGCAGAAATTCTCACATTTTTTTATCACAAATACTTTCAAGTTTTGCCCCATTGCAAATTCTTGAGGAAAAAAAAAAAAAAAATCTCCTGCTTTGGTGTCTACAAAAGAATAAAAAGGAAATGCAATGTGGAAATTGAATAAGCAGACTTTAAGCAACAGATAATTCACAAAATCTTTAATGTCTATATTGACCACATAAATTGCACACCTAATCTTATAGTTCAAATTTAGCTAGTGAATGCCTACTATAATTTTTAATTTTACCCCATAAATTTCTCATATATTCATATGTCTAATCAAAACATCCTTCCTTGAATTCCTGAGTTCCTGATATCATCTGGAACAACGAAGTGCCCGCAACTGCATAAACATTCTGCATGAATGGTCATATATAGCTATATGGACAGAGGTTTTCATTCCTATTATTTCTGATTTGATTGGTTTGCGTACTATAGAAGATAAAACTGACTGTGTTTTAGTCTTTTTCTCCATAATATAAGCAACTAAAAGCTTCTTTGTTTCTAATACCATTAAGAGCAGAAAGTCCCACTCTGTGTTACTGTGCTCCAAATACTTTATATCTGTGAATGTTTTGGTCTACTAACCCTCTGAGGTGCCTGTATGCAGGTTTGCAAGCTGGAGATCCTTTAAATATTTCCAGTCTAAAATTAACTTCTTCATTTTTCAGATGTTTTTGTATTTCTCATTTCTCATTTTTTCTACCAGCACTTAATGCAGTATAAATGGAAAATGTAATTAATGCATTGTTTTCTTTTTCTTTTTCAGTTCATTAATAGAAGTAGGTAATGATTCTTTCATTTCACTTAGGCATAAATAAGTGAAGTAATCAATATTTAGATTACATTGAAAATTAGAACCCTATTGTAAAGATTCATCAGAAGCTCTAAATTCTGAGATGAAAAAGAGAAAGATTCAACAAACTTTAATTAACAAAACAGTATATTTTGCATATAAAATGATGTGATAGGTATGAACATTTTTAAAGGAAACATAACTGCTTCTGTTAGTTTCAAATCTTCAACAGATAATGATTAAAGCTCATAGACTGCTATACATCTTTATCTTTGCACACCAGTGCAGTTTCCTAATCAGTTTAACACAATGCTGAAGGAAAGAAGCACAATATAAGAGTACAAATTTGTTACAGCAAAGATAGGCATGCAGATAGAATTTATTTAATCTTTATAAAATTGGTTCCTTTTACTCCTGGTCAATCAAGTTGGGCAAAGTGCCATTCCAGTCTCTCAAGCATTTCATTCCAAGGTCTAAAAAAAGACCTTTATTGGTTTGACACATCAGTCAACTGTTAATTTGGTATTTGTTGAGCCAACATAGCACCAGTCTTCATGATAGTCTCCAGCTCTTCACTTGGAGCCTTTGAAGATTCATACCTTCTGATATATCCTTTTCTGAAAATTTTCATGCATTTCCTTTTTTTTTCTCTCTTTTTTTTTTCTTTCATTACTCAAACTCTATAAGGACATTGCTCTTGATGATAAACACCAAAAGATACAGTTATTTACACTACAAATGAAAAAAAGCAAAAAGGAAAAAAGTCTTTTTGTTTTGGTTTTGTCTCTACTTTAACTGTCCTTTTTCAGAGAAAAGCTAGAACATACAGGCCCAGACTGATGGATTGTCTGACCAAGTAATTTGTCTGCATCAGCGGTTGATTTTTTTCTACATAAGAATAACTTCTGGGAAGTTATATTCTTCTACCTAATGCTCTCTCAATCCCCAACTGTTTTTTAACAAGCAACACCTGATTCTGTATTTCTTTTACATGAACTCATCTTCCTTTCTACTCCTGAGTTTGTGTAAATGTTCATGTAAAGTAATTGCACTTGCCTGCTCTGGCTTCTGAATATTTTCCTCCTTCTTCTTATTTTGAATTGGGATCTGACTGACTTGGTACTCTGAGCTTCCTAGTACCTGTGCCATAAGATGCAGTGAACAGTTAATACCTGTGTGTGCAATCCTGACACAATTCATAAATTTGTAGGGCTCTATTATATCTTTCTTCACTTACAGCTTTTCCACATTCAAGAGCTTTGGGCTGTTTATATTCTTCACATGGATGTGGCTCCATACACTCAAACTTCCTAGCTGCTGATTTTTTTTAAAGTCTGCAATATTTTTGAGAGACTCAAAACTAAAGATATTACTTAAGATGTGGCTGAATCATATATTTACTGAGAGAATGATTTTTGTCTGTAATCATATCTGGTTAGCTTCTCTGCATGATGCTAAACTTTAAGCTTTACAGAATTTTCACAATCCAAGATCCTGTTTTTGATAAAGAATAGTTCAATCCAGAGGCAATTTTTCCAGATTTTGAATTTTCTCCTACATTTTTGTGTGCTGTGCTTCTGTGTGCATAGATATAAAGGTACATGAATCAATTCACACTCTTCTGCACTGAATTTAATTGGAAATTTTAATTCCAATCTTTTTCCTTTTGAAGATTTCTAGTGAAATAAATTTGGTATCCTATAGCTTATAGAGTTATACAGTTTCTTTATACACCTGAGTTTTTGGAAAATAATCAGAAAGTACTAGATAAAGCCTATTTTGAGTAATAATGAGTAAATTTAATTGAATTTGTACTGACTGTTTCGATATCTACCTTCTGCCCCAGGAGGTGTTCCCTCTGTCATTCTCCTCCTGGACTGATTAAATCCTATATATATTTTTCACCAAATTTTCACATTTGGTGAAAGCACAGTAAGAAATTAATGCAAATGTTTATAAAGACTATCAAATTTTCAGGAATGGTCATGCATTCCCTTCAGTTATGTAGCCTTTAGATAGATGCTGTCAACTGCACAATTCTAGTCATTTATGTCATTGCATCAGTTTTTTTACAGATAGGTGCCAGTGCCTTCCACCAGCTAAAACATATACATACATATTCTGAAAAGTCTTCTGAAATATTCTCAAGACAAAAAGTGAAAATATGTTCGCACAGAAACTTGTTAAGTGTTGTCTCCTTGTAAATCTATGTACTATCTGAAGAATTTCAAACTAGGCCATTGTAGTCAGTTCTAGTGAAGAGCTGTCTAGCTCATGATTTGAGGGGATATGAAGCCAGCTGAGTGTGTTCTTGTCTCCATCCCCAGGATGCTTACCTAATGTCATCTGTCATATAATGGATGTATTTTTGGGGTGGGAAAGTAAGGGGAATGCAGCCTTGTCTGAGTTCTTTTAACAGAAAAACATGGCCCCTGGGTTGTCCATATGCCACAGATTTTCTTTGTCTGTTCCACTGAAAACAACCTAAAAGCACATAATGAAGACTGAGTGATATCAGATTTTGTCCTAAGATAGAGGTACTAACGTAGTTTCAAAAAGGAAGCAAGAACTTTCACATAAGGGACACAGTGGTGTAAAATTAAAAATATATCTATATTTTATCTTTGATTTTATATGCTATGTGTTGACATATTAAATAAATATTGAATATACTGAATAGATTATTAAATTAATAAATAATGAAGTAGATTTGATAACAATCATTTAGAAACATAGAATATTCAGAAATAAGCCGGTGTGTTTTAAGATATTTGTTCTTTGGAGGTTACACTTTAGAATACCTTTGGGATAAGTATTGAAACATTTTCAGTAATGTTTTTGTCCTTGACTGCAGGACATAATGCAGTCTGTATTGCAAAACAGGTGAAAAATATTCATACAGTCCAGTAAAATTAACCGTTCTCAGTTTCAAGGGCATCCCCAAGTTTCAGCATTATTCTGTAGTAGAAAGAGATAGTTCTCTATTTAGATTCTGCTGAAGATATTTTGGTGACTAAATTTTTATGTCATTTTCCCTTTTCTCCTCATGGTTTTGGGTGATAAATCATAGCTGCTGAATTTTCTGTTGTGCATTGTTTGGTACAAGATAACATTGTTCATGAAGTCTGCCCTCATTATTTGAAACGCAGGAGTCAGACTTTGAAGTTGTGCATTTTTCACCTTTTTTACAATTCATTTCCTCACACAAGTACAATGTTTGATAGTAATTTAATTTAGCACAATATGTTGCCATGTAATGTTTTGTCTCTATGAATATTTAAGAAACTCAAAAGACACTCACAGTGACATGGAGATGACTTACAAAACAAAAATCAAAGAAGTAGCTGAAGAATTACTTTGATATTGTACTCAGTCTTTCTTCTCAGCTGGGAAGATGTTAGCAGTTGTAATGCCTTGCCCCTTTCACATGTTCCTATCCTCATTAGGTAGAAGGAGCATGGCTGTGGAACTCAGATCTATATGTTTATCTACCAATAACATACTGATTTACTGGGCTTTGCATACATGTGCAAGTGTAAAAACAGAGACGTGCATATACTGATATTCCCGTAATTCAGTCTTGAGGAGTTAGCAGAATTTAGTATCCTTCAAGGGCTTTTAAAGACTTTGGAGTGATTTCTCGCCATCAAACAGTAACATGAATTAATACTGAGGAAATGGAAAAAGACTCATCAACACTGACAGAAAGAGAGACCTGGCAGTATGATGATGCTTGGTAGTGATTTCATCTATCCTTTTTTTGCTCTACTTTTCTTGTCCTCAAGAGTTGTTTAGCTGGGCTAAGACCACTGATTTCTAATTTGAAGGACTACATTCCACTAAATATAATTATCTTTTCAGTTTCCTCAGGCCATTTAGAAGATTAAAGTTTTCCTTGTGAAGCAGTTCAAAGAAAGGTTCCTGCTTTCATTTGGATGTATATGTGGGATGAAGAGCAGATTGAAGCAGGCCCTGATGTTGGATGTATATATGTCACTATATTGGACACTGGTAGTTATCCTACAGTCTAGCTGTTTCTTTAATTGATTAACAATTAGTGAAAATATAGCAAATACAGAAGACTGTAAGTGTACATGTGGAAAAGAAATGTGATGACAAAGCAAGAGACAAAGTGGAAAAATTCCAAAATACAATATTCCAAATCAATCATTTCTGAAAATTATTACTGTTCATAATTAAAAGGCTGTTTTATTGGTTAGATTGTTCTTCATTTGCTTAAGTGTAAGTGAGGCATCATGGCCATTATCCATCTAAATAAGTTCTCCATGAGATTTTCATACTATCCTTCACTTGAGTGCTTTGCAGCAGAATCCATTTCAATAACAGTATTGCTTTTATTACTTAGCTATGTATGTGACTCCTGTTACATTGAACATTAGTTAAATTAAATGCCTTTTATTTAATATCTTACATCTTACATTGGATTTTTTTGCTTCTGGTGAGTTTCATAGTTTCAATAGATTGCCATAGTATAAAACACATTAAACTGGAAAAGAAATAGAATCTATGATGCCATCTTTGTGTATTGAATAAATCAATCAGAGTTTATCTCAGTGACTTCCTCTGCTAGAGGGAAATTTTTGAAAAACTGAATCATTTAAATTATACTAAAAAGCATGAAGAACAATTAATCATGCAAGTTTTTTTTTCTTTCTTCTTCATTATTGTAAAATTTTCATTGACTTTTCTTGCCACACATCATCCACTGCTGGATTGATATGACTATGTGTGACAAAATAGCCAAAAAGGGTATTAACTATTTTTCTGTCAACCTTTTGGCCCTGCACAGAGGTAAATCCAGAGATTATTTTGTAGTAGCTCAGAAACATGGAGAAACTGATTTATCTCCCTGAAAGATGGGAGGTCATGGGAAGGTTTCAAACATGTTCCATTCCATTCCAGCAAAGATCAAGGCATCTGAGAAGAGCCTCACATAAACTATTTTATACCTCCACTACGCACAACAGAATAAAAAAATTACACCTTATCTCTTCCTTCAGGATATCAGTGCACTTAATTTTCCAGTTAAACAAATATAGATGTCAATTTAATGCTGTAAAATAAACACAGCATAAGCCACCTTAATATGCTGTTACTGTAACAAATACATTAGTGCTAGAGCTCATGATAAGTGTTAACTTAAAAGGGAAAGAATTTCTCCCCCTCAAGAAAGTTAAATATGGTAATCCAAAAAAGTCAAATTTGCAGAACCTGATATAAGAATCTGTCTTAAAAAAAATTTTCTTCTGTGTTCCCTTATGTCCTATTCCTAATTCTGTGAAAAAAAGAGTGCAATAAAATCTCTGGAGTACTTTAAATAGCCTGATATTCACAAAAAGGATAGTACCATAGTTTCTTAAAGACTGAGTGAGATCTTATATAATAATCCACGTTAAATGGATATTACTTAATGGATACTTAAATACATCACAGTATTTAAGTAACTTTAGCATTGGGATTTGTTTTTTGTTTTTTTTTTTCCTGCTCATAAACAAAATTTATTCTTAAAATTCAGTCTTAATATGTGTTTATCAAGAAAAAAAGAGACACTAATAAACAGCTTGCTGTTTTGTTTGCTCGCTTTCTGTTTGATTTATAATTAACTTTTAAAGTATTTCTTGAATTATACAACCTGGAACAAATACTTAGTTTTTGTAACCAAAAATAAATGCCACATTCTATATTTTGACATTGTGATCTCTGAAATTATGGAATACATGCAGCTCCCAGGTATTCAGTATGAATAATTCAATTTGTACGTTCTGTTCTGTGAATCATCATGACAAAGAACAAGCTCAAATATTCACTGGTGATGGGTAGCTACTAGGAAATGGTAAATGTCATTAATTTCTCTCATGAAATTATCTGGTACTAATGTGATAACAAAGCAGAAGCAAAACAACAAGGTACCTGTTGTTTTGATGCTGATTTTCTCTGTGTTTTGTTAGTTTTTTTAATAATTTCAATCAAAACAATTCTTTTACCTTTATGACATCTGAAGTAGATTCTGAGACATTTTAATTTTTTCTACTATATTTCGATTTATTCTAGAGAAAAAACATGATAAAATGATAGTTTTCTAAAACATAATTTAGTTTCCTAGTGCCTTTTGCTGAGAACCTTAAGGCTTTCTACACACCTGTGATACCTTTAGAAGCATAAGTTTTTGTGAATTTTGGTGAAAGACAAAACTTATTCCAGTGCACCCTTCAAACCTCCCCTTCACTCCCCAATATTCTGTATTTTTGTTTTCTTCTAAACATCTCATTTCCTACCCTCTATGGTCTCTCCTCACCATTAATCCTAATAGCATGTTCCAGGCCGAGTATTTATTCCCTCTTGTTCAATCTTTTACGTTTTGTTTTCTCCTATAGATGGTTTTGGTGGGGCTTTTTTTAGGTATGAAGCCATAGACTGGAACTCTATGTACATTTGATATAAGTATAATTTTAACTCGCTTAATTGTTCTTTGGAACATATAAAATGAAGTTTAGCGTTTGGCATATTTTAGGAGAGCACTTTGTAACTAAAATATGCTCAGTAGATTGCTATTTAAATGACAAGATAACTGCTTATTAAATGGTGCGTTTATTTTAAGACCAGAGGATTAACGACTTTTTTTTTTATACTTCTTTGGTAACTTAAAGTGGTGGCTTTCACCTTTCAGAATTCATGCATGTGTTTCCTGTGGAATCAATATGAGAACAGCAATATTTTCTGGATTAAAATCTCAGTGTTGCTTTAGTGAAAATTTTATTTCTTTGCTTAATTCCTCTGACCTTTTTTTTCTATTTCATTTTTTATTTATATAGAATAAGATATTTGTTATTTCTCAATTTAAATTGCTTTTTATCCATGCAGGACAAATTAAAATAGAACTCTTAAGAGAATTATATCATCTTGATTACCATAATAAAGTAGAGGCAGGTTCCACCACTATTGCTCATTGACCTGTGTCAATGAGTTCTAATTTCAAATTCAGGCTCTGTAAGTGACTTTAGACTAATTAGTTAATCTCTGTGTACTTGGATTTCTTCCTCTAAAAAATATTCATAATCTTTTTTTCAGCTTTACAAACAATATGGTTTGGTTTATAATAACAAACCAGCTCAAAATTTTGTTTATTATTGCCATCATACAACATTAAATTCTCATGTAGCCATAATATTATTTCTATTGTAAATTTTAAGAAAAAAGCGGAAGAAAATGAAACAAACCATAAGTTCTACCTTTAGGCTGTAGGTCCAGAAAGACTGTGAAGATTACCATGAGCACTGTCTGGTTGCCCGGGCTCTTTTTCCATCCCTGGCATCATGACCCACGGCAACCAATCAGTGTCACTGAGCAAAAATCTGAACAAAGAGCAAAAGTGGAAAAACAAACTGAGAAAAATACCAGCCAAGTCAGGATACAAATGTGAAGAATCTTCTTGTCTACTCCATTCATAGCTTTAATTCTTTATGGCTGGTGTTAAGACCCTTTCCTTCCTTTCCTCTTACTTCAAACACTACACTATAATTCACTCAGCATTCAAGACTATTGCTATTTATAATGGGCCATAAATATAATAAATGACTGTCATTTACTCAAGAAAAGATATGGTTTTCCCTTTGAATATATAGCATTTATAAAGGTTTGAACCATGCTTTTCTAGGCTGGTATCAAGCTAGAGCCCTTCCTAGACATGAAACACAAAGATTGGGCCAAGGAAAACAAAGGAATGGTGAGGGAGGGGGGAAAGAAAGAGAGAGAGACAGTGAGGAACAGAGAGAAAGAAAGCAACTTTCCAGTAGGTTTTACTGTATTACTTAGTTTTATATTTTTTTTAGTTACTTACTATTTATTAATAAGTTCTAAATCAGAATTCTACATGGGGTGCTTTTTAGTCGTAATTGAAAGCAACTGAGGATGGACCATAGGAAGGCAGTAGAAGATGGTGCTTCAGAACAGAAGCTTTACTGAGTGGGCTGAAAACACAGTGTAGCAGGGGAAGGTGAATGATTCACATTTGCAGAACGAAGGAAATTTCTCTTTTCATATGTTCTTCCATTGATGTAAATTTCCTATACTGTCTCGGTTTCCTTATATTCTTTTCCTTCCTTACACAAATCCATTTGATGACACCTTTCCTCAGCATGATGCCTCTAGCATGAGGCCTCCAGCATTCGCAGGGTCACAAAAAAAGCCAATTTAATGACATTTATTCACACTGCATTATTTTTCTATCACTTTAATCGTCTCAATTCACTATGAGTCACCATGAGTCACTCAGATTCGGCTCAATGGAAGTGGAGGGTCTATCCCATTCTAACAGCTGTTCATCTGACCCACTGGCTGCTGGGTGAGGGACCAGAGGCATCTCTCTCAGACTCTGTAAAAGATGTAGCTAAAGCAGACATCTGTACATCAAGAAATTATGTGTATCAATCACAATATAAATAGTATCACTTCATATCTATCATTTGATCAACAATATTTTTGCTTTGAACATATCTTACATATTAAAAAATGTAAGTAAAGCAGTAGTTAAACATTTCTCAAATATGGGATGAAACAGCCAAAGAGAACAAGCTTTTCATAAGCATGTGACCACTAAAGGGGTAAAGATGAACAGATGTAGCTCAACCTAGGAGAGACACAAGCTGGCGAAGAACAAGATATGAGTAAAAGAGTGCAAACAGACAGGACCTTCTGCCAAATTCACAGGAGACAGAAAAAAAGAAAAAAAACAGATCAGGATCAAATGAGATGTACCCTTTTAGGAGGGAGGCAAGAGCATAATAGCAGTGAGTATAACCAAGAAAAATAAAATAAAAAAGATGACAGTCTACTACAGTTCTGACAGAAGAGCCTTAACCTCAGCAACTAAAGATTATCAAGGGCACTTCCTATCTGTACCAACTATATAAAGTCGTCCTGGTGGTATTGCATACCACAACTATCTCAGGACATAAAGAGTTCTGTAATAGTAAGTTTATCATTACCATGATTCGTTTTGTTAACAGATTTAAAGAAATATTTATCCCCAACTTAGTATCCTGCTGGTTGCATCAGTTTTCTACCCATTATCATCACAGCAACCTGAAATTATTTAATTCACATACATAAATATATCTGATAGATAGATAGACAGGTAGATAGACACACATACACACACACATATATATATGTATAAATGTCCAGTTACAAAAAAGGAGTGTAGAAATCTTACCTGTAAGATAAATATCTCAAGTTAGTGACATGATTTTTCTATTGCTCTTTTAACTACAGAGCCATTCTGAGAAAAATTCTCATTTCACTTCTTATTTTCACTATCATCTTTGGGGTTTCAAGTTATTTCTCCTTAGTTTATTAAATTATTTTAACTTAGTGATACAAGGACTATTCGTATTCCAAATTTTACTTATGTGAGCCATTAGGAATGAGAACTGGTTGAATGTCTCACAGGATGTACTATTGATCGTGTATGTGCGCCTGTCTTTCTAAAAATATCAGCAACAAGGGAATTGTGAACAACATAGACACCTTTTATCACTTTTTTAGTTTGTTATTTTTGAAGATATATATGCACTCTTTGGCCATTAAGTTTTCATTCCATTCTTTAATATAGTCGAGGGTAGAACTCATTAATCATATGCCAAGCTTAGAAACTATAGTTATAACTCTCAACTTTTAGAGTAGCAAACAGAAAATGTTATCTTTAATATAGAAACAGGTTTTGTCAGTCAGTTTTTAAAGATATCTTCATTGTTTTCCACTGAATACTACTATCTGCTTTTTATTTAATTTATTTGCAGTTTCTACAGAAAACTAAAATATCATTGTTACAATATTCAGTATACTAAATGTCTAGTTAGTACCCAAGATTTGCATTGTGCAAATAAAAATGCTTAATATTTGATTACAACTATCATCAGTTTTAGCTTTAGAAAGTAGAAAAACAAGAGCTTTATTTATATGTATAAACTGTACATTAGAAATTATGGTTGACACACATTTAATATGACAAAATAATGACTGTGCATAAGTAAGTGTGGTCAAATATAAAAGCTAGAGTTGACTTCAGAAAACCTGTCTCTCACAGCGATCAAGTACTTCTAAGGTAAGTTTTGATGCAAAATATATTTTTGTTTTCCTAAAGTTTGGTATGGACTATGCTGCAGTCAGATTTGCACACAAATACACGTACATTTGAACTAGGAAGAGAATGTGTAGCATCCCTAACATCAATATTTATTAATACTATATATTTTTTTGCTGGAGTTGATTTAATTTTGTCCATTGTAGTTGGTATTATTGCAGCAGCTTGGAAAAAAACACGCAGAGACCACTGCTTCGTTGAGCAGGATTCGTCTTTATTTGACACACTTCAGTGTTTATGTGTTTTTTCTATTGGAAAGTTTAAAGAAAGTCTTGGGAATGCACAGGAGGAAAGGCCCAACAGGTGACACCATGCTCTGAGCACTCCTTAGAGCAGTCGTTTCTGCCCTTATCAATTGCTCACTCAAACGTGCAGTCCTCAGAGTCCTGGGAGACAAAAAGGGAGGCATCCACACCTGGTGTTTATGGCTGCAGTCATTCCTCTGGTATGCACCTTTCCCAAGAGAACAGAGAGAGTTTATCAAAGTTAAGATAACAAGTTGCTCTTCTACACAGGGCTCTCCTGAAGGCCAGAATGGCTGCTGCAGGCAGCCTGTTCTGCAGATATGTTGCTATGTTTTGGTTTTATCACTAAAACAGTGTCAATAACACACACCTTTTTATTTGCTGAGCAATATTTACACATTCGCTGCCAAAGAATGATGACTTCTTTGCAGCTAGAAATCCATACATCTGTTCCTTAAAAAAAATTAAAGTCTAACTTACTCAAATATAATTGAGTATAACTATTATATTTTTTTTTTGTTTAGTTTGGTTTGGTTTTGATTTTGGTTTAACTTTATTGTATTTAAAAGGTTTCTGTTTAGAAATCGTTTCTTAGATGCACCATGTGTTGTCAGACCCTTGACTGACTAGTATCTTAATTTTCAGTTTATCATAGTTCCTTAACCCAAAATTCTCAAACTTTTTTCTCATTCCAAGTGATGTGAACTCATTTTTACATTGTCATAAACTAACTGTTTTCCATTTCAAAGGCTGTCATGCTCCATTTCCAAATGATGTCTTCCTTCTTTCTTATTTATGAAGTTAAGCCCCACATGTGATTGCTTTTATGGAGACACTTCAGTACCTTCATATTTCTACATACAGTAATTTCTTATACAGGAACTACAATAACTTTTTATTCAGAATTAGACATCTATTCTCTAATTCACCCTGCACAGTGACTAAACATTTGCAGAAATCCCTGTTTACAAGAGACATGAGAAGTTGCATTCAGAATGATGATGAAGATGAAACTAAGTTACATTTAAAATTGGGACATAAAATCACTTTGTTTACATTATAGTTTGCACCTAAAGAAAACCCACAGCTGGTGCAACTCTAAACTTGAAGCAAGCTGAGATTCCCCACCATGACTTTGATGTCAAACAGACTGCCTTTATGTCTCTCTAGCAAAGAATGAATAAGGCAGAATAAAGCTAGTCTATTTATAGCTTTTGATATTTTCATGTGAAGTAAGTCAAACACGGACAAGACTATATAGGTTTGCTGGCAAACATATGAAAGTCTCTGAAACTGTCCTTCATAACGAGGAAATTCTTAACCAGTAATTATAATATAGATTATTAGCCTTGGTTCCAGTTTTACCAGTGGCAAATTGCACTGTGGGAAAAATCTACCTCTCTCTGTGAGTAGCAGAGTGATAATTAATTTTATGAAGGATAGATCTTGGATGTCAATGTAAGGCCTTGCACTCTTATGACCTCCAGGATGAAAATAAAAGGGTAGCCTGAAAAAATTGCTGTTGGTGTAAGATTCAGCCAATATCTTAGAGGCACAGATCAGTGTGAACAATCTCCTGCATGTTTTTGTCTCTGTTCTAATTTACCACTGAATATAAAGAATATTTCTTCAATGGGTTTGACACTGGATACTTGAGAAATTTCCATCTGAGGAAAAAAACGAACAGCTGAATTATGCAAAGATAAGTAAATAAACTTAAAAAAAACCCCATCAACAATGAATTAACATTTTTCTCATTAATAAGATCCAGACTCCAGTTACAGTATATCCTCAGTAGAGAATAACTATTTAATCCAAAAACATTCAGATTAATTTTAAAATTTTACTGATTTTACTTTCCAAGAGTAAGTTGGTTATGTATCTGAGTCAGTCTGTCTGTCTGTCTATCTATCTATCTATCCATCTATCTATCCATCCATCTATCTGTCTACCTATGCATGCAATCAATAATTGCAACTGATTACTTTTCCCTGTTCAGTGAAAACACAGAAATAGATTTTTTATTGTAATGTCAGGAAGGAACTCAATTAAGGAAGAAGAACGAACACAGCAAGTATGAGAGTAAGTATGACAGGGGAAAAGGGAAAGTGAGCCACAGCCTAATCAGGTGGGGCTTTTTTAAAAGAAAATTAAGATACCTCTGGGAAGCTAAAGGTGTGGGCTACTAAGAAAAAAGGAACTCTAGAGAAAGGTTGCCTCTGTACTATCTAAGATACCATATAGAGTTTTAGATAATATTTTAGATAAAAGTCACTGATGGCAGCCACTGCTTATGGGCAAAATCAAAGGCAAAAGTACTTGCCAACAGGGTGACCAATGAGTCGTAGAGAACCTTAAAACAGGAACAACCAGGGAGGGAGATAATGAATAGTAATCAAGTAAGAAAGTTGAATGTGCAAGTTTATGCGCTCAGAGTGCAACCTCTGGAAGTTTTCAGATGATTCCAAATTAGGACCAGATGCCAGCACAGCAGCGGGCTGTGCTGTCATTCAGAAGGACCTCTACAGGCTGGAGAAGTAAGACAACTGGAATCTTGCAAAGTACAGAAACAAGGAAAGCAAAGTTCTGCACAGGCTGTCTGCCTGGAGAACAGCTTGGCAGGACAGGACCTGGATGTCCTGGTGGACAAACTGAACATGCTTCCCCAGTGTGCCTTCATATGAAAGAGCATCCTGGGCTGTGTTAGGAAGAGAATTCGCAGCAGGTCAGTGAGAGCGCAAAGACAGAGTATAGACTTTCAACTAGGCAAGAGACATGTAATAAATGTGTGGAAGGTAAGCAAGAAAGTTAGTGATGACAGAATATTAAGACTTCTTTAAAATTTATTGTCACTGGAATTGGGTTCTGTTTATCTTGGAAAAAATATAAAATCTTTGAAAATATATACAATATCCTTATGTTTTCATCTTTTTTAGTGCTTTTGGACTTATAAGAAATGGACATTAATTCTATGGACAAAAAATCCCATCTTCAATTTCCAAACAGAAAACCACTGCAATAAATTTAAGAAAGATTCAGTCCTGAGAATTATAGGCTAATATGCCCATTTCACTCAAGGAAGACAAGGGGTACCATAAAGAAGAGCAATTCGCTAGAGATATTAAAGAAAATGAGCAGGTGGCTTTCCAAGTATTAGATCAATAAAAAGTGTTGATCCAAAATATTCTTCCCAAGGGAAAAAAATTTAACCTGATTGGCATAAAGCAAATGAGAGTGTAGACAGTGATGTATGCATATTAGAATTTACTCACTTTCTTGAATTGCAAAGATTATTTACTAGCATTAGATTAATCTTGTTGTTCTATTTGCTTCTTCTGATTCACAGTTAATACTTAGAAGATGGGGGAGTGGTTAGATTATTAAGGTTATAGTGAATTCAAGAAGCCTGCATTTTCTTTATAATTTCTTTTTAAAAAAAAAACCAAAACCATAATATGAACCAAAACTAAACCACCAACCAAATAAACAAGCAAAAACATAACATAAACAAACTTTTTTTAAAAGTTTTCTCATATGCTGTGCAATTGCTTTTTGGTATTACCAGAAAAATACTCTGTGACACTTTGTTAGAAAAGCTGCTAGGAGAGGTTTCGGTAAGGTATATTCTTTTTTTATTATCTATAGAAACAAAAGGCTGAAAACTTCAATCTTTGTGAAGCTCAAATACCATTATGACACACAAACACATTAAAATGCTTAATGACCAGAGGAAAACTAAATGACTCTAGAGAATAGATTATAATTACCTCAAGCAAATATATATGAACTTTTATCTTGTCATTTTGATCCCATTAATCTATACAATATTGCATTTTATCATTTTCTGAAAGTTTGCTCATAGCTCTTCCTCTTTTTTTTTCTCAGGACTGATTTCTAGCTCTTTCCATATTGTTCCTTTTGTTACTTAATTCCATATTTTGACTAGCTTGTTTTTTAAGCAACTCTGGAAGAACTCCTTTTAGGATATTCATGTTATTAATGGCAATTTCTCTTTTTCATTTTTCATGTCTTTGTATACTACTACCTTGAGTCATTTATAGCCATCAATTATTTCTTTTTATTTCTCATTACAGATACAGTCATTGCATTCCCAAGAAGAAAGTCAGCATCTGCACCCCACAACTTATCCAGTTAGGTATGAGCCATGCTTGTTACACTACCTTGAACCGTAATATAACAATTCTAAAGATTTAAGAATCTTATGTTTAAAAACACAAAGGTGTCTGAGACTCAGTGACAAGATCCCTTATTATGTACTCTGCTACCCTGTGAAATCTGCATTGCTAATTGATGGACACAGGCAGAACAATATTTAGGAAAAATTTATAATCCTTTAGAAAGATTTACAAAGCATAGAACTTTACTCCACAGAAAATTTACATGGGAAATGAAACCCATGAGCTTACCTCTCTCATTGAAATAAGCATCCACCTTGAGGCTAGAACTGTTCTTTCTGCTATATTCTCACTGTGATGAATACAGTGTTGGAGATGAATATGCCAGGTCTTCTTATTTTTCATCAAACACTTAACAGTCTAGTAATAAATGTAGTCAGATGAAATCCTAGAGGCAGAAATTCAAGTATTCCTGTTTCTGGTTTGACATTAGGAGTTTTACTTATATTGCTCATTATCTTACAAGCATGTGTTTAAAGATACACTCAGAGTTATGTGCCTAAACCTGTTCCACAAAAAGGATACCGTTTTATATTTATAAAAGGGAGGGTCTTTCCATGTCTATAAAAATAACCTTGATGGACCAGCTTTAGTCACACGTTTAATCAAAACTTTTCCCACTGATATTTAGAGTTTTCACAATGTCAAAGAGCAGTTAGAAGAAGAATTTGAGGCAGCCACTCCTGAAAATTCAAATTTCCCACTTCCAAATTTTCAATATTCCTACGATTCTGTAAGAATTTTGTTATTGTTGAGGAGCTCTGCATAAGGAAAAGCTTGATGAGTATGGCTGAAAACATGTTATTCTATCTTTTCCTTCTGGTCTGCAGCTAATACTTAGAAGATGGGGTTTTAGCAGGAACTTATACATCCAGGTGTCTTGGGTACCAGCTCACTGAAAATGCTGTGGATTGGGCTTGTAATTAGGCAACAAAATCCATCAGAAAACCTAGACTTGAAATGACAAGCTCTTATTTTATGAACTGCTGACTAAATTCTGAAATCTTATAACAAATAAATATGGCCTATATTTTTAAATTTATTTCCTTAGAGCTAGTGTTCATTTGTTACTATTTCTAGCCAGTTATTACTTTATTAACATTTTTTTATTATTTGTGGGGTTTAAATTCTGTTAATTCATCTTCTACAAATCCATTTTTGCTAAAGATTCTTTTCTGCAGATACTGGTAATTTTTAAATTAAAGCATGCATTTAGTTTCAAAAGTTTTAAAAATAGCATCATAGAACAAGGGAAATGGACATTATCCATTTCTCTAATAAAAATTTCCTGACTGTCTTGAGCAACACTGTCACATGTCCTAATGTCCTCATTTTTTAATTAGTGTTCATTCCTCATATTTAAAGTGTCAATTTCCCATGTTTTGGAAAATAATTTTTTAAAAAAAATTATACAATTTCAGAAAAGTTTGGATTAGTATTATCAAACACAAAGACTAACAGTTGATGTGATTAAGAAATTATTTCCCCTATGTAGTCTGGTTTTCTAGGCCTGAAGTTTCTGAGTTTCTGAACTCAGTTTCTTTGTGGTGTTTGGATTTCAGAAGACCTTGCTCCCACAGACTTGACATAAACATCCCAAGTGTTATTGTAACGAGAGTGATGTTTTGGATTCTTTTCTGTAGGATAGACTTGTCTCTATCCATTACTTTGGGCCAATGGGAAGAAGAGTTCTGGCACTCTTCTAACCAATGAGAGTGGCCTGTTCCAAAAGGTATATAAGGAGGGCAGTTGTTTTCATAAAGTAGAGTCAGATACAATTTTTTATAACGAGGTCTCATGTCGTTTGTTCATCGCCCACAGCGACACCCCTATTTTATTCTTTCATCAAGCTAGGAAGTTTGGAGTTATATCATAGACTAAAACTCTTGCAAATATTATTTTCTGCAATTAAATGTCACTTACCACTATTACTGAGCTTGAAAGGGTAGGGGTTTTCCTTTTATGAAAAAATACCCAGTTTTAAACATAAACTTATTAACCAAAAAACCACACATATATTTTGATGAAGTTTGGCTTTCAGATAAATCAACACGATGTATCCACAGTTTTCTTAACTTGTTGCTTTGTGGTCCAACTAGATCCTTTGTTTTTTGCTCCCTACTGATGTTTTCCTCAAAAATTTTAACTGATACATAAAAAAAAAATAAAATTTAAGGAATCTTTGTTTCAGAAGTGTAATGGTTTTAAGTCCCTCTGATAAGGTTACCCTTTTAAGCTAAAAAATTCCTTCAGTGATAATATTTCCAAAAATTTCTTCAACATTATGTGTAGTCTTTCATCTCATTTTCCTTCATTAATTTAAGTTGCTGCTTTAGGCTGCCTGCAAGGTTTGTAATATCAAGTGCAAGTACAGTAAACAATGGGATGTGAACATAATTTGTTTTAATTATCCACATCAAGTAATTCTATCTTTGTCTTTCATAAGAATGCAGGTTAAGAAGCTTCTATCCTTCTCCATTTCTCTGTTGTTGAAGGTATAGTTGATTCACATGTTAGAGATGTATTTTGGTATCATGATTTGTAAGACAATGGAATTAATCTAATTCTATCATTCTATTTTAATTAAAGAGGCATTTTCTCAAATCTCATGTTAACAGCTCAGACCTCTCAGTTATTAAAAATAAAAATATATATTAAATCCCTTTCTGTTAGGGTAAGTCTTGTATAGTCATGTTTGTATCAAAGAGAAGAATTCGTGTTTAAACACACCTTTATTAGCTGCTAGATTTAGCATATGTTCATTATTTTCTGTTCTATAAGAACTTTATTTTTCAGTGATTACTAAAACTTTAATAATTATGGTTTCTTTAGAGAGAAGAACTTACTTTCTCATTGCTAATTACTGAGTATTGGATTGAAGGGAAGCAAAAAAGCATTTGATCTTCTAATCTGAGGTTTCAATTTAATTTGTGAGCTCAGATCTGTTGCAACTTATGTTTATTTCAGTTTTTTGCCCTGGCACCGCGCAAGGCGCCCCTCTCCCCCTTGCCGCGGCTCCGGCTCTGGCCCTGGCCCTGGCCCGGCTCTGTCCTCTGGCTCGCCCGGCTCCGGCTCTGGCTTGACCCTGGCCCTGCCTCTGGCCCCGCTCCGGCTCTGGCTATGACCCTGGCCCTGCCTCTGGCTCTGGCCTTGTCCCCGGCCCCGGCCCGCACTCCGGCTCGCGGGCAGCGCTGCCGCCCCGCGCCCGCTGCTGCCGCCCCCGCGCCGCCGGCGCTGCCGGTGCCGGTGCCGGGCGCGGGCTCCCTGCCCGCCGGCGCACCCTGTGCAGGGCAGCGGCTGCTGCCGGGCGCTGCTCTCCGCCGGCTGCCGGCGTCACCTGCGCCCCGCCGCCTCCCTGTCCCCTCCCGCTGCGGGCAGGCGAGTGCTGTGCTGTGTGCGGGCGGCTGTGCCCTGCCGGCTCTCCCGGCTGTCCTGCTGCCCGCCGGAGCCTGCACCCCTGTGCGCGTTCCCACGTTGATTTGTTCCCGAGTAGCACCCTCCCCCTTTCCCTCTATGACTTTTCCCGTCGATGTTCCAGTGCCTTCCCTATCAATCTCAGTTGCCCGGCCCCTCGTTCCGCCTCTGTTCCAGCTACTTCTATGTCAATCCTCCCCAGAACCAATTCTGGGACCCCTTCCCTCCTCCCGCTTACCCTGATTTGTCCTGAGACCTGTGACCCAACCCTTCAACTCCACTCCAACTTAACCCCATTGGATAAGGTGTTGCACCTGCCCCTTGTTTCGTACCCGTATCCTGTGCACGGGGCTGTGTGCGTCTTTCCTCGTGTCTGTCCCTTTCAATCCTAATAAATCATCCCGGTTGGAACTTCAGCCTTGGAGAGCCTTTCTTCTTTGCCTGAGCCCTGGATGCAGTGAGACTGTCCGTGCTTAGGAACCTTTGCTCCTAAGGTTCAGCTGAGGGCACAAACCCCATGCCTCAGCTGTTCCCACACCTGGTGCGGTGCCCGTGTGCCGTGAGCTAGCCTGGGTTCTGGTCAACCACCTCACAGATCCAAATCTGTTTTCCTGAAAATTTCTATTCAATTAACTTCTAAAACTTGACAAACTTATCTCTTAAGGGCTTTCATGAGATTTTTTTTCCCAGAAATATTCCTTAATTTGAGTATAAAAAGTTCTCTTTTGATAGAATTTAACTGTTAGTTTCTAACCCTAACAGAGGAAAGGAGTTTTATTTTTCAAATTTCATGGTGGTCTTTACCTAGGAAACTATTATATCTAAGGGAACAGTCTCACAAATTGCAGTGTTGAAAAAAAATTCTTTTTTTATAACTCTTTTTGGTCTTCAGCAGAAATAACCTCAGTTTAAGAATAATAAAGTATCTGTGGTTAAAGAAGAATGAGTCCAAATTTTGTGTGATTCTACTAAAAAGAGATGAGTTGTCTAATTTGTTGACTGAGTCTCACTCTGAAGAGGGACACGTGGCCTGCTTCATCTCTTTGCACACGATGTCTTGCAAACAAATTCTGGTAATGATCTATAACTTACTAAATCACCTTTAGGATGTGACCAGCAGGTTGAGGTAAGTGATCCTCTCCCTCTACTCTTTCCTATTGAGACCCCTCCTAAAGTATTGGATCCAGCTCTGTAGTCCTCAGCATAATGACAGGGACTTGTTGGAATGAGTCCAGAGGAGGATTATGAGGATGATCAGAGGGCTGGAGCACTCTGAGAGTAGACAGGCTGAGAGAGTTGGGGTTTTGCAGCCTGGAGAAGAGAAGGCACCAGGAAGACATTCGAACAGCCTTCCTGTGCCTAAAGGTGGCCTTCAAGAAATTTGTAGAAGGATACTTTCTAAGGGCATGTAGTACCGGAAATGTTCAAGGCTATGCTGGATGGGATTTTGAGAAAGCTGGTTTCCTGGAAGATGCCCCTGCCTATGACAGTGTGATTTGAAACAGGTGATCTTTAAGGTCCCTTCCAATCCCAAAGCTTCTGTGATTCTATGTACTGTCAACTTTCCACAGATGGAGTAGAAAGTCAATATGAGGAAAAACTGGATTATTTTTTGCTTGGTACTAAGAGGTACCAATTTATACTACTAGATACATTATTTAAACTAAAATGCTTTTTATATAAAGACAATGTTCTAATCTGCAAGTTTATCACTCCAAAACCAGTCCAAAAAATCTAACATGACAAAAGAGTTCCAAGGTGGCATATGTCTCCATACAAGTATTTTGTCAGCTTTATACCTCCTTTTATTTAGTACAACCCCAGTTTCCTCAGATTGGTAGTGTCACTAAGAAAGGACTTCCTGGGTTAAGAATAACTCACCATTACAATACAGTGGTAAAATTACAGATGTTTGAGGAAACTGTAAAATCACATAGATATAATCCTGCTGTTAAAGTCAAGTATATATATATTATTTAGAACATCTGAAAGAAAAAAATAAAACCTGAGTTTGTTCTCTCCCTGATAACTAAGACCTGTAGATGAAGCAAAATCTTTTGTCACATACATTTTATCCCATAAGAAAACCATAATTCCTGTCTACTTAACAGATTTAAATTCCATCTTTAACTGATTGCCCGTCAACTCAATTTACCTGATAGCTTTAGACAATCAGTTCTGTTGTGCATGGGTAACCTGTATGCCTTATAAATCCCGTGAAATTATGTCTGTGATGCCTTGATACCAAAGCAGGATTCCCAAAGCGAGATCATGACTATCAGGTGCTTTAGTACAGGCAGAGACCTAAAAGCACACAGCCATTCTAATTTTGTGCCTAAGCCAGTGACATGCTTTCATACTTAGAGGCTTTCCTGGAGGGCATTAATTATTACTGAATATAAGTGCCATCTCAACCTGTTTTTCAAGAGCTATCTCTAGTTTATAAGCAGTAGCATTATGTAAGCTTTCCCATGGTCTAGAGTGCTCCAGTGCTCCCCGATTCTTAATTGGAAACTGACTGCATGCCTTAAGTCTGCAGGTTGTACAGAATCTCATACCAGGAAACACGCTTCAGGGCTCAGCCCAGTCAAGACTAGGATGGCTGATCTACACAGTGAATCCACAAACATTTCCTTTCATAAAGAATGTCCAAATTCATATCTTGGTAAAAATACTGGTTAATTCTGGTTATTCAGCAGTTGATTTGGAACTGTTGTCAAACTGATATGAGGAAATTAAAAAGTATTCTGAGGACTTCATAAGGAAAAACTAATGTCAGAGGAAATATCTCTTATACAGAAGCTGTGTTACGGTCTCCTCTGAAGAACCAGTCATTTGGTGGTTAGAAATTAATGCCTTTTACTTTTGCTGTGTGGAGTACCTGTCACTACATTTTCAATGCCTCTGTGACGTTTGCTTCCTTGGAGATTCTTACTTAACTTTCTCTCCCAACTCCCAACCCCAAATGACAAAGAGCTTGTGTTTATTTGACATTGAATTTTAATTTTTAAAAATTCTTTCAGAATTATTGCCCTCAGAACATCACCCAGGGAATTATAAGTCTGCCTTTCCTAATCTTACCTCAGCATGGTGCCAATTACCTTATCTATTCTCAGCATAGCAATCACTTCCAGATAGCCATATAAAGAACCTGACGATATACATCACTGTCTGTTAAACACCTCAAAATTCTGGGCAGCAGCCAGATTTCAAAAGACCTTGGAAAAATTTTTGAATTGTGTCCCATGCACCTTAAAATGATTTGGGAAAATTTAGTCCACAACATTCTTGAATTTTGAATTATCTTTCAATACTAGAAACAAATCCTTCAAGGATCTCTGATGCTCTCTTCTTGAACTTAAAAACCCTAGATCCCATCCCACACTTAAGTAGGGACCTTTCTCAATATGTGTCAGCATTTTTTCATGTGTAAGTCATTCGTTCCTTTACTTCTTCTCCCAACACTGAATCAGACTCCTTTTAATGCTTCTGGAGGTATACATACTGCTTTCAATGGTGAACTGTTGACCTTTTTATTTTAATGAGAGTTTTCAATTTCAAGTTTCTGACTGAATGGCTCATGAACATATAACAAGCAAAGCCACTGCATGTGGGCCAGTTGATGGCACACCCACCACAGGTGTGATGGCACCTGCTTGCTGTGCTCCCCTGGGTAATGGGAGCTCTGCAGAACAATGAGTTAGACTATTATATACTGCCTTGATTTGTTATCCTCTTTCCACTTGGTTATACGTTGCTCCAGTCTGTTTCCCATCTCCTTGAGATTCCTAGCGATATCTAAAACCTTGCCTTAAATTTGCAATCCACCCTTCTGCCCAGTGTTTGGGTAATAGGGATACAAATGACAACACAGATGAAAGTGAAGAGGAAATAATGTTCTTGTGCTGATTTTTCATTAGAATTGAAGTGCCTTGGCAGTGTGAAAAATACCATTAGTCCAAATCTGCTTCATTAGGCACCTAAATGCTCCCAAAGATCCTGCTTTAAAAGATACAAGACAAAAATATTCTCTGAAAACAGAGATGCACCTAAAGGGGAAACAAAGCAAATAAAAATTAGTTAAAAAAAGAAAAAAACAGTGGAAAAGAAAAACTGCCAGGATGCAGTGGGAGCAGTAAATCCCCAGGGGGTTTGGCAGGGTTGCCTCAGGCCCATCAGGGTGGAGTCCAGCAGACAGGGCACATCCCACCACCCCTGCCAGGAGCAGGAAATCCAGGGGGAAGTGGGGCAACCTCAGCCCTGGGTACAAGGCACATTCCTGGGTTTGGGATAGATGCGGCTGGCCCAAGACATAGATCTGGAGGTGGATCCCCAGACAGGCAAGGAAGGACTGTGGGGGAGGCGGAGCTGGCAGCTGGGTCAACTGCCATTGCTGCAGTGGAGCCTGATGGCTCAGAGTCGTGAAATGAGGCGCGAAGAGCAGAAGAGTGAGCTCCGGAGGGGTGGGCAAGGACAGGCAAGGCTGTAGGTGCCTCCACCCACCCCCGGGCCCTGACAAAAGATTCATGTTAGGAGATAAGCATTTTGTTCTTTGTAATCTCTTATTAGGCACCTATTCCCTACTTTACATACCCCAGATTATTTTAGAATATGCTTTTTGAACCATTTTCATTCGTTTAACCTTACAATGGCAAAGAGCCTTAGGGAGGATTTGCAGCATTTCTAATTTCCTTGATCAAAGGGAGAGATACAGACCTCCAAAAGGCTTTTCAGTCTAAGATCTGAACTTTCCTCTTGAGATTATCTAGGTTGCTCCTTCAAGTAGCTCTGTCTTTTGACTTTACAAGGTTGACTACACTCCCAAGTGTTTGAGTTACGTCTCAAATCGGGCAGGATGAATTTGTGAGTTATTGCCAATGATCTCTTGCCTCATGTGACTCTTCCCTACTTCTCACAAAGGCCTGAAAATTCAGTCCTGAGGAGATTTAATGGTCTAACCCAGCTTTTCTGATTGTGATTCTGAAAAATAAATTAATTTACTACAGGTAGGTAACATAACATTGCTGCTTTCAGAAAGAAGACCACACACTCAGACAACTTCCTTATTGCTCTCGTTTCTTTTCTCCATGGAAAGAAAAAAACTGTCCTAGAAGGTTAATGCTGATTTCACCTAATCTGCAAAAGGAGATTGAGTCATAAAACAAAAATAGTCCTGGAGGCAGAAATAGTTGTAAAATCATGTTAAAGACAAATGCTCCTCCTTGGTTGAGGCAATATAAGTTTCTAATAACCAAAAACTAGGCAGTGCAGTGAGAAGGGAAGCGCATCCCCTGCCTTGGCAGAGAAGTTACTTACGGTATCTTGACATAAGTAAGACATAAGTCTTCATATGGTGGAAGCCTGCTAGTGACCAGACCCCAGGTTAAAGCAGATTCCATCCATGGCATTAGCAAAGGAGATTGCATAGAAGGAGAGAAATAACCCTCTATATTCTGTTTTCTTACAGTAAAACCCCTAATGTGATTTAAATAGGGCACAGGTTCCATGTGAGCGGGTTCAGAGGGATTGCTCCAACTTTTCCACCCACATTCACTGTGAATCTGAACCAACATATTTAAACCAAACCCAACAAAAATGAGAGAGTCCAGGAGAAGATAAAACATTTTAAACTGCTTCTAAAAACAGTTCATGAAATTCTTTAGCTTAGTCCTACTTATGCAAAAGCAGGGAAAGAGTGCATTAATCAAAGCCATGTGGGAACTGTGCAACATTATAAGTGGGAGAGATTAAAAAAATATAAAAAGAAAGAGAGCCAACAATGTAGAAAGATATGAAGAGGCTCAGAAAGTGGATCAGAGAGACCAGGGGACTGAAATCATGGCCAAGAGAACCACAGGGGAGCCAAAGGACAAACTGGAGAAGGGAAAGGAGAAGCAGAAGGCAAACTCTGCAACTCAGTACCATGCCAAAACACAGCTAAGAAATCAAAATACCTGGAGAAAAGCAGTGTCAACAAAAATTCAAAGAATACTCTGAGAACAGCATAATTGCACAACTGCTGGCTACCTAAAGACTGAATTCTCTAGACATAAGGAGACAAAAATCACTAAGTAACTCATAACTCTTACACCTACCTGAATGTTGCCAGTGTTTGCTTACTTTTAGGCCTTCAACCTCACAATTCATTTTTAAATACTATTTCCTAGTATAAAAGTTATTTTTCTGCACCAATGATTGACATTTTATAGGCTTAATATATTTTATTATTTGTGTTTGCATAGTGTATTTCTCAATATGGATCTATTTAAAAGGTTAAATTTATTAATTATAATTTTGTTCTTCTGGCATAGCAAAATCTCCTTTTAAATTAACATGTTTTTTTAATTAAAAAAGCCTCTTTCCTGTTAGAACTCTTGTCCTTTAAGTCTTTTCTTAAGACAGTTCATGATAATTTTCATAGAAAAAATTAGTCAGTCAGATCTTGAAGCTATCATTTACAAAAACTCTCATATTAACAGAAATTAGAATTTTTAGTTTTTTACTTAGTCGCCTGCTCTCCATGCTCTGCTGAGCTCAGGCATCACAGTTCAGTAAGAAATAAGTTGCTGGATTTTTTTCCTTTACAGATTTTGCTTTGTTTCAGGTTGTGCACACATTTATCTATAACTCTTATTAGATTCATGCTATTATATAATACCTATGGGACCAACAAGTGGCTTTTTCTCTGTGTGCTTTTTTTCACATTTCTGTGTATTTATAACTTTTGAAGACATCATTTTGTCATGCTACCTTTTATTTTGCTAATACATAATGTAAGACACCAAAGAATTCCAAGCAAGACAGCCTGTTCTTGCACGTGTGGGTAGGTGCTTAGCAGAATCAATATTCATTTTTAATCTCTTACTATGTGTGATGAATCATTAATGCCATATTTCCAAACACTCAGTTGCCAGTGTTTGTTTGGGGTTTGTTTAAAAGTGTTTCCAGGAAGCTTTTTCACTGCTTTCTTTGGTTATGGAAGTCTCATTTTCTTAGTCTGTCTTAACAAAAGTAGAGATAGAAAATCAACATCTGTCAGTATTAGTGTTTCGATTAAATTGTTTGATCATGAAGAAACTAAACAACTGTCTTGAAACTACCTGCCCTTTTAATTTTTTAAGGAAACTTAGTAATGTTTTAATAATAATAATATATTTTCTACATTCAGTGTTCTGAGGTTCCCTGTTTTTTCTTTAGCTGCAAAGTGTTCAGAAAAGCATTGCCTGCTGCACTCCATGGCTGCCTTCTGCAAGGAATAGTGGTCATTAAATGACTGACATCACAATACAATTTTCATTCAGCTACTTATATTTTGTGGACTCTTACAAGATATATTGCAGAATGCCTCTGTAGCCCTCAGGAATCTTTTCAAAGACTAATCAAATTCAGAAGGGATTGTTAAACCACTGATATATGATTATAGCAGGAGTAAGTACAACAGTAAAATTAACCTTATATGCAAGATTTATGGATCCAACATGATTTCTTCTTCCAATTAGCTGAAATACTCAGCCTCAGTATAAATAGCCTTCAAGGCAGGAGTAAGGATACACTGATTAACATAGTAAACAATCTTGCTTATCAGTTAATAAAGAAAACAACAAAAACCCATCTATATTTAGTGCTCTGCTGGCAGACAGTCAAGCCCCAAATAAACAACTGTTGTGTTAAGATCTAAATAAGACCGAGGATGTTCTGATTTGTAGATAGAAATTTCTGAGAAAAGGTTGTGTTTATAACATAAAGTTTCCTTTATAGAATAAAAGAAATTTATATATTTTATATTTATTAAAAAAAGGAAACTAGAAAGTCACACAATTTTCAGATACAGCATTCAAGATGTTATATAATTACAGTATTTTGTAATAACCTTTTTTGTTGGGGGGAAGGTGCCTTGATTTCAGTATCATTGTTTACATTAATTATATATTGGAAGCTTATTTATTATGCATGAAAGCTAACAAGGGTAGAGACCTATCCTACTGCTCATAGTAATTGTGTCTTCAACAGCTTGAGATATTGGAGACAAATGTTGTAAAATATTAGAGATTAATTTTAACTTTTCCTTTGTATATTTTATTTTCCATCATCTGTAAATGTTCAGTGTTGACTGAGGCAGAAAATCTATCCCTCATAGAATACCATAGTTTCATTATCTATGGTTTTTAATGTGCTATCCTAATATCACACTGTGCATGTCTGAATTAAGGTCCCAGTTTCCCAGAAAGTTTGCACAGTGCAAGAATAATTGATTTTCAAATACATGGATTTTTCCAGATGTCATTACAATCAAATTCAATATTATGACATTTAACCGTATTACACATCTGGATCCTCACTCTTTGAGGAAACAGGATGAAAATGTGAGGAAGTTACGTAGCATAATCTTACTAGCTTATGAATGAATTAATGAATATTCTGATTACTGCCTCTTGCAATGAAGATCTGCAATTAAAATTTACAAAGGAAGCTAAAACTGATGGCAGTTCTGACAAAAAGCTGTAATTTAAGAAAGTATCCAATCCTGGTTTAATTCCCATGATATAAACTTCAATAACTGAAATAGAATTTTGTAAATTCCATTGATTTATTTTGTTCATCCAACAAAGTTTGGTATTTTCTAGGGAGGGAAAACAAAACCCAGCATAATTTTGTGCTTTAAAAAGATCTTTAATGAAAAATAAGTATTAGAAAGAAGCTGCTTTCAATGTATATTTCATTATTCAGAAAGTAAAAGCAAAGCTTACTTTTTTTAACTCAAGAATGAGCTTTTAATAAATTTTGGTGAAGACTATGAAAAATCCTGACAGACACATGATACCAAAAAGATGATGTATGTGGAGGGGGAAATCTCTTCAGATCTCTTTGTTTAAAGGCCGCTTGTTTCTTCTATATTATGTCCAGTTAAAGATAAAAGGTAATGAACATTTCTTTTTCAAGAACTTCTGTTTTCATGCATGTTTAGCTTTAAAATCTGAATCTTACTCTTTTTTTTTAATTATATTTTATATTATTTTATATCATATTTGTTCCAATAATTGAGAAGAGAAATAAAAGGCCTGATTTCTATATAACAACATTATCAAACCTAATTTTCTCAAAAATTTTAAAATTACATTTTCTGCTTTGGAGAATAATTATAAAGCACTGAGGCTTAAATCATAGGCCGCTCAGTACACCATTATGTTGTGGTATAATCTAGTTTTTCAAAGAAAATGAACTTTTCTACTCAAAAAAGCTTAACTTTTTTTGGACCAACTAACCAATTTAAAAAAATTTATTTAATGATAGTGAGTTTAGTCCTAACACTTTAAATTGGTGTCTAAATACAATAATTTTTCAAAGGCAGCTGTCAGTACTGCCAGTCTTTATAAAGATCAAATGAAATTTCACACAATTTTTTTCTTTGTATCCTGTTTTCACTTAATTCTTACAGGGTTTTAATGTAAGGTCTGACAAACTATTCATGTATAGAATGAGGACAGTATGCCAAAACTCTGTGACTGAAGGAAAAGATGTAAAATTAAAACCCTGAACATTACTGAGTGAAAACATTTTTCTCTGTAATAATATCTTAAATTCCAATTGTTAGAGCACAAAACAGATTCTTCAAATGAGGCATAAAAACCAGACTCGTATTTAGTATTTTTGAGACCATGCAAAGAATAAATAAGATCAAATATTTAACAATATGATATGACTTTCCCCCTACCCCCCAGATTATTCTCACATTTGAATTATAATCATATTCAACAGTGAGGAACTGTACGGAAGACCTCATGCATGTTTGTGGGCAGGGGAAGCACACCTTTTGTACTTGAAAACAAGAAGTTAATCAAAGTCTAACTGAAGTCTTAATATGCTAATCAAAGACTGAATATAAATCTGTTTAGAATTATACTAGCACTTACAGTCCAAAATATTCAGTTACAGATTATGCCAAACTAAGAAACAGTTAAAACTGACACACACAAGCATCATAATATCTATCATTTTTTCTGAGGTTATGTTTCATATTTTCAGTGGGTTGTTTGGCAAGTCATAAGCAACCCAACCTATTTTGAAACTAATTTTCCTGGTGTAGGTTTTTTCACTTTGTTATAAGTTGTCGTTGAGTTTACTCAGTAAAGTTTTTAACAGCCACCTTCCTTTACTCACAAAATTTTTTTTGTTGTGCTTTTCTCAGCATGTCATGTTACATCTACATTTTACACTTGCTAGATAGTTTTCATTGCTCTCTCTGTTATTTGTGAAAGATAGTTCTATTGTTTCCAAGGATGTATTCCTTTAATAAATAATAATTGACCATTTCTAAGTAGAGTTTATAGCTCTAGAATATCTGGTATCACCCCATGCTTGCAGCTTCAAGGCTTCTGCTACCATCTTGTTTGTGGAGGCCTCTTATGAACTGTTATTTGACTTCACAGCCTTCAAGTCAAGCCTAGGTAATTTTTTATTAGTACAAGATAGTCAAAGATACAGCTCAGTTTTAGTGCCATTAATAGCTGCCTCCACAATAATGATGATTGATGAGGAGATGTGCATGCACATCCGTAGATGCACTATACTTCTGTAGCTACTTGTTATTAATATCTATTAGTTTTGGCATACCTCTCTGAATTTATCAAAATTACTTCTCAACACTATTCAGCTAGGTTTCCAGTACTTAACTCTTTCATGCAACTTTGCAATATTTAAAATCCCACATTGCCAGCTCATCTCCCTACAGGGTATTTCTGGAACTAAATAGTTCTTCCATTTGAGATGGAAAATCACAGAAAAAGTAAGGTGTCATAGAAAGGTTGCAGTTATGAGTGCTTCCAGATGCTTCTGTTGAACAAAAAATTAATTCCACAGCCGAGGTAGTCCTTAAGATTCACTTTTGCTTTCTTCCAGGAGTTACACTTTAGTTCTACTTCTATCATTTTTCTTTAATCAAATACAACTTTGTTATATACTGATCAAATGTAGATTGGTGAGATTAACTAGCTGCTCTAATTTTTGCATTCAAAGTTTTGAAGCACCCTCTGTTTTTGGTTTTTTTAGCTGAAGGTCACTGAATAGTTAACTGAACTCCTTCAAAAGTATTAATGACTGATGGAGACTGTAGGGAAAGACATACAGAGAGAAAAATATCTGCTGTTTACATCTTTACTGTAAGATCATTTTTCATAGTTTCTTTTATCATTTATCTCATTCCCCTTATTTTCTGACTTCCAGAAGCTATACTTAAAGAGTGGGAGAGAAGAAAGTATGAGAAAGTAGAGGAGTACTGAATGTAGTTCATTGTGATTAAAATTCAGTAGAAAATGGAAGGTAATATTACAGCTAAATTTGCAAATCTTCCTTCAAGCATTAAAAAGGATATATTTTTTAATGAGTAATTCATGTTTTCTAAAAGAACTATTTTTAGTGGATTTCATTGATTAAATAAATTATTCAATAAAAACATAGGCATATATTTGATGGCAATATATATATATAAAAATTGTGTTTGTCTTTAAAATGATTTTTCATTTTGAATGTTAACTCAGTACGCATCATTTAAAAAAGTCGAGATGCCTGTGAAGGGTTCTGGATCTACAAAACAGAATTGTATTCATTTGAGCTGCACATTTTTCTCTCTTTTGGATGAATTACAGCTATTTTGACTTTTCATTCCAATTTCATATTCTGAAATTTTTTTGTAAGAAGGACTATCACCTGTCATCTAGAGGCTTGTATTTGGAAGGATAAAAATAGTTGCAGGAGAAACACTGGAGGACATGTTTTCTGTTCCCAATACCAAAATGAAATTGTCAAAAGAGCCCCAAGAGAACAAATACCCAACAAAGGAGTAAAGAATCAACTGGTGGGAGTGGAACTTCCCTTCTTTTATTAGTGATGTTGTCACAGCTGGGTGAGTCAAAGCGAAGGGAATCAATTTCAGTGTCAGCCTTCATTTTCTAATTATTACCATGTTTGCTGGATTGAACACATTCTTTTAATGTAATCATTAAGAAGACTCTTCATCCCCCACACTAAACAATATTCACTAAATTAGGAGCGGGTATTTCCTGTTATTTGAATGGATCATATACTTCTCAGCTAAAATATTTCAAAATGCAAAAAAATCACAATTTCTTACTCAAAATATGACATTAAATCATGTAACAAGGGAACTATGACATTTATAGGATATGTTCCTTCCACTAAAGATGGGATAACTTAAGAACTCATGTTTCTCACCTTGAAGCATAATACAAGAGAAGATAATGATTTTTCTTTACACTCATTAATATGTGGGAAAGGTAATTTTGCTTCTAATATTCCTTTTCAATTTCTGTGGGAACATGTAAATAACTCCAGATGAATCCAATGGATGTTTTTCGTTGTTTACTGGAAAGTTGATGGGATTCTGTATTTCCTTCCTGACTTCAAGCTAAGCAGTGTTTTCTAGAACTTAAAAGGTGCTGTACTGTACTGGTACCCAATTTATTAACCATGAAATTCCATCAGTTTATACTTCCTGAAGGATCTGGACAACATTTATAACACTGGTGTCATGGTGTGAATTAACATTTTACCATCTGAAGCCAAATGAAAGCATCTCTGTTTATTCAGTGGAGCATTCAGATCTCTTCTGCAAAAATTTTACTAAGTAAAATATCTCCTCAGTATATTGCAAAATTACTATTGAGGTATATGCCCAGCTCGAGCAGTGGTCACATCTTCAAAAAGATTAGACATTTGGGCTATTCTGAAATTAACCCAATTGGAGATTGGAGAATCACAGCAACACTCCAATTTCTAGAATTGTTTGTTTAAAAAGTAATTATTTTTTTGGAAAGAAATAAAAATTTAAGTTAAATTTCTCATTAAACTGTTTTATGGACTTGAAAAAAATTCTTAATTTTTCCTTTTTTTTTTTCAAAACTGATGCTTTTAAAACCCCCTAAAAGTAATAAAAATATTAATAGTGATCTCGTTACTAGTATTTTCCTTTAATGTAGCTGTTTAGTAAAAGACACACAAAACTTCAGATGTTTTAACTCTTCCAAATGTCATCTCTAAAAGTCAGCAGCACATGGCGTAGATTCTGCCTGTTAGCCTATGTTTGAAGAACTCTTTATGGTCACAGTTCTTGTTTAAGATCACTAGAGATCCAGTTTTTCCTAGGCTTTCAGTATTCCTACATGCCTTTGCTCCCTGGCTGCATCTCTTATAATAAATTATGAAGAGAGAGAAAATCCTAGCCACTGGAAGAACGCTATTCTCTCTATTTTCAAATAGAGCAGGCCTTGGCCAATTTTTGGCCTTGACCAACTAACACTACCATTTCCTGGGCACAGGTGAAGCACTAGGATGTCTCAGAGATGGTTTCCAATAGCTGGATGCAGTTACTAGTCTTTGGGACTAAATAAATGAATAAAGCATATTTTGTGACATTTGCCTCAGACACTTTCAATTTGTCAGCTTTGTTTCCACCTCTATATTGAATCACTGTCATGAAGCGTTTAAGTCAAACGTTTAGCAGTATTTTAGGAACACAATTTTCACCTGGTTAAAAATACTTTGTGGACTTCTCTTAAAAGTAGAAAAATCTTTGTTTTCATCTAAATTGGTTTCATTGAAAGCTTCCAACTGAGACCACAGTCTATACTTGATCATGAGAATTGTTTAGGCCTCTGCATGCAGAGTCTCACTGAATTTGCAAGATTAAGTCCTTGATCTCTTAAAAACTACAATGCCTTTTTCTCTTCTATCCATTTGTCTACGACTTTGTACTCATGTAAACTTACATTCATGTGTTGTGGAGTTATTTTCCTTCTTTTTTATTTGTTTTAAATCAGACATGTTTTTATTTCATTTTGTTCCTCTTCTGTTCATACTAGATATTCACTGTCATCAGACTATGAATGATTGTTCTGTACTTCCATTATCTGAGACAATTTTGATTTTAAAGGCCAGAGCCATTAGAACCTTTATGCTTTTCTTTTACAGGTCAAATAGGCCTAGTGTACTTCATTAGCTGTCTTATAAATCATACATACAGATTGTATATGTATAAAAACTTCTCTGCAATACTGAAAATATTTAACTCATAAATCAGGAGGTAAATCAGGCAAAATGGTTGTAGGGATAATGTTTTTTAGCATACCTGCCTTAGAGTTTCTGATTTTGAATTGAGCAAGTGCTGACTTATGCTACACTTCAGATCTTCACTATAGAGCTTTGCTACAGAGCCTCTAGTGTAATTTTCTTTCTGCAAGTTGTACATGCACCCAATTTGTTGCTTCTAAGTTAATAAGGAATTGAATAAAAAAATTCAGTCTCTCAGTTCCTTCCATACAGAAAAACAACTTAAAATAACTAACTGGATGTTTTGTACAATTATTAATAGAGAGAAGAATTATAAGAACTGTATCTGTCTTCTAGATGTTTTAAACTGTAGATGAAGTTATATCAGCATATTATTAATACCTCTCTCTTCTCTTCTCTTCTCTTCTCTTCTCTTCTCTTCTCTTCTCTTCTCTTCTCTTCTCTTCTCTTCTCTTCTCTTCTCGCTTCCTTTTTCTTTCTGTTTCAAGATTCATCATCAAATAAATAATAATTTTGAATAAGCAATCATAATCATTTCCCTGCTAGTTTAGTGTATTTTAAAAAAATAACAACTATGTTGGATATCAATATCAGAAATTGGATAACAATATCAAAATACTAAGAACACAATAATATGGAATTCTAGTTTTGTAAGCAATTTTTAAAATCAATCTCAAGCAAAAATTGGCTCCATGGTACTCAGTAAGGTTTCTCTTTCAGGTCTATGGCACAATTAAAAGAAAGCTTGACTAGCCTTGCCAACAGGACCATGGACAGTGCCGAACAGGTGGCAATGACTTTAAGTGGCTACCACTCGGTCGCCTGTAACAATAAAATTAGCAAAAAGACGTGGGATAAAATATATAAAATACAAAACTTGGTATTTTAACTACTACTGTCAACTTGTAATGGCAGCATGCTCCTCCATATAATCTGATATTTTTAACCATAAATATCTTTAAAAATTGTTGCCTTTCTTTTGAAGAGGTGATATAACAGCAGTCTAAAGAGGGTCTCTTTAGTTTGTTCTGCAGAGCAACAGTTCAGATTGAGGTCAACTGTTTACAAAAGCCTATGAGCATCTCTACTGTGTGCAGTTTTATGGGGAGCTCCAGGGCTTTGTTGCTGTTTCAAGACCAGTTATATTACACAAACAAGGATAAAAATGCAAAACTGGCCCTCTTATATGCTTCGTAGAGAGAAGTATTTATGTAACATATAAACTTTATAAAATTATCAAGTACATATCTAGTACATCAAGACTCCTTTGTCTAAGGGTCATGTTCCAGCCAAGCAAAGCTTTATTGCAGAACATAGAATAAATTGCATTAGTGATAAATAATAGATTTATCATAATAATGCAATAAATTGCATAGGGTTTCAACTGTTCTCATGCTGAGGACATAAACAATCCTTGTTTGCTTAAATGTCTTTAAGAAAGAATTGTTACTACAAAATCTTTCCATATAACTGAAATCCCTACTTACTCTTTGATCTATGCTTACTCATAGCTTACTCATTTCCTTTATTAATGTATTTTGGCCAGAGTCCCCATCTGACAACAGACTTATTTAATAAATCTCTAAAATGCACTCCACAATATTTATATAGAACATGAGATAAAATTTGACCATTAATTGACCATTAATGACTAGTGTTCAGAATAAAAATCAGAATCAACAGAGTTGGTGGTAAACTTCTTCACTACCTCAAGCTATCTTCATTGCCCAGTATCTCCGGAGACAATTTTGCTTTTCTGTTTTCAGAAACATGCCAGAGTAGTGATGTATTGTCTGCTTTCTAAAGCTTGAAAAGAGCTTATGCCCTGGTGCAAATTCTCCAGTTCCATTCAACTCTTCTCTAGCGGTTTATTTACTTATGGAGAAGAAGTCAGTTACACAGCCCCCTTTGATTAGGAATGCACATCTGTAAAATGAGATATTAGAAAACTAAGCTTTAGATTATCAGAAGATTGGCTCTAGGAACAGAGCCTAAGATCTGTAGTTCCTGTGTGAGCATGATTGCTGTGATGTTATGGATCATGTTCCTGTTTTCAGTTCTTTGTGTATGTTCAGGATGGGATTCTAAAATCTCATCTTTAGAATTTTAAAACTAGGCATTTAATTAAAGCTAGATGTTGATCCAGATGAAAATTAGTTTGCATATGATACCTAACTTTCAAAAATTTAGCATGTAGTATGATACTAAAAATAAAATACAAAGAAATGTTATTATTTGCAAACATAACACTTAAGTCTTAAAATGAAATAATAAAAGTACTAAGAATAAAATTTATATGACTCCTAATTTTATTTAATCTGTTTAGGAAGAGTAGAAGCTTCCATCTTTATCTCTTCATTGTCAGTTGGGTAAAAAATTAATCTCCTGCTGTTATCGTGGATAAAGGATTTGTGCAGCTTTCTTTATTATTCTTCCAAGTTGAATTTTCTGTGGACTTTTTAAATTATAGAATAGAGATATTGAAATGAGGACACAAATTCACACAGAACTCTCTTTAGTTACTGTGGTGGGTTGGCCCCGGTTGAGCACCAGGTGGCCACCAAAGCCTCCCTGTTGCTTCCCTCCTCAGCTGGAAAAGGTGGAGAAAACACAAAAAAGGCTTGTGGACCAAAATAAGGACAGGGAGAGATCACTCACCATTTACCATCTTGGGCAAAACAGTATCAACTTGAAGAAATTAGCTTAATTTACTGCCATCAAATCAGAGTAGGGAAAGGAGAAATAAATCCAAATCTTAAAAAAAACTTCCCCCCCCCCCACCCCCCCTTCAGTCTTCCTGGGTTGACTTTCCTCTTGAATTCTCTGCCTCATCCCTGCTAGCAGCACAGGGAGACAGGGAATGGGGGCTGGGGTCAGCTCATTACGTGTTGTCTCCACTCAGGGACAGGACTCCTTACATTCCAGCAAGGGTCCCTCCCATGTGAGAGACATGTTCTCCATGAACTTCTCCAGCATGAGTCCTTCCCACTGGCTGCAGTCCTTTATGAACTGCTCTGGTGTGGGTCCCTTCCACAGGGTACAGTCTCTCAGGAATGAGTCACAAGTCCTGCCAGCAAAATCTGCTCTGGAGTGGGGTCTGTCCCCCATGGGTCCACAGGTCCTGTCAGGAGCCTGCTCCAGCCCAGGCATGCCACAGGGCAGCAGTCTCCTTTGGGCATCCACCTGCCCATGCATGAGACCCTTCACGGTGGATGTCTGCTTCACAGTGGAGGTCTGTGGTGGGATCAGCCTTGCCCACTGGCAGGTCCATCTTGGAACCTGGTGGCATTTGTACCATCAAAGATAAGGGAAGCTTCTAGAAGTTTCTCACAGAAGCCACCCCTGCAGTCCAGCCCCATGCCAAAACTTGCCATGCAAACTCAATAAAATTACCTTTGTGACATAACTGAGATATTGTTTACCAGTAGTGATTTTTGAGCCCAGTCCTAGTCTCACGGACGTCAATGCTAAGGAAGCATTGCCTTGAATAGAATAATATCTTTTCCCTTAAAAATATAGAAGTAAAAAATGTTGAGGAGTTCTTATCTGGACCACTTACATAGTCATTCCTCTTTCCCAGTGTCAGTTTCTTTTTAAGTATGAATTAAGATAATTTAGGTGTTTGAAAAGACTCTGATATAACTTAAACAATGAGGACTGGCATTCCAATCCTGTATTTATCATTTCTAGTTATGATGTAAATCCTAACAGTATTTTATAGTTATTTGCTCAAAAAAATTTCTTAATCAGAGAATCTACCACTGTAGGGAATGAAAAACTTTCACTGTTGGTTCAATACTGCAGATAGCTGAAGGAAAACTGGTTATTGCCTTTCTCATATTGCATACAGGTATAAGCACCCTTCAGTGCAAACAAATGTGAATTCCAGTTTGAAAATATCTGAGAAATACCACCATTTTATGTGACATAAGAAAAAGTCATATTCATCCCAGTATGAGTATCACAATTTGTTGCAATATTATGCAATTCAGCAAAATGAAAAATGAATCAAAATTAAATTTATTATTAATTATTATACTAATTTGTTGCACTAAAAAGATAAAATAGTAAAAAAAATCAGTAATCTAAGCTGCCTACTGGGGTTAAACTACAATAGCCACCTTAATTTAATTAATAGCTGAGGGTTAATCAGTTGGTAATCTTATGTTCTCTAAGTAACAATAAAATAAATTTGAGAGGCTGAGGACATCGGAGAAGTCCACTGTCGCTGTAGGCGATGAACAGACGACATGAGACCTCGTTACAAAAACTGCATCTGACTCCCCTTTATTCAAAGACTGACCCCCTTTATATAGCTCTTGAGCAGGCCATCTCATTGGTCAGAAGAGTGCCAGAACTCTTCATCCCATTGGCCCAAAACTGAAAGACAGAGAGAAGTCCATCCCACAGAAAGGAATCCAAAACATCACTCTTGTTACAATAACACTTGTGATGTTTATGCCAAGCCTGTGAGAACACAAGGTCTTCCTGAACCAAAACACCACAAAGAAACTGAGT
Organism: Sitta carolinensis; assembly: GCA_032173965.1. NCBI lineage: Eukaryota > Metazoa > Chordata > Aves > Passeriformes > Sittidae > Sitta > Sitta carolinensis. The sequence goes on along the minus strand of JAVUNC010000004.1, from coordinate 37,469,854 downwards.
TCAGAAACTCAGGAACTTCAGGCCCAGGAGCCTCAGACTACAGTCCACAAAGACTGCTGCTGCACTGAATGAGCAGAGACATTCTGGATTGGCAGAAGAAATTACATAGGATAACCTCAAGCCCTTATGTTTAGGCACTGAAACCCTAAATTTAGACATCCCAAGACCAATAGAGACGTAAGACGATATACATACGTTGAATATAAGGAATTTAACAAAATTATTTATTGCAAATACTGAACAGGTTGAAAACAGAGATTAATACCCAGTTCCTTACCAAAAATTTTCGTTCAATCATGTATATTTAAGGCAAACTTGTCATGTGAATGGAATGCAATAAAATAATGGATGAGTATTTAATTATTCTATGCTCCCTGTCAGAACTTGTTTCAATATTCCTTCTGGAGGCATATCTGTGGAAACATCAGCTGAATTGAAAAAATAATTAAATTAGAGGACAGACATAAGCCTGGAGTCTTCCAAGCTCTGAATACGTGTACAGAGTCATTTTCTGGACTGGACACATACATCTATATATTTCTACTTGAAAGGGAGTGGCTATGACATAATCAAATGTGCTGAAAATGTGAGAAAAAAAAATTTACTAAGCCAGGGCTGTGATATACTATCTATTTATCATTCTTTTTATTATTTGAATTTATTAAAGGGTACACATTTTACTTTAACTTTGATTACAATACTTTTTAAAACTGATTATTATTTTCCATTTTAATCTGCATTATTTTCAAATGGCCTCAATAAATGGCAATGAAGATTGTATTTTTGTTATCCATAGTGGTGTATATTTTTGCTGAGTCACATCTAATTGAGTTCCTGTAAATTCAGCAAATATGTGTGAACTAGAAATCACTGCTGAATCTATCTGTGGTAATGCAGGCAATCCAAATAAAAATCATGGCAAGGAAGTCACTATAGTCTGCAATTCGTATAGTAGATTTTCCAATGTGTGTTAAAAATGAAGAAGTTTTGCTTTCTACACAGTTTTATAATAAGTCTTAGAAAATAAAATAACGATGATATGAATATGAGAGACAGTTCATAGTTATAGGGTCTGCCTGCATCTGCTTTCTCTTACTGGTTGCTGCATTCATCCTTCATGTTTGGCTTCTTGTGACCAAATGTCTTAATGTAGCATTATAGGATTCTTCCATGTAATTTTAAAATTTAAAAAATTTAAACATTTTTTATGAACTTGCAGTCCCACAAATGTTAGCTATTACAGCATAACTGTGGTGAAAAGAGGCAAGGCTGTACAGTGCGGTGTCGCCTGCTCAGCAGCATCAGAGGCTGTTGTGCATACACCCATTAACAAGTATTTAGACACATGACAAAGTCTGGCAGTGGAGACTTAAGCAGTCCAGGCCTAGATATTCACAGAAAGAAAGTAGATCTTTGCAGAATTTCATTAGCATCTTAAAGGCAAGTTCAGCAGAGACTTCCATGGTCCTTTTAGGATCTAGCCTGAAAAACATGCATGCGTAGCCTTACTACTTAAAGCCTAGTCTTTAATAATGATGAGGTGGTTCTTTCAGGCACTTCAGACTATTTAATCACTTCTTGAATTCAACTCTTCTCTAGCTGCTACAGGACATAAGCATACATAATGTCTAGAACTTTCCTTCCCATCACATTATTTCACAAATGTACTGTTTTTCTGGTTAACATCTATTCAGAAAAAGCTTAAAGGTGAAAACATTAAATCTTAGACCACAACTTTGGAACCTGAGTTGAATTAAGATGAAAGAATGGTTTGGAAAACTTCTAAAGGATTTAGATGAGACTTAGATCTGAAAGCATTTGGTGAGTTTAACATGAATCTTGGCCAACAACCATGTGATGACCAAAAGTAAGGGAAAGCACTGACAGGCCCATGTGAAGATGTGTTATCAGGGCTTTTTCATTGCAAGTGTTGATCTTTATGAAGCAAATTAACTCCTGAGGATACATTCTTGTTTCAAAAAAAATATGTTTTGACAGCTTTCAGCAACTCAAACCTTCAGGTCCACCCCAACATAATTGGATTGTTTTTTCAAAGAGTTTCTTCCTGTATCCTGGATTGAAGCAAGCAGGCCCTTTCTTAATTATAAGCTTTAATGCTTGTTGAGAGCTGAAGGATAGGAGCAAATAAGATAAATCCCACCAGATCAAAGTATTTTTACAGAGTACAATACTTCTCCCAGCAGCAAGAGAGATATCAAACATTGACCTCTTCACAAAGGCATTTAGCCTTGTGGTTGGCCTTCTAACAGTTATTTGTGATCTCTTCCCCTGTTTGCCACAATTAATTTCTCTTCTCTACTGCCATAGAATGGTTCATAGCAGATTATAAACTATACAGTTCACTTAGTGCAGTAGCCACAATTGCTGCAGAATTTCTTGTAATATTTCAAAATCCCATAGAAGTGACTTATTTTCTCTTGCCTTTTTTTTTCCTTCTCGCTTTCATTGCATAGCATTCATAGCCATGTATTCACTATTAAAATCTATAAGACTGAAACAGAATTTCTCCGACTACAGCAGTCACATTTCTAGTGTCAGTATATATGTTGTTCAGAGTTTATCAAACTCGAGCCAGTTTTCAAATTTATACTGCATCAGTGTGGATTCATCTGATTATATTAAATGCTTACACTTGGACTTCACTCCTTTAGTTCCTCATCTCCAATTTTATATCCTTGCATGTATTTATTTTTTATTGCTTTTTCTATGTTTTTTGCAGTTTCGCTTTTGAGAATAGATGCAACATATATTTTTGGTTTGAAACAAATAAAATCCAAAAAATATGTTCCAAACTATTTCCCTCAAATTTTTGATTTCTGGACACACTTTCCTTTTCTTATGACTACGTATGTCTCTTTTATTCTGCCCATCTTCTCTGTCTTTTCTCATATTTTTTGATTCATTTAAGCTTATGCTCTATCACAACAAATCACTGCTGAATACTAGCAGTGTCTCCTTCTGATATTAATAAGCAAGGCTTGAGTCCATGTAGAAGAAAACCTTCTCTGTCTATTTCACCTCTCTTTGGACCTCCCTAGGATTAATGGACCCCATATTTCACAGCATGCAGACATGTCTTCCAGTAGTTACCCTAAATTCCTGCAGGGCTTCCTTCTTCCTTCTGGTCCTCTGACCAGTTTTCCTGTCTGTGGCAGCAAGAGCATGACTCTTTAACTTTGTAAATAATTTCTACTAGAAAAAGCAGCATTCATTATTTTTTAAGCTAAAATTAAACAGAGAAGGGACGCTGCTAAATGTAGATTTTCTATTAACTTTTGTTCCATCCTATTTTTCAAAAGTTGACTTCAGAACCATATATCTGGAGGCCAAAATTTAAGTGAACTGAATGCATGTCCACATACTCAATGATATTTTCAAATGATCTCCATTAATTTAACACCATGACAGTAAATAATGTGAGTTGCACAAGTCTGTACCATTATTGTAAGTTATCATTTGTAGTGGATAAAGAATTAACACAGGGGATGAATTTGCTTTGCATTTCTTCAGGTAATAACTAGAGCCCTATCTAAGTACTTGCAGGCTAGGAATTATCTAGCCTCTAAGGCTTTTATCTATTTTAGAACTCTTGTTAATGACCAGCACCAACAGAGAGCCTCCCTGGGCAATGAGATCCAGATTTTGGAAGTTTTCTTGGCAGCTCCCATGAAAAAGAGCTCCAGTGAAAAGAAAGGTGCCTACCTACCTTCATACTCAGGATGGTGTTCATAGGGAGTTTTGGCTGGTGTTGTGGTAGTTTGTCTTTTCTTTCTTTTACAGAAATTTCAGAATAAACACTGTTAGCCATTGCTGTTTTATAAAACTTCTTGATGGACCACAAAGTGATAATAAAAAAACCTGATCCTTTCAAGTGATCATCTCAACAGTAAATAAGGGCCTGGAAGACTCAACTTCTAAAAGTGATTTTTGGTCAAAATGATAAAATTTCAAACTGGCTTTTTGCAATACATCCTTTAACATGGGCCATTATTAAATCCAGGCTAAGAAACTGATTTACTACTCTAGGGTTCTAGTTTAACAGATGGATAAAAGTGTTTGTACAATTAGATAATTTTAAGCTAATCTCTTTTTTGTCACAAAGGCCAAATTTCCTACTACTTCCTAGATAAAAAAACCCTCTATTAATTCAGTAGTTGCCTTCAATATAATGATAAAAATATATGGGTTTTTTCCTTTAGATCATTAATTTGATAGTACTTTTTTAAAAAAAAATCTGTCATTGTATGAATTGCATGTCATAAACTGCATGGTACAGTGTTAAAATGTGTTTAAACCTTAAAAAACCAAGGTGGAAGTTATGTTATCAACAATACACTTTATATTTTTCTACTAAATTTAACATAATATATAAACAATACCTTCAAATGAGATAGGTTGTTTTAATCCACTAAAATAAAGTATTAAAGTTTAAAAAATAAAGATAAATTCTATTTTATTTAAGTTAAAACCAAAACTAAATGACAAGAATAAACAAGATCTGAGACCATATGTTACCAGAAACAGTTTACAATTTTTTTAATTTCAGCTTTTATTCCCTGACAAAGATATTAGTGAATAAAAAGAACTTGAAAATTAGTGGAAAAGCAACACTGGGTATTGTATAGAAAATACCCAAATCCTTTTTATCTATTACTTTTAGTATGTTGAATGGCAATTCTCTTGAAGTTCAGCACTCCGCTGCACCAGCAAAATGGAGTCAACAATTATTTTTGCTAATAATGGGTACCAAGAAACTGAGAGTTGATGTAAATTTTGCCTTCGTTTTTAAAGTGTAGTATATTCTCTTAATATAAAATCACAGACATGGGGCCAAATCTTTCAATAAATTCTGTATTTCTAGGTGGTGATATAATTTGAAGAAAGATACAAAATAGCTGCTGAAATTAAGCATTTATAATAAAAGTTTCAGTCCCTCTTCTGTTTAAAACAGATGGTGCATGGGCAGCTTATCTACCTGTACATATACTTTTAATAAACTTTGTTGATACAGAACAACAGAAGCTATCATGTTGATATCGAGTCACTCAGAATTTGAGCCCTTAAAGATCTGAATCAAACTTTGCAGTTTTATTTAATTGTTAATCAGAAACAATGGCTGGATGGTAATGATTAAGTAATTGCATTGTGAACATTGTATGGCTGCCTAATGTTTTATTTTAAGGAAAAGGGAAGATAATCCAAAGATGAGTAGGTTGTCTGGATTATAGTTACCAGGAGTAAAGTCAGCAGAACCAAGCAATAACTGGGGGAAAAACACTTTTGACAGTGGGGGATTGTGACCACTGACTTACTGATCACCTACTCAAAACAGATTCCAGAATCAAATGGAGGGAAGAACTGCACATGCAAGGTAATTAACATAAGAAACAAGTGATATAACTAGTAAATAAGGGTTTGAGTACTAAAAAGAATAAATTATATAATCTGTAATCAATGAATGCTGATGTGTTTGTTTATTAAAATATCTACATATAAATATATATATTAATATATATAATATATATAAATATATTAATATATAAACACAAGTTTTGATGAATGGTGAGCCAGCCTTTTATGGGTTACTACCAAGGTCCTTACTTTGCTCAAATTAGAGTTAAGTAGAAATATCTCACCTCAGTGTGTGGTAGTGCACGTCCAGTAATGAGCCCCTCACTCTGGACAACAATATAAGTATCCATTCAAAACTTAGTCACACATGAAAAAGGATATGTGAAATAAATACTGTTCATCTGGGAAAGTAACAGTAAGAGAGTGTAGTTGGGACAATTATTTACAGAACTGGGAAAAACTGGAAGGTAAAACTGTTTGGATGTTTTTTCTGTGACTTGTTTGTTCACAGTATTGAGTACCAAGAAAACCACAGATTTCAACTTCTTTTCTGGAAGTAATAAGTGAAGACTATGGGGAATGAACTAAACAAAATTTTTGCTGAAGTTTAATTAGTTAGTGATAACCCTGAATCTGTTCCTATTTTTCTCCTACTTCAGCTCTCTATATTTGACCCACAGTTCTGAATATATTTTTTTTATAAAGTAATATTTTGCAATATGTGTGAAACTGCCAGCTCATCATAAGGAAGACAGTGAAGGTGTTCACGTATAACAGATAGAAAAATATGGTGTCTGCTTTTAAAAGGAAAGAAAATTGCCATCTAAATAAGTGTAAACTCAATGTCATATGAATCAATGGTATTGAGAGCTCTGGACAGACTTTTGAAGGAAAATATAATCAAATAAATGGAAGAACTTGGAAAATGGGATGAAATACAACAGGCATCTAACAAAGGTAGTTCATACCTGATTAATTTGATATCTTTTTTGATAAATGATTTTTTAGACAAGGGAAATGAAGTACATCTAATCTATCTGGACGCAGGCTCTATGAATAATTGATTTTTCAGTTCAACTACTCATCTGAAAAAAAAAAAAAAATTAAGATCTGGAAGAAAGTTAATAACAATAATGATTAGAATCAATTGGTTAAAAGTCTTGGAAAAGGTAGCAGTTTTAATAGCTAAATAAGTATTTTCTGTATGTCTGTGCATTCATTTAAGAAAAACCCTACTATTTTAAAATCATAATACCAAAGAGTAAGTGAAAAAGGTAGCTATTTTCTGCCAAATCTAAATAGCAACTAACAGCAGTGAGATCATATAAGCCTGTCTATAAACAGCATGTTTTAAAAATAGCCTGTTTTGTTTGATTAGATTTTTAAAGAATTTTAGGAAAGAAATACTTCAAAGAGAGTTCTAAAATCAGTCCAGGATATGTTAGGTGGTTCAAGTTGTTGCAGCAAACAATTATTTGAAAAGCAAGAGATGGTACCATTATTGTTCCAATACTTAAGGAAGAACATTATCTGCAAAAAAAAAAACAAAATCAAAAGCACATATAAAAGGCTTTATAGGGGAAATAATAAAGTTAATCTGCTTTAGTTGTTAAAGGCAAAGGAATAAACTAAACCAAAGAAAGTATAGATTACAATTAAAACAGTAACATTACAAAAATGTAAAAGTTGGAAAAAGCCTTTCAGAGAAAACCTATGAAAAATGGACAGCATAACAATCCCATTAATAGGAACAGTAAATTGCTAACTTAATAGAAGTATCAGACATTTGGAAACAATTTTTAAATCATCACATACCTCAGGTAATCCTTTCAGGAGAATACTTTAGTTGGTCAAAAGGCTCTATTTTTATTATAATTTAGTTAGAAAGAGAAGACATCTATGTCCTCACAAATCCCATCGTAAAAGTGACAGTGTTTATTATCTCGAAAAAAGAAAACCCATTCAGATGGGTTGGCTGCTAATTTTAAAGGGTATCTTAGGCCCTATATCAGTATGGTTATTTAAACTGCTCTTAAAAAAGGTAATGCTTCCTTACAGTGGAAAAGAGAAAAGGATAATTCTTGTTCACTGCATACATAATTAAAAACAATTGTTATAGGTTTCTGCCACAGTTTTGGCAAATACATAGAGGTTCATTAGTTAGAAAGGTAAACCCAGATCAGTCAAGATTTATTGTGGTTAGGCAAATTGCTGCTAATAAAATTAGGATGTGATTTGAGTTACAGTCCCCTTGAAGATATCATTTGATACATTCTATTATCATTATAAGTTACTTTTATTAAAAAATCCTGCCCTATTCTGGAGAAAAATTAAGACATGCCCTCCCTCCCTCCCTTGCTCCCTTCCTCCCTTCCTTCCAACACTTCCTTCCAACACTTCCTTCCTTTTGTGTTTAATGAGTGGAGTTTCTTCATTTAACAATCAAAAGCAGAGTGGTAACCACTATAATTGGTTGAGAAAACTAGAACTCTGTGCACCATAATCTTGATGATAATGAAATCAACAAGAATATTAAATCAGGCAATTGCAGTATTTCTGATAATTTACATTTTTGCTTCAGTTAAAGACATTTAAGTAGGAGCAAATGTAAAAGCTGAGAAAAAATTAATTATAGCTAGTTCTGATTTACATTTCTCTTAAAAACTGCAATAGAAAGCACACAGAGTATATTATATGAGTTGCATGGGGGAAAATAACTTTTGAAAATGTGGAAACAATTTTAGAGAGCAACTTTTATTTTCAAAATGATTTAGTCATTTTGGTAGTCAGCTAAAGGACTCTAAGTGTTAACTCCAGTGTTTATTTTCCTGAGACAAGGAGATTCAAATTCTGTCCTTCCGGAAAGCTCAGTTTCATGTAGGGACATGCAAGGTTATTATTTTCACTCTCATTCTGAAAGAAATAATATCAAAACTAGTTGATTCTTCTTCCCCAGAATGCTCAATTACTGTCAGGGTCAGATGAATGCCTTCTAATTTGCACTGCTTTAACTGAAATGCATGCCAGAAATAAGACATAACCTGCAGTCCAGTAGGATATCTAAGGTTTGGGGTCAGCTGCCATCGCAATTTTGCTAGAGTTACTTTCTGGACACATTTATTAAAGACGGAATAATCTGTCCACTTAAGCTATTATAAATCCATTATTCTTTCTGATTTTGGAAGTGTGTTTATTTTATATCTGAAACTCTATGATATATTCTTATCAGAATGAAGGTCTTCTCCTCAAACACATGAAGTAATTTTTCACATGGCTGTTTACTGAAACAAAAGTTGAAATCTTTTTTGAACTTCTATTGGTACTTTCATCAAACTTTGTAGGCAAATCATTGAGTTTTACATCAAGAGGTTTGCAACAGTTCCACATAAAGCAGGAGAAATCAGAAAATTCTTTCCTGTTCTTTACAGTCTTTAAAAGTATAGTACAGGCTGGGGATGAATAGATTGAAAGAAGTACTTGGGAATTATTGGTAAATGAAAAATAAGCTATGACTAGGAAATCTGCCCTTGCAGCCCAGTTGATTATGAAAGTAGTGAGGCCCTGTGAGAGATTGTGCAAAGAAGCTGTGGATTTTCCATTCCTGGAAATGTTTAAAGTTAGTGTAGCTGGAGTTTTCAGAAACCTGGTCTAGCAGAAGATACCCCCATCCATAGCACTCTCTAAAAATAAATTATTTTAAAAGGTCACTCCCAATCAAAACCATTGTATGATTCTCTAATTTATTAAGTCTTCAGACCATCAAGAGTTACATATTGTGAGATTGTGAAAAATGACGGGAATAATTAATGAAATTATAACAACACATAAGATGAAAAATTCACAATGTAGAAAGCTTCACAAAACATATATGTGAAAAAACTCCTTAGCATATTAGCTATATATATATATACCTGAAATGTGTTTATTACTAATAAGATGCCATAAAATTCAAATTAAACCATTTAAAATTGCTGTTTCAGGTCTTTAGTAACAGAAACTGTCAAGTTTGAGATCCTATATGAACCTTAGGAGGAGGCTTTTTCAAATTTAGTGTCTTCAGGGACTTCAATGGAAACTCATTCAGTTCATAAGTGGGTTCTAAAGAGCAAAGATGCAAGGTTGCATAAGCAAAAAGACTGGAGAATTATGCAACAAATCTTACAGAGTCATGTGCAGACACTCAAGATGAAATGTATATACACTAATATACTGCATTGGTACCTCTTTTCATTGAGATAAACTAGAAGTTTATTTGAACGTGGAGAATATTAAACTATTCTAAAGATGGGAAGGGAAGAACCAAGATATAAAGAACTTGAAGTAACAATATGTTCAACTGTAAATGTTCTAGAGGAATTACATTTAAAACTGCTGTCCTCCCAATCACATATCATGATGACAAGAAATACATACTGTCTGATACAATAAGGGCAAAGTTTATCACAGTACATAATTGAAATTGGATTGCTGCCAAAGAATTTTGTCCAAATGAAAGCGTTTACCTGACCACCATGGTGAATATGGAGCAGTTACGAGGTTTTGACCTGCAGTTATTAGTACTGGGAAGTTATTAGAGTTAAAACTAATGCCGGTAAGGGAAGAGGCAAGTTTTAGTCATGAGTATATGGCAGACAGGATTATTATCTGCCTGTAGGAATTTTACAGCACTAGGCAGAAAGGATAGATAAAGTCTGCCCATGGTTCAGTTTTCAGCATGGGTCATTGCAATTTATTTTCATTGGTGGAGGATGTTATCTTAATGGTGAAATACAGCTGGAATATGCTGAAAAATTGGTTGAGGAGACTGAAGTGCAGGCACAGATTATTATCTGCTATCTGAGCATTTGAAACATTAATGTCATGAATGGCAGCCACAGCAGCTAATGGTAGAAGATTTTTAGGTAACCCAGTAGTGATTCTATCAGGAAGATCACCATCCACTGAAGAATTAATGCTCCACGTAAGAAGAAGGCGCAGGCGTTTACTGTGCAAAGCTGTATTCTGATGCTGTCCTTAAGCACTGTGTTGAGCTGTGCACATCTCTTGGCTGCAGGGTTTGCATAGCTGGTACTGGTAATGAAGGAGTCTGTAGGCAGCTGCCATTTGCATCAGCAATAAAACCACCTGTGTGTGCTTGTACTTATCTCAGAGTGAAGCAGCCTGTTCTCATGTGAACATCCTTTTGTTTGACACTAGAAATGATTAATAGGATTGTTCTTTTCTAAGAATATCCTATAAGAGCTCTAAAGACCAAAATGCCATCAAACAGATGGGATCTGCATTATGCACTGTTCTCTGACTAGAGGTCTTTCTAATGTTATACAACTATTCCCTACACCTGACGCACATACGATTATCTATATTATTCTCTTTTTCTCTATAGTGTTAGCTCAAATGAACAGTATTTTAAGCAGTATCTTGCTGAATCCAAGTGATCTTTTCACTGGGATCATAGAGAACACCAGTCTCAGTGCCTTGCAGAGATGCACTGCAAATCCCAAGGTAGACAAATCAGACATTTAAGCCATCTGTGAGAGTGTTTGTTCCCCCGCAATACAAGTTTGGGAATATGAAGGATGTTTCTTCAGTAACTGATGGCAGCACATAGAACTACATTCAGTTTTGCTTCCAGGAAAGAAGGCATCATTCCCTATTTTAGCTGCTCCAGTTCTGAGCACCTACAGTGCAACCACCCTTTCCATCCTATGCTTCCTGTTCTATGGAGGTGATAGTTCTCCATCAGTGGAACCAGATATAGTTATCTGGAAACAACTCTATCAAAGCTTCTCACCAAGATGAGTTCCAACCCGTGCAAGGACACTTTATAAGTTGTCATACTTGTAAAAAGTCTGGCGTTGACTACAGGACAAGTAATTTGACAAAATGTAGATCTATTTCATGATGGAAAAGCTTATGTTGCTAAATAGCTATAATTCTTCATTATGACATGGATAGGTTTTCACAGAATATTCTTTCTATTGCAGAGTTCCTTGAGGCAAAATGGTTGTGACTGTCTGACTTGATTTAAACTACAACTGATTTTCATGATGAAGCAATGTAAAGCAGTAAGACTGAATCACTGAAATAGAGGAAATAAGCATTGCTGTGTTAGTAATGTTTTTTTCAACACTGCTGTTTCTTCAGGGTTTATTTTGGTCAAGTAATTTCTAAGAGCAGAGGCACAAGAGAAGATACTCCATTGCTGCTATTCTACAGTAGAAGAGTTCTACAAACAGCAATTAGCAGAATGCTAGTGATTGTAAGGAACCTAGAGGCAGAGGAATGGATAGCTCTTTTTTCTTAGGAATCAAAACACTTGGCAAGGATGAGGAAGAAGCTTTTATATAGCAACTATTCACTTTGCATGTGGGAATGAAACAAATTGATAGAATTATCTTATTTACACAGTTACTAACCTTATTGATCATTGTGTCTGAGGAAGGATACAAAGGAATGCATGAACTTTGCTAGCTGAACAGGTGTAAAAGCTGTGCAAGATGGAATTGGTGAGGAGCACGTAAAGGGTAATTTTCTGAGTTTTTGGAATAAAATAACTGTATGTATCACTGTATGCCATGACAAATACCAGGATAATTTTACTTGTAATTACACTTGTGTGGCTGGTCATCTAAACTAGAAGCCATTGTTTTAGCTCCTAGACTAGATAATTAATGCATTGAACAAGAAAGAAGTTAATAACAGTCAAAGCCTCAAGAAAAAGCCTTGTGCATTATGTAAGTTATTATTGATGATAACACTTAAATAAGATTTAAATCATTCTGGCTGTCTAAACTTCATCTGACTGAATACAACGATATGTGTAAAAATAACAAAGGAAATGTCTGTTCAGGCATCTAGCAGACGACAGGACAGGACCTCAGAGGAAGTGAGAAAGAAACTGAAGAGATAAACCTTCCATGCTCTCCCTGCTATGAAAGACAGGAAAAGTATCTGGCACGTTTCAAGAAAATCGGGCTTCTCCCTCAGGATTATATTTATTAGTCAGTGAATTATTAAATTTTCACTTTGTTCATATCAGCATTTCTGAAATCACTGAAATAATTAATTCTTCATGTGAAGATACATTTATTTTCACTGCCCTTTAGTAATAGTAGCTTACTGTTACGGAATTATTCTCTGAATATATTTATTAAGTATCTGACCATTTTCAAAATATCATGGACAATTATTTGCAATTTTGTAATGAAGTATAACAACAGAAATATTATTCCTACCCATAAACAGTAAATAGAAATGCTATTTGTTCCTTCTTTCTGCTTAAATGACACATTAACCTTTTTAATTAATCCAGTGCTAAAAGTCACATGGCATTATTTTATTAAACAGCATTTCATGTCGGTCTAAATAGCTCCAATCAAACATCACTTACTGTTTGCCCTTGGAGTGTTCACTTGTGCTATTTGCATAAACAAATCATGTAATACACCTCTCTGATGCAAATCCCATTGATTAATACCACATATTTATCTTGCAACAAAGGACTTCATAGGTTAAAGATCCACTGACTTGAAGAGGAACAAGATCAGAGAATGGGAATACACAGTCTTCAGTAGTGTGAAGTTCCCTGTGGTGACGATCAGCCCAATTCCACTGAAAGCAATTGAGCTAAAATGACTTCAATCTACATCTTAATTCCATCAGTTTGCCTGAAAAATGAATAGCCAGGCACTTCACTGGTAACAGCTGGGTTTGTAGGTTCCTACATTCTGTATGACCTTGTCAAATTTCCTCAATTATTATTTGAACTCCTTTGTCCTCAAGCTACAATGTACAAAACTATCCATTGAAATCCTAAACTGAATCTAAACCCCATTTTTTAAACAATGCTTATTCAAGGCTCTTATTTCATTATGCAACAACATACAATATGCCATATTTATTTTCCTATTAATTTATTGATCCCTTTTTTGCTAAATCTGAGCTTCTAATAACTAGATCAAGAAGGTGGCAAAATGAAGGTTTTGAGAAGGGTTATAAAGTTGCAGAATAAAAAAAAAAGATTTTAAAATAAAGAGGCTTAATCTTTTTCTATCCTGACCACACAATTTAAATAGGTCTGTGATAAAAACCCAGTCAAACAGAGACACAACATCCCATTTTCTGAGTCCAAAAAACAATTCTATCCCTAATTTTCTACTTTCTTTCAGAAATAAAATATGAATTTGTTTTGATCTAAAAAGTACCCCTAATGTTTGTAAGGAATTTCACAACAAAGTATTGGATGCACGTGTGACTAGTAAACAACTGTCATGGACTGTACCATTACCATCACAAAGTCATCACCAACTTGTAACCTAGCATTGCAAGTGCTTAAAAAACATTGCTGCTTACACCATTTGGAGTTTGGATTAGAACTCAGCTTCACCATCTTATTCCTCATACAGAGAAGCTTAAGTTCAGCAAAAAGTAATAAAAACCCTGTACTACAGAATATTTTTCATCTGAAATAGTCTTTAAGAAACTGGAGACTTGTAAGCCCAGGACTAAGACTAGGTAAAGACTTGGAGACCTGAATATTTTATGTCATATAAGTACAAGAATATCTTCAAGTGTTTTGTGTGTGAAATCCCTCAAGAGCAGTATTTCACAACTAACAGTCCAAGTTGTCAGAAGGAACTATTTTGAAGTACAGAACGCAGTTAACCAACCAGACTTAAAAACACATTGTTCATTTTTTTTCTTTCTCTTTAACAGCTGTTAGAAAAGCTGAAACTGATATTTGATTCTAGCCATTAACACTTTCTGCCTCACAAACAAAAAGATCACACAGGCTAATCCTCGATTCTGCAGGTCTTAGTCAATGATTTGTCTTCGAAAAGGATTTAAGTTCCAATGTCCTTCTGAACAGGACTTTTGACTCCAGGCAATAAGGCCATATTATTATGCCTTAGTTCCTTTGTTGTAAAATAGATATTTCAATCAAGAAAGGCTGAGATCTACTGAAAAACAGCAGTACATAAACTGTAGTTCATTCCCCAAAAAAAAAAACATTTAAAAAAAATTTTTACTTAAGCCATTCCCTGTTTTCTTTCTTATAGGTTGTGGCTGGTTTCTGTTGGTTTGATTTTTTTGGTTTGGTTTTTTTTTTTTTCGGTTCTGAGGGGGAAAGACTGGTGATGGCAGAGATAGTTGTGACTATTTGCTTTACAATATCATAATGTTTATCTTTTCAGATGATGTTATATGGTTTTTTGTTTCCATTTACCAGCTCCTGGGACCATTGTATGAAAAGTTTCACTTAAAAGAAATAAACAAATGAGCAGAATTTTATTCAGGCTAATTTAATAGAATAAAACACTCACTTAAAGACTGTGCCATAGGTATCTTCAAGGCTCTGGGTTATTTTGCAGAAATTTAACCAAATTTTAAAAATCAGGACACACTTACAAGGTTTCTGCAAAGAGAAAGGAAGAGATCAGAAGAGGATCCAAATGTTACAAAACACACTTTACAATAACTAGAAGTGTGTCTGATGTTTTTTCCCCTTACAATGATTTACAGACCTTATTTTCGCGTTGAGGCAGCTGGAGCTCCATATAAAAAGACATGAACAGCAGTGTGAAAACTGCAGACATATTGCCACTTTCTCTAGTCAAATAAGCTCAATTCCATAGTCAAGTTGGTATTTTTCCAAAGCTTGAATAATAGTCAGAACACACACATGTAGTTTGCAGTCTTTAACTGTAAATGTATTACACTGAATAAAAAAATACTTACCTGTAACAACTCTTTGAAAACCCATCCAAAGCAGGGAAATTTTCTATCAAGAGCACCATGATAAACTGGTGTCTAGTTCCTTCTTTTGAAATAGCCTGAAAAATAAATAAAGCATTCAATGTTATTAGCATAAATCATAATTTATTAATAGTTTGCAAAACAATTTCTTAATGTTCCATAACTGCTGTCTACTTTTTTCTCATACAAGGCTAATTTCCTGCATCACCAGCTGTACCCACTCCTTTGTTTAGTTGTATAGTTTTCAACTACTCTATATTTAAAGGTTAAAATTTACTTTCCGCAGAAAGACAGTGGAAAAACTTTGCAATATATAACCTCTTCTTTAACAGTTTCAGTCATGACTTACAGAAGAGAGATGTTACTATTGCAACATGCCAAAGCAGTCAGATATTTCAATCAGAACCAGGGCTGTGTAATAAGGGATATTATTTATTTATGTATTTTGTGAAGCGATTTACTCATTGTATGAACAGGAGTAGGAACATGAATGATTTTTAGAGAAAGCTGCTTTAGAGAAAACAAAATCAATTTTATTAGCAATTTTAACTTCTGTTTTATAAATATATGTTATGAAAGAGGTTTAAAATAAGTAATAAAAACTTAGGGATTCATTTTTCCTTCTTGGTTTGATTTTTTTTTTCTGAAAAATATTGTATAGGTAAGAAGTTTCACATTTTTTTGAAAATTCAGAAAATAACACTGTAGTAATGAATTTTTGGTAATGTATTTTAGAAAAGTCATTGTTTTCCCTTATCAGTCTGAAAATTTCTGTCCTTCACTATGGCCAAATAGATTTGCTTATTGTAAAAAATAGTATTCTTCCCGTCTCCCAAGATTTCATTTCCCTTTTCAGTTGTCTCTACTTCAAAATAAAAACTACTGTTTTCACCCTATCAGAGATTCTGTTAGAGATTTGTGATTAGCTTTTTGAAAAAGGATTCACAAAGTGCGTAATCTCTGTAAAGAAATTATAAATTGTGATAAAGCTGACAAAGATGCTCTTTATTTACACAATGTAAAACTGTTGAATAATACTTAAAAACAAAATCCAAGATAGAATTATCACAAAAACTATTATCACACTTTTAGATTATAATTGATTATAATTTATTGATACTAAATTTTAAATTACATTAAAATCACTTGTATATGGTCATGCTTTAGGAATGCCATTCCCCAATTTAGTGTTCCCACTGAAAAACTCCAAACCATGTGCTACTTGCTCACTTCTCCTTCCTTCTGCCCTTCCCTCTCCCTGTGACAGGCTGTAGAGGAAAATTGGAGGCAAAAAGGTAAAGATTACAGGCTGAGTTAAGAACAAGTAATGAAATAAGAAAAGGAGCAGTAACAGCCACAATACTAATGGCAGAGGGTACAAGAAACAAACGATTTGCAAGTTCATATCCCAAACATTATCCAACCTCTGCTGAGGCTTGTTGCAGTTTTGGTTAGGCATACACCATACACTTTGAAGGACATGTTAAAAAATATCTGGTTTTCCCCGTGTTTATGTTCCCCCATATTACAATTCAATGTTTGAAGCTTATTCCCACAAATTTGAAAACATTTCCACATTTTGGAAAATTCAGAGAGAAATTGCTTAGTATATTAGCAGTAACAAAATTCTGGCCTTAAAGAAATTGAGTTTCAGGTATCTTAGTTACAAGGAAAAAAAATTGTGTCCATGCCTAAGCAACACAATTTTCATCAAGGGCCGCTGGGGCAAAAATAGGTATGAATCTGACTCTAGAAAGTGAAAACTGTATATAAATGCTAGGTCCAGACACTCATAAATGGGAAGTATTTCATCGTTAGTTTTTACATGGGAGCCAAACAAGTGCTCTCATAATTCTTCCTCAAGCACGGTTACAAATGCAAACCATCTGGAACATGTTTTGCCTAGAAGTAAATTACTTTCTCACATAGTGAACTGTCAAAAAGATAGACTGATTTGTAGAGTATTTTAAATATTAGTTCAGGAGTTGAGGCATTGGGTCAAATCCTTTCTCTGACATGGATTGCTTTTGTGATCTTTGGCATTTGACATAAATTGAGGTATCAGGAAAGGACTTAACATGCCTAAGTTGTGATCTAAAGGCCACTTGGTTGTAGAATCTGTACCCTGCAGACTTTTTTTTACTTTTAGAGTTCCTAGAAATTACATAAATGCGTATTGGCAAAAGTCAATACACTCTGCCTATCTCAGCTTACTTAATACTCATGGTTACAAGTGATCCTATATAGTTTGGCAAGGATTCAAAAGCTAGATGTCTGTCTGCCTAAGCCCTCTGTCTGGCCAATGTACTTAGAGCATTCCTAACACCTTCCACAGGACCAAAATCTTCATATAAACTAATGTGATTCATTAGTTTCTTTGAAAATGTAGGAAATAAGAAAATTGTGGCATATTTCCATGCTCCTTATCTTCACTTTGAGTATGCTGGTGTTCAGGACAGAGTCTTCTTATCTGGTTATCTGGGAGTACTCTGCAGAGGAGCTGAATCACCTTTTGGAAATGTCCTACTCTTTCCTTTGGCTACGGAGTCTACAGTGAGTAAAAGAAATGTACCAAACCTTTACAAGTCACACAAACCTTGGTGTGAAGCATTCCACCATGCTGATTCCCCAAGCAAATTATTTCAGATTTCACCCTGCACTGCTTGGCTTCTACAGGTGCAGCTTGGGAAGGCAGAACATCTCCACAGGTGGTGGAAATTCATTCCAGCTGCAAGGCCTGTCACTGGCAGCCCTCTGGAAATCTGCTTGAGACAAAACCTCTGGCTGTGCATGGTTGGTACAGGATCTGTCACATGTCCTAAGTAGCGGATCATAGAGAAAAAGAGGTGAAAAGCAGATATTCCTACACATAACCTTACTTAAGCATAAATCATCCTTGCTGTTGCTGTGATTAGGTTAATATGACAGGCGTGCATCACAAATTCGGAGAACTTATTGTGATTGCTTTCATACATATTTTATTTGAGTTGTGTTCTTGATTAGTTTAACAAATAAGCTGTTCAGGCAAATTAAAGAAACTCCAGGGGAAGGTTTGGGTTTTGTTTTTTCTAATCCAAGGATGAGTCTCAATTGTGAAAGTAGGTAACAGTCCTTTTTCCTTAAAATATTCAAATATGCTTATTCAGACTTTAAAAAGTGCTTTGCTTTAATAACACACCTTTCTTTAGGGTTCTGTTTCCATTTCATACTATTTTCTTTTATCCTAAGTTTTGGCAGTCACACATAATAGTTATTGGGGTTTTTGTTTTGTATAAAATATTTAATAGAATTCTTCAGTTACACACTTTAAATAGTCTGCAAGTGGCAGATGGTAAAATGAGAAAACATTTGTTTAAGAGTCAAAATAGTCAACAAAAGAACAGATCACCTTTCTCCTTTGGAAGACAGTAATTTGGCACACCTATCTGTTTTATATCAAGGAGGAACAGAAAACAGCACTGTAAAACAACTCTGGAAACAAACAAAAAGCCCACCAAAAAAAAAGAAAGACTGATGTTAAGGATCAAAGAAATGCGGAAAAAGTGTAACCAGCATTTAAGATGTTATAAATCAGGCCATTCTCTCTCTTCTTTTTCAGAAAATATCTGACTTAAACTGTGTGAGAAATTGCAAACTCTTTATTTTCTTACTGAATCTATATTCTGGTGTAAGCATCCTTGAGCCTTCAGATTTTAATAAGTGCACTGTCAACAGAAAATTGTTGTTTGCTGGTTTCTAACTTAAGTTTCTGCCTAAGGACGTAAAACAATTTATATGATACCATGGGTAGTTTCTGTGGGTTTTAACACTTAGACCTCCAACACTGTGTAGAATCCTTAATTTCATATTTTTTAAGAGATGAAATAAACGTTCAAATAATAAGATCATTTTATATTGTTTCTAGGTCTGCAAATAACAGTCCTATTTTTTCTATTTTTAATGTAAGGGCTGTAAAATCTTTTTCAGAAGAAAGACTTCTGGAATACACTTGTTCAGAAATGTTAATTTAATGTTACTAACTCTGAAGCTGCATTGCTAATATTCCCTAGACATCTTTGTTCCTCAGTATAACACACTAACCTTTCAGTGTCTGATGATACAGATGGGAATTTTCTGGTCAACCCTCTCTAGCTTAAGTTCACTTCTTTCATTGATTGAAGCAATGAATTACCTGGAATCCCTCTTTCCTTGCCAAAAAAAGACTGTCAGGAGAACAAAATTAAAGATTTTCCTTCTGTTTTTGTGACAGAATTTGGTGATGAAATATTTTGCTTTTCATTTCATTTTTTGGTTTACATTTTTTCAGTGGCAGAAATTATGTGTAAAGAATAAATGCCATAACACAAGTTTAAACTACAGAATTTTGAAATGTTCGTAAGCAGAGCAAAAGGTGTAAATGCAGCACCACATTATGCCATTTGAGGTTAATGACAATATAAATTGTGTCTCTATTTCCTGGAGAAAGCTTTTATGAAGAGATATATTACCACCACTTTGAAATCCATGCTCTGTGACAGCTGCTGACTGGTAATGAGTTCTAATGAGTTGTCTCTTTTCTAGGAAAAAAAAAAAAACAAACCATTTAAAACAACAACCTCTTTTCAAATTGTTAAGAGCATGGGAGCAGAGGCAACTTCTCTATCCTGAGCTGAAAAGCACATGCTGACATCAATATAATTTCAATTCAAAACCAAACCTACAATTCTCAATTCAAATGTGAAAACAGAATGTGAGATTAGTGTTTGCATAGACAATCAAGATTTGCATTTATTTTCTTGTGGGTTTTGTGATACAGTAATGCTTTTGTTATTTCAAAACTATTAATACCTAAGCAAATGACATGTCCTAGAAAATGCAGACTAGATTATTTAATATAAATCTATAGATATAAATATATTGTTAATATTTCTATATTTTGAAAGAATTAAATACATGATTGATGTCAGAAAGTATTTCATATACAAAGACAAATGTCCTACTCAGAGCTGGCTCTGAAGCTGTGTACCAGTGCCAACACTATTTCAGAAGACAACACTGTCAGAAGATAAGGACAAAGGACCAGAGAGTAATCTTATTGACTTCAGTGTTAAGGAAGAGTTACCCCATACTGAATCAGAGGGTTAATGTTCATCAAAAAAAATGAGCCTATGATTTCAAAACCAGAGTTTAACTTTTTGCTTTTCCAAAAAAACCCACCAGAGTTTAACTTTTATTACGTACTAAACAGTATGTTTCTTTTTATGGTGCTTTTCCAAATTTTAATTGCAAGTGAACAGATTTTCTAATATTTAATCCCTCATTCAATAAAGTGTATTGTATGTACAGAAATATATGTACAGAGTTCTATGTTGTCACAGCTGATGATGTACATACCTTATGCTAGAGCTACAAGGGCTTGGTAAATTATTCTTCTGACGTAAATAACTTAGTTTTCAAAACATGTTCTACATTGTTTACCTACATTTCTGTCTCTCTGATGACTGAGTAAATATGTAACCTGGAAAAATGATGTATACTATGTAAAGTAGCTGGCCCACAGGAGACGTTCCAAATGAAATAATTCAATGTATTTATATTTCATAAATATTTCTGTATATGTATATACATATGCATATTTAAAATATATTTCTAACAATTAGGTAGCAATACAATCATTGTAATTGATATTTAGAAAACATAATAAGTATGGATACTGTCAACTCCACAAGTCATGTTAAGAGAAATCTATATTAGAAAGCTTAAATGTTATTTATTTTCCTTACTACTTTCAATTATTGGTAAAATATGCTGACATGGTAGGTATAAGAAATTTAATGGATACATGACTTTATTAAACTCTTCTTTTGAAGATACAGTGGCAAATAACATTTCCCACTAAGTTATACTGTCTTTTCCAGAAGAAACTTTTGTCTATAAATGAAATAAAAAAGGAGATCCATCTATGAGACACAAACAGACAGAGAAATATGACAAGATTACTCAAAAATTTTGTGCAAAAGAAACAGAATGCAAAGTGGATTTTCCAGTAAACAAGAAAGAAAAAAAAATAATGAAAACCAAACATAATGTTTTCTGCTTCCAGAGAAAAACCTGAAGGCACCCTGATGCAGACTGGCCTTGATTCTGTATTGCATCCTTCATGTATAATCAGCTTCACTAATCCAAACTAGCTAAGAAAAGCTGAAGTTTTTATTTTTAGGGATTTTCAAATATTCCCACATTTCACATAAATGAGTTACTATAAAAAATAACACAAGAGGGAATCATCCATGCCTACTTAAGTGCAAGGAGAACACAATTTTTATTAAGCAGCAATCCTGTCTGTTCTAGAAGACATGGTTATAAAACACTGTCATTTGTGGATGTTCCCAAAGAACAGCTCTAGGTCATATAAAAGATCTTTTCCAAATTTTACATAGAATTATAGTATCATGGAATGGTTTGGGTTGGAAGGGGTCTTAAGCACCCTCCAGTCCCAACTCCTCTGCTCCTATATGCTATGCTATATCTTTGTTAGTACCAGCCTTCTGAAGGTTTTCAACATGTATGTTACTTTATTTCTTATGTAATTTTCTCCTCTGGTTAAATGGACAAATGCATTGTGTACCTATTGACAGCAGCAGGGAAACCCTTCTTGGCACACAAACTCCATAGGTCAGGCGTTAATTCCGTGTCCCAAAAAGTTAAGCTAATTTTTTTCCAAATCTTTATTTATGTGCTATATGTTTAATCCAGAAAACACTTCCCATCCCTGCTCTTCTGCATGCAATTTTTTCATCAGGTAATCAAAACTACTTATATTGATTGAGGACAGAAACTACGCTAACCTGGACCTTTTATAAACATTTTGAAAAGATGTCCTTGCAACACTAATCTAAAGATGAACACTTTACAGAAACACCAGGGAAAAAGGGAAACAAAGATAGGCCTCATATGGAAGGAAACCGAAAGTGCTAACTTTCTAAGTAATTTATCCCTATTCTAGCAGACATAAAAATGTTTCTACTCCCTGTCAAATTGAAACAGAGACTTTCAATTCTAATAACAGAGCAAGGAAAGAAAGAATAATTTGATTGACAGAGCACATGAATGGGAATGGGGAACCTGGCAAATGAGGACAGAAGAAATGAGGCCACTCTGCTATGACAAGAGAGATTAAAAAAAAAAAAAAAAAAAAAAAAAAAAAAAAAAAAAAAGGGAGAGGTCTATATTTAGCTACATACTTTTTCAATACATTTTAACACATTATAGTGGATGACACTAGAAAGGAAAAATACCCAGAAATGGTATAAACTACTTCATCATAATGGGAAAAGTGAAACATGAACTACCCCACTTCCTCAAAAATCTATTTTAATTCCAAAACTACATATTAAAAGAAATGCAAATCTAATATGAGGCTTTTTGTGTTTTAAATCAGCTTGTTAATTTTCTAATAGCAGAGTGTGTTGTTGCATGGTGAGTCCATGTTTTTAATGGCATGCAAGACTGAACTAAATTTAAAACCCAAATGAAGGAATACGGAGTTAAACAGCAAAAGTAGTACAATTTCACATGATACTATCAAAGGTAAATTGTAACAAACTAGATGAAATCTTTTCTGATAAGTAATTTTTTTTGTCAAGGAAAATACAAATCTAATCTATAAGTACTGCAATTTTTTTAAAAAAAGGAAAATGGAAGAAAGACGTGGCACCACCTGGAAATACATAGTTTAGCTTGACAAAATGTGCATCGTTTTCAGAATTTTAAGGGGTAAGGAACTACTAAAGAAATGAGAACATATTCTGAAAGTCAAACTAGGAAGCTGAAAGGGGGTTACTCTTGAAGTGTTTCAAGTATTTGTCTTAAAAACTTGTAATTTAATTATTGAAATAATAGCTATGCTACAGAAAAGATGGTGATAATAACAGCTACTGATGCACAGAGTTGGAGATCTCCTCAGGAAAATTAGGATATTATGACAGACATTCATGAATAAAATGAAAAAATCTAATATAAATATCTGCAATAAGATGGGATTTATAACACCTGAATGCATTCCTGTGTTCATGAAGTGTCTATAAGCTCAAAGAAATAGGGCTGTAATGACTGTAAGAGACATATTTAACAGAGAAATGGAAATACTGATGTTATTATACAAAATATTGCAAGACTTCACCTGAAAAAATGTGTGCAATGCTTAGCCAAAAAATGAAAAATGAGAGATTTAAATGAAGGAGGGTGCAAACAAGCTTTTAAAAAGAACGTGTGTGACCTAAATGAAGGCAAAGATATGTTTCAGCTGTTAGATGATGTGACAGAAATAATTGGGAAAAAAACTTTCTATTAATATACTAATAGTCATAATTTCCTATTTTATCACTTTTCTTCTGCCCATCCAAGTACCCTAACAAATGAAATACAGAATGCTGACCTCCTACACTCAAGTAGAATGAGTGAAACTATTTAAATAATGTGGAACTTATTGTCTAAGAATTTGTGAAAAAAAATATCTTCTTTTCATGGTCAAGCAATCTGCTAGTGAGCCTAAACCTTAAATTTAAGACCTGTGTTTTCCTATACTATGATCGTAGGTGTCCCATATTTTAGGTGATACCTATTTTGGATTTTTTCAAGCTTGCTGCCCTTCATTCAAGATAAAAATCTGAACTTAGAGACCTTTCATAGGTCAGAACTGTCTGCACCCCTCAAAAAAATAGTGTTTTCAATGAATCAAGAGTTTTAGACCAAAGCCATCAAAGTTTCAGTCTTTGAAATTGCATTTAAAATGCATTTCACAGAGTGGACCAAGGTCTTTCAACAGGAATACAAAGGGATGTAGTTGTAGAGTATTTCATTTCTTTGGAAGGACTAGCTTTGGAAGGGAACCAATTTTTCTGAACCTGTGGACTGTGAAAAGCTGCAGAACTGAGAAATGGCAGTTTTTATTTTGTGTTTCCCACTTTAGCCCAGAGTTGCTGTCACAGGATGCTGTCCTACAAATGATTAATATATAAATATGTCAGCAGTGTAATCTTTCCTGTGATCCTAAATTTAGTAGAAAAATGAGATTGTGCACTTTTTTCTAAAGAAGCACTGTATTTTGTTTATAAGCTGTGAGATAATCACCATGATATTCATGATAATATCCTGCGTAAGACCTACCTTTGACTTGGAATCAGTAATGGTTTGGAAATGGAACAATTACTGAGATACAGCACACAGCACAACAGCAGTGGCGGAGATGAAGCTGCAATTTGCACCTTAGTGATGAGGTCAGGCTATCATCTCTTCTGTAGCACATAACATTAAAATGCTTGCCTGTCAGTCATATTTTTTTTTCCCTGTGCTAGGTCACCTGGATTTCTTTATGGGCCCTCTCTCCCCACCCACAGACGCCTTTAACACAAGGGGTGCTTAGTCTAAATTCATTAAGGAAGAACCCTAGGTAAAATGTCTTAGACCAGCCATCTAAATTTTTAAGTCATTAAAATCAAGTAATTTTTTATTGTCCTGAATGTTTTTGAAATTCAAGAAGAAATTAAGTCCTATTCCTAGATAAAAAAAAATTTCAAATTAAAATTTAAGTTATTTAAAGATAACCTGAGCCTTTATTTTTTCTTCTCCAAGATTATTGCAATAGTATTTATTGCAATTTCTATTTTTCAACATAAACGGCAAATTATTCCAGGCTTTAATTATAAATGCCTTGATTTATGTATGTCCCTGCTTACCTTGCAAGGTTTGGATAATAAATCTTTTAAATTCTATCAATCTATAAAGTCTATTTTTGCAATCATTAGATGAATTTAATATTTTGAATGTTTATTCAGTATTGGGAGTTTTAATCTACAAGATGGTAGAAACATGGACCCAGCTGTACTGTGAGCTTGGGCTATATAGGAGTTATGTTCTATGCCTAAAACAACTCATGAGATTTTGGGAGACATCATAAAATTGAAATCAAAACTTTATTAATGTGTTTAATTTTTAAGAACCTGAAATCAAAACAAAGAAATGTGAATAGCATGTCCACTATCTGATGATAATTTATGGTCAGAAGTAAAGAGAGCTGGACTCGTTTGTTTAATCTTGATGTTGCATATGTTTTTTTACACAAATTTCTATTCAGTGTTAATCAGTACTACAAATACTCAAATATATGTAAGGTAGGAACTGATTTTCTGTAGGACACCATTAGCAAAAACATCCTCTTAAATACTGAGTTAGCTAAAGTCAGTTTAAAGTAATATGTCATGTTTCAGTTTGTTTTGGGTTTGCTTTTTTGTTCTTTTTTTTTCCTAAAATAAACAATGAGCCTTCTAAATTCAAAATACACTTGAAAATTATTACTATTAGGAGACACAGTTAAAATAATAACATAAAAAGCTAGCTTATACAACGTGTTTTCTATGACTCCATATAATATAATGCTGCTTGGCATTAAAAAAGAATTAAAGAGGGCTAATGCAATCATTCAAGTCCTAGATTATCACTTTCATATTTTTGTGCAATATATATATTTCAAGCCTAAAATATGTGGTCATTCTGTTTTAAAAGATTGGTAAAACTCTAGCATTCTTCCAGTTCTCTGGAACTTCTCTCACTTTCAGGACTTATTGAAAATCAACATTATCAGCACATAAAAGCACTTGCTCAGCTCCTTTAATAACTTTAAATTAAAGTTATTAATCCAACTTCTTTGAAATATCTCACTTTACAAGATGCTATTAAATATTTTCCTGAGTTACTGCTGAAATTTAAAATATTTTGTGTTATTACACTACAAGACTGAAAAAACCCTTATTAAACAGTTCTTTTTGCATTATTGTTGAAAAAACCGTGGTTTTTCACTTCAAAAGAAATATTACAGGATTTTTTTACCCTAGTATATTGGTATGTAAATGTCTTCTAAATGTCTTCAATGTATCCCAGGTTCTGCCTTTTTTCCTTTGGTGCTTTTCAACAGTTTCCTACAAGTCTTAGTGGTTTCATTATGTATGACTGCCTCCTGTCTGCATTTGTATCTTAATTATAATTATATATATATATAATTTTTCTTTTTTTAGCTGATTTCACTGTTTTAGCTGTGCCAGTTTCAAAGATTTTCTCCCAATAAAGTTTTAAATTTTATTTTTCTCACTTTCTTGCTATTTTCACTTTCCATTGATTCTGCAAGCAAACATTTTCTCTCTTCCTATTCCAGTAAATTGTAGTGAAAAAAAGCAACTGTGAGGCAATAAATAAAATAGCAAATGCCTATTCCTTACCAAAGTACAATCTTGTGTCGGCAATAGTGCAAAATTCCAGAGAATAAGAATTGCAGTTGTCTGGAGGAGTTAAAGAACCCAGCCTCTTTCAGGAGAGTGCCTTAAACATATTTGTCATAATCAACTCCCTCTGCTAGAGAAGTTAACTAAAAATTCCCCATAAATTTTACTTCAGTGGAGCATCTTCTAAGAGCCAAAAGAGATACGTAAAAAATAATTGTCTAAGCCTGTGTCCCACAGAAAGCTGTTTCCCCTTATTTCCTTTTTCTTTACGTGGGACCTGATGATGTACCTATCATTCATGGTGGCGAGAATTTACAGGCTGGAGTTCCCTGGGAACCCAGGGACCTTGCTGGTGATGTACACAGCTCATTCCTTTTCACCTGCTTTATCACATTTTTGACCAGATGGGCTACACTGTACCTGTAAAACAGAACAGGGAAGTTGTCATGCTCCAGACTAGGGCAGGAGGCCTCTGGAGATGTCCTTCTCCTGAAGAAATGAGTGACTGGGCAGGAAAATGAAGAATTGTAGTTTACTAGTTCTGGAGCTGAAAACAAAGGAATCTATGCAATCTCTAAAGAAGAAACATAGGATAAAGGACAGTTACATGAATAAATGTTATCTCCTTATCCTGCAGTTAAATTTCTTTTTACTTACCGGTAATTTGAAATAATTAAAAAAAGTGTTTCTGGCTATGTCACAAGGTCCAAATTTCCAAATTTTAAAAGCTGTAGTTATTAAGCAGAATAATTGTACCTATTTTAAGTCAAACTTTATTGATTTGTGTTTACTAAGGATCTTGCCCACTATATAATTAAATGCAAAACCCTATAGAACACAGATATGAGAGGCAAATATGCTAAAAGGGAATTTTTTACTCTGCATTTTTTTCTTTACAGCTGAAAAAGCCAAACAGCTGTGTTTAGAATAAATACCATGAATCTAGATTACTGTGAAGAAAAACAAAAGCCTAGTAGCACATATATCACTTTGCTTTCGATTCATGTGCATTCCAGAATGACAGAAATGTTATTGTCCAAAATCCTGCCCTTTGTGGGAAATATTGGTGCTGCAATAAGCCAACATACCTCCACTGCTGGCTCTTCAGTGGTTTGTAACCACTCACCGACATTAGGAATGATCTGCAAAAAGATCAACAAAAGTAGAAAGATAGCTGCTAATGGTGGGTCTCAATGAACCATTCTATCCTTTATTTTCTTCCTTTCAATGTCTTTTAAAATAAAATTCAATGAGGAATCAAGGTGAGATCATAGTACGTGCTCTTGAATACATGACTTCTAAATTTCCAGCATTGTTCAGTATTCTGCGTTTTACTTTCCTGCTGAGGATCATGAGAAACACAGAAATTAATATGTCTGAAGGGAAACTTAAACCAAAATCGATGACTGATGCCTGGTTTTGCTTCTGTCAAAAAGGAACCTACCACTGCCACTTTTATTCATGTCGGTGGCACCAATGCTACCACTTATAGAAGAAGATCATATTTAATTCACGTCAGGCAGGGAGACTCAAAACTTTTCAAAGTCTGGACTTATGTGGAAAGTATTTTTAAATGCTCTTCATTGCAGTATGCATGTAACTTATTTAATGTAGGATGAAATTAATCTCAATGTATAGAATCCATTTATTTAATTTCTATTAAATTCTTTTTCCACCCACATTTATTAATAAAAGTCAGATTTTGCCTGTCATAATCTTTCAAAGCACTTGTGCATTGCCACACTTACCACGGCTGTCCCTTGTGTGTATCAACTGCAATGTGCTACTGCCTGCATTGTCTGCATCTCAGATAAAATGTCACGCTGCTGCTGCTGCGCAGTCTGTCACCTGTGCTTAAGTGCTTCCCTATCATGGAGTTCACCTCTGACTGCATCTTGGCAGCTGCCAAATCAGTCCTACAGGAACTATGACAAGAACTGTAATATGGAGCAAAATTTGTACGGCATACCAAGGACAAAAGCAAAAAAAATGTTGTGTATGAATCCATAAAAGCACCAAAAAAATTGCCTTTAAGTAAGCTGCAGTTAAATGACCATATCAAATAAAGGAGGTACCTGAAGTAATACTGAACATGAATTTATGAGCACAACTTCAAAAATTTCACCCTTGCTTAAGTCATATACTGCCTTTAGCCTAGCTCCTCCAGACTTTGCCTTGATCAGGTCAGCCCTGACACGTCATGTGACAGAAGCAAGACATGAATTAGTAGCCTAGTGGTTAGGAATATTGTTTCCAAAAAACACTGTGGGTATTTACCTGCAACATGCCAATGTTTCATGTTTTGTTCTGATCTTATCTTCATTGATTTTGATAAATAAATCCTCTAAAAACTAGAAGGAAAAAAAATTGCAAACCTTCAAAAAACTCAAAACTTTTCCTCTTGAAAATTCTGGATTGGAGTTTTCTGGCTTAAGATCTTGCTGCTTTAAAAGTAATACAAACATATTTGAATTAAACACCTGCTGATCTTACTGGTCCTTTAATTTCATAAAGGAAATATTGAAAGATATGTGTTTTGCCTTATAGATCCGGAGTTATCCCATTATTTTTATATATATGTATATGTAACACATGCTGAAAGGCAGGTGACTTCAATTTTTTGTATAGCAACATCCAGTTCTCTTGTATTACACATCTAACTATTGAGTCTAAGGTGAGACTCATCAGATTAAATGATGCCTACAGTGTTTACATCTGAGTTTGTCACCCTGGATTGCCTTTATCAGTGGAAAGATATTGGCCATTTCTGTCTGTAATTAGTCTGGCCTGGTTTAGATAGCTGCCTTAAGATGCTATAAATTGTTTCCATTTCCCTGCAACTGCTCTTATGTGAGAAGAGGCAGAGTCTCGATGGTGACATGCCTTAGATGACTGTAGATTCCATTCTTCCTTCAATTTCAGCTAAGAGTTGGACCAGCAAAAAGAAGATTAAGCAACTTAATTGTGCAGAAATGATCTCTCTTTTGAGGCTCTCAAAAGGTCTGACTTCACTTCTGTATAATCAATGTCCCCACTCAATTCAGGAAAAGGAATTACAATGTTTAGGTACAAGGAAGATGTCATGGATAAATAAACAGAAAAATTTTACTTCTGGTTCCTCTCCAAATACAGATTGCTCAAAAAGCAAGAGCTGACTGAAATATGATCCCACAGAGCTTGCAAATATGCCTTTGTCCCCACCCAGCCAGCCCTGTGATGTGGTATCGTCACAATACACCTACAAAATGAACAGACAAAACCTACTTCAGGTGGATTTGTACAGTGATAGGTTTTATGAAGGTCATCTCCACACACTTGGAGAAGCCCAAGAAGAGTCACAAAAGCAAGCAGGAGGATGAGTTCCTCCAGGTTGGCCCCTCACAAGGCATCTCAGGAGGGTGTCAGCCCCTTAGGCTGTGGCTGAGGTCCATCAGTCAACGGGAGAAGGTGTCCACGTCTCCTTACAGACTGACAGTGGATACTGCCTATAGAGGTAGGGGATTCGGTGTGGGATGCAAGGGGAGCATTTGGATTGTACAAGACTATTATGAGATAATTAGAGGATAAACCAAAGGATAGGAAAATGAGGGTTCTGGGTAGCTTGTGAAGTAACAAGAATGGGAAAAAAAGAGAGATAAAGAGACAAAAAGCACCTGGTACCTCTCATCAGGCTGCTGGTCAACATGCTTCACTCGCCATACGCTATGTCTCATCACCTTGTGTTGTGGTGCATGTTTAGTTTAGTTCATTGTCTTACTGTATTGATTTGTTGTTAAACAGTTTTTAATGGTTCATTCCAATGTAGCCCTATGTTTCTCGTAAGTTGGTTTATCCCTAAGCAGTCCTTCATTGTATTCCCCTCCTTTGTTCCAGCCCCAATCAGGGATTGGCCCAAAGTGTGATTGACAGGGAAGATTCAGGAACAAGGGAATCTTCCCTGTCCATCCCACCTTGGGCTAATCCCTGATTGTACTTCCCCTTTGGAAAATCCCCTAAATCTCGAAGCTGCACTGGCCCATGTGACCTGTGTCCCTCCCATGTATTTCCCCATTGGTTTATGTGTTGAAAACCTTGTCTGTTGCTTCTCACCGCTCCCTACCCTATTGGTTGAAAGTTTGTATCCGCCCCCAAGACTTTTTATCAAAATCCCTGTACACTTGTGTTTGAGATCTTTCATCACTGAACTCTCCAGGAGTAAACTTATTTGGAATTCAAATGCAAGGCCTCTCCCTCATCCTTGCTCCTGCCCTCAGTGCAAGAACATCTGGAGTTGTAGAACAAAAGCCCCACAGCTAGCTGCACCTGGGGTTGCGTGTCTTTCTGAGGGCAGCCCACTCTCGACCCAGTGCTAGGAGCTGGCTAGGCAAGGGCAAAAAATCCATCACCGTGTCAACTTTGATCAGTTCTGTACTCACACTAAATTCTATTTTTTACTATTTTTCTGAGTAAGGCTCTTTATTTTCATATAAGAGACCTGAATGTCAGCAGACAGAACTGGGGAGTGCAGGTCAGAGGGACCACGTATCTCCTGTGCCAGCAACTCAAGAGGCTGGAGTGGTACCTGCTGAATGTGCTCACTAGCTAACATCCACCTGGACTAGCTTCCGAGTGCAGCAGAGGCTTGGGGCACCTGGAGAGACCTGAGTGGTCTGAGAGGATACATGTGACTAAACCAGCAATAGGGAGACTGCAAAATGTAGGGGTCAGGCTTGCCAGCATCTTGTGTTTATGTGTATAAAGAAACTGTGCAGCTGGGGAATCCAGGCCCCAGGGAACTTGTAGACTGCATATCTAAAGGAGGGATCCATGCTATGTGGATAAATCATCCACCAACAGACCTTCAGCTTGAGCTGTTGGAGATGGAAATACAAAAACTGTCTGTTACCTATATTTGTGTGAGTGCTTTTGTTTTTGCTAATTTGTGTGTCGAGTCATGTAAGTATGTACACATATATTGTGGAAGAGTACACGTGACAGTATGCCTGTCAAGGACACATGCTTGGTCTGACTGCTGGCTGGACATGGGACCATGGCACTGTGGCAGCCTGGTCTCTGCCAGATAATGGGATTCAGCAGCTTGCAGTGAATTTAATATGCATTTGGCACTATGTATTACTTAAATGGAGTGTTATAAACAGTTATAAACTTACAAAAGACATGTGAGGGGCAATTTCAGTCCTTTGTTTCAGATGAGAATTTCTCTAATATGAGAGACAATTTCCTCAAATATCAAAACTCAAGGGGTTCCTTCTGTGCTTTACAATACTTTTGTTCAAAAGCTGCAATCTCTGAAAGACCTAGCTGTGAATGTGGGAATGAATTTTGTACTCTATTTTCAGTGAAATAACTTTTGGTATTGGATAAAGCTGTGGACAGCCACTTCTTCAGTCTTTGCTATGCTGGTTGTAAACATGGAATATTTGTGTAAACATTAAGTGAGTCATAGAAGTTTGGGGGTTGAAATCGAAGGGGGCAAAACTATCTTGAGGAAAGGAAAAATTGCACAGTGAGAGAATTTTAGTATAACATTAAAAAAAAAACAAAACTAAATCTGTCATTTGAAATTGCATCAAGCTATACACTCAGGACTTTCTAAAATGGGAAATCTATTTTGGTGTCTATATATCTTAGGCTTTATACCACACCCATGAAAATTACGATTTGGCACAATATGTTACTAAAGATGGCGGTTAAAGTTATTTCTAGAAAAGAGTAAGCAATCAGAACAATCATTTCCATATCTTCTTTCAGAATAATAAAGGAAACATTCTACAATTTTTTTACAGGAGATTTTGTCCATTTCTTGCATTATATGTTATATGATGAGACAGATAGGACTATAAGGTTTTCACAGTTTTTTTTGAAAGATATACCAATAGGAAGTATCAAGCCACAGCCCCCTGGTTTGCGTGAAAACAGAAAATCTGAGAAAACCACTGGCTTAGTTACTATCTTCTTAATCTGATTCTTTTCTCACTGCTATTCAAAAAATATATGTAGTTAATTGCTTTGGTATGATGTGAAGTCATGCAGTACTTAAAGTCATCAAAATGGTCATATTAGCCTCAATCCACAACCATTTTCTAACAATGTCTAGCAGAGAAAAAAATAAATGTAATAATTCTTAGTAATGCAAGCTCAGGCTGTAGTAGGGTGCAGGGAATTCTAAACCCAGGGACTAGTCTTTCTCCTTGATAGCTCCTGATGGATTTGTCTTTTGTGAATGTATTTCATTGCTCTCTGAATCCAAGCAAATACTTGGCATCCACAACATCCGTTGTCAATGACTTCCATGGTTTCCATTTTGCATCATGATTGGAGAGTATCTCTCCATAGTATCTCTCATTAACTTTACTTTGGAGAATGGATCACTATGCAAAATTAAAGTAACTAGAGAACTAAAAGGCAGGTATCAATAAACTAATTTACAAGTAATCTGGTAAGCATGGGCTTTGCACCTTCCCTCTGTAACCACACAGAAGACTGCCTTTGAAAACATATGGTTCTGGAAGTTTGACTGGCCTGAGCTACATGATGCCACATCACCTTTAGATAAGAGACTCAGAGACAGCTAGAAAAGTGCACATAATCACTTAGAAATGCTTCCTTGTTATCTGACTAAGAATACACAGACCTTCTGGAGACAAATCTGGAACAGAACTCAGCTTTCCTTAAGTTCCATCTCTGTTCTTGTGATAAAACTCCCAATCCCTTTATTCAGAGTCTATCCCAGTTAATTTACTTTTTGCCACATCTTAGTCCCTAGTGTTTGTTTGGACTAGATTTAGTTGTAAGCAAGCAGAGTATTTATTACTCTAATTATTTTATAAGGTATTGTTAGGCAGAGAAGTCATTGAATGCAAGGACCTACCATACAATACACATAAACTTGTATTCATTTTTTTTAAGGGGGAAAATTACTTTCATTTCTGGTTGATAGAATTTATCTATGAGATGTGAAAATCACAAACATATTCATCACAATCTCGCCTTTTCTGGTCCTGTTAATAGATGTGCATTCTCACGGTTATTGCATCCCTTTTCTATCAATTTATATAGAGAAATGATATGTTCGTTTCTATTAAATATTCTGAAAAAAACATTTTAAAATTCAAAATCCTTCTCATGCTATAATGAATCTATTTTATTACAGTTGAAAGCATGCGACAATATGTCCATTTCTATTATATTAAAATTCAGTGCAAAATATCTTTTTATTAAAATATAGCATCTGCTTGTAAAGCAATATTCATTCTTACAGGGAAAACAAAGAACCATGCACCTCTGACATTGATTTAACATTTGGAGTGACAAAGAAATTTCCTTAAAAGGAGAGAATAAGTTGTTAAGGACTAAAAAAGAAATAAGGAAAAAAACCCATCACTCTACCCCCTTTTCCTTTCACAACAATAACTTGTATCTTTTAAATAATGGTACCTCACTGCATTTCAGCATACATTTAACTGTGTTCTTTGCTTCAAAAGTGTTTCTGATTTCAGCTCAGAACCACAGCCACATATCACATAGAAATCTGCAGGCTTGGAGTGGAATTTATCTGTAATTATCTGTCTCACCTCCACCTCTTTGGATGCATCCATGATGATCTGTTGGCAATGCTATCCCTCATAACCAGGTGAAAATCTGCACTGCAGGCTGTTTTCTGATTCAGTTCTATGCCATTAGACTGCTGCCAGTCAGTAGCTCCAGTGATGTACAGTAAAGGGCAGTAAAACTGAAGTTGTAAAATGAAGTGAGTTTTTTTGTGGGATTATAATCTTTTCCAGATAGTGGAAAGGAATTTCTGTGGAAACAGTTTATTGGAGGCTATGACATTTGAAAAAAAAAAAAAGGAAAGCTCAATCTTGCTCTTTCTGATGAGTGTCACAGGCTTAGCAGTGTCCAGCTGTGTTAGTGTGATGCAGAATCACATTTCCTTGAAGCTAAACCAACAGTGTGATGGTGCTATAGGGACAACTATCTCTGAGCCATATTCTATTAGTATATGTAACAGGAAGATCAGATAGCTGAGGACTGATAAATATTAGTAATGGGTTCATCCTCTGGAATCTAAGAAGGGCTACATCTGCCTGGCAAGCAAGGGGAGTGAGGATGCAGTATTTGCTTCCACAGCACCAGTCAGAAGGAGTAAAAGGAAAACTTGACAACGTAAACTGACAGCTGCTGACTCCAGGCTTTTACTAGCTTATCAGGTGCTGTGCTGAGCAGCACAGAGTGACAGTGGAAGAGTACAAAGAAGCGGAAGGAACCAAAGAGTAAGAATTGCATGCAGTGTCTGAGAAAGGCCACCGATACAAATTATTCCAGTGAAATGGATGTTAAGTGCTGCGGTAGTATAAAGCAGTCCTCTTTTGCCTTACCAGCAGATATCACATAAGAATACAGATCCCTCCCTGACCTTCAGAGACCAGAAATGGTACACACAGGCAATGTGTAAGGACATATAAACAACAAGATGGAGAAAAGCCAAATAGATATTTATCTGGCAAAATATTCTTGAGACTATGCCTAGCCACATTCTCCCAGTGATCCTGGAGGATTAACTTTTTTTTCTCTTTTCCCATCTTTGAGTCAGAGCTTTGGCATGCCATACTGGAGGTGTGGCACAGTGCAAGCAGAGAAAATATTTTAGTCCAGGCCAGAAACACTGTAACTGTAAGCAAATGTCTGTGATCTGTGGTTGTTTTATCCTCACCAGTATCTAAGCACCAACACAGCCACTTTCTCCATCCATCTCCCTGTCCACAGAAAGACAGGGAGAAAATAAGAGCAAAAAAGAGAAAACTTGTAGGGTTCTGGGAAATTTTTATAAATTAAGCAAAGAGGGAAAAAAAAAAGAAAAAAAACCAAAACACGCAAGAGATGCAGAGGCAATCACTCACCACCTCCATAAGCAGACCAATGTTCAGACAAGTCTGCAAGTACTGTTTTATTGATGAGCATATACCATGTAGTGACATGGGATAAATTACCACTTTGGCCAGTTAAGGTCAGCTGTAGCAGCTGTGTTTCCTCTCAGATTCTTGCCCAGACCCAGCCTGCCCTCTGCAGAGGGCAGAATGAGTTAAAGAGCAGCCCTTGATGCTGTGCATACACTGCTCAGCAGCAGCCAAAACACTGATGTATTATCACCACTGTGTTAGTTATAAACCTAAACCACAGCACCATACAGGCTGCTATGATAAAAGTTAGCTCCATCCCAGCCAGACCCAGTACAGAATCATCCAGCTTTTTGCAGGATGCTGATGCTGCTCTTCAGACTCTAGGTAGACCTACCCATACCTGACTTGGTGTTCAGGTCTCTTTCAAATTTAAACAAGATGTAAATTTATATATAGGGAAAAATGGGTGAGATGGTCGGTCTTTTTTGTGGGGGGAGGCTTCTTTGGAACCACATGTGGCCTCTGGATGTCTTTGAAGAAGCTGACTGATAGCAGTGTTTCTGACATTAACCTGGCAGTGTATCAATTTGAAAATATGGGTTTTTACCCTGAATTCTTGTTTCCTGGCACAGATCAAGGCAACTTATCTTTTGGTACCATATTTCTCACAGACATCCTTGCCAGAACTATGCTATTAAGAAGGCCATTTGTTATTAGTCATATGTTCACTTCCTTCTGTGGGAACTTCTGAAAAACTGCCCATGCTCCAGGCTCCTCAGAGTAGCCCTGGTTTTCCTGGGGAAGGGAAACTCTGCAGGGATCCCTGAATATACATACTCTAGGCTTCATCCATCAGAGAGAGTGCTAATCAGGTTTGGTGGGGGAGATAAGAGAATCCCTTCATGCAGTAAGTTCATGGTGCAGATGTCTGCCTACCAGCTGCTTACATGGGGAGAAAGATCTAGAGATACTCAAGATTAGCACATCACCACATGCATCTAGTACCTAGGGAATTAAAAGACAGCCAAAAGGCTCAATGGGCATCTGTCATCTTTTCAGGCAGGCAATATGTTATCACTCTCTCCCTTTTCCCACGCTATACTGCATGCTCTTCCCTCTGCCCTTCTACATTTCTTAAAGAAGTAGGCAAGGTAGCTCACAGAGCTGCCCTTAGTGACTTCACCCCCGGTGTCTCAGGGCTTTTCCCCTCTCTTGTGAAGACTGGGGTGCCAGGAAAGGGAAAGAGCAGGAAGCTGTCGACTTAAATGAAAGCCCACAGTGGCTAGCAATGACTTTCTTCTTCCAGCATATGCATCTCAGACTAAAGACTCTCTAAGATGTCTGTTTTCATAGTATTTGTAGAAGACCAGGAGACCAAAATCTTTATCTTAAATACCTTATAAAATTTATTCCCATGGAGTTTTGTTTCTTGGCACCTAACCATTAAGTCCTGTTCTTCATGGTGTCTGTCTAGATATGGAAAGGATAGCTGTTTTACTGAGACTTTTACTTGCCTTCTCTACTAATAGTTAGAAAATGTCTTTGATGGCACATGTTAGGTTTCTTGTCTTTTCTAAGGAGCTAAACTTTCACTTTCTATCTACCGACACTAAAGATATGATCTAACTTGAAAATGATTTCTCAAGAACAAAGAAAACTGAGCAACAAAGGCAAGTCCTGTGTCTGAAAAGAGCACAAGGAGTGAGTACCAACTGGATTTAAGCCTTATTCCTATAAATACTTCTGCAAACATTTTAATTCTGCTCATCCACTTAAAATTATTCACACATGTAAGATCAGGACCTTACACTATAAACACTCAGAGAAAATAAACAGACACTGGAATTTTTTGTTTGTTTGGTTTTATAATTACAGACCAAGGATTCTGGGTGAAAGGAATGACAGAAATAATAGTAATAATAATAAAGTTATACTTTCTTTATTCAAGGAAATTATTTGAAAATCATAAAATTAACAGCAAACAAAGCAATTCTCAACTTCCACATAATATATTATTTGCTCAACTCAAGGCACTCATTAATTCTCAACTTTGACTCCTAAAATTTGTGAAAAATGCCTCATACATTATTTTGCATAACATTTTCCATTTCTCTGAGAAAAATCTGTTTTCCAACTCACTAGGACATAGACATGCACTGAAATATCACTCCTTAGAAGGAAAGTCAAATAACAAGACAAAATGCTAGTAGCTGCCTTTTATAGACAATAGAGATTGCACACTGAAGCTTTAAAAGAAATGTATAGCCCTGCATCACCACAACACAGATTACAAAGTCATTGCTTTCTATAACTCTTGTTATGCTTTCTTAACTTAACCAGGACACCTCACAAGCCAGTGGCAAGAATATAATTCTGCACTGAAACTTCTGTATTCAGTGTATTAGGTAACATTAAATATGTAGTAATTTCAATTTTAATAATAAAAATTATATTTAAAACCATGAGAAAACTTCTAGCACTCTGACCTTTTATTTCTTGGGATTATAGCTCTAAAACAATTTTTAATACACATTTAATAGTCATTACAGAAATTCAATGCTATGGTTCCCTCAGCATACTTTCATTTTAGAATAAGTAATGACATAAAGGGCTTTCTGTGGATGTCAGATTGGGAGATTTACAGTGATTAAAAGTGGAGTAAATCTGTATTGTATCTTCGAACAGTTAATTTTCTTTCTAAGGGACATAGTTAATGCTTTCCTTTAGAGATTGCAAAGTGTGGATTAGGAGAAGCAGGCATCATGTTCCTCTCATTGCAGATGGGTAAACTGTAGAAGAAAGAGGTAAAAGCTACACCTAAACAGATAAACTAAATAGGGCTCCAGCATAACAGTAAAACTCAATCTTCTATGATGAAGGACAGGCTAGTTTCAAAGCAATCTCACTCACTGTTCAGGAGTCAGCACAGGCTTTCATCCATTAGTCAGGAGGTCTTGCATATTTTGACAGTTAAAAGAATTAAATAGTAAAGGTATGATTTATTCTAGTAGGCCTCCTTGGGAGAAAATGATCCTGGCAAGTTTTAATTTACTACTGAGTAGTAGCCCAAACTAACATTCCCAAAATTGACACAGTGCTCAAGAGGGTTCCCCAGCTAGCCCTGGTCTCGGATTGTGCAGAGAGTGGTCTCTCCTGGTCTGGAATAGACCCAGGTAGAGATAAGGCAGTGGCTGCTGGATCCCCTGGCAGCAAGACTGCTCTCTGTAGCACCAAGGTGGGAAAGGTGTTGAGGATTAGGGCAGAAAACAGAGAGGGGTCCTCCATATGATTACCAAAGGTTTATTTTCTTGGAGGGGGTCAGGGACAAAAAAACCAGAACTGGGCTGTGCAGGGGGTTTTATATGGGGAGGATCCCAGAGGCAGACACAAACTTACAACCAATAAGGTAGGGAGAGGGGAGGAGTACAAGGTGGGATTGACACCATCCTGAACTAATGAGGGAGGACTGGGGTCACAGGGCCAATGGGGCATCGAGGTTTGGGTGACACCCCAAGGGGAGGGATAGGCTGGAGGGAGGATTGACATGGAAGGGTCTGGAACAGGGGATGGGACAACTGTGATGGATGGGAAGGAGCTGGGCAGGAAGCACTGCCTGACAGGGAAGGAGCTAGAATACAGGGCAGGGTTTGCCATTTTAAGAAACTTCAGGGGTGGGCACAACAGTAGAGATAGACTAACTTGGGAAAAACATAGGGGTATGTTAGAATGAGCCATTAACAATTAAACTGTAAGTAAAAAACTAGGAAATTAAAACAAACACATCACAACATCAAATCATTGCTAGATGACCAGTACCAAGGCAAGGTAAGACAGCAAAACAAAGGTTTTCTGACTATTAGATCTTAGGTGAAGAACACTACTACAGATTTTAAAGTATTTTTTAATCTAAATATTTAATCTAAAACTTTGTGGTATTTAAAAGATACTA
Source organism: Sitta carolinensis (assembly GCA_032173965.1). Lineage (NCBI taxonomy): Eukaryota > Metazoa > Chordata > Aves > Passeriformes > Sittidae > Sitta > Sitta carolinensis. The sequence continues at coordinate 37,430,621 of JAVUNC010000004.1, read as the reverse complement.
TCTTCACTATGGAAGATGAGTTTTTGATTTTACTGAAAGCTTCACTTTACCCAGAATAAGCGAAGAAAACTCCAAAGAAAATGAACTGAGTCCAAATAGCTTAAACCAGAATATTTATGAGAATGATTTGGTCAAAATTTATCAAAGGGATTTGGATCAGGCAGATTCAATTGCAGTTAAGCTTTGGCAGAATTTTGTTCAGTGTTTCTATTTATCACATAAATGGGCTTTAAGACCTATATTTGTGTCTAGACATGGACTGGTTTAAATATGAAGTGAGGACAGAATAGAAAAATAGGACTTTTTTTTTTTAATTTTTTTTAGTATGTATAGAATTACTCAAGTACACAAAGGCAATTACAGCAGCTAAAGACTTAACTGCAGTTTTTAGAGTAACAAATTGTACTGTGGAAATTTTTGTGGTGTTAAAATATTTCAGTCATTTTCTGTGGGAACTAGGACATCCTTCTGACTGTCCGGGGAAGATTTGTAAGTTATAAGAACTTAGATAGAATGATAATTAGCATATCACAGGGAGAAAAAATAGAATTTTGGGGTTTTATAGTGTGAGGTCAAGGGACAAAGATGGAGGAAAAAGGGTGTGTCCCTGGGCTTTTTCTTCGTCTCTTGTTCTCCATCTTCTGTGGTGGTGTGGCACATTTTGGTTGGTCTAGAGCAAAGGTACACTGTTCAATATAGCTAATAGATATTGCAGTATTGTTGTAAATAAAGCATACGTAATTTTTAGATATCACCGTCCCAAGAGGCGGAGAGTTCAGCACAACCTGGCCTGCAGAGAAGACCATGGCAGGCCAGGGCCACAAATATAAGATAGCAAAGAATAAACAAATTCCTGAACACGAGAACAGACAGTCTCGACCTCTTCTTCCGACACAGGGCTGGGGAAAACAGAAAGCTTCCAGAGAGACAGAGACAAGTAATGTCAGGTGAAAGCCAAGATCATAGAAGCTGAGAAACCACAGGAAACAAAGCAAGAGAAAAAAGTATGTATTTTTATATATTTATAAAACCTGACAATTTTCCTGATAAATAATATTTACAGTATCATTTGAACTGAAGCATGCCTGTTAATTTTGTTATTCATAAATATAAAGTCTCTTAAAAAAAGAGACTTGGGGCATTTTCTTTTCTCCTTTTGATTCCTAATTGCAAGTGCTTATGAAATATAATATTTTCGTGGTTCTGTTTTTGTTCTTTCAGAGCTCAAGATGCTATAATTTTCTTTTGTAGTGAGGGATACAATATTTATTGTTTGTATTCATAGAGTCAACAGCATCTGACTCTGTCATACATATTTTTCTAAGCTTCTCAGGTCTTGAGTCATCAAAATCACCCAGGGAGAGACTTACTGTAAATCAGAGCAGACACTTTCTGTTCTTGCTCTTCCCCTCTAACTGTCTTCTTTAGTCTTATTTAAATGTGCTTCTGGAGGTAATTTATGTGGGGGTGTATTTAGTTCCCTTTATATTTTCAGCAATCTTGATAAAATAAAAATCCCTCATGCACAATAAACTTGTATTTTCTGTACTCAGAAGAGAAGTATAGCACTTAGACCTGCCCCAATTACATTGGTTTGGAGGCTATTATATGTTACTTATTTACTTGAGCCCAAAGAGAACATAAGCCAATCTGCTAAGGCCATAAATTAGAAATGCTATTGGCCAAATAAATCAGGACTTACACCTTTATCTTCAGTGAAATGATGCCAATTTCATACTAAAGAGAAAGTGGCCAGATTTTGCCTGCCTAACTCAATGTTGTTTCTAACCTGAGAATATCACTGCTCTAGTTACAGCTTTAAGGATTTTTTAGAAGACATAAATGTGAGGCAGGAAAGTTCAAGATCAATTTACAGCAGTGACATGTTTTCTTAGCCTATGTTTCCCTGAGCAGATGGGAAGAGCTTGGGGAGGGCATGAAGTTCAGTCATGTCTGGATAAAAGCATTAACTGCAAAATTGTTACAGATCCTCAGCGCCTTTTGTAGGGGGCCTTTTTCTTTCACACAGGATTTTTAAATGAAAGAATATAATCCTGAGAAATGTGGGTCTAATTTTAATTTGTATATGTAAGAAGAGATGAAATAATGCATCTTTGGGAAAAGCAATACTGTTGGGTTATTTTCTTCCTGCATTTCTGAATTGATTAATAACTTTAGAAGTGTCTGTAGTTCCTCAGTGACCTGGTTCTGGCCAGGACAAGGTTAATTTTATGCAGTAAGTGGGATGGGGCATGCCTAGTACACAGAGGTTATTTTATACCACCTCACATCTTTGCCAGGGGTGGGTAAAAGGACCCCTCTTCTAGCTGAGTAAACATGGTGGAGGGAACTGTCTGGTACTGTCCATTATTGGAATTATTTTGGGTGTGAATAATTTATTTTCTTGCACCCCCTGTAATTTGTATTTCTACTGTTTGTTTTCTTATTTATTTGGTGTTTCCAGTAATTGTTCTTATCTCAACCCTTGATCTTTGTCCTTTGTTCCTCCAGCTCCTCTCTCTATTGCACCACAGCAATAAGGGAAAGAGGAAAGCAGGTAAACAAGAGAGAGTAGTGTGTGGTTTGGAGAGTCTTAGTGGGGACACTGAATTGGGGAGTAAAATTCCTAGACCACATCATTCAGGTAAGGTTTGGATGCAGTTGGAGTACAGTAAGTCAGCTGTACCATTCTTGAAATCTCAATTCAGATGGCTACAGGTGTTCTCCTTGACTCTCCCTGTGAACTTTTTGCCAGAGACTCCAGGAAGGACGATTATGCACTGGATATAATGTAGAACACATTTTTCACATCTTATCCTGTCTTAACAAGCCCAAGGGCTACTGAAAGAACAATCTCATGTTTAATTTTTTTCAAAAACTTGTTGTTCAGGATCCCACTTGAAATTATTCTTCTTCCATGTCATTTGGTAGAAACAATATACAGCCTGACTATAATATAGAATATGCAGCCTCAAAAACCCACAGCACCTAAAAAAGCCTATGTTTTCTTCTTGCTGGTTGTTGGGGACATAGTTGCTATTTTGTTGACCGTGTCCATTGGAATCTGATGATGTCTGTCTTGCCCATGTTGCTCCAAAAAACTCAATTTCCTGAGCAGGCCCCTTGACCTTACTTTGCTTTATGGCAGAATGGGCCTACAGGAGGATCTGGACTATCTTCTCCCCTTTCTAAAAGTCTTCTCCCACTGTGTTTCCCCCCATGATGACATCATCAATATATGGCACATGTTATGGAGCCTCTCCATTTCCAGTGCAATCTGGATCAGTCTCTGGTAAATACTGGGGCTGTAATTCCACCCCTGAAGCCACTTGTTCCAGGTGTGCTGGTTGCCCCTCTAGGTGAACATGAACTCTGGCCTGCATTCTGCTGCTAAAGGAATGGAGAAAAATGCATTAACAATGACATTTTTCTGCCTTGGACTCCAGTTTATACTGAAGTTCCAGCATGTCTAGCGCAGCAGCATTCAGTGATGGTATGACTCTGTTAAGGCCACGGTAGTCCACTGTCAGTCTCTATTCTCCATTGAAATTATGCACAGGACATGTAGGACTATTAAAAGGTACCAGTTGATATCTTCACTTCCAGTAAGCATGGCAGAGGGAGCAGTAGGTTCGTTCCTTTTCTGAGTTGGAGGGAGGGTTTGGGTAATGCTGGCTTCAAACAGAGGTCAGGCTGGGCTCTGTGGTGAATCACTCTCTCTTTTGTAAACTTTTGTTATTGATATTGCAGCTGTTACTACTGGTAGTTTGCTTATGCAGCAATGATAGTAGGCTATTTTTTAAATTTTTTTTTAGATGAATTCACAGAGAACATCTGCTTAGAGCAGTGTTAAGTATGATGCCCGAGTTTCTTGCATGCCATTCTGTTGGGCTGAAAAGACACCTTTCACCCCTAAACTTAAAAACACTTTACAAATGCCACTAAATATGTTCATTTAGTTAAGGTTCACAGTATGTGCTGCATGTTTGTTTGAGGGAAGAGAACAAAGGAATCTGTTGGGTGGAGACTAAAGGAGTTATGAAGGCAGAGATAGGTGGAGAAGGAGAAGAGTTGATAGGTACAGAGGTGTTTGAATGCCTAGTCAAAGAGAAATATTACTTTTCTCTACTCTTTTGCCTCTTCTATACCACTTCACCTTTGGGATGAAGAAAAAAGATGAGGTAGAGAAAAAAAACACCCTATTAATATTACACACACCTATTAATATTATACAATAGTTTAAATAGAATATCCTCTCAAATTTACTGGGTGAGTAAGAGTATTAATTTATTAGGACTCAAAGCATAGCCTTTCTATTCCACCATTATATGCTTGGAAGCAAAAACATCAGAGCAAACACTGGTGAATATTCAAGATGATGAAGAATATAGAAGAGAGGGAAGAGATGGACGAGGCACAGACGGGGAAGAGGCATGCAGCTGCCTGGCCCAGCAGTACGGGAAAGCAGAAGAAAACACTTTGCAAAAAGCCTGACGCAAATTTGTTTTGTCAGATATGCCTCTGTAGTAGGAATCAAAGGAATTCAAGTGCTTCATCTTTCTTTTTCTTGGTGCACTAAGCCTGTCTCCCTTTTTCCACACTATTTTCTAAGGGTACCCCAAAGGCGAGCCCTTTGTTTCAGTGGAGCTCCACAGACCCCAGGATCCTACTGCTCATAAACTATTTTATTAATGCAGCACATACTGCTGGCTTGAGTGCATATACATTAGTCTTGCTAAAAAACTTTACTTTAAAGAAAAAGAAAAGATAAAGAACAACAAATTAATCAAACCTCAGTGATTACATTCCAGCTGCTGAGCTCCTAGTAGAACTCCCAGCAAATGTGTTCACATTTTCCCATTTGTTTCAGGATTTACAGTGAAGAGGGGACATAACCTGAATGAATGTGGATGAAACTCAATTTTATCTAATGAGTTACATATGTTTTACACGAATACTTGAACTGCATGAAATGCATGATGTTGATTGGAAGTATATAGGTGTATAGATATATCTCTTGTTAGTAACAAGATTTCTCTCTTCACAGTACTGTTTAATACTGTGAAATATTAAAAAGAAGGGAAATACAAAGCAAACGTCTGACTTGTACCCAGTGCTGCTCTTTATTAGTAATCAGATCATTGACTTTGATTTCTTTGAGGCTCTTTGCACTAATGACAGAAGAAATACAGACGCACACTGGCATGAATTGTTCCCTAAGGTGTTTCCTGAACTTAGTGAACTTGTCCAAAGGAAGAGCAGCAGAAGGTATTCAACCTGTATTCCCAGCTCATCTGTTTTCAGATGATGTCTGAGAGACTTGGGAATATTTTCCTCGGTTCTGTCTCTAAGGACAAGGAATAAAGAGAATAGAAAAGAATCTTTTACTCAGCATTTAGTAGCAGTTCCTAGAGTAGCAAGCGGTAAGATATAGTCTCCTTTGAACAGATTTCCAATAAATCTGGAAAGGCACAGGGTGTAGCAGAGATCAATGAACCATGCTGAGTTACAGAATGACCTTACAGTCCACAGGAAGAAGATCTCATTGGTGTTTATTTTTAGATGACAACTGTGTTGGACTGACTTTTCTTTCTTGGCAAATGCACTAAGAACAGAAGTGGTATAAATAACACCTATTGTGATTTTGAATATAGCAGAAAGGAATCCAATGAGGCCTCCAGCCTCCTGTTAATATATACATTGAACCCCAGTTAACATCATTGCAAATTTTAATCATGTGCAGTGGTTAAAGAATCAATCTTATTTTGACTAAATGGCACCACTGGCTATTTTGCATTAGTTTAGTAGCAAAAGCTTGTCTCATGAACAAGATCATGTCTCAAGGTTTTTGGAGAGAGCTGCAAAAATAAAGCATCAGGTGTAGTAGCAGCTGGCAGTGACACAGGTTTTCACTGAGCCTTTAGAAAGACAATGGAAAGCAGGGCTAGTTTCAGGATAAATTGTTAAATAAATGGAAAGAAATAAAAGAATAGATACAGAGCAAATTCTGCAGCTGCATTTTGACAGTATTTGTTTCCCTATTTATTTAGGCAGTTCAGTAACGACAAAAAATTAAGAATGACAATATTTACTCTCTTGGAGCACAGAATGCATTTTGTTTGTGTGAGTACTGTGAAAAGTCCACCTTAATTTTGACTAAACAAGGATCAATATCTTGACAGTATACTTTCCATGATATCTGTTGTGGGGTTTTTTTTGTTTTTTGTTTTTTGTTTTTTTTTTGAACCCTCAACTCTAGGAGTTTCTTTTTTGTTGCTATTATTACTTGGAATCTTAGTTTTCATTAAGTAATAATGAAGTACCAAGTGCTTATGCTTACAGATTTCATGTTGAAAACATGTTCCAATCTTACCTCTTTATTTCAGAGAAAATAAAAGGTGACAAAAAAGAAATCTTATACTCTTATTTATTCATTGTTATTATTATTGTTATAAATTTACCTATAGCTATAATGTTTTTATTGTTATTTAGATACATCATGATGCATGCCTATTTCTCTGGTAGGAATTATTAATGATTTCAGTAGCAGTACCATATTGTTCCCTGTTTAGTGTATTCCATTAGAACAGGCACCATAAAATCAGAGCGTCTTGGCTGTAGGTTGAATGTTGCTGTGGTGATGATGACGAGTGGTGCAATAGCTGCCTCGATGAATACAGACATCTGAGCACTGACTAAGCACAGACAGGAGCACTGCCCTCCTTAAGGAGAGCGAGGAGGGCTCAGGCACGGCAGGAGCAGCTGCTGCCATCCTGGCTGCTGACCTGGAACGCTGCTCCTTGAGAGGGGGAAATGCTTCAGCTCTCTGTATTTTCACTACGGTATGTTTCAATTTAGGCACGGATGGTCAAAGAGTGACATATTTGAACTGCCAATCGTTTCCAAACCTTTGTTGATTGAAGTGAGCATCCACAGAAGCACTGGGGGCATTTCCTTGCAGAATTCTTTTTTATGTTTCCCATTTTGGTGACTTATCCCACAAGGCAACAATTAAGTTTGAAAAGAGATAGGGGAACTTCCTCACCTCATTTTGGAAATTATTCCAAGACATAGAAGAGGAGAGGAATAGTCCTTAAAGTGCTAAATAGTTCTTTAAGTCTTTGAGAAAAGGATATAGGAAGTGAGAGAGGAAAATCATGTATTTTTTTTCTATATATATTTTTTTTTCTAAAATACTAGTAACATATGAGAGTCATTCTGTGAAGACATAAAATTATGATCCAATTAAAACCAGATGACAGGAAAAAAAGAGTAATTTTGAGTCTAGACTTAAGCTTAATGACTCAAATTCATATAAACTCAAAATCAAATATGCTGACATTGAGCATTTTTCCACTGATTCAAGAGTAAACAATCTGTTTGTGCTTGAAAGGAGAGCTCAATGTGTTATATTTTGCATACTTTTTAATGTTTTTAATTAAAATACAGAATGAGAAATAAATGAAAAATTGTTCTAAAGAAAAAGGGTGTGAAAAAAATTGAGGATGTGTTCTCTGTAAAGGACAGTATAAAATTGTTATATAAAATATTCTCATATTAAATATTAAAATATCTCATATTAAATTGTTATGTAATTATAAAACAAAATTGACAAAATATTCTGTTTATGGCCCTTGGTACTTAATGGGTTTTTAAAATTCATTTATTTTATAAGATCACCCATATCCTTGTAAGAAGCTATCATGTTCTGCTAAGTTTTGTAGGATTTTAACAAATATTTATGCATAAATTCAAATGCTATAAGCACTGCTTTGTTCAATGGAACTTTTCAGAAAATTGTATTTTGCAAAACTGTTCAGATGAAAGAGGAGAAGGCCTAATACAAGGTGAAGAACTCTATTCAAGTTTCATGGACATGAGCAGGAAAGACATATCAGGTGTTATATACGATAAAATGGCTTTCATGCTTCATTCCCAAAACCAACAGACATAGTGCAGTTTGTGCCCATACAAACAAACTCCCCTCCAGCCAAAACATGTTGGTGATTTCCAACTAGCCGACTTGGAACAGCTTCCAACTTTACCCTTTAAAGCATTCCCAGACATGCTAGCTATCATGGTAATTGAGTAGTTTTGGTAGTTCTCCTGGACTAAATGTATAAGAAACCAGGTTAAGAGGTTAGCAGTATGAATGGTTACATATCAGTATCCAACTCTTTTTTTTTTTTTTTCAATTTTCTGGAGATGAGAGATATAACTGTAAATATTAGAAAACTAATACAAATTATTTAGTAGGTAGAAGCACTACCACAGGGTTCCACAAAAATCAGAAAGTAATGATTTTAATACCTTGCACTGACTGGTAGGTTATAAAAATTCCACTAAGTGAAAAAGCACAGCAAATTATAACTACAAGTCAGCAATACAGCAAGCAAACCCAGAAATTGACTATAGGCAATTATAGCAACAGAATGATCAGCCATAATCATAAGTTTTATGGCAGTGGATGGATGGATGGATCTGTCTGTCTATCTGTCTATCTGTCTTTGCTTCCATCCCAAAAGATAACTAATGAAATTATATAAAGAGCATTGGATATTCATGAAAAACTTCCTGGCAAACAGTCACTAGCAGCATAACATTCTGGTTAAGACACTTTTCTGCCCATATATCTAAGTTCTCCTATCTTACAAAGGTCTGCAGAAGGTCTGCCATTGGCACTTAGGAGTCACAAGTGTATCCTGGCCAGTATTTCAAGCTAATTTGCAGAAAATACTCACCTTTCTCAGCCTGTGGCCTCTGCAATGCTGATTCTCTTCTGCTGAACCCACACTGATGAATTTCTGAGTTTCTTTTGTCTCCTAATAATGCTGTGACCCATGAGCCACATACATTTTCAGCTGTCCAGACTATCCTGCTGTTTTGCTGAATCCATTCTAGTCCAAATACAAGAGATTGGAGAGCCAGTTCTTTGAAACGGGCTGACAGACAGCTCTCTTTTGTTTACAGCTGTCTTAACCACAAAGTTATTGCATTATTTTTGCTATGTTCTATTCATTATGCTGGCTCAGCAGCTTGTTAGTTCAGCAATTCTGTTATAGTATACAGATATTTTAAGGCCCACCAGTTATGCTTACTCAGCAACTGTGTTTGCCTCTGTCCTATCTCAAGCAATGTCAGATGCAGTTTTGCAGGGTTTAGCAAGATTTGTACTGTTCAGTGCTTCAGCCCCATGCACACAGAGAGATAAGTGTTATATTGTGTCCCATCTTTGCTCAGCAGTTGCCTCCCCAGCAAAAAACAAGATCTGCTGAAGTTTACTGGACAGTAATACTATAGTGGTTGCAGATTCCTTCCTCTCTCAGAAAAACCATGATCCCCTTTGGCATTTTGGATTTCCTCTTGCTAGACTACCCAGCCTTATCATCTTGGTTTCAGGTCTGTTCACATGTAGCCAAGAAAACAATTCTTAACATCTTTCTGGGCCACCAGAATTCCTTGTCAGCAAACATATTTCAGGTGGGACTATGAGGATGTCAGTATGGTGTTTTCCCTGTCACTGCAGGAAGTTAGCCTTTGCTGCTCTGAGGCACATGATATCCACTTGATAACCTTATTTCAAAGTCATGCACAAGTACCTTTGCCCCTTCTGAGGCAGATGAGAATGACTGATTTCTGCATTAAGAAATCTCTGCAACTCAAAGTAAAAATAATGGGAAAGTATATTGCTTACCACTACCACAGTGTCACCCAGAGCTCCATGCAATGGCCAAATATGTTGCCGTATGACCAGCACCCAGGAAATCCTTCCCTATCCCGAAGGACTTATTTACTGTTTGATCAAAGGCCAGAGTAGGGCAAAGAGCAGATGGTGGCTTTGGTGGCTGCAGAGTGACAGCACCAGGATTAGCCCCAGTGTGAACCAGCAGAGTGACAAGCCAAGAGAAGGAGGATTTGATTGAATAAAGCATTTCCACAAGTGACCTGCTGTAAAAATAGCATATGGTTCAGGAGATTGCAGGATGCTGTATGGATTTAACATGGTCTGTGCTCCTCGGCACCAAACATATTTACCAAAAAATAAGCACTGAGAAAAAGAACATTCTGTGTGGGTTTCCAAAGGAACAAAAAAAAATAAAATAAAAATAAGAAATGAAAATAACTGAAGAGATCTCCTAACCCTGGGAAGCTGTGATTCACTCACATGATTTAAACTCTATACAAGTGTCTGAGAGACTTCAAATATTGAAAATGTTTTCAAATATTAATAAATAACGTATCATATTTATTCTGCACTAGAGGAATGGTGTGACACCTGATATGGTTAAAATGTCCCCGCACACCTATATTTGAATACCAGATGTAAATTTTTTGTGTACCTTAAGCTGCTTCTCAGGTCTGCATGTACAGATGGAAGTCATAATTTTGTGTTTTAATTAAATATAGAATGTTCACCCACTCTTTGCACATTAAATGTTAATGGCAAGAGCGTGACATAAGTGTATATTTATTTTTTTAATAAATACAGCTCACGGATTTGAAGGCTGTGTTGACATCATAGACTATTTTCCTCCAAAGTTTTATTAGTGTTTTTCCAACCTGTTTCATATTTCTCTAAAAGAAGGCCACTGCCACTCCCAAGCACACTTTCTACTGGTGGTTACAATCAAGAGTATAGCTGACAGAAGACTGAAGCAAACAAAGAGGAGAACATTTTCCCTGCAAAATTTAATTGTTGCTGAAATTAATTAAATTAAAATGAAAGTCCTGGAAATCCTTATGCTGTACAGAAGTTTTTACTGAGATGGGTTTGCTTTTGGTCTGGTTTTCTTACATACCAATTCCATGATGTACCGTCTTCTTCACACATTTAAATCAGTTGGTTGCTTAATGTCACTGAGCAAGATTCTAAACCAGAATTATGAAGCTTTTATAATGATATTTAGAGCTTAAGTATTCCTCTAATTTATCCATTTCCCATCAATAAAGGATTTTTCATGTAGAGAAGTAATTTAAGCTCAACATCTTGTAAAATATTTTTATTTAAATGTAAGAACATTTTAAACCATTTTTTTCCTGGGGAAAAAAGTGAATTGAGGAGTATTCAAATGTTTAATTAACTTTTCATGTTGTTCTACAGTTGGTTTAAAAAATAAGTGAAAAGACCTAACTACTGTATGTTTCTGAATAACACATAGAGGTAAAATAAGGAATTCCGGAGTTTTGAAAAGGATAACAATCAGAAAATAGAACAAAAGTAAGGCAAATTTGTGATTGTCTGATGAGTTTATTTGCCTTTATGAGAGAAAACGCTTAAAATAAACTAGTTTCAAGAGGAAAATATCAGTGGAAAATATAACATCAGGGTGAAGAGTGTTTGAGGAAAGAAAAAAGAGACCGTAGAGCAAGATGGGGGTCAGTGGAGGAGAGAGGGATGTAGGTGAGGGATCAGAAGTATGAATGCAAGTTTTCTGAGCAACAGAGCTAAATGCAGTCTACAGACTGAATTGCAGAAAAGTGGAAGTAAAAAAATAAACAGTCTCAATATTAGTGTTAAAGGAACAACAGACCACAACTCTACTGGAAACCATTACTATTATTGAGAAAAATAACAAATATTCTGTTCCTCTCTATCTTCTCACAAGGATGCCATTTGATGTAAGACATAGCTTTACTCTGTGGATATGTACATATGCTTTGGGAGTTTTAAATGTCTAAATCAGTCTGAGTAGAGATATGAGGTAATCAGTAGTTGTTAGCAACAGTTAAGACAAAATTTGTCTGTGGGCTGACTTCATTGTCTTTCCTATCATTCTGCTAGAGCTAATGCTTGGTCCCTGATGCACAATGACCTAGATAAAATTTGAAAGGACAGCCTTGAAATGAAGTGCTCTTGCTTTTTTTTTTTTTTTTTTTTTTTTTTTTTTTTTTTTTTTTTTTTTTTTTTCCTGGAGTGAATTATCACACCATGTTATATAATATTGTTTTTTAATTAAAATACATTAAATATTCAACTTAAACTTTTCCCACCTCTGTTCTGTCCCATTCTGCTCCCTTCTTTTCTCAATAAGCATTTACTGCTGTTTTCAAGTGTTTTTAAAAGCAAGACATGCAAGAAAATTAATGCAAAACTTACTAATTCTTACTAATTCTTACTAATTCTTATCCTGTATGTCTTGCCTCAAAATACCTACAGTTGAAGAGTTTTATGAAAAAGCACATTGTTCTGATTACAGCCTAATTAATTACTAACACCTACAAATAAAATGCATTAAGGCTGTCAAAAATTGCAACTTTTATCAAAGCACTATGAAGAAAAGCATTAAGAAAAGCTATGTGGGTTATCTTAGTGGGTTTACAAATTTTAAAAGTTCAACCACAAATGTTCAATATTCTGCTGAAAATTTTAGCATTCACAAAGAAAAGAGTTGGTGTTACTAGTTCCATTCTTTTAAAAAAATCCTCATTATATAAAAAAATCATATTTTTCCAATAAATTTTCTTACTTTTAATGAAGCTGAAAATATTTCTCCCCAACCTTCTGCTTGTACAGCTGAAGCAAAGAATTTAAAGTGGCTCTCTCTGACTTAACGTGCTGGTGTCATGTAATATTCTTCTGAGACCGAGCAAAGTACTGCAGCAGATGTCTGTACTAGTTGTGCACAGTCACTTCCAGAACTTCCATGGAGCCAAGAGGAAGAAAAAAGAAGAGAACTACTGAAACATAAAATGCTTAAAATTCGAAGTCTGCTTCAGGTGTTGACTCTGTTGATATCTTAGTATCCTAAAGTCCAAGTCCAAGGTATATATGGTATGGATGTGTGACAAGCTGCAACTAGTTGGAAAATGGTTCTTTACTCTTAGCTTAATTTAGTGTTTTATAGCTTTCTGAGGAAAACCTGTTGTATTGTAAAGAGAGAGGTCATATGAAAAAAAATCTTTTAAATTAGATCACATAAGCCCAGATAAAATGCACAGCAAAGAACACTTTGTGTTGTTGTTTTGCGCCCAGGCTGGATCTGTAACCACCACCGTATTTGGACTATCTCTTATCAGTACTACTTCATACAATGATTTCTAAGAATATGCAGAGCACAATGTATCTGTTGAGTTTCTTTTTCTTTTTCTTTTTTTTTTTTTCCATTTCTACTAATCTTTAATTGAAATCTTTTTCTATTATCAGTATTCATTATAAAGTAGCTTCATGAAAGATTTCCTCCCCCCTCCCCTACAAATACCTATTAACAGAGTAGTTACTGTATTTTTAGATGATAAAATGAAACATAACATAGATTCCTTGTACAAAATTCTGCAGGGAGAGCCTTAATGCTTACATTTGAATGAATAAGAATAAAAGATCTTAATTTCCAGATTTTCCCATGCAAAGTAAAGTCACAATCTTAAAAATACAAAAGGAAAAAAATAATTCAAACCACCCTTCATAAAATAGCATTGCCGGTCAGAATTTGCGAGACTGGATGCATCTTCTCAAAAAATAAGCAGTCTTCCATATACAAATCCTATAGGATTTAGCGTGTGAAAAAAAAAACAAAACCAGTCAAAACCAGGTTACCAATCAGTCAGGAAAGTGATGAATAGGTCACAAATTTCTCATGTTACCATTGAACATTAAATGTAGCCAGACTTGGAGTTAACTGAGCAAAAACATATTTGGGGGCTTCGGGGGAGGGTGATAGGAGGGCAGGATCTTTGTGTGTGTGATCACAATATTTAATATATTCTGTTTGCTAGTCTAAGATATAAGAAGAGGGAAAATCATCTCTTCATTACTTCAATGGCTATTGTTTTAAAATGCATCTTAGACATCTAAGTAGAGGTCAGTGAAATTTTCAAAGCGCAAGTTTCAAGTGAAACTTATTGCCTAAAACTCATTAGGGTAAAATGTTTTCTTTCCATTGAGTACAGTTTCTGGCAGTGAAATCCACTGCAGATAGGAGGTATTAACTTTGAACAGCTCACCCAGGCTAAAAGCCATGCTAGTAAATGAGATAGTAAAGGGATAACACCTGAAGTTTGTGTAACTCAGTATGAAAGGAGTTAGACTTGTTCAATTGGGCCACAGGTGCAATTCGGTATGTCTTAGATTAAAAGAATAAGAGAAAAGACAAAAAAAAAAAAAAAGAGAAAAGAAAAGGAGAGGAGAGGGAAGGGGAGGGGAGGGGAGGGGAGCGGATGTATTTTGCAGATTTCCTAAATACAGACTAACAGTATTTTGCAGTAAGAAACAGACAGGACAAGAGGAGAATACCAAGTCAAGAAATTATATTGAATGGAATTACTTGGAATGGAGCAATTGGAATTTTAGCTGTGTCCCCTGAACCAGAAAGTACTCAAACCTAGTCAGCTCAGCCTGCATCTCCTATGATTAATACAAATAGATGATAATAACAAGAATGATTCTCAGAGACTTGAGCACTATTATTTAAAAGTATTTTAAAGTAATTGGAAAAAACAGAAATATCCATGTATCTTTATGTCCCAACTTCTACTTTTTCTGTCCATCAACTTTTCTTTAATATAGATTGTTAATTCTTGTGCTTTCTTTGTGTGTCTGTTGATAGCTTCGTTATGTTTCTCTTTTCCTTAACATCTTTTTGCAATCTTCAAAGGCATGAGGTAGAATAGAATAGTTCAAAGGTCTCTAAATATTTTCGATCTGACTTATATAACTGCATATTCTGAATGAGGGAAATAGTCTGAATTCTACTTTAAAGCTTCACTTTGGCTTTGAAAAAGGTATGAAAGCTAGATTAGAAGTTTTTATTAAATTAGATGCTTAATTTGTACTTTAATGTGTTAATAAAATCTTCCATCTCCATCTTTGTTGCTTTAACTTCCAAAAGTCCACCACTTCTCTATAGTTTGTAATAACCAAAATTTCCTGGTTTTTTCTTTTTTTTTTTTTTTTTTTTTTTTTTCATTTGAGTATATGGAAATCTGTTAGAAAAAAACTGTGATTTTATTGGCCTGTCCTTTGAAAAATCACTAGACTGAGATTTAGTTATGTATTCTGACTGCCTAACCAGATATTAATAATTGTAAGGACTTAAGATCTTCACAGAAAATACAGAACAGCACCATTCACAGGTCTTCTGTTCATACAGCAGATTCTAGTAGTTCTAATGTGGAGATGTGCAGATGAGTGACAGTCACTTTTATTTAAAGTCATAATACTCATAATATCATGTGGTCTTGATTTAGTATAAATATGAAAAACACTTTACAAAGGCAGTCAGGATCAGTGAGAGAGACACCAGCAGAGAGAGGAAGTGACTTTAAAAAGACATTCAACATTATCACATGTGGAGAAGCAAGTCAAGAATGCCAGTTTGGTGCCTAAACTCAGGTGATTCCCCTGGACTTACTCCCTGTTATATACTTGCACGTATATTCACAGTTATTTCCTATTTTAGATGCAGTGCTTGATCTGTGCACATAAGCCCTCTTATTTCTTTTCTAAGAGCACTGAACATTGAACCATCTTGCTGACTGGAGTGGCTGCCAAAGCAGCAGATATTGCAGTAACTGCAACATATTGAAAGTGGTAATGGTGAAAACTGGAAACAATAAAGTAAAAGTGGGAATAATTCATGTAGGGGATAGATGGATGTCACATGCTTTTCACAGCCTATCAAACAGCTGCTATTCAAAATTGCACATATTGATTATTTGAAGCAGTATCTGTATCAGTTTATTATCTACTTTTGGACTTGAGTATATGTAGCATTTGTTCAACATTTTCAACCAATGAAAAAATTTGTTAAAATGTATGTATGTGATTTACAAACAATGAAAGAAATTAAAATAGTGGAAAGCCATTCACAGAACAGAACTTCCTCCTGCTACAGTACCCTTTGACATTTCTCATATTGAAAAACACTGATGAAAAATTGAATTGTCTTTTTTTCCATTTTGCCTTTCTTGCCCTCTTTCAGAGCAGTTAAAAATGCATAAGTCATAGAATACATATTGGTGCCTGAGATTTGAACACATAAATGACACAACAGATGGAAATGAACAAGTTTTGTTTGCAATAATGCTGAACATGTTGAACCATGTTTGTTAGTCTTTCTATGAAGGACATTTGCCCACAAAGTGGTTAATATTTTTTTTAAGATAGTTTATCTATTTATGCAGAATAGTAAATAATTTGGGGAGTTAAATTTATGTCTCTTGGTACCATGTATTAAAGGGTTCCTAAAGTCCAATACTAAAAGAATTGTGCAAAAGCACGTCAAGAAACAGGGAAAACCTCAATATATAGCAGTTTTCCAACTGTGACATATTTTCCAGGTCTGTAGGCAGAAAAATAAGCAATCACATTTTTTAAATGATACAAGATAATCAAAAGTTACCCACTGACTACCTATAAACAGTTATCTAAAAAAAACTATTGCTGGATATAAGTTTTTATAAGCCTTAATATTGAGAAAATATTGTTCTTCGAGAATATTTAAAGAAACATACATAAATATACTCTGGAGGTCATCTGATCCTACCCAAATCAGAATTAAATACAATTACATCATTCCTGGAAGCTGTTTGCTTAACCATCTTCCTAACAACTTTCATTAATGGAAAGCTAGACATATGCATAATTTTTCCCCTTAACATTGAAACTGTATTTTCTCTGTTCCAACTCAAAAAAAGAAAAAAATTCTTCACAGGAAGGTTGGTCAGGCATTAGAAAAGGCTGCCCAGGGAAATAGCTGAGTCGCCATCTCTTGGAAGTGTTTAAAAGACAGTAGATGTGGCATTTAGGGACATGATTTGGTGGTGGACTTGGCAACTTAACAGTTGGACTCAGTGATCTGAAAGATCTTTTCCAGCTTAAGTGATCCTGTGATTCAAATCCTTTCCTCAACTTATTCACATTAGACATGGTGAGTCGTGTACTCCTCTTCTGCATCTTCCTCAGAGGTATTTGAAGATTATCCCAAAAGTTCCTCAACCTTCTCTTTTGTTAAGCTGCTCCATGTCTTACATTTATTTATTTGTTTATTTTTCTTTTTGGTCAAATTTTCTGCCCCAGCTATAAATAGCTGCACATTTTGTTTCCTGGTGTGATTTCCTGTAATTAAGTAGGAAAATAAACTTTTTCCATGTTCTTTCCACACATTACTGTTATATCTCTACTGAGATGGAAGGTCAGGGTTTATTTCCTTGGTTTTTTGTTCTTTTTGTTTATTTTTTAATGGTTTGATACAGTTGACTCATGCTTGGTTGTGATCTCTAGCTGACATCTTTTACTCCATTTTTTTCCCAAATTGCTAAGCAGATAAATCAAAGTTGGGCAGTTTTCCTGAATTTTCATATTAGGGCAGGAGCTGTGGCTTTCTATCTGTATGATAAAACTCTTAGCACATTTTTATCTGTATTTTCCAGTGCTTAAGAGGATACTAAAAACATGCCAAATGTCATGAGGCAGTTGAAATTAATTCTGAATTTCTTAATGTCTTCCAATACACAGCACAATACTTCAGTTTTACTGTTTATTGCTCTGTTTGTTGTACATTTATGTTGTCATTTTTAGCAGCGTGCCCTGTAGAACAAGATTTTTCTGTTTATTACATCTGAATGTACTTGATATATTGCCCAACACAGAAAGATACAATAACTTAGGGGGCATGTGGGTGATGCATGTGCTCTCAAAATACAAAGTAACAGAAACAGATTAATATATTTGAACTACTTATTTACTTAAAGAGAAAAGAGTTACCTTTATGGCACTAATATTAAATTGCTAAACTTTATACCACAGGATTAAATAGGGAATAGTACGTGAATTAATAAAGAATATCAGGTTAAAAAATGTCAGTTACATCAAAAGATCCCTGAGCTAAGGGCTTATACTTTCTTTCAAATAGTCTTTATCACTGCTTTTGCCATTTCAAAGTTAACGCTGCAACTTTAGCCTTTCCTAATGCTCCACTACCTTTCTACTAGCTCAAAAGGGATGCAACCACATCTGGTAGCCAATTACCAGTAGCATCCTAACTGAGACAGGTGTCCTGGGTCCTAAATCCTGAGATCATCTTTGAAATCAGGTCTTCAGTGACTTCAGGTATTTGGCACTGCTGCTTTCTTCCCAGCTGAAATAAAATTTCAATTTACTTTCTCTTTAGATCTGCACAGGAAATGGCTCTACATCAAATTGTTATGATCAGGGAAGATATTGCTTGCAGCAGTCTCTCACAGGTTTCAAAATTACTCAGAGGGATTGAACAGCTGTATGTATGTCACCAGTGAAGGAAAAGGGGAGAAACAAAAAAGAAGACGAAATGAACAATTTGTAACTTTTTATGGAACTAAATTTGCAAATAACAACAAAACACAAATGGAAGATAAACAGAGTGCTTATTTCTGAGGTGGAGACAAAAGGCATTTGAAATGCTACTGCAGATCATAGAACTGCATCTTTATAAATAACTCTATTCAAAGTTATATCCCTTCTTACAGGCTAATTCATTTGGCATTTCTTTTTAATAAAGTTGCAAAAATGTTAGAGTTTTAATAGAGCTAATAGTCTCATGATTTTAATGAATTTCAGCACTTTTCATACTTCAGGAACTCAATTGTAGTCCACAGCAATTTCTCAAGCATTTTCCAAGAAATTCCCTGTTCACAAAAAAAAGATATTTCAGAAATAAGAATTATAGAAAATGTAGTAAGATGCTTATGTTTAACATGAAACTTTATATAAACTTTACATAAAGGAAAGTTCTGCTTTCTCAAATGATGCATACACCCCATTTTCAGATCATTTTTAAACTTGCAAATTTTAATGAATCTTTTCTTATTTTGGCGCTTGCAAAGTTGTACATATTTCGTGTCAGAGTTTATACTCTTAAGAATCTTTGATTCGTTGCTGGAGATTTGTCAGAATCCTTCTCACAACGTTTTCCAAATGAAGCTCACTGTCAATACCACAAGGGGTTGTTACTTCAGGAATGAGAAAGTTTTCAGTTTATTAGCAACCATAATGTTCTTGTGCATGAATTCTACTTATGCAAAAATAATATTAAAAGGCCTTATTTTTATTGACCTTTTTTGAATGGCACATGGCATGTATGGCACTGCACTGTACTGTACAGATACTGTATTACTCCTGTGTTGATAAAGGTCATTGTTTACTAATTCACCCAGTTTTCCTGCATCACTGCATTATTTGAGTTTAAAATATTATAGTGCTGTGATAAACCAGTACTCAGTCTCCATTCTATCAGAGATCCCTTACCTGATACTCCCTCACAAGAAAATACAATACATCCCCTTTGTAAGAAATTATTCACAACTTTTCTGTGGTACAAAAGGTGTTCTCATGTAACAATGCTGCTACAAAGCCATCTGTTCCTAAGGTATGCGGGAGTCACTACTGCAGCCTGTGAAGAGAGGCTTGGACTCACCAGTGCTGTACAATGCAGGACATGATCCTTGGGAAAACGCATGTTTCACTCTACCATCCAAGATACTCTGGTTGATAAAGCTGATATGATCTGTCAGAGGAAATCAGGAGAGGCTTCGAGCTTTCTCCGTCATCATGCTACTTTCCCTGTGGGTGTTGCAGTGACTGATGCTTGTCAGACAGAACTTCTAAGACTTTGGCTCCAAGTATTAGAGTGTTTCTCCCAAGAGCAGCTACAGCTCCTGAGTGACCTGGGTCCCCTAACTTTTTGAACTAGACCTCTTCCAAGAGGAGGTCTGTGCACATCATTTCACCTAGAACTACCCCCCACTGCTTCCAGGGATAAGTCAGGGATACTTGTCAGCTTCATACAAACCTGCCTTGAGTAGAGGATTGAAGGATGAAAACAGTCATGTAAATTTAAATGTAATCATAGTACTAGATTATATTCAGCTTCAAATTCTTTCACAGATGCTTCAGAGTCCCTGCTGAATATCACTGTTTGTATATCCCATGCCTGCAAGCTAGCTTCCTCAGCACAGAAAGAAGCTGTTAGCAGTGCTGGTTACCACTGTTCCTGTGGGGCTATCCCAGTTTGGGACAGTTCTGTGTCCAGCTTTTTCTTTGGTATGATCTCTGAGCTGTGTGCACCAACTTAGAGATGACAGACTTTGAGAATTTGTGCCAGAGGCACTTTCTTAGTTCTAGGGGGCAAATTCATCTCCCTCTTCCCCTCTCTTACTATTTCTCATTATACAGAGTTATGCCTCTAGTGCTTTTCCATATGTGTGCATTGTAAGTCTTTCTTCTTGTCTTCAAAAAAGGAGATTTATGTTTAGCACTAATTCATATACCTTAATATTTTATACCTCTGCCAGACTCTTATTTTCCCTCTGAAGCAGATGTTTTTAAAGCGCTTCCATTCCTTTTCTGTTACCACCCTCTCTACTGAGGCACTCAGAGAGTTTGACAGTGCTGAACAACTTTTTAGTTTTCGATAGATGATTCAGAAGATACTTGTGGGCAGAGCATATCACTATGGGCTGCCTAAAGCTTTGTTTCATCTCCCTCCCACTGCATCTACCTCTTGTTTGAAGCTTTGATTATCATACCATGGTAGCATTTGCCACACTTCAAAGGCCATTCATTGCAGCAGAGCTGTGCTAGAAGAACTACATGCTCCACCTTTTTAAAAGTCATATGGGAAATTTTGCTGACAGTCTTGTTTTTACTAATGTCCCCAAAAGATCCTATGTCTATTCCTCTGCCTTGGAGTAATATGACCAGGGCATTTGGCATATCAGCTGCCATTATGATATAGAGCCATAATTTTAAATATTTGGTATAAAAAAAAAAAATCTTCATGTTATGGTACAGGAGTAAACTGATGGCTATATATTACAATTTATGAGAGTGACTTTCATAAAATTTGTTTCCTTTTACATTTTTGGTGCATAGATCATTTCACTGAATGATTTCTCTTTGCATTTAATCTTTACTTTCTTTTTTCCCCTCATATTTGTTCCTGAAATTAAAATTGATTATGAACAATTCATCAGTGCACTAGGAGTTTTTTCTGACATCATTCTCACTTTTTCCTTTCTACAGACAGCTGGCTTTTTGCAGATCTTTTCATAGAGGCTTTGTCATTCTGATTTTTCCACTTAGGATATTAAGAAGTAATTATTCTTCTTAAAGTATACAGGCAGGCCAGCATTCAAGGACTGAAGTGCAGCATACTGAACAGGCACTATCTTTATGTATTTCAACCATACATAAAATATGAGTATGTCAGTCTCCATATTGATTTCTTCTGTTACAAATTCTGAACAATAAATATTATTTTCCACTGAATATCTCAACACCATAAGTTACTGTCTTATTGGTCTATGTGTTCTTAATTGTTTATTTCTATATCTCAATCTTTATTTGTTTCTGTTTATCTATTTTAGTCTTTAAAGTTTAAAAGATAATATTAAAACCACATATAAATTTCCTTATCAGAATACTAAAATAGATATGAAAACTAAGGATTATGAATAATTAATTTGACAATTTTGAAGAATTACTAGCAATATAACTTGTAGAAATTGGATTTCTTACTTTTAAAATTGATACAAAACTTTAATTCAACTATCCACAAATTACATTAGATTAGAAAAAAGAAATCTTAGCTATTTCAAGTACCATTCAATTTCTAAAAAATTAAATGTCTGACTAAATAAAGTAATTACTACTTCTATTAGGAAAGGAAGTATTACTTTATATGAAACATTTTTATAGGATTTTTGTGGTTTTATTTTGAAGAAAATACAGGTAATTTACTTAATATACACTGTACCACAAATTATCAAGAAATTTACATATTTCGTATGTCTATTTATATTCTTAGCTTGGCTAATATCAGAAATATAGTATATCACTGTCAGTTTTATTATATATTTTGCTTACTTTTACTGATTAGGCAATCCTAAGTAAAATTTAATTAAAGAAAATGAGATTTTGTAAAATAATATGAGTATGAAGGAATTCAAACAGTTAGAATATGTATTATTTTGTATTTTGTTGATCCACTTTCTTACCCAGTTTGAGAAAGAAAAATGGAAACTCTCATATTCATATAAGAGAAAAATTACCAGTGTTTGGTTTTTATGCTCAACCAAAGATATGAATCTGCAATAAATTCTATTTTTTTTCTGAAATGTATTAAATGTAATTCAGCAACTTAACTTCATCTAAGCAGTATTTTAATCCTATTACAAAATCTAATACCACATTGATTTTAAAATGCTGGATTTTTAATCATAACATGCTGAATCATTTATACCAGGTAATTTTAAAAGTATTTCAGTTTTTCAGAGGAGAAAAATAAAGACTATGTTTGTGCCTATAGTGTTTATACAAGTTTTCCTTTTCAGCACACATTGTTGTAAAGAAAATTATTAACCTTTTCATATATTTCTACATAGTGACATATTTCTTGTTGAAAGCACAAGCATAAAAATTAATTTTCTACAATGTGCTAGCTTGGCAATTGGCCTAAAGGACTTTTCCTTGTCTCTACAAGTATTTTATAGATAAAGTCGCCCATTTTTTGTGAAGTATTTTAAGATCTTCAAGTTACTATTGAAAATATTTACAGATTCATGAATTGAAAAGTCAGAGGTTTCCATTAAACCTCTAGACTGACATCCTGTGTAACAACAGTATTCAGATTTACTCAGATATCTCTGACATGAAGTCAGCAACTAAGACCTGTCTACTTTGAAGCTATTCCAGCCTGGAAAGATCAAGTACAGACATCTGATCCCAAAGTTAGAGTATTAAATATATGGATGAATATAAAAAGGGAAGAAGGAAAGAGAGCATAGGAGAAAGGGAAATTTGTGAATTTATGATATCTCTGGACCATCAAGAGTCAACATGACCTTTGATGGTTCTTTAAAATGTAGAACAACTTCAAGCAGGTCCTGGCCAAGAAACCCCCAGAACTTCAGATTCCTGAAATTGATAGATCACGCAATTTCCTTTTATGACAACCTGTTATATGGACACTGTACACAAGTGAGATGGTCTTGGCTTTCAAGAGCCAATAGAGAAGGGAGGCTATGCCAAAGAACTGTGCTAGCATTTCACTGGCCACTGTGCTGCTATTCCTTCCCTCTGTCTCATCAGTGCTCTAGTTTGATTTTAAATAATTTAAACTAGGGTTTTTTGTTTGTTTATTTTAAGAGTTGGTTGACAATTTCTCACTTTTACAACTATCAAAGATTATTTTAGCTTGCAGTAATCTGATAGTAATAGGAACATCCACTGTTGTATCTACCAAACAAGAAACAGAGAATTCAATGATAAATATGTGGAAAAACAGCAGCATCATAGCATGTCAACATTCCAATTTCCACTTGATCTGATGATATCATGTCAGTCATTTAATTTTTACACAGCATGCGAAAGTTAAGACAAAGCAAAAGGACAGTATTTCAAAAGCAATATTGCAAGAGCAATACTCTTTTCCTTACATCTTTTATTTGATTTCACATTTATTTTATTGTCATATGAAAGAAACAGCTTGATGAATTGAAGAATATTTTTTCTGCTTCTTCACTTCATCTAAGATTGTTTATTAATTTCTATTTCATATATATTATTCATCAAAGTGCTCTGTTAGTTAAAGTTGTATTTGAGGGAACATACTAATGTCAATAATAAATTCTTCAAAGTGGGACTTTGGACGAGTTTTGCAAATAGCTATTTATAGAAGTTGTTTAATTTCTAACCACTAGTTCATTCAGGAATTCAATTTTCAAGTTACTTATGCATTTTCCAATGTGACAATCTTTCACACTTAATTTGATTTGCTTTTCAAAATCTAAATATTAGCTATATTTTCATCAATTATTTCTTATAAAATGTAATAAAATAAAATATAAAATTTTGTATGGTTCACATATGGAAACATTTGAATTATGAAGTAGATTTTATAGTCACCAAGAAGAGATGGATTCACAGTATTCATTGTTATATACACCATTATTTGAAATAATAAAAATAACTTGAATTATAATTAAAATCTTTTTCTGAAGATTTGTATTTATATGAGGTATTCAAGTCTCTTATGAACCAACACCCAGTGTGTCTGGACTCATATCATTTTGCAAATGAAAAGTGAGAAAGGTATTTTGTGAATACTGCAGGACTATGTGATGAACCAAATAATGTCCTTACTTTAATCATAGAATTAAATAGCTGAGATTCAGTGGCTATATAATCCCTCAACATGCAGAGTGCATGTGGGATGAAAGAAGAGTTTGATTCCCTCAAGTTCATGACATTAGTTCTGTTTATAAGCTTTGCAAGTGTCAGAGATCAGCTCCCTAAGAATAAAAATGATGCCATCAACACTTGACTTACAGATAGGGAAAATCAAGCTTATATCCAAGCCTACAAACAATTGTTCACCTGCCTGATTTTACGCAGGTCATGCTGAAGCACCCAGCTCTCCATCACCTTTGGCCAGAAACCACGTTCTACTGCTGCCCTAAGGACCATTTATTGCAGTGACTGGCCTCTGACCATGACAGCTTTCTTGCTTTATAACATCAACCTGTTTCTTATTGGTGTTTAGAGGAGGTGACTTTCCTTTTTCATGATAATCTTTAAAAAACAAAATCTATCTTTCAGTGAGGGATCCTGAGATTTGACAGGGTGTAGCAGATGCTAGGTACATTGTGTGCTCCTCACTGCCTGAGACTTATTTCTATGGACGCCTAGAAAGCATGGCTGTTCCGTCTAATAGTCTCTTAGGACTAACAAAGTGTAACTGGACTTTTTTTGAGCACATCTGTTTCCAAACTGACTCCTGCCACTTCGCAACTTATTTTCCACTCCCCAATTCACCAGGCTAATCTTGCAAAATCCTCAGTGATTTGCTGAAAAGCACTGAAAAAACCACACGGTTCTTTTGATTTTTTTTTTCTCCATTTCAAATGTAACAAGTAACTCGCAATAAGGACCTTGACCCTATACATTCCATTTTGGAATACAAATTACCAGGCCAAAGCAGCACCTCGAAGTAAATAGAAGCACCTGAAAAAATTCTTTTGTGTTTCGGGCTCCTGTGCACAAAGCCTTTAACACGGGAGCAGTGTGTGTCATTTCAGCCAATTGCGGGTTTTGCTCCGATTAAGCTGTAAAGCCTTGAAAGTAAGGATTTGTCATGGAAATGCTGACACAGCCTGAACTGAAGCAGGGTGAATGGCATGGCATGGTTCTCTATACCAAAACAGCACAGTCTCAATTAGCACCGATCTCTGTACACACAGCCAGGACAAAAGGGAAGCCGGGAGCCTGAATATTCATCCAAAGTACTTAAAAGGCCAGCATGAATCATGAGGGTCTTGCATGTTTTTTTGTTTGTGCAGCTAGCAGTGTGGCGCGCTATTCATTCCAGGTTAAGCTTTCAGCGCTGTCTAATAAGTGGTCCTTGTACAAAAACGTGATCTGTGCTTTTCCAGATATTTGTATGTCAGGCAGCTACACAGCAGCAACTTCTGTAATCCCTTCTCCTGCAGTTAAAGCTACTAGAAAGGCTTAATAATATCCCAGAGGCAAAGATGAAACAGTATCTCCACAGCTACTGTTTGCTGTAGAGAGCTTTTGAAGTCGAGCTTAAGATGTCTTTATTTCCCTACCAGAAAGAAATTTTTTTGCCCTTCTTTTTCCAGTGTTGTCATGATGATGTCTTTTTGCTTTAAAAATATTCCAAGAGGCCGTAGTGTTCCCATAAAGCATTAGGGAATGAGAACAGCTTTTCATCAGGGGCTCCTCGAATCTGTAAGTACAGTTTGTCAGTACAGAAACCCACAGCCACCCTACCAGCAATCGCAATTTAAAACCCCACACTTTCTTCTTTATCAGGTTTATAGCGGCCTCAACCTTCACTGGCAGCTTACTCCTGCCTGGCTCCTGGCTTTTAACTTCAGTTTTTAATTAAATATAAACTGAGTTCATCATACACCTCCCATTTATAGTCCATTCTTCTTTGGTGTAAAAAGTGAAATATGATAAAGCTGTTAAATCCCTATAAATTCCCATCAAATGATGGTACAGCTTGATAAAAAAACAGGATCCTATAATATTCTTACAAATACTTGCTGATTTTAATTATCGGAATTATATTTAGCAATTAGGAACCCTAATGATTTCCCATGTCCTCTTGTGAAAGGTACTAAAACAAAAAAGGTCCCAAAATAAAAAGTTATTATTTAACCATAGGACAAAAAAGAGCAGATTCAAAAAAAAAAAAAAAAAAAAAAAAAAAGTGGAATTGCAATTTAAAGAAAGGGACAACACTTACAACCACAAATCTTGTCAGTGACTTACCACTGCTAAGTCTCTTGTTGGTATCCAAACAAGCAAAAATTCTTAGAAGGGTGAAAACTGGTAGTGATGTAGTTTAGCAGAAGTTTAGTGACTATCCCTTCCCTGATTGGACTGAGAACCAGGAAGCAAGGGTCATTGTGTTTGCTTTCGATGTGTAGCTGCTGAGGCTGGGCTACATTCAAGTTAAATTTCAATTTATCGATGACAAATAACAAATTAAATATAGAGGCAGGAAATTCTTAAAAACAAAGCTAACAAGGTTTTTACAGAGTATGATGGAAAAAAGAGGGGTTGTAAAGAAGATAAATAAGAGGGAGTCAGAAAATAGAGTTGCAACATTATTTCAAACACTTGTGAATGAGAAAAATTGATTTTCTAGGGATAAAGAGGGTATAAAAGTCACCCAATATGAAATCAGTGAGCTTTAGCAATATTAGTTAATTGGAAAAGTACAGAAAAAAAAGTCATACAGTTACAAAAATTTGTAGAAAATAATCCTAATATGATGGTGTGGGCACATGGATACCCATGTTGAAACTGCATTTAAGATTCCAAGAAAAATGATTATATTGTTCATAGTAACACAGGAAGGAAGAATTGGACAAGTTCTTGTTTAATGAGGCTGAAATATGTCACTGAGAGCGACAACTATAAACAAACAAAAAAGAGAATTCTCAGCAATCACCTACACTTCACATCAGACTATGTAATCAGAAATTTTATGGAAGGATGAGATTCGGTCACAAAAAAGGTTTAAATATATCAGAATACAGAGACAGTGATATTTGCAGGAACTCACCTGGATCCTTTAGAATAACTTATGTTTTACTTGAAAGTAGAAAAATGTGGGAAAGTATGCCTAGGTAATTTTAAGTTTGCCAGATGCAAGACTTTACTAACATAACTCAACTATAATGAAAAGATCCAACCTAGAAGTCTCTATCAGTAATGTTTATATATAGTTACAAAAGTCCTCAATCACTATGGAGAGCAAATGAAAAGACAAGCAGTAAAATGAATACTGCAGAACACTGGACATTTCCTGTACCTTAAGGAAGACTTAAGCTTGGAGTGTTAGAGAGTCCACACCAAAACATGGTCATTGGACTTTGGGGCAAATCATTGTGAATTCTCACCACACCTCAGATCTCTAATCATACATGCTGAATTTCCAGTGTATCTGTGAGAAACTAGTCAAAAAAAAAAACCCATGTGGAGCACTCACTTGTACATGCTTGTAGCTTTTTCTCTTTATAATATTTCCAAAGAATGGTCTTGATGACTCCAAGATTTGTCTTGAATGAAAACAAGGTACCAGAGGTAGTGGAAGATACCTGGGATTTTCTCTCCATACCCACTAGAGACACAGTGCTCTCAATCCTCTGAGCCAGGAATAGAACAGAGTAGGAAATATATTTTAGACTGACATATCCAAACAAAACTTTCAATCATTTCATTTCACGATGGTCCTTTTCACTGATAAGGAGGAAAGAAGCACAAAGGTAGGTTGACTGTGGATTTTCATTTCACCTTCCTGCTGTCTAAACTATGCTCATAGCTGCTAATCCTTTCTCTGCAGGGCTTCTAATCTACCCCAACTGGATTCTAACAACCTTGCCAATTCTGTATAATATCCCGATGCCTTGTCCTGCTGCTGTGATCTGCAGCAGCATGTGTCCACCTGCCAGCCTTGCCATAGGGCTTCAGGCTTTCATGATCCCATTCTGAAAGTAGCCCTTCATTGTTCCAATCGCTTTGATGCTCTTTTTCTAGGCTTTGCTTCAATAACACTTTGCCTGTCTTTCTTTTACTCATTCAAAGTGGCAGCTTAGCAATGTGCATAGTTTGAATGTCCCTTTCATAAACAGCATGCCAGTTGGCCTATCCCATGCCTTCAAATTGGAATGCTCTCAGCATTTTGACTGCTAATCTGCCAGCAGTTTTTACATAGAGTAAGACACCACCCCATGCTCTGTCAGTACATAAACACAGTACAGCAATATTCAGCTTAGGTGTCACATCTTTATCATGGTACATGGCCACACACTTCTGGGATCGTATGATAAGGTAAAACAGATAATTAATTTAAAAATATATTCCTGGTTAATAATAGCAGATACTACTCATTTAGATATTCAAATTCCTTCCTTCCTTCCGACACTTTCTTCACCCCTCCCTCCTTCATCCCTTCATCCCTTTCTGGAATTGTCTGATCCTTATAGCATTCACAGAATGTTGTTTTGGAACTGAGGAAAATGAACTAAAAAAGGAACTGCAGAGTGACTAAACATTGGTAGCTACAATGATTGCTATAACAGATGATACAAAACACTGTGTTATTATTTACATTTGTGTGAATGTGTCTTGCACTTAAACTTCAGGAAACCCAAAGGCCTATAACCTTTTGGTTTCATTCCCTGTTACACCACTTAAAAATTCCCACTGATTGAATTATTACCTATCATTTTTTTTATTATTTCCTGTCATTGGAGGATTGAAATGTGCTTTTGTAGCTGGCATTATTTAATAAGTAAAAAAGAAATGATTCGTAGCTCAGGCTGTACTCTTAGCTCAAATTCACCTTCTACTTTTTGATAAACTTGTCCAAAACTTCCACTCTTTTCTACAGTAGACTAAAATCAGCTGTTTCTTACCTAAAAGTTACTCTGAGACAAAGCAGGGATCAAAACAAAGGATACAAATTTTATAATTACTATTATGCTTCACTAATGAATGTTTTGCTTGTCAACACCGGTCAGGCTTGCAATATTTTCTTTCTAAGCACAGAAGGTACTATAGAAATGTCAAGACCTCATAGGAATTCAGTACAAAATGTCTGGGAATAAGTAAAATCTTTATCAAATGTTTTGTGGCACCATGAAAACATCATGATCAAATACAAATAAAATCCTTCCCTGTTTTTTAAAAAAAAAAATTGTCACAATTATATGTGGTTTTAACAAATCTTGCCTCTTGGTTTGCAACAGCCTAATTCACTGATATGTGAAGGAATAAATACCTTTATACCTTCTTTTTGTTCACGGTAAGGACTTTGCATTTTGTACGTGTTTCAGATTTACTACTGAGTGACCTTCCTGCAGGTAGGGCTCCCCGAATGACCACATAGTGCAATGTGCTATTACTCCCAGCAGATATGGTACTATCTGCAGCATCAATAAACTCTAGAGCAGATGTTCAGTACCTAAACATAATGACCACTGGGGAGCCATCATAACTGCCTACAAATACATAAAGGAATGTTATAAGAGGATGGGGACCAATTATTCTCATTAGCCAACAAGGGCAGAATAAGAAGGAATGAGCATTCTCTCTAAGCAGAAAATTCTAGCTTGATTTAAGAAAATCTTTAGCTGATAAGATTAAGAAATTATAAAGCAAAACTGCAAAAAATTATAAGATTGTAATAATATATTTAATCTGTTCTTCTGCTAAGTCTATTTCAGACAAGAAAACACAGGGCATAGTATATTTATTTAGAATTATATTTGTCTGATAAGAATTGTGTGTCTTATTAATGAAATGAAGCTTGACAATGATCTTACTGTGGTTGACCAGAACAGCTATTTTTTTTCCATTACCAAAGACTAAGTATTAACCAGGAAAAATAATTTGTACAATGATTGAAACTAAAATTTAAAATCTTGACAAGGAGTCCTCTTGTGTATGTGTGGATATTTGCAGCACTCTGCTGTGGGTCTTTTACCTTAATATTGAATGTCAAGCTTTTCCAAAACTTTTTCAAACTAGTCTTATGAGCAGTTGAATAATCTTAGAGCATGAGTGTGCAATCTTACAAAAAGTGTATGATATCTATTATATGTATTTTACTTCAAAGCAGTATTTTAGGCTTGACATTTCCAAAACTGCAATAGCTTCCTTTCAGTCCCTATTGACTCTCAGAAGACTTCCCATCAGAATCTTCATCAAAAGTGATGGATATCTACAACATTTTGAGCTTCAAAAACATCACAATTTGCCTAACTGCAGGAACTGACTGCAAGAATATCCTGAGAGAAAGCAATATCCTTCTTTTCTTCAGATAGGAAATGTTTATTCTTCAGTCAGAAATAGCTTTGAATAGTTATAAAAAAATGTATTAGCTTCCTAGTCAATAATGATAAAACCCATGTAAGATCACTTTTATGAGTTGAACATGACAGCAGAAATGGTGACCTTTTATCTATTGATAATACTTCCAGCAGGCCTGAATATAGCTACACCTTGCAATCCTGTATTATATTCTAGTTTCATTGCACTATTTATGAGTTGAATATGCGGATTTCATGTTGCAATAAGGTCTATTCCTGTATCAAGATATGCCTCTATGCTCTGTTCTTGGGTAGATTAAGCTAAATAGTACCTGCACTTCTGTCATTTTGTAGCCATCATTACACGTGGTTATCAGATGCCTTTGTATGTGAGCTATAGAATAATTCCTTTTAAGAAATTTGATCAGAAACTCAGCTAAAGTAGCATTCAACTAAGAAGGGTCCAAAGCACATGGATCCAGAAAGATTTGAAGTCTATTTGCGAAATTATGGTCCTCTATACCTTGATATTGTGTTGAGAATATATGTTAACCCTACACAGCGACTGAAAATAAATATAATAATTTTCAGTCATGCTGGGAAATTTCACTAAAGATCTTAAAGTTTGTGAAAAAAATTGATTTCTATAGTTTTTTTAAATGTTCATTTTGTGATAATTTTAATGTCAGTAAATCAAGATTCACAAGGATTTTATATTTCATTTTTCACCATGTGGCAGACATCCAAGATTTCCAAGTTGAAAACCTTCTCTGACCAAACACTAACATTATTCTGTATCATGCTCAAGGAATAAAATCTTATTTGATAGATATTATCTTGATTGGTTTACTAAATATGAAAAAACCTTCTCAAAAATATGAAAAAAACTTCTCAAAAAAAAAAATAAATCTCAGAAGAATCTCAAATATTCCTCATGCTTCAGCAAGAATTCCTTGGAATGATGGCTATAAACCACAGAATAATCAAATCATTAAATTTGGAAAGAACCTTTTCAGTCACCAAGTCCAACTGTAAACTCCACCACCAGTACCACTTCACATGAATACCACCAGAGTCACCATTAAACCATATCTCCAAGAACCACATTCACACCTTTTAAAGCAGTTTTAGGGATGGCAATTTTTCCACTGCCATAGGAAGCCTATTACAATGCCTGACCACTCTTTCATTTTCCCTAGTATTTAATCTCTACTTCCCCTGATGCGACTTAAGGACATTCCCTCTTGTCCTGTCACTTTGAGGAGAAGAGACTGACCATCACCAGGATTAGATAGTTGTGGACAGTGATAAGGTTCTCCCTGAGCCTCATTTTCTCCAGGACAAACAACCCCAGCTCCCTCAGCCAATCCTCATAAGATTCCTGCTGACTTTATCAGCTTCACACCCATGTGGTTCCAAACACTTTCTTTATTCATTTTTTTTTTGGTCTGGATTGTGCAACTGCCATACCTATGTCTGTTCATAAACTTATGGTCTGAAAGCAATGATGTATTTCTTTAAAGAAGGAAAGCATTGAAAATTTAGGTTATTTCTGTAGGAGAAAATTAAACCTGTCCAAGAATATATTGGAGCATTGAAGTTACTGGCACAGAAAAATATGTGGGCATGCTAGTATAATTTCACTGCTTCCAAAATAAGTTTTCTAAATGCAAATTGCCCACTTGTAATGATTCCTGGAAGGTTCTTACTCCTAAGCTGTGGAAATTGCTGGGAGAGTCCTAGCCAGCATGTGCCAAAATTGTGCTTGAGGGTGTTCGAAGATTTACCAATGTAGAAGATCCCATTAAAATGCTTTAGAAACTTGCATGGCACTGTATATTTTTACTAAGAGAACCCTACATAATTCCTAAGGAACCTAAAATTACTTGTTCTGGTCACTTCAATGCCTGGTACAATCATGGAAAAGATTATTCTAGGAGGTATTGAAAAATACACGGAGAACATTGCAGTCAGTCACAACCAGCATGGCCTCTGAGGGAAGAGTCCTGCTTGTTGAACCTGATTTCCTTCTATGACAATGAAGCCCCACAAGTTAATCTAGGAAAGCCAGTGGATACAATCTTTTTGGATTTCAGCAAAGCTCTTGGTACTGTCTCTCACAGGATCCTTCTGGACGAAATGTCCAGCTCACAGATGGATAACCAAGTTACATGGTGGGTGAGCAACTGGCTCACAGGTCAGGCACAGAGGGTTATGGTGAATGGAGTGACATCAGACTGGCAACCAGACACTAGTGGGGTTCTGCAGGGCTCCATCCTTGGCCCAGCTCTCTTCAACATCTTCATTAACAACTTGGACACAGGACTTGAAGAAACATGTTTACAGATGATATCAGTTTGTGAGAAGCTGTTGACCTACTTAAGAAGGTCCTGCAGCAAGACCTCAGTAGATTAGAGAGTTGGGCATTGACCAAATGTATGAAGTTTAACAAAGGCAAGTGCCATATTCTGCACCTGGAATGGAGCAATACTGGTTGTGTGTACAGACCAGGGAACAAACACAAGAGCAGCACTGTGGAAAGGGGCCTGGGGGTCCTGGCCAGTGGCAAGATGAATATGAGTTGAATATGAGCAGTGCCCTGGCAGCCAGGAGGGACCACCCTGTCTGGGAGGGCATCAGGCACAGCATCACCAGCCGGGTAAGGGAGGGGTTGTCCCGCTCCGCTCCGCACTGGGGCAGCCTCACCTCAAGTCCAGGGGCAGTTTTGGGTGCCACGATACGAAAAGGACTTTGAGTTATTAAACACTGTCCAAAGGAAGGCAACGAAGATGATGAAGGGTCTGGGGAGGAAGCCATTCGAAAAGCAGCTGAGGTAATTTGATTTGTTCAGCCCGGAGAAGAGGAGGCTGAGGGAACAGCTCATTGTGGTCTTCAACGTCCTCCAAAGGAAGAGGAGGGGCAGACATTCATCTCTTTACTCGTGTGACCAGTGATAGGACTCAAGGAAATGGCACAAAGCTGATGGCTCCCCAGGGAAGTGGTCAGTACCAAGCCTGCCTAAGTTCAAGAAGTGTTTGTACAAGGCTCTCAGACACATGATGTGACTCGGGGTGTCCTGCATAGGGCCAGGAGTTGGACTCAGTGATCCTATTGCACGATGATTCTTCCACTTCAGCATATTCTATGATTCTATAAATTATAATGAGAATTCTATATCTAAGCAGGACAGAGAAAACATGTATGCTATCAAAAAGAATTGCAACGAGTCCAGCTAATCCAGTAGATTTTATCCCATTGGACAACTTCAGTCATATCTTCAGGGGACAACTTTGTATGCTGAATTTGTACTGAGGAATCTCAGGTAGACATTTCTATTTGTTGTTCATTAAGGGAGAGTTTTGATTGAAGCAAGTTTATGCAGCAATAGCTTGTAAACATATTCACGCATTGTCTATGACATGATATTTATTTTTCATGGGGGCATAGGAATAAAAATGACCTTATGTTGTTCTTGGTATTTCCCAGGGAAGCTAAATATAATTTTTAAAAAATGTACATGGGTTTTCAGATAATATATTCCCAGTCATTTCCATAGTTTCTGTCTATAGAGCAGAGATTATTGAACTGCTACACTTAGCACAAAGACTAAGAAACAGATCTTGGTATCCGTATGGAGATTCAATATACAAAAAATAAAAAGTGATTTGAACATCTGCTACTTGAATTCCTTACTAATCTTCCAAAGTGAATGCTTGGGATTGTTTTTAGCAATAAGAAAAATACACAGTGAGTTGGAAGACATTGATAACACTTGAGCAGAACAGCTCTTCAGCACTCAGATGAGTTGAGTTACTGTACAGATGGCTTCCATCATGCAAGTCTTTTCTGTTTATAGGGCTGCAGGTGGTAGAGTGGGAAACAGGGTAAGTGGAGGAAAGGTTAAGACTCCAAATCAATTGTAGCAGTTCACCAAGTAAAATCTATCCCTGCTGTATGTACTAGTTGTTTATCAGCACTGCCATCTAGAGCTGTGTGAAAAAAATTCACTGCAGACAGCAGAAATGGTGAAAATAGATCCTTCATTGTTGAAGAAGATTGTACATAGAGAGAATCTTATGCATGTGATACCTTATGGTATTTGAGGCAGTGCATTCAGCAACTGTGTTAAGGGAGCAAGATAAACTGAGATTAAAAAAAGAATGAACATATTAATTAAATATTCTGAAAACTTAGGCTGATTTTTATTTCTGGAAAAGAACTTGTAAGAATTTGTACTGTACATAGTTTAACTTCCCTTTTGTAACACAACTGAAATGTGTGTTCTCTTGATCTGCCCTTATGGGCAAGTTTTTTTATCTGTTATGCATCCAGTTTAAAATACTTTGAAGTACACAATAACCACACAATTCTTTCACTGCACCTTTAACTCTCCTGGGGTGATTTTAATAGTTCATCATCATTGAGGAGGGATCACAAGAGCTAATGACAGACAGAGATCCACTGAAAAAAAATTATAATTGTCACACTTTAAGGGAGAGTAGGAAAAGAGTCAAGCTGAAATGCTGGGGAAGCTCAGAGCTTTATGCTGCTCTCCAGATCTCTTTAAAAGGATGGGTACTTTACTGTCTTTGTTACTGTTGTTGTAACTTTTACACACAAATGCAAAATAGATGTGTTCTATGTATCATTTTCCTCACACGCTGGGGAAATTATGACCTTTCTTAGCTGCATTACTTTATTCCTCTAAGCAAGGATTGAGGTTGTTTTCTGTAGGAATAAACAACCTATTTTTCATGCTACAACAGACTTCTGAGACAAAGGAAGGCAGAAACTTATTTTCTACATAATCCTTAAAATAATATTTAAAATAATCATTAGCTTTAATGCTCTTAAGCAGCTATAATATAGACAGAATCCATAAAAGTGTTAAAGTGCTTAAAATATCCTGAATGCGATGGAAACACTGTATATAAATGCCACTAAAAAATGGCTTTTTAGTCATAATTGAACTGATACATAGATATATTTGTAAGAATGTTTTAAGGTATTTGGTCCTAAATTTTTACACTGATTTTCCTCACACAAAATGTCATATTCCTACAGGTCCTTGCTTGTGGGAACATCCAGCCCCTCTCAGCACTCACACTGAGCAGCAGAATTACAGGCATCACACTTACAGGTGGCTGTAGGTTGCTCATGTAGGGTTGGGAGCCTTGCTGAAGCCAGTGTAAGTTCTCTGTAATGGCTGGAGACACACTGAAAGTCTGGCCTTCAGACATCAAAGACATCAGCCTCCCTCTGTTTCTGGGTACAGCCTGCACACGCTGTTAGGAGCGAAGCACTTCAAGTGTGGCACAAGCAGCAGAGGTTAGCCAGATTTTCTCCAGGAAAGAGCATGTTCATCTTCTCCATATGAGCTGACCAAAGCAGGGCATGAGAGTGTGGTAGTGGATGTTAAATTTTTTTTTCCCAACTGGTCCATCCCTGTTACCCCCCTCAAATGGGTTTGGACTGTCCCTGGCAAGCCACTCCCTGTGCCACTGTTATCTATCCTCCCGATGGGAACATCACCGGACCGATGCAGGTTAAAAGCTTGGAAATCGGGATCCTGCATGCTCTTTTGAACCCCTGTGAGAAGAATAACCACCTCTGTGTTTAGAATGTGCCTTCTCAGACCATTTCTTCAGGTTGCTACTCTGGGGGAGTTGGGAGCCTAGAGAGCAGAAAGCCTCTCTGCTTTCTACTGTTCAAGGACTGATTGCAGCCTGAAAACAGCTGCACCTGGCTATGCAGCTGGGGGACAAGGCTAGCCAGGCCCCCTCGGCCAGTATCCACATGAGACCATATCACATCCAATATCTAGTCTCTGAGCAGGTTAACATCATCTAGAAGCTGCCTATGTAAGACTCAGTCCATCATCTGCTACTTCTGTGTGGTCACACTCCCTGGGATAATCTCATGTCTTTGGGAACACCTTCCATTTTCCTCCTACTTGCCTACTACTACTACTACTATCTGCAGTCCTCCACAAGATATTATAGCCTCCAACTAGAATACCCTGCAGTGCAATAGCCCTTG
This sequence comes from Sitta carolinensis, assembly GCA_032173965.1. NCBI lineage: Eukaryota > Metazoa > Chordata > Aves > Passeriformes > Sittidae > Sitta > Sitta carolinensis. The sequence continues at coordinate 37,394,261 of JAVUNC010000004.1, read as the reverse complement.
ACAAAATGCATTCTTGTCCAGCTGCTCCAGAAGAAGCCAAGGATATGCTAAGATCATGAAATTTTAACATATGAGAGTGTTGTTCTATGACACTTGTGTTTAGGAATCTGGTCATCCTTACCTTAAATAAGGCTGACACTTTCTTTCCTGCCTGGTGACAGGAAGTCCAGGAGCATGAGAACTGACAGCTGCTGGTGACAGTGCAACTGGCAACCTGAGGGATCTGGATGCATTCAAAACATGCTGACACCCATGAAAAATTCATTTTAGTCTTCAACTGCTGCCAGATCATCTTTAAATAAGCCTTAGGTGAAGTAAGGTGAACTGACTGTTTTCAGGAGTAGATGTGAAAGCTCAGCCATCAATGTTGTCATCCAGTCTCTTTTGACCTTATAATATACTATAGCCTCCTTTCATCTCTAAGTTAATTAACAAATTTATTAGAGCAAGGACAGACAGAATCACCAGGTGCTGGCTCTAGAGCCTCGACTGTTATCTCAGGATTTTGCCTTGGACACTGTAGATTAGAAGTAGTGTCTCCACCTAGGAATAGAGTGCTGTAGTGTGGTAGAAGGGAATCATCACCCCAGCGAGAAATCTCTGCCATGAGGGGCCCTCAGCTCCTATCTGACATTGAATCATTGCATTAGATAAAATACCTCCCTTCTATTTTCCCTCTTCCTTTTAGTGACATTCCTGGTGCTAGAAGCATGGCCAGTCTCTGATCTGGTGGTAATCTTATCAGCTTTCCAGATGGTAAGGTCATAGAAAAAACAAGGTCATAGTCATAATTAAAAAATGATGCAAAAGAGAAAAACTATTATAGGAATAAAGTAAGGAATGGCAAGTACATCTGTAAAGCAAGTAAAAGACAAGCATGTGAATCATTCTTAAATATATATCAGCCCAGGATATACAGATTAGGACATAATTGAATTATCACTCCTTAGGCAGGTGCTTTAACAGAGTTCATGTGGATCCTAACCCATTGCAAACAAGAAATAAAATATGTAATTTAAAAGGAACAATATTAAAAAAAAATCATGTTTTTGGGGGAGGTTTTACTTCATGTTTGCCATAAGATGAGAGTATAAAATGGCTGTTACACTGGTTTAGCTTATACATGGCACCTCAACAAGCCAAAGTAACTTAATGAAATATCTGGGGCTTTTCAGTGTTTGGATTTCTTTTCTTGTAATCAAAGTGGCCTCTCATCAGTGAGAATCTTCCCACTGCACTTACTTACTAGTTCAATAGTGCTCAGTTGCAAGAGTAAGAACTAAATTTACCTAGGTTTGCATAAAACACCATGTCTTTCTTGTTTGCTTGTATATTTGTACTGTTGAGATGACATGAGGCATACTGCTTTGGGAATATTTGGGAATATTGAGAGCTCTACTATCAATATATCTGTATATGTATCAGTATATGTTTTAAAGACAGTTTCCTGTGTGAATTATTTTTACACAAACATAATTAAATATTGTTTATGGCATTACACAATTTTCCAAGACACAAGTTAAAAGCAGAAGAGCTTTTAACAAATTAAATTATAAATAGTATTTTAACTATGTCGTACTAGAGGTTTCACAGTTTAGGAAAGCTGAAGTCTGAAATTCAACCTCTAAAATAATGTGCTTAAAAGCAAGGTTCAGTATGTGATTTTAGTCTAGTCAACCCAGTGGCTTAACACAACAATGTTATTATCAGGGAGCCACATCTGAAGCTCAGATTTTTTTACACCTTTGGCTATTCTGATTCTTTTGTAGTTTGTTTAAGGCAGTTCTTGCTCTTTGACTAGTTGGTTATTTGTACTAAGTTGAAGGGGAAAAGATGAGAGCCAGCTTTTGATGTTTACAGTTGAAATAATAAAAAAGTCCTTTTCCCTTGTTAGACAATATTACTTGCAGAGAGAATGAGCATTCAAAGAGAAGCAAATGCACATACAGCAGTCTAAACTCCCTGTCACTGACAGGCTCTGAAAAGGTTGTTCATTGTTGTATCGCTGAACCTGATAAAACGTAGGGTTCCCTGCTGATATCTAGGAGGCCATTAAAATATCTCGAGCTGTTCCCAAATGCATAGTCCCAATTAAAGAGAAGTCTCTGTGTATTTCTTCCCAGGGGTAGACTGCTAAGCCAACAGCAAGCCATTCTAGTAGCGGAGACAGAGCGAGTGTGAGGATGAGCCCTTAAGGGAGCACAGATACAGCAGAGCACCAAGGGGCAGCGCCGGTGAGGAGCTGAACTTGCCAGAGTCTTTCTGGCACCTGCTTCTACAGGTGGCTGCATTTTTATACCAGGGCAATACAAACTGTCCATAAGTGCTAAACTTTTTTAAATTTCGTTATCATGATTTTATGGTTTGTTAAATATTTCTGCATTATTTAGTGGTTATTTAAACTTTTATACTGTGAATACACTTTTTACTGGGAAAAAAAAGAGAATAAAACCAACAAAAATATGTTTCTCTGCCAAAGGCTCGATAATTGAAACCAATATACTCATTAAATTATATTGTCATTTTTCAGTACATACTTACATATAAAGGACTTTTTTTTCTTAGACAAAAAGTACAATGGGCAGGAGTCAAATATCATGAAGATGAGGGAAGTAATTTCTGATAAAGTCTGGGGAATCCAGACTTTAATCACTGTAATTTTTCTTTCACTTACTAACTTCAGCAAGCTGTGGTAAAATTCTGTGTAAAGAATTGCACTTTTAGGAGTCTTCTAGACAGACTTCTAGTCATTCACGTGTCCTGTTCAATGATCCTTGCTTAACAGTCCCTCCTGGATATTTCTACCTAAGTTAGATATGGCCCAGAATGCATTGCCCTACTTTCTCTCTGATCCCAACAGTCTTTATCTTCTCTGATTCAAATAGGACAGATGGCCCAGAAGAGATTAACAGACCTCCTGAGACATATTTCATAAAAACTGGGAGGTCTTTTATAGTTCACTAGTTATGTGATCTTTGTTCTAAAAATGATATAATAGTTATGATTGTAACAGCTTGGACATTTCAGATTTTATTACCAATTAACCTTCAAAATCATGTAATGATTACAGACATAATAACTGACGGGTTTTTTCTCATTGATTATATAGTACAATATCATTTTAATGGTCTAATATTAAGAAATATAGTTTCAAAAAAATCCTTTTGATTTCTGATCAAACTCAAAAGCTGTCTGGAAATTTAGCAGGATTACTAATTTAGTGATCATACACAACCAGCTACCATTACGCAGTCAGAATAACAAAATTACTTCAAAATCCTGGGTCCGTGGCATACTAGAGGTGAAATAATGACTGTATTAAATTTGTGTTTCCCATCCTACAAACAATGGGAACGTGTTCAGTGTTTCAGGTCTAAGTAGTAGCAAGGCAAACTGAGAAAAAAATTTGTGTTTTAGATGGTTGAGGGTTTTGTTTGTTTTTTTGTTTGTTTGTTGTTTGTTTCTTGTTTTTATTATTATTACAATTATTATTATAAATTTAGTGTCCAGAGTGAGATGTGCCTTGTTTTCATGTTATCTCTTTGAATTTTTATAAGCATAAAAATAAAAGATAAGGAAAAGACAGAAATTTATATTTTTCCATAGGAATGACTAAACTGCTAGTAGTACACTAATTCCCCTCAAGGAAATGTAGAGAGCATTAGAAAGCCAAAAACTTTACTGTGAGAATGTCTAAAAAATGTTAGCATTTTCAAGTACAATGTCAACCACTTCTTGAGGAGAATAAATAAGTAATGATTCAATGTGAGAGAGAAGTGGGAACCGTGCACTCACACTATATGAGAAGTCTTTGAATTATCAAAACATCTCTGAAATTGGAAATAAAATACAAAAGGAAAGGAGAAGTAATACAATAGGAGATAATTCTTGTTGCATCAGACCAGAAACTGCTTCCTAATAGTTTATAATGGTAAGATATCATTTATCTAAATTTTGAAGAAAAAGAATTACCCAGCTGTCCTTACTATTGTATAAATCAGGCCATGCAGGGTTCATGTAAAACTGGTGGCAGTTTTTAACATAACACTTGCATATAGCTCATTTTAAAAAGGTGAGATGATATTAAAGAACCTGATATTCAACACTTTTTTTCAGATTAATCACACTGAGCAAGGTGGTCCTTCTTCATACATGAATGAAATTAAGTTCATGGAACACTTTGGTTTCTTGCAATCCATTCTCATCACTCATAAAGAGCACAAACCAGATGGATTTAATGATTTTAGCTTAATAAATCAGGATTTTTTTTATTCCTCTTTTCTATTCTTTTTTGTGATAACAAAATTCTGGTACTATTAAGAGATATATTATTATATTTATATATAAATAAATTTTATCCCCAGAAAATAAGACACTGCAACAACTGTTAAAAAACAATTATTGTCAAATTTTAAAAGAAGTTGATTTTTCTAAAATTGTAGTCATGCTAAAAGATAGAATAACATATTATTAAAATCAAAGCAACTTCACTAATTTCACAGTTGAAATTAAAAAAGAAAAAAACAAAATAAAAACCTTTTGTATCTTCCTCACATTAAAAACATATGATATTAATACAGCTTCATAGAAAAAAATATTTTGTCAAAATAGCTTTTACCTTCCTGTTACGATATAGGAATGGTACTTTCCAGTCTAGTTCTCCTAAATCAAAAGAGCTAGACTCTCCAAATCACATGCTGCATGCTCCCTTTCACTTCCTGTCCTTCTACTCCTTTTGTCAGGATGGAGAGGAGGATTGGAGGGAAAACAGGCAAAAATCTCAAGTTGAAATAAAAAGAGTTTACTGGAAACAACACTGAGACAAGAAGAAAAAACTGTAACAACAATATTAATTACAAAAATACACAAAAGACAGAATGATTCACAGGCAAAAGTGATCACCACAGAGCTCAACCCACCACAGTCACACCATCCTGACATCTCTCTGCAGCTCAGGACCAGTGCTGATCCACTGTTTGCTCCCTCCTGTGACCAGCATTAGCCTACTTCTCCATCCACCACGCTTGCTTGACTGGAAGGAATCCCTCCTTCCCAGAAGAAATTTCCTTCCCCACCCCTGACAATGATATGAATTATATAGAATAACCTCTGGGTTCTAGCCATGCCTCCTTCTGCAAGACTTAACCAGTACACAATCATAGACCATTGACAATTTTTTTTTTTTTTAACACCATACTTTATACATATAAAACCCAGAAAAGGGTACTATATATATTGTATACACTATATTATCCTCTGTATATACTATGGCATGCTATATATGTACAGAAAAGGAAGGATGAATAATATTAATGATACACAAATAAAAAAAAAAAAAAACAAATGATGCACAGTGCAGTTACTCACAATGCACCCACTGATGCCCAGGCAGTTCCCAAGCAGCAACCCCCTGGCAGCTTTGCCCCCAGTTCATAAAATAAGCATGGCATCATACAGCACGGAATATCTCTTTGGCCAGTTTTGGTCAGCTGTTCTGGCCGTGTATCTTCCCAGCTTCTTGTGCCCTCAACTCACTGGTGGGATACTGTGACAAGCTGAACAGTCTTTGACATAGAGTAAATACTGCTTAGCAACAACTAAAATGCCAGCATATTATCAAAGTTTTTCTCGTCTTAAATAAAAAACACAGCCCTGCAACAGCTATTAGAAAGAAAACTAACTTTATCCCAGTCCAAAACAGGGCAATCAGTTAAATGGAAAATTCTGACAGGGAGAATGATTACACAAGTGTTTACAGATAAAAAATTAATACATTCCTTTTAGTTACAAGATTTGATAATTTTATAAAGGAGGAAATTAATCTGGAATTTGGAATTCTTAACACTTAAGATATCTAGCCCAGATATTACCCAAATGACACTGTAGATCCTCACGTCTAGAAAGAAGGTCACAAACCAAACTAATCTAAAAAGAACCATCTGAAATCTTAGTAAGCAGAAGAAAGCACATTTTTAACATCTGCAGAGGAAGATGCGAAGATACTGTTTAAAGTTTCTCCTTTGATTCAATGCCCTTGGAAGACAATCCAGCTGTTATAATTGAAATACATGCTTTTTTCCCGGTTTGTTTTGGGGTTTTGGGGCTTTTGTTTGTTTGTTTGTTTGTTTTTTGCTTGTTTGTTTTTCTTTGCCTTAACAGGAAACAATCAGAATGGGAATAAAGGAATAAAGGCCATTATGTTCTCGTAGGTTTATACCTCTCTCCAAGATAAGGACCATCTAGAAGTCAGGTCTTCTACCTCCTGAATTACTGATTTAACTTTTAACTGTGGTAAACTCCACAAGATGTCTTGGGTTTAGTTTTAGTCCTGGGTAGATTTAAATTCTGAGTTTTCTTCAGAGATTGTCATCTCAAATTGAATCATAATTACAATTGAGAAAGATTAATAGTACTATACATGTACTTCTATCCTCTACAGGTGATTAATTGTTGGGAATGTTAAAAGATGAATAAGGAAAGGCTGAAAGGAAACATTTAATTACCTACCAGATAAGGGAGAAAAATTCTGGAAAAAAGATAAAATGGATCAATTGATAGGGCAGCAGTTTTTAAGCCATCTGAATCAGATCGGAAAAGCTACAGGAAATAAAAAAGGTTCATTTCCTCCAAGCATTACTCCAACCTGATGTTCACAAACATATTTTGCCAGTTGGTTGCATAGGTATTCCTGACAAAGCAGCTTATTTTATTTAATCTTGTTGAGTTCTTCATATTGTGTAGATCACAGCTGAATTTAGCTGTCTGCATGAAACAGAACAAATTTACACAGGGAAGTAGATATTCAAGCAAAGTTACATCTGGGAAGGTTTGAATGGAAAGGTGGGAGCCTAGGCTGCAGGGGAGGGGAGTTCCCTTGGCATTGCAAGACTTTTGAGACCAAAAACCTGGCAATTTTCGAATATCATGTGGATTAGTAGTAGTAGTTATGCAGGGACCGTTGTATCTCTTTACAGCCATCAGTGAATGGAGTGTGTTAAGGTGATGTTTCTATAGCAACTTCTTCCTGCCGCAGCCTACCAAGAGCTCCTAATGCATGTACACAAGGCAATTTTTAAAAACTTGTAACTGATCATTTGGGCACATTATTAGTGCCTCAAAGATTAAATGGTCAAAGACTTCAGACACTGAAACAATTAAAGGGTGGGCGGTAGCTGAAATCAAATTTGCTCCAGTATTGCTCTTCGGTTCCCCTTAGCACATTTTATTGAGTTAAGGCAGAATCCATTCAAGAAAGTGTTAGGTAATTTAGGTTCCATGTGTGACAATTGTGAAAAGTTAGAGAAGAGACCCTGGCCATTTTAACCCAGTGTCAGAAGTATTTCCAGTGACCTATTATAAAATGATTAATCAGAAAAAAGGGAGTTTCACTCAATAGGATATTGAAATATGTATATCCTTTCCGATGTTAATTTCTTTAACTTTTTGGACTTGTGAATGCATATTTACCATTAACTTTCCAGAGAATCCATCTTGATCCCCTTATGACACTGTATTAGATGAAATGGAGGTTCGTGAATACACTGGTCCATATGTGAGGATATGGAAAGTCGTTTTACCTCAATCCATTTTCATTGTGAATGAGGGATGAAGAGAAAAACTCTCAATAGGATATGTTTAAAACCCTCCTTTTTTTTTTGGTGGGTTTTTTTTTTTTTGGTTTTTTTTTTTTTTTTTTTTTTTTGTTGTTGTTTTTTTTTTCTTTTTTTTCCAATATTGGCTTCATTGTGTGCTCTTCTCCCATGCTTTGTATTGGCTGTCTGTCAAGGTCATATGAACTGAATTTCAAATATTACTCATATCCTTTCCTCAATGGCTCATTAGAGGATTTTAAATAAAAGCTTTTATTACCACAAAGTCTGAAACAATGTCTGCATCTGTATGTGAGCAGGTGATCACTATTTCACAGAATTTAAGACAAGATATCACTACCATGTTTGTGAAGAGACCAAAACCCCTAGAAAATGAGATGAATACATTTAGAAATTTTCCTCTGGGAAAGATTACAGATATTATGACAAATATTTTGCTAGTAATACAAATGATGTAGCAAAAATTATAATTTCCTTTATTCACAGAGTAACTGTTAAACTGGAAGTCAAATGAATGCTTGCTTGAGATGAACAAGTTATTACTTGGAATTTGTCAGTTGATCTAAAAGAAAATTGTTTATTATTCTGACCATAAAATTGTCATGAGAATCCCAGGCTTGTATTCTAAGTCACAGAACTATATAAATCAAACAGTTTTTTGTACATCTTTATTTCACATCTGGGTACTCTTCTGTAAACAGATATCCTACTTTTATTTAATAGAAGTAAGATCATGGCTTACAGATCATCTCAAGACTGTCTTAAAGAGAACGAATAATTATTATTTTTTTCTGAGTGAGTCTACAGTAATTTCATGTACTCTCACATTTCAGAATTGCTCTGCTTAAAACATTAGCTGTATGAAGATCATACGAACAGTGAGAGACAGTGTGATTTATCCTACACTTCCTGAGTAATAACTAGGAGAGATATAAATGAATTTCTTTTTTTGTGTTTTGCATTCATTTTTATCATAATTTCTGGAAGCATTTTTTTTTTTTTTTTGTGTAGATTACCTGAATGGAATATACACAACCCTATAGAGGAACAACTAAAAAATGTCTGTTCCCAATGAGTTTTCAGCAGGTGTTTATGCAAAATGAGATATAACTATTATTAATAAGCTACTGTAATTTATAATCAGAATCTCATCTGAGGCCCTGTATGAAAATTCTGCAGTGCAGAGTCCATTTGCCAATCCATTTTGATTTTCTGTCAAGATTTCTTTTTATAAAAGTGAGTACACCATTTAGTTTCACATTTTCTTTGCTCCCTCTACACTAGTGTTCACAAAATGGAAACTATGAAAGGTTTAAATTCTGTTTCATTTTTCTTCTCATACAGAATCCAGAGGTAGAATCTAAATGGAGACAGGATAAAGGCATTTATGAAAATAAAATGTTAATAATTTATTTGGGCATGCAAACATTTATATATATGATTATATGAATAATTAACCTTATAATTGGCTCCATTGAAACTATTGTTTCAATCAGTGAAGTCTTCAACTTTGGTCTTGTATATGTCTGTAATATTAGGATTGGTACAGTATATGCCATGCAGTAATTCCTGAAATTTACAATGTCCTTTTCTAAAACAAAATACTTCTGCAAGTGTTGGGCATATATTTAAGGACCTAGACTCTAGGTCTAATGCTATTATATTTTGTTTTAATTCGAAATAAAGAGGTTGGAATCTAAAACCTCAGTGCTCAGAAGTCTTTTGGGTTTTTTGTCAAGAAATCCTATGAAGCAGATATTAAACTACTAGAACATGTCTTCATGGAATTAATCTAGCAGAGATTAGATGCTCCAGAAAACAGTAGATCTGATTATTTTAAAGTAAAAACAAGGGTTGGCAGCTGTGTCAGAAAGATGATTGTTTAAGTGGTCTTGAAGCTTTGGGAAACTTTCTGTACATTATATTTAATGGAAGGTAATTTATTCTCTTTACAGGAAATAGAATGTTGATGTTTTTCCATTTGACTGAAAACATGACCTCTTATCTGGCATAAACATGCAAGATAAAATAATAATTTAAATATTTTTTTTATAAATATGTAACTTTGTATTGATTATTGCTAAACTTATGGCCACATAGATTTACTAAGAGGAATGTAAATAAATGTAGAGTGGGAAGCTGAACTGGTGCTTTTTTCATGACTACAACTCTCCTAGATCTCATCTTTGCATGTAAGAGAAAAAAAAAAAAAAAAAAGGAAACATCTCTCTATCCCCCAAGATTACAGAGATAAAACTTCCTTAGTTCAATGGTTGATATGATATGTTGTTTATCTAAATGTTATTTCTTTGTATGAAAGAACTGCTATCCTTTCCACACAAAAGTGTGAGAAAGCCCTTGGTGCTCTTAAAGCGTGCTACAACCCTCCTGCCCTTTGTGCAGATGTCTTACTAAGGTCTTCATCTTTCCACTCAAGAAACGTGGATCCTAATGGCGTCTGTATTACAGCATGGTTGCTGGCTCTCCTCCCAAGTAACAAAAGTTTTCAAGAGAAGGACATACACATTTAGCATGTTAACCAGCTCTGCTCTTCCAGAGGAGGAGTTGTGTCAGAGGCTAGATACCCGAGACAACAAACAAACAAACAAGGCAGTGAACACCTTATCCAAGTGATCCAATACCTCAGTGATATGATTAGACTTTACCTTCACATTTTACTGCATGCTTTCAGCGCTGAGAAAACTACAGTTATTTTCCCTTGATGAACTCAAACTATGTCCAGCTGGACAGATAGAATTTAATTTCTCTGCCAAGATGCCCAAGAAAGTGTGCTTATTTTTCCAATTGAATTAAGAAGTGATCATAACAGATAAGTAAAGAAACATTTGTTTCCTTTTGTGCTTCATCATTCCCAGTGATGTATGCAAAATTAGATTTAGTAAATACTCTTTTCATAAATTTAGTTTCAGGTTTTTTCTCTGAGTAAGTAAGCACTGTTAAGCTCAGAGTTTAGAGACTGAGGACCAACTCACCTTAGTCTGAAAAAGCTATTTGATTTTATTTAGACAAAAACCAGTCAATAAGTAAAAAGAATGTGGTAGTCTCAAAAAAAAACCTTCACAAAAATCAAACTAGAATGCAAAACCAGAATATGACAGAAGTTCAAGACACTAATCAGGCTATGAGAAGTTCTTAGTTCACTCCTCAACTTCTAACAAACTTTCTTGGATATTGCCAGTAATCTCCCTACTGCAGTCCTGAACTATACAAAATAGACAACAGATTTATTCTGTTACTTAAGTCCTAATTTTCATGATGCAGAACCCACTCATACTGTGTGTATGCCCAATGCATAGCATACTGATCTGAGTGTGACATAGTAATCACATTTGTACCATTTTATGTACTATAAAATTTCTTCAGCTATGTTGCTGAACTGCAAACAACTACATTTGCTTAAAAGCCAATGTTTCACACACTGATGAGCAAAGTTTCAGAAGTTGTTATCCAACTTAGGCATTTTCGTCTAGCATGCTGTTATTTAAGATTGTGTCAGCACTTCTCTTATCTTATTTTTTACCAATCCATAATTAGCTTGTACAAAATTCACTAGGGACTACGTTTTAGAGTAGTAGATCTTTTATGCAAAATTGCTTACCAGCATGGAAAGAAATAGCTTAGTTGAAGGTTTGCTATAATGTAACAGGAAATTTATTTGTCTTCTTATTTGTCCTTGTAAAATAGAGATCTGTTATTTAGCCTATCTCAGTGAAGGATGAGCAGATGGCAGAGCACTGTCGGTCTCTGAATCCATCTCCTATGTTTTCTTCCTTTTCAAAATTCATTCATTTTTTTCTTGTATGCTGATTACCCTTTCACCTAGTTAGGATAACATTATGACTCTGCAAAAAGATAATCAAAACCAGTTTGGTTTTTTAGGCCTTAGTGATCTTCCAGTCTTACCTTTTTCAAGTTCTCTTCCTTAATTTTATGTCTTGTAATTTCAACCTTTATCAAGGTCCTTACCCTGGTGAGGTTAAATTTTTCAAATGCCTTATTTCCCTTAGGGATGGAGTTTATGTTTCATAGATTAGACACCTTCACACTCAATGAGCCTTTATTTTTTTCAATAATCATTAGAAATAAATAAGTACCTCTAGAGGGTGACAGATTCCACTCATGGGCAATATTTTTCACTATTATTCACTTCAGAAAGATAATGAGTATTGTTACTTACTTGCATCTGTCCACAAGCAGTATTATTAGACATTCTGCATTTCTTTCATGATGGGTACCACATATTAAAGAAGCTATATAAGTAATGGAGCAAATATTATATTATAGTTTGTTTGTTAACAAAGGACCAAGAATTCCCATGGATCACTTTGAAAATAATCTTGTTTGGAAAGATCAGCTATTTAAGATTTTTACAGTTCTTCAAGCCTCTCATATACTGGTTTACCAGTGCCTGAACTGGCTTTTCATCACATTTGGGAAATTGATCAAAACATTGCTAAATACTAAAAAGATACTTGTGGGGGACATTCCATAATTCTGTTGAAAATTTGAGAATGGACAGTGATTGCAAAAGAAAAATGCTAACTGAACATAAAAGTGAAATGTTGCCATCACATTTTACTAATGGTCAATCTCATCTGACATGATAGTTCTCCTCAGTTAGTTTAGGGTCTAATCTGTTAAGCAATATTAGAAACTGCTAAGTGCATAGTTGAAGACTTGAATAAATATTTGCTTATTATTCTGATCTAAGACATACAAGTGGTACATAGAGTGATGTCTCAGTATGTCAACTTTGTTATAACACATTCAGAGAAAAACTAAGCAGTAGATTGCAAATAGAAATTTCCTTTAGGAAATGTGAAAATGTTGTGAAATAGTTTCCTCAGCACAGAGTTAATTGATATATCTTCATTTTCTCCCATTTCCTTTAGAATAAAATCTGCTTGTAGGAATTGTTTTACTTTATACGCAAGAGTCAATGGATGAAATACAGGAACAGTCTCAAGAACGGATAACAAAACTGGACTTTTCAAAGGTAAGAATCATGATGCTTTCCCAGTAATTCATTAATTCATGCTTTCATATTGGCCCAAGACATCTTATAAGTGCCCAGTGTCAGAAAAAGCTGAATGCATTTTTCTTCTTAATTTCTCTAGTTGTATGAATGGAACATTCTCAAGACAGAAAAAAAAATAGACTGAACTAAAAATTCACTTTTTGAATTAGTGGTTTAAGTACACAGCTGACAGAAGGTAAGAAGAAGCAGTTCTATCAACATCTGATTTTTTTTAAAGATATTTGAGGATGTCAATGTTACGTAACACTTCTTTCTTCATCCTACACTGAAGTTTTAAAGAAAAAGCATTTTTAATATTTCTCTTACCAGTACTCTGCAATGGGTATTATGTGGTGCTAGATGCTTCTTGCAGCTCAGATTGCCTTTGTTCTGCCATGAAGCACAAACAATTGGAAACATTAACTCAGTCATAATACTCCAGACGTAGCATAGTTGAAGAGTGAACCCTGATTCTATAATTTTTTTTTTAGAGTAGCGTAATCCATTTTCTGGAGATCTGGACAGTTGTGGTGGTATTGCTTATAAAAACTTGTAAGGACTTAGATGTGTTTACAGGTGAATTAATGGTGAATTTCAAATTATTGATTGTGGTTAAAGGAGCCAGCATGATAATCTGTGGGGTTTTTATTATTTTTATTTCCAGCAGCAAAACAAACGAAACAACTTGCTGGTTTTACACTACATCTGTTTGTCTCAAATTAAGGTTTTCAGTTGTAAAACAGCCTACTCACTCTCAGAGGGATTCCTGCTGTGGGCAGGAAGGAAAGAAAACCTCGATGAGTTGAAGCCAAGTTGCTGTTAATTTGCTCAAAGTTGCAGAGACAAACTGTGGTTCAAATGCTCAATTTCTTTTCAAGTGAATATTTCATCACAAAATATATGACCTTTAAAAATACTATTGAAATATTGTCTCTTTATAAGTGGAAATAACTATATGCTATGTTTATGTGATCATTACTCCCTTTCCACACATTTCAAATGTTTCAAGATTCTCTCATGCTGTTTACTTCATCTGTTCAGGCAGTGGATGATATATGAGATTCTTAAAAATAATGGAATTCTCTGATTTTTTTTCCCCGAAGGAAATGTGGTTTCGTGAAACTATTATCTGAATTGATTCAACAAACATTAAATTTTGTTTAAATTCCTTAACCAAATATAAATTACAAGGCTGAATAATGAGACTATGTTTGTTTTCAGCAGTACTACACCAAGGCAGGATTATAACCACATCAGAAAAGTGGGAAAATTTCCTGCTCAGGTAGATTTCACTGGTGTTTTCTGTCCCAGTGTTAATCATTTGTCCCACTAATATGGAATATTAATATGGAAGATTTTTTTTTCATCTTAGTACCTTAGGAGAGCTATTTCCCCAGTCTTCTTATGTCCAGATCTTTCTCAAGAAGCCAAAAAGTCAAAGGCATTATTCTTGTATTCTTGCTTCGTGTCTTTCAGTGCCTCAGACTTGGTGGATATGCACAAGGTTACTTTCTTGGAGGCGCATAGCTGGCTTGACACACTCTGTGCCAGATCAGCTGTGTGGTGATAATGCCTTGTGGAGTTAAAAATCAGATTGGACACTAGTTGTACTTGCCTGGTCCGTTGCACATGGTCCATATATTGTTTTCTGTGCCTGTCCTTCAGGTGACACTTCCCCTGCCAACCCATCACTGTGACTGCATTACATCACTCATGGATTTGCTCATGATCCTGGAGGCACATTTTAGTGTCTTGAATGCTTCTTCAGATAAATAAAATCATGCCCTATATTTTAATTTCATAAGTTTTTGATCAAATTCTTCCTTTTTTTTTTTTTTTTTATGCTGACTAAATGAAGGGAAAAAAGGAAAATACTTATATAAGCACATCAGTTTTAATCAGCTTCACTTAACATAATACAAGATTCTGATTTTGGTTTACTGGTTAGTTATATAAGCAAAATCAACAAGTTAATTTTTACATTAAATTTTGAATGCTACATAAGGGAAATATTGTAGGTAGACTTATAGACTCTCATTTTATATGTTTCAACTACTGATGAAAAGGAGCTTACAAAGTTAAAGAGACCATAAACACATATATACTACATTAAAATAATTTTAGATGTGAAAAATGATCTTATATTGTATAACTGAAATTCTTTTTCAGAGGTTACCCGTAAATGGAATGAGGCCAAATCCAGCCAAAATAATAAGATGTAGCAAAATAATCAAAAGCAGTATAATATTTATACATCAAGGAAGCAAATTAGGGGTCCAACATTTTCTAAATTCTTATATGTGTCAGATCTCTTATATGGTGATATGTAATTATATTTGCCATATAGTATGTTGCAATATGTTTCCATTGCTAGATTATTTCTATGTTTACTTTTTAGTGGTAAAAACTGGAGATATTTTATTGACATTTAGGTGAAATATGTATCTGTTTAATATCAGACAAAATTCCTTTCTTGTTCATTTTTTCTGAAGAAGAACCTGTGATTCTGAATAGTATTTGCTCACTATGATTATAAGTACAAGCACAAACAGACTGAAAGCCCCAAAACAATACAATAAGAGAAGCAAAAATATCTTATCCACTGTGGGAAGGGATCAATTAACTATATAATATCTAATATCTAAACAAGATTTGCCAAAAATGTTATCATTAGCAAGAGGAAAGGAAAAGGCCATAGATCCCTTGACTCTTGCATACTCTGTTCCTATTTTTATCCTAATCTTGACTGACGTTTTGTCTTGAGCTACAATTTATAAAATTATCATTTATTCCTGCCAATGTTCTTGACAAAGTAAGGAAACTCAGAATTTCCCCTTTTCAGATTATCAGGGACAATAAGTCAGTAAAGCCTTCTGGCAGCAGTCCAGCAGGTCTTCCCACAAGACCTTCCTTTCTGGCTGACTCTATTTTGCCACTGATTTGTGCAAGGAAAAACACATGTCCTGCTTTACTTCCTTCAATGTCAAGCAATGAAAAGATTCTTTATACTGCTAGACATGGTAACTTTTCTGACTGACAAGAAGGGACCTACAACAGCTCAAATAACAAAGATGCTCAGTTTCAAAATGCAGAATACTTTGGGTAGTTGAAATATAATTGCTCAACCTAATCTTCCATCTTCTAACTCATTCTTCCATGGAAGTGGATAAAGTGGCTGTCTTGACACGGTATCTTATAATCAATTTTACAGCTGCATGGTTCATGTGGGTTAGACTTCACTTCAAGTACCTTTATATTAAATGTCTACTAACTCCACTGTATGCATATAAGGAAGAATTTGCTATATGATAGACTTCAACATGGGCTGTTTTGAAGGACAGCACCTCAGATAAAAAGGAAGATTAAAATTAGCCTTGTGATAGGTAATAAGTGAGTCAAAGATAACAAAATTTTTCTACAGAACAAATTTCCTGAAATTTCCTTGCTTTAAGTTTTTGTCAGCAGTGCAAACAGCTGGGTAACCTTTCTAAGGTTTTTTTTTCAATTTAAATGATATAGGCTGCTGCTCTCCAAACAAAGGAAACATTAAGAAACCTTCTCTATGCTTATGAGGAATCCAGTTATCTTTCAAGAAGCATAAATTAACTGAGACACAAAAGTTACTTTAAAGCAATCTTAATCTCACTGTATAACACAGTCAAATAAATTACAGAAATTTTCCTCCTCAGCACTCATAAAGCAAATCTACATTTGACTTGTGCTTCTCTATTTGCTGTAATTTTGCAAAGTAAAATGTGATATTTAAATATCCAAAGGCAACAAATGCATAATTATCATTATTTTCCTAAAGGACTACAAAAAGGAAGAGCAAGAAATAAGTCCTTTATGATAAGAAATGTAAAGGACAATGCACTTAACTGAATGTAAGCCAGTGCAAATTAAATAAAGACTAATACAGGTGAAAATTAAAATAGTTAGATGAAAGTAGTAATTGGTAAGTGCTTAGTCACCTAATAATACTAGAAAATGTGTTTCCTGCAATTCAACAAACTGATATAATTTTTCAAAAATCTCAAGGCAAAACTGGAGTATAAAAACATTCATCAGTTTAATAACAATAAAGAAGAGCCAGAATATCTAGACTAATAATAACAAGTTGTTCTTGAAAGTTTTATCTCAGAACCAGGAGAAGAGTGTGACATAATGGCAAAATATATGCATAACTAAGTTATTAAAAATGAGGAAAGAAAAGAAAAAACTCCAACACAATAAGATAAGAGAATGCACTTGGAAGTCTGAACCACAATATCTCATCACGAATGTATTATCATGAGTCCCCATGGAAAATATATAAACTAAAAAAGTGTAAAGACATCTGCTATAAGGTTTGTTAAAAATCTGATAGTGAAAAGCAATTTTCTACAAAAGTACTGGGTTTGGGTTTTTTAATAAAAATATTTTTTTTAAAAAATATTCCTAACATCACTAAAAAAACATTGCTTTAATTTACTTTTTGTATTCAGGTCTAGTATTTATTTTCTTGTGTACTCTGTCTCCAAAAATACAATAGATATTGAGTTTATTTCTTGAACAGAAGGTTTAGGTCCATTTCCCCATCAGTTTTTTGAATATTTTTAATGTTTATAAAAGGTCTGTTAAAGAAGTAAATTTTAATCTGTGTCCTTATGGTTTACAGTTTACTCATTACCAAAATTTAATCCTTGCATAAAAACCCCATTATATTTTTCTGAAGGAACAAATTTGAAATGTCCAAGATCAAGACCTCACCTAGCACAGTATCCCAGAGCAGGAGTTCCTTTTTGGAGTATCAGCCATGACATTTACCTCCAATGCCAAGTACAGCTGTCACAATGACAGACCAGGAGTTTGATAAAAACTCAATAAAGTGGGAGCAGTAACGCCTATATTTTTATTTTTGAGGTAGGTTGAATTCCCATTTGCTTGGTGTTGGATTCTCAAGTCCAGACATAAATTTAAGAAAGCTGTGTTTGATCAAGATCCCTGTAAAACCATAAATGATAATGAAAATCATACTCTTGGAATGCATCATATTGTGGGATTTATGTCATCTTATTTAGAATAAACTTCATAAAGAACACATAATGCACAGGTGGACCAAACCAGTTATTTTCTTTGGAGCTTTTCCCAAACATTTACTTTTGTTTGGGCAACTTGTGTTCAACTCTTTTTCTTACTAGAATCAAACTCCTGACAAATAAACTAGTAAAGTAACTGGATTCAGTAGACAAATAGTCCAGAACCAAAAATGTACTAAATCTTTGAGGCTTTGCATAATTTCACCTGATATTACATGCAACAGTCCAGATACTGAAGCATTAAGGCATTTTTATGGATTTTTGTGTCATTGAAAAGCTAAGTTGCTGGGGAAAAAAAACCAACCTCCCCAAAAAATATAATAAAATTATCGCACAAACAAAAACCAACCAACCAAACAAAAAAACTAAAAAAAGCCAAACACAAATCAAACCAAACAAATCCAAGCTACAACTACTTTCTAAGTACTGTTAAACTGTTACATCATGTCAATAAAGTTCTCTTACTGTGGTTACATATCTTTATTATGTCTGGCAAAGGACATTTTCTCACAGAGAGCTGACAGAAATATGGTTCTGCCATTTTAGTCTACACGATAGGTTTCTGCTCCTACAGCTAAATCAGTCTCAAATGACACCACATCTATCCCAACTGACATGGATGTTCTTGCAGAAGTCTGCAGCATAAGTATACCATCAAACAAAGGAAAAACATTTTCCCTCACATTGCCAAATAGGTAAGTACATAAAGAACTTATGTGGAAAAAAAAAAAATTAGCAGAAGTATGAGCAGCTCTGTACAATATTAGTCATTACCATAAACATATCTTAATATGTTTACCTTGAGGAGGAAAATAAAGTGTTCTAAGAGACAAAGTGAGAAAAACAGGTTAACCAATCATTTCTCAAAATGTAGGTGTTCTGTGTAATAGCCACATGCATAATTCGATATTTTTCTTAAGAGAAATTAATTGTTATTGTAAAATCATTGTATTCATGTGTGGTGGAAATGTATGAAACTCTATAAGAAGGAAATTTTCATAAAGAAAGTATCATTTTAACCTAGAAACAGAAACCAACTAACATCAAAGAAGAAAATTAGAAAAATATAAGTATATCCTTCTGAGAGGACATAACATAGCAAAAGAATACCTTCAGATCTGTAACACCAAAGGTGTCATTTCTGCAAAGCAAATTTTGTGAGTGAAGGGGAAATTGAAGGCACACATCCAACCCCTTTGTCTGATATATGTAGTCAGACTCAGCAGTCCAAAATCAACAGACTGTATTAAACCCAAAAAATATGATCATGAGAACAAAAATGCAATTTCTGGAGCTAAACCTAACACACAATTTTGAGAGTAGCAATCTTGATCAAATAAAAAAAAAAAAAAAGGTCTTGGCTTTTTGTGTGGGAAGAGAAGTCAGAACTTTATACTACCGGTTTGTTACTGTCCTAAACCTGTCTATATAATAGCATTCCATTACTAGGGTTCTGATGCAGGAGTCATGCACTGATGCTCTGTTTAGACATTGCCAAGGATTATATTGTTTTAGTATGTGTAACAATGCAATAAAGTCCAAGTGTTTTTAACTATCCATGCATTTACATGCCAAATGCTTGATGTGAAGACAGAATTACATGTGTACAAATTCCCAAGCTGTATGGGTCTGCTTAGCATTTCATGCACACATATTGGGAAAATATATTTTGCGTGAGTTTTTTAAAATATTTGCTATATAGGTTTGTTTTTTTTTTTTTCCCTATGCTAATTTTTCCCTTTCTCTTTTATAACTCTTAAAAATTAGTAGTGAATTGTTGTGGCTAGATTATGTTTTATACTCATCTGCTGTTGAGAGAAGGGAAAACGTTTTGGCAACTCTCCTAGGAATCAGAGATGCAATAGAGCCACAATTCCTTCCTTTTGCCAGTGACACCTCCCTCCCCACTTTATATTCTCATGCCCTGGGACTCCTGTAGCTCAGTCACCCCCTCTCAGGTAGTACAGTCCATCCCAGGAATGAGCTGAAACACACTTGTCTGTCCAATGTTGACCACACCACATAGCTGTGAGGAATCAGGCTGGTAGACCTCAGCTGAGAAGCCACAATAGATACATGCAACCATTCTATACCCATTGCCAGCTGAGATGTAATGATTGGGACAATTACAAAGGATTTATTTTGTTTTGTCAGGTTTTATTTCCTGGAATTTTCTATTTGGATTTTTATTTTTGGGTAGGTGAGGAGTGGGACACGGATAATTTAGAAACAGAATTCTCCTTTATCATGCAAATGGCTGCCTCTTGTATTTGATAGGAGGCAATCATATGGGGAAGCTTGAATTCTGAACATGAGCTCTGATTGTTTATCTTCTTGTTAACTTAAATTAATGGCTTTGATTTGGATTTTAAAAAATATTTGCAAACGTCATCTTTTGTAAAGATGGTGCTAGCTCCAAATTTTTCAGATACATACTAGCTGCTATTCTGGGGCCTTGCATGCAATGGTCAGTCTCTGGATCTCTTCTAGTTAAAAAGAGAAACAGAGCCATTGATTTTATATTACTTTCTTTATGGCACAGGAAAGGTTTATAATTTTATATTTTAATCTGCTTGCATCAGAATTCATTATTACTTTCTTACTTCCATTCAAAAACTTATGTGAAAATCTGTAGCTTTCCTCATAGAAGTTCTATATGAATATCTGATTTTACTACATCCAGAAGAATTTCACATTTACTGTAGTATATGCCTAATTATATGCTTATACAGAGTTCCTAAGGCTATTTCAGGTAGACTTTTCATCAGCTAAAAGTATGTCAATTGAGAAATCCCTCTGCTGAGGTCATAGGTCTCAAATTAGTTCATTTAAGGCCAGCACAGTGTAAAGTATTTGAATTAAGATGACCTCAGTTACAGTTTTCTATGTTAAAGCCTTTTTAGTTAATGTTCCCTAGGTCTTTTTCTTCCCTGCAGGACACAAACTGCCTCTATTTAAAGTCAGTAGAAATTGCTGATATTCTGCAGGGAGGAATAAGGTCTTGAGATGAAGAAGCTGGCATCATCACTAAGGATGCTTTTCTTTCAGAAATACCTGTTAAAAACAGCTTCTAAAGTGACTTAGGAGCACCAAGTGCCAGACTCTGTATTTGTAGTAACTCTTAAAATGTAGGTAAAGAGTCCAACAGCTGAGATATAACAGTGGGGAGACTTGTTCTGTTTTCACTTCTTTACCTCTTTTTAACTTAATATTGGTACTGGTAAGATGAAGGACAAGGTATGGAACTAAAACAGATATGAATTTATAGCATTCAGTTACAAATTGAGCATAACCTCCCATTAACTGAGATTACAGATGCAATGTCCCAAGATTATGTCCGAGGGAATTACCTGGACAAGATATATGTCTTGACTACTCCTCCCTTCTTGGATGCTCCTAGCTGTAATCTGTTGGTGGTTTGTTTCAGAAATGCTGTAGAGCTATGACCATTGATAAGCTCAGTTGTTCTGACAGGAGAATGGAGTTATAAATGGTGCTCAAGTTACCTTCAGCATAAGC
The DNA here is from genome assembly GCA_032173965.1 of Sitta carolinensis. Taxonomy (NCBI): domain Eukaryota; kingdom Metazoa; phylum Chordata; class Aves; order Passeriformes; family Sittidae; genus Sitta; species Sitta carolinensis. Next base: position 37,373,016 of record JAVUNC010000004.1, on the reverse strand, counting down.
TGTGTGTAGTCATTTGGATTTCATTTACCATGACCTACCAAAAGCTAAATGCAAATAAAGGAAGGACCACAATAAGTTCATTAGACTGGCATTTCAAACTCAGTGAGTTTGTTCTCACTGAGTGAACATTTAGTTAAGTAAGACATTACTGTGAGTTAGCAACCTCAGTGTACATTAATATTGTGTGTGTGAGCACTATTAATTATGCAAAAATTCTGATGAGGTTTTTGTTGTTCTTCAGCTTGGTAAGTTGTAGGCATAATATTAGGTGTTCTAAAGAGAAGAAAAAGTGCATGTGTAAGTCTTTTACATCACGGTTCAGTTAAGACCCTACCACACAAGGAAGATAGGTTGTGCCTTAAATTTGTTATAGGATATCTATTTATTTTTAATCACTTTGCATTATCTATGAAGACAATTTGAATGTTAAAAGCATAAGAATATTATTAGTAAAAGGCTTGTTTAAAATAATTTCTGTTAAAAGAATTATATAAAAGTTATAATTTAGAGTCTTACTTCTCAGGCAATGCTAGAGTTACTGAGGTACTGAGTTTCAGGTAGCCTCACTTTTAATTGCAGCAAGAGGTATAGAACTTAAGCATAAAAATAAGTATGAAATTCAAGTTTATCCTATAGTTATAATTGTGGTGTAGCTGAGAAACAGGGCTGTGCCTTTGTGCACACCTGATGCACTCAAGTCATTAACTCTTTGGGTGATCCAGAAACTCCCTGTGTATACATCTGCATAGAGGAGATAATGGAGTAATTTAGACAATAGACTGACTTGAGACAGTGATTGACTGAACTTCTAGCCACCCTTTCAATTAAGGGTTTGCCTAATTGGTGCAGAAGCTCTCCTAGTGGAAATTTGAGACTGCCCTGAAGATTTCCCCAGGAAACCCTGCAGTGCCAAGACCAATTTCTGTGCTTAAATGTGTTGATTAACAACCTGGGTGGAGAAATGTGCTATCTCAGAGACTCTCAGGAGGTTCCAGCCACAAAACTGATCAAATTGTATGTAGAAAAGTCCAATGGGGCAGTCTTTTGTAGACAGTTAAGAGAATTAGGAGATTTTTTGTCAGTAGCTTAAAATAATCTGTTGCAGTGGAGCTTGCTTATGTTGGGGTTGTCATACAGAAGCAGTGCCAGATGAACTGCAAGAATTGAGCAGAGTAGTGGGTTGAGGAGTTTCAGGCAATCCAGGTGAAGACATTTCTGCAAGGGTGGTTCTTGCAGAAATGGGGTGCCTATCTCTGTCTGGACAGCCACCTTTTGTTCAAGAGGTCTCATTCCCCACATAAGATTTACCCTGCGCTGAGATCCTGGTGAATAAGATTTTAGAAAATGGTCCATCTGTGAGTGTTTTTGCAACATAATCATCAAAAAGCTTGTGGCCTAGTCTAAACTCAGGGGAAGCAGTGTCACTTCCACAGCACAGTATACTCCAGCTACCTTTAGGCAGTTAAGAACATGTAATTCTTCTCTAAAACTGAGTGCTGTACTAACCATGCTGAGATGCAGGTGTGCTTAGGGCACTCAGGTTTGCCATTCACACTCAATAGTTGTGCTGTCTCCTGCATCCTGTGATGCAGCTATGATTACACAGATGCAAAAGCTCTTTCCCCCACCATCACCCTTTTCCTCTTTCCTCACCTCCATCTATGTCAGGGTTGGCAAACATGTCCTTGACATTCTCAGATTCAAGAAAAATCCCTCACCCAATAATGTTTCGTGCAAATATGACTAATTTAAAGTAAATACAAAACATTAAAAGTAATTTAGAGTGGAAAACAAAGGAAGCTTTATTGCACAATGTTAGTTAATTAATCCTGCAACATAAAGCAGGAAATAAATTGAGAAAATGAAAGCCACTCAGTAAAAAGGGAATATTCATTTGAAGTTCGACCTTTGTAAACTGCCAGTAGCACCCTAAGTTACCTAGTCCTGTCAATGCCATATCCTCCCTTGAACAGTGGCAGAACCAAGAGTGATTCAAATGAAAACTTCCACAGCAGAAGGAAACAGTTATCTTTCAGCTCCATCAGCTCTCCAGTGTGGTTCATTGCACAGGGCTGAGGTGAGAGCAGGTGTGAGAGGTAAGCATTGTTTCTGGCAGTGCTGGCATATGATAGCTTAAAGTACTTACAAACACAAACATCTCATACCCAATGTGGTTTTTTATAGACAAACCAAGGAATAATTCTAGAGTGTTTAAATGTCAATTTAATATCATATAATACAGAAAAAGGGGTTTATTCAGCAGCTGAGAACTATATCTGTAAAACTGAGTGATTTAACGTGTTCTTAACCAAAATATGAATATTGTTATAAAATAGAAAAACAAAATGTTTCAAAGCAAATCACAAAAAGACTGTATTTTTTACTTTAACTCTTACAGTTTTTCACAGAATCAGAATATTCTGAGTTGGAAGACATCCACAAGGATCATTAAGTTCAGCTGGCCGCACACAAGACCATCCCCAAGAGTCATACCTAAGAACGTCCAAATTCTTCTTGGATTCTGTCTGGTTTGGTACTCTGACCACTTTGTTGAGGAGCCTGTTCCAGGATCCTCTGGATGAAGAATCCAAATAAAAGCCGGGAAATCTATGTACCCAGTGATCCAGAGTAGATTCCTCTAAGGTCATAGAGAGTGTCTCAGTATAAACCTACACTAATTGTGTAAAGCTTAGAGAAAACAATATTTTCCATAGCAATTTTGTGCTCTAGAATGAGATACAAGAATTTCAGATAAACTGCTTACCAAAATACTCATATATAGAGAAAACATCTTAATGTATGCAGTGTATCTCTCATAAAACTAATCAAAAGCTGTCATATTCACAAGCAACACAAAGATGCACAAAATCCCCTCCAAGAATGATCATTGTCAGCTATGACTCTTATTATCTGAGATTCAGACTGATGACAAAGTATTTATTATCTAGTAAGGTCAGAAACTGCTTTATTTGCATGGCTAAGAAGCTTCTAAGAGCTATTTAGAGGTGAAATATAATTAAAATCAATTTAAAAACTCTATTTACTTCACCATGAACTTATATTAAAAGGATGATGTTATTGATTCAGAAAATAATGCTTTTACCTTGAAATCAGAATTCATCCAATGTCATATTTGAGACTCTGAATTTAGTATTTTGGGCAAGTGTGGAGTTGCATTAACTTTAAAATCTGAAATTATATCATCAGATAACCTTTTGTAAACATGAACTTGTCCTCTGTCTAAATAAAATTTAAATCTAGTGACCTGAACATTTACACCTATAATCCAAAGTATTTCCAAAACTATTTCTTATAGAAGGGTTTCTATAAAGCTTAAAATTGTAATTCTAAGTAGGTTAATTATATTAATAACTAAATTCTGTGGGTTTTTTTTCCATATGCACAATATTCTTTTTTTTTTTCCATTCAAAGTTAGTCTATTTTTCAGTCTATTTTGATCAGTTCTACTCTGTAAGAGGGAGAACAAGGAAGGTTCCCATATAAATGAAGAACTATTTAAATGATAGTAAAAAAATTATCAAATGTTAAAGTATATGATATATATGGATGGAATCTTAGGGAAATCTTTGTTGGACAAAGAACAAGAGAAGAAGACAGAAAGACAAGACAGACAGAAAAGAAAGACAGAAAGACAAGAAGAAGAAAGAAAGAAAGAAAGAAAGAAAGAGAAAGAAAGAAAAAAGAAAAGAAAGAAAGAAAAGAAAGAAAAAGAAAGAAAGAAAGAAAGAAAGAAAGAAAGAAAGAAAGAAGAAAAGAAAAAAGAAGAAAGAAAAGAAAGAAGAAAGAAGAAAGAAAGAAAAGAAAAGAAAGAAGAAAGAAAGAAAGAAAGAAAGAGAAAAAGTTGTCAATGTCTGCAATGAAACAAAGTTGTCTGGTATAAATGAAAACCAGCTGTGAGGACTGAAGAAGTCTCACGCAATCAAATACCTGAGGCACCAATGACAAACAGAAGTCAGTGAAGATAACTGTAAATTGAAGCATGGTATCAAAGCCAATCAAAGTTTTATAGATGGAATCAGAGCAGCCTGTTAAAGCTGTGGAATACATTCTTGGGACTACACAGATAGTTATATGAATACCTTAATGTAGTGACATTCAACAAAAGTAAATTGAGTGTTAGGCAAGGAATTGAGAGCAAGCTAGAATTTTTCTGTGCCAACAAGAAATTTTTCATGCCACTGTATCAACTCAACTTCCCCCCAGATTCCAGATCTTGATTAATGTGTTGATTTTTCACAGATTGCTTTGATTTTTTGATTTCAGAAATAATATAATAGGACTGGAGAAAGAAACATGTTAAAGTCACTTTCTAAAAAAGCAAAAAGGGATCTACAGGTCAGTCGGTCTCTCTCTGATCCCTGGGAGAGCTCTCCAAGGAGCAAGTTTCCTTAGAAATATTTCTGGTGACTTGGAATAACCCATATATATTTGCCTAAAGGTAACCTATTCTTTATAAGCCTCATTTACTTCTTGATGAGTTTCCTAGATCTGTGGATGTGATGGAAAATGCTTATTTTGGATTTGGCAGGGTTTTGAATCTCATCTGCCACAGTGTCTTTGTTGGGGCATTATGGTCCAGATGAATAGACCACCAGGTAAGTAAAGAATTGGATGCATGATCATGCTTAAAAGGTAGTGGCTCATAATTTACATGGAGACTGATTATATGTAGAGCTCCTCAGAAACTAAACATGGAATTTATAATTTTTACTATCTTTATCAATGACCTGTAGGACAAGATGAAGTGTGTCTTCATCAAGCTTGTAGATAACTTTGAGATGGGGTGTGCAGTTGATATGCTCAAGAACATGGCTGCAGTTGAGAGGCACCTAGAAAGGCAAGAGAAGTGGGATAACAAGATCCTTATGAAGTCCAACTATGACAGCTGCAAAGTCCTGTGCTTGAGGCACACTCACCCCCCACTGCCAGGGATCAGCCAGGGACTGACTGCCAGAAAACAGTTCTGCTGAAAGGACATGGTGGGCAGTAGGCCAAATATGTGTCATCTCTGTGCCCTGGCAGAAAAGCTCATTGCACACTGAGCTGTAGCAAAAAGGAGCATGGCCAGTAGATCAAGGAAGGGATTATTGTCCTCTATTTAGCAATTAGAGACTCCATCAGGAATGTTGCAATTGTCAGGGCCTTGGTACAAGAAGTGTTTATAAAGAAGATGGTAAAGGCTCTACGAGACATGGCTGAGGCTGCTTGGTTTGTGCAGCCTGGAAAAGAGGAGACAGAGGGGGAACCTCATCATGGTCTGCATCTTTCTCACAAGGGAAGGACAGGCACTCATCTCTTCTCTCCAGTGACCAGTGATAGGAGCAGTGATAGCATGGCATGAAATTGTGTCAAGGGAGGTTTAGGTTGGATATTAGAAAAAGATTCTTCATTCAGAAGGTGATTGGGCACTGGAACAGGCTCCCCAGAGAAGTGGTCAGATCACCAAGCCTGACAGAATTCAAGAAACATTTGGACAACACTTTCAGGTACTTATGATTCTTGGAATGCTCTTGTACAGGGCCAGGGCTGGATTTCTATGGTCTTTGTGGTTCCTTTGTTATGCTAGGTATTCTATGATTCTATAGTAAAGTAGAAAGAGTGCAGCAGAGTCCACAGCCCAGAGTCCAGCAGAAGGTAATCAAAATGATTGAGGGTGGAGCACTTAATCTGAGAGGAGATGAGACTTGTCCAGCCTGGTGAGAGAAAGTAGAAGCTTTCTATTATATAAGAGGCTACCAATAAGACAGAGCCAAGTTCCTTGACAGCATGAACAGAAGGAAAAGAATACACAATCATAATAAACTGAAACAAGGCACATTTGAGAGGATATAAGGAGAGGGATCTACTCTATGAGGGTAATTAAGCACTAGAACAGGATTCCCAGAGAGGCTATGGGATTCCTGTGTTTGGAAGTTTTCCAGACTCAAATAGACAGTGGAAATCAAGCAATCATATCTAAATTCAGTGTGCACTGTGCTTTGATTAGAGGCTGGCTAAATGACCTCCCAATGTCACTTTCAGCCTCAATAATGCAATGATCTTGTGTTCACATGTTTCTAGGACCCAAGTGATTTGTCAGAAATAAATAGTTCGTAGCTGAATTTATAGCAGATGGTGGTATTTGAATAAGCCTGCTATAGATTGTGATAGGAAACCCTTTATATAGAAAGCAGAGGCAATTAAAAGTGTAAAATGGAATGATGTGCTTCAGCAGAGATCTAGTACATTCCAATATGCAACAAATTAGATGATGGAAGCAGAAATGAGATTTATTAAATTGACATAACATATAATTTTCGAAGTTGTGAACATAAATTGCAGGACAGATTCCAAAATCAAAACAATTTTGTCAAAGCGAATAATTATTTGGGAAGGAGAAAAAAATCAATAAACATAAATGCAAGACTCTGCCTTTTAATTAGAATATTTCTTAATCCATCTGACTACCTAACTGCAAAAATGGAGTGAGAAACATCAGCAGAACACGCATCAAACATGTTTTGTAGTTTTAAGAGTATAGAGCAGCACAGTGAAATACATTAACCAAACCTGAAATATAGGTAGCAATATTTTTTGTCTTCTACTGGTAGTACATCTTCTTCTGGGTCTTTCACAGTCATCAAACTACAAGAAAGATGTGTGTAGAGAGACCCCATGTCATAAATTGTCAGAAATAATATAGAACCCTACTCACATGACCTGTGAAGAAGGTTTAAAAGAACTGTGGTTTTTTACTTTAGACAGGGAGACAGAAAAGAAACATGATACCACTTCTGAAATATGCAAAAGGGTCCTGCAAAGTGAAAAAAACCAATCTGCTTTCTATCTGTGTGGACGACAGGTCAAGAAGACATGAGCTGAAATTGCAGCATAAGAGCCTTGTGTGACATTAAGAAAACTTTCTGACTTCAGAAATAGCAAATCACTGAAATAGACTGATAATGAAAGTGGTAAGAGTCTGCATAAACTGTGGACTAGGAAACAGGCTAGACAGACCCCTGTCAGGAATACTAAAGGTACAATTGTTTCAGCCTGGGGATGGAGAGTTGGAACAGATGACCTCCAGAGAACTTTTCTAACCAAAGGCATAGAATCATAGCAAGAGTCAAAAAATGAAGTTTCTCTTCCTAAAAGAATGTATAATTTCACAGAAATGGAAAAGTTCAGACCATATGAAAAAAACTCCAAAAACTCATAGAGTTGCACTTTCCAGTTGTGATAAGCAGTTCAACACTTCTTAAGGTGATAAGCCCTAAAGATGAGACTTGGCTCAAGCATTTCACTATTTTGAAAAGCTGTAGCACAAATTAAAATAGAATGGATTGAAAGATAAAAGTTTGAAGGGAATGTATTTTAAAAAGGAGTGAATGACCAAACATATTTAAACGATGTGATCTCCGAAAGTCTGTGAGTCCTGTTTATTGAATAAGCATCTGCTTATTTCACAGAATCATTTAGGTGGGAAAAGACCTCTGAGATCATAATTTCCATCTGGAGAAGAACACAAGTCACTATCATAAAGGATATGGCCCCCCAGTAAAACTTCTGGTGTTCAGAAGTGTTGGAAATTCTCACTTGAACCGCTCTTCATTGATGTTTCACTATGCGATTTGACCCTTCAGAACAAACTCTAGAATCACATGCCATCATTTAAATACCCTTGGAAATGGATGGGTCCATCAGGAGACAGGAATATTGTAATGTACACTATAAGTTTCTTAGAGTTTGCACTCTATTTCACACAAAGCTTTTGTAAACACAAGAAGAGTCTTAGTAACACCCTTTCTGATAAAATTGGAGGGTGGAGTTCTGTTCAAGTGTTGGTAGTGTAACTATTATAGAGCAGCTGAGATGTAAAAGTTAGACCCACTGCTGGTGACAATCAACATTTACACTCACTTCAGTGGTAATCTGCCGATTTATTATATTTCACTATCAGGTCAGCAATGCCATGTGTCCAAAGAAATGAATCCATTTTTAAAATTGAAAGGCAAAATGCCAATAGGCATTTAGTTTTCTAATTTGTTTAGAAAACTTATTTTTAAAAATCAGTTTATTTATTTATCTCTCTAAATAATAGTCTTATTAATATTATATTTTTTTCAAGATAACCTATTAAAAATATTTCTCTTCTTAATAGGGTATCTTTTTAGGAAAATTTGTACTAGAAATTCTAGAACAGTATAATTTCAAAGTGGAAATGGCAGGTATTGTTTTAGCCAGTATGGTGATCCAGAAAATTTTAAGGATTAGGAGTTCTGTATAGAAACAATTATTCTGCCTTTGAGAGGAAGGGCTAGAATTAGTTGTTCTTTGCATTTGGAAAGTGAGAAGTGGAAGGAGATCTCTGGGGCAATGAACATATTCACCAGTGCTGAAAATGAGAAGCATTCCTTGTTGCTGAGGGACAGGAGGCATAGCAGCTGTAACTCTCCCTTAAGCTAATGACTGTGGTCCCACAATCTTTGATTATTCTTTCAATAAGAATAACAAGAGTGATTTGCTGAAGTTGTGGCATAGGCATAGGTTGCAGGGGACCACAGTGATTTTATCAGACTTCAGCCAGGCATAGGACTCCCTATAGGCATAGGCATCTTTTGGATTCAAAAACCTCACACATTTCCCTCTTATAGTCTTTGCCTAAGGATCCTAATCAGGGCATTTTCATTATTATTGTTTTAGGCCTCAATCATAAAAGCCTAATGTTTTAACAACACACTATAAAAAAAATTGAAGAGGTTTACCTATGTGCAGTTGTGCATAACAGCTTGCAAAATGAGACCTTCAGCAAGAGTTCCAAAATCATCTGAGGAAATTAGAAGCTGTCCCTTCAAGTGTCCTTGAAAATGACAGTCTCAACCTAGACCTCTGTAGTCATGGTAGTTTGTTCAGTCTATTTCCATGTGAATATCAAAGAGGCAATTTAGAAGCCTAATTTTTACCCTCCCTTTACTGTCAAAAAGGAATTAGACCATATGAAGTCATCAAGGACTATCTGAGGATTTGCTGTAACACTCATCACCATGGTATCTAAGTGCTTCCTGAAAAGACCTATTAATCATTGTGACTAAGCGTTCCCTCCTACCTGATCTGTCAGCTGAACGGCTGTTACTTGGGTTTCTGATTTATGATTTATGTCCTCATGATTTAGCTTAAACATGGGCATCAAGTAGGACACTGGATAAATTCTCTTTTTTTGAAATTAGCACAGGAAAAGACTCATTTAACAGATGAATCTGTTTCTCCTAGGGTGATAGGATAAGTTTAGGCAAAGAGTATAGATTTTTGCAGCAAAACTGGGAATTTCAAAATTAGGCTGGAGTTTGTGGGAACCAGGCCATCCCTCTTACTGTCCTGGAAAATTTATAAGTTACAAGAATTTAGGTAGAATAATAATTAACATATCGCAGGGTGAAAAAATAGAATTTTGGGGGTTTTAAAATGTGAGTTTAAGGGGCAAAGATGGAGGAATCTGGTTGTGTCCCTGTCCCTGTCTTTGTCTCCTGTTCTCCATCTTCTGTTGTGATGGTGGCACTTTTTAATTGGTTTAGAGTAAAGGTACACTGTTCAACATGGTCAATAGGTATTGGAGAGTTATTGTAAATAAAACATACGTAGTTTTTAGTATAAAAGATAATGTCGTCCCAAGGGTGGAGGGAGTTTGTCACAACCTGGTCTGCAACAAAGATCTCAGCAGGCCAGAACCACAAATGTAAGATAACAAAGAATAAACAAGTCCTTGAACAAGAGAACAGACGATCTCGACCTCTTCTTCAGATGCTGGGCTGGGGGAAAACATAAACTATCACAGAGACAGGGACAAGTCAAAGTCAGGTGAAACAACAAACAAAAACCATTCTTTCTAAAAACCTGACAGAGTTAACTCAGGAAATTGCATTAATTGAGTAACAAGTGCATTTTCTGACAAAACAATTTTCATCAAACAGTATTATGTTTTGTAGAAAAATTAAGGTACAGATTATGAAAAGTTTCTCAAATGCCATTGGAAATTCGCATCGTAACTTCTATCATGCTGTCTTAAAATTTAGTCTGTTGGTCAGTCTTGTGGAATGTAGCATACACAGGTTAGTATGATAGCCTGATTACAAGGCTTTCAGATACAGCATAGACACTTTCTGTCTGTTATGATAATATGCTCAAAATTGTTGATTATAGTGATAATTTTGGGGTTTAGTTTACCAAAAACAATCTAATATTATTGCAAATTGTATGACTGAGTTTTCCAAATGATTCAAAATTTCAAAATGTTTTGGTCTTTTTCTTCTTATTATGTGGATATACAGAAATGTTCTAATAGGAAAAGTTCAACATTTGAAAAGAAAAACTATTAAATCACCCTTATTTTTCTTATTTTTCATCTGATTTCTCTGGGAATTTAGCCTTTCATACCAGTTAATGAATTCAAGGAAAATGGCAGTTTGTTGTGCTTGCTTACAGTTAATCTTAAAGTGGTATTACTATTGGTTCCTTTACTTCAACTTGAAGTAGAAGCAGCATTCAGAATTACCCCATTGTCCTCAGTAAATAAAACTTAATGTCACATCATTACAAGAAAATCAAGAAATTGCCAATAAGGACTGATTTTTTTCCTCTTTTCTGTCCTTTATTATGAACCCTTCAGTTCTTGCTGTACTCCACCAGCTTCACTCCTCTCTCTTCTCCTATAGATAAATTTTGTCCTTAAAAACAGAAATGTGTTTTATAATTTCATTCTGTGTTTTGGCTCTATGTCATCAACAAGGTGAGTTGTTTGGGAGGGATGGGGAGGGGAAAGGCAATTATTTTACAATTCTTTTAAATAAATGCTTGCATAAAGCACACTGTGATTTTAGAAGTACGCTTGATAATATGGTATTTTAAAAACTTTTAAATTAGGATATTTTTTTTTAAAAAGAGGCAAATCACAGCTAAGCAAAACCTTATCACAAGTATATTGTCCAGAACAGAGATCCAGTTTGGCTAGCTCAAGACAGTTAACTGAAAAAAAAAGTACCTCTCAGAGCCTGTCTGTTTCTCTAGAAACTCCACCAAACAGATCATGTTTTTTTCAGTAACCTGACAGTCATTAGGGTGATCTCATGTAACATTTTGACTGTCCTTATCTACATGCTGCTTCTTTTCCACATTCTCCTTTTTTAGAACTGACGTTGTTGGTTAGGCCTTTAGAGCTTCTCTTTAACTGATGCTTCTCTGAAGACACTCAGCTTTAAATGATTTGGTTTCAGAAATGTAGTTTAAAATTGCCTCCAATTAATGCTTTATACTATTCTTTAAGCTTAAGTGAAGGTTCTTAAATGAATCCAGGGTACATCTTCCACTGACTTTTACACTTCACTAGCATAAAATTTTAAGCCTTCATCTTCTCATTGTATACCTACTCATAATCTTTATTAATCCTTATTCTGTATTTTATTTATGCATTAAAGAGTGTTCTCCATCTCTAAAAATGTACATATTAAATTCTGTATTATTCTGATGAAAGAACAAAAAAGTGTTCTTTAATGCTGAGAAATGAGTGGGGGTTTTATCATATTACTAATTTTCAGTTTAACTCTTTTTGTTTGTTACCTATTTTTCTATCTATGTAAAAGCATAAATGAAAACACACATTATGTACTAGAGGTTATGAAACCTTGTTTCATCTGAACACCAATGAGGGTTAATTGCAGAAAAAGGCAGGGGTATAACTGAAGCACAAACATTTGGAACTGGCTAAAATCCCCCATATGTTAGATCATCACCTATCTTGCATCAGTTTTCCCCTTGTGAAACAAGGATTTCTGTGTTAGAAGAGCATGTCTAACCCAAGAATTTGGGAGTGCAGTGTAAGAGCAGTTACAGTTGTGTTAGCAGCATTAGTCTCCAAAATCTGCTGGGAAGAAGAGATGTCTACCAATATCTCCAAAAGTTTCTTTAATGGCCCAAGTAAATATCTTAAGCTTCCACTTTCTCTGAGGACTGATAATAAATATGTTTCAAACAAAATTTGGGGCAGAAATAAGGATTATGGTCTGAAAAAAAAGTTAATTTGTAGTGGGCAGATAAAGTTTGAATTTTAATAGAATTTTCTGCTGAGAAGCTTGGTTTCCATTTGGATCAGAAGCGAATAAGCTTGGAGCAATATGTTACAGGGCTTATTTTTAAGTTAAAGGAAGGAGAATGGGCACAAACTTTCAACTCCATACTCTGTCCATCTTCCATTGAGTCACTTTTCAAATATTGTCTAACTTTCCAACCTTCTTTCTGTCAGAATGTAGCAACATAGCTGCTCTTCCAATGCCAGTGTGCTGGTTGGCTGTATCAGTGAGTACTTACAAGCCCCAGAAGAGCTCAACTTGTAGGATCATTTAACATTCCTTGGCACTGATGTCTAATTAGAGAGTGTTCAAACTCTTTCAACTGTTAGTCTCTCACAGTTACTTGCATCACCTTTTCAAACTTTTCAACATTTATTTTTATTTTTAGAAATGCTTAATCCCCTTTTTAATAGAAGAGAGTGAAGAGGATTAAGCCAACTAGCAGTGAATTGAATACTAAACAATCTGAGGAAAGATGTTCTGACAGCAGCCTGCACAGAGACTTTCAGGAAGGCAGTTGCAAAACAGGCAGAAAGACAGAGGACATTTTAAATATATGTGTTTCTTACAAACGACTGTCAATGCCTAGGCATACGAAAAGATTACAGATTCAGGTTAAAACAGATGTTCACATGAAATATGTGGGAAATAAAAAGGAAAGATCTGGAAAATAAAATTATTAGGGATTGATTGAGAGGTAGGAATATACCTTCCTGCATATGACAAATGTACAGCTAGTCAGCATCCTGCACAGACAACCATCAATTAATTGCTATGCAGAGTGCCAACAGCAGGCTTCCACTTCAGATGTGCCTTTAAAACAAGGGAGAGATATGTGAGAAACTACTTGCAGAAAAATTTGCCATCAATTACTTAAGAAGGGATAATTAGGGTTAAAAAGAAGCTTTGTAATCTATCTGACATTTTCTTTCAGTAGGGCCAAACTCAAGGGCTTTTGCTTCTTTGGAGACTGAATCCTATTTTGTGGTGTAGACATATTAGGTCTCATAAAGATCAGTTCTTTGGCAGACCTACATTTGCTTCAGAATGTAATTCATCCAACTTTTACGTAGTGATTATTTAGACAATGTAGAGATATTACAATAAATTATGTGCCACAGTTTACCAAAAATATCCTCATAGGCAGGATAACCACAAAGGCAAGGCAATAGTCATCTCTGTTAATAGATACATATTGAAGATTTTAGGTGCTTGAATCACAGACATACAGCCTGACTCTAAACCAGTCAGTTTTCCCGAGGGCTTATGGGAGATGCATGATCTAGATAACAATTTATACATTTACATACTTGGTTTGGATTATGTTTTTTCTAATGCAGAAAACTATTAAATAGTAAATAACAGGTAGACAAAGAAGCTTTTTAAAATTTAGTATTTGGTTGGCAAATATTTCAGAGGTTCTAAGATTCTGTAAGTAGTTATTTTTCCGTGTTTCTGAGTTTTCTGCAATGAAAAGCTTTGGAGCAATAGTATATGGTTTGTTTTGTTTAAGTCAGCTTTGTCCTTTGGGCATCAAAATTATTTCCTTGAAGCAGATCTTCAGTTGCCAGTGGTCTGTAAAAGTGGGCCAGGTTCCTTTGCACCATATGGGATTGTTGAGTGAGATTCTCTGAATTTTGTGCAGCCTGAAGAGAGCATTAAGGAGGCCAAGAAGCCCAGGGCTCACCTTGCGGCTGAATATGCAAAGAATGGTAATGAGTATGAAAGCTCCTTTAGCTCAATGACATTCAAAGTCCTTGCTCTCACAACGCCTGACCACTGGAGTTACTGGAATGGAAAAGACTGTTCTGTCATTTAATCAGTGCTTTCCACTCATTGGGATTCAGCCCCAGTCTCTAGTGGCAACTGTGCAAGGATTTCTACAGCTTAAGGGCTGCAATAGCTCACTTAACCATAAAAAGGGGTGGGACAGATGAAGAAGATTAAGAAATGCACTGGTTTGTGGAGGTTTGCTCATTTGCATATGTTTTCATCTCCCAGTGGATGGGCTGACATTCTGGCACTCATGCTTTTCCCCTCAAACAGCAGCACTTGTTTGTCACAGAAAGCCCCAAGATACATCTCCTGTATTTGTCCTAGAAACATACATTATGCCACAGAGAACAATAAACAGTATTGATTGTTTCCTATCATACTTGGGTGACCCTGACTACATTTTAATAATTTTTAAGATTTGTGTTGCTTAGGCAGTATCCAGGAGGCTGTTGGACTTGTGGCTCAGCTTCTGAACACATTGTGTCTCCTTAAGAATGAGATTTATATTGGCTGCATCCCAGAGGTGAATATAATGACCTCTTTCACCTTGTCAAAAGGGCAGCCTTGTCAAACTCGCAGTAGTCAATATCCTACAGTGCATCCATTTAGCACAAGAGCACAGCCCAAACTGGGACCTAGGAGTGCAGGTACTCAAATGCATAGGTCTGACAAAGACAAATAGCACAGGGATGCACTAACCGAGCAAGGACAAAGGGACGCCTTGCCTCCACTGTTTGAGAAATTGAAGCCCACTTAGATTTCTCCTCCATGCATTTTATGATGTGAGAAAAGGATTAATTTTTTTAAGCTCCTGATTTTAAAATGTAAGATGGAGAGGAATGTAAAATGTAGAGTAATACTTCTGCTCAATCCCACATATTTTTTTTCATTATTTTTTCTTTTGACTTCCTTTATTTATTTATTTATTTATTTATTATATTTATTTATTGCCTGGAACTTTATCCTTTTCATATAGGTAGATTTGTGGGGGCTTTTAATAGCTTCTGACTCTTAGAGAAGCATGATAACAAGCAGTGGTCACATAAAAAATGTCAGATCTGATCTTTTTATTGACTCTTCTGACCAAATAAGTTATGTTGAAATTTGGTTGTGTAAAAAATTGTAACACAGAATGCATTTCACAGGATGAGACTTAATAAATCTAGGACTACATTTGAACTTAAAAAAAATGGAAAATAATGTTGGGTAACACCTGAAAAGAACAAAAATGTTTTAAATTGACATTTTAGTGACCTTTTTGTAAAACCATAAGTAAGTTTTGTAAATAATTCTGTTTTTTTCATAACTTAAGTTTGTGTTATGTGTGGCCCAATTACCCCTCTAAAAAAGCTCTGCTGTCCAAAAGTCTTTTTCTTTTCATTGTAAAGCTTTGCAGTGATCTCAAATCTATTTAGAATTAGGATTGTGTGCCCCCTTCAGATCATAGTTTTCTGACTATAACTTTAATGCAGATCACAACAAGCAAACTTAGCAGAGCAGTTAACAAAAGTCTGTATAAAATCACTACCGTTCCCCAATCCTACAAAGACTCAGCATGTAGCTAATATTAAGTCACATTGATTTCAACTGTACTACTAACAGTGTGAAAATTAAACACATTTATAGCCTTTGCAGGATCAGGGCTTCAGAGAGCTCACAAACTGGCCTTTGATGTCCATTTATAAATCCCCATTATAATTAACAGGAGTTTTACAGGCATGTCAATAGCAAAGTATATGTAGAGTGCATTCCTGCTAGCCAAATAGTCTGCAGATGGAGTCCCAAAATATTCATTGACTCCCTGCTGACAAGGAAATTATTTATTATTACTACCGACATGATACAGTACTAACCTTGAAAATTCATTATATTCTAATGAGGCCAAAGCCACTTAAACTAACAATTACTACCTCAAAATCTGTATTTATTTAAGGAATTATTACAGCTACTGTAGAACTAGAATTTTCAGAATTCTTTTGTTATGTCCCATAATGGAGAAGATAAAGCTTTCTAGAAACCAGAACAATATTTAGCACACTGAGCTGTGTTCCATTTTCTACAGTAGGAAGTCAGCATCAAACTACACCATGGGACAGAAGGGCACATGGAAAAGAAAGAGGAAGTATTTTAACAAGGGAAGGAAGGGTCAGCAGGTGCTTCAGCAGGAAGACCAGTCCCCCTACATTTTGTGTCAATGGAAGAGCAATCAGATATGTTAGAGATTTGAGAAAAAAAATATTTCTATTACAAGTATTTTTCGAAGTAATTATGGAATCTGCAGGGGTACGTACTGGAAAACAAGTTACTTTTTGCTTTCTCTTTTATTTACGTTATTTACCCCATGGCCTTGATCTATTTCTGAGCTAGGGGGAAGAAAGAAAGACACAGAGGTGGGAAATATCTTCCTTCATTGATTTTAAAAGGCAGCAGAAGTTGAATCTGTATATGTGGGGTGAACTGTTGAGGACAGTGCAGGTATAATGATTAAAGCACATAACAACTACTTCACTTTTGTAACTAAAGAATTTGAAAAGACAAAAAAAAATTATTTATTTAAGCAAAGGGAGTGGTAATATTGAGGAAAGGGATTTGGGAGGAGGTAATATGTATGTATATCTAAGGTACTATGCAAAAACTCAAGTTCAGAGTCTAATTCTTATGCTTTGAAAGGGTCACAGCATAGCACACAGAATAAACATATGTCTTAGGTACATGGGAAAACATATAATTTATAAAACAACTAATAAAAATCTTATTTTACTGGTTCTTTGCCTCGGTCTTCACAGACCTTTGCAAACGTTTTGTATTTCATCTCATACCAATCTGTCTTAACCCAAGAGGATATCAAATATTAATTATTTGGCTGAAAAATTGTTCCCCATGTGCCAAAAGATTTTGTTTTGTCTTTACACTGAATCTGGAGCAAGCTGATGTACATTTGCAAAAGCAACTTAGTTTTTCATACTAGCATACTTCAAATGTATGCAAAAAAAAAAACTTCAGTATGTTTCATTGAAGTATGACAAATTAACCAGAGAGAATCTGACCTATTCAGCAAATGTCGGGGCTGTGGGGGTTTATATTGTGTTAATAACAAACATGCAATACAGTCAAAAGTTCAAGTTTGGAATGAGAGTAAACAAATTTTGAATTTTGTGTCTGAGTCGCAAATTCACCAGCTGGTGTTTTCATGATAAATCAAGTGATATAGTGAGTGCTCTCAGGAGGTAGCATATATGCTTTTTGTTCATGACGTAGTATGAACAACTATTTAGGGTTCACCATAAACCTTTCTACGAAATGTTCTGGAGATTGGAATAAGTCTATTATACTGTTCACTAGCTGTAAATATGTGTTCAGTTTCTTCATCTTTTAGTATAATTACTGCTCCAGGGTTTTGTTGAAAGATCTATATGACCAGATTGCAAATAAAGACCTTCTCAAGGGAAATGTACACTCACACTCATTGACCTTCAAAGGAAGATTGTTATTCTCTTAAAACCTCTTTATTATCTTTAATTGAAACATAGGTAGAGTTTAGGAATTTCCCCTTCACTCCATGATTTACTCTTATTATAACCATTTTTTTTGGCAGGAAAAAAAAGCCTAGATGGGTTCACCTTGATTTTTGACATGAGAAACTTTAGAATTACTGAAGTCTTGAATAACTCCATATCTGGAAGAGCTATTCTGCTGCAGCAGAAACAGGTTCTTAAGAGTTAACATGTTAATGGATGCCAGAAGATCACCATATGTTATATTTTAATATACCCTTGAGTTTATAGTATTTTCTGAGATTCTCGTTGAAAAGTCAAACATCTTATGTCTGTACTTTAAACAAATTCAAGTAGCTACAATGGGAAAGGAAAAATATGAATTATCATTGTAAAACCTCTTGAAAAACCATATCCAGGAAACATGAATTTCAGGGAGGAATACCTAGCAAAATTGTGCTTTAGACATCTATCAAGGCAGACAAGACCAAAACAGTCAAAACATCTTTAGGAGGATGCTGGTGTTTTCAGGCCTGCACCAGGCACTGACAATGTGATATCAGGTTGCTCAATCCATCTGTCCTGGGTTTCTCCTTGCTAGCAAGGGAAAGCACCTCACTTCATTGACCCCACTTCCTCTTGATCGTGGCAGAAGAATTAGCATGTGTTATGGCTGGAAAAACTTGGCTTTATTGTCCTCCTCCAGCTGCAATGAAGCACAGGAGATATCCCTGGACATACCAAACACATAATTTATGTATTTTGTGGCCCTTTTTCCCATTACTTTACCCTTCTCTTTACCATAATTTCTGCATTTCAGCATTGTCCCAAATAATTACTAATAATAATTTTCTCCACTGACCTCAGTCTTGATACATCCATAGTAAAATTTGATATTTCTTTTTTTGCTAACTAGCTAATCTCAGCAGTGAATGCTCAACAAGGCAGGCTAAGTGCTGTTTATCCTGTAAAGCCACTCTCCCCAAAAGGTCTACAATGCTCCTCTCCAGTTGTCTGTGATGTTCAGCTTTAGGTCTCACTTACCCCCTCATTAGCCACTTCTGTAACCCAGGTGTCCTGACTGTCCTCACAGTGCTAACTGTAACTTTTGGCATCTTCTCATATCTGTCATGTCCTGTGATTTCTCATGTCATAGTTTCTCATGTCCTGTTCAGTTCACTTAGCCCCGGTCCAGAGCTTATCCAGATTCCTTGATATTTGCTTGTAGCTCTAACATAAAAAGGAAATGAGACTTGGCCTCTTTATCTTTGCAATATGAAGACTGTGGTCAGATATGAAGTAAAATCTTGCTGATATCAGTTTTAAAAGAACAGCATGTAGAGCTAAAACCACTGAAAATAATAATTTTAATAAACAAACTGATACAGCAGCAACTGAATATACATACAAGGATGTATCAGACACCTAAATATCAATGTGATGTTTATAAGACTGATAAGCCTGGTCAGTTTGAACTCCAAAGAAAAACTTGACTAGATTGGCATTCATTGATGCCCTTCATACTAATGCTTAGTCCTTACTCATTTTTAGTTTCTCTCAGTAGACATTGTAAGTAATGAGTCTTTGGCAGCCATATTCAACACTCGGCGTGAGTCCTCAATACTGCGTGCTCGTCCCCTCAGCAGTCACCTTCACCCCAGCGTAGGGAGCAGACTCCAGAGCTCTTCCATGTGGCACACTCATGTGGGAAAAATGTATGGGACCTTTCCCTTTTGTAAAATGTATGAGTTTTTTGACATGTATGAGTCCTGGGTCTCTGTCAGTGGCAGAGATTCTGTGGAGCGCTCAGGGCGATTGCTGTGGCACATTCCCTGTCCTGCTGCCTGGCTATTTCTTCCCTGCCTGGCGTCTCCTCATTTTCTTAAAGGCTGCATATTTCCAGTGAGCAGGAATTGTCCATGAGCAAGCCTTTGCTTTGAAGGTATATATGTATATATTTCACATATTTAAATACTCCATGCCTTCCAAACATCTTGGCAAGAAATGCCATGTAACAAACTCCAGATCACATTGCAAGCTCTCACAGAAAATTGGTAAAGCTCATAACAGACAACTGAGGCTTTGCAGAGTTTGCCTAGGCACAGTTAGCTGAAGGTCTGAACCTTATTCCATAAAGCATTACAGTTTTTACAGGGCTACAGGGTGCAAAAATGTTTTTACACATATTTTCACTTACTGTTCTTGTGTCTAAGTTTAAAAGAAATCTAATATTTCTTAAATCCTGCTTAGTGTAGTTCTGGTTTTATGAGTGCAACAGACCTTTGCTTTGGCTGCAGTAAAAACTGTTCATCTACTAGGAAAATCTTTTCTTAATACTGGGTAGTGAAATTAAAAGGCAGTCATCCAGGGGGATAGTAGGTATAAAGAGAAGGTACAATGCCAAAACAAAAATACTTTCTTCTAAACTAAAATTTAACAACTGTGTAAAGAAGGACTCTGATGTGTTTCCTCAGAGTGATCAAGGATTAGGCTGCTCAGTTCAGGAACTGACTTCCCTCTCCACCATCCAACAACAGATTCTGTCTTGGCTTCTAACATCTCACTGACATCACTGAGCCCTGTCTCTGGTCCAAGACAGATGTACCCTCTACTGTAAAGTTCAGTCCTGAGGAAAGAGGGACGCAAGAACATCCACTACCCCATCAAAAGTCAGTTTAGAAATCAACAGATGAAGTACATATTGTCTAGCTAAGGCAGGCATGAACTGCAATAATATCATACAAACTGTGTCTTACAGCTGATGGTCCAATTCAAAGAGTATTTTCAGTGAAAATTCAGTATCTAGAGGTATATGCATTCTAACCTCTCTTTTACTAACTCCACTTCTATGCATGCATTCATTAGCTCTGAAAGGCAACTCTCAAAATGAGATATGGCCACTTACATATGAAAATACTAAACTGAACTGAAACAGAATTAATTTATCAAGAAACAATGCCAGAAACCAAATTTGCAGCTTCTTCCTTGAAAAGAACAATTAAATCCTGTGGGTACTAGCAACAGACTTCCTATTAATTTTGTCTAATAGCTGTTATCATAAATGCATGAATACATAGATTAAAACTTTTCAGGAACTAGCAATTTACATGTAGTAGTAGAACAATTATGCCTGAATTGCTATTTTAGGATGAGTGTAAGAAAAGGTGGGCATATTTTCAAGTATTGAATAGAAATGTAATAGCTGTCTCACTTGTATTTAACATATTGTATTACTATTTCTTTGTTCTCCGTTTAATAGCTCATCATCTTACTGTTCTGGCAGGAAGAATATCCTTTTAAATTAGGACACAGTCTTTTATTTATAACTGAAGTATAAATAGGCAAGAGAGCTTATGGAGTCAAGAGACACCCTTGTAAATACATTTTGCTCTTTCTACTATAAGAAATGAGTAGAAGAAGAAATGAGGTTCTCATTCTTCAGAGTACGAGACAATGGGATTTCTACATTCCACTACTGCTCTGAACATGAGATTTGACTTCTGCTGTTGCCTCTTCTTTCAAGTTCTCAGATATAATAGTGCTATTATATTATCTTACACTTTTTAATGTTTTTTTTCAGTCAAATGTTCATGAGACATTTAAACTTTGAATCAGTTTGTCATTTCCCTAAAGTGAGTTTTCAGAGAAATTTTCATACTGCACTTTTCCACTTTTCTGTCCTGCTCCTTATGCCCCAGTCTCCCGACAGATATCATGCCAGGTCTATCTCATTTGTACTGAGTTTTAAAATGCAACATAGTGTCTAGTGTTTCACATACTAGGCAAAAAAAGAGGGCTTCTATTTCTAGTTCTTCAAGTGACGATTATCTCTTCACTACCCCCTCTTTGTAGTGTGTCATTCAATGTTGTGAGAAATTTGGAATCAAGTGGGCATAGCACAGGAGCTCATTCATTTGGCTATATATCCAAAATGACCCTTTCCTTGGTATCCAGCTGTCTATCATGCTGCATCACAGCTACATCCCTGCCTGTATGCTCAGTTTCCCTTCCAGAAACAGGACCAAAAGAAGGCTGGTAGTCAGCACTTTTTGTCTCCCTACATACAGATACAGCACTATCAAGGGTAAAGCAAATATCTGTCTAGGCTGCTTTTAAGTTTTTTGCATATTTTGCATCTTGTTTTACCCCAAGCCCATTCACTCAGCACGAGGTTTCTGCGTACACCAGAGCACAGCACTACCTGCAGACAGTGCTACCAGACTACAGACGTCTTCCAGAACTGACTTCCAGTCTGTAGGTTCTAAGTATTGAAGAAGCATAACAGTTGTCCCCCATATTTCCTAAATTAAGGAGATTGCTTATGAGGGCTGATTCTTTGCAGAGTGGAGCAATTCAGATGAGGACAAAACACTATCTTGTCAACCTTCTGGTTAACCATAGGTTTAGAAGATGTTTTAAGATACATTGGATAAAATATAATCTATCACCAAACATTCATAATGTAGTTTCAAAAGCTATAGTAAGGGTGAGAGAGGCAGATTGATTTAAGTAATATTTCTTTAAAATACTCCAGAAATTAAAATATCCCCCAACACAAAGTTAAAGATTCTTCAGTCAAACACCAGAGGACATAACTTCTATTTAGTTTTATGTAGCATAATTATCATGCTATGCCCATGATGTGCAGGGTGAAGCAAGCATATTAAAGATAGATTCATAATTAGGTCTGAGGTACTTTACTAATTAACAAAATGGATAGACAAAATCTGTATTTCATTAGGGTGAAATGCATCAGTTTCCTCCTGTGCTTCTACATTTTTGATATATTATACTGCAGTGAGCTATTTCCAGTGGATCGTGTTGGGATGTTGTGATAAGTCACATGCCAAGCAACACAATAAAATAATTTATGATCAACCAGACTGGAAATATCACTTGGGAGATTCTCTGTATTTAATGTTTGGCCATATGAGTTCATCACATTGCTCTCAGATTTTCAAACTGGTGTTGCTTCTGATATTATTTGGAGTCTTCCTTCTCTCTCTCTCAGAAAATGAAAGAATAAAAATTCCTAACTGCATGTATCTGGTAACCTGGTAGAGTCCTATACTCTCAAACTGTCTTATATATTGTAGGAATTATAAAGCTTTCCCTGATATTAAGCCCTGGATTATATCTATCAGAAGATTTTCTATGTGTCTGTATGCACGTCTGTATTTTTAATATTTATTTTCATGTATATGTATGATGCTGATTTTCTCTTTGCAGATGTTCTCTCTGCTTTTTTCTATAAAGTAATTCTGCTTGTCTTCTGTCCTTCCAGTAACAACCCCATTGGATCTTTTTGTCCCACCTGTGTACTCCATCTGTTTTCTATACAAGTCATACCTAAAATTTGCCGTGAGTAATGTTAGTGAAAAAGAAAATGAATCTGCTTAACTACAGTAAAAGACAAATTAACATCTTAACAGCCATGTGGAATGCCTTTTCCTTGCCCCTCTTCCCCACACCATCTCAGGAGAAGTCTAATGCTGACAGCACCAATATTGTTGGAAGCTTGGACAGAGAGGATTTCAGGCTTTCTGTGCTGACAGGGAATGATCCTCAAAAATACACTGAATTTGACCTGAGGCCATGTAAAAGACTTCCAAAACTAAGTGATAGCACTGAGATTGTGAGTGTGTAGTTGAATAGAAGTGTGTTAATCACAAAGTGAAAAATATTAGAATTTAAGGTTGTGGGTTATAATAATATATATGTAACAAGATAGAGGGTTTAGCAAGAGTAGTCTTCTTTTTCCTTCTCCTACTTCTTCACAAGTATTTGGTTGAGAAAATCCACAGTGTTGAACATGGGTAGTTAGTTATTGGGTTAGAAGTTAAAATAAATTAGTTGGCATCTCATAATTGGGTAATTTAGGCTTAAAAATATCTTGAAGACAGAACTCTGTACTCCATTTTTACCTTATTGACTTAGCATGTAGAAACACTCATGGTCAGTAAGGCTGCAAAATAGATGAGAAATAATAAACATCCAAGTCCAAACAAGAATTCCGTCTCTTGTGCTTTTAATCCTAACCCTGAAAAAAAGAACCAGATAAAGCAGAAGGTTCACTGCCCAATATTATTATTATTAGCATCACTGACAAGAGAGTGATATTGAATGCTTGCTTTCTTCACAGGTAGTTTATATGTTAGTTTGTTGTATTGACACATTAAAAAATACAATTAATTTCTCAACTGTGGGTGTGTTTTCTTTATTCAGTTTTTCAAAGGAGTGCATGGATCTATGTATGTTTTCAGAAGTCCCCATTCCATCTGTCCTAAATTATATAAATAATAATCTTAGGGGTAAGGATAACATAAAACAAGACATAATTATGAAGTGAGGACTAAAGTAACTGCAGGGTTAAACTCCTTGATAAAACCTTTGCTGTTTGGGTATAGCAGTAATACAAAACGAGTGAAATCATTTACTTCAATCTGTACAAACCTTACTTGATAAATTCAGTAGAAACATAAAGACAGCCCTTTTTCTTAACATGAATATTTATGATTTAGAGTATATTTTGTGTTAATTAAGTTGAAGAAGATGTCTAAGATCAAGTCCTACCTATGACCGAACACCACCATGTCAACCAGACCATGGCACCAGGTGCTTCATCCAGTCTTTCTTTAAATGCCTCCAGGGACGGTGGCTCCATGACCTACCTGGTCAACATATTACCATATATAACCACCTGTTCTATGTAGAATTTTTTTCTAATTTTAAACCTCCCCTCATGCAGTTTAAAACCATGTCCTTTCATCCGGTTGCTGGTCGCCTGGCAGGAGGGAATCCTCACCTGGTTACAACCTTCTTTCAGGCAGTTGTAGAGAGAGTGATAAAGTCACTCTTGAGCTTCGTCCAGGCTAAACACCTCCAGCTCCCTCAGTTGCTCCTCACAGGGCTTGTGCTTCATACCCCTCATCAGCTTTGTGGCTCTTTGAACAAGTTATACTGATGTTTTAGCTTTTATATCTTTTAGATTCTGTGCTGCTTTAGGGTGTAGTTTTGGGTTTCATATTAAGTGCTACTAAGCTCTCTTCTCAGAGTAGGTAGGCAAAACAATTCCTTTTCTAGCTTGGTACCAAGGACAACTGATGCAACTTTTAGGCCCAAGAACAAAAACAACCATGAAGTGAGAAGAAAAACAAGGAGAATAAAGCTTCATAACCTGAAGCTGTAATTGGACAATTAACTCCAACATGCTAATGGACCACAACTTATAAAAGTCTGAAACCTCATGATCAGTTGTCCATTTTGTGACCATTTTTGGGGTATATCTTGGTTGTAGTCCAGCTGGGCTCTTGTGCTGTCCAGGTGTACCCATTGAGGCCTTTTAATAAATACCTACTTTATCCTTTTGCTCTGTCTAGTTTCTGTTCCAGGTCAGCCTCTAGAAGGCATTAATACTATCCTTCAGCAGTCCCAAAACACTTAGTGTCATCAAGGTTATACCTGTTTCCAGTCATTAAATACTTAATTTAAAATTAATTTTGCATGATTCATACTGTTGTATCATCTAAGTATTAAATCTTGTCTTAGTAGTCTGCTGCATCCTCCAAGATTTCAACCTTTGAAATATTATAGATTTGTTCATAGACAATCTATGCCTGACATTTTCTTCATCACAGGTTTTACAGACTAATGTTTGAATGGCAGCTTCACAGGTTTGGAAAAAACATGATTTCAGGCCTCAGTGCATCTGATGTTTGACAACTCTTAGTCATACGGCATACTGACATGATAATTTTGGCTAAGTCACTAAAAAATGAGACTAGGGTTCAGATATTTAAAAGCAGTTAGAAGTCTAAATTCCCTTGAAATCAATTTTTTGTCTCCAATGCAATATTTTTTGCTATTGAAAGATTTTCTAAGGACCTTATAATTGCTCAAATAACACAATCAATGAATATTGGACTGTTTTGGATGGTGGTGTGAAGTAATGATAAAGTAATGTGAAGTCATGTTAAAGTAATTGATAACAACTGCTCTTGTCTGCCCTACAGAGTATTGCCACTCTCCAACAAGTTTGAAGAATGACATTCTGATTTATAGGACATGCTTCATTATTATTTTTAATCTTCCACACAAGTACTTACTCAGATAGTATCTGAAATGCTTGAAAATCTGCAGCTGAAGAATTACAGTATTAGCTTGTAGGGGACACATGTAACACTGACATTAGCAATTAAAATGACATCTGCAGAGAAAACATGCAAAAGCAGCTGTCATTTGATTTGGGCCATTCTAGATGATAAGATCCATCAGACTGTTTGAAAAACTAATAAAAAACAGCTGATTCCCTTACCATATTAGCTGCTAAAATGCATCTGGGGATTTGGATTTACAGCCAGCATATCCCTTACAAACTCTAGAGAAGAGACGCCACAGAGGCCAATTAACCTAGGAATAGCTGTTAATCCCTTTTAGGTCATCTAGAGGAACAAGTACAGATAAATACATGGGACGAGAGCACTCTTGATTTCACTAAACTGCTCTTTAAAACAGTTCTTAGGCAGTCTAACTAGTCACACTTCACATCTTCTCTGTGCTATACAAGCAGCTCATTAGGTCTCATCATCAGTCATTGCTCTCCAGCTCTTACAGGCGAGAAAACTGAGGCACAGAGCTGGGAGGTATCCAAGGACAAACAGGGTGCCAGTAACCAAGTCAGGACTGCAGTTCTGGAACAGCTACAATCAAGACTCCCTCTTGATTCACCCCTTGCAAAACATTTCCCTTCACAAGAAGGGCAATGTTTGGAGAACAAATTGTCAAGGTCATAGCACCTTTGAAAGCTATTGACCCTGATGGGCTCACCTTATGTGACAAACACCCAAGCCCTGATCTAAGGCATTACTTAAGCACCTATACTAAAAAAAAAAAATAAATGAACAAACAAAAAGCCAAACAATATTTTTCAAGTGTTTTCAATCAGCTGCAAACAAATAAACCTGAGATTTATTTTTTTTTTTCGTAGTTGTTATCCTGGCAGGATTAGTAGCCTTGGCTGACATCTTTTACCATGAGTAGCTCTTTGCAATTATTATGGTCATTTATCTCTACTGTCCAACATAAAGACAGTGAATAAAGCCAAGTAACTGCCTTTTATCCCACTCTGACTTTTTGGGTTTTTTTTCACAGGCTAGATAATCTGGTCCTGGTTTGCAGCCAGGCAGGTCATGATAAAACGTTTCATACCATCATAGTGTCTCTGAAAAAACCATCAGAACTGAGAATTTCATCATAGCAGGTAAAACATGAAATGGAATATTTTTGGTTGCTTCTGTTTAGATACAAATATCTACCATATATCCTTACTCTACTGTATTAAAAACAAAAAAACAAAAAAAAAAAAAAAAAAACAAAAAAACAAAAAAAAACAACCAAACAAAAAAAAAAAACCAAACAAAAAAAACCAATAAAACCATAAAGAAAACCCCTTATGTCATCCAACATTTCCTCCCATACCTGGATTCAAAGTTCCATCCACAAGATTATTTTGCCATACAGAGAAATGACAGACTATTTGTATTTACTTTATTTGGTAAAAATGGAGCTGGCCTGGAAGTTGTGATTATCGAGGATCAGCAATTCCATAGGCAGGGTCTGTCTTTTACAATTATAGAACTCCTGTGTCTTGTAACAGAGTTTTCTAAATAGTAGCAGGTATATTTTTTCCATTTTCGCACACAAAAAATATTATTAGAATCTTTTTACTTGTCTACAGCAGTCTAATGGAGAAGGAATCCTAAATTTAATTTGAAAACACTGGGCCCTGGATAATAGTTACATTAAGTCTGCAGTGACCAATGAGAATAAGAGATCCAATGTATATGTCTCTGACTTGTTTACACTAATGCCCAGAATAAATAATCCAATGACTCTTTTTAAAACCATGTATAAAATATACTTAAGTTTAGACATCAGGATTCTACTTATGGAAATCTGTTGATAACATATATTATAATGACCAGTATTTTCCTTCTGGTTCATTCTCCCTTCCCCAGTTCAAGCTCCAATTTGGTATTTTTTAATTGGTTCCTTTTATTTTCAAAAATCCAGGGATCAGTTTAAAGAAGTTCAAATTTTACCAGATGTTTTACTGAAAATCAAATATCCTGGGTTTTTCCTTCTCCATAACACTATTTCAAAGAGATATGCTAATTCTTTCAATCCATTCAGTATTCCCAGCATTGAATTGAAGTTTATTGAAAATCTAGCGTCAAAGAAAATGCACTATATTAAATCAACTTTCATAACAAACAGAGAAAAATTATTTTGGTATGTTAAGTTTAGCCAAGGAAAATATATGCACAGAATTTTTAAACATTATTGAATAATGAGCTACAGTAGACCTATTTCATGATTATCCTAACAAATGGAAATTCTGAGCTAATATCTCATTTCTTCCCTCAATTGTAACCACTGTAACCTCACTGACTTCAATTTATAATTGCCATGGAATTTACATTTGGATAAATATGTATTCCAAAGGACCAGATATGCTGTTCTTACTTGTTAACCTCTCTCCTTCTTCAGACTGAGAAAGCCACTTATGGAATCGGCTATCACACCTCCTCCCATGTTTAGGATGCAAACTCGCCATGATTCCAGACACATTTGTTGTTAGGAGTGGTGGTGTTTGTTCAGGGCTTTGTTTTGGTTTGCAGCAAGTGTCTCTGCAGACAAAAAGACAAAATCACATCTGATATTTTTTATAGTCTTTTTGACTCTATTTCTGTGAGAAATACCTGTCTTTATTCATGATCTAATATACTGATAAGATTACCATCTTGTGTTCCTCTTATTGAAAACTGAAATTAATTTATATCTACACATCCTTGCATCCTGTATGATTGAGGAAGTGAAGGAAAAAGTAAGATGTCTATCTCTACCTACAAATTTTGTTCTCAGGAACCTTCTCCACATCTTTGTCTTTTCTATAGAAAGCAAATTATTTTTCTTTTTTTACACATTGCAGCAGGATAATGATCAAAGAGAATAAGATAAAATTGTGTGTGAGTGCCCATTGGAGAAACTAAGTTTATTCCCATGGACTGCTCACCTCATATATGAGTGCATATCTATGACCACAACTTTTTCTACATCCTGTCAGAAGTTGCAAATAATTTTTTATGGGAATCAGTTCTGCCAATTATATAATTCTCTCCTTTCCTTAGCAGCCACTAAGATTTCAGTATTTCTGACATCAAGTCTTATTTAGAAACTTTGCTTCTTTGCCGAAAAATTTATTTCTTTTGTACTTTTATAAACAATTCACAATTTGTAGTTGAAGTTTATTTCTTATTAAGTTATTGTGTGGACAATTTATTACTTTTTTGTCTCAGAATATAAAATTACAATTTACCTGTCTAGAAATCTTTCTTTTAGAGAATTCTGGGGTATCCTTCAAAGAAAGGAAAATTGACCAACAAACCCTACTGACTAAGATTTCTGAGTTTTAAATTTTCCTCTCCTTTGAATGAGGAGGCAATATCTCAGAGATCCTAAATAGAGATTTCATTGCTACTTCAAAGCTTTCTTTAGATTATTCTAAAATACTTAAGAGAAGGAAAGGGAGAAGGAATGAAGGAAACATCCTTTATTTGAAGTATCTTGTACAATGTAAGTTAGTGTCTTTTACATATATTTTGACAAATTGTCCAATTATTTATTTCAAAGTCTTCTAACACATATTTTCTAGCATATTTTCTGGCAATAATATGTGTTTTCAGGCAATCACAGAAATCATCGTACTGATTGCCAAATCTAGAGTAATCTTTCAGCTGGAAATTGTCTGTAGGGTACGACTAAATATTCTTACCAGGAAAAAAATTCACCGAACTGAAAAACTCACTATTCCCATAGCAGTCTGACAGAGAGGATGCTTCCCTTCCTAACCTCAAATCCTGCAGCTCTGCCAGTCTGCAAGCCATGAGTAAGTTACCACTAAAGCACCTGGAAGATGTTTTCCATCACATCCCAGATCTGCCCCATTCATTGTCTCATCTTTATTATTTCAGAAGAAAGAACTTGTAGGGGTCCAGGAAGGAGTAAATAATCAAAACAGAATTGGAATATGTTCATCAGTTGTGTTTTAGGGAAAGTATTGTTGAATTTGGGTGGTTGAAATACTGAGAATTGACATCTGATTGCTGTTGTTACCCAGTGTAGATCTGCACATCCTGTGAAACACTGTTAGTGCTGGCATGAAGAGAGGAGATGAACACGAGCCAAAAGAAATCACACAAGCAAGAAATAAACCAAGATGTTTAAATTATCACTTACAGAGACTATTTAGCAGATCCAGAATAATCAGACTGAAAAACTTCTTTAAAGGAAATCTTGCATCTTAAAAAAGTAATTTCAAATGATGCTGAGTTCAGCATTATTCTATGTAAATTGCTTAAATATCTCTCTTTTAAATTCATGTACAAAAATCTCACCTCAAGTTGCTTAAATACTGATGGCCATTAAATATGTGAATGAAAAGCAGATTACTTAGAGAATAATTAACAAGTAATTAAAGACTAATTAAACTGAGAGGCTCTGGAAAAAATTACAACAATTAATTCACAGTAAAAAATGCTGTCTTTCTGGTTCAAACAGAATCAAGAAAAGAAAGGTTTTTTACATAAAATTACAATATCTGTAAAGTGTGCAGTTACATAAGAATCAATCATTACTGAAGAATGGTTATTACTGAAAGTCACAGTATTCACAAGGACACAAGGAGTGGTTAAAAAGCAAAATTTAAAGAGGTCAGAAGTACAAAAAAGTTATGAAGGCCATGTATTTACAAAAACCTGGAAGGAAGCTGATCTTAAAGTGTTGCGAACTATTTATCCTCCAGAGCAGAGAACAAGAGAAGAATATTTATTGCTTCTCAGAAATATTTCTGAGGGCTAGTGATTGTTTTACAGGAACAAAATAAAATAGTAGAGTCCAATCCCTAAGCATATGTATTTTTTTGCATTAACTTAAAAGGAGAACAAACACATAAATAGTTCAGAAGGAAGACTGGGTTGTTGCTTCAGAGAATCACAGACCTCCTGAGGTTGGAAGGGACTTCTGCTCGTCAACTGCTGTGACCTCCATGCTCAACATGTTGCTCTGGGCCATGTCCAGATAGCTTTTGGATATCACCAAAGTGGAAGATTCATCTGCTTTTCTGAACAACCGCTGCCAGTACTTGGTCACTGTAAGAATGTGCCTCCTGATGCTCATGAGGGATCTTCTCATTCCACTTTGGGGTCTCACCAATGCTGAGTGGAGGGAAAGGCTCATCTCTATCTTTCATCCCAAAAATTGTGACACATCTTAAGTGATCATTTTGAACATATTAAGTAAATTTTAAACAACTTTAGCAGAACATAAGTGCATGTTTTACTGAATCTATAATGTGAAATGTTTGCTAAATGCCATTCAATTAATTAGTGATTTTTGTACATCTGTTTTTTAAAATCCATATGTGGTCTAAACTGAGTTTATAGCCTAAAGTTTTTCTACTTTTTTTAGATTTTTTATAATTGTTTTTTTTCTTTTGGGGGACCCACTTTTTTGTGTTGTTTTGCTTTGTTTTAAATAAATACACCCGGAAAAAAAGTCACAGTAGTATTGCTGAATGCTTTGAAAAAGGTGACTCATTCTCTGCTAGTTACATGCAAACCCGGTTCTTTCAAGAAAATAACCCTGGTCCCACACATACCTGAATGTTCCAGAATAAATTATAGCCAATGTAATGGTTCATGGCAGTGAATCCCCAGATCTGACACTTAAAATCCTAGGTTAGACACTGCAATTCTATTTCATCTTGAAATAGAAGATGAAACCCCCAAACTGAGCAAATCAAAACCAACCAACCAAAACCAACTGCAGTTTAAGTAATCTGGCTTACATTTTTTGCACTTAATATTATAGAAACTTATAAAAAATCAGTACCAAATAGTTTGTAACTCCTGTCTGATTGCCTCTTTGGATTTTTTTTTTTTCTTTTTAGATTGGGTTTTTTGGCATTTTGGGTTTGATTTGGATTTTTGTTTGTTTGATGGTTGTTGTTCTTGTTTTTTACCCCTGTTGATGGGTTTCAGCCAAATTTAGGAAAAATAGGTCTGATTCTTCTATTTCATGTAGACTTATGAATTTTCATATGTTCTTATTCTACTAGGACCTTAGTAAGGAGAGGAAGCCAAAGTAAGGGCTCTCATCAAAGTCATATCTTAATGTAAGCAGACATTTGATCTGCTTGGCTGGATGAGCATTCCATCAGAATATGCATGCAAGTTATCCAGTCATCTTTGATTGAGCAATGGTAAGGGTTGTGTATTGCACTGTCAGTTCCCAGAAAGAATGGAAAGGATCTAACTGAACTTTGCAGGTGTGAAAACTAGAAAAGTGAAGATACTTTGGTAGAATAATCATATGACAAAGGAACAGGCGTTTAGAGACAGAGCCATACAAACTCAAGTATGACTACTGTTTCATCATACTTTCTTTTAAATTTTATATATTAAATTCCAAGTACTGTATATGCCTGTGGTAGTAAAATGCTTTCCTATTCAATTGGCATAAGAGATAGCACAGAAAATATCTCGTTTTGTTTATATTCACAAAGTAGCTAATCTTTTCTGTGGAAAAATAGAAATGAACTTGCTTGCCATGCAAAATATGTTAAGACTGTGAACTATGAATCCAACTATCATTCAATAATTATCAGTAAGTTTTAATAAGAATCAATACTACTTTGAAGCAATGAAAAAGATTTACCAAGTTCTAGTTCTGCACTTTATTATGAGCTACTGACATCAAATTTTAAATGAAAAAAAAAAAAATAAAGTTTATCTTTTATGTATACAAAAGGGACTATTTAATTTCAATAATTTCTGTCATTTATTAGTGCTTCTCCTGTCTGTAAGAAGCTGTCTTTGATATTCCACTAGTGGTTTTCCTGAATATAGTTGAAAGCATGGATATATACATAGAAGTCTTGAAAGAGTTCTCCATCACCAGCATAGGGTTTTTCTCTTAACATTTCTGGATCACTCTCATTAATAGTAGTTGCAGTAACAAGGGAATGATAAACCCCAAAATATTATCCAAATGCAGTCCAGCCGACATTAGAAAATTCCATTCTATTACTTAGTTTTTAGTATACATTTGAATGTTTTAAATAGTGACATTTTAAACTTGAGAAAAAAAAAGAAAAAAGAAAAAAACCAGACAGGCAAAGAAGGAAGAAATTAAATTCCTTTTACACTTTGGTTATTATTAATATTTTGCACCTAAAACACAGGTAGTCAGTTGCAGCGTGGGTTTTCAATGGTCTCTTCACTAAGCTCACTAAGGCTTGTCTTACATATGTCTTTAACAAAAATTAAGGATTATTCAGAATATGGTTGTCTATGACATCAGGTTCCCACAATGTAGTGTTACTAAAAAACATTTATTTCACAGACATAAGTCAAGTGGGAAGAAAGATGCAAATATCTTGCCATCTTTCCATGGTAATACTAGACAAAGTTACGTATTTTTAACATGGAGGGAATAGTCAGTGTTCTTGAGATTCCATATGAACAGAATAATTTTTTAAAGCTAAAACAAAACAATCAACTACATATGTTTTCCTATGCTTTGTGTCATGTATATGGCTGTGCATTATAGTATTCCCATTACAAATTCCATGACAAGTCCTGAGCTCATTCAGAATAGATAATGTAGTCCTGCACTGACAGGAAGATTGCTGCCTCATTAGTCTGCAGTCCCACATGAACTCACACACATGTTGACCCTAACACTCAGCTGGCAACTCTGGAAAAACCACCAAATTTGTTCTCAAGCATAAATATAAACAGATGGGTGAATATTTGTAAAACATGATTCTTAGAAATCATTCCATTTTTGGATGACATGACAAAGTGATATCCTTTCTGTGCAGTCCCACAGAGAAAGTGTCAGAAACTTTTTTTGTATTGTTGACTGATTCTGCTTTTGTAGTATGTCTCTGATACTCTTTCAGAATATAAGGGTAGTGCAGAGATAAATCAAAGCTGAGTTTGTATGATATAAAGAAAAGGATCTTGCTCATCAGCAAGAGTACTGCCAATGTTCCCTGTCAGCTCCCATTCCCCTACAGGGAGTTACCAATATGTACTTAACACTTTAGGAAGCAGAAGGTATGGGTTTTTTTGAGTTGATAACAGAGAAGATAACTGTGGACAAGGTTGAATTATTGGTAGGACTATTTAGGAACAAGCAGAACTAAAAAAAATTTCCAACCAGTATTTCCAGGTAAGAGGAAGTGGGAATTGATCCCTATCAGACAGCATGAAGGAAGAATTATCCAGAGTATTTACCTGGACAGAATATGTTGGCAAATGAGAAAATATAAAACTATATAATACGTGTTCAAGTGTCCTTGTCCAATCCCCGACAAGCTTCAAAAAAACACAAGATAATAAATGCCCTTATTCTTCAGAACTCAAAGTAGTCATTTAATTCTGCTTTTCCTTAAGCTTTTCTCTTGACCAAGGCAAAAACTACACATGAGCTTCTAGAAAGAGGAAAGACAGATTAATGCCACCAATGTTACCTAATATAGTGATACTATTGACAACATTAGTGTATGACAATATCTTGTGCCAGGAAGTCAATAGCAGGTTGTGGAAAAAGAAAATTTAACCAAGCTGCATTATATTGTCTCCAACAGGAGAAAAGGTTAAGAAAAACAAAAGAGGAATCTTTAAATTATTTGGTTTTCAATCTGAATTTTAATTTGACCAAACTTTTCCACAGATTTTGAAGCATTAAATGAACCGAAAGCTTCTTTCCCTTCCCTGCATATTGCCACTAGTCACTCGTACTGGTGGTATTTAGGAACCTGTGCAAAATAAACAAATTTTAATTGAAAAGATTGAGTTGTCAAAGATAAAAGAATTCAGGAAGGAAACAGTGGATTGCATTATGTTGCCTCAAATTGTTTGGAAAATGAACAAAATATTCTAAGTTGTTGCTTAGAAATGCTTTTTTGATTTTATTATCAGAACATCAGAACAATTTCTTTTAATGTTGAAATCCAAACGCATTTTGAAAAAAAAAAAAAAAAAAAAAAGGTGACTTTATCCCAAAAAGGATTTATTTGTGTTCAGTTTGCTTTTATTGCTCCTTTTTTCTACTTTTAGATTTGGTTAAGGACAGGAAATAATGTAAACCTCCAGATACTTCATCAAATCAAAAGCATTAATTCTTTCTCTGTTCTTCTTACTCCAGCCTTTACTTTGTTTTGCTCTGCGGTACAAACCTTGGCGCTAACTTGTTCCAAAAATTTCTGGGGCAATCATGTTTCAGACAAAAGAGAAAAACCCCACAAATATTTACTCTCCAGTTGTGTAAACCAGCTTATCTCTTTGTATTTGTAAGGAACTCTAGTTTCTTACAAATGCATTCCATTTGATTGGTGTTTAAAATCTTCCCTGAGCTGTAGTTATGTCTCTGAATTCAGAATTTGCCCCAAAAGTACGTGGTATTCCCTGTGTGGATTTCTCTAATGTTTATTATTCACAATTTATACAATAGCGTGGTATGTGTCATATTGTCCAATGTTTGGGATCTAACCCACATCACACATGAAAGTGAATCTTGCTGCTAGGAAATACTCTAGCTCTCAGAGGTGCATGTCATCTTTCTTCTTCACTTCAAAAGTAAATAATAAGGCAGACAAAAAGGCTGAGTGTTTCAGAGGCCATGCAGTCATCTACATATTGAAGGGAGATCAGCTTAGGATCCATTTCCTTAGGTTGTTCACTACAAAGCCTGACATGACAACTGAATTCTGACTCAGAAAAGCATGTATTATTAGGTAAGCTCTGAAACCAGTGAATTCTATTTCTTTTTATTTATTTATTTTTTAGGGGCTGAGAGAAGCAAGTTACTGTCTAATTTTAAGCACAATTTAGCACTAAGAATACTTTATCTTCATTACACAGGGAACCTCTCATATGAAAACAGCAATGAAAAGCAAAATAAAAATTGGAAACTGAAATGCACCATGCTATTGTAAGCCATCAGGTAAGCTAGCCTCATGTGGTGATCTGAAGAGTTCAAGTGAACTCAAACTAACTTACAGAAACTGCTCCATGAGCCCCAGCTTACAGGAAAGAAAGGTTGTGTAGGGAAGCCTCCTGTAATACTTCCATTATCCAAAACATATGTGACTCTAGTTTTAACACCTT
Organism: Sitta carolinensis; assembly: GCA_032173965.1. Classification (NCBI taxonomy): domain Eukaryota; kingdom Metazoa; phylum Chordata; class Aves; order Passeriformes; family Sittidae; genus Sitta; species Sitta carolinensis. The sequence continues at coordinate 37,337,391 of JAVUNC010000004.1, read as the reverse complement.
TTTAAAACAATGCCTCTTTTAGGTGTCATGCTCAATAAAACACTTGTTCTCCAAAACTCAGAATGAATTAGGGAAAGAAGGAGAAATAAAAGCCACACTTTTTATCATTACATTTTTATTGAAATTTAAACACCCAAGTGAAAGAGATTTACATAAAAGAATTTGACCTACATGATATACCATACATGATTGAAAATTGCTTTGCCATTCTTTATAAAGTCTCAGCTTGACTGGCAGATAGAAGGTAAAAGCAATATATGAGCTCTGCTTTTGTTTAAATTTGCACTCCTACGTGTCAAATACTATTATATATTCTTGCTTAATATTTTGCAACAGCAAAGACATTAGTTCAGCATCCTTTGAAAGAGTAACTCAATGTGCCAAAACAGTCAGATTTTGGATTTTTTATTTAACCTCTTATATAGTCATTCTTTTAGGACTTAAAGCACAAACAGAAGTCAATGGCGATTTTTTTGCTGAAAATCAAGGAGACTTAAATCATAATTATAAATAGGGTTTTATTTATTTAATGTAAATTTTAAAGTATCTGTAAACTTTTCTACTTTTTCTTCTTTTCTATGAGGAGAATGATTATTGGGGCTTCATTGCACATTTATCTCTCTATCGCTTTCATTGTAATAAACAGAAAAAAAGTACAAATTTCAATTTTGCCTCAGATTTAATGCATAATGATTGTTTTTTAAAGTAAAACAGATTCATTTCCTTCAAAACATAATAGGCTTAATTAGTTTGGTGTTTTCGTACATACTATAAAACTAGAAAGTGCAGTTTCCAAAGTTTGCCTTCAAAATATCCAGGCTAACAACAGTTTCAGTCCACTTTCTATATGTATTAAAGATGACCACCATAGTAAAGCTGAACAACACTGTTCTAAGATTTCCAAGTAACTAGCAACAGTATGAAACTACAGCAAGGAATGACCCAAACTTTTTGTTGTAACTTCTTGTAGATCTAGATATATCCAGAAGCTGAAATGACGGGCAAACAGGTAAAACCAGAATAAAATAAGAAGTATATTGACAGTGGTTGCAATGGATGAAGTACAGCATAAAGCTTCACTTGATATCACAGACAATTACAAAAGAGTCCAAAATTCTGTGGCAATTCTGTACAAAAGTCTTACATCTTTGAAAATTTAGTCAACTATCAACAACTCTTTTATCTATTTCTGGGTTTACAAGCTGGCTACTGAAACCAGTGAAGAGGTCCTCCTGAAAAGCAGTCAGTAAACCCAAAAACTATTTCTAAACTGGGGAGAGAAATTTGTACCTCAACAGTGATGAATGAAAAACCTCCAATAAGAGTAGCAGGAAGCAATCTCACTAAATTGTGAGAAACAAAAATAAAAAGAGGTCTAGAAGAAATCTGATATAATGAAATCATCATGGGAGGAAATGAGTACTTCTGTAAGAAACTCAGCGGTGAGCCACAAAAGTGCTAATAACCATTTCTAGGGACAGGGCTGGAAATGTGAGAAAGGGTACAAGTGTGAGCACGCAGGACAGACACCTACTTGCATGTTGTTAAGCTTCATGAGAAATTAAGATGGCTGGAGGTGAAACAGGAACAGAGGGCAGTAGAACTTGCTGCAAGGAGCCTTTAAGAGTTGAGCCACCTCAAGCATAATCTTGGATAAAAAGCTAAATATGGACACTTTGTGAGAGAGCAGAGAAAAAAGAAAGGCACTGATGGACAAGAAAGAAAACAAGTATAGAAAATATGTTGTATTTTCTGAAATATCAATGTTGAACCACTATGTTTTGATTGGTGCTTTGCTAATGAAAGCATGAATATTTTAAATTATTCAGTTTTGCACCTTCATTCTGATAAAAAATAATATATATTCATATATGAAGTTCACAAGTACACTACAAAAATGTAACGCAGAAAGAAAAGAAGTTTAACTATTTAAAATCCTAGCATCAGAATAAAAATACATGTCTTCATGAACATGGAATAATGATCCCAAACACTTGAAACTGCTAAAAAAATTCTAATTTTTTCTACATTTTCAAATCCACTTTTAGTGGAAATTTGCCTAATTTGAGCAAATATTCTAGTGAGAGTAAGACTGCATATTTTATTGTGTTTTCTTTTTCACTATATGTTTTCAATCCTATTAGTAATGTCTTTTCTTAAAGTGGTGTTCACTTAGGAGGTCAGATAGGGATTTAAATATATAATCATGCATTATGTAGCTCAGCATTGAAAGTCAATGTTATAGGAAATCTCTGCTAAAAGACTGGAGTAGCTGAATCTTGTTAACCCTGAAATATTTCATTTTCCCATTATTTCAAAGTTTCAGGTTTACAGTTCATAAATGGTCTCTTTGAATTGCCTGTGGGTTTGGGTTTTTTTGTAAGCAGGGGTAACAACAATTTAGAGTCTGCTGTAAAATAGATTCCTCCATTCAACACCTAAAAAAGCAGTCAAAATATGTCTCCTTGAGTACATCCACATAACTATATTGTTCTTTTTCTGTGGTGCTCACAGCTACCCTGCTAAAATGATGCAGGCAAAGGTTAGAGTCAGCCTTCACAAGGTCCTTTCTAACTAAGTCTGAGACAGGAAAGTTTGACTGGGCTCTGTCTCTTTCCTGGGTATTTCATCAGTGAGTCTTCCCTTTTAAATTTCCAAGTTTGTTTCTGTTTGTTCCCTTACTCTTTACAGTCATTGTTCGAAGTATTTGTGTGGGTCTTTCTGTGTGAAACATTGTAGGATATTGGGAAAGCTTGTGTTTGAAAACAAAAAAAAAAAGTATTATGCCTAGTGTTAGCTTTTAGACAGTGAGTGCCCGTGTCTGTCCATCATAGCCAAGCCCCTATAATCCCTAACTCTTTATACTTATATCTTTTTCCTAAGTCTTTTTATTTTTGTTGTTAGTTGCTGTGCTCCAAAGGATCAAAGCTGTCCTGACGGATCATATATACAAAGCCATATCTCAGTAAAAAAAGTTTAAAAAAGCTACATGACGCAGGTCAAACCCACTTGTTAGTATGCCTCACAGGTTCTCCTGTGAGCCACATCCCTGGAGGGTATCTGCTTCTCATGGTCTCAGCTGAAAAGCCTGGGATCAAATTGCTGAGACTTAGGCATTTAGCTTCTTAGATTCCCTGGTTTGTTTCCCAACCTGTCAGCAAATATTGTAGCCTTCACATAAAAAGAATGGATCTGCATTTGAATTACTGTGCTTCTCACATGCTTGAATCTGGCTTCTTTTGATTTTGGAAAATAATTAAATCATTGTTTAATGTACTATAATCAGATAGTGCATCTTCCACACTACTTGTATTTTCACATATACCCTCATGGAACTCAGTGCATGCTTTATAACACTGTTTCCCTAATAATCTTTAGTATAGTTTTCGAAATGTTGTCTAATATTTCAGAAGATCAATAGCTTAGTGAGAATGAGTTTTGCATATTCCGGTGGGGTAGTTGGTAAGGTTTGACCTTGATGTGCTGCTACAAGGCTGTCCATTCTGCTATTCCTGTATTTTTCTTACTATTTCTACACTTCTATATCATTACCTCCTATGCTATTTTTTCTGTACAGAAAAAATTAGGAACAAATATTACATTTTCCCTGGAGTTTACTTTTTAGTAATTTCTCAGTCATTTTTAAGAGACACAATGAGAAAGTACCTAGAGACATCTGCTGAAATAACTGTTTTTCTTCTGAGGATTTATCAGATCTTTGCATCATTTGATTCCTTTACAGAAGGTGGGATTGAAGATTTACCAGAGGGAATCAGAGTGTTAATTTTTCTTTCCTCTCCTTGTCCTCTCCTAATAACACCTGTGTGTTTCTTTCCCGTGTCACTTCTGCTGCCTGCAACCACATCACTGTGTAACTCCCTCCTTTTAGGTCAAGGACTTGTCTGACTTGATATAAATATTAATAATTACTTTTTTTTTTTTTTTTTTTTTTTTTTTTTTTTTTTTTTTACAAGGAATGATGTATATGTTGTTTTTTTAAAAGCCAAACTTCTCAAAAACTGATGATCCTAAGTGACAGAGCGCTGTCTAGTAAAAGGAGTGGAAACTGGAATACATGACTTCTACCATTGAATTCTTCTTTGACACAGAAGTAATTTTATTCCTGTGATTCAGGATACCCACTTGTAGCGTTAGCCTAATAATAATTACCAGGCTCTCAGCTGGTTCCAAGACTTCATTAATGTTTATAGAACACTTTGTTTGTCAGGTTTGAGCTCTGCGCCTCAAAACTCTATATAGTAGAAAAGCAAACAATGAAACTGTTAAAAATTACCAAGTAACAGATCAAGTAAACCAGAGTTCTTAATTCATGATAATAGCTTTTTTCTTTTTATCTTTTCATGTGTAAAAAAAAGTGCTGCATTATATTAGATCCTGAATTAAAAAAAAATAAAATTAAAATCCTTCCTCAGGATTTGAGGAAGTGGAGTTGAAATTATCTTAGAGACCTCAGTTTTGGGATGTAAGGAAGACAGAGAAGGAATAGATGGAAGGAAGTTTTTCTCACAAAAAAGGAATTTACTTACTAAGTTTGGTCACCAAAATTAGTCTTCTTATTCTTTTGATCAGAATGCCAGGACGATAATGTAACACAATGTTCTAACATCACCTAAATATTTTCTGGAGCTTTTCTGGGACTGCTTAATTTCCTCAGGACACATATTTTTTATCTTGTTGGACACTCTAATCTGAACTACACTACGTATTTACTTCTCCACAAGTCCTCAAAGTCCTCCAGCCTTTTATTCCACAGCTGAAATTATTGCTTCATGAAGCAAATAAGCCAGGAATTTTCCATACATACATCCATCCTCAGCTGATTCTTACACTGAAAAAATAATTGCCCTGTAAAAGCTACATACTATGGCCTCATGTGCCTCACTGTTCTCTTATTAAATAATTTTATTCAAGAGTCTCCTTGTTTGTTTCACTTCTAGAATCAAGCTGCAGTTCTGGAGGTGATATGTCAAGAGAGAGTAAAAAAAAAAATGTAACTCACAAAATAAATATAATGAACAAGGACAAAAAAGAAGACAATATTTAAAAGACCTACATTTTTTCTCAGTTTGTAGGAACAAATTTTGCAAAGGAACTTTGGACAAGCAGCTATCCTGTAAAAATTCATCAAAAATATCCATTGGGATACCTTTATCATGGTAAGGATTCTCCTTCAGTTTCTGCTCATGTTAGTGGGATACCTACAGTGATACATTTTATTACTGTAACTTTAATTCCTGGGAGTCCAATTCTACCCCCATGTTATTTGAACTGTGACAGTTATAAGTATTTTGGGTGAATATTTTGATTCACATTGTTTAAGGATTTCAGGGAAATAAGAGGGAAAAGATAGACAGTTAAATATTATTATTCAAGAAACAGGTAGAATTAAAACAACTTTAAAAATAGCTTATGCATAAAACAGGAAGAGGTAGTGTTCAGAGCCATCCAAATGTTAAAATGACATGAATCTTTCAAGTCTTTCTAGAAACATATCAATGCTGGTGTGCAAAATAAGTAGAATAACAGTGGTCCGAAAGGATTTTTGCAGTGATTCCTCTTAAGCATAGACAATTTGTCAGTTGTTCAGGTTTTTCAAGATACATATGTAATTTCAGATGGGGACAAAATTCTGAATTAGGTAATGTCTTTACAGGGTTAAAAAAACCCCAAACAACTGTCTTGCAAATGTACTGGTAATATAAACGTAATTCAAGGAGATGTATAATACATGCATATGTAGGTAGCTGTGTAGATGAAAGGCTAAATCCATTTGGATCCAATATTTCTGTATCTGATTTTGGCAGGAGGTTCTTGGATTTTTCCTGTGTCTCATCTACTGCAATTTCCAGCTGTCTCTCAGTTTTGATATGTTTCCTGTAAGTAACATAACCATTTTTCAAATCCCAAACTCACAGCTTCCTATTATACTTGCAAATAGTCAGCTAAAGTACATCTTTACAGAGTAATATGGGTTTACCTCTTTTTTTCTCCATAGCATTGACTGTGGCAAACCAAAATATGTATTGAATAGTCTGAAAATAAAATATTATTTTACTTTAAATACTGTATATTCTAGTAAGAAAGCACATATACATAGATATGCATAAAACTTAGTCACTAAAATACTCTGCTAAGTAGAAAAAAAATGGGAAATAAGTGTATGATTCTTTTGTATTACATTAGGCTACTTGTTTTAAACCATGTTGGTATGCAACTGACATTGATGGAAAACCTTGGAGGATGTTTTTTGCTCACTAAGCACAGATTTGCATGATGGCAAACACTTTCTCCATTAGTGCTGATATTAAGGGATGGCATTCATCTACTTGACAATTTTGTTGCCTCCCTGCCCCCTTCCTTGTTTTTCAATGTAGTTTGCTGGACTGGAGAGTAAAGATCCTTCATTTAACTGTCATCCAGGTCCAGTGTTTTAGCCTAACACTCCAAGGTATTATTGTAATGCAAAATAATTCTTAGAATCTCCACTTGAGGTATGCAAAATGTACTGCAATTTTAATGGCTCGGTTGTTCACATTTTTCTTCAGTTTCTGCAGAACACACTTCAAAACATATGTTTTAAATTACATAAAAATACATTTTATTATAGTGCACTGAAAGCAAGGCAATCTGGAGGACAAAATTCCCCAAAGCAACAAACCTAGCTTGGTCTAATTATAACATTCTTATATTCTGAATTTTGGGGTTTTGCTTTAGTTTACATTTTTATATTTGTTTTTGCAGAGGGAAAAGATGGAAAGTGAATATTTTTTATTAAAATAATATGTGAGACAAAATCAGGAGTAAATCAGAACAAAAAATGAAACATTCTTTATTTTTTACCATCCCCCCCCCCCAAAGGAAAAAAGGAAAATGTTAATACAAAAAGCATTAAAATCATAATATACACTAGATTTAGTAGCATTTTCTGTTTATACAACTCTGGCACTGTTAAAGGTTATATGTAATATAGTATATATGGAATTATGAATGAATGCACTGAAAATATTCTGATATTTGATAAGTCTGTACATTCCTGCAATAGAAATTTACTTGTAGCTCTGCTGGACTATTAAGCCACTCCAGAAACACAACGGGTTTCAGAGCTAACCATCCTAACCTTTAGTTTCATGTGTTTGTGCTTGTGCTAGGAGCAACTCGTTTCCTGGAGAGAAAATACCTGAAGGGAGTTTAAAAACCCTGTCATAAGATAGGAGACAACTGTGTTCTTTTGTTATTTTGAGAGGAAAGACTACAGTCACCTACAAATGTTTTATTTGCCATCAGCATCCAGAAAGATATTCAGTGATAAGAAATCCTCAATGACAAGAGGAACCGAATCAGAGGACTCTAGTAAGCAGCCTTCTGCAGTCAGAAATGGCCCAGCAGAGCCCTGCTGTGCTTGGAGGAATTTGCCTTTATTCCAGTTTAGCAGCAAGCCAGAAAGGAGACATTTGAAGCAATAAAGCGAGGAACAGATGGGTGAGCCAAAGGTTAGTGTCAATGTGATCCTCTGAAAATTAGCTGGATGGTCATCATTACCACAGACAGACACAACAAGAAATGTCATTGGAAGAAACAGAGGAAAGTAGCACAAGCACAGAGGCATAAATCCCCACACACCCCACAGCCTCCAACAGCACATACATATTAATTCATTAAAAGAATTTCATGCATCTCAAGATCTACTAATTGGTGGTGTAGGTGGTCTCCAAAGTTATGTATAACAGAGACATCTTTAGTGAGGACACCCTAATTGGAATTCCCATCGAGTTAGGCTTGCTCAGACTCATAGGTTTCAGAGGATATTAGTTGCCTTAGGTAGAAATGCATTTTGTTAGACAGCTCTCCCTGAGAATGCTTTCCCCAGCTCTCATGTGCTTTGCCTCAGGGTTGTGATATGCATTATCATAGACAAGCACAGTTGTCTCACCGATTCATAGATTGTAGTGGGGGCATGATCCATTATCCTAATTACCATGTTGAAAGAAATATTCAAGAAAAATATAAAACTATGTATTTTTAAGCTTCAGCCACAGAAATCTATGTCTAGCCAAGTGAATTAATGCACTGATATTTTCTGGAAACCACATATCATACTCATTGGCACAGATTATCATTCCAGTGAAGCCTATGGAAAGATGCCAAAATATAATAGGTGCAAAAATCTAAATCTAGCTGCACATTTTCTTGTCTTTTTCTTTCTGCCACTTGAAATAACATATTATTAAATACATACACCAGCCCTAATACATGAATTGCAGTCCTCTTTTTAAATTATTTTTCTTTTGTAATAAATGACAAAAATATTGGTTCTTGGCCATTACCATAAAGGATGAAATATAAATCCAAGCAAATCTCCAGAACGTAACATATTTTTGCAATGAGAATCAAGTATTTACTATCAGATAGCTTCAGAGGTAACTAAGAATTGATAGTCAAAAGATTACAGAAATAGACCCGGTTAATGGCATGTTGTGACTTAAAATAAAAAGAACTGGTGTAGCACTAAGAAGTGAGAAAACTACATAGTTTCACCGAAGGAAAAAAAAAAAAAAAAAAAAGCAGGAAGAGCAAAATTACCAAGTCCACCTTAAAGAAGAAAGGGACACAGAATGTAACTAGCCATGAAGAGAAACAAACCTTTGAAACTATATCCTCCCTTAATTTTCACTCACTTCATCTTAAAAAGACATTGGCTTGAAACCTTCCATAATTCTAAACTTAGCCTTGTTCAAACCTTGCTTGTAATCATAAAAACACTTGCAGGTTTACAGCATTTACAAGCATTATCCAAAAATGCTATGCCAGTTGGCCACCCAGTATCTTATTTGAAAAATAAGGCATGTTTCTCAGTGGAGTATTTGACATAATAACACCATTTTTTCCCTGCCTAAAAGAGCAGACAAGGAGGCAGAAATGTCTCCATTTTCTAATGCAGTTTCTATATTCTGTGAACAATTATTATCTTAATTGCCACCCACACCCACGGCTCACAATCTGCTCAGTCGTTTATAATATACAAAGAGAAGAAACTATGTACGATGTTACTGTGGCTTTCAGAGAGAGAGAAAAAGCATTTTTCTAACTTTCCTGCTAATTTATCAAACAATCCAAATCTAGGTGGCAGTGAAAGTATTTTCCACACAGCATCATTTAGAGATATTAAAGGAACTGTATCTAGGGAAGAGACAAAACTGTCTAATTCTTAAATTACTGCATTAGTTTCCAGTCATGTTCTTATTTATTTTAGCTTTCTGATATAAACTTGTTCTCTTAGATAAGTCAGAAGCAATTATTTCCTATAATTCTGTAAGGCATATCAGTCTCCATAAGCTGACAGACCATAACCCTAACAGACTGCAGCACAGTCGAGTGTTGAGAAATGACTCTTTCCTTACATTTAGGATTCAGATCCAGGAGAATTTGGGACAAATATAAGACCTCTTCCATTAGGTTCTTTTCTATGGGAGACACAGTCACCCCTTCTGTTAGGTTATATATGTCCTTTTACTTCACAAAGTGAAGGTACCTAAAAGATCTAAAACTTAAATGCACACAAAAACATGCCTTTCAGAACTCATTCGTTCCCAAGGAGTGTCTCTCTCTCCTCTCTCTCTCTCCTCTCTCTTCTCTCTCTCTCTCTCTCTCTTCTCTCTCTCTCTCTCTGAGGTTATATCTATATACAGGATACAATTTCTTCAATGTGCCTGTTCTTTTGAATGACTTCAACACTCATGCATATATATGAAATACAGCCTACTGAGCATTTTTCAGCTGAGAGGAATGCTTTGTGTCCCACTTCACCTCCTGCCACTGAGATCTAGGAAGATATTTCACCAAAATATTAACCAGTTGTTATATGTTTTTTGGAGAGTGAAAAAGACTCCACTCCACTCAAAATTATAAAAACAATGCAGCAGTATTCTGTGTTCACTCAAAATTCTTCAAAGTCCCCTTGAAGTTCTGTAGATTTTTTTTTTTTTTAAATTTAAAAATCAAGCAATCAATTGAACAAACAAAGAAAACAAACAATGTCAAAATTTGAGTCTGAATTGGTTTTAAGGTTCCTTATAAAACCATTTTTCCTTTCTGGGAAGGTAATTTTTTCACAAATACACATCCTGAATATGTAGTCAAGACATTTAAAAATTCTGAGAAAAAATTGTGTAAGAACAGCCAAGCCTGGTTATTTTGTAATACCTTCCTCTAGTATGGTTCATATAACATAGGTAGTAGTGTTTCTCTCTCCACAAGTGAGAAATCTGGGGAATAGAAAGGAAATGTTTAATCTCTTTTCAGAAGACCAAGGTCTGGAATTGGGGCTGACCTTGCTTATAGTCTATACATTGACCTGAATGTTCATGACGTTATATCTATGTTATGAATTCTCATATATATGCTCAGATCAAATATTTTCTTTAGCCAAATAGCACTGACTTTTGGGAAAGCTCCTGGGCATTTAATAAACTAGAAAATTTGCATTACTCTATGTAAACCACGCTTTCCAGTGCTCAAGTCCTATTTACAGAGTAGCATAGATGCAGTGAGTCTTGATGAAAGGGATAAAGTCAGACAGTTGCTTCAGCCAAGACGCAGTACTCTTTTCTCCCTTGCCATTTTCAGCCTGGTTTTCCTTGTCTCTGGGCTTCAGTGCAGTTGTACTTGTGGTATCCATGACAGCTTTACTACTAAGTCTGTCTTTGGAAGCAGCCAACGCTACTTACTGTGAATCAAATCTCACATGCTTACACTTCATTATTTTATTTGGTTCTTTACCTTTTATTCCTCTACCTTTATTCCTCTATGGCTCTGGTAATTTCTGAACAAGAAGCATGTGGAAAACAAATTATGTATACATGCATGTGTGCTTTATAGACATGGATAAATAAAATACAATCTTGCACTCCTTTTTAAAGCAGGTGATATGCTACAGTAAAAATGCATCACTGTTTTATACCATTTTCAGTGAGGGAGAAACATATAAGAAATCTGATACGTTGATTAACGTTTTCTGGAGATATTAGCATGTTCAATTTAATTGCACCTGGTTTAGAAACAGTTTTTACTCTGGATTGTGACCATAGAGAATGATACACATATTTAAACCAGAGAATGGAGAGGGAAGATAAACAATGCCTTTCCATCCCAGTAAGAGCTAAAAAGAGCTCAATTTCAGACTTGTAGAAGTTGGGTAGATTGTGTTATCAAGTGTTTTCTAAGACTGTCTATAATGAGACCATTTAGGCAAAAGTAAAAACTTTAAAAGTGAGAAAAAAATAAAGCACTTAAATGTTTCAGGTTTTTGCCTCCAAACCCAAATTAAATACATGTATAATAATAATATTTTTAAAGTCTGGAAAAAAAGAGAAAAACTTATAAATGTACTTTTTTTTTTTTTTTTTTTTTTTTTTTTTTTTTTTTTTTTAATGTGTTGCCTACACCTCCTCCTTTCCCCATAATTATTTCTGTGAGTGGCAGAAAATATCTAAAATTACCCCGATAAAAAATGTGCTCCTAGAGGTCAGACTAGCCATGTTCTTTCTCCTTTGTGAGCAAAGGGAGGATGGAACCTTAACAATAACTCCCTACTTAACATGCACTTTAAAAACATGAGATGAGCAACAATGTTTACAACCTAGCACTGGTGGTTCTAGAAAGGATGGCTCAGGGCACTTCATTTTTATGTTATTGCTGCTCTGCAATATCTCTGTAGTTTAAGAGGACTTCTGCATCAGAACAAAGATTAATGATGTTAATTATTTAGTATCTACGCCTTGCACTATATTATTTTGTTTTCAGTTTTATATGTATACTATCTGAGCAACCTAATACACCCAAAAGTTTGAATATGATACACACAGTTGCTTTTGCTCTTTGGATATTTATAAGACAAGACAGTAAAGTATCTAACAAAAGATTATCCACTACAAGCATGAAGTGAAAATGAGGCAATTCTTTCTTTAAAAGCTCATTTGAATATAATTTTTCAACTAAGCATGCAAAGAAGAAATATGAGCACTTGTCTGTGTAGCAGTCAGGTGTAGTGATCCAGATTAAGTTTTGGCCTGTATGAATATAGGAAAAAAAAAAAAAAAAAAAAAAAAAAAAAAAAAAAAGTGATGGCAAGAATTTTAATGAGCCCTAATGAGCAAAGGGAGTTTCTTCCAAACACTTTTTTAGTCATTGTAGGAAATATCCTGTTCCCAAATCCTAATTACACTGCCATTTACATCTTCTCCCCATATCCCTTCTATTCTCTTTCAAGCTAAAGGAATAGTTAACATGAAGCTGAGGGATAATTTTGTTATATTTAATGATTTTCAGGTTTAACTACACTAGAGAGCCAGAGCAATGGAAAATCACTTTGACTTGGACTTTTCCTGATTTTAAGAGAAGGATATGGCAAAAGAAGGAATAACCTGTAGGAATATGTTTTTTTCTAAACTATTTTAGTATGTGCCACATTTTCCTATGATCTATTCAAACTTTCACCCCCTCAAATCTATTTAATTTTAATTTCTTTGAATTTCCTGGTTAAAGTATATTTTCAATACAAGATACACTCTTCTAAGCTCAATTCATACTTAAAGTAAGTTAAAAATTACCATTCAGAACCACTGCATATCAACTTTAATTTACAAAATCCTTTGAATCAATAGACATTAATTGAAACCAGCATTTTTTGCCAAAAGATAATGTACTGGAAGTAAAAGTAATCACCTTCCTTTTTAAATAAGTGTTTGTTGTTACCATTGCAGTCAAAATAGTGAGTTATAGTATGATTTGAAAAATTGCTGCACATGAAAGTTGTTATTCTGTTTGGTTGCTTTTTAAATTTATTACCCTTGAATTGTATAGAAATAGACCATCAGCAGAAGAACATTCTTAACTGTCAGAGTATAGGTATGGCTTTAATTCAAAGCACGGTTTTATGCCCTATTTCTTCAACCTCAGAAGTTAATATGTAGCAGCCTCAAGGCTAGAATACAACCAGTAGCTCATTTTTATATTAGCACATTTTATGTTCAAATAGATTAAGACATCTCCTTATCATACCCGAACGGTGCTCAGAAATGCATTTTTATGTGTCCAAAACCTTTAAAGGAAGAAGTAGAGCAATGGTAGAGTATGCACTGGAGGAATAGCAGCAGCAGGAAAACTGGCTGTTCAGTAGTTGGCTCTGGCACTGGACGTAGCGCCTTCATGCAACAAAACGTAGGTGGTTTGTAGCTGTGGGATCTGTTGGGCCCGCCGCGGCGCTGCCGTGGAGGGGGCCCCTGGGATGGGAGGCGGGCCTCCTGAGGAGATAAGGAGCATTGCACAACAACAAATTCCAGACCCCCTAGATAAGGAGAACACTTTTTGGTTACGGAGACCCACAATTCTTTGAGGGATTTTATGTAGATCTGTTGAAACCCATTGGTTTGTAATCCCCCACACCCACCTATGTACCCTTATAAAAACCTCTGTACTTTCCCCCAGACTTCAGGGATTTCTCGTCCCTGGCTTTCCCTTCACTTGGGTACTCGGCAATAAAGTTACCCCCTGTGGAATGGCCATACGAGTCCCTCATCTCTCTCCCTCCGTGCTGGTGTAAAGGGGTTGCCTTGCAGGATCACTGAGCTGAACTCACTGAGCTGAACTCCTGAGCTGAACTCCCCTGAGCTGAACTCCTGAGCTGAAACTCACTGAGCTGAACTCCCTGAGCTGAATTCACTGAGCTGAACTCACTGAGCTGAACTCACTGAGCTGAACTCCCTGAGCTGAATCACTGAGCTGAACTCACTGAGCTGAATCACTGAGCTGAACTCACTGAGCTGAACTCCCTGAGCTGAATCACTGAGCTGAACTCACTGAGCTGAACTCCCTGAGCTGAATTCACTGAGCTGAACTCACTGAGCTGAACTCACTGAGCTGAACTCACTGAGCTGAACTCACTGAGCTGAACTCCCTGAGCTGAACTCACTGAGCTGAACTCACTGAGCTGAACTCACTGAGCTGAACTCACTGAGCTGAACTCACTGAGCTGAACTCACTGAGCTGAATTCACTGAGCTGAACTCACTGAGCTGAATCACTCACTGAATGCTGAACTCCCTGAGCTGAATTCACTGAGCTGAACTCCTGAGCTGAACTCACTGAGCTGAACTCACTGAGCTGAACTCACTGAGCTGAACTCACTGAGCTAACTCACTGAGCTGAACTCACTGTACCCGCTGTGGCTACTACCCTGCTAAGGCACCCCTAGCTAGCCAAGGGAAAGCCGCTGGCTCCCTGGAAGGCATTCTCTGAGGAGAGTACCTCTCTGGGTAGACCCGGCTATCCTGGCCTGATACCTCTCAGGCCCCTTCCCGGCGGAGCCGACATTATGTAGCTAACTTTGTTATGCTATTGTGCATTGCTTTGACACTCGTAGGCAACTTCTAGTTCCTCTAGTGAAACTGATCCTTTACCATATTTTATTCTTTGCTAGATTTTCAGACAATACATCTAGCAATAGTTAGGGTTTGCCCACACATTAATATTTACCATTTCTTAATATCATAATCATGTGTCTCTACGCAGTGGACTGAGTACAGTAAAGCTATTGAGGCTTAAGGAGTTGCTATGAATCCTGCCACAAAAATCTGGCATAATAGAAAGGATTTGAAATCTAGGCTTTTAGTTTGGATCGTGATATTGTCCATCCAGAATAAGCAGATCTACATCTCCTCTAAGAAATGATAGGTTCTGGTATGTTCTCTAGGCCTTGTCTTAATATATTAACTTTCTGAAAGTTAGCAAAAGATTTCTTGCTAAACAAGAGTGTACTTCATTTGTGAATTCCATTGCAGACCGCACTGGAAGCTTGCAATAATTTCAGTCTTTATAGTTCAGACACTTCTAGGTAGTCTGTATTTCCAAGAATTAACAAGGCATCAAATCAAATGAAGGAGTGGTACATATGTGGTGAGCTGGACACACATGTGCCCAAAACATTCTTAATTTAAACTCATTTTAACGGTATAAAGACTAATAAGTTTTAAATATATGCACTTTCACCCAAACTAATATAACTTAATACCAATGCATATTTATTGTTATTAGATTTTTATAGCATTTTTCCTGTATGGCACCTCACAGGCGTTAAGTTAGCTGGATTCTCTAAAATTCAGGCTGTTTAGAGAACAATAGTTTTATTCACAAGCAACATTAGCCGCTTAGCAATTTATAGCTCTTATTTACACTTACCTTGTGCAATATAGGTAGCATAAATCTTCATTGAAACAAAAAATTAATGTCTGGATACAGTGAAATAAGAAAATATCTGAGATGTCTTTATTGTGTTTCATAAAAATGGTGTTTAGTGTTGGGTGTAGGCAAAAATATCCATATTGAATATAAAATGCAATTTCTGAAAACAGTTTTCCATAATAATGTTTCATTTACCCTTTTGTTCTCTCTTCTCCTCCCACTCCCCCTCATTTACTGCATTTAACAGTAAAAGTGTCCAATAAAGATGAGCAAGGAACAGAGGAAGAAAATCAACCTATTTTGTAAGAGCACTGACTCTGACAGTGCTGTAAATGATGGCAAGGCTTCAATTTTTAAAATTGTTTCATTTAAAACCTAAACATTGAATCCCTGTACAGTGTTTAGAGGCTTTTCAGTCTTCTCTGATTCAATTTAGAGAAAACATTTATGGGGTCTAAATTGTTCCTGGCAGTTCTGAGCTCGGTTGCATTTAAAACAAATATAATTTATACAAAGCTGTGCCACATATAGTCCCAAGAAATCTAAAATATCAATCAAATTTCATTTGCAAATCAGTTTTACTAATAGTTAGTGTTTAAATTGCTCTTCCCTCTTGGAATGAAGGGTAGTTTAAAACTGATAACTGTGAAATACACAGTTATCTTCCAAGAGCACTCTTTTTCTTACAAAATGACTAAATGATTTCTACATAGAAATCAAATAAACCCTTCAAAACCGCATGTAGATTTCTTGTTCAGTTATTATACTTCAATCCAACACATTAATCAAACACCAGATAAGTTCAGCATGGCAGTGTTGCAGTGTTTGGATACTAAAACTCTTCGTTTTCTTGTTTATTAAAAATAAAAACAAGTTGTACAGAAATTTAATAGCTGTGTCCTTCTGCTTTTGAGATGTCATAATCAAACACCAGGTAGACTCGTCTCAGTGTGTCAGCTATTCATTTCTTCTAAGATTTTTCTCTTCTCTTGGCTATTGCTGTACTATTCTATATATGCCCGTAGTTGAAGTGACATACCTGTGGTGAGTCCATCTGATTTATCCTTTTTGTGAGCTTTATAAAAGAGGATAGAGCTGTTCTAAATCAGGACATAAAATGTATACTTGTATACACAGATTAAAAGAACATCTAAAGATTGAATACAAAGTAACATGGTCCTATTTTCAATGCTTCCTTGACAAGTCTTACACACATCGATTCTAATTATGTAGTGTGTCAATACCTACACAGTATTCTGAAAATATTCAATCTTCCATCTGTTTTTTAAGTCTTCACTTACTTTACCTTTTTAATGTTTTGTTTGTCCTTTCTAAAATTTCTTGCTCTTTTCTGACACTTGCCTGTTTGGTCAATTTTTTCTTTTTAGTGAACTAATTATTATAAAATCCACCTGTAATTCTATCTTGTGTTTCCTGTCTAGCTTTTACACAATTTTTTTTCCTTGCTTCCTGCTACTTTGAATTCTCAAACCTGCAAAGTCTGATAAGCAGCCTTTCTCGGTTGCTTGGTTTTTTTCCTTTCCTTCCTTCTTATTTTATTTTTTTTATTTAGATAGTGTAATTGCCTATTACTTCACATTAGCCCACTCAAGGCACTGATTGTAACATTTGTTAGTTAGTTGCAGACTGATTTTCAAAGCTGATAGATTCTTGCAAAATCCACTAACTTCAATCAGATTGAATATTTCAGTGCTTTTCTGGAAATCAAGTTCAGAGTTCAGTTTTCATCTTAATTTACATTTTCTGCTAAGCAAAACTTTTTTAATATACACCTTCCACCTTTCTCATTGTGTGAGAACTTGGCAATTCTTTCAGCTCAAATTCTACCACTGAAATGACTGGCAGCACCTTCAATTAGCGTAGCTTCAACTCTTTAGGTGAACAGTTACAATTTTTTTTAGCTTCATAAAACTGATTAAAGTTAAACCAGTACATCATTTCTCTTTCTAAAAATCTAAAAGATTTACACCAACTGTTTAGAGAAAGCACATTTTTGCTTGCAGCTGTCAAAGCAGGCTGTCAGTTCAATTATCTGGAATGCCTATTAGTCAATTTTTAATAAAGCTTCAACTACTTCTCTCTGCTGTTTAATGAATAAGGTCCTTCTGCACACCTTTTAAATATGTGTTTCATGGCCCCTATGGAATTCAGAAATTATAAATAAAAAGGGATTTGATTTACTCATAAGATGCATTATAATTTCACATGTTGCATGAAGCTGCCATTATTTCTGCTTATGAGACCTCCTGCACTCTTGACATTATTAGACCTGCAGGAAAAAAGCATCTTGGGTTGGTAACAGCATTCTTAAAAATGTGACACTGCTAAGATGTTTTGTTTCAACATTTTCCCATACTCACTAAGCAAAAAATAGGTAAACTGAGTGCTTGCTAACATTGTAATTGTACTAAGGGGTTGTGTCATCTTACTTTTCTTTAAACATTATTATTACTAAAAATAATTATTGCTAGTAGAGCAGCAGAGGGTAAAATGGGAATGGACAGAGAGCTATGCATAGCTCTGGTTTCTATTCCTTGTATTTCCTTCATCTGCCTCAAAATGTGTCATGCCTCCTGACAGAGGACTTGGCAAGTCAGATGTTTGTTTTCCTGTGGATAAATATAAGGAGAAGTTTCTTTATTGATACATGTCCTGTCTGTTCAGAGAAATGTTCAAGAAAATACAGCACCCTTTCTTCCTCTAGTGAAATATTATCACAATCTCTTTGCCAGAAATCATGTCCTTTGCTGTTTAGCTGTGGTATAAATGGGGCTTCAGTATTTGCCTAAGTGGCTGCCCTATGATGATGGTCCTGTCACTTAGCATCAGCAACCCACAGGTTTCTTCTCTAGCAGGGTCAAAGGGATTCAGCCACAAAGTTGTTGCAATTTTGAGGAGTTGAAATGACCATTGCTTACTAGGCCTTATCTTTCCTGGTAGTCTCTTTCTTGATGCAGGTTTCCATGGGATGTTTTCTTTCAGGATATCTTCTGTTCAATCAACCGAATAATGTTTTACTCACATTTCTAATGGGAATGAATTCTGTGTCCATTCTAATTTACATAGGTAAGCCTCAAGGTGAAATAACATTGATGAGGTCACTGATGACACTGGATATTATTGCCTGGGTTAAACAGATTATTTACATGTTCAGTTATTAATTTTTAATTGTCTTTTGTTTTGCTTTGCTTTGTTTTGCTTTGCTTTGCTTGGGGTGAGGGGTCAAGGTGGGAGGTGGCACTGTTTTCCCCAGTGTCAAAGCTCAAATCATTTAAGTAAACCTGAAGTCTGAGGATAGGCTTTCTCATCTAGTCTTATCTTCATCTGAACCTTTGAAATGCAGTGAGTCAAAACCCTGCCGTTCAGTGAATATCTACAAATGTTTTAAAATAATAAAGAGTTACTGAGTGAGTGGTACTTGTTTGAAAATTGAAGAGTTTGAATAAGAAACATGACTAACTCTGATATATCTGCCAGTGAATGTGAATTTGAGATTACATTACATGAACTTTTTATTTAAAGTGAGCATAACATCATCAGGACTTCTAAATTAAAAGTTAAGTTTCTTTCAACATTATAATAAACAACAAATCCTGATTCTCCTTAGGGGAAAAAAAGTATTTGCCTCCCTCCCATGTATAATGTCCTCTAACCCTAGATCTTCGCCAGAAACTTTTGGTAGTTCCTCTGCTTCCAGTAGCATCTCCTTCCCTGTCCTGAGAAAAAGTCTTTTCTTTCTTATAGCCTTTGGGAGGCCTGGTCATGTGCCTGCTCTCTTATCGTCTCTGGGGCTTCCTAACCTCTTCCTGCTGTGGACCTTCTGCTTGCTCTGTGTCCTTTACACCTGGCTACTCACATCCTCTCCAGAAGCTTCTCCCAGCTGAGCAAGGGCAGCTGCTGTCAGAGACCCCCTTTGTCCAGAGGATTTCTCCTGATCCAGGTTTGAGCTGTATTAAAAAAGCAAAGTAAAAAAATTTCCTCTCTGCTGCTCATCTAGGTCCCCAAAATGGAACAGGATCTAAAAAAAAAAAAAATTAATTCAAAAATCATAATTGCAAATGGAACCAACATGCATCCATTCTAACGTAAATAAAGCCTACCTCTTACAAGTAGCCTCTAATTTTCAGTGTTTGGAAGCCAGAGAACTTGAAAACAGATGCTGGTTTTAAAATTACAGCTCACATCAGATACAAACAGGGTCACTGGAACAGGAGATTAATGTAACCTGCTAAGGGTGAAACAAATCATAAGTATTAAAATGTGTCTTTAACACTGTGCAACATTTTAAGTGGGATTATGTCATATCATTTTTATCTCATTTCCTAGATGCTACCATTATCATCACATTAACTCTGTATATCAATTTCATCCTCGTAACAGCTGCACACTACTGAGAGAAATTATTTATTGTATACTTGGGAAAGTTGTAACACTGAAACAGGAGGGATGAGATCAAGTATGGTGTACAGGCCTCTAAATCTTTATTGCAACTTTGGTCCTTAAACTAAGTCTTTGTTAAAAATTAATTGTCTGTGATGATTAGCCCAGGAGGTACCTAAATTTCATAGACTTCCTGGTTTTTCAATTGTAGGACTTCAGGCATCTGAGCTATTCAAGCACAGATTGGTGCAAATCTGTGTCTCTTTTGAGAGTTCAGGTAGGATGCACAAACCTCAACTTAGCCTGCTGCAGGTTTTATGCAACAGCAACTTGTCAGTTGAAATGCAAAGACAGTTTAGGTTTTCTTACAAAAGGAGACTGCTGGTACCTTTTGCTGGCATTGTTTCTCCTTTCTTGTTTAGTAGGGGATTAAACATTTCCCTAGGGTTTAAAAGTGGGTTAATTCCATTCTCTGTCTCCTGGAATTTAAATACACTGTTTTCCAGATAAGTGCCTTCATCACTAAGACCATGTTTCACCTACAGTCCTCAGGAGCTTTTCTCTCTCTGCACAGCGATTTTGATGGAAGGGCTAAACAGCCTTTTTCCCTGGAGAGCTGAGCAACCAATCCACTTACATAAAAATCCATTTAAAGAGAGCTTTAAATTCACGTCTTTCTAGGGATTGCTCTAACCTACAACATGCTGCAAAGGGCGCATTGTGGAAACACCACAATCGCTGCACTCACAGTTGCTATTTGTTAGTGTTTTAATTGGTGTTAATCCATAACTAGAACGTACTTATTTGATCAAACTCCTCATAACTAAATGCATGGTACCATCTAGTTTCTGCATATCAAGAGGTTCATGTAGAGGTACAGAATATGATAATTATATGACTAATCATGTAATCCCCAACTCCCCAACATGTAACTGGCTACTTAGTGGCTGCTGAGATTATAGTTTTTGACTACATGCCTGACAACTAAATTTGATATTCATATTTTCTTTTTGATGAGGTTGTGAATTTGGAGCTTTAATTCTTTATTTTAGCAGTCCACAAAATCTTAATTTACTGCATTAAATTTTAACTGTGGGCCAAAGAATGAATATAGCATACAATAAAAAATACAGACATTCAAAATAAATCCAGAAAAGACACATAGCTATATGTTGAATTTAATATTGCCATATCTTGACCTTTGATCCCCTAAATGGTGACTTTTTTTTGAATGGAATACTCATCTCCACTCCATCTGTGACAGCTCAGCCAGACATTCCTAGGACCTTAACCAACAATACCCACCCTTCAAGTGAAGACAAAAATGATTGCTAAGGATGTAAGACAATAACTTATTCTGGTTCACTTTATTGCTTTACTTATGGTTTAGCATTTATTGAGAAAAACAGCACAGCTTTCCTACTTCACAGTCCTTACACCCTGTGCTTTTTATTGTTTGCAAAATACTGCTGTCATTTTCATCTATAAAAGATGTGACACTAGGGGGAAAAAATGATTGTTCATTTAAGTAGAATGCTCACGGGACAGAATAAGGATCTATATCCATTGGTTACCAGGTAAATTGAGATAATGCTAGTTCAAACAGAACCTGTTCCTCCTTATTCTAAATTTGCATTACAAAACTAAGAAATAATCCTTCAGGGAGAAAAGGGAGAGTTGTAAGGGAACAGGTTTTGGACAGCTGAAGGAAAAGATGGGCGCCTGCTGTTCAGTAAGTTGAGGGAATTGTTGTATATTGCAAATTTTCTGTGTGTTACCAGGACAAGCAGATGGCCAGAGACAACATTTTCTCCTTATGTGTAGTTTATCTCCTTACATCTTCTAATGGCCTATATTAAGGTTTCCCAGCATTACATTCAGTTCAATTTAACAGAGTTAATATATATTTAAGCAGTACCAGTTGCTGTCAAAATTGCCTACTTGGAATAGATGTCTCTTTCAAATACTTTAGTAAGGATGGCAGTAAAAGGAAGCACTGTTTGGATGTAATTTTGTGTGCTAACTCAGACCTCGGGGAATAAAACTGCTGCCTCACTCAACACTAGTTACTTGTGTTTTTCAAAAAATTGTTTTGCCTTGCTGAGGCTTTATAGGGGAATGGATATAACAGCATTTGTCTCATGAGAATTATTGCACAGTTTAATCTATGCTGACAATACACAGGACTGGTCAATGACGGTTTTTCTTAAATGCCACACTACCTTTTCATTTTTGAAAATGTTGTTCATAAAGTTACACTGTTACATATCTTTGTGGAAAGCTTATCCAGGCCTTTATCAGTTTGCTGTTAAGTACTATTGAATGCTATTGACATTTATATTTAACTTATTTAAGTACATTAAAAAGCAGTGGATGTTCTTAAGCAGAGAAAACAGGAGGAAGAATGAGTAGTCAGGAGCATTCCGCAGTCTCTGAGAATATTTCTCAAGGTGCAGGAAAACTGAGACTACTTGTTTTCTGATACTTTTCCCTGCTTGGACAGCCTCCTTTCCAACAGCTGATAAAATTAAATAAAGCAAAAAAAATCTCTGAAAATACAGACTGGGTCGCAGAATTTATTTCTATTTCTTGTTTTTACTTCCATTTTGTGTTTTATTGAGTTCTGTATTCTTGTCTGTAACACAGTTTAAATGGCACAAGGTTTAAGTTTGTGGTCTCCAAAATGGTGAAGTTTCACTTTCAGTCTAAGACTGAAAATATCTGTGTTGGACAGCTATGTCTCTTTTTGGAAGTAATATTTACCATGCTGTTATAACCACAACCACAAATTTGACAAAAGACTCCATTATTTTCACTTCAGAGGGATCACACACACAAAACATTTGCTGTTCCAGTTTCTTCTGCAAACATTCCAGCTTTTAGTTTTAATTACCTTTTTTATCTGTTAGTTTTTTATCATCATTTATAGTGAGATCTGTTACCTAGACCAGATCAAACGACTGGAGAATACAAGAAAAAAATCTCAGAAAAATAGAAATATATTTCTTTTTACTTAAAGGCAGTGTCAGCTGCTTAAGCCAAGATGATTCCTGAGAAAATGTTCTGTCAGAAACCTTCTGGGAAAAGGCCAAGAACTGGATATTAAAGCATTACCAAACTTGTTGAATCAGCTTTCACTAAGAGACTTTTACTTCCAGACAGAATCCTGTTAAATTTGGAACAATAATATGAATTATAACCAAATGTAAGTATGATTTGAGAACCTTCACAAGAAAATGAGATCTCCAGTTTTTTGTCTCCAGCTTTCAGAGTCCACAAAACACAAAATAGATATAATTTTTTATTTTCAATTTAATTGCCACAGAAGTGAAAAATAAATAATTTCCATTTTTAAAACAGAACTTCAAGGAACAATTGTGTATGACATGCAAAAGTGCCACCTACACAACACAGTACAATGAGATTTTTATCCCAATTGGCTGTTTCAGGGTCAGGTTATAGAACAGTTTCAGTTGTAAATGAGCTGTATTTGAAAAAGAAAAATTTGAAAAATTGCTCTAAGTCACTGGAGATAGATTTAATTTAACCAGCTCCCAAAAAGGATACACACAACTTTTGTTTAGATTTATGACTATATACAATTAAGACAGCCATATAAGCAAATGCCCATTTAATTTATTCCTCCCTTACCCCAACAAGGTGGAAATATGAGGTGTGTAAACAACTGAAGTGCATGCACATCTAGATAAAACAAAAGATGTTATAGAATTGTATATAGATGCTGATGCCTGAGTCACAGAAAATGTGTGGAAAAATGATGGAAAAGATGGAAAAACAAAGCCACAGAAATCTCAAAAAAAGCAAACTAACTTCTAAATTGCTATGGGTGCAAATTCTACTGAAATGTTCCTCTGTGATGACTCAGGATTTTACCAGCTTTGGCTCACTTCATTATTTTTAGTGTGTACAGGAATAACAGTCACACTTTAAAATGTGTTGGCTTGGTTTTGATAAGCATCCAGAAGTCCTGCCGGTCATTTAAATTTTGATGCTGCAAAATTGCTTGCATTGCATTCTGTCAATTTACATTGATTTTGTATTTTGGTGTTGTGGGTTTTTTTCTTTTGGAGAAGGTCTGAGCATATCCTTGTTATCAGAAGGGTCAAAAGAACAGTAAAATATGCTGGAAATATCAAAATGCTATAGAGAGATATCTTTTTAATGACATAGAATTGAACTCCACAAAAACTTTAACAAATAGACTGAATTTACAGTATCTTCATTTCTGCAAGAAAAAGTACAGAAAATATTTTTATTACTTGTTTTGTTTCATTGCTAAACAATTTTTAACAGAAATATTAATTTTCTGGCAAATAGCTATTTTTATCATTTGAACTTCAATGATTCTTTTCAAGATGTACAGAGCTCCAAGGCATGGTGTGGTTGACACACTGGAGGGAAGGGATGCCATCCAAAGGGACCTTGACAGGCCTAAGAACTGGGCCTGTGTGAACCTCATGAAGTCCTACAAGGCCAAGTGCAAGGTCCTGCACTTGGTTGGGGCAATCCGAAGCACAAATGCAAGTTGGGTAGTGTCACCTTTTTCTTTTGTTGTTCTTTCCAGCCTTCTGATTGTTTACATATTTGGGAGTCAGTTTCTCACGAATTTCTATAAACAATATTATTGTTGACATTCCTTCCAGTAGGAGGGACAATTGATAGACATTTTCCAAGACCACTGGAATTGAAGAGGTTGAACCTCTATCTTCCAATGTGGTCCCTTTCTGTGAAAGGTATATAAGGTTAAGTCAAAAAATAAACTCTCTCTTTCTCCTCTCGATCTCACTTCATCATCTCTGTTGCGTCTCTCCGTGATGTCACAGCATCATCACAGTGAATGGATTAAAAGCAGCTCTGGGGGAGAAAGATCTGGGTGTGTCAGTAAATGAGATGATCAATATAACAATTTGTTCTTGTAATCCAGAAAACCAACCATATCTTGGGCTGCAAAAAAGGAGCATGACTAGCAAGTTGAGGGAGGTGATTCTGCCCCTCTGGTGAGACCCCACCTGGAGGGCTTTGTTCAGCTCTGGGGCACACAGTGTTAGGAAGATATGGACCTGTTGCAGTGAGCATAGAGGAGGCCCACAAATATTGTCAGAAGGCTGCAGCACCTCTGCTGTGCAGACAGGCTGAGAGAGCTGGCCTGGGAAAAGAAGGCTCCAGGAAAACATTGTAGCAGTCTTCCAGTACCTGAAAGAAATGTACAAGAAAGATGGAGAGGGACTTTTTATGAAGTAGTGACATGAGGGACTGTATTCAAACTGAAAGAAAGTAGATTTGGACTAGATATTAGAAGAAATTCTTTACTGTCAGGGTGATGAGGCACTGAAACAGGATGCCCAGAAAAATTATGGGTGCCCCCCTTCTGTGGAGGTGTTCAAGGTCAGGCTGGATGGGGCTTTGAGCAACAAGGTCAAGCGGAAGGTGTCCCTGTCCATGGCAGGAGAGTTGGAATTAAATGACCTATAAGGTCCCTTCCAACTTAAAGCCATTCTATCAGTCTATAATCGTATAAGGTGTTAGATGTAAAATTGCATTTCTCAATCCCAAATTCTGTCAGCAGAAGTGTTGGTGCAGTGCCACATTTCCTTTGGCATGCTTATTCCAGCTACAGCATCCCTGGAGCAGTTTGCCTCATGGCTCTCTGCAGCCTAATCCTGACCATAATGGCAGCTTGGGGGTCAGCATTGTAGGTGGCCCAGATCAGAAATTTCAAGCAGAGATGTTTGAGCAGTGCTGTTCCTCTTTGGAATGATTTTTTCCCATCCCTCCTGTCCCCAAAGCTGTAACCTTTGCTGTTATCTGAAGGCCAGCCCTGACCTTGACTCTAAGTACTATTTAACCTTGGGACACAGGTAGCTCATCTTAGAAAGCTGTGAAGTCAAGGATGTGGGTGCAGTGCTGTGCTTCCCTTGGCCTGCCTCTTCCACCCCTGTGTCCCTGGAGCTGTAGGCATTGCTGGTCTCTGAATCCTAACTCCAACGATAACGACATCTTGGATGGTCCAGATTAGAAATATGTGCAGGCAGCAGTGTTGGTGCAGTGCTGTGCTTCCCTTGGCATGTCTTTTCCCTGCACACTGTCTCTGGACCTGTAGGCTTTGCGGTTCTCTGGACCCTACTCCTAACCATAAGTGCAGTGAGGGTCTGCAGCTGAAGCCCCCAGTACCATTGGTGGTCCAAATTAGAAAACTCTGGAAGAAGGGCTGTGCTTATTTGGTGTGTCCATTCCAGGTACAGCATTCCTGGACCTGTAGGCTTTGTGGCTCTCTCAACCCTAACCTAATAGCAGCTTGGGGCTGCTGTCTGTCTGTATTTATCCAGCCTAAACCTGAGTCAAAAAAATTTCCTTTGCACAAATCCAATTGAAAATCTCCTTAGTAATACATCCCCCACCACCTAAGTCCAGGAAGAAGAATCAAGCCATAGTATTGTCTGGCTTAGAGTCCTAAAACACAATGAAAATTATCTGTGTGTTTGGCTTGCATTTATGTAGGGGAAGAACAATACCCATGTGTTCGCCAGATGACTACAGAGCAGAATTGTTTGAGCCATAGTTCAAGGCCACAACAAAGGATAAACTGCTTCTTCAGGACTGTCTTTGATTAGATTGCTGTTTACAAAGAAATTTTTTTAAAAGGGAATCTTCCAAAATGTGTGGAAGGATCATTGTTCCTTGTTATCTCTTTATTTTTCAGTTATGTTCTATTAAATATAACTGTTTTACAGGCTATTTTCATTAAGCATTTATTTCCATCACAGTGACTCACAGTTGGAATTACAGCATATGTAGTTCTCCCAGTTCAGAAGCCATAAAGCTGTAAATTAATTCTGAATATAAATATCAGGGAACGTGTACGCTCACTCTCATAGTCAAACTCTCTATACATATATGGCTACGCATGCATATAGGGGCATAAAATAAATAAATAAAATAAATTAATGCACAATGCAAACACACATATACCCCTGCGTATATACCTGTATATACATATATACATATCCTATTTACATAGTGATATTTACAGTTATTGTGGTGATCTTTATATATACAAGGATTTGTGTATGTGTGCGTGTGTGTGTGTGTATGCATGCAAAATTTTGATTTCTTGTTCTTTATCCATTGAGTTACTTAAATTTGGGAAAGAGATGGCAGAAGAATCTGAATGTGTTCTGCATCATAATATCCTTAAGCAAAACGTTAACATTCTCATATGTTCCAGTCTTTCTCTAAAACAGCTGCAGCAAAAACATTAATAATTTTTCCTTGACTAATATGTGCTATGCACATCCTAGAAATACTAGTGATCTGGACTCTGAACATAATTCTTTTATGTTTATGTAAATTGAAATAATGCAAATATAAATCTCCTTTATTCTTTTGTGCAGGATTATTTACACCTTGAATTTAATGGAGTTATGTTGTGCCTTGAATAGGCAAGGAAAAACTTAGAGGTCGGCAGGAAACATGTCCGAAATTTTTGCTGTATATCTGCAGATTATTGCAGGCTGAGAAATACCTTTTCTCACTGAGATAGAAGTATGCAATGTAAAATCCCCTATGTATCAAATGCATTCTGAAGGCTGCACCTGGAGTGATTTCTTGAAGGAAAAAATCTTTCCCAAATAGCAAAAATGTTGCTGTAACCTGAATGCATGTATCAGTAAGTTTGTTTTACCATTACCAAAGGTTTAATTTAATAATTGGGGGTTTTGGAGTAGAATAATTTAATTGGTTAAAAAATGTTTATTTAATTAAAAATGAAATTACACCCCATTGCATAATGCAAATAATCTAAAAATACTTCAAGAAATGGGGTAAGAAAGCCATGTTTGAGAAAGACACTTTGGTGATCACATAATACTCAGACATTTTTCCAAGATCACATGTTGCAAGGTAAGTGTGTAGATGTCTGAGTGATGAAGGGAACAAAGTGCTTGCCATTTGCGAAGTTGCATTTTTATACCTCTGTTGATATGAGACGGACATATTCAAGTTTATTGGAGACACAAATATCACAAAGAATGATTTTCTAACATTACAACAGAAAAAACCTACAAAATATTGTGGAATAAAACCAACAAAATCCTAGTGACATAAAAATCACTATTTCTTGGAACATGGGAAATTTAGTTACATATTAATTTTTTATTATTATTATTGCTTTTAGTTTTTTAACCATGAGACCAGTAAAATACTGTAGCAAGCTGCCCAGAGGGGTAGAGGGATCTCTGTCCTGGGAGGTGTTTTGCAACCTGCTCACATTAGACCTGCTGTGAGTAGGGAGTTGGACCAGGTGACCTCTGGATACCCCTTCCAGCCTTAAAATCTGTAACTCTGTAATTGCATCATTTTAAGGAGCCATCAGATTTCAAAATCTTACTAAAATAATGAATTCGTAATCTTTTCTCTCTTGTGTTGTTCAGAGTGTTATTTAGTGGCAGTTTTAATATTTTTGTTCTTGACAGTGCCACAGGCTTTGTTGCCTTCCCTATTTAACTGCGCCCCTCAGCTGTGTTTGGATAACACTACATTGGAGCCATGTATCTATATGTCCTCTGGGATCTCAGCTGACTTTTGATTTTAAGCCTATTCATCAGTACAGGATTTGTCAGCAATTACTCCATGAACATAAAATCCAACATTGATCATTCCTGAAATATGTTGACTCTGTAGTAAATAAATAGTTCGATCTGCCACAGGACATGCCAGATTTTCTACAATTCTCTCTATATATTCCAGACAATATTTGAATACCAACAGTTACTTGAAGTTATTTGAAGTAACTTGAAATAACATTAATTAATCTTTTCAGATACCATCTAAATGAGGAAAGTAAATAAAAATATGAGTACGTTCAGAGTCCCTGCAAAAGAGAATGAAAAATTAATAAACAGAGTTGGAAAATTTGGAAAATAAGTTTCCTTGGTCTTATGTGAAAGTGTACAGACACTGCAGTGAAATATCATTCCAAATAATTCTCAATATCAACTTTAAGAAACCTGTAGAGCTTAAACCTGTGCATGTATGAGATATACATCTGTATACACATATACACAGAAATGCATGGGTAAACAGTGAGTTTTACCACTATACTAGTTCTTTTGGGATGATTGTTAGCAGGTAAATGACCAAATATCAATCAAATAATCAGTAAGATTCCCTAGAATATCTTTTTCCTACACATTTGTTCTCCTGTAATTTTTCTCTTACTTCATGGGAAAAAATCCTCAATCTCAAGTGCTCTGCAATTTATCAGGTTTATCAGATTTGAAACACTGTTTCACCACCACTTGAAAAAAATCATTGGGCAGAAAAGTTATCATCAGGACCATAAGGGGAAACTATGACAAAAAAAAAAATCCAGCAGAAACTAATTTTGAAGATAAGTCCTATTATTGACAAAATGCCCAAACAATGAGATGCATATGATACTTATCAGCCTTCCTAATACATATAATTGAATTTCTTTGACCTAATTACGCACATTTTGCATCATTCAATGCTTTGAGCATTGGAAGTATTGTCCAATGAAAAAGCAGAAGTCCAACCTTGCAACAGGAATTTCCATGTAATAAATTTATCATGTTACACCAGACTCCTACCTCTTTTGGGTTTGGAGTGGTGTATATGAAAAATATCAGCTAAATGATAATGGTGAAATTAAAATTATGGAATTGGATTAGCCAATATTTTCCTGTCTATACTGCAAATATATATATATTTTAAAATTAAAAGTAGAATATTTAAAAAGTCAGTTAAAATTTGATTTAGAATCAATCTTCACTTAAATGTGTATAAAGTACATGAAAAAATATTTTAGTATGTTTTGAGGCTCTGCCACTCCAAGGAAAATATTTCTAAGATGACCAGGAACATGAGAAACCACCTAAATCTTGTGCAACTGTACAGACACACACGAAACAATGAACTCATGCTGGCATGAATCACAGAATATGCCAAGTTGGAAGGAACCCACAAGGATCATTGACTCCAGTTCCTGGCCCTGAACAGCACCATCCCCAGGAGCTGCACCATGTGTCTGAGTATTGCCCAAATGTTGCTTGAGCTCTGTCAGGCTTGGTGCTGTGATCACTTCCCTGGGGAGCCTGTTCCAGTGCCCAACCACCCTCTGGGTGAGGAACCTGTTTGTAACATCCATCCTTCACCCTCCCATGACACAATTTCAGGCCATTCCCTTGGGTCCTCTCACTGGTCATGAAGACATCAGTGCTTTCCCCTCCTCTTCCCCTCACCACAAAGTTGTGACTGTCATGAGGTCTCCCCTCAGTCTTCTCTTCTCCAGGCTGAACAGACCAAGTGACCTCAGCCACTCCCCACACGGCTTGAGTGAGGTCCTTCACCATCTTTGTGGCACTCTTTTGGACCCTCTCCAATAACTTAATGGTTTTTTTACATTATGGCACCCAAACCAGCCCCCAGCTCTTGTGGTGAGGCCGCCCCAGAGCAGAGCAGAGTGGGACAATCCCCTCCCTTGCCAAGCCAACCATGCTGTGCCTGATGCCCCCAGGATAGGGTTGGCCCTCCTGGCTGCCAGAGCGCTGCTGGCTCATCTCCAACTTGCCATCAGCCAGGACTCCCCCAGATCCCTTTACAAAAGCGCTGCTCTCCAACCCCGCATTCCTTGCTCTGTCCATACATCCAGGGTTGCCCTATTGTAGGTGAAGGAGCCAACATTTTTCATTTTTGAACTTCATATGGTGAGTGACTGCCCAGCCCCTCTGAATATGTCAAGGTCTCTCTGCATTGGAGGGAATCAACAGCTCCTCCCAGTTTTGTATCATCTGTGAATTTGCTTAATATCCCTTCCATTCTACGTCCAAGTGATTTATGAGGATGTTGATAATGACATCATATGACTACTACAATTTGTTTTATCAAATAGCAATAGAATTGTTTTTTAAATACTGATTTTTTTTGTATTAACTGTGATTTCATTTTCTGTTGCATTATCTGCAATTAAAATGCAGTAGTGAGTTTAAATCAAAGAAAACAATACATGATTTGAAAATCGTAAAAATAGGTGTTGCTTTTAACCAGTTTATTTTTATTTTTTTTCTCCTCTGAAACAAAAAATTCCAGTTCTTTGAACACAATTTCCGGTTTCCTAGTTTAAATGAAAGTTGCTTTCATCAAAACTTTTTCAATATGAAAACTGGTAAATCCACAATTTAAACTTAGATCCAAAGGTCATATCAAGGAAGCACTTCTTATTTCATGCCATCCATCTGAAGCATTACACTTTTTCAGGAATTAATCATCCAATTCTTATTGGATGATTCAGATATTATTCACCAACCCTTATAGTTGGTATATAATGATATCTGAATAAGCAAGATTTAGAGAAACAGTTTCACGAATGTTGGTTTAAGCCTAGGCTCAAGATGGGTATCATCTTACCTAATAGGAGTACTGCAATGTAGATTTATACTTCATATGTCCTCCTTATAGCTGATGGAGATAAGTAAACAGGTTCAGCATACTCCAGCATGGGAAATAAATTGCCATGTCTTTAGCTGAAGCACCTGTAAAGAATGGCAAGTAGAAACTTCAAAACCTTCAAAACCACCTGCATTGCAATTCCAAGAAAATAAATATTTAAAGGAAACTGAATATAAAAATAGAAAACAAAACCATTTTGCAATAAAAAGATCTTTGTTTCTTTACATTCTGCTTAATTCATATGAATGATATATTTGACTTATCAAAAACTTGAAATTATGTTTCTACAATCTACTTTCAATTCTTATGTTAAACCTACAGGTCTACTTAGCTTCAGTGTATGTTTTATATTTGAAATATACTTTTAATCTTTTTTATTATTAAATTTATATTTACAAGCATATATTATTATAACATGAATAGAAGTTTGGGAAATAATTCTATCAATCTGATTGTCTAACACTTAAAGGAATAATTTTTCAGACATGTTCTATACATACCAATAAAATTCTATAGTTAATAAATAAAAAAGCATATGCATATTTTATTTTATTTTTCCAGTTTTCAGTTCTTAATGACCTCAGGACAGGATATTTTGAAGGATTAATGATCTGCTAGAAGATGTTCATTGCCCAAGGTATAGAGATTTAGGCCAGTCATTAATACTGGGGAAATATTTTGTACTTCAATCATTGCTGTCAGGTTTCTTAGTGTATTTAGACTTTAAAAAAGCTCTTAAAGACTGTGATAATGCAAATTTCAAACTTGAAGCATCTGACAAGGCTCACATTGAAACAACCTCTTAGGAAAAAAAGTCTTCAGAATATCTCTTTCTAGCCCTTTATCTATTTTTTTTTTCCTTTCTATTTGACCTACTTTTCTCCTGCACTTGTCCTCTGAAGTCCTTCAGTAATCAGGTTGTACATCTATCTAAAACCCATGAGCAAGGTTTTTGGCTTTTGGCTGAGAAACTTTAAATAGCAGTACTGTCATATAGCCCACAAAAAGACAAACAGGCAGTGTGTGAACTGAACAGGTTTGTTCAGAGCTGGATATGTGTAAACACACACACATTGGTATACATAAATGCATGAACATACACAAGCACACACATTTACCTTTTTGCTGAGACTGCTGAAAAACATAAAATATTCAGAATAAGACTTTATTAAGGGTAAAGATCATAAAATCCTTACTTTGTAGCTCTGATTCAATTAATCTGTCTGTGATAACTTCACAAGGAAATGTAAATTGAATGAAAAAAAAAAAAATTAACTTAGGCTTTTTTTGTCATGCTAAGTAAATCAAATGGAGTATAACAAGAATTTACTATTTAATTTACTTCTTACTTTGAAAGTATCCAGAACATAGTGACTCAAACATTTTTTAACCTGACTAAATTTGGAACTTTTTATTCACATAGCAGCAAGTTTCTTGCTTCTGTCTATTTGGTTTATTTGGTTTTTAAAGGCAGGCTCATATTTTTACACATGCTGTTGTATGTGTAAACATACAATATATGTGTTGTTGTGGGAACACCTGTTTTGGATGGAATACACTCCAACAACAAGGCAAAACTTGCATTTTCACCCTCATTCTTGGACTTCTGCAGCAAAAAGTGATACAGTGATACTTTACAGACACTTTACAGACAGCACTCCACCGAAGTCCAGATGGAGGAGCAGCCTCTGACTCAGGTCATCCCTGAGTTTTCCTGATGCAGTCTCTACCTTTTCCACTTTACGTTCTGTCCCAAAGCCTTTCAGCACATCAGTCTTGCCTCTCGTAAAGTGAAGCAGGAAGACATCAAACCATCCTGGCTTAAGAGTTTGCTCAAGTCTATGGCAGAAAATGTTCAACTTTACCCAAGTCCCTTCTCCTGCCTGATATCAAAATTGTTCATATGCATTTTAGATCAACTACATGGGATGCTTTTCATGTTAGGATCCAGTTAGATTAAATCTAGTACTTTTCCAGACCTTTCCAGCTCTTTCAAACCATCCCCAAAGGCATCAAATCTAGCCTGGACATGTAATCATGAGAACAGAAGCATTATGTTTATAATCCTAATCTGTTGACGGAGAATTTACTAGTCAGCTTGAAGGTTGCTAGTGGCCACCCTCCTGATTCAATTATGTAATTCAAGAAGATGAGTAAGAAAGAAAAAGTGAATGCAAGGCTGGGATTTAAGGGCTTTATTAATTTAATGAACTCATTTTGTCAGTTTTCTTAAATTTTTTATGATCTTGCAAGCATATGTGGTTTAGTATATACAGCCTATGTTAAATTTAAATTACTCTTACCAGAGTTTGTCCAGTTTAAAATATTTATCTAACTGCTAACTTGAAATTTGTCATCTATTTAAATATACCTGTATGTGGCTTCATATTTGTGTCTTGGAGCCTACCTGGATGTGCTGAGATCACATGTAGGAATATATTTAAATTTTTCAAATTACATGTTTGGTATTCATCTTGAAATGAAGGCAAACTGAGTTGAGTCTTTCCTCCTCCTCCTCCTCCTCCTCCTCCTCCTCCTCCTCCTCCTCCTCAGTACCACATTTTCTACTGACCACCTCCTCCCCTCCACAGAATCAGAGTATTAAGGTTGAGGGGTTATCTGGTCCAACCTCCTTGCTCAAGCAGGGTTGAGTATGTTACTCTGGATTGTGCCCAGAGGGCTTTTAAAAATCTCCAGTGAGGGAAATGTCACAAACTCTCTAGGCAACCTGTTCCAATGCTCAGTGACCTTCAGATACACTCCAATACCTTCATATCATGCTTTCAAATTACCTTTGAAATCACCTTTTAGGTACTTAGAAAATAAGACTTGATGATTCAAGTCATGATTTGTGAGTCAGAATTGTCTGTCTTGAATCATGTCAAGTGTAGAGTACTAACAAGGTTTAAAAAAAAAATAAAAGTCTTCTTTGCTTTTAACATAAGCAGGTATTTGCAATATTAAATATATATCAGGAGCAAATCTGTTTTTAAAAATATTACATATACATCTCTCAGAGTGCCATAAGGTAAGGTAGGTAAGTTGTAAAAACTACTCTGGGATAAAAAAAGTAGTAGTTCCTCATAGAGCAAGGGTGTTATGTATGCAGATACATGCTCCCCACTTCAAGCTGGGGGATCTATTTACATGTGAGTCATATGAATCTTGTTGGGCCATGATTAGCAGTCTGAGATAATCACAGCAAGTCAGGTTAATTAAAGTAATAGCCCATGTACCACTTAGCACATCTTAGCCTTAAGGCTGAGAAAGTGTTAATATTCATATGTAAGGCTTTTGCTGGAAGCTTAGAGTTTGCTTAAGCTTACAATTCTAATACCAGGTATTCAAGAAGAAAAAAAAAAAAGAAAAGAAAAGAAGAAGCAGAAAAAATCCTACATCTGCCTTCAAAGTCAAGCATCCTATACAGACATTTAATGTGGGATTTGGTTTATCTACTTTTCAAAAAGATGCTGTGTAATAGAGGCTCGCTGTCTAAATTAACTGTTGGTATTTAAAGACGAAAGCCAAAAAATCTTGAAAACAGTTTATCCTCAGTTAGACAATTAAAACAAGTGAGGATATATAGTTCGCTGGAAGTGTTCACCTTTTGCTTTTGACCAAATACTACACTTGATTAGACTAAAACTCTAGGACAGATTTAGACTGGAAGGTTTTTTACCAAAAATCTGAGGAAAACTGCCTTCTTTCCAAATGAAACTGATGTACACTGCTGATTGCAGATGAAATTAGGAAAATTCAGAATACTATACACTTATCAGAGGATAACAATGATGATTGCAAACCAAACAAAAGTCTTTGTTTCTTTTTTTGTCACAAATAGATTTTGAGAGACAGTTGCTTTTTTCGTCTTCGTACGTAATTTTATATTCAGGTATTATTTACAAAGTGAAGTGATATGGCCTATTTAAATGCAAAATAAAGACCCTATTCTAATACAGGCTTTTTTATGTTCAATTCTTTGGCTTCTTTGATGTTCTGAATCCTTTTTTTTTGTGGTTAATCGGGTAGCTTGATTTAAGTTGAGAGGCACCTCACCGGGCAACATGCTCAAACACTGACTTAATTTACCAACATATGAAAATGGTGAGTCAATCTCTTTCATAGACAACCACAAGTAAAGGCAAATATTTCTCAGTATAATGATGGAGTGCTGTCTGATCTGGTGATTAACCAGAAAGTCTTCCATCTGTTTTCTGTGATAATGTGTTCCAGTGAACATTATTTCCTGTATCACAGAGGTGTTTTTGCTGTTGTTTTTTCATTTGTCTGTGTTATTCATGCTTCATTCTAAATACAGAGGAGTTTGACATACCACAAGAATCTGATGCCTGCCAATCACCATCAGAAAACAGGATGATCAAGTAACAGTAATGGAAGAAACAGCAGATGTTAGTGAATCCAATATCCCTCACTTTTTGATCCAGTTTTAAATATTCTCAGCTATTTAAATTTAAGAGAAATATGCAACTTGGACCAGAATTTGCTTTTGCTGCCAGAGTCCCTGCTTAGTGGTTGTGTTGGTAGTGATGATGACAGCAGGCCCAGAAGCAATGTTTTGAATATGTATGCCCCTTTCTCATCACCAAATCAAAGAAAGGTCTGTGTGCTGTGAGTGAAAGATATGCAGTTGATTTAGTTCCTTGCAAGACTATTTGTTTCTCTGAAGGCATTCCTTGCTTTGATCAGTAAGTTACCATAAATAAAAAACATAGCAGTTGCATAGAAGAGTCTTTTTCATGGGAAAGAATAATGAATGTATCCTCAAAATTCAGCAAGCCCATAATCTCTACAATGTGGTATGGCTCCAGATCAAGAGCAATCCTCTCTGCTATTTCCTGGTGTATAGATAGTGCGGTGGGATGATTTGTGGGATGTTTTGTCTTTTTCTGGGAACAACCTGTAAAACAAAATTTGGTTGGTGCTTGGGGTTTTTTCCCCCAACCTCTTGCTTTAGCATAATAATGATAGTTCAAAGTCAATTATTTAATATTGGATAAATAAAATGTTGCATTCAAGGCAGAAAAAAAAGAATCCTGATTTATATAAAAGGAGTCTAAAAGGACCTCTCCAGGAACAGTTGAAATAAATGAAAAGAGTCCAGAATGCTAGTGTTTGGAACTGTACAAAATGGGAAGTGGAAATCACCTCCCTCCTCAGTAGTGCCCTGAAGACAGGAACACAGGTAGATAAGAATCTGTTTTACAAAGCTTGGAATTATTCAGAGTTAAGTTTTCTACCATTGTCCATACTATCTTTCTTTTATTGGAAAGAGAAATTTTATCTCATGGATTATAATCCTTCCATGCACACTGCAGAGTTCACACAAGTGCAGCAAGATGAGAAAAAGCAAATCTGTGTAATTATTTTAGTTTGTAGAGATGTCCTGGTTGATGTGAGGTAAGAGACTGAATTATTTTAAAGTTATATGTAATAATATATCTCAGGGCAGCATGTCTGTGATCATCTTACAGAAGAGAAAACCCTTTTCAGTCTCAGCCTCCATTAGGATGATCAGTTACTGGGAGATGTTTGTTTTCACTCTGCATGCTGGATGCATCTTTTGCATCCTCTTGGAGACAAGAAAATAAATCCTTACCTCTATTCATTAGGAAAAAAGTTCCTTAAGGTGCTGAATGGGAGAATTCAAACAAGTATTAAAAGTTGCACACTGGATTGCAATTTTTATTGTTCTTTGGCATTTGAGAAAACTTGTATGGATGTCCCTTATAATTTACAGAATGAAGAAAACACCAATTAAAATGCATATAGATAAAGTTTGGTTTGGCTTGTAGCAGGACAGGACTTACATATGCAAAAATAAAATTAATTAGGAGGAAAAGAATAATTTGTGTTTTACAAAGCAGAAACTGCAGTCTCCTATGGCACTAAGTAGTACACATTCTAAAGGATGTGATCCATTATGCACAGTTAAAATTTAATTTCACCTTTCAAGACAGATTCATCCAAACAGATAAACCCATTCAACCATATTTTCTGTACACAGGAAAGTGACAAAAAATTTGCTCAGCCAAAACATGGAGGACACCATGCTACATCCTTTAGATGTGAGATTTGCCATTACACAACATATATAAAACATCTGGAAAATATTATACAATACTTTGATTCTATTTATGAACTGTTTTGTCATGGATAATAAAATATTGTGTAGGGGCAATACATCTTTCCATTTATTTCTTACAATTATTTCCAAGTAAGCATGGTACATGAGATAAATTTTGTTTTATTACAACAAGATCTTTGACATGAGACTTTCCAATTACAGTGACCCAAAGGCACTTTTCTCTTAGACTAATCTCACCTGAAGCAAATGAACAAATAAGAAACAAACGTAAATTTTTTTATGGGTGAGACAAGATCAATGTATCTTTCAATATGAAATACAGAATATCCTAAACAGTTTGAGATTAATTATGTTGCAGTTTATGGTTCTTTGCTATGCCTTGCCTTAGTCTTCCACTGGTTTCAGTCATAACTCCATGGAGACAAATTATTCCCCTTTGCTTCATTTCATAATTCCTGAAGATTGGAAACAACTTGTTTAAATATAATTAAATTCCTGCAACATATTCAGTCATTAGTTAGCCCTTGAAAACTAACATAATCACACTCTTGAAGAGATGCATCTTGATTAAAGATATAGATTGTTCTTGAAATGCCACTTTAATTATGTTAAAGAAAGATCCTTACAACTGTCCTTAACTCTGACTTTCTTACATAGAAGATTAAATTCCTGAAAGAGATGACCAATTAGAACAGTAGGCTATTCAAATGAGATAAAAAAATTAAAATAAATATGAACTTATTCTTGAAAATAATTTATATATTGATTATTCCATTACACTCCAGAAACATTAATTTTTCAGAGTTTAATTACAAGTCTGAACTCACATGCTTTGTCTAGCTTCATGAAGCATAACAACACCCATGTAGACCATGGTTCTCATAACCAGCGGGTTTAATCTGTTAGCTTCTTGAAAATTAAGGAATTACTTGCAGCAGCCCTGTCAGGACACCCCCCTTAAAAAAAATTCTATAAAAGAATTCTGTGGTGTTTCTTCATCTTCTTTGTAAAGCAGGAAAATTTTCTACACCCATGTTAAAGTAAATGGGACTTTCCATTTTAAAGATTTTCCTGAAATAAATTCAGTTTCCTAGTGCTGTCAAGAATCAAGAAGCAGGAAGCTATTTTCTGGGTCAGTACCTGAAATAGCCAATCCATTCTGAAGGGAAATCCTTCTGTAGGTGCTCACTCAAGCAGCTGTTTCACTCCCTTCCTCAGATAGGCAAGGGAGAAAAAATATAACAAAAGGTGTGTGGGCCGAAATAAAGACACATCACTCAAGGGTTGCCATCATATTAAAACCAGACCCAACTTGGGAAAATCAGTTTAATTTATTAACAAACAAATCAGAGTAAGACAATGAGAAATAAACTCAAATATCAAAGACACTTTCCTGTCACACTTCCTTGCTTCCTTCCCAGGTTTAAATTCACTCTTGAATTCTCTACTTCCTCCCCTGCAGCAGGAGAGTGGAATAGGAGTTGCAGACAGTTCATCCACTGCCCATCCTCCTCAGCTGGAGGACTTGTAACACCCCTCCCCTGCTTCTGAGTGAGGTCCCTCTCACAAGAGACAGTCTTCCACAAGTTACTTATCTGAATCCTTGTGAACAGGCTGCAGTTCTTTGTGAATTGCTCCAGGGTGGACCCTTTCCATAGAGTGCATTCCTTCAGGAAGAGGCACTTCAGCGTGGGTCCCCTGTGGGGGTCACGAGTTCTGCCAGCAAGCCTGTTTCATCATTGGCTCCTCTCTTCATGGGTCACAGATCCTGTCAGAAGCCTGCTCCATCATGGGCCTTCCTTGGGATCACAGCCTCCTTCAGGTGCATCCACCTGCTCTGGCATGGACTGGATCTCTGCATGCCCATGGTCCTCCATGGGCTGCTGGGTCACACTTCCCTCACCACGCTCCACACCAGGGACTGCAGGGGAATCTCCGCTCCAGTGCCTGGAGCAGCCCCACCCCCTCCTTTTGCACTGACCTTGATGTCTGCAGAGGTGTTTCTCTCGCATTCTCCTCTCTTGGGCTGCAGCTGCACAGGTCTTTTATCTTCCTTCTTAAATCTGTTATCCCAGATGTGCCACCACCATCACCAATGGGCTTGGCCTTGACCAGTGACAAGTCCATCTTGGAGCAGCTGGCTCTGACTTAGTTGGACATGAGGAAATGAGGAAATGAGGAAATTCTAGCAAATTCTCATTGAAGCCACCCCTTTAGCCCACCTGTGACCACCATGACCACAGGTAAAATATCTGGCCATGCAAACCAAATAAAACTCCCAGCATTTTCTCTTTTCAGAATGAAAATATTACACTTAGGTGAAGAAACATTGGCTGCAACAGAACTGTCTTGTGAAGCAAAGAGCTAGAAAAAAGCAGCTGAGGATTATTTGAAAAAAACCCAATATATAAAACCAAACAATACTAAAAAAAAATTAAATTTGATAAATGCAAGGATTTGATCATGCTTATTTTCAGTGAAACAATCAACTTTTAGCAATATCCCATTCCCCTCCAAGCAACACTCACAATAATATTTCACTTTTTCTTTGGACAATTATTTTCTCAGTTTTTCAACAAAGTAGTTGCAGTGGGAGCTCTACCATCCGTGGAGAATTTTAAAGCGATTCACCCAGCTGAATAGAAGCTATTATTTCATGCTTGATAATGACCTTGCTTAATTACAGCTGAAAGCACAACCTGACTTCACAGAGCAAGCTGGTAAAAAAGCAAAATATCAGCTGTCTACCACACCACCTGGTATCCTCAATCCTTCTAAGGCAGTTCTTTAATCTGGGGAATAGTAAAGAGTCAGTACTTGCTGCTTTAGCTTCTAACTTCCTTCTATCCTGAAACAGCCAAGTGTGTCATTTCTTATAATACAAAATTTCCCTGTGGTACTTGGTGCAGCAAAACATCTAGTGCTGCTGTCCTGCCTTCCAGAGATGACAAGGACAAATTAACATGCCCTTCCAGTCAAGCTGAACTCCTTGGCTACCTAGCCGTTGCCAAGGAAATGTCCCCTCAAAGATAGTACCTGCACATCTGGAGGACAATGGGGCTCAATTGCTCTTCCAACCTAGTCCAAAGCCATAGGAAGCTGAGGGGGGGAATGGCTAATGCCAGCAGGAGAGACTGAGCGCTGGACATCCTCTCTGTTAAGCATAAATAGCACCACCTTGTGTTCTCGGCCGCACCGCTTGTAAGACTGCCCTACTGTAAATCATTACTGTGCACCCCTTTCTGTAGTAATTAAAACAAAACTCTTTGCTATGCCCCTGGGTTAATACAATTTGTTTTATTCACAGCCTAAGTCATTTACCTCCCTGCAGCACACTGCTATATTATGTCTATCCAGCAGTGTTGAGGGAGCAAGTAGAGTACATTTCAAGGTGTACATAAATCCAGTTCAGGTTATTTCAAATTAAATAATAAGGTAAGTGCTATGTGCTTGACTCCCATAGGGGAAACTCATAGGAAGATAAAGAAAGATTCAAGAAAATCAAAACTTTGCCTCAGGTTCCTTCATTTAAAAATATGTGGAGAGAGAAATACAGAGGAAGATAAAGAACTGGGCACTCTGGAAATGTCGTAAAGGACAGGGCTATGGACACATGGGGAATTCCAGCCCCTGTTTTGAAGACGGGTACCAATATCATACCCTTCTTTCCAAGATGACTGAAGTTGCATCATCCATTTAATAATATTAACACATCAAAATCAGGGAAAATCTCTAAAGAACTCTGAAAGGACTTGTCTTAGAAACCAAATATTACAGAAAAAAACCACAAGCCAACCAGTCCAGTTCATCTAGAGAAGGAAAAGGACAAGTATATATAATAGTAATATCCTCTCAGCTTCTGACAATTTTCCATTTAGAGATTTTCCAATGTATTTTATGGTTCTAATATACACATAATCTTACAAGTATTTTTAGTAGTTTGCACAACTTCCTGTGGAAATTAATTCCATCTCTAGGCTTTGGACTTGTTTTTCAGTGATGTAATTTGATGGTCACTTGCTCTTTTAGTGAAAGAGTCAGAAAGCAGTCTCTCTTTGTCATACTCCTTCATGCCACTGATGATTTCTATAGAATCCTTAGTGACTTCTTTCCCAACGTGAAAAGTCCCAGCCTATTTCATTGTCCACCATCAGAAAACTGTCTCTAAAGACCTTTAACCAACTTTGCTGATCATGAATTTATACAGTTGCATAGCACTCTTTTCATCTCTGTTCTTTTCCTAATAAACTGTAACATTTGAATTGAATTTTGAATGCTAATAAGACCTGAGCTATTTTCATACAGTCATTTGTCATGACTCCAGATACTTTGTTTTTGTTAGCATAGAGTTCATTGTTTTATATGAGAAAGTAACTCTCTTCCTCCCCACACTTGTAACTTTACATTTACACTGAGTACCATCTGCCATTGACAAGTCATTTAGTCCTTCTGAAATATTTTATAGTTGTCTCTAAATCTTAGTATCATTGAGAAATCTTGTTTATTCTAATTTGAGTAAAATAAGTGTCTGTGTGAACTCTTAAACAATGGAGTTTGGAGTGGACACTGAAGTCAGTAGGGAAGATAAGAACCAATTACAAATGGGGTCTGTAGTAGTCATAAGCTACTGAAACTAGTGCATAAAACTGTCTTAGGAACTAAAATGGTACAGTTTATCCCTTTTGTTTGATTCACTTTATGTTCCAACAAATTGTACTCTGCAGTCAATTAAATATTTAACTGGTGTTCCGTGTCCTTTGAATAACTTGTTAGATTTTAGTCTGAATATTGACAATATTGAATACTGAGCTTAGTGACAACATTGCAATGAACTCATATGTTTTGTCTCGGTAAGATCAAAAACCTTTGGTTAACAAGAACCAAAAAGATATCTATAAGATGAAAGCCTTTCTCAGAAAAAGAAAAAAAAAAAAAAAAAAGAAAAAAAAAGAAAAAAAAAAAAGGAAAAAAGGTAATTTGCTGAAGACTGTATTCTGCATATTACTCAAATTCTGCAGGAGTTCCATCTGAACTATTTTGGGGTGAAATACTGCCCCATGGTAATACATCCTATGAATAGAATGCCATGATTACAAGTATTGGAAGAGGTCTCTGGATCATTCAATTTAATCTATCATTTTTGCAATACAGAACTCTTATTTTTTCTACTTTCAGCCCCTGTGAATAGTCTTTGTAACCTGTGAATTTGTGAGCAGGATAATGATAGTTATAAAATAATTTACTTTATGATGAACTAGTATATTCCCTGTTGTTTGTTTATGAAGAATAAAGCATCTAAGGAAGTAATTAAACAGATGTTTATTGACATGAGTTTTACCACTTTGGAGGAATGTGAATAATGAGGTTTAACTCAGAAGGGTATTCACTAATAGCAGTCGAAAGTTACAAATCTAGATCAATAGGGACCTAGAAGCTTTTGGAGCAAGTGTTTCATTGTGCTTA
The DNA here is from genome assembly GCA_032173965.1 of Sitta carolinensis. Lineage (NCBI taxonomy): Eukaryota > Metazoa > Chordata > Aves > Passeriformes > Sittidae > Sitta > Sitta carolinensis. The sequence continues at coordinate 37,294,680 of JAVUNC010000004.1, read as the reverse complement.
CATCATCTGCATTTATTTAGTGAAAACACTTTTGTGCTAAAGGGACAGCATTACCTTACTGCCTTGAAAAAAATGACAGAAAACAACCATAACTAACATCAAGAAGTCATTTCTTACCAGGCAGCAAAGGGAGAATTACCTGTCACCTATGACTCATCATCTGCTATATCTTTTCAAACAGATCCTCTTTGTTATTGACTAATTGGAAGAACAATAGTGGGCATGCAAAATATTCTGTGAAAGATAATGAAAACCCTGGATTCTTATTGTTCTATTAAAGATGTAGCAATTCATCACTTAGCATCATTAGTGGCTGATAACTGGAACTGTGTCTATAATACCTATTCAACATTTTATTGTTCTTCAGTCAACATAAAGCATAGGTTAACTGTAATAGCTGTCTGTATTAAAATTTAGACACTGCCTGTTTAAACTGGATAGTAATTTGGTGATTATTCATATTTTTAAACATTCTGCATTACACTAATTTATTATGCAAAATTAAATTAGAGTGCATGGAGCATATGGATTTTTTCCATTTTTTATACTTATTTGTGGCAGTGATGAATGGCAGATAATTTATAACACTGAAGTTTAATAATTAAAATTACTTTTATTATTCTGTTTACTAGTTTCTTCTTTCTGCAGTCTCTTGTAATTTTGCCACATGATTAGCAACAAATTTTGCACAGCAGCACCTTCTAATAGAACACAGCATGGACAATTTTCCATGCAGATTCAATCTCTGTCTATATCCCACTAATCCCTTGATTGTTCCTGGGGAAAATAATCAGATCCCTGTTGTGTTCCTGATGCACTGAACATTTGTAAAGATAATAACAAGATTCAGTGCATCAAAGGACTCAGAAAATGCATCTGTTCTTTGGCCTAACTGAAAAGGGCCACACAAGGAGCCTGGTCAATTATTCACTGAAGATTAATTTATACAGCTTCGTTTGTGGATTGCTTCTACTTGTAGTGGAAATATGGTGGTGTGGTGGGTTAATCTTGCCTGGCTCACAGATGCCCACCAAGCTGTTCTCTCATGCTCCATCCTCAGCATAAGATAGAGATAAAATAAGATGAAAAATCCTGTGGGTTGAGATAAGGACAGAGAGATCAGTCAGCAATTGCCATCATGAGCAAAACAGTCTTGACTTGGGGAAGATCAGTTTAATTTATTGTCTATTAGTAACAAATTAAGATAGTGAGAAATGAAAACAAAACTAAATATAAATCCTCTTTTTCCAGGCTCAACTTCAATCTCGACCCTTCTACTTCCTCCACTCCAAGTGCTGCAGGGAGAGACAGAATGGAGGTTGTGCTCAGTTCATATTAGTGTCTGTTGCTCCTTTCTCCTTCTGCTGTTCCCCTGCTCCAGCATGGTTTCTTCCCACAGGCTGCAGTTCCTTGAACTGCTCCAGCATAGGTAGGGTGCAGTCCTTCAGGAATGGATTGCTCCAGCAGGGGTTCTCCACAGGCTGCAGTTCCTGCTAGAAGCTGTGTTCCACCATGGGTTCTCCAAGGGTTGCAGTTTTCTTCAGATGTGTTACACACATCTGTTCTGGCATGTAGTCCTCCATGGGATGAGGTGTGGGTATCTGTTCTACCTTGGCCCTCTGTGGACTAGACAGGGGATAACCTGCTTTGCCATGGTCTTCTTCATGCACTGCAGGAGGATCTATGCTCCCACTCCTTCTTACCTGACCTTGGTGGCCTCGACTGTTCCTCAGAGTTGTTATGCAGTGTTTTTTACCCTTTCTTAAATAAGTTATCACAGAGACACCTCTGGTGTCACTGACCAGTTCAGCTTTGAGCAGTGTTGCATCTCTTCTGGAGCCACCTGTAATTGGTTCTGTTCAGTATGGGGGCAGCTCCTGGTGTCCATCTCTGCAGCCTCTGCTGCCAAAATGTTGCCATGTAAACCCAGGTGTCAAATTAGCCAGCTAGCCCAAGACACTTCAGTTGGAAAGAAGCAAATACCTTTTCACAGAATGCTCACTTGACATTCACTGGGATCTAGATGACCTCTCAGCAGATACAGCTGACATGAGAGACAAAAAAAGAGCTGGAGCAATGAGCTCTAATCAAGTCTGGATGATCACTTCAAGTTTGCTGTTATCTATAGCTGTCATCATAGAAAAAATCACTTGACTAAGAATCTCCCATCTGGTTTGACTGCCGAATCAAACTCAATTATTGGAATTTATCTGTTCATCTGGTACAGTTATAGAAAGAAGTCCACAGCAAGGTGCATGTGTCTTGGTCTTGCTCTGAAATGAATACCTAAACTGTTTGTGACTCCTGGAGATAAACATAGGCTTAAACTTAAACATATACTTTCAGACTTCTGAACTGAATTTTTCAGAGTAACAATTTCAGATTGTTATGACCTAAAAGTATGGAGTTCTCATTAATTTATCTTAAGCTTCTCTTTTTAGTAGTGCAATCTACATGGTCATATAGAAGGTGAATGGAATTAAAAAATCTTGTAAATTATACTTCTATCTATTTAATGGCCTTCTGCATTGCTAGCCTAATAGAAAGAGATCTTAGTTGAAACCTGATTCTGCTTTGTTGTGGTTTTTCATCTTACATAGGAAAATAGCTACAGAGTAGGTATTGAAAAGCTTTCAGGAATTGACTCTTTCTGCTCATGCTGATGGTAGAATTTCGGCTGACATAAATAAAAAACAGAGCAGACCAGTGCAGAAAAGCTTTGAAAATGCCTTCTAAGTGCTAAAATTTGCAATTTTCCATTTAGTTACACAAATACAGCCCTTAAAGAACTCATATTTGGAATACTAGCTTCCCTCAGGTAAAAGAAAAAAAAAATATTATTACATGTTTTCCATAGTCAGAGTACAGCAGAAACATGGATCAAATAAAGAATTAAAAATAATAATTGAGTTCTTAGGCAGGTGACATATCCATTGATGCCAGAAAGCTATTATGCTAGAAAATAAAATGGACATCTATGGCCTTCTTCAAGATCAGTTTAAATTATTACAGATATTTTGGCAGTCACAGAAAGTACTAATGAGACCAGCTTAATTATATATAAATTTATAATATATATATATATATATATATATATTGACTCTTCCTTCCTGAGATAACCATTTATAGTCAATATTTTGTGAGGTACAAGGGCTAAGTAACTTGGCTTCTGATCTTAAATACCAGCTAAACCTTGCACAGCTGTCTCCTACTCTATGTCCACTCTGAAGCTTATAAGTAGGAGTAGATTTAATATTTCCTTTGCAATGCGGTACCATGGTCTTTCTCTTACTCCATAACCAGCACTGTGTTGCCAACAATTCAAAAGAGTTCACAGGATTGAAAGCACTAAATTTTAAATACTATTTACCCTTGTGCCTGTTTTCTTCTCCATCCCAGGACCCTGTACTTGAGGGACCCCATTAGCCAGCATCTGCACCAGTATAGCAGTATTTAACTTTAACTGTACTGTGGTTTAACCCCAGCCATCAATCAAACCCCACATAGATGTTCCCTCACACCCCCACAAGTGGGACTGGAGAGAGAATCAGAAAGGTAAAAGGTAGAGAACTCATCAGCTGAGACAAAGTTTAATAGGGAAAGGAAAAGCTGCTCTCACAAGCAAAGCAAAGCCAAGCAAGGAATGAATTCCCTGCTTCCCATGGCAGGTGGGCGTTCAGCCATCCCCAGGAGAGCAGGGCCCCATCACACCTAGCAGTGACTTGGGAAGACAAACACCATCACTGCAAATGTTCCCCCCTTCCTCCTTCTTCCCCAGCTTTACACACTGAGCATGATGTTCCATGGTCTGGAATGTCCCCTTGGTCAGCTGGGGTCACCTGTCCCGGCTGTGCCTCCTCCCAAGCTCCCCCAGCCTCCCCACCAGCCTGGCAGTACAAAAATCAGAAAAGGCCTTGACCCTGTGTAAGCCCAGCTCAGCAACAACAGAAACACCTCCACATCATCATCATTGTTCAGCACAATGCAAGTCACCGTGAAGAAAATTAACTATACATACCCCTGCTGAAACCAGCCCAATGTGGTAACACCCAAAAGACCAAAAACACCCATGAATACCGTTATTAATTTCACATTACATGACTACATCACAAAAAGAAAGCATTCTGACATCAACCCTCTTTTCTATTGCCCCATAGCATAAAAAGAGAAATGTCCCTAATGGAATCCTTTACCTGTCATGAGTCACATCAGTCAGAGTGTTTCACTTTGACCATCTAAAAAGTTTATTAATTAGAATCAAAAAATGTGTTTTATTTTTCTGTCTTCAAAATTTAACAGCTTCCTTTTTCTCTTCTGAGTGATGAAAATGGTACAAATGAACAAAAGATTGATGTAGTACAGATTTACATGATTGTCTTAAAAATATTTTACATATATGTGTTTGTAAAATTAAAAGTAAACTTGCACAATATTGATATATAGGATTTTGTTTTACAGTATAATTGAACTCAGACATCAAATATTTGTAAGTATATTAGAAACACAAGTAGAAATTAAAATGTGTAACATTCCCTATAAAGTATCTTATCAAAATGTGCTTTGCAAACTATCAGTATTTTAAGTAACTTCAAATAAAATGGTCATTTTTTCATCTGGAAAATTAGGTATTGTCCTGAAAATGGTAAAAAAAAATTTGAAAATTCCAAACAAACATACAATAAAGTCAAATTAACAAATAACTTTATCTTCTCCAAAGAAATGATAGTATACTTCTGTACTCTGATAAGGGTTTTTTGTGTGTCAAGATGTCAAATCACAATGACTAAAAAAATGAAAGGAAATTTTAAAAAATTGTTTTAATGATTCATAAATACACAAGTAAAGTATGAAATTAATTTAAATTATATAAAATTAGATTTTTTTTCTATATGATTGCATCTTACATGGAGAAAGGTACTTAAAAACTGAAATTTAAAGTGTCTTGTTACATATCCTCAGGAAGACCTTCCTTGATCTGGAATGATCTATGTTGGTATGTCAGCTTCATTTCAATACCATGTGAGAAAAGCAGCATGTCAAATGTATACTTGGAGAAACATTTTTAAGTCAGCATTTTGATTTTCTTAAAAATTTCAGCTCAGTAATGCCAATATTATCACTTTGAATTTGAAGGTGTTTTGTGAAAAATTTTTTGTAATATTGAATTTTCATGAAAACTCTGACATTAACAAGTGAAACAAAGGTGACACTGCATGCTATCTCTTGTGTAAACTAACTATAGTATCAATTATCTCTGCTTAGTTGTGGATTCACAGAGAGTACATGGCATTGTTTTGTTCACAACATTTATTTCCTAAATCTCTTTGCCCCAACATTCATGCTTTTTGTATATTAGAATAACACCAGTAGAAAGAAGGAAGTCATGGTTCTCTTTAAAAACAATACACTGCATTTATAATCTTTGCAATAGTTATAATAAAACACACAATATGATATTGTCTTAAGACTTTCAAATACACATTAAAATGTAAAAATCTCACGCAGTCGAAAGGTCTGATTCTGTTCTAATTCGGTTTGGTGAACTCAGCTAGTGCTGCTGTAATGAATTTTTACCAAGGTGGACGGAAACACACAGTACATACAGAAAATATTGAAGATATTCAAACATGAATTCTATTTCCAGAAATTATGAGGACATAATACTGGAGAAAATGGAAGCCATGAGTGAAAATCTTAGATCAAAATATAGCCATACATCTTCCAGAGACATCCATGGCTCAAAAATATGGAGAGTTTTACACACTATATGCTACAGTGGTCACTCATTCTGCATTTTCCTCGATACAGTTTGCCATGGAAAACAAACTGTTTATCACCTCTTAAGCAATCCTTTTACTTGTTCAAAGAAGCAGAGACCAAACCTGGCACGGTGCTGATTTCTCACATATGTATGTGTCTAGTTGTCTGCGCTTGAAAAGAAAAAACATAAGAACATATTGTGGATTTTACCCACATACACAGATAAGTGTTTTCTAGCTTTTGATAGTCATTCAGGAAACAACATCCTGGGGTCATATACCACATGTGTTAATGCTGACGTTTTAACACTGATATGAATTAAGAGTATAAATGCATTAGGAAGTGGCAAATAGGGTATACAACTATTTTACACTCTTTTGACAAGATTCTAAAAAAATAAAAGCAATATTTTATTACACAATGACATGAATTAGGGTGTAAAATAAGCCAATATTAATAAATAATACAGAATCGGGATGATATATGGTAAATATAACATTGAGATCTGTGAGACATTAAAATACCTTTCTCATATTAGTTACCATAAGGCCACATGCAGAAAACAAATTCTCATGTAAGAGATGAGCAATTTTCTATTGAAATATACAATGTTTTGACAATAGATAGTCCCAGTACACCCATAAGGAAAAGGAATGTTGTTTCATTCCTCTATTACAAAAAAAAAAAAAAAAAAAAAAAAAAAAAAAAAAAAAAAAAAGAGGCAAACAGAAATGTAAATTATATCTTAGCAGAGGAAAATGGGAATTATACAACAGCAGTTTTCCATCAATGCAAAACCAGAATTCTATTTCTCTTCATGCTGTTCCTTTGGTTGAGATTTTAAACATTATATTGAGATAATTTTTTTTTTCAGATATGTAGCACTGAAGAATTCTTAAAATGCACAGTACATTGGGAAGTAAAAGTGGAGAAAGGTAAATAGAAAAATTGCTTAAGGAAATAATGACATAAAATATGAACATTTTAGCTCTCCAATAGCCTGAAGATCAGCTATAGAATACAAGAGGCATTACTGTACCTATGGCAATGAGGCAGGCAGCCATTCATTAGATGTGTGACCTATTCAATCTTCACTCCAAAGAGGCTTTTTCCTTAGTCCCTACATGTGACTGGTTGTTAGCTAAAATGGTCGAACTTACATGTAATATGGTATGTGAGCTTTTAACTCATAAACCATAAAATGAGGATTTTGTAGCATGAGGGAAATATGTCTGGCTGAGAAAAGAAGACATTGCTCAGAAGCAACTATCACTATTGAAGAGGAAACAAGCATAGGGAGCATGTTGTTTTCTGATAGCTGTGGTGTGTCCAGTGTATTTGTAAAATGGCATTTTTGCTATTGCCTAGCTTGACCATGAGGTTCTGTGATAAATTATAGTGTCATATATTTAATAAAAGAATGTTAACAAATACCAAGAAATTATCTTTGTTCATTGACCTTGCAAACTAAGTAAAGGACTACACACATTGTTTAAGTGCCACAGTACATCCAGAGCAAGTATCCAGATCCAGCTGGACAACTCAGCTTGAGTGTATTAGATGTCCATGATCCTTTTACAATAAATAGTTTTAAAATCAACAATATGCATATGACCAGTGAAGAGCTGAAAGGACATAGTGCAAGAATAAATATTACTTTCATTTCTATCTAGAACATTGCTGTATGATTATAGACTGCATATTAAAGTATCAATGCTCATTTAATTTAGAGACTCTGAGGGTTTTGTTGTTGTAGTAGTTGTTTCTTTCCTGAACACAGTATTTAATTGCACAGCAATTGTTCTTGAAAGACTGAGAGAGACAGGTTGCCCACAAAGCAAGACATTTAAATTCCCAAACGCTTTTTGCCTGAGTTTACAGCTTTTGCACTCTCCTAAAAGGTGGTAAACATATTTGGTTTGCCTTTGTTGTGCAAATAAGATAGCTAAAATAAGATCACACACTTTTCTAATACTTTTTAAAAATCAGAGAAGACAGATAGTGGCTGTGTTTATACTGAAAATATTATTACCTTCTTTTCTACTGGAAATAAGCCATTGTGAACACAAGAATAAGAGGCATGAGGCCAGTCAGAGAATAAATACCTAAACAAGCATTCAGAGAAAGACTAGAGAGGTCTCTTACTCTTTTTTTATCCAAGGACAGTCTAATAGACAGGTATTACATTGCACAAGTTATGTTTCCAAATCCTGGAAATTTGATTTGATTTTGATTCTACCAAGTATCTGCTAATTCAGGGACATAAGAAAAGCTGAAAACCACTGTCACATAACTAATAGGTCATCAGTTTCTTAGGTACATAAGACTTCAGGCAGTCACATAGTGATTCAGAAACAATTTAGAAGACTATGCTGTATATATTAAGCAAATAATTTGCCAGACAGGAGTAGATATTTTCTTTTGCATATTTCAGTTATAAAACTGAGCAGCTCAATTATATCACCATCCCTGTCTCACTCCACCACAAATAAAAATTGAATGATGCCAGATGATTCCATCTACATCTGAAAATTTCAGAGGTGACTGGTAATGTTTTGCACCTATTCAGATACCCAGCTGAAATCAGGTGACGAGTCACTGAATAACATCGGATCAGTGCTAATTCCTATCCCCACCCTCCACCTAAGGAAAGCAGTTTTGTATAATCATGTTCAGTGTAAGGTTTTGGTTGCTTATTGGTTCTCCCCTTGTGACATTTTAGCCTGCTAGTTTAAGAGAAAGAAGAGATGCAGAGATAGTGACATCCTACATGAAACCAACACAACAGGGAATTAAATTCTTTGTTTGGTCTTCCAGGCAGGAGGACACGTTCTGCTTGTCTCACGCAGTGGTAAGATGCAGCCGGGCACTAAGCAGTGCATGCATGTTTTCCACCCTGTCAAAGTCTGTATTTCCAAACCAATCTATGACTGGCTAAACATCCATCAGAATTTCAAAACTGTTGAAGGAAAAAACAGGAGTTGGAAATACCACAGTGAGAGTAGATATATGTTTTAGGTCATGTCCATTTTATGATGATAGGAAAAAACAAATACATGGCTCTTTTACTGCAGGTAAACAGGCAAGTGTATCTATCTGCTGTTTACAGGGTATTTAACAATTTAATGGTAGTGACAAATCTTGGATTTTCACACCTCTGCCTGTAGCATGATCACAAAATATAGATAAGATGCAGCTTTGCACTATGACTTGCCTGCAGATCTCAGTCTTGAGTATGCAAGAGGATACTTAACTCATAAGCCCACCCCAGAGAATTCCCCAAAGCCTGATTCAGATAACAGTGCTAAAGGAAGGACATGCCAGAGTAATGCCACATCCCACTTCAGAGAACATATGTGGTACTGTGGTTCATAGGCCATTCTTGTGGAGGTTCAAAATTAATCTGTATGCTTCTTCAAATTTTGGGTGGCACAGAACCAGATGTGTTTAATGTTACCTCTTCTTGACATCTTCTGACTTCTGCAAGTTTTGTGCTGTGCATACCACAAAACCTCAGCCCCTGTACTGAGATATATCAAAACCGTTTATTTGCGAGTTGGAGTTAGGACCCTGATATAAATTATTCAAATACAATAATGGTACTCAAAGTTATTTAAAGTGTTGGGTGCTGACTTGTTCCTTTTAGGATTAGCACAAAAACATCCTACAACAGTATGCAAATGAAGTTTGAGTACCTTGCAGGAAGATATCCAGAGGATCTCACCTTTGAACAAAAGGAAGGGAAATTTTGCTGTTCAGAGCCTCTCCTCTCCCATTACCCCACAACAGAGGGAGTGATACCAGAAAGGACAGAAGAGACAGAGCCTAGCAAATAGACAGATGGGTATCAGCCTGACATAAGGCCTGGAATATGCAAGTATTGTTCAGGCAGTCCCAAGGGATTTACAATGGCACATTTTTTGACATTGAGGAAGTTACAGTGAGCTCAGTGACTTATTTAAAATCTTCGTTGCTAAGCTGTATTCACATTGTAATTTAAAACAGATCACACCCTTTGGTAAGACAAAAGAAAACAAAAAACAAAAAGCACGGAACAGGGATGAGAGAATTTTGCTCGCACTAAATATGTAGCCTTGCTATGTGGTACAAGTTTATGAGCAGATGTTTGTATGAGGAGAAGCAAATCAGGAAGATCAAAATAATTACAACATGGCTGAGAGGCTGAATTTAAGTTTTTTCATACAATAATCAGTGGCTGTTGAAGAAAAATGAGAGCTTATACAAAACAGGTTAATATATGAGCAAGACAAATAGCATATGGGAATTTTGAATCAGGATAGACAGAAATTTCAGAATTTATTCCCTGGTCAAACCATAAAAAAATCCTTTACAGTTTATTGTAAATTTTAAGAATAATAGAAAAGGTTTTATTGAGGTTCAGACTGGAAAAATGCAGCAAACTTGCAGCTCAAGGGATATGCAATATCCATAGATTTCAAACCTGGGAGAATAGCTGGAATTATTAATGTACCTTTTCAAGTTCTGCTTCCAAATCCAAAAAGTTGTTTTGATAACAAAACATTTAGAGATGCTTCCATTTCTTTTTTCATGAAAATATTTCTGCATCTAACTCCAAGTGTAGTTAGATTCTGATTGCATTAAAAAAGACGTAAGTCCAAAGCTCCATTGAAGTCAGTGGAAATAAGATAGTATAGGTTATTTGGCAGACTGAAGCTCATGTTATGAAATGCTGCTTAAAATTTTGTGCTGTCTGCATATGTCAAGACAGTATGAGGCTGTTGTGTTTCCTTCTTTTTCTTACTGTGCATAGAGCAGCAAAATCTGCACATCCCTTTCAGATGACACTCCATATTAAGGGCCAGGGCATGCCATCAATTTTTAAACACAACTACCCACTGAGATCAATGCAGAGTGCCACTTGAATCTTGAGAGTAAGGTGTGACCCTATAATACCAAGAAATGCTTCTTTGCCTGTCCAGAAGCCTGGTTCTAGTCACAACAGCAGTCTATCAGCATTAAATACTGCATTTGTAGAATTCCAGTGCTTATGTGATATATCCTACTGTGTTTTCAAATGTGATCAGTGCTAATACTTTTCAGCTATCTAAACTTCATTCTAGTTTCTATTATTAATAATAATAGTAAAAAACCACACAAGTGCAACAACACCACAATGTGAAAATTGGGTAAAGATCTACTGAGGGTGTACGTCCAGACCAAAAACATGCACTATGGACAGAGAGATCCTTGTACTCTATAAGGTCACATTGGTTTCTCTAGGGCCACCAAAGTAGAGGGCAAGAGAGTCAAAGAACCACAGAATGGTTTGAGTTGGAAGAGACCTTAAAAATCATTTAAGTTCCAACACCTTTGCCTTGAGCAGGGTTGCCATTCATTAGACCAGGTTGGTCATGGCCCCATCCAGCCTGATCTTGAGCACTTCCAGGAATGGGGCACCTTTTCCAGTGTCTTACCACCTCCACAGTAAAGAATTTCTTCCTATTATCTAATCTCAATCAGCACAGGATGTGGTTGGTCTGTGGGTGCGAATGTGCACACTTGTGTCCTGTCCTCTAATCAAAGCTACAGACCCTTCACCTAAAAGATTTGTGTACATCTTTAGCCACACAGCAAATAGTCTAAAAAGGGTAAAGAAAGGTATTCAGAATTCAGAGCATGATGCAAATGGATAAGGTCTTTGAATGGCTGAAGTCTCACATTTATTTTCAAATTTTTACTCTCTTCTTTGCAGCTGTCATGCACCCTGCAAAAACACTGATAGTTTATTAATGGGAATAGTCTCCCTCATATTCCAGCATAAGTGATTTCAGGTGAGGTGAATATTAGAAAGATATCACACAAAAAAAAAAAATCCCAGGTAAAATGCAACTGTAAAAGCTACAACTGTAGCTAGATCATTACAGATAAGCTAGGCAAATCTATCATGCCAGTAATTCTATTCATTCTCTGCATTTTACAAACTCATTTTGCTTTCAGAAAGCCAGTCAAAAGCACCAATGACCTAAAATTCATTTCACCCCTCTGCTTTGTCCTCATGCATTTATTTCCACACATACACCTTACTGTTTACAGGTAAAAAAGGTTTTGATTAATTTTCCTGGCACAGGCATGTAATTTCCTTTCTATGAAAGAACAGAAGAAAAAAGTTTACTAGGTATATTGCTGTAACATGGAGGGAAAGATCAAGGGAATATACTCCAGGTAGGCTTTGAAACCTTCAAACTCCCATAGTTTAGAAGTACCCTTACAACTGTGACATTTTCAAAAAGGATTTGAAACCAGCTTTTCCAAGGGGCTTAAAGACTGTATTAAGTACAAGATGTGGTTTTCAAAAGGGCAAAAGCAGATGACATGTAACTTCCAAGTTTCTTTCAAAATAAGGCTGAATTATTAAATGCTAAAGTCACCTCTAAAATGTGATTTAGGCTGTTAAATCAGCTTTTGAAAAATTTAACTGTCATTAATAGAAGGATAGGGATACATGTGAAAGAGGTGATTTTCTGACACCATTTCATGAGTTTCAACATTTTTTTGACATAAGAAGTCTTGGTTGGGCAACAATAATTTTCAGGGAATTAATAATAGTTTTTGAATCTTATAGCAAAATTCAGCCCTGTGATCCTTTTCTACCAAAGAGTGAGTGAGATCTCACAGGTTTAAGGACTCCCTGACATTTACTGAGTGTAAATCTTATGCTGTGAAACACAGGCTTAGGAATTTGTGGTCTGCATTATTGTTTTAACTGTACAGGATTTTTAAATGTTTTCATTTTGATTCAGAGGGAAGTCTGACATCCAGAAAAAAAGCTAAATTCCTCCTGTAGCTAACCTTCAAACATGTTTTACTATTGCTTTTTAGAACCTGAGGTACAGTTTTTGATAGAAAATAATTACTTCTCTATCAGACCTAAAATATTTTTGTTCCAAGAAGCACAAAATCAATGTCAAAATCCTTTCCTCCTGTGATTACACTGCAGCAAAGAATCTCATTCCCATTGTAAAAAGCATTATAAGCAGTCATATGAAAATATGATATCTGTTCCAACTATCTTAAGCAACTTTCATTAAGCTAAGTTCAAACTGCTTATTTTGCTATTGCCTTTGACCTCTGATGACTACGATCCCTCATACTAAAAATATTTACAATACAGAAATGGTTGGGGGGTTTTTTTTGCATATAAAAGACTGTAAAATTTATGCCTTGGATGATGGTATTTCTGAAGCAAACTAGTTCAGGATAAAAAAAAAAAAAAAAAATATTATTGTCACAACCAGAGTTCAGATCTGCCCTGATTTCCCTGAATACAAAATACATGCTTTTACAAAGTATCACAAGTGTATCTATTTTTAATGTGAGGTAAATTCAGCCGTAGACACAGGAATAGTTGTACAATTTATTCAGCTTCTGCTGCATGTTTTTGATGTTCCATTTATAAACCCAAAAATGACAAACATACCAACAGAAGGATATAAATAATGTCGTGGTACAAGTTTGTAGAAGACATTATGCCTGCCGGCTTTCCACAAAATACCTTCCACAGAACATTTTACATTTTAGTTGGTAGCAGAACTCCAGTTAGTAAAACATAAAAGAGATTGTATCGCCTCTATTGCCTGTGACACTACTAAATACTTCGGTCAGCTACTGTCAATGCATTGAAAGTTACTTAAATTACACAGCAAGGCTGGTGCTCCCCAGTACCACCTAGCACAAAACATCACATAGACTGGCTTTTAAAGCTGCACAAGTTGCAGGACCCAGACCCCATAATTTACTGTGACATGGAATTAGATGAGGTGCAATCTGACACCATGCAATTACCAACTTTTGATACAGAACTCCGGTTTCAGAGGCCACACAATATGCAACAAGGGAACTATCTGCAGATTTAAGCCTAAAGCTGATCATTTGCATACTAAAGGCACTTCAAAGGAAGACCAAAACATTCTTTCATTGTGTTGTTATTTGCAATATTGGACAACAGTCATCTATTTGTAAATGTATTCATCTGTGGTGTTGTCACTGAAAGTGTAAAAATTCTCAGCTGAATTCTGTTCTGATAATAATTCCATATTAAAATTTTCCTTTATTCCCCTGGCAGCAGAACTGATTTACAGTGGCAACTACAGTTAAAAGTTTGTAAGTGTAAACATAAAAATGAATGCTTAGAGGAAAGGAAACTCTGAGGACTTTTCTTTCCACTTTTAAAGATGGTTTCTGTGGAAAAGCCAGACATCTGAAGCATCTGTAGTAATAAATAGTCAAAGGTGACTGAACCAGTATAGGACAATGGAGACACCCAGCCTGTGCATTAGTAAAAAAGGTTAACATAACCTCTTAGAAGGATTTCTACAGTCAGGATTATGCTGAATAAACACTGACAGTTAAATTTTGAGTAAAATAATTATTTCTTTTAATTAATTCACCAAGGTAGGTATTTGGATCACTCTGTGTCTTCTTGCTTTAGCTATCTTCAATGGTCTTCAATGGAATTATTCCAGTTGGAGGGAATTTTTTTAAAATTATGTGATGATAATATGGGGGCCAGAAAAACCAAAAAATATTTAATGATTAATAGAATTCCATTTTTCAGCACAATCAGGTAACTTTGATTATCCTTTCTATCTTGCAACAACAGGGATATAATAGCACGGAAAAAACCCAAACCTTCACTTGCTGAGGACCACAGGTATTTTGAAGGCTGAAATTTCTTTCTTTTATTAATTCACAGCCTTGAATTCCTGCCTTGTTAAAGTGCTAAGGAAGAACTCCACTTTCCTGGAAATGAAAAGTAGGACACTGATTTTCTTGGTTCTCTCTGAATTTTCTGAAGGACAATCTTACATATATGATAGCAGGCCTCTTTTTCCCTCATTGCTTTTTATTAGGATATGAATTAAATAATTATCTCAGCTTCTGGCCCATATAATAACATCACCTGCTATGTTTAATCTCTGTGGCTGCAATGTTCTTGGAGTAAATCTAAAATCTGCACAGCAGTTGCAGAACCTGAGTACACTAAAGAAATTATAACTGTACATTTAAACTTGTTGCCACTGTACATAAAATGTTTCAAGCTAGCACAGATAAAAGAAAGCTGTAATCAGAAACATTCACTTAGTGTGAATAGACTGAAGGGTACAAGGCTTCCCCAAATGCCTTTAGCTATCAACTCTATGACATAATCCATCTTTAGAACTAATGAGAAACTAAAGTTAGCAGGATAGACAACATTTTTCATCTGACAACATCATAGTCTGCAGTTGAAGGATTGTACAGTGCTGGCTATCATGAACAGTACAGCCAGCAATGGGTGAAAGAATCTCAAATCAGTAGAAACACTTAAAATGTGCAAAATTCTAGCATTAGCATGTTCTTTTGAGGAGCCAGAAATTTTGCAGGCTTCAGAAGAGAACTTGCACACACACACACAAACCCCTTTTTAAACTACTGAGTCCGCTCCTTTGAGTAATTGCTCAAAGGTGAGTAAAGGATCTTGTCATTGCCCTTTGGGACCACCTTTCGTGAAAAACCTACTGAGTATTTCAATAACATTAACATGTACAGTGCATTAAAAGCCTTGAATATGAGCTTACTTCAATTGCCCAGAGGTTTATAGACTTACACATGCTGCATAGGACATTCCCCTCTCCTTCTTGCTTCTTCTTATCTTCACTCCTTTTTTCCTGCCATATGCCACTAATGTAACCAGAGGCCATTAGGGCAACTCACTCCCAGGCTCAGATATTGAAAAGTATAGTAAATGATCAAAGCTCAGGTCAGTGGGAGCACCTGGTTGGCTTTGATCACCCTCATTAGTTATGACAAGCAGGAATCCCTCTTGTCCTCTCAGAAAAGTGTTCATGCTGGTGATGTATTTATTTTGATCTAATACTGAGAATAAAAGTAGACTCATGATTAAAACCTGGAACATTCTAGTGGAAAGCAAAGTTACCTCAAAGTGATGGGGATGGATTGCATGTACCTCAAAAATGAAAAATATAGTATGATGCTTTTAGTCCACAATGTCCTTCTCAAAAAAAACTTGTCCAGAGCAAATATGTCTAGTTGTCTGCCAGAAGGATAAAATGCAACAAATTCAAACAGAAAGAAAATAGCTCACATTCTGTTTTTCAATCCTATTGTCCTATAAGCCCCATAGTTCCTTTTGTGGTTAAAAACATCTTCTCCCATTCCTTTAAATTTCCTTTTAATAAGTGTAAAATAAAATTTTACTCCATTATAGAAGTATTTTTCAAAAGATTAATTTCTTCTGAGTTTTCATTTGTGATATGATGGCTCATTCCCTGCAGAGTGAGTATTTAATTGTCTTCCAAACTAATTTTTAAAAATTTGATTATTTTGTGTATTTTCCATGCGAATGTCTACGTTAGTTTAGATCCCAAATGTTTTTGCTTTAGTCAATGTTTTGCTTTAGTCAATTATTTTCACTGGTTAATTTGTTACCACATGAAGAAAGTGAAATCATTGAGCAGCTTTACTTCTATCTTTTGATTTTAATTTACTCTTTTTTGTTCTGTCTAAAAAAATGAGGAAAAAGTTGGATAGTTTTTTACATTTCACATGCTCATTTGTATTGTCTTTCTCTGATTGTAATTTATTTTCCTCTCTTTAATGCTTTATGTTCCAAATTCAATTGTATGCAATTACATGAAAATAACAAACAGAGTGGAAATCAGGAATAGTAGATAATAAAAGGAAAAACCACAACAAGCCTAGGTGGTAAATTACCCATGAACAATAAAAAAAAATGGACTGTTCTGGTCTAGTGGTTTTCTATCAGTTGGCTGATATTTTCTGGAATACTTGCATGATTTAGGGAACCCTCTAAATAGATGTTCTGAATTAGCTTTTACAAGAATCTTCCCCTCCATTACTCTCTTCCTCCTCCCTTCTTCCCTTCTCTCTCTGCTTTTACACACACAAATGCACACGTACAAACGAACACATTTATATATATATATATATATATATATATATATATGTAAGAAATTAGAGAAAACAGCTAACCTCCAGATTTAAATATTTATAAAGGAGCTACTCTTGGCAGCATATTGTCTTTGTACTCCAATATGTAGTGCTTCATAATTCAGATGGGGGCTGTTCACCAGCGTGGTAGTTTCATGGAGAGCTCATTGCACCCATGAACAATGATTCACTGCACTGCCTGTTGACAACAGCCTTAAATTGCCACACAACTCTTCTCCAGTTCTGAAAGTCAGTTTGAGGTATAGACTTCTAAGTATTCTCTTGTTACCTCCACATTGTATTACACAAAATCATCTTTGTGTGAATTAGCAGCAACAGGCCAGTCAAAAATTCTGCTCAATATTTTTACAGACCATTTTATCTTTGGAGTTCAGTTCTGCTAAACTTGTGTTGAAAAATGTGGTGTTTCCTCTTTATACTCTATTTCCATACAGTACTTGAAAAGGGTTTTTTGGGTTTCTTCCAGTGATAATCAGTTATTCTTTTCTCTTTGTCCTTCCCATGGTATGTTATGATCTACTCCCTTCTTACTGATTCATTTCCCCCAAGTCCTTCAAGAAATATGTTGTCCAGTTTGGAAACTCAGAAGTTCTTAGTTGAAAGTTACTTACTACTAGCCCTTGACTTCTGAAAAAAGAAAAAAAAAAAAAAATGGAGAAGCATCTATGCTAGAAAACAAAATTTTCATCAGAAAACCCTTTCTTTTCTATCTAGAAGTTCCTTACATATAAAATTCATGAGATAACAAACATTCTCTCAATGCATTAGCATTTAATAATATGTTAATGTTATTAAATTAATGTTATTTAATGTAATTAAATTAATATGTAAATTGAATAATGTTAATAATATGTTAATAAGACTTAATAAATACATCAAATTTTTATATCTTTTGGATTTGTAAGAGATAATTTGAATTATGCTATCTGTTTCTGATTTAGCTGTTCCTGTATTGAATCATAACAAAAGATACCAGGTAATAAATACATTAGGAACATTTATAACAACTTAGAGGTATTAGCGACCTTTATAGATTATCTTAAGCAGTTAGAGGGCTAGACATACTTCTGAATAAATTTCAGCTTTCTCTTACATATTTAATATCATTTTAATCTAGAATATACAACCTGCTTTGCTTCCTCAGAAATTCCTTTCCTGTCAGATTTCTTGGAAGTTCTTCGAAAGCTCTTATTTGTGTTGTCGGTGCCACCAACTATAACATAGATCCTGTACAAACACACATGTTCACCCTGCGAGAACAGAGACTAAATGGAAAAGACATGTTAAATATCAATGGGAAAATAAATGTGACTTGCTCACGGCTGCCCCACAATATGGAGGTACAGCTGAAATCAGAATCTCTAGATAATTGCATTGAGTGCTAAATTCCACCACTCACCTGAGTGAGCTGCATTGCAGACCTTGCTGAAGTTGGTCATGCATTTAGGAACACTGTAGGGGGTTTGAATTTGTTAAAAGAATTTTCGCAATGCCAGTCTAGATTTTTAATAAGTATGCGGAGCATAATCTAGTGCTCCTTCTTCTCATAAATGAGTATGCATTTCCTAGACTACTTTGAAAAAGAACTGGAGATAAAATGTCTGTTTTTCACAAACTGATCTGCTGCCACTTTAAGCTACACTGTCTTGGTTTTTTTTCATTCTGTGTTGGTTGTGATCTCATTTAGTTGCAACAACATGAGCCTAATGCAGCAGACATATGGATGTTTAGGGCAGCTTGTTATTGACAAATTCTCTACATTGATGATTTATTATGTACATCAATGGACAACACTTGTTCTGTCTACGAAGCCTGTTTTCTCAACTCTGCTCATCTGGGAGAGACATGCTGTGCACAAGTGGATGCATGGTTTGTTTTATCCAATTGAGCCTTCTATGGAGCCACATATTTCATTCTGATTTATGTCTGGTTTAACTCCTTCAGTCTGTTCTGTGACCTGCAGGTATGCCATTCCAAACTGAATTGCACTTAAATACCTAAGTGGTGCTCAAAGTGCAGGGGAATACCAGGGAGAACTATTCCTTAAACAGTGTACTTGCTGAGAGGTTGAGAACATCTCTTGAAAACTGTGCATAGAGTCCTGACAATGGCATTTTTAATGCAGATGAATACTGGTGATTTCAAAAAGGCCCAATATAAGAATGTACATCGAGTGGCTCTCCTGAATTTGTCCTGCTGATGCCAGTAAAGTCGATTCTACTGAACTCAGTAGGATCAGGTCCCATATTCTTAGAAAACTAAAGATTTACTAAGTTTGCAAAAGCTGTGTGTGTTGTTGGCATGATGAAAAGCATTTTTCAAAAAGACTGGTATTTATAACCAACCCCCAAATTTCAGGTTCATCAGAGGGTGTGTATCTTGAATACCAAGAAAGCAAAACACACTGTCATTTTCTGGAAGGAATCAGTGAATATCATGACAGCAGCCTAAGCAGATAGACTATATAGGAGCTTTAGCTAAGTTAAATGCTATATTCACTTTTATAGATATTATAAATATCACTTTTATAGATATTATATAGATATTAACTTTTATCAATATTATATTCACTTTGTAGATCACCTTTATTTTTTAAACTAGAAAAATTTTCTTTTCTTTCTTCCACAACTATTGGAAGTAGTGAAAAAGAGTAAGGTCCTTGAATGACATGAGATCAAATGTGGAAACTCCTCAGGGACTTTCTGTGTGAAGTCTTCTGAATCATATGCTGGCATATACAGGAGGTATTTCACTGCATAAGATAGGGTGAAATTATGCTTACTGAAAGCAAAATTTAATATGTTGAACGTACAATCCTGACAGCTGCCATTATGAATAATTAAACAATATAATTACAGATTTCTCACGTTATATTACACAACACTACTCACTGTACAACCTTCTAGGTAAGTCCATAACATAGATTTGGATGGATTTCTTATAGATGGTCTTGCACATTCTGACTTTCACATGATTCTTCATGTGTGAAGTGCCGAGCTTCCTACAGAGAGTAAAGGAAATTCATTCCAGAAATATTTGTATAAGTACGGGTAATAGTGAGGTCACAATATACTTTATATATGCAAATCAGAAGCATGATTAAAATCTAAAAGTTCAGGATTTCTTTATTCTGATACAATCCCGAAAATTACAATATGGGCATTTTTTTTAAGTAATTTTAAAAGCATATTTAATTGCAAAGGTATTACTTTCAGAATTTTGTGGATTGCTAAAAAAGTGTGTTTTTTGCTCTATGACTATCACATTATGAAATTAAAACAAGTGGTTAATCAAAATACAAAATATTCAGCTCAGAATGCTTTAACTCCAAGAATTTCTGTATTTTAAGAACTTTCAGCTATTTCCTTTCTTGCCTCTGCAATAGCAGAACTTGTGAAAGATGTACTTTTACTGATGATTCAAAGTTCTCACCTTGCACCTGAAATAGTGGTCTAGTCAGATGAACAAAGGAGAATTGAATTTAGTTACAAATTCAACCATCAATGTTTAATCTTTCATATACCACAGATACCCTTTTATCATGGGATTTATGCTACATAACTCTAGAAAGTGGGATATTCACAACTATCATCAGTTCTACATATCCAAACTAGTCTTTACAATGGTATTCACCATGTTCTAAAACTGGCAAAGTGAATTGAATTTTAGTGGATTATTTTCCCCTACACTGGAAGTATGCAGAACCCATAACTTGGTCTAGTTGATTGACTTTTAGATTGCTCAAAATAAATGAAAAATTCCCTGCCCTAAAAAGCCAACTATGAGACTTTGCAATGGAATAGATCTGATTATAGGACCAAGACCTAGAGAATATCATGACAGTGTCTTTCTGCTATTTTTGTGACAACAATTGTATGAAAGTTGTGAAGTGACAGCAATAGAGGTCATGCTGTCAGAATCTTAAAATGTGCAAGCTGAAGGCCCTATTTGTCGTTCCTTTTAGCTGTCATTTTAGGACCAGCTCACTTTACAGTGCATTTCTCTTTTATGAGAAGGTGTCAGCTACAAAAGTTGGTCTTAGATAGATAGCAGTGCTTGTGCTTCAGAGAACACTGGATGCATGCATACACATGAACAAATGTATATAGTTATATATGTATGTTTAAATACAAAATGAATATACAGGTGAAAGAAATGAGGTACAAAATAGTATAAAGACTTACATTTTTACCTATATTTCAATATATAATTTTCCACAATAAGCTTATGGAATTTTAATTCAGTCAATTGTTTGAATTAAACCCTTGATTTCCACAAAGGCAGATGGCAAGAAACACATCATGACTAAATACTGAATGAGTTACGAATGCTGTTCCCTCACAATTAAATTTATGGTGAATACCTTACTCAAATCTATTATGTCTTCTACAGGTAAAAATAATGAAATATTTTACAAAATCATTTTCCCATTTTCAAATTTATTATATCTTCACAGCTCCAAGATAAAGAAGGTTTTATCATACATTAGAAATCTGACTTAAAACTGAAATACATTTTTAAAATACACCAATAAAAATTATCTTGATTGGAGTTTTTTGGGGGTGGGGGGAACAAGCTTGCCATTTTTCACTAATTCTCATACAATTTTGCAGTAAATTAATTTTTTCATCTAAGTTCAAATACTTTAGAACAGTTTTATGAAAAACAAAGTCAGGTTTTTGGGTTTTAAACATCCTTACAATTTTTGATATTTCATTCTTCTAGATTTCAGCTGAATATTGGGATGACTGAGAAACTGATCCTGTGGAAGTTGGTCCGTGCTTTCTGGTTGGTTCTGTATTAACAGGATGTTCTGCTTCTTAAGAAAATATTTATAAAGAGACAGTGATTTGCATGCATTGATGTATCATATTTTTTTAAGAGGCATGGCTAATGTGTATAATTTTGTATTTAATGGCATAAAATTTTGAAAAGGACTAATTATATCCTGCATTATCTCTTGATGGCAGAGTATCAACAGTCTATTTTAAGTGACAAGCAATTTGTAGAAGAAGCTCTGCCACTTTTAAATGTCAGTTAAAAATAAAATCAATCTTTTTTAGATTACAGATTTCAGGAAGGCATGAAGGATTGGTGCTAAAAAACACTGAAAGACTAACTATTCATTTAAAGCTATTCAAAAAATGAATTTGAAAATGTTCAGGTACAGTGAGTTCTATTAAAACCTCAATAAATGTTCCTTTAAAATGTCACTGCAGCATGTCCCTTTTGAGGCACTGGACAGTAGCATACCCTGCTGATCCATGGAGTGTTCAATAGTGATTTTTAATGATGCTTACTCTATTACTCAGTTCTGATTGTCCACTCAGCATCTGTAATATTGGTGGAGACCTTGATATATCAGCTCATTCTTGTTTTTCTACTCAACACTTCTTACATTAGAAATTTTCTGGCACAGAATAATTCACCTTACATTAGATCAACTATTTTCACTTATCAGCCAGATCTATAGACAAACCTGTCCAACAGTAAGTACATGTTTCATAAATCTTAATGTTGGTCTGTTTCTCTCAGACTAAATATTACTTTGGAAGTAGTATGTGTTTATTCACAATAAAAACGTAAGCTCTCTATGCTTGGGATTTAGATATCTTCCAGAGTTTAAGATGGCTGCAAATGCTGGTATTTAGGCTGCTAAATGGCTCCCTTGATTTTCTTACAAAAACATAACATCCAGAAGTAAACTATAGTGCACAAACATTTTAACAAATTAGTTCTGAATTTTTCTAATACTTAATAGGGTATCTTTATTTATTTACCTATGTATATAATGAACATAAGTAGATATATGATCCATACTCTTTCTAAAACAGCATAAAACTGATGGAGAAACATCCATTTTTGTAATAGACACATGTGTGCGCTTGAGGGTGAATAATAAGTTAGAATATAAATTTTCATCATATCCTTCACAGTTATGCTGGTTTCATTTGCCTTCATGGTATGTACAACTGTCTTGTTGTCATGCAGAAAATACACATCTGGACACACAAAATTCAAAGATCATTGTAAACCAAACATCCCTCTCCCCACTGCTTTAAATATGTCTTTAAAAGAAACAGTGTTTAATGAATAAGGAGATGCAAACGAAACCTAAAGAATATTTTTTAAGCTTCCAGACATTCAGAAGGCATGGTTACAATCCTAAATTATAATATCTAATAATAATGTGAATCTGAGGACCTTAAACACTGGATTTTCTCCATCCTGTGTCGTTACATCTCCAGAGCTTTGTCATATTTTGTTGTCATGAAGAATTTCTTTAGAAATCATAAACAAGTTAATTTAAGTGATTTGCCTGATTGGAATATCTTTCTCTCCATTTTGCAGACCTTCTTCAAGTGTAACATCATTCAGCAAACCTGCGATCTCTAATCCAGTCATACATCTATGCTGTAAAGGATCTAATTCAGGCCCTTGCCATTTCTTATCATCCTTGTTATCTTGATTGGCACATACATATTCTCCCATTCCAAATCAAAGTCTGGATATTTTAATGTCTTTTTTTAAAAACATTATCCATTCCCAAGATTCCACCAATAACTCACCTATATTCATCACACAAACTGGAAGTTTCTAAAATTTCAGTTTACCTCTTCTTCCTTCCTCCCTTCTGACTCCTATCATACCACTTGTAAACTCTCAGTGATTCTAGTCCCTATCCCACAATGATTATACTTCTCAGAAGTTTTTAAGGAGTTCTGGTCTCATGTTTTCTATTTCAGACTAGGGTATGATTGGCTTTCTGGGCTGTGAATGCACACTGCTGTCTCATGCCCAGCCTCACAAGAGGAAAATCTGAGGGAATAAACACCCTTATAGCAAAGAAAGACAACAAAATTCTAGATTGCATAAGCAAAAGTATTGCCAGGAGTTCAACAGAGTGATCTTTCCCCTCTACTCATGGAGACACACTAAAAGAACAGGGTCCTGGTTTTAACTTTTGAATACAGAAGAGACAGGAATGCAGTGGAAAGAATCCAGCAAAGGGCCACAAAGGGGATAAAGGGATTAGAGTACCTTTTGTGGATGAAAGGCAATGGAAGTGGGAATGATTCTGCATGGAAAACATGTCTCAGGAGAATCTGTTAGATACTTATAAAGTTCTGATAAAAGCAAATAATTGTGCCCATTGACAGGAGAAGTGGTGATGTATACAAATTAAAGCCCAGGAAATTCCATCTGCACATAACGAAAATCTTTTCTACTGTGAGTGTAATCACACATGGAAAAAAGGTTTTCTAAACAGAATACGGAGGTAACCGATGTAGGGGACCCTGCTTGAACAGGTGGCTTAGTCTAGATGACCTCTAGAAGTCCCTTCCCCTCTTAACCATTCTGAGAAGTGGAGCTTTATAACTTTCTGAAAAAAAGTCTGCTATACGTTCAACCATGCAATTATCCAGGACTGTTTTGTAATCTGAAAGCCATGGATTGCCATGTCTTGATCTTTATAAATGCATTTGGCAATTCTGCCATTCCCTTTAAACTTACATAAAGTATTATAAGATTTCTTTAAAATTATTTCCAAACTTGAATTTTAAAAAAGGTCTATAACAAATGATAAAATTATAAACAAGTCCAGGTGTTATTTAAAGTGCCAAATACAAAGATAATTCTTAATATTGAAAGAAAATCAAGTTGGATTATCAAAGCCCTACTATAAAAATTTATTTTTAAACCCTGTCAATGTCAAAATTCAGCTTTGTTTTCAGCAGCTAAACTCTTAAGGTGGTCTTTCCTGAGCTGTCTTTCTGTCTTTGATATAAAATATGGAATAATTTCTTTCTTTCTGGAAGTGAAAGAAAGAAAAGAAAGTAGTATATTAAAAGTTCATTTCATGGTGCAATAATTTTCTAGAACTGAAAAGATTGAAAGGTTTGTAGAACCCCTAAATTGTATAGTTATGGAATTTAATTTTTTAAATAAGATTTAATAAGATAGCATTCAACCTATTTTTGTATTGCTCAAAGTGTTTTCTTTATTTTCCAATCCTAGAAAATACTCCCAACTAGAAATAGAAAACAAAATCCTGATTCTTCTGAGATGAGAAACAAAGCAGCCTAAGGGGGCAGGATGTCACCTAGAAAGTTATTGCTTTCACTCTGATTATCTCTTCAGAGAGTTCACAAATTGTACTTAGAAGTGGAAAGCATTTCGGTCACTTTGACTCTGGACATAAATTCACTGAAATTCAGGAAGTTAGGAGGAATATGCTTGGTATATTCTCTGAGATAGGAGGAAGAATATTGTTATGGAGATTTTAGCAGGTCTATATATATATTAATTTCTGTAATATTTTAAAATAAAGAAAAGTGTCCTAATGTCAGTAGGAGGCTAGGTCACATAAGCTGGAAGTACACTGCAGTGAAGGTATGCAATTGGTAGTGGTGATGGTGGCATGTTAGCTGATTTTGTTTTCCTTACAGATGAAGATTTTTGCCTTTAAAAAAAAACCCCACAAATTTACATAAAGGTATTCCTGTCATAACATGTTAGGTTTGAAATGTGACACGCTTGTATGTGTATGCACATATATATGCATGCACCTGGTTATTTGGCTCTCATTTAACATATGGAAAATTCAAATTCCAATTTGATTTACATTCTTTATGTTAGTCTTTACTGTTTCTACATGGTGCTGTGTGCTTGCTCAAAAAAATCACTGAAAAAAAAGTTTTAATTTCCTAACTTTCACACTTAATATATAAATCCCTTCTTTAAGATCTCTAAGAAATTGTGTAGTAAGGATAAGCAGAGCAGTGCTCATTACAGTCCACCTTTTGGGAATTTTCAAAAAAGGCATTTTCTTTTGAGTATTTTTAATATCTTTTATTACTAAAAAGAATAGGTATTAGTCTTCCCAGATCTCTGAAGGGCATTAATTATAGCAACATTTTGAGTTATGCATTCTGAAATGAATGTATTGATTTTCCCTTCATAATAATGAGAAGATGTAAATTTTTCTTTTATTATCCTGGAATACAACTTACATGGACCATTTTCAAAGGCAACATAGAGATGTCCTATCACAATTGCTGAATTTTTTTAAGCTGATAAATCCTAGCAACTGGGAAATTTAATATGTGATTGAAAAAAATATATACTTTGTCATTTTGGACAGTTTTAAAGATAATAGCAAAAAAACAGTGTTTCTATCCAAACACTTAAAATTATAAAGACACAAAAGGTCTTCTTTTATATTGTAAGACATATAAAAAGTAGAAATTATAAGCATAGCATGATGTATAAAAATGCTTGATTGTTTTTCTCTTCCTATTGTTTTTTCTCTGCCTTAATACATTTGTGCATGTGGTGGGTTCACAGTCAGGGTAGGGATTGTTAATACTCAGAGAAAGTGTTTGAGGGTATGAAACTTATTTCTCTCACTGTTTGCAAAGTCAGCACAGCTCTATTACAGTTTGTTCCAACTGTAAGCTGAAGGCAATTAGAAGGACTCTCAGAAACAATATAAAAACTTGAGAGGTTGAACACTCTACCATGCTCTTAACAAAACTGCTCTGAAGATTTATTACACTTAAAACCTTTATTGTGAGCAGTTGTCACTTGCAGTTTAAGCCTGTTTGTTTTCTCTTACAGGATTAGGATTTGTCTTTGCTTCCTACACATCTACTTTTATGAAATGTCTTCTCAGTAATTCCTTGCTGATCACAAGGTTACTTTTATATGTTGTCTTTTATAAAAACACTATAAATTAAAGTGAAAATTAATCAAAAAAAATAATCACGAAAAATATTTTTTAAATTTCCATCAACAGCTTCCCAAACCTACGTCCTGAGCAAATGTAATAAAATACTTAAATTAATAAAGCACGTTTAAATTCCTTAATAGTGATTCGCTGAGTATCCATTATGCATAGTACACATTGATTTTGCGCTGTCACATTTATTTAAAGAAAATGTCCACACAATTTTAGCGTGTAATGCTTATATCTTCTGCATGTCATCTCCCCTCAAACTATTAAAAAATTTAATATGAAGTGCTTTACTTCTCCTTTCCTAAGAAATTATAAAGTCATGCAATTAGAAGGTAATAGGCCTAAGGTGAGGATCTTGAAAGCAGATCTGAATTATGTCATCAAGACTCCAGAGACAGAGAACACGTAGCAAAACAATGGCTGGAAGACATTTTAGGCTTTAAAAAGAGGGACGAGATTTACAGGAGCTGTAGCATATATCCCAAAGCAGAAGGTGCCATTGTGCATGTTAAATACGAAAATTAGTATCTCGGAAGAGGCAGAAAGTTGTTTACATAGAACAAGAGATAGGTAGATTTAAAAATATCAGATACATTTCATGTGTTGTCACAGCTGTTTTTCAAAGTACATGTGAAGCATGGATATAACATAACATAAACATTATGTAAAAGTGGCAGATCAGAATTCTTTGTAAAGGAATATAAATTCTTAACCGCAGTTTATTTTGGAGTTTTGTTTGCAAGTAAAACAATATTGACCTCGAAGTTAGCAGGTCACAGCTAATACTGTTGAACCATATTTTTGCCACATTTGAAATGAATAGGGTAAAGGTTCTAGAGGCATTCACAAGAGTTCACAGAGTTTTAAATGCTTTTTTGGAACTTTAAAAAGAAAAAGATCAAGAAGCCATATTTAATTTACTCTGTGCCTTTAGCTGAGAACTAGGGTAAAGGGGAAAAGTGTAGATGGTTCTTCTCTATTTTTAACGCATAAAAAGACTCTAAGTGGAATGTCTCATTGGCTCTAAAATACATTATCTAGGGCATTGAACAATCAAATTTAGAGCCTAAACTGTTGATAGTATTATGCAACCATTTTATCATCAAAAAATTGCTCCTGTTTATAGGTAGCTTATTTTAAAACCTTGGATGTATGAACAGAGACATGAAAACATCACCACAAAGAAGGGCTTCTGTGGCTGGTATATATAAAAGAGCACCCTGTAAACTGGGGGGGAAAATAAGCAAGTGTGATAAATCTAGTCCTAGCTTTTCTAGGATTATGCTCTAATTTGGATAAAAAATGAAAAATATTTTTAATTTTGCACTGCGAATCTCAAAACAAAATACACTCACTTATTCCAAGTTAACCCTTCTGTATTCATTTTAATTTATTTATCCATACCATAGTTCTGTTGAAAAGGTTTGCCAGGGAAAAGGAATTTTACAAGCTAAGCAGATGAGACATTTTGACATTTAAACTATTAAAATGATGAAGAATATATAAATGCATTATCAAAATCTGTTGACTCTGTAAATATCTGAAAACGTGGAGAGAATGTTCTTTCTAGTGTGATTTCTGGTATTTTGAATTGCACTCACTTTGAAAAATCACAGGACACAAGAGTTGAAACTTCTTATTTTAAAACTGGATGGAATGGAAATTAGGGAGATTGAAAGGCTTTTCCCCTCCAATTTTTTATTAACTTCTCAGGGGTAATTGCATAGAGAGCTATTTTTTCCCCAATAATAATGCAAGCACTCCAACTTTCTGACAGGAAACCCAGATTAGACTATAAGACCAGACTATACTTCCTTGTCATTTCTACTGCTTCTTTTATACTTTTTCCTTTCATATATAACAAAATACACACCTCTACTTTCAGTGTTGTTTAGCATTCAATTTCTTTCTTTTTCCCATTTTAAATTCCTTTTCTCCTATATCCTTAGTCACATGAACAGTGGAGTGTGAATTTATTCATATTAAAGTTCTTCTTTTACTTTAGGTTCCTCCCCTCAGTCCTGTCTTCTGTATTGTTTGCTTAGGAAACAGAATTTTTAAAAACCCTTTTTCAGTTAATTTTTATCAGTCTATAGAATATATAATGAAAACCAGGTAAACAACAAAGTGATACAGACAAAAGATTCACTTCTCATTTCCAGTAGAAGAAGAAAAAGTATGTTGTTTTAACTGCAGAAACCTCTAGAGTTAATGAATATGCATCACAATTTGTCAGAAATTTGTAAATAGCAGCAACATCCTTTTCCAGTGTGATATAAAGAGAATACACCTATTTTGTTTAACTAAAAAGTTTGATGAATATGTACCATGCAATAAACACTGAATTCTTGAAGGAGAGGAAGAAGACAGATTCATTTCATTATCATCTAATATACTACATTCTCTCATTTTGTGCTAGTGTTATTCTGTAAGGTTTCAGTATCAACCTCAGTCCATTAACTTTTCTTCAGACAAAGTCTTTTTTTTTTTTTAGCCATGAACCTATACAATAGAAGAAGAGGCATGAAATTAAAGTCAGAATTTGAAATTGAAAAAAAGCTTAAAAAAGGTGTAAAGACTAATATCACATGACAGATGAAGTAGTAAGTCTACACATGATGCCATTGTCAAAAGACAATGCTGCTTTGGAGTTTAGAAACCTTATTTGAAATAGAGAGAAAAGGTGTGACTTTAGAGAATTTTATTTTATTCCTGCACTTAAAATGTTTTGTCCTCATAATCAGGAATGCCTATTAAAAAAAGGTTCAACTAAAGACAACAAATACCATATGAGATCCATGTAGCAGCATGTAGCATTTTGAGAAAAAGAAGATGCAACTGAATTGTTCAGTCTTCTCACTCTCAAGCTCATAGATGTTAGGAGTCATTTTGCACTCTGTGCACTCTGTGCAAAAATATCTTCTGAAAATTCATTAAGGTCTCCAAATCCCTGGAAGGAAATGTAATCTATAGCAACAGAGAAAAGAAATTGCTTGCCATCCTTGGGCCCTGAGGGCAAGGATCAGAACCTGGCATGTGTCCTCGCAGGTTAGTCCACTCAAACAACCCTGAGGTCTCTTCCAGATTTCTCATCTGAATATCCTACACACTGTGATAAGTGGAGGCATGGGTCAACATAAGTTTTGGAAACTCACTAAGTGATTGACATTTGTGATCATTAAATAAATTCTTCAGAGGTGTACTAGCTGGATATTTATTAATCTTCACATTTTGAACCAAATAAATGAGTTCACAGGTAGGACATTTTGGTTAGAGTTCTCTACAAATCCTCTAAAAATAAGAGGAGTTCATTAAAGTACATGATTAGCATCTTCTGTTGCAGTGAGCGTGTGCATATTACTTTACACAGACTCTATACTAGTTGTGTAGTAACACATAAAATCATTATCTAAAACACAGTTTTAAAGTATGGGGCAAATTTGCACCACAGAAAATGAGACTCTTTTTTCTTTTACAAGTTCATCCTTGCAAAATGGTTGTTTGTTTTCTTAGGGTATAGCTCCATGGGAAGAAAGCTGAAAAAAGAATACTACAAATGCTTTTTGTAACTTAATCTCTCAGGATTAGGTATTCATAGAGCAGGATTTGAAGATTTGCTCTTGGCTAAACTCACTACATTCTCATCTAAATCAGTTCTGTTGCCATCATTAATTTCAAGGGAAACCAAGAGAAACTAATCTCAAGGAATTTCAAAACTCCAAATCCTGAAGTTAGTATTTGATTTTTATTTAAGTTCCTACCCGCCTGACTTTTGCTACCTTGATAAATATTCTGGCAAGCTTTTGCTTTCGAAGGCAGGAAAGGTTTTTCATTTGGCTTTTGTCACAGACCTTAAATTTAACACCTGACTGCATGTTGAAGGCAGTTTATTCAACATCTGTACTATCTCAGGGTATAAAAGAATTAGTTTAATTTGAAACCTTTATTTATTTTTTAAACTCTCTTCAGGGTATGACTACAGAAACAATGGATGATTGAGGTATCTTAACCAAATCAAATTTTATTTACAAAAAATTCAGCAAAACAGTAAACTTCATCCTCCTTGACCCCTTACGAAAATCTGCTTTGATGCTTACATGCAAACCTCAAACCACTTGCTAAAAAAAGCCCTATCCTGGAACTACACAATATAAATGAATCTTTCCTTAACCCTCAGCCCAAGTGGGAGTTTTTGTTGGTTTGAAACCTGATGTTGTAAGTCTCCTTCACATGCCAAAGCGCAGGGTGATCTCTGTGCTGCAACCTGCTTCCCTAATTGCTTCAGCAAGAGCCTCCCGACATTTTTAGGACGTGCAGTCTTCTCTTTCACCGGCCTCATACGACAGCCAGTGCAAGCTTTACACGAGGGAAAAAACCTTTCTTCTAAACTCATGTATTAATTTCCTCTAACATTTCAAGAACTCCTTTGCTCCTGTGACTTACAATTATTTGCCTTTGCCACACAGTGGTTTCTTACCTGCTGGAGCTCATCCAATATGCCGTGACTTTCCCAGATGTAGGTGTAAATCTTTCACACTGTGAACATTCACTCCTGTAGCATCACTTTTCTACCTCAGTATTCTTTTGAATGTCAATTAGGATGTGACCATTCTGATTTCAGTTGTTAAACTAGAAAAAAGTTATCAGACTCTATCTTTTCAGTCAGATAAATGTAAATCTATGTTATTTCATTTAATGTGATTTTATCAGTAATCCAAATCAACTATGATTTCTTGACAGATCTTGTCCAATCTCACAAACAATATAATTCAGTGATGCTAATTTTGAAAATTTTTAGCCTTTTAATGTTAAGGGAGCACAAATTACTTCAAATGCTAATAATTCAATAAATACATTTTTAAAATAAGACAAAGTTTCTGCTTTGTATTGGCATTTTATCAGATTTTTAAGTCCACCATGATAACATAATATGTGGGGAGACTTGAGAGAGCAAGGATATCTAAGCTCCCAGTAAGCCCATGGTGAAATTCCTCTTAGTCAACTATAAACGCTCTGCAGAAGTTTAGGGCAACTTAAGTGTGAAGTGTGCATGTTCTACCCCTATGTCTCAAAGCATACTTTGTAAAATACAAATAATGCAATATTTATATCCTTGGAACAAGATCCATTACTGGGCACAAATTACCAGCATTTGAAAGTGCTATAAAGGACTCAATTTTCAGCCACATCTCTGAAGTTATTTTCAAAATGAATGAGGAGGGGAGCAAAAAAGTTTGAAAGGTAATTCAGAGGATTGAAGAAAAAGCAACAAATATTGTGTATCTTTTCACCACACAAAACAGATCTGGAGGAAAGAATAAGCAGTTTCTTAAGAAAATATCCTTTCCTACATCAGTCAGCAAGATTTATTCCACATTTAGCAGAATTTTCAGGTGTTTCATATCTAGAGAGATCAGTATTCAAATCAGTTGAAGATCCAGGTATAATCTCTGAAGCCTTAAATTCAGCTGAACTGCTTGAGCTGAAGCAGTGTTCAGTATTTGTTTTAAAAACTCAGGAATTCTGAAATTCTTTTTTCTGCTATTTATGTTGTGTGAATATTGATGCTTTCAATTGCAGTTCCCCACAACCCCACACACACTCCATGATAAGAATCTCTGGATGGAAGTATTCTATATCATTATAAAGACCTTTCATTTGAGTTTGAAAGGCTTTTAACAAGCAGCATTCTGAATACTAAACTCCTAGTTGGATCCAGGTGGAGATGAAGTGAACAGGGAGAATTAAAAAGTTTTTTTCCAATTTTTTTTTCCATTTTAAATTTTATCCTTAAATTAACAGTGAAAAAAAATTACAACCTATGTACTGACAAAGAAAATTAGGATTTTTCCTGTCAGAAACTGGAATATGACTACTTCAGGTAAAAAGAAATAGGAAAATTTTGTTAACTCTTCTGAACTTATTTTCCCTTGAAGTGTTACTTCAGTCTTCAGCACGTCTTCTTCAAGACAGATGTTGAAGAACTTTGTCTCATGCATTTGGTCAAAAACCATGCTTACATTATTTTTGGTTTTTAAACATATCTGAGCCATGTGCCCCAGCATTGTTGGATAAAATATAATGAAAGGGGAGGGTGGCAGTGAGATAGGGAGACACAGACAGGGTGGAGTGGGATGGACACAAGGGATAATTGCTGTTTCGTAAACTTATACCTATGCAAAGAGCTGCCCAGCCCTAAAAATTTCTTTTCTGTTATAAACAGTGGTTCTATAGAAGGAAAATGAAAGTCATGCTAGTGCTCACTGCTACAAGAGAACAGATCCTAAATAAAACTACCCTGAACCTGTGAACATTTAAATCACCTAAACATATGTGGAGTTTTCTTCATTGTCAACATTATCATTCCTCTGCTGAACTTAAGCACATGCTTAAAGGATTTGCTTGGCTGGGGCCTGCGAGCAGAAAATGACCTTGGTTTGTTTTTTTTTTTTTTTTTCCTTTCAATTTAAGTGTGCATAAATATATGTAAGAAATGTGTAATATAAACCAGTGCACCTATTACAGATTTGCAATGGCACAAATAAACATATTTTCATCAGCTTTTCCTCAGTCTTTTGGTTTTATCTTTCAATTGTTTCCTCTGATGTATTGAGAATCTCAACATTTTATAGGAAATAACTTTACACTTGATTGTAATTTCCATAGTCAGAAGTTTAATACATGTTAATCTTTTTCAAAAACTTATCAAGTCTGAGAGATTTAACTTACGCACTTTAATGTGTCCTTTTAATTGCTAGTTTTTCTGAAAGATGCAATCATGTTTCTTAGGTACCATTCAGTAAAATTAAACATATCAATCAGTAGCTTTTTCCTTTAATTTTATAACGGCTTTTTGAAACAAAGGCAGCTTGTGTCTGCTCTATTGTGTCCAGGGGAAATGGTGAGTGTGTATATTTCTTTCAAAATATATAACCTATCACAAACTGTCTATCTACAAAGTGCAGAAATATTTCATTAACAACCTTTCTGGACATAGTCAAAAATAAAATGTTCCCCACATGAATGGGAATATAGCTGTTCTGAAGCACTAAAACATAAATATACTGATGATATTTTGGTTCACAAGCACGTATTTGGCCCCTTGCTGTAGACTTACTAAGTCTGAGCTTTGTGGCTAGCAAGCACGAAACAGTGGCAAAAGGAGTTGAAAAAGATAACTTCATATTAAGGTGGGAGGAAAGAAATAAACATTTTCCACATCTCCTTTAATAGAAGAGTCACCAGGCTACATTTTTTTTATTATTAGCAAGTTCCACTTTTCACTACAGGTCTTTTCAGTGTTCTACTTTACAGCTAAACTCCCTGAGACCTGATGTGGGATTTAGTAAGCTTTAGATAACATAATCTCCATCTAATGGGAATTTCTGAAGCCAGCCACTAAGTGTATGAATTATTATAAGAGAAGAAAATCAAATTTAATATCAAAGAACTAACTTCAGAAGTTAAGCAGTGGACAATATTCATTTTCCATGGACAGAATTGTTTAATAAGAATCTATCAGCAGTACAGGAAACACTAGGTATTCTGGCAATAAGTGAATCATGATGGCTTATTTCCTTTTAATTCTATGATCCCAGCTGGAACAAGGTGTGATTGGAGAATGGTTTAATTGTTCATAGACATCTGTCTTTGGATTCAATTGAAAAATAATATCCTGGACATAATATTACCTACAGAATTTTTGACATTTTTATATCTTTCACAATCAAGGCATTGTCAGAAAGTCAGGTAGTGGAGCTCTGAAAAACTTATGGATATGTTTAAAGTAGAAGAGGATAAAACCCTGGTAATATATCAATATACACAGCTGGAAAGCAGATGTTCAATTGAGTGCACTCAGTTCTTAAAGAAAGCTATTAAAGCTGTTACTTACTCAAATGAGAAATTTCTATAATTTATTGTTCTCACATTTTTGATTTCCCCCTTTCCCTTCGTTTTAAGCCGACTATAGGACTTTTTTTTTCATATTTTTGAGGTCAATTACCCTGAAAGTCTGACTCAATGCAGTATACTAAATGATTTCTAAAGAATGCCCAAGGCTACTGTCAATCAAATTAGCCAGTGACTTATGAGTTGTTTACTGTACTGTGAAATGAAGTGATAATGTTTGTCAACCAGTAAAATGTGACATTTAGTATTGGATATACCCACTTGAAATAGGTTTTGCATCAGCTTTATTCACTTCTTACCAGACTGGCACATATATTTGACTAAGTTCTGATTACGAAAGGAGACATTATATTAAACTTTATAGAACAGTGGTAAGCAGACAGCTCAAGCCTTGAAAAGCTTTGTGTGGTCCAGTAACTGAAGAGGCATGCCACTGAGGAGTCACATTCTCCATCTGCTTGATAAATAGTGGCAAAAAGAATATATTTTTTTCCTTATTTGATTATTTGATTCAAAGCAAAAATTTTGAAGGAGAAATTCTGGTTTGAGTAATTAAAAAATGGTGATCCAGAATAAGGAAAAGATTGGATTTTTTTTTTACCCCTTTTAGGTGTTAACTAAGTTTGAAATTAAAATCAGAGTGGGATATCATCACTTGATGTAACATATCAGGAATAAGCTTGCATTGCATGGTTTCTTAGACAGTGACTTACTAAAGTACAGCTCTGAAGTCACACTGAAGGGAAACTTAACCTTCTGGATCTCTGAAAGCTTAATAGCTTAATTGGTAGTTTGTGAAAGAAAACCAGAGCACTGGAAGCTAAAAGAAAAAAAAAAAAAAAAAAAAAAAAAAAAAAAAAAAAAAAAAAAAAAAAGCTTTATATTTCCTCCAAAGGAAGATGGTTTGCCACTCCCAACAAATGTTTTCTGAAAAGTTAGATTTAGAAGCTGCAAAATTCTTCTTCACACAATACAGAAGAGAACTCACGTCTTGGCATGGTCCAAATAGACAAGTACTTCTGTAAAAACTGTTAGAAACACAAAGAATGAAAAGCTATAAACAGCTTCAGCTTTTTCTCAGTATTTAAATTCTCACTATAGTTCTGTAGAAAACTTTTCCCAAACACAATGACAATTTGAAAATTTGTTTCATTGTCCAAGATAGATGAACATGTTTTATTTTTGCCATATTATTTTTTTCTTAGAAATGATCTTTGCAATAGATGGAGTCTTTTTTACATGAATTTAACTATTTGAAAAGTAAAAATAAAACCACCAACTCTTAAATTTTTTAAATATTAAGGCAGTATTAAATAAGGTGTACTGACTTACAGACACAACCCTAAGGAAATAATCACATAATTTTGCTAAATATTTAAAATGAAGATTGGAAATCAACCATATTCTTGGGTCCAAATCAGATCTCACATTATAACTGCTTATTGGATATTTGGTCATTGAATTGGAGTATTAAGTATTATATTGAAGTTATTGTGATTTTAGGGGTTTTTCCATGAAGAAACTATGCTTTATATTCTTTCAAGAAAAGCATGCTTGTTCAACTTTTTGAAGACTGGTTGTTGGGCTGACATAACAAACACATTCAAATGAATATCTTCTTTAAAAGGATTAATTTCATTATTAAAAGTCTGAAAAGGGAAGTAGTAAGAATCTTTTTGTCTTACCAAAAGAAAAACAGATGTACTAGTAAGTAGATGAGATATCTGGGGAGTGGATTCAGGTTTCATTTTTTGTTGTTCATCCATATTAAATGCCATTCCTTTCCATAGTTTGATATCGTTTTAAAATCTGCAAAGACGTTTTTGAAAGAACATTTATACTGTTTGCCACAAGTGTGGTACAGATCCGTTTCAATTGCTATTTTGTTTCTTTCTTAGATATCATTTGATGCAGATGAACTTGATATGTCTCCTCATTCTACATGCACATTCACTCTTCAAATTCACAAACATCATATATTTATCAAAGTTAAATGAAGTAAGCTTAGAGGTGGTCAGGGCTGAAACCGTTAAAATATAATTTTCCTTATTGCTTTGTACATGTCTTACCTTTAATTTTACCTCCTGAGCTTTTGCATGCAATGTCATCTGGTCCTCATGGCATACTACCAGAGTGAGGAAAACTACTGAGCTCTTAATATCTGGGGATCCTCATTGTGAGGAAGAGGGGACAAACAAGAGCAGACAAGACTTTTTCTACTCCTAAAATAATCCCCAAGCTGACATGCATGGAAATGCTAGAGCAACTATTTTGTCCTTTCCAAGATTTTCCTTTCTTTGCATCCCAGGGGAAATCCTAAATGAGCAACAGCAGCCTGCTTCCAATTTCTTTTCAGACCTGTCCAACAATTCAAAGAAGCCAAACACAGTAGGAAGAGTCTGTACCAATACATATAGCTTTCCTGAGTGGAAAAAATAAAAATAAATTATGATCATCATGGGATATAATGTGCTAAAATTATTAATTCACACTAAAAAGAAAATTTTGGAATAATTTACAAGTCTTCTTTTAAGAAAATACTGCTTAGCTATCCTTGCTTATTTTTTTTAAAATATACTGAGGGCATAATTCTATACTTTAAGGACACCATTTTAAATCTTTTCCAGGTAAATCTAGATGCATTCTTTCTCAGTCCTCTAATAATCTGTGATCGTTCCTCTTCCTGATGCAAAATCTTAGTTTTTCTAGGCCACTTAACGTGGAACATTAAAATCCTACACTTGACTGCCTCTGCTGGGCCAAAGCACTAAAACTAAAATATAGTTCTGTATTTTTTGAGTACCGCACCTTGTAAAAGATGTGGAAAACATGTTTACATCACTGTCTTTACATCATTTCACAATTGCTGTTTTGAATTTTCTCATTTCCCCTTCAGTCTTGTAAGTCTGGAAATCCCCTCCAACTTATCACTCTTATTATTATGTTCAGGTCTTGCTTTTAGGTACAGCATGAATTTCTGCCAAAGGAGTATGCAGTGCATTTTCAGGTGTCTGGACAAAGGTGCTCATTCACCCAGGTTAAAAATAAGTGGTGGCAATGCAGCATCTCAGAGGTGCAGTTGTCATGACAGTAAATGGAAGAATTCTGAAAGTATTTGGTTTCATTTTTTTCCATACTTTTCCTAGTAGTAAGGTTTCAGGGCTTTTGTTCTTATAGCAGATTCTGATATTTTCTCCGGGTGAAATAAAAGAGATGAGAAAATTTCTTAATAAATAATCACAGAATCAGACAATGCAAGCATGTATGTGCATTGCAAGTGTCTGCAGGTTGCACTCAGAGGATTTAATCCCATGGCAAAAGTTTAACCTCATCAATCACATCTTGACCAAGCAGAAAATCAGAGACCTGGAAAAGGATTGCAGTGGCTCCATATGCAAAATTTAATTCAAAAAAAAAGTAAGGCTGATACAAGAGGGGCTGGCAGTATTCCTGTCTTTTTCTCGCTGGGCAAAAAGGTCAGCAAACAGTCAGCACATAGCGCTCCACCCAGCACAAAAAAGTCCCTGTATAATCAATTTAGAGAAAGTCGCAGACGTCAATAGATAAATTACTGTTGTTTTCAGCAGGGCAAGATTTTACCTACCAGGTCTGAAACTAGAGAATACAAGTGACTCACTGCAGCAAGGGTGTGTGAGGTAGTAGGGATGACCACATAAGCAGCAGAGTAACATTCCTATTGTGAAGGACACAACAAATCATTCATCTTTCCAGTTTTGTGACCATTCACGTGGCTGAACTGTACTGCTGTGCTCCGTATTTTGATGTGTGTTGACACACTAAAAATTATGCAATTTTGCAATAAAAATGGAAGATCCATGCATTCCAGCAAGAGACATCTTTTGTAACTCAGTTCACTGCTTGCTTTTCAGCATGTTCCTCACACCAACTGCAGGCAGCAAACAGATTCAGCACTCTGGCAGACCCTTGTTGTGACATTGTCTTTCTGCTGTAGGCTGTACTCTCAACAAAAATCACAACAAATAGTTCTCAAATGTAATCAGATATTATCCTTCCTTTGGGTTTTCAGCATGAATTTTGTTACCTCTTAAAAAAGAATATGCTTTCAATACTGTGTCCATGTAAAGTTCAGGCATAGTCTTTTTTTCTTCCTTGGCCATGATGCCTGCAGAGCTCTTGGATTGGTAATTCATACCCTCTGTAGTGCAAAATTGTAAAAGATATTGTATTTCTCCTCCCACCTGGGCTCTGGAGCAGGTACCATTTTAAATCACTTTTGTTTGTTCATGATTTGTTGGCAATATTTGCCAACTTGCTTAATACTTTATACTGAAGTCCTGATGTCAACAGCACACTTCACCCTGCTGCAATGCAACTTACACCTACTGTTTAGGGTCAGCAGTTGATAGCACTGCTCTCACCTTGGAACACTTCTTCCAAATTCCTCTGTTATTGTGCTAGAACTTGCACTCTTTGACAAGAATGTTCCACTGCTTGCTCTTTTCTACTGTTTTAATGTTTTGCCAGTGTTATATTCATGATGTCAATTCCTAACACACAGTTATACGTTCATCCATTTTCTGCATGTCATATGACATGAGGGAAAGTATCAAGAGAATATTATGAGTCTACTTAGTTTTTTTTACAATAAATATCAACACAAATGTAAACATGACCTTTTCACGGTAAGTCTTCTAGTGTGGTTACCAGTTAAGGTGAACAAGAATCTGTTTAAGGGTTTTCCAATAAAGGAGAGTAGAGGAAAGATGCTTGAGATATATAGCTATCATGTAGCCTATGCACAGCAATGGTTTGTGTAGATGACTGGCCATATGACTGTGAGAAAACAGGTTATTATTGCTCCTTTTTGGAAGGTTACATGGATGTAAGAGGAGGAGAGTAAGAGGCAGCAAAAGTATACAAGGAAATATCCTGGTAAGCTGAAATAAATTTACCAGGAGCTAGCAAATATGGATCATGTTTGAAAAATTTAATCTATGGTTTGCAATCATAGTCGTCATGTTTGCAGATTCAGTTACAAAGATTACATGGCAGTGGGAAAAAAAGCCACAAAAATATGACTACTTTCCTCAGGATTATGTTGAGGATTCACTCACTAAATATTTTTAAATAACGAGCTAATAAAATGAAACAAATCTGAATAAAAGAACATATAGGTCAGTATTACTTTAATATCTTCTCTGAAACTGTTGTAATAGTGATGATGTAATTTTTTTTCTTTCTAAGCAAAATTGTTTGTATACTACTGGAACTGTTAGGCATAGACCAAACTGTGTGTTAATTAGTATATTCTCTTCTTTAGTGTACCAGCTAATTTGTTTTTGCTTTTGTTAGCACTTACAAAGAGCTAGTGAAATGATTCTGTCTCTGAAAGAAACTCCCCCTGCTGTGGTTAATAGTTTGTGTTAAAATTCATCTTCATCCAGAACTCAGGACTCAGGTTTAAGGCAGTTTTGAAGCTTTCACTTATACACACTGGAGAGAAATCTCTACCTGCTGACAGTTTAGTGTATAAGTTTTTAATCAAATACACTGGTTTTTTAAGGTGTGATGAATTACATATTAAAGCAAGAGTTTTGGTTAGATTTCTATTGACTATATAGAAAAACTATCTCACCTAGCCCTGATTAAAATTTTTATATTGTACATAGCTAACATGAAGTAAGAAGTAATAACTAATAAGTAAGAAATAATAACTAATTTCCAGATGGATAAAGTTACATAAAATTAATTATATATGGTTTATTATCCAGATAGATGATAAAACTGGTAAAAAACTTCACATTTTCCAATCTGAATCATTTACCTATGATCAATTTTCTGAACTCTTACTTCTGAAGTAAGAGTTTCTCTTCTGAAGATATGCAAACAAAATCCTAAAATAATTCAGAAACACTGTGTGTCTTGTATTTCTTCCAGAAACATTTTTGCAGAGCAAGTGTTAATGCAATCTCCAGCTGCATGTATCCTTCCACACCATTATTAATTTTTTTAGTGTTGCATTTAATGAAACAAGGCCCTTGAAAAGACCTGTACAGATTTTTTTCCTGCTAGAAATAATATCAGCAATGCAAAGTTTCTTGCTGTGAAATCTACAGAATAATGTTTTCTGCAGCTTTAATTTGTGGATGAAGAAAGTATACAATAAGCAATACACCCTCAAAATGCTAAAAAAAAAGGTAAAAAAAGGAAAAATAAAATATAAATTGTTAACTAATGTGATAGACAATTTCCTATTGACCATATTACTTGCCCTTCAAAGAACATTACCCAATAAAGCAGTCTTTTTATCTAAAGAATTTGCAGTCATTTGTTCATTAAATGAGTTTAGAAATCTACTTAGACATATCTTAACTACCTTTAAAACTCCATTAGATATGTTTATTGCCAAAATTTTAATAGTATTCTCTTAGTTCTTCTCTGGTTTAAAAATGGCAAATGTACAAATGTCTGGTGATGATTATTAACCCTCTGGTTTGTCAGTCTTCTGAGGCAAAAGTTTGACACCAACATGGTCTATTGACCACTAACATTATACACTAGTAACTCTCCACTGAAATGGCAACAAAAAACAAAAAATAAACAAACAAAATTAGGAGTGGTAACTAAAAAGAACCATTTTGTGTTGTGCTGGAGTTTGCAGATCCAAAAATTATCAAGAAATCTTCACGAATTTTTAAGACTTCTGTCATATTTACATAAAAGCTGAAATTTCTCAGGCAAAATAACATAATCAAAAGAGAAATAAAGGTTTTATGTCATACAAAGCCTTATCAAATAATAGTTTTAGAACTTTTTATAGTGAAGAGTTGTTCAATACAAATGTTTGAACATATTTTTTATAGCACATCTCACAGCTCAGCATGACAGGATAGTCACAACTGAACTAAACATGCGAACTGCTCACAACTTTGTAAGAACCCAGAGAAATCTTGATTTATTTGAGAAACAGAAATAGGTTTATTGGGTTTTAATTAATAAAAATCATCACCAAAAATAGGAGTCTGGGAAACTGAAATACAAACAAACTGTTGTGGTTTCAATTCGAAACTGGGCAGAAACACCTATTTCTGTTCTGGTTTGATTTTTGCTAATTTCAAAGTTTCTAATCAAGAGCAAAGCAGGCTTAAGCTTAAAAGTAATAAGACTTTATTAACTAATACTAAAAGAAAGAAAAACAACAAGAATGAGGATGGCACCTTCAAAACACTCTTCCTCCCCCCCCCACGCCTTCTTTTCTCCCAGCTGACAATGCAAAGAAAACAACACTTAGAAATCTCAGTTTTTCACCTCTAAAACAATCTTTTTCAGTTCACTTAGGGAGGGAAGCACCTCTCGTTCACTATAGTAAATTTCTCTACAAGAAAACAGTTCTCTTGTAGATCCATTCTTCAGGAACAACAACCACCCAGATCCTTTTGTGTTCACGAAACTCCTCCCATGTTCACAGTTGTGTCTCTGGGCCACATCGATGTATGGGGTCTTATTTTAAAGATAACATGTTCAAAACAAAGGTTCTCTTTGTCTTTGGGACCACTTTCACCTCCAAGGAACAGAGATTCACTTCTTTTTCGAGGGAAAAGTCTTTATCACTTCAT
This sequence comes from Sitta carolinensis, assembly GCA_032173965.1. Taxonomy (NCBI): domain Eukaryota; kingdom Metazoa; phylum Chordata; class Aves; order Passeriformes; family Sittidae; genus Sitta; species Sitta carolinensis. Next base: position 37,252,659 of record JAVUNC010000004.1, on the reverse strand, counting down.
CTCTCTGTTCAACTTCTCATGAAATCAACAGTCCCCTCAACATTTCACTCTTTTGTTCAGGTCTACAATTTGAACTCTTTTATCTCCTCCATACTTCTTTTATGGTTTAAAGGAAACATTTCAATATGTTATAACCAACTACCATCGTTTGCAAGAGTCTTTTACAGCTCAAAAGCAACTTCCCACACTCCTTCCACTTGGACTTTCACTCCTTCTTGACTGACTTTGATACTTCATGCGGTCTTTACACATCTGCATTCTAATTTCTCTCATTGGAGAGAGGATGGAGGCTTTCTAAGTTCCACCTGTGCACTGATGCACTGAGTTAACAAGAAACAGCATCTGGCCACGGTAGTCCATGGTGTCATGTTTCAAAGCCGTGCTGGGGGGGGGGGGGCTCTCAGAGGGTTCAGGGCCAGAAGACAGCAACGGGAAAGTTGGGCAGATTTCTGAAATTCTCCTCCACCCCTCGGTCTCATCAGGTGTTCCAGCCTGCCTCATCGCGCCTCCCCTTCCCCACCCCCGCTACTCTCACTAAACACAGCAAAAGTAAAGTCCAACTCAGGCTAGCGACAAAGCAAATTCCCTGCCGGCAGATGTTTCCCAAACCGGCCGGGCATGCCTGGCCTTGCCCTTCCCTCCCACACGGCCAGGGCCGGGAGAGGGCAGAGGTCTGCTTGCTCCGACGGCCAGAAGGAAAGAGAGCTTTCCCAAGCTTCTTTCAAAGGTAATAAGAACTAGAAAATGCTTTCCCATTGGTCCAATAAAATATCAGTCTCAAACCCATCCAGCTCACTTCCCTGTGCTGGTCAAACTAAAACACAAGCAAACCCTAAAACCTAAACAAAATCAGTCTACTGTGTCTACTTGCACTAAACTTGATCTATAGGTCAGAAATTTTCAAAGATTTATGACTTCAGTCTCTTTCAGATAAGTCTTATAATTCTAACAATCTCCATGTTCAGGTATTAGAAAAGATGCAAATAAAATGGGTTGCTAAAATACATGAATGAACACCATGTAAAAAGGAAAATAATTGACAGCGCACAATCATTCCTACAAAACATCATTATTGGAAAATTTCCATCCAAACTGAATTTTGCAGGAAAAAACATTCAATTTTGTCTGTCTGTTCAAACACCTCCTTATTAATCAAGTTTACTGCATTTCTATATACTAAAATAACTCATTAATTCTTTAATCTAAGTACTGATAAACATTATTTCATGCCTTATATTTTCAGTCAAGACAAGCTAATTTCTTGAGCATTCAAGAAGTGAATAGTTAATCCTTTTGTCCAGTATTAAATATTTCTACAAGGAAAATCTCTATACAAGATTCAAGTAGATACATATTTTCCAGAGAAAAGAATTTATTTCAAGGGACTTTCTCTCTTGATTACTTTAATAACCATCTTTTTTATGTTAAAAAAACTGGGGTTTTGTCTAGAACAAAGGTAAAAGCATATTTCTAGTGGTTAATGTTTTATTTCTGGAAAGTACTAAGATATTGTTTGCCATCTATATTATATTTGTTATGAAGTGTAAATTCTGCATATGTGATGAAGCCAAGGACAATAGAAGAATGAGATGAGAATCTTCTAACCAAATCCAGTAAAGTCAGATCATCTGTGCAATAGCTTCTATTAGTGTGTAAAAAAAAAAAATTCCCCTCTGTTCTACCCTATTTGTGTAGCTTGTCATTAACCACACTTTCAACAGGATTGACCTTCCCTTTGCTTTTATACGGAATTCCACAGGTAAATGTCACCAGATAAAAATACACTTTTATTCAAAATGTAGCAGATAGCATACACCTCTATAAATGTCTGGGACATATGACTGCCTGAAGAATGTTTAAAATAAATGTCTTCCCCTGAAGAGAACAGAGTTGGCTGAATTAATCACTGGGAAATGCTTCTGTTCCATGTTCTCTCACCTGGACAGTTACAATTGCATCATGTAGCTCACCCTCTGTCTGTGTCAGTTCCAAAATCTCCTCAGCACAGCACAAAACATAAATCAGATATTGAATTGAGCAGACCTTTCGGACTCTATTCTGGTCATTTATAGTTACACTAGGCTGAATTATACCATGTGCCCTTTATGTGGCACATGGGATGATTTCTCTGCCAAGAATTCTACCTCTCAGACCAATAAAATGTGTGACAATACAGCCTGGACTGAAAAGGGTTCCATTATTTTTTTATTTTATTAAACAATTTATCACAGCTTACTGAGGCATTTTTTCTTCCACCTAAGGATACACAGTCTACTTGAGCTAAAGTGTTTTTCTAGAGATGTTATATATGCTAATATATACCAACGTGATTTCATCTATTTTCCTGGAAATCGGAAGTTCAATGTCAGCGGTCACGACATGAGGGAGAGCATACACATATACTTGAAGGAAAATAGTCAAAATGTATATGCATACTGAAAAATGACTAAAAGTGTTACAGAAAATGATTCAAACATAAATGTGAAAAACACATTTCTCATATATAGACATTTGCAGGTCCCTGTAAACAGGATGAATATGCTTGACCTAAGAGGAAAAAAGTAGAAGCAGGATATAGTTCTTAATTGACATCTCGTGACAAAATTTTAATGTTAATATTCATACAATATTGTGATGTTCTGAAGTTTTATGTTACGATAAGCGAATGGATTGCATTAATTGATAGATAAATAGATAGGGTGTGTTTGACCTACCCTGAAGTAATATTAATGTACTATAATCTTAAAATGAGAAATAAATGGAAGTGAGATTAAAAACTGGTCTAAGAGAAGCTGATGAGAAGATTCCTATTAACTTTAAGGACATTAACTTTACCAAAAACCTATTTAATTGCATTATGTTAAATATGAAATACTGTATCTGTTACGTCAAAAGATACAACTGTTTGGTATTTGTGACAGTAGAAACAATAACAGTACACCTTTAATTTAAAACATAATAGGCCATGGTACTGCTGTAATCCCCAAAATCAATTACCCTCAATGAGATCTAAAAGAGTCCGTAAGAGCTATGTCACCGGCAAACGCTTTGAAAAAAACCAATGTCACAGAAAGAGAACAGATCACCAAACTATGAGAGCTGTGCTGTATCTATCTGGATCTGCAACCCTTATATAACTAGAACAATCCCCTCACACAATGAGTTAAGTTATCAGGCAGGTTCTATTCTGTTTATTGCAATTTGGAGGGGTTGTTTTTTTATTTCCTAGGAGGATTAATATTATAGCATTTCAAACAGGTAGTGTTTCACTAATTAAAGTGCTTGACAGCCTGTTTGTCACCTTCCTTCTCTCCTTCCCTTCCTGCCTCTATCTTCTTATAAACTTTGCTGTTGCAATTTAAGATTTCTGTACCTAAAGAGTAACTTCAGATTGAGTTTGCTTTCAGCATTTTACTGTATCTGGCTGAAATGAAGTTAACTTTTTTAATAGCATCCCACTGTGTGTCCTCTGGGATGGTGCGGTATTTTGAATCTGTGACTAAAATGGAGTTGATAATAGCAATATTTTAATTATTTCAAAAACTCAGACTATGTGAAGTTGGCAGAGATCTCTGGAGGTCATCTGGTCCAATCTCCTGCTCAAGCAGGACAATCTGCAGCCAGCTGCCCATGGCCATGTCCAGAGAGCTTCTGAATATCTCCATGGCTAGAGACTCCATAACAACCTTGGGCAACCTGTAACAGTACTCTATCACTCTCAAGTAAAATGTTTGCTTGTTCAGAGGAATTCTCCTGTTTTTCAGTTTGTGGCCACTGCTTCCTGCCTTTTCACTGAGCACCACTGGAAAGAGCCTGGTCCTGAGTTCTTTGCATCTTTCTTTCAGGAATCTCTGTACAGTGGTAAGATCCCCCTGAGCATTTTCTGCTCCAGACTGAACAGTCTCAGCCTTTCCTCACAGCAGAGATGCTCCAGTCCTTCAGACACCATAGTGATTTCTTGTGGTTTATAACCAGCTGGAAATTAATCTCCAAGCAGCCTCTTCCTTTCCCCCCATCCTCTTGACTGAGAAAGGAAAAAAAGGCATAAAAGCCAAACAAAGCATAAAAGGCACAATCGGGATAAAAATTTCCTAGAAAAAGCATTGAGATAAGGAACAATAATAGAAACAATATTAACTAATATTGTAACTAATAGTAACTAATAACAATGCATGAAAGAGGGTGATTTCTTGTGGAAGTCATACTGACCAGATATTACTGGGGCCAGAAACACACAGCTTCCCAAGTCAAAGGAGGAAATGCCAGGCATTGCCGTGCCAGAATTTTTTCCTTTGAGGCAAATTTTCCCTGAGCCCAAGGCAGCAAGACACAGTGTCAGAGAAACCCTTCAAGTCAGACCAGCCGCACCACACCACACTGTTCACTACTCTGCTCCCCCAGAAAAAAGGAAAATGGTCACTAAATTCCTAAGGTAGTGTCCCTTGTGTGGTGTATTATTTCAGAGAGTTCATCAGCCTATATTGGTGCTACAGTGTCATATCTAAAATAGTAATTAATATTATTTTTTACTACTGTAATTAGTACTTTCTTTGGAGGAAACAACTTCAAAATTAATGTTTTGCCATACAAAGAGTTAAATTAATCATGCTTCCTGTCTTTCCTCTTTGAATTAGAGCAAAATTAGTGAAGTGGGACTCTTCAGAAAGGGACAATAAAGGACCCTTAATGTTTATTGCTGCCATTGAAATTAACTGAATTAAAGAATCCTAATGTTTATTGCTCCCTTTGAAATGAATACAATTAACAGAGACAGCACACCTGATGGTGTTATCATGCCTGGTTCACCTACCCCAGACAACACATTACCTAAAGCTAAACTGACTCATGTTGAAGAGAGGTACACATTTCTTACTGAAATGATTCCAAAATTTCTTTTACTTGCCCTTCATATATCCAGACAAATAATTTAACTATATGCCATACATATGCATGCGTTTCGGCTTCAAAATCGAACACAGTTTGTTGTATTATTGTTCCTAATGAGAATGAAATAAAACCCAACAGAGACCTGTCCCAGAACCTTTCACTTCCCCTTAACTGTCAGTTTGACTTTCTGTAGCACTGTGATCAACTGAATCCTAAGTGGGAGTTGACACTGTCTCAACTTTCTGCAAATGCAGGTAAAATGGAATGTGAACTGCCTGAAATTCAAAGCTGATGTAACCTGGTTCTGCACCATTACACATAATTGGTATCTTCGGCTTTGTATAGCTGCAATTTCATTTCTTTAATAGCGTGGTCTTTGATAAGAATCGTGTTGTGAGCCTTATTTTTTTGTTGTTTTAGGTGAGGGTTTTTTCTCCTCTCCCTTTCTGGTATCACAGCTAACTTCTTGCACAATGCAAAGCTCGTTTCTGAAAGAAATCCTGTCATTGGTCTTTAATGGCAAGTTAATGGGCTGTGAAATCTCAAATTTTCAAGACTTATTTTGTTACAAGAAGTGTTCCTTATATCTTTTCTCTGAAAAGATCTCTTCCTTTAAAATACCTTAATACTCAGCACAAGAGAAGAATTGTATCACAAATCATATCTAACAATGAGATTTTCTTTATTTTCTTCTGATATCAACTGCATTTTGGAAGAACTTCTGCCTCAGGTAGCATTTGCTATTCCTCTGTGAATCAATAAAACTTTCTGCCATAGACTACAGGATGTGCCTGCTGTGAACTTACAAATATTAGATGAAAGGATTCACACACAACATGTCATCTGTAAAGCCTGTATTTTAAACCACTGTCATCTGCTGCATGATTTCTTTCATTATTTGACATATTTTTCGCCATATTTGCTATTCTGGTCTGGACTTTTCATGATGCATGCTCCTTAAGTATGGCCTATGTGTGTATGAGCAGTGTATATACCCATACCCATACATACACACAGGTGTATATATATATATATATATATATACACACACACACATATGCATACACAGATGTGCATGTAATGCCTATAAAGGCATATTTATAAAGTGGAACTCTAAATGAGAAAATAAAAAAGATGATAAGTGAGGAAACATTTCCCCTAATTTTAAAGTCATACAGAGTGTAGCCATTTATAACAGTGTGATACTACATGCAGAGAACTTCAGAAGCATTTTAATGAATCATAAAGTGATTTTCCAAAATAAATGCTGTACAAACTTTGCAGAACTTCAGCATGATTCCTCTAGGAAATGTTAAAATGGCAGTTTAAGAAAAAAGCACAGAAGTATTTGCACAGCTAATTAATATCTGCATATTCAATTGTCAGTCTTAGGAAACAGATTGTTTATATTTTTTTCTTAAATTTGGCAAGGTAAGATCATTCTGTCTCGTCTGTTGTACTTTTTACTGACGTAAAAAGTAAGGCAGTCTATTCAAATGAGAGTAATTTCTAAACATAAATATATGCATGTCAGCATTCCTTTCCAAAACTCCTTTCACTCAGACTGAACTTCATTTTTTCTTTTATACAATATCTCTGTCCAAAATGTGCCTGAAAGACTTCAAATGAAACATGACAATGAAAGCAAAGCAACAACTGCAGAAATTTTTAAAAATTAAAATAATATTTAACAAGTTCCCCCCTCCTCACCCCTTGTATCTGTCTGCACCAAAACCAGAAGGTCACTATTTCAGGGGTATAATAAAAATTCTCTTTAAAGAATCTGTTTGAAATGTTTTTTGACCATTAAATATCGCCAGTGCATCCCCTGAACCTACTTCCCAAAGTCAGTGATGCTGGGCAAATCCAAAAGGCAAGGTTCTTGCCTTTCCTTACCCAGCTCACTCTTCTGTTCAGATAGAGCACATCCTTCCCTACTTTCCTATCCCCACACTCTAAATGGCCAGCAGTGCTTAACTGTGAATGCAGTTTTTCCCAAGTCCTCAAGCAGGCGTTTAGTCCAGCTCAAAGCCTGACAGTGTGTATCCAGGTTCAAGAGTGAAGCCACACAGTCAGCTGCAGTGTCACTGTCAGTGGTTTTTGCTTTAGGGGACATAGAAATGCTGTTTAACAACAGTCAGAGACCATAAGCTCAGAATGATACAATAAATCCAAGATTTTTTACCCCATCTTTCTAATTTTGAATCTTTAAGGTACAACACAGGCCTTCTGGTCTTCAGGCTCTGCTCTGCAGCCTCAAGGTCAGAAAGATTTTTAATGGGGTTCTGACCTAAGAAGTCATCTGCAGAGGAAAGTTTTAAATCAAATGATAAAAAAATGCAAAGCTGTGAGAAATGTCAACTTATCTTTGAATCATAAATAATTTTTGTTTTCTCACTATTTGTAAGTAAATTTCAAGCAACTGTCCATAGTTTTTCTCATCAGAAAATGTTCCTTTTAAAGGCCTGATACATGAATAGAAACTGTTAGCAAAATAATTAAAGGCTAAATATTCATCATCCTTTAGAAAAAAATAACCAGAGTTCTATTTCAGCTTCAAATACATCCATCATATTTGAAGTGCTAATTGACATATATATATAATATTATATTTTGCATAAATGTTTACTAAAAATAACATTGGATATGTACTTATTAGTGGCAATTAAGCACTAATATTAAAAATAAAAAAAAAACCACTAAAATTATAAATAGGATAACACAAAATTTTGGAGACTTGCCGTTCTTTATTATACTTGCTTTCAGGAGAGGAGATTATTCACCTGATACATTTTGGAAATGTTAGAACTTCACCAAGTTACACACTAGAGACAAGAAAGCCCCTCTACACCTGCTAAGGACTCATGAATTCACTGTCACTCACTTTCATTAGGTGTAGGATGAAAAAACCTTGAAAATTGTTGATATTTATACATTTATATTTAGATATTCTGGAATTTCCCTCATGACAGTGAGATCAATTCAAGAGAGATAAATTAAAGTGATTAAAGTATCATTTTTCTGTTGGAAAGTTTTCTACTAACATTAATTAGGATTTCTTAAACTTGCAAACTTTGATAACATTAAATACTGAATTCAATATTTTCATTCAATACATTTTAGAGCAAGCAAATATAAAGAAATTTTTACTTCAGTTATTTCACACCTATCACTAGGAGTAAGATGTCCTAAGAAAGAGCTGTCTTCTTCACTAGCATCTTTTTTCTCAGCAAATATTCTTACAGTTCTTCAGATGTAGTAAGTTTCTAACTCTGATTCTCTCTGCAGACCCTAAAATATTCTTCCCTAAGCATTCACAATAGTACTCTGGAAACCCTGTTCATAATGTTTACCCAAACTAATTTTGGGGGTCTAATTTAATAGGTGATTCAGAGTCAAGATTAACTAAATTGTTCTGAGTCTTCTCTAGACTCATCTCTTTCTTGTCAATGATTATAGGTTTCTAAGCCTTTATAGAATACACATATATAGTGAACTGACAGCCGTATGTGCAGAACATATGCATAGTCCCCAATACGATGAATATGCTACTGTTGCAGGTGCCATCAATATATCAACTCAAATTTTGGACCATGTTATTCCAGTGTTACAGCCCAAGCAATGTGTCTTTAGCAAGAGCAAAGAATAGATATGTGCCTGTGGACAGTCATTAGGGGCCAATGACTGTTTTTATCAACAGTACTCACGGTTATTTCTCATAATTTATTCTTAAAAATGTTATGCAAATATATCAGAGAGTACCTAGAAAGCCAAAGTTTTCTGAAGACCAAAAGTCTAATGAGGAAATGTAATGAGAGTGTTTTCCATTTTGCAGAATTTTAGAATTTTAAACTGATGCCAAAATCTTCTAATTAACAGGTTTTAAATTGGATAAATGTATAGAAAAGTATTAAGTGCAGTGAGAAAAGGAGTTAGGGTTTAACACACAGAAATAAATATTTAGTTTCTGTTAACTAGAGTGGAGAGTTAAGGAAATGCAATCTAATAGCAAAGGAGATACAAAGAACATCATATAGGAGAGGATGACAGTACAATTTAAAACTAGTCTACATAGCTGACAGAGGAAGATGAGATGTATCAATACAACAGAGGCCTTCTGAAAGCAATAAGATGAGAAATAGGGCTAAATGATAAAAAAGCAGAGGTGTGGAAAGTTGAGGGGCTAACTACCTTGCAAACCAAGATACAAGCAAACACAGAGATAACAGAAATAAACTAAAACATCTAGACCCTTTGGATATCCACTTCTGAAGATAAAAAAAGGCTGATAAACACCTGCGGTGTCTGACAATACTGTCTCTGACATGAAGGAGATAATATTTTGGACAGAAATCAAGTTAGGTGACACAAAACTGAAGGAGGCATATAGAAAGATTTTTGCAACCAGAACAGAAGTGTGGGAAGAAAAAGACAGTACAGACTTCTAGAGAATAATGCATAAAAAAGGGAAGAACTGCCAAGACAAAAACTGTTTTTAGTATACTTGTCTAAAACGTGTATCTTCTCATTTTAAACTGGGAACAAGCATGTTGGTGAATAATTTAGAGAGTCAGAAAAAAACCTGAGAACATGAGCACTAGGAAAAACACACAATGGCACATTGTATAGATTATTTGTGCTGCTGTAATAAATAAAGGATTCCAGAGAGACATTAAGAAACACTGGCATAAATGGAGCACTGGAGCAAAAGGCGGAAGACTGGGAGGTGAAGAAATAGGATAATTAATAGTGAAGGATGAAGGTAGTGTGGTGAAGATGCAGAAAACATTAGTTTTATGGTAATTATTACAGGAGTAGAAAGATACAATGATATACATATTTTTCAAATCGATTTAAAATTCAAGACAATTTAAATTTTAAAAATAAAAAACTAAAGATTAAGTTCAGATATAAATCTACAGTGCTGTGAAAGCCAGACAAAGAGAAAGAAGAATGGCAATCTGTGTGATAAGCAGAGAAGAAAGGGGAGTGGGAAAGAGAAGTTAAAAATATAAAAGTATATGTGGAGGTCTTGAATTCATGAAGGAAAGGGATGGAGATAGAAACTAACCCCTTTAATAAGGATGAAGTAATATGTCTAATCCAAATGAGGCATGAATCCATTTGCTTAGTGGAAAAATGTGTCCACAAAGTCTTCATTGAAGCAGGTCATGAATAATCAATGCATTGTGTACATGTTTCCATTAGTAAAGACTGATGATCTGCAATGTGCTAGTAGTGTGGATCACGGATGTCTTGACCAAGTAATTTTTTACCAGAAAAGTCAAATGTGAGTGATTGAAACTCATAGATAGAGAGATAGAGAAATATATGTACAAATGAAATAAAATAAAGCAAAATTCACAGTGCTTTTCTCCTTCCCTGGTTTGATGCTAAGTGTAAGAATCACCAAAAAACAGAGAAGGACTTTCAGAGAACCATTCAATTGTGTTTATTTGAAGCCCTGTGCTTTCTCTTCTTTGATCCCTAGAATCAGACGGATTGCTAGAATAACAGGGAGACACTGGAGGAGTGATGTTATTAATTTAGTCCTCTCCTCAAAGGATCAGAACAATCATTGGATTAGGAGGATTAATTTAGTCAGTGCAGAGAAAGTCACAATCTCTGTTTTGAAAATAACATCTGCAGAGCATAGTGTCAGATAGTTTATGCAGTAAAAAACTCACTGCTGATTTCACCATATATTCTATTGTGCTACAAAGTTCCATATTTTTCACACCTATTAAGATTTACTGTTCTGAATTCAGAGCACTTGATGACCTATTACAATTGCCTTGGTTCTCTATTCCCTTAGGAATTGTATAATTCCATGAAAATTAGGGGGACATATAAATAACTCTAATAAACGGTAAGGGTTTTTTACACAAATTGTGTAGTTGTAACTATGGTTTTCCAGAAAGGAAATTAATGGGAGGGTTTTTTTCAATCTTCTTGTGCAAGCAAATTTATATCGGGCTAGTCCTGCAGAGATCACAACTCCTCCTAAGGCCCAAATCAGAAATGAGTGTGTGGTCTCACTCTAAGGACATACCAGGGTACATGGAATCAGTTTCATTCTGGGAATAACTGTTCAGCCACATTCTCTTCCTACAGCTGGAGCATCATCAGAGGAAACCATCTATAGAAAAGGATTTGCAACCAGATTGTGGTAACAGATGATCGACAGCTCCTGCCTCTGGCCCGCTACAAAATTCCAGCTGATCCAAAATATTTAGGAAATCTCCAGCAGAGATGGGCTCCAGTAGCAACTGGATGTCTCCATAAATGCACATTTGTTTAATCCTTCATGGATGGCAATGTCCCTTGCTCAGTTCAATTCAAGCAGTAACATTTTATTGGCATGACAAGGTCTACCAAAGTATAAATGGAGACAACATCCTCAGTGAGTCTGCACTAGATGAAAAGGACCTACACTCTGTGTTTCCACTCCTTTCTGTAAGTTCAAGAGAGGCAGTAATTATTTAGCCCAGTTTAGTGATAAGAATTTCAAAGTTAGTTCTTCGGGAACATATACCATCACAGTCTTCTAAGTTACCAGATGCAAAATCTAGTTCAATGATTCTTTCTGTGTATTTATCCCAGACACCTTATTTTTATTTCTCTTTTAAAACAAAAACATACAAAGATCTTAATTATATAGACCTTTTTACTTATGCAAGCATGGACCATTAAGGAATGAATACATGTGATTTATCTTGTATTCTTTCCTAGTAGGTTAGGGCAGTGGAGCTACAAGAATTTGTACTAACCAAAGAATTTGGGCCATGTATTCCAAAAAGTGAAATAAAGGCTTTTCCCAGCTCTGTGAATCTCAGACTATCAAAAAAGTCATACTTAATAATTATGAGATGTGAAAATATACCTCAGTTTTTGTTCACCATTTTTGTTTTAATTCTTTGTGACAGAGTATTCACACAATTTTCTACAACTAAAAAATGTAGAGTAAGAAGAGAGTAGAAAAGGTTAGTCATAATGAAACAATTGTAGTAGTTTGTACTATTTTAAATGTCCTCACCATGTCTGATAAAATTATTCAACTAAAAGACCAAATGTATATATGAATGTTGGAAATATTCTCTAAAACGGAAAAATTAAATAATTCTAGTTCTCTCTACAGATCTGTAAGTCTTTTGAGGCTGTTGGTCATTCTCACTCTGGATCTTTTCCTAATGAATCAATGTCTTCTGGGAACTAGTGAGGTTTCAATAACTTCAGCAGATTCAGAGCAAGCTATTCCACCTGTCTCGTGGATTATAATTTTGTTAAAGTCAGAATTTGTGTTCTTCACCTCTTCTTTGTATCTGGCAGTCTGCCCTCACTTCCAGCTCTTCCCCACTCAGGTTCATTTAGTTCATTACTCTTGCCTAAGGGGGAAGAACTTGCACCTGCCTTCAGTGGAGTGAAACCTGTCTGAAACAGTGACTTTGAGTTTAAAATCTGTTCTCCAATCTGCTAACAGCCAGACGGAGCTTGGTGCTGCATAGATGTCATTAACAAGCTCTTCATCCATCTTCCAGGCTGTTAGTGGAAATACTGTGTTGTTCAGGACCTACTGGACCTAAGCAGACATATTTGCTATATCCTTCTGTTTTAAGAGTCAGTCCTTGACAATCATGCTCTTAATACAGGTTTCTACTAAGTTTTCTGTTTCTGTTATCTAATCCACGTTTTTACAGTCAGATTACAAATTGTGTTGTACAGCTGTGCCAAAGTCTTGTGAAACTATATATATTCACTACTCCTCTATCTTCATGGCCTGTTACCTTCTTCTGCAAGGAAAGTACAGAGACTTGACATGATTTAGTCTTGAAAACTTGATTTTAAATGTTGCTCACTGTGTTTTCATCTAGGCACTTTTTCTCCTCCCGGGTTTCTGAAGAATTAAAATTAAGCTGCCTAGGTCTTTAAGATCCCACCTTTCCTTGTCTCCATCTTTAAGGTAAGACTGTATTTTGCCTTTTTCTTTTCTTTTCTTCCAGAACCTCATTCTTTTTCCAGGCAGCCTCAGAGTAAATTTCATTGATACTAAAAATTTTTAAAATTTCTTACTCTTTTAGTTGCACTCCACATCATCACATTTTTTTCAGAGATATTTACAAGTGTGTGCAATTCCATACTTGTATTTTTTACCCCTCTCTTTGAAGTTCACAGTATATTTATTCCCTGCAGATCAAGTTCTGTCTACAGATTGCAAATAAAAATTTGGGCCACTCCTCACTATATCAGGGTTGATCTCAGTTCCACAGGACAGAAGGAGAGGCAAAGCTCATAAGCATACTCTGAAAATTATTCGTATACAGTCTCAAAAGAAATACTTTAATGCTCCAGAATTTTTATAATCCTAATTGCTATAAGATGTAAAATTTTGCTTTATTAATGACACTGGCAAAACTTCTGCCAAAACTATAAAAACATGCGCATTCTTATATGCTCTTACATTACTGGGTTGCTAAAAGTCAGCTGTTCAAGATTAAATCTGGACAGCCTGTCAAGCTTTAAAATTTGGTGGTTTTCTTTCATTTTGCCCGAACCAGTCTCAGTAGTCCTAATTCCAACATAGGGAAGTATAATTTATTTAGCCATGTAAAAATATTCTAGAAATTTTTTCTTCCAATGACACAATGAATTTTGAAATTGGGCCAGCTGCAATTTTGTGATATGAGTATATTTTTTGCCATTCATCTGAAAATATCTCCTATTTACAAATTGGTATCTCAGCATTCTCATATGCTTAGTAGATATTCATTTGGGTTTTCTTGGCTTTCCATTGATTTTTCTCAAATATTTCCTCTTCACTGGAACCTGCACAGAACTCTGAATCCCTGTAGCTATAATCACAGAGATATTAGGAAAATCCCTTCTTATTCTAGACTTCAAACAGAAAGTACTTTTTATCTTGCATTTTTGTTCAAAATTTGAGGTACAAAGTCCTGAAACAATTTTTGTTTGGCAATTCATTTTAACTGCTATACCTTTTCTATAGGTATGTGCCCAACAGTGGTCCCTTACCCTTCTGTTTAATCATACCTAGAGAATTTTTCATATATTCCTTTAGGATAACATTTCATTTTTAATTCACCTTCATCTTCACCATCATCTTCTTTAAAACAAGAACTATAACTAATAGAACTGCTATTTTGCATTGCATCTCTTCAAAATCATAGCCCAGGTTAGACTGTGAGACTGAGGTGTCTCAGTCCCTGGGGGGCTAACTAGAAAAAAAATGGACCAAATATTTCAATCTGACAGAGAAAGGCATATAGAAGTGAGATAATAAAAGTATTTATTGGGTCTATTTAGCACAAATTAAAATTTCACTTTCCAGTGGTAGACCTTACTCCCATGAAAAAAAACTTTACCCTTTACTTTTGGAGAGGTCAGTGGAGGAACCAGTATCAAACAGATTCAATGGTGAGACCCTTATTTTTCTGAATGTTCCACAGATTTGAGGTATTTTGTTCCATTTCTAATAATGCCATAATTTATGATTAAAATTTCAAAGGCATGGTAAGGTTATGCAATGCTTTGAAGGACCATTAATAGTCGGGAAAATTTTTCCAGCACTTTAGAATGCTTTAGACCTAACTATCACATTTCATGCAGCCAAATGTGTTAGTGATAAAATATAGTCAGGACCCAAATGAATAAATGAATAATTGCTTTTGCAGAATAAAAGTAGTTTCTGACTCTGCAGACATTGGCTTTGATAAATACAGCTGCCACCTAGGATAAAGCTGATACTGCCTTTCAATGTGTGGCCTTATTAAATAGAGAACTTGCTACAGGTCTTACTATAGCATGTGGGACATATTTGATTAGTTACCAGAATCACTCAGGGTGCATTGGGTTTCTTTTCTTTAGAGGTGTGGGCTGGGAGCTATTTTTTTCCACAATAACCTACTGATTCCAAATTGCTATTTGACATACATTGTTCATTAACATTTCATATCTTCATTGATAAGGGAGATAAATACTTCCCTGGACTAGTAATTGCCTATAGAGTTTAATGCCTTCAGATGAAAGAATCCAATACACTGAGCAGATTAGAAGCTCTTTTAAAGATTTGGGATTAGTAGGGCTCCATAAATGATCTAAACCTAAGGTTAGTTCTACAAAGGGCTTCATGCCAGTCTTTGCAATGTAAGCTTCTGGGTTTCTGGCACTGAAGGTGGCATCCAGATTCTGCATTGGATTCTTTTGTCACTTTAGCGATGCATGAAGAAAGTTTGGTGCTTTACAGTAGAAATCATAAGAGCCAGAACAGTGAGGACCTCACTAAAAACTGAAAGCTGGCAAGTGCAAAAGGCTGTAAATGAGTGCCTGGTTGCGCTGCCCAAGGCAAAGGAAAACTTCCTTGATGACATTCTTGGTCCTAGCCCAAAACCTTCCACAGCAGACTTCCTTCCTCACTTTTTTTACTGTTGGGGAAATAGGGTGTGACTGATCCTTTTGTACAATTGACAACTGGATAGCACCAACAAATACCCTAAACACAAGAGGCCTGAGTTTGATGAATTTTCAAACGTGCTTTCCCTATCTTCCTGAAAATTGTTCCAGTTAGACCATTAGATTCAAATGGCTCATGAAGGCACTACGTTCTGGGTACTACATGACATAGTAAAGACCAGAAAGCACTGCAGAAAAAAAGGCCACAGGAGTGGTCAGTGCACATTGCACAGGACTGGGACAGCTGAGGTCCAGTTACCTACCAGAATAGTGATACTACCAGCAAATTTGGCAAACACCATAAATATTTGGTTGATATGGGAGAAGGTTGCAAGGACATCAGCCATCACAGTAGTTGCCTCATCAACAAAAGGGAATGCTATCTCTTGTTTAGCAAATAGCACAGCCAACTAGTCTGCTGTGCTATTTATATGCCTCTTTTTTCACTCTCTTCAACACCTTACTGTTTCATTAGTCCAGTTGATTCATCATTTGAGAGTGGAGAAGTACAGCTCAGTGAGCACCCAGACAGTTTAATTTAATTTTCTCAGGTTTTTAGATGGGGGCTCAATTTGATGTGACCCCTAGAAATTGAACCCAGCCCTTGGTGTTGCTAATCGAATCCTGGCAATCTGTTACATCAGCTAGAAGAATTTCAAATTGTAGTACCATTAATTTGTTAGAAAAGTTTATTTTGTCAGAGCTGACACGATAATGAACCTTCCCTTTATCCATTTAAACTGATAGAAAATTTGATCTTGGATATAAACAACTTTGTAGTGAGGAACAACAAAAAAAAATTACCTTGCTTCTACTTCTTTATTTACTTCTAACAAAGTAGTTTCAGTACTATAAGGACAAAAGTTGGAACATCTGACTTACAGACTTTAGGGGTTTGTCTATACTTTCTAGTTTGGGGGTGCTTTCTGTAGATTTATTTTGCTTATTTAGTGCTACTTTGCCCTTGAAAAATTAGATATACCTTTTTTCTCTTATGAGAATGGTTATCAATTCTCTTGATAATCATATCTCTTATTACTATGGTTATCAATTTCTTTGTGGAAGAACCTTCAGTTCAGCCATTTGAATAAAAAGGTGATGAGTTTTCCCTTATGACTTTGTCTCAGTATTCTGCTGCATTCATAAGGTTACGCATAATTTTGACTCCAACCACTGCAAAGTACAGATTTCATAGGAAAGGAAGGTTCAGGTCTCAAGTAGGGCAGAACTTGTGTTGAAAATGAAAACAAGTTTATACCAAATTAAAGAGCTGTATGCTTCAAACTGAGATAAAATTTACTCCCAAATGCATATATTTAACCCATGGAACTGATATTTCACAAAGTTACAGACATTTTTTATGCTATGGATGAGAGTTTATCATATATTATTTCTTGAAATATTTATTACTGATTTTAATGGTGTTTAATTTTGTGGACAGAGTCAATATAACATGAATAAATCTTCAAGTAGAAGTCTGGGAAAGTAAGAATTTTGCCTTGCCTTTCCAAATGGTTTTCTGTTCTTTCACCTTTTCTCAACTGACAAAATGTACTTTAAGGATTTCATTTTTCTCTGAACTGTGAATCTGATGCCCAAGGCAAGAACCAACAAATGTGTGGTGAAATCCAGTCTAGCAAGACTTATTTTCTTTGATAATGGCAACTTTGATCTGCCCGAGAAACCTATATGAAATGGGGAAATGTTCCATGCAATTCTCTGGTGCTTAAATTGATTAAGACAAAAATAGAAACAGAAAAATTCTTGGTATTGTCAAGCTACTCAAGGTGAGACAGAAGTACACACTTGCAGCCCAGAAGGTCAAACAAATCCTGGGCTGCATCAAAAGTGTGGCCAGCAGGTCAAAGGGAGATGATTTCTCCCCCTCCATCCTGTTCTCAAGAGAAGCCAACTGGAGTGCTGCATCTGGGCCTGGGGTCCTCTGCACAAGAAGGACACAGAGCAAGTCCAGAGAGGACCACAGAGGTGTTCAGAGGGCTGGAGAACCTCTCCTATGAACACAGACTCAAAGTTGGAGTTGTTCAGTCTGAAGAAAAGAAAGCTGCAGGAACACCTTACAGAAGCCTTCCAATATCTAAAGGGGGGCTACAAGGAAGCTGGAGAGGGACTTCTAATGAGGGACTTTTGACAAGGGCCTGTAGTGATAGGACAAAGGGGATTCAGCATTAAACTGAAAGAGAGTAGGTTTAGATTACGTTTTAGGAAGAAATTCTGGGAGGTGGGCTGCATTGGAACTTGTCACAAACAAACACAAACACATGCATGCACACATGACTGTGACTGCCATTTCCCAGCCAAAACTGATAGCTTGTTATGTACTTCTCTCCCACACTGCTCTCCTGCTGGTGTCTGTGTTTGATTTACTGCCAGCAAGGCAGAAGGTGAAAGATGTTCACATTGACAGGCCCCAATTCTCCCTGTAGTCTGCTGGTATCAAGCTATTTGCAGCCTCCTCTGCCTTTTGCACCTCCAGTTCAATGGTTAGCAACCTATTTTATAACATCTATTGTCTGAGAACAAACAATTTCACTTTATGCACTATTTTGTATCATGGGAGAAGCCTCCATCAAACTTCATCAAGGGAGATGGTAACTTTCCTTCTCTAGTGACAGGAGAGCTCACTGTCTAAGGTTCCAGCTGAACACATCTCAGGTATTTGCCTTTGTTGGGTGCTATGACAGTCATGCTGATGCGGTGTCAGTGCGATCTCTGCCCCGGCCAGCCCTGGCACCGCTGCAGCCAGGGCACGGCTCAGCAGCAGAACGAGCTTTGCCGAACCCGTGAGTCTCGGCTTGTCTGCGGGCAGCGAGCGGCGATGGCAGGAACAGAAAGAGGGAGACTCCGCTT
The DNA here is from genome assembly GCA_032173965.1 of Sitta carolinensis. Classification (NCBI taxonomy): domain Eukaryota; kingdom Metazoa; phylum Chordata; class Aves; order Passeriformes; family Sittidae; genus Sitta; species Sitta carolinensis. The sequence goes on along the minus strand of JAVUNC010000004.1, from coordinate 37,234,437 downwards.
GAGCTTAAACCACTGACTTGATTTGTCCCGCAGCGGGAACAGCCCCGGCCAAGGAGGCGGCTCAGGCAAAGCCCCGCACGCACCTGAGTACAGCAGCTGATAAAGGGGGCAGGAACTGGGGGCAGGGTCGAACCTGGGACCAACTAGGGACAGGCGGGGGACGGCTCTCTAACTCAGTGACATGGAGGGGAACAAACCAGGATACAGTGTGGGGGGAAAACAGGAATTCTGTCCAATCACTCGGTGATCCTGTCAGAACTTTCCAGGCTGAAGGTGAGGTCTCAGAGTGACAGACAGGGTCTGGGGGTTACATAACTCAAGATTGACAGACAACAGTAACCGGGGTGATGATTCGAATAGGGACAGAACATAGTGGGTACATGGAACGAACCATATAACAATATAAAAATTCCAAGAACTTAAAAAACACACTGCCACATCAAGTAACAAATTTTCAATTTCTGCTGAGAATTTCTAGTATTATTTTAGAAGGAGAACAGAAAAAGAGGTTTCTGCTAGAAATTGCATGTCTCCTCCTTCTTACCACATTTTTAAAGCTTCATGTCTTTGTGCATAAATTTTGACAAAAGGATATCTGCTACAATTTTGTGCTTCAGTCAGAAAATCAGTCTCTAATATTCCCCATACCACTCCATGTTAATTATGTGTGTAGAGTGGTACACATTTATTCCATCACTTTTTGTATTGTAGTTTTTTTGAACACCTGGAAAATATACTAAAGCCATTCTATGACAGCACAGTGTGACATATAGGTTGTGCAGCCTCATTTTTCAATCAATGAGAATTAAGACTAGAAGTCTCAACCTATTTAAAATGCATAGAAATTGTGAATACTTTGTTTCTAGGCTGAGGCTGCACTTTAATGTCCGTGCAACATATATTCAACAAAATGTTTTAGTTCTCAGATCAAATTATCTGGTTGAGATTGGAGCTCAATTGCCCTTGTGTCATAAGACAAACACAGGACTATTTTTCACAGCTCTCTAAAAAAGACACTATGTGAATAGCAAATCAGCTGCACAAAGACAATGAACTACAGAATTTATCAGAAATTTTAAAATCCAAAAATTAATTACATCTTAGACCTTATAATGTTGAGAAAGGGCTATTAGTGCCATAAAAGAACAGAAAATAATTTGCCTTGCACTAGTGGAATGAATTTTTATGTTCAGAATTCCTTTATTTCACTACAAAATCGAGGTATACCATTTTCAGCTAATAGAGTTGCCCAGTATTTCAGCAAGGGGATGCACATATTAAAAACGCACCCATAGATTATATGTAATTTTGCATTAAAGTTTTTAAGCATCTCTATTTGCTAGAAAGATTTCCAACAGTGTTTTCAGGGCTTTTTTACATTTTTTATGTTGTTTATGATGGGTTTTTTCTGACATATCTTCAAAATATTGGACTGATGCTTGTGCTAAAATAAATACTCCACAATTTGCAGACATAAATGCTAGTAGGATTTTATTTAAGTTAATATTGGTCATTAATTGCAGAGTAAATTCTGTTTCTTTCACAGTGAAGATAAAAAAAATTTCAGTTAGTGTCTGACAAAAGATTTATTAATTTTAAAGTCAATATTATTTAGAGAAAAAACTCAAGTCAAATTGTCAGTTAGTCCAATTTTTCAAAGCTCCGCTGTCTGCAAGAGTATCACCTGATGTCTACTAGCTATGACTCCTTCAGGAAACACACAGTTTTTTAAATGGACATAATACAGAGATGTAGCACAGGCAATATTTAGGTGCTTAACTTTCTGCCTGGTTTTCAGAATGACATTAATGTGATTCAGGCCTATATTAAACTGAGCTACAAAATGGCTTCTTGTATTGTTAAGGGCTAAATGTGGCAGGATGTGGCATTGCTTCAAACCAATCCTGCCTAACTTTTATTCAGTTGGTACATTGACATTGGTTGGCCTTGACATTTTCACCAGGTTACGATGAGAAGGTTTTCAGAGCACAGTTTGAATTTCAAAAATTATTTCTTATAAGGTAATGCAAATTAACTATTTTGTCTTTCATGAAATCTTAGGTCTTAGTTTGAAGCAATTTTCTTGACATAAAAAAAACCATAGGAAGAAACAGGAAACTGCATTTGAATTGCAAGTAATGACACAATATGCTTCCTGGTTCCTTCAGGAGATAGATAAGACTGCTTCAGAAGAACAGAAAATTTGTCAGACTTACCAACCATCCTCTCAGAATCCATATTATTTCTGATAGTAGGCAAAAATGCATCCTTAGGAAAGAATATTCAAACATTACAAAGATTATAGTGAATGTCCTCCAGAATTTTCTGCCAGCCTCCAGGAAATTCAGTACTTTTGAATTTCTTCATCTAGAGAGAAAATTGTCTTCATCTCCTGAGAACATAATGTTGCAACTTACCTCTGAGGCAAGTTAAGTAGCATTCCTGTTAATAAATCCCTTGGGGTGAATTAGAGCGAAATGACAGTGAATGGCTGGTGTGTGTGTATGTGAGGCAAATATATTTTTAAAATATTTAATTGCAGCAGAAAGGAGAGACATGGCCATTTTGGTTCTGTTCTATAAAACTGTAAAAATATAATAAATAAAATTCATAAGAAAAGTAATGAAAGAGAAGGAACAAACAAAGAAAGATAGTGGAAAGACGTAGATAGCATGGATAGGGCAACAAGACTTGATCATTGCAATTTTGATGTCTGTGGTTGGAGCAGCAGTTGAAGTCTTGATCCATTGGGGGTGGGGACCAAAATAGATTCTTCTCAGCTTATATACATTCCAGTTAGCATGGAATCACCTAAATTCACCCCCACATCAGAGAGAGAATTATTCATATCCAATGCAACACAGTGAGGCAGTTACAGGTTTCTACTGGAGAGTTCCTAGTAAGAGTGGCAGGGTGCTTTGGGGTCCTGGGTGATCCATTGCTCCCTCTGGGGTTATGACCACTGTTCCTGCTTCTTGTGCAGCTGTGTCTTATGATGACAAGGGGGAGTTGGAATCACAAAAAATATGAGATTTTTTTTGCTTTTTACTGGCCATTCCCCTCAGCTGGTTTGAAAACAATATTTCCAAATGTTGTGGATGTCATGGAATCAACCACAGAGCAACATAGATTGACAGTGGTTAGGTTGCCACACAAAATTTTTGTTTTATAAGGAGCTTGGTATTTACATCCACACGCCCTATACCAATAAATTATACAGTTGAACTACAGTGTGTGTGAAGGATTGGGTACCTCATTTTGTTTAGTAGGTCACCCTACACTGTCTGCAAGATCACATCACTGCAAGCAGTTCTATTATAACATTCTTCTACTTCCCTAGGCTGAGTAGTCCTCATCTGTTTGATCCTTTCTCTCAAGGAAACAACTCTGTGAGTTTGGTTTCTTTGGTTTCCACAGATCCCTCTCCATTTCTTCCATATTTCTCATCTGAGGGGGATCAGAACTATTCAGTGTGCAGGATATGGAAAAACTCTAGGTTTATGCAAGTAGTGATATTTTATGCTTTTTCCCCTAATCCTTTCCCAGTAGTTCCTAACAATTTTCTTTCTCTCGCTTCTGCTGAACATTGAGCTAACATTTCTATAGAACACTCTAGTTCTAAAGTTCAGGAGGTATGCAGAATTTATGATTGTTTGTTACCATGTTCATCGACTTAAACCTGTCTACACTGAATTTTATTTACTGTTTCCTGTTTACCTTCTGTGCTGATACCAGTGATGTTTCTTTATGGAGCCTAGTAAATTGCCTCAGCCATTCAAGGTAGAAATGCAGTTGCTGAGGAGAATGATAGCCTAAAATGAAGACTGCTCATAAACATATCTGATTTTATTAAATAAAAATAGACAATATGTACACCTATCTGACCTATTGATTATTTTACTATTCCTCTGGCCTCCTGTTTATATTTCTTTTCAATATTTAGAAATATCACAAGTACAAAATAAAGATATAAAAGTGATATTTCATGTTTCAAATTAATTTAAGTCTGGGAAATAGGTGTTCTTCATAACACTACCAGTCTTGGACATTTATTTTACAGTTTCATAGATTTGTTGAGAAGTTACATCTGGGTTAATTTTTCCTGTGTGTGACATCTCATTTCTCTGGCTCAAAGCTTATGTGTAGAGATTATCAAATGTCAAATGCAAATGTAAAATGGATCCGCGCTGTACAAAATAGTCTTTTAGAGATATTGAGCTGACTATTCCCTTTAAATGTTAATGAAATTGTGGTAATTACTGAAATACCAAACCAGCCTAAGAGCTGGAGATCACAGCTGTAGCCCGTTGCTAATAAATTACTGCACATGCACTGTCTTGGCAGAAAGAGTTGTACATGAACTTATTCACCATGCCTCCTTTTTAGGGTATGGAGACAGAGTCCAAAGAGCACAGCCAGAACACATGAAGGGTTTTTTTTGTTTTACTAAAGAAGTATAAATCTTACCCCCAACCAGGCTGCCCATCTTCCCGTCTGTGTGTCTCCCTCCCTCCTTTTTTTCACAAAGACATAGAATCACAATTATAACCTAAAAACTTTTGAACATCCATTAAAATAAAGCAAGCCTCTCTAAAACTTTTTTTTAATAAAGATCCACTTATTATGCTTATTATATTCTCAACTAAATTTTAACTTAAAAAATTAACTTAACTAAAATTTTTAGTTATACTTGCTTTTTCTGCCTTTTCCTTTTTTTTTTTTTTTTTTTTTTTTTTTTTTTTCAAACAGGAAAACTAACTGTGTACAAAAATAGACAGGCAGGATAGAGGGAAAGTGAGTTGAAAAATGGGAGAAAGGGAGGCGCTGCCACATTTTTTTCTGTGATATTTTTTCAGCCAGCAAGCCTGTAGCACAGATGCAGTGAAAAGGAAAAGAGAGTACTTGAATGGGGTAAGTAACCTCAAGACAAAAAATGTCTAAGGGCTATGCAAGCATAACTAGGCAGTAAAGAACCAGTGATATCTATACTAAAGAAGGCTGTTGACACCTTGATTCTTTGATCTGTGGACTGTGTGACAGGCTTGCAAACGGATAGTTTATTATCTGGGAGGTGAATAGCAAAGTCCTACAGCGTTTCACAGGGTTAACACATATAAAACAGCCATTTAGATGTGCACCAAGAGCAGAGTGTGGGAGGAGTTTGCTTCAGCATGCAAGGAAGCTGTACATGAGCCTGTGCCTATATGTATGTCGACGCATATGTGCTCGTGTGGAGCACTGCACGGCGCCCAGCTGGCCACATCCGCTGCTACTGGGGAGATCCACGCCGAAGCTGACCATGGAATTCCCAAATCCTTTTAATTCACCTTTCGATGACACTGAAGGTGGCCTAAGCCCGATCGGGACCTTATCCTTGTTTTCACGGAGGATCGCTATCGTTACACTCCATTTCAATTCGGGAATAAGCATCTCATGACGCCATGCTCCACTGCATCGGAACTGTATGAGCAAGACGGTTCTTGCACAGAGAGGGAGAGACGGACAGAGGGAGAGACTTCCAAGGCTGAGAAGAAAAAGAGACATTATCTGGTTTTTATGTCTGTGGGTTGATTTTTTTTATAAAGAAATCTGCAGCTCAAAGGTATTCAAGTAATATTTCTGTAAGCCTTATCTCAACAACAATAAATTTATCTGTATCAACAGCAGAGCCAGATAATTCTGCTGTTGTTCTCACAGCGATCTGTCGTTTCATGGATCACATAGGAAATTCCAAAGAGCAATCTTTGTGTTACCTGACATTATATGAGCTTAGTCATTTAAGGCATATAATTCATCTTTGAAAGGAGCTTGCATCTGACATAAGCTTGCCTCAGATGCAGATGCTTGTTTTTTTGATTTCAGTCATTTTTGAAAGTATGTTTGGCATGCAATCTACTTTTGATGTGTGGTTTCTTTTTCTGTTGTATTCTGTGTTTTGTTATTTTTTAAGAGGTTTCTTTAAGTTGTAGACTAGTAATTGTGAAATTTCAAGGCAGTAATTACTGTTTTTGGGATAGCAAAGTCCTTTGAAAGCATATTGGTATGTGATGAGTGTAAACAGGCTACCTGGATTTTTTCATCATCTTTACTCCACTTCCATGTTACTGTGGAACAGCCAAGAGACAGTCATGGAAATATTCAGAAATAAAAATGACAAGAATGTTGCTCAGATAAATGAAAATTAGCATTAAATTATTAGGGACTTTTTTTTCCAGATTATATTATTTCTGTAGCAAAAAATAAAGAGTTAATTTGCGTTAAGAGTTATAACTGGATAAAAATACGTTTTGTAAGAAAAATACATTTACAATGGAATTCAGGGGAAAAAAGACCTTCTACCTTGAGTGTATAAAAATAAAACTTTGAAATACTCAAACTTACATTATTGAAACTCGTTTAGTGATAAAAACTGAAATGACAAAAAATGTAGAACAACGACTTGCTTGCCTGATATGGTAATTTGGTAATAAGATATATTCTACTGCAAATCAATTTCCTCATTCCAGTTTAGAAGTACAATATGGCTCTGGCAAAGTAGCATCTTTACGGTCATATGGATTGACATCACAAAGCCGTAGCCTTCTTTTGAAATCTATGGAACTGTGATAAATCTTCATGGCTCTATATTCTAAAAGGAAAAAGGATTAAAGAGATTTTCAAGAGCAGCATATTACCTCTTCTACATTATTTGGAGATGAAAGGATTGCATTATGGTGAACTAGCAGTTATCAGTTTTTCATGGGATTAGTAATTAAATAGAATTTATAGCAAGGGGGAAATATTGTTACAGTTTAAAAATTTAAACAATGAAAAAGCTTTTGAACCACTAGAGTTTAAAGATGGAATTATAGCCTATGAGTATAGAGTGTATAGAAAATCTTCCTTTAGGACATATGATTTTTTAATTTTATCTTTTATTAACAGACAAATGACCATCCTAATAGACCTGTCTTTGTTTCCTGATGAGTAATATCAGATGAGTTTTAAAGGACATTAACTGTTATGCACAGATGTATATTGAGATTTATCTGAGTTGCCATTCTATAAGAAGGTGGTCTATAATTATTACTGCTTTTCTTATAGCTCCAGGAGTTCTTTGTATGTAATCTTACCAAGGAAATTTTGGAAAAATGTTCTTTTGGAGCTACAAACATTTATTAAGACACAACTAGGGACAGAGGCTTTTTTATGCAAAGCAGTAAATCCAGCTTTAGGTTGCAAGTACAGGTAGAAGAATATCTGTGTTGTTTCTTTGCTAAAATGACCAGGGCTGTCAGGGGTTCTCACTCGCTTGTTCTCTTGTGTTTCAAGTTGACCTGGAAATGTTTTGCAATGCAGGCTTTTGGGATCATTCCACAGGTGACAGAAACTATATGACTTTTGTGATTGTGAATGTTGATCCTGATAGTGCCATCTGGCAATGAGTTGCCCCATGCATTTGATTTCCAATATGCAGTTCAGCAATGTATGAGGTCTTCATGTGCTCTTGGACCCCTAGGCTAAACACAATTTTTTTTCTCCAGGTTTACTGGAGGTAAAAATACACAATGAGGAAATGCGTTCATCATCACTAAAAATATTTTATATCTAGCTTTACTTCATATTTCTTTTATAACTTTGAGAAAGGCTGTGTTTAATATGTTCTAAGCAGCCAAAGTGTTATTAAATACTTTAATTAAACTACTTAGACAGGAGTTTTTTATTTTATTTTGTTTTTCTTGGTTTTTTTTTGTTTGGGTTTTTTTTTCAGAATTTATAATTTAGCTAAATTCTTTCCATTTGGAACAAAAAGTGGATGCCTGGATCTTTCACCTTCCTTTATTTATTGTCGTATCTAAAGCTAAAATTTCAAGCAGAGACAATGAATTTTTCACAGTAAACTTAAATATTTTTCCATAACAGAATACACTGGATCCATTTCCATGGGATACCTTATACTCTCAGTAGTAGGCTAAAGTTAATCCACGTATGACATGGCTTGCTAAAGCCACATCAATATTGTCTGAAAAATTCCTCTTATAAAGTCATTGAAAGTTAACATGAATTTTTATGAGGTTCTCTCATGCTCCCCTAGAAAAATAAACTAACAAATATGGATCAGAATTTAATTACCACATGTAAATATGTATAGAGGTTTAATGATTGCAATGCATTGATTATGGTATGTTTAATTTAACAGTATATTATTAATATCCCTTACAAAGAAACTTGAAATTTAAAGCTCATGGCATTAAGAACACAGTTGTCAAAGATTTAACTACAATAATTTTAATGTATTTTAACTAGCTGTATAAACTTGCTGCCTCTTTCAGATTCAGGCTTGCAAATAGAGGATCATGTAACAAATCATTCTCTCACATAAGGCTGTGCTTCACTATGGGTTTTTTGTCTTCCTAAACTGGTGACATCAGCCTCAGAAAAAGAGATTTACAGGGAGTTCAAAGGATTCCAAATAGGCATGAACAAAATGTCTGAAGAGACTTCAAGGTTTTTATCAGGCCATGGAAATGAACAGATATTCCTAGATCTAAAAGTAAAGCCCAAACCATCCTCATACACTAAGTATTAATGCTCTTTGGTTTTATATGCTTGTGAACTATCCACACACAGGAGAAGACTGAGGTTTTTATCCAGATAGCCAATTTGTTCCAGTCCACATCTTTATTTCGGCTGAAGAAACCTATTATTAGCTCAAACAGCAACTTTCCCAGTTGAAAACACATGTAACATTTTAGTAATCTAGATTTATGTCAGGTAGGTCGTGAACTTTTATTGTATTCCTGTGGTAAATAACATAAACAAGCAGAAAAGCTGTTGACCACTTGTAGTGAACTGGCTCCCCAACTTCAGTTTGAAGACAGTTTCAATGAAGCAAAAAGAAAAAGCTTGCATAGAGCTGTAGAAGCCACAACAAATTGATTTTTTCCACTGCTTTTGTAACCTCATGGAATTTCTACAATGTGAGAGCCAAACAGTTCCAGCTGAGATTTTTCCTCCTATTTTAAGGAGAAATTTTGCACTTACAACAAAATATCTTGCACATATCCAAATTCTAAACAATTAACTGGGTGAACACTTTGCTTAAGTGATGAAAAAAATATTTTCCTGCTTCTATTTGTTGTTCATCTGTTTGCTGTAGGATTTTGCTATCTTCCAGCTCACTGAGTGGGCAGTTTCTATATAGTTTTCTTTAAAAGATTGCACTTCTTAAAGGATTATTGGTTTCATACATGAAAGTATTACATAAAAGCTTATAATTAAGGTCACAATTTGTGAAGCTAAGATACCAAAAGCTTTTAAAACCCTGGTGTGTGTCCTCTTTCTTTCAGTAGTGTGGACAATAGCTCCAATCTAACTTTTCTTCTTGACCTTCTGAGATTCTTGAGAGCTATCTTAGGTGTCTAGATCCTGTTTTGCTGTGTGCAGTACAGTCATATTCTCAGGACATATCTATATTGCAATCTGTAGTGAGTCCCCTCCATACATAAGCATACTTGTGGTAGCTTTTCAATAGCTGGCTCAAATGCCATGAGAAATGCTGCATCATTTCAAAAGTTTGTTTTCCTGAGCCACTCAGTATTTAAATGGTCAATCCTACCTTTTTCCATCTACTATATATATGTGGCTCAGAATGGGTGAATTTATGCGTATTTTGAACATATATGTTGCAGTCACACTTGTGCTATTATTATGGCTTTAACTTGAGTTAAACAATCAGTAGAAACATGGACCTCCAATTCTCAGTTCATTCCCTCCTGAAATATTTGAGACAAAGGATAAAACACCATCTACAAGGGTTTTTTGCCTCCAGTGACTGTAAGGTGAAAATGATTAGCATAGATGATTAGCTTAGACCAGTTGTGTTACTTCCAGTTGGATAAAGTTATATCTGGTGAATTTGTTTATTTCTTTGCTGACCTGAGTCTTGAAGGTGATAACGCTATACAGAAAAACTCTAATTTCCACTAAACTGATGGGGTTCGTCTTGCTTTCATCACCAGTGTCTCCTGTGGCTCACTGTCTCAAGCAGAGCCATGACTTGGGTCCACGGATCCCACACCAAAAAAAAAAGTGCTTTTTTCCATCTGGAACAGTTCCTTCCTTTGGTGCTTTACACAAAGAAAAAGGATTGAGTAACCTTTGGAGGACAAGGGGTACTGCATCTGTTTACAACTGCACAGACATTTGCTAGAGCAAAGAGACTGTAAAACCATGGTCCCAACTGTCTTTTTGGTGTTCCCTTAAGTGCTGCAGCAGTGAATATGCTGTTTGTTGTGAATCCAATCAATGAGTCTGGCTCTCCTCCACTGAATACTAAGGAAGCTTTAGAGTCTCAAGTCAGGGTTGCAAATTCCAAGTCCAGAGAAGGCAAATTGCTCTCATTCACTGCAGTACGGAGCAACACAGTTTCACACACCTTTTCTGAACCTAAGCAGCAATCACACCCCTCCTCCTCACTTGCTGCTGATGCAGGATTGGATCCAGCCTTGGCACACTTCTGTTGCTATACTTCATGAACAAGGATACCAAGTCATCACTACTCCTAGTTTTACATTGTTTAAATGAAGATCCAGACACTGATTTCCTCTTGGCAGCAAAATCCTTTGTAAGAGCCTTCTCAGCCTCGAAGCAGTTCCTCTAAGCATTCCCACATCTGCATCTGAACCATTCTCCCCCTTTGGGATGCAGGCTGATTTTGAAGGAGGAACAGTCGGGAACAAAGGCAAAAAATGCACCCTGAGTACAGAATAGCATCAAGGTTGTACAAAGAAATGTATTTGTCTGATCATATATCACCAATCTCAAGCACATCCAAAAATTGAACAAAAATTTGACAGAACAGGGGATTTTGTTGTGGATTTTTTTTCCTTAATTTTCTTTCCCCCATCATGCCCCTGGGGTATCTTTGGAGAGACATTCCAAAAAAAAATGAAAGTTCTGGAACTTTGCTGGTGTGAGATTTCATTTCATGTGTTACATTTCAAGCAAATCTGCTTTTTTCTATTATGAAAAACTTACTTCACCTTAATAAGTCAGGTATGACAGCCACTTACAGCCCCAACAGTTACTTTTCACTACTTACAAAAGCAATTTTTAAAAAGTAACTTGTAATTAGATTAGTGAAGCACTTTAACAGAATAAGCATATATTGAATAAGTGAGAAGAAATATTTAATCTGGAATGCTTTACAGGGAGACCCACACGTAATTTTTTCTTCCAATGCAATATTCCAAAGTCGTAATCTTTTTACTTGCATATGTCAAAATAGCAGAAGCCACTCTTTAAAATTAATAGAAAGGCATAAAAATTCACATTCCTTCTCTGCATATTCTTACATATGCTTGCAGACACCTTATATGTGTGCCTGTTAATGCATGTGTTATGTGTACATGTGATAGTGAATATAAATATTTCTGATGGTGGGTGTTTACAAGGAATGTGACTCATATATATGAATTATTGATTGTATGTATGCTGTCATCCATTTGTATGAGCCGCAATGCATGAATCAAAGCACTTTAATCTACAAAGGTATTCCACACAACATGGATTCGTTGCCATAGCATTTATCATGCAAAGTCTAGCCCCAGTTCATTGCTGAATTAAAGAATACATCTCCAAGCAGCTATAAACACAGCACAAATTCTGTAATACATTCTGTGTCAGAGAATCCATGTCAGTATATTTTCACAGCCATTTTCATCCCACCAACCATGGATTTCTTTTTAAATGTAAGCAATTGTGTCTTGGATGCAGAGAGTAATTTTTTCTGCCTCTTATGTATATGGGGTTTTTTAAATTTTGGCTCCCTTTCTCATTTTAGCTTAATTTATAGCTTAATTGAAATGGCTTTTTCTATTGCTTCCTCATATTCATAGTAGCTAAGTAATGAGCATTATTTTCCTCATTCTCACACATACTGGGTGTTCTCTTTAAGGCAGAACTGCAATATAATTTTATCAGACCATCAAAATGTTAAAGGACAGTCAGATCTACTCTGATGCTTCTGGAATCAAGAAGACCTGACAATTGGGATTACAGCCTTGATTTTGGGAAGTCCAGTTTCAAAATGTCATTCTGCTTCAGATTTCTTGCATGGACTTTGGCATGGCCATAGAGTATATAAGCCCTGTGTGTGGTGTTCATCTTCTGTCATGATGGACAGAGATGCACTATGCAATATCACTGGTGAAAATAGTGTTAAAATCTGTCCTTCCCTAGAATTTATACATAAAAGACATAGAAGAAAATGGAGTGCAACACAGGAACTGTTAAGATGACATTATCACAATATATGGCTTTTAATGGTGCATCCTTTCATGCACATTTTACAAGAAAACTGCAAATTTTATGAATCATAGAATCACACAACAACAGAATCAATGATCATGCCAAGTTGAAAGGCACCACAAGGATCATTGAGTCCGACACGTGGCCCTGCACAGCACCATCCCCAGGTATCATGTCATGTGCCACTTTCAACTGTAAAGAGTGGTAAGGTCTCTCCAGATCCTCCTTTTCTCCCAGCTCCCTCAGCAACTCCTCACAAGATTTATGCTTGAGACTCTTCACCACTGCTCTTCTCTGGACATACTCCAGCATCTCAATGTCCTTCTTGTAGTGAGGGACACAGAACTCAAGATGCAGCCTCATCAGTGCTGAGCACAGGAGGACAATCCGTCCTGGTCCTGCTGCACACGATATTCTTGATCCAATTCAGGATGCCATTGGCCTTCTTGGCCACCTGGGCACATGCTGGATCATTTTCAGACAGATGTCAACCAGCATCTCCAGGTTCTTGTCTGACAGGCAGTTCTTCAGCCACTCTTTCTCCAGACTGTAGTGCTGCAAGGAGTCGTTGTGACCAAGTTTGGGACCTGGAACTTCACCTTATTGAACACATCCCATCAAACCAGTCTGTTTAGATCCCTATGCAGAGCTTTCCTGCCCTCCAGTAGATTTACACTGTCACCCACCTTAGCATTGTCCTTGACCTTACTGAGTACTAACTTGTACTGATCAAGGCAGAAACATATGTGTCTGAAGCAGAAAGTTTTTCTTGTGCTTGCAGGAATGTTCTGTCTTTCACCTCCTAAGTTCTGCCACTCAGCCACACCAGGCATCTAAATAATTTCTCAGACAGCTCTTATTTTTAATGACTTTGTCTATCATTATCAAGAGAAATGTAGCAAAAGACCTGTACTGGTATTTTGTATGATGTTGTGACAGACATGATTCACTTTCATTTTAAATGGCAAGTTTAACTTTGTAATTGTTTCTCTAAATGAGGCAGGTAACTTGCTGGAAGTTGTGGTTGGGAAGAAGAAAGCACAAAAAATACATGTTAAAAGGATTGCAAAGAATACTTCTTGGAAATACTAAACGTACATTACACAATCTAAAGGGCTGTATTATCTAGCAGCATAACATGTGCTTTGCCAGAGGTTTAGAACACTGTTTTTGCTTGGGTGGCGTGGAATAAAGTTTATGAGAGGGGAGTAGTATCATCTGATTACAGCAGATGAGACAGCAACAGACATCAGTTTAGGACATGAATTCTGACAGGCAGAGTGGCTGAGCAATACTTGGATCTTTGCACTGAACGAGATTGTCTTCCCACATGTAGCCTTGTGTAACCTCAGTTAATGTATTCCAAAGAAAATGTAAGATTTTTTTTTTCTTTGTACCTTGAATGTTGTGCGGAAGAACAAAGTAATGTTTTTAAAGTAGAAAACTGGTAGGATAGACACAGATTTAGATTTTATAGTCTACTAGTTCAATTATAATAAGCTATAATAAGTTATTACTACTATACTCTTACAAGTTATAGGGTATAATGAGGAAAGTTGTGCTCAATCTCTTGTCAGTACCAGTACCTTGATATGGAAGAAGAAGAGGTCAAATTGCCATGGGATACAACACACCTCACTTAGGAGTGTTGGGAGATATCAGTCAACTTTGCCTACTCTCTACCTTGTAACATTTGGAGGGGGAATATGGACAAGAAGAACAACTTGGAGTCTGATTTCTAGATTGTGGAAGTATATAGTAAACCAACAGAGGTGCTGGAAGTCAGGAAAGGAGTACATGAGGAGAATAATGGAGCAGCAGTACTATTCACTTCTTATTTAATATGTGTTTTAAGGATTCATCTACATAAAAAGATTATGCTTACTACCCATAATTTCATCAAAATTGCCTCAAATTCTGTATAAATTCTCCTCTTAAAATGTGAAAAATGTTGATGTGACTATAGTTTGCTAAGAATTTTTTCTGCCTTCTTTGAAGACATATAATCATTTGTCAAAACTTAATTCTGTATTGTTTTTGTTAATCCTAGCAATTGTCTATAAATCACAGCATACTGATTTATATGAAATCCAGATAACAGCAATATAGCCCAATAATCTTAAATTTAAAAAAAAAGGAGCAGAGCATGAAAGAAATATAGTTAATTGCATCAGATTATGTCATCAGGCCAAGCAGTGCAGCTCAGGATCAGACATCCCTGAAGGGAAGACATGAAAATGCTAAGAAACTGAAAAAAAATGAACAGAAATAAGACCCAAAATGATGCTGATGACACATATTTGTAATAAAGTCCTCTATTTCACAATGTAGACTAATTTGTATTCCTCTCTGGAGGTTCATTATAAACTTGTGTTATTCCTTCTTCCAACATCAACTTGTAATTTGAAGAGCTTTCCAGTAGTCCAAAGAGAACACCTTAAAACAGTCATGAAAATGTATTGACAGGAACAAAGCAGCAGATCTGAAATATTTGGTTCCAGTCATTTGCATTTCAGCTGCACAATGTCTAAAACACTGTAAGCATTTGTTTGGCAACATCTATGTGGGATAAATATAAACAGAAATAAAGGCATTTTTCAAATAAACCCATTGCTGAATTGTTTAAAAACCAGTGGGTGAAAAAAGTTGTGAATGAATTTAAAATAAGAAGTTTATATAAAAACCAGTTTATCAAAACTTTGGAAAAAAATGAGAAGAAAACATTGCTGCATTAGCTCTAAACTCAGAAAAAAATCTTGGCTATTACTTCTTCCTCTCCTTTCAAATCACAAAGAATTAGAAATAAAGTCATGTTCTTAAATACAAACCCAGAATTGAGAGCATCCAAGAATTAATTAGGCTTATCAGGAAAGAATGTGAACTGTACGGATAGGCATGCTAGTTTTGTTAAGTCTTTTGCATATTTGGTGAATTCTGTAATATGGCAAAATAATAAAAAAGAAAGATGGTAATTTTCTCAAATAAATCTTCATTGTAACTAGCTATATGAAACAGGTAAGATAATCTTTTTTTTTTACAAATGTATGACAATTGACGATGAGTAGCATCTGAATTTTTTTTCCAAAGTCTCTTAAAGATTTGGAATAAAATGGCTTTGTTTGTACTACCATAGATGAAACCCATGCCTGTTTTGCCAGCCCATAAAAATCAATATGTAACATATTAACAAAGTTTCTTAATTTGTGAGATTAAAAAATGACACAGACGTATGCAAGCTGAATGTCCAGCAAACAGGCTTCCTCTTATATAATCAGCTTTAAACTCAGAACAAAAAGATTTGATTTAATTTTTTAAACACATCTGTAGTCTTATATTTTTGTCTTTAAATAGTGTGTTCATCATATTATATCCATGCAAACAAGAATATTCTGGTCTGGAGTCTTCACTAAACTGAGTTAAATTAAGTAATAATTGCTTAACTTAAAAGATTCAAAAGCACTAAAAATTCACATGCTGTATGAATTCAATTTTTGCACTTTACAGTGAAAAATTTCTGAAGTATCCTTGTCATATATATATACTGGGATTAGGGGTGTAGTTTGTGTGGTTTGCTTCCCAGTCTAAGATAAAAACCATCAATGCTTCTATGTGAATGTATCAATGAGGAAATGGGAAATTAAAGTTTTAGCTACATGAGGGGTTAATAGTGCAAGTCTCAGGAGCCAAGTGACAGTCATGCAAAGGAATCAACATGCCCAGAGATATTTTGTGGGCATAGGAGATGTAGGCAAACAAGTCAGAACATATTTGCAACAGGAATTAATAATTTACACTACATATATTAACCCTGTGATTAGATTCCACCAAAAAGAATGGATTATTACATCAGATTCCCACTAATGTGAGTCACAGGGGACTCCCCTCACATAGGCGTAGGATCTAGTTTGAGGTAAAGAAAGAACTGAAGAACTATCAATCAGAGCAACTTTACAACTTTACTTCTTTATCTCAGGAACAATTTCAGATTTAAATCAATAAAAATTTCAATACCTAATTGCTTTAATGTCTGCTAAAATCTTAAGACACTGTTTCTCATTGAGATCCTGAGCTATGTGCCCCTTGAAAAAGAAGGGAGGGATTGAGATGTAGTAATAGCATATTCCCATTAATGACATAGAAGTATAATTATTTCTCTTAGAAGGCAAGGGTTAAGAATGAAGGAGATAAAAAAATATGCCAAGATAAGTAGAAGTAGGGAAAAATGTATTTTGAATTTTGATCATATATGAGCAAAAGTGGTTTTTAAGATATTTCTGCATAACATTTGCAATCATTTTGCATTACTGTGTATTTCTAAAAAGTCAGAATTACATGGTTAAAGGTTAATATTTGCATTTTTTTATATCTAGTATATTTTTATAATAGAACTGTGTATTCAGACAGTAGCAATGCATGGATTCTTTTTATTTTAAAAGAAAAAGTTGACCTTGACCTTGGAGGATATTGCCTGCTTTTTCTTCATTTTCTTTTCCCATAAGAAATATAAAAGCTTATACTCACATTCAAAATACATAAGAAAAAAATGTTACAACAGGCATTTTGCCCAACCACTCTGAAGGCCATCTTCCTGACATAAATATTTCATATGCAGATCATCTGCTATTTCTGCAAACTATACATAACGACTAAAATTAATTGCAGTGATTCAAACCAACACCTGTGTTTCTCCCATCTCATAATATGTAAAGAAATATATTCTGATGTTTTGATTTACTAATCCAAGTACCTGATTCAAATTATGCCAGTACAGTTACTAAACTGTGAAAATAAAAGTATGTTATAGAATTTTTCACCATACACAAAAAGTTGTTTCATTGACTTTATTAAACTGTTACTTAAGTCAAGAATTTTATTTTATACAAAAACCCTAAAATATCCTGAATAATTCTTCAGTGACTGATCTTCCATTGGCCATTCATGGTCTAAAATGAGTGAAAAAAAGTTCATTTAAAATTTCATTTCAATGTTGGAAGCCCTGCAGTTCTTCCAAATGTAGTTGAACCCAGTCATCAGTAAAGTCCCTTTACTGTCAATGATTCTGAAGTAGCACCTCTGTGGTCTCTTTCTTCAGTACATTTTAGTTTACTAGCTAGGTTTTAGTTCATTGTGTTCTTTTTCTCCTTCTCTCTCTCTCATTCACTTTCCTCTTTTTTTTCTCTTTCTGTCTTTCTGTCTGCCTGCCAGACTACCTATTCCCTCCATGTCTCCCTCTTTTTTGATTTAGTGTGTTTAAGCATAGCAGATTATTTAATTTATGTAATTCCTGATATTGATTTGTTCTAAGACAGAGGATTCTCTTTTCATCAATTTAGAGGCAAAAAATTAATGAAAACTAGTTGTTTAATCTGCTGAAGTCTGTTCTGCTATTTTAAACATGGAGGTAACACTCTCCCAATCTACAACAGACACAGATTTTTGAAAGCTATTCGACAAACAGCTGCTTCTCATAATTTGTCTGTGGGAAACAGATGCACCTCCTCAGTCATAGAATCACAGAATGACTTGGGTTAGACTGGTTTATGAAGGCCATCTTGTTCCAGCCCCCCTGCCATGGGCAGGGACACCTTCCATTAGACCGCGTTGCTTAAAGCCCCACTCAGCCTTGTTTTGAAGATTTCCAAGGATGGGACATCCACAGCTTCTCTAGGCAAACTGTTCCAGTGCCTCACCACACTCATGGTAAAGGATTTCTTTCTATTATCTTATCTAAACCTACCCTCTCGGTTTAAAGCTGTTCCGCCCTGTCCTATCACTACATGTCCTTCCAAAATGTCCTTCTCCACCTTTCTTGTAAGCCCCCTTTAGGTACTGGAAGGCTAGTATAAAGGATAATATATCAGCAGGGACTTTATCAGATCAGCCAAGTAGCTGTAGAATCTTCCTCTTGATTGAATTATTCTTTTTGTGCTCTGGTTTCCAAAAAAATCTCACCAGTCAATTTAAGTTCTGTCTTAACTCTAAGATAATGGAATGCAAGGAATGTGCTACATTGAAGTTTATATATGGTTTGCCTCTTCAGGCGAAAGAAACCTTCTAACAAAGTAGGAATCAAACAAATTTACTAAGACATCGGTTGTCAAACTAAAATTTGTATCAAGACTGACTTTGTAATTGTTAATATCTACTTAGTTGGATACTAGTTCTTAACTGAGCTCATCTACAATGTTTAATATCCTGGTCTTGTATAGCTTTAAATTTATTGCTATGACAGTGAAGAAAGCTAAGGCAGTATCCAGAAGACAATTAGTATCAGCAGCAGCTAATCCATCATTTCTAACCTAAATCTCAGCAACCACTGGCACCAGTTAAATTACCTGTGGAACCAACATTTGAATCACAGTCAGGGTAACAGATAAGGATCAGTTCATTTAAAAGAAATGGGAGAGAGAAATACAAAAGCATTCTCATTTGGCTCTGTGGCGTACATGTGCTTTCAGTCATATGAAGGACTAAGAAGATTTCTGCCACAGAAATCCATTATCTACACATCCAACTGTGGAAGAAGCCACAAGCAACTCTTATCCTTATTGCAACACCTTGGCATCTGTTGTACATTTTCCTATAATGACAGTGGTTAATTGGTTTATTTCTCTTCAATGTATTCAATAGGAAATCACTTGTTTAGCCTTTTTGAAGGATTACAACAATCTTTGCTTTGTTGCTTTTCCTCCCTGACAAAATTGTATTGAGAATCTGAGGAGGAACCTGTTACAGTCATCTACAGATCTTTGGAATCATGCAGCCAAAGACAGAGCCTGGCATGTTCTGATTTATCTTGCCACTTTTCATTTACCTTTATTAGCAGTGGATACTGGAAACTCTATGGATGTTGAGTAAAAATTATCTTCTCCAAAAAATGGCTGAGCAAGAAACATGCACAAGTATCTTTTCCGGTTCAAACTCAACATTGGAAAGAGAGCTTAGAAGATGCGAGCTCTTTTCTGCTGAGTATTCTTCACACCTCCTTCAAATATTTTTGGCTGAATTATTTTGTGAGTGGAGCAATGAGTCTGCATTTCCACACAGAGGTTTATGTAATTAGTTGACAATGTTCTTCTTGCACACTTGGAAATATTTCATCTTCCTTTGGCCATTAGACCAGAAATGTGCATTTCCACTTATCCTTATGGTCCCTGGACTTTTGAGAAAGTTGAAAACAAATTCAGAAAATACCATCACAGCATCATGATTTTCATATTCTAGGTGCTTAGACTTGATTAAGCTAATGTTAAGAAAAGCAGTCCTCCTGGTGAATTTTGCTCACCTATTGCACCAGAATAAAGGCCATGTGGCTTCTGTGGGGGAAAAAATGCTTTGAAACCACTTATACTACTTAATTTTGGAAAAACAAACACCAATAAAACCTGAAGTTCTAGGAAGTTAGCATAAGAGAAACCTTGCATTACTCATCACCTCTGCAGCCAACACCACCAGCAGTTCTGACCATGGTAATCAGCAGTAGTGAGTCTGCATTACATGTGGTTGTAATTGTAAAAAATGTAATTTTTTAAATAATTTATTATTAAAAAATTTAAAAATTATTAAAAAATTTAACATGTGGTTGTAAATGTAAAAACATTACTGAAGCAAGTTGTCTGTGATCCCTTTTCCCTGTGATGAAATTTCTAAAAAGGAATCTCATGTTTTTTCACCATTCAGACAACCTCTTTTTTCTGAAGAAATAATTTCTATTTCAACTGCACTTGCCCACCTCTTTTGCTGTGATAGTGGCTGTTATATGAACCTGGAAATGAACAGAAAACTTTCATTTTCTCAAATGTCCCTTAATGTCTTCTATATCTCTTTCGTGTTGATCAGCTTTACAATTCTCTCTTTCAACATTTTTGTGCTCAAGACAGCTGTAGTCCTGACCTAACCATGTAACAGCCCAGCACTCAAAATGGAAGAATTAAACAGAAAGGCATTCTGACCTCATAATTAGTTTGAATCACAAAAAAGAACACTTAGATTTTTGTATGTAACCGCTGATAATGGTACCACGTATGTCTATTCTTACAAACAGCAATGGGACCACATTTTCACTACTGCAATAGCATTCTAATTTGCCTGAAAAATTTTCCTTCCTAAAGACAATCAGGAAACCATTGGTGAGTTAGAAGTCCTCTCTTCTTTCCAATTTTGAATGAAAACTTTATAAATCAGTCACAATTCAATAAATGGTTTAGACTCTAGTTGCATTCTAACTAATTATAAAGTCAGAATGTCCTTGTTTACTTCTGTCATAATTTAATTCATAACTTACCTGATAAAATGATAGTTTTGTGAGAGTTTCATGGGATAACAGTTTCAGTTTAGAAAGAAAAAAGCCCAAATATATGTAATGGTAAATATTTTGGGCAATTTTTTATGCCTGTTCTACCGTGGAGGTACAGCCGAAGTGAAATTAATGATCACACATCTCCCCAGGAATTTGGGACTACTTCAAACCTATGGAATGTCAAACTTTGCAGACTTCTTTTCTCATTACTTCATCCAAATATTTAATTGAATGCATATCTTTTGACTCTGATTTTTTTTCTTTTCAAACAATGAGTACACCCATAGATTGGTGGACTGGTGCTAAGGCTTGATTTCTGATCCAAAAGCACTCACTTCAAAGGTCTTTGGATCAGATTCCTAGAGAGCTTGTTTTCAGTATCCTCACGCCAGTAATCTGTAGTGCGTAATAAAGTGCAGTCTCCAAACTGAGCTTGGCGTCCTCCTCTGTTCATTATTCCTTTCAAAGTTACTATGTTGCCATACATGTCTAAATTTTGTCTCTTCCTATTTATCCCATTTTATACCTAGCACCTTATCTTATCTGTGACTCTCTACCTAGACAGTAATCTCTGATATGGTACTTTTTCAAATACTTCTCGAAAATCCAATTCAAATGTACCTGAAAAGTTTAACTTATTTGTCATGTCAGAGTGATTTTCAAAGAGTTCTAACAGGTTATTTAAGCAAGACCTTCCTTGACTGAAGCAATTTTTAACACCTTTAATGAACTATAAAGCTTGTATTCACCTACTAACCTCCATCAAGACCTTGTCCTCAAAGCTCATGTTAAACTACATGGTCTACACTTTCTCTTAAGCCTCTGTCTTCTAATAATGTGCATATATTCATCACTTCTCAGTCCTCAGAAATGTCTCTCATATCTAGTGAACTTCTAATACGGAGTATTTAAAGGGTCACCAACATTTTATTTTGTTCTTTCATAAAATTCATTTTTATTTGAAAGGCACCCAAATGTGTGGATAGTTTTGGTTCCTGTTCTATTAGTAAGTACACAAACGAAGTATAGAATAAACATTTACAAGTTATCTAAATGAGCAAAGATGGTTTGGGAGGAGTGGGACATCCAAGTCACAAGCTATGTCTGTAGCAGATGAGCAACAGATTTAGGGATTCTCCACAGCATGGTAGTTATTTCTAACCAGGTATAACCCTCCAGTATATACATTATTTTTTAAAAAAATAATTTTCTCTGTAGGCTTTACCTGCCCTCCTGAACAAATAAACTTTGCTTAAATAACTCTTTGCACTTATTCGCGAATAAACACCCAAATCTATAACTCTAAATATTTTGGCACTTCTTTCTCCGCATCATCTTCATGGAGAATACTTAAAATGTTTGGCGTCTTTTATATTCTAATCAGTTTGGTTGCAGTACACATCTAGAAATTCCACTGTCACTAATATTTTTTTTACATTTTTTTCCCTATAAATTTAAATGTGAACTGGAAAAAAATTGGCACAAGACATTTTCACCTCTCCCATTCAATATATATATTCAATATACAAAGTATTTGATTTTTCTAATATATTGGCAATTATTCTCAAGCCTTGTTTTAGTGAATGTTTGAGTATAACCCCAGCAGGAGAAACTTAAAAAATCATAGAAAAAGAAACATTTTTCTAGGCCAGTATAGGTTTCACCATTTGTCAGTTCCAACAGCAATTTTAATTCCTGGTTGGTTTTTTTTGGGTTTTTTGTTTGTTTGTTTGTTTGTTTTGTTTTGTTTTTTGTTTTTTGTTTTTTTTTTTTTTTAAATCCATTCTAGAGCTCAGAAATTCTAGCTTCCTAAAATAGTAAAAATCGCAAAAAATAGTATAAACTTTTCTTCCTATGATTTTTCCAAATTATTTAGTGTGGCAGTGTGTTTTTAAGTTCTTGGAATTTTTATATTGTTATATGGTTCGTTCCATGTACCCCCTATGTTCTTTCCCTATTCGAATCATCACCCCGGTTACTGTTGTCTGTCAATCTTGAGTTATGTAACCCCCAGACCCTGTCTGTCACTCTGAGACCTCACCTTCAGCCTGGAAAGTTCTGACAGGATCACCGAGTGATTGGACAGAATTCCTGTTTTCCCCCCACACTGTATCCTGGTTTGTTCCCCTCCATGTCACTGAGTTAGAGAGCCGTCCCCCGCCTGTCCCTAGTTGGTCCCAGGTTCGACCCTGCCCCAGTTCCTGCCCCCTTTATCAGCTGCTGTACTCAGGTGCGTGCGGGGCTTTGCCTGAGCCGCCTCCTTGGCCGGGGCTGTTCCCGCTGCGGGACAAATCAAGTCAGTGGTTTAAGCTCAAGCGGAGTCTCCCTCTTTCTGTTCCTGCCATCGCCGCTCGCTGCCCGCAGACAAGCCGAGACTCACGGGTTCGGCAAAGCTCGTTCTGCTGCTGAGCCGTGCCCTGGCTGCAGCGGTGCCAGGGCTGGCCGGGGCAGAGATCACACCGACACCACCACAATTTAGAAATAAAAAGATGGTTGAAAAATACAAGAAAAATCAGAAAATAATTAAATTACTTCCTTATAGAAATCATGATGGCAAAAATCCGCAGTTTATAGATGCTTCCACCTTTAAGTAATTTTGGAAAAATATTATATCATTAAAAGATGATAAAATTCTACAAAGCTTATGAAGAAACTGGATGGGGTATATCTAACTCTGTGTAGTGAAATCTGTGACCAAGCAGTGTCTGAGCAGATTCCAAGACTCCACCATCTCCAAACACAAAACTGCTGCAGTAAGGTGAGAAAGCAACAAGGGTATCATCTGATAGCTTGTTTCACTCAATGCATTTCAAATAAGAGAAGCATTGGTGAAAACAATCTGGCAGCTATTAAGGCCAAAGACCATAACTAAGAAAGGTTTGGGAAAGACATGGATACATGCAATACGAAACTAGGAGGCAGAGTTGTGGAGCAAGACACAAATATCATAACCATAAAATAGTAGTATAGAGTTTCCAGCAGAGAGACCTGCTTGCATAACAGGATTCTCCAAAACTGGACTCAAAAACGTAAGAGAATTATTATTCTTCCCTATTACTCAACTGTGAGGAAATGCATATGACAAAACAATGACAGTGCTGTTAAAAAGACAAATTCTGAACATATTATACATTAAAAGAAGGCCTTGTATAGAAAGACAGAGAAATCATTCTCCCTGCAAAACAAGAAAAAAAATCAAGACACTGGAAAGTCTACTAGGTATGCATTTGTGCTGTGCCCAGCTCAAAATGGGGCATTCCACAGTTCTTGACCGTTACAATTTTGTTCACGCTCTGTCCATGTATATTGCTGAATTACTGAAACATACACAAAGGAAGGAAAATACAATAGAACTGCCTTATTATGGTCATGAGAAAGAGTTAGCAGAGTGCAATTGCAGTGCAACAAATATTTGATTTGCATTTTTAAAAACGAACAGCAAAGTAACCAAAACAGGCAAAGCCATTCAAACTCCTGTGGTTATCTCCTCAGATCAATATTTTTCATGCAGTGGAAGCAAGGCCCCTGAGGGAATCACAATGTAGAAACTGTTAGCAACTGTTGACTATTTAACAGAAAGAGTCATCTGGAAATAATCAACTGTAGAAGAGAAAAGAGAGGAGTCCAGCTGGTGACAAGAAGTCTTAAAAGTAAGTGGCTGCCTGGTAGTATCAGAGAGGAAAGAACATGTGACTACCTGTCCCCTTAGCAAAATATGTTGCAAAGACATTGTGAAGTAGATACATCATTGTTTCAATGAACAATTTTTGACAGTCAGGATATCTCAGTTCAGCACCTTGCTTTTTTTTTTTTTTTTTTTTTTTTTTTTTTTTTTTTTTTGCATTAATTTAAAGCTATAATAGTTATTTGATTAATTGCAGACATCTGTCTCTGCTGCTGCTGGCTGCATTTTGTATGCTCTGACATCAGGCTTTAATGCATAAATGAGTAAACTTTGAACATCATTTGCACCATCTCTAATGTCACTGTGTATCTCTTCTCCCTTTTCTTAGAGTGCAATAATTCAGTGTTTGACATTACAGAGACTCAGGTGAGAGCTACAGATAGTGCAAGGTTTGAGGCATGTTTTACTGCTGTTCTTTTCTCTGTACATCTTTCAGTCTCCACTATTTAAACAGAGAGCTGTTCCCACACAGACAATTAGAAAGTTGTTACAATGATGATGTTATTTTTACATTTATGGAAATCTCCAACAATATACTGTGGAGAAAAGGTGAAAAAAATCCATTCCTCAATGCTTATCCACTATTTCAAGGTTACTATGGTTTGTTTAATCGTCAACTGAGTCCTTGAACTTCTCTATGTCAGACTTAGATGTTCTCAACTCTTTAATTTTTGAGTGTGTCCAGGCTTTATTTCCCATTACATAAGTAGTATGACTACTACTATTAATATAGCATATTAAATAGAACAGAACAAAATAAAAATATATTTAATAATTTATCCTGCAAAGAAAATATACCTACAAAATTATCTGTGCAAAGGTAATCACCGCCACCATCATCATCATCATCATCATCATCATCATCATCATCATCACTTAGGTGTTTAACTCAACTCAGCCTAACATGATTTATTTAAGTCCTTCTAAATCTTTCTGGTCAAGTTAATTTTCATGGTAATAAAATATTTTTGAATGCCAGTATTTTAAGCCATTTACACCATTTATTCCATAATAAATTGTTTTTTGGAAAATGCTATTTACAAGCTGAGTTTCTTTGCTCTGGGCTGACTGCCACCTCATTTTGGCTTGCTTCATAGGACTCTGCATGTAAATATTGCTATAAATTGGTATAAATCTCCTGTAAGTCTCCTACAGCTCTCCACCCAGAAATACAATCTATTTGCCCTCTCCAGCTTCTGAGAAACAGCACACCGCTCAAACACTCATAGAATGTGTCCTTCATTCAACAGAGATAATTAGTTTCAGTTACTTAAACTGAGCAACTATTTCCCTTCAAAGAGGATATTATATTTGCCTAATTGCATTTAAGTGCTAAACACTCTACAGGATAATGTTTCCTGAGTATGGCATTTTTCTGGGAGCTGCTGGTAGAAGGCTAGCTGCCTGTTACAAGGGTCAATAGAAAGCTGCAGACAGTTTGTGTAACGGATGAAAACTCACAGATCACTGAGCACAAGCATATTTTTTTCCCAAATGACTGTCAGTAAATCTTTCCCACACAATTCATATCCTTATCACATGCACTAAATAAGCATGAAAGGTAAATTGTTGACTTTCTGTTATGTTATGAAACAATCAAGACTGAGCCGAGCTCAATGAGTAAGACATTAGTCTGCAGATTTCTGCAAAAGACCTACTGAAACAGCAACCCCACCAGTCTTTTTATTTTCTTGCATTTTTCTGTCTTAATTAAAGAGTCCTTTCCACTAGCTTGATCCAGTAAAACACCCACAGTGCAGATGCTGTAGTTTCATTCCAGTCAGAATACAGACATGCTTCACAACTTTGCCTTTAATTTTTGGCTAAACAAACAGGCAAACAAACAGTAGATGAAACTAATGGAGAGCTTAATTATATCTATCCATCAAGCCCTAAATTTGCTTCCTTTCCAAATAGCAGGTACTGTCTTTAAATCCAAAAGGACTGATGGCAAAATACCCAGTTTAAAATTCTCCCACTGTCATAGACTGTTTTACTAATTATCCAGATTCCAAGGCAATCATACAACCGTAATCATTCACCTCACGCCTGGAACATAAGTCTTGTTCTTTTGATGAATATTTATAAGACAGTGTAAAGCAGTCTACTTTCTTTTCCCTTCAGGCAAGACAATTTGGAGTTCATCAATATGCATTACCAAGGACTTTTATAAAAGGCACTTCAAAGGAAATTCATCAGGCATTCCTTTTGTCTTGATTTCTGTTAGACTGATACTTCCTTTTGACAAGTATCAATAAATTATCCTCTGATGGCTAGAAACTTGATGTCTTATTCAGAAACTTCCTCACACAGCAAAGTCTAGTCCTTAAGTTTCCAATGAAATTTTTATCATCTAGCTTCTAATTTAAGGATGAAGGAGGACAGAAGAAGTAAATGAAGCACAAAATAACCAATGTATTTATGCAGTGGTTCTATGATATATTTTGTTTTCACTGATGACAGACATTTGTCAGTTAAGAATTTCCATGACCTACGTTCTTTGTTACTTTTTCCATTTGACTTTTGACCATACATGGAATTCCTTAAGAGAAAAATTGACGCTCTCCATCCCCAGTGCTCAAACTGAACAATAAGCAAATTAAAACCAGATTAATGCAGATATGTAGCGTTGAATGACAGAATGTCTCTGTCCCAGTTGGTTATTACTTTCCCTCCCTTGGATACTGACACAAGGGCTCATATTTCTGGGAAAGGAGAGTGGGATCTTAAAGGGTAATAGAAAAAAAAAAGAAAGCTTTTTTGCTTATTATGCAATAAAAATACTATAAAGTTGCATATGTAGCTTTTCCCCAATTTAGTTATTTTTCTAAATGTGTATGCATGAGAAAAACTATCATGGAACATACAAAAGATGCACAAAATTAATATGTGATGGTAAGGTAAGTACCAGTCTGTGAGAAAATGGGGAAAATAATGGGGAAAAAAAATCAATTTAATATTTTTTTCTTTTATTTTTTATAATAAGAAATGGGATTATTGTAAGGCTATTTTGTGGAATTGTGAATTGCATTTTTAGCTTTAAAAGAAAGTCAGGTCTTTCAGCAAGTAAAAGTGAACGCTCCAGTCATATTGAGCCATAATAAGCTCACATACCATGGTCAGGCTAGGCTTAGTTCCTTGGCAGCAGAAACAGCATCCTGAAGGGTTGGACATTTGGGGTTTCAATAAAGTGCACATAGAAAGTGTCCACTTATCCTGTCATGTATTGTACTACACTTGTATCATTAACAAAAACCTAGAATTTCTCATTACAACACAATCCATAATTTAGGGTCTAGTTTGTGTGTGCACTGAGGGAAGTGAGGAATGAAACTTGTGAGGAATGAAAAATGTGTTGTGTTTCCTGTAAAACACATGTTTTATGATGAGCACTTCAAAAATGTTCTGTCTTTTTTTGAAAAATTCTGAAGGAAAATATTGAAAATTAATTAAAGTTCTCTATGTCTTATAACTAAAAAAAATAAAAGTAAAGAAAAATAATTTTAATTTATTTTATCATTTAGATTGAACTTATTGGATACAGATGCAAACTACACAAGGGACTTTTGAACTCTTTCCCAAAACCATACTGAAAACCCAGCCAATTTTCCCCTGGCAATGAAGACTTACAATACAAAAGATGTACACACAAGTAAAAGGAACTGCACAGAGTAGTTTATATTGAGATGCCCTAAAAATGAACTGTCAGACTTTTCATTACTGGAATTGAGTTCTCTTAAAACTTTCTTTTTATCTTCTCTGGGTATAGAGAAACCTTGTAGGTCTACAGAAGATAATAAGAACCATAAGCACCTGAATATGAAAAGAAAAAAAAAAAATCAGAATGCATTTGTTGTCATGAGAAATGCTATAGGAGGTAGAAGTAACTACTGTGTATCTAGAATGTAAAGTAACTTGATAGAAGGTGAGCTCTAATGGCTGATACTTATCAAATGCTTAGCACTTACCAAAATAAAAAGAAACATGTCATGGCACATGAACAAGGTTTACTATCCCAAATTGGAAAGCTGCTGTTCCTTGATCTCAGCTAAATTGGATTGTTTACCAAGGTAAATAGGGGAAAATTCATTTTCTCAATCTTTTCCTGAAAGAAAAGCCCCTTTATTTTCTTCATAAATGCATTCTTTGTGCCGTATGAAGTGCTTAATGTTCAGATTTGAAAAGCTGGTTATTGTGGACATCTAATTAGAATGACTCACTGTCTACATTATTGTGTTTAAAGTGTTGCTCTGAATAAATATTTAATATGCTACCTCAGGTGTTCCTTTCTTAGAATTTTGATATCTCTTTCCTAATTATGGCAGACCAGTTGCAATACTGAAGCTTATGTCATGGCCAGTAAAATTCCTAAGGAGAAGTTGAACAAGCATTTTAAAATATTAATTCAAGTTTAAACTGTCAAGATTTGTGAACGTTCAGGATGAATATAGGTAAGTATTATCTCATGATACTTCTGTTAAATAAGTTCCTATTAATAGATGGATGAAACTTCCCTGGAGTTCAGTTTACAACAGCCAACATTTCTTTCAAACCTTGATTTAGGAAAAAACCCCAAAACCAAACAATGCAAGTCAGGGGAATGACATATGCCTGTCAGCATCCCGAGATGATATCACCCCAAACTTATGACGCTCCTGGCATCATGTTTCCAATCCCATGCAAAGTTTTAAGGTCAGCAACAAGAAACAACATCTTTGAGTGACCTTTGAACAAAAACATATTTGAATTCCTGGAGCTCTTTCTTGACTAATTCTCTGTCTTGCCTAGTCTTGCATGCCAAAGCATCATGATTTTTACATTCAATTAAGCATAGCCATCTTCAGACATCAATGCAGATGATTTCTGTTTCCTCCTGGTTCTTTGTCTACCACATAGAGCATGCCTCAATTCCTGATTTTAGGATCTGTACTGCTCTAGCCTGAGGAAAATGTTAAACCTGTCTTGGCTGTGTCAGATGCGTCTACCTAACCAAATATTTTGGGTGCTATCTAATGAAATATTTTGCATTGTGAATTCAGTGCCAGAGATACACTTCTGAACCTGATGGAGTGGAGATTGAGGGTTATGATCTCTTGCTATTTTTATTTGATGTGTCTATATGCTTGTTGTGCAGGTGGATTGCAGTGTTACGTCTTTGCCCCTGCTGATTGTATCTACCACACATGGGTCTGAGCCCTGGCCAGTGAACACAAAAACCATGGATGCAATGATGTTCAAAAGAGCTATCTTTGCATCTTTTTGTTAGTTTGACCTTCGTGTTTCATAGAGATACCTGTATCAGAAAGAAAAAGGAGGAGGAAATAGTATGTATAGTACAACTAAATCAATCAAAATTTAAAGATTAAAATTTGTCTTATTTATTAAATGTATAGAAGTCTTGTATTGTTATTTAGAACTTTCAGCAGACTTACTCTAGCTGTATAACTTTTACTTGTGGGGTTTTTATGTAAATGAAATATCCATGTGGAAAAGCAGTTGGCCTCCTCAATAGAAATGTTATGTTAGACTTATTCCCAAAAAGAGAAGAATAGAAAGCAATTCTATGGAGTATTAGATGCTTTTATTTCTCTAGTATTTACATATCTCAAAGAATGACCTCCAAAACTATATTCTATTGTGCACTTTAATTTATTTTTTATATTGCGGATACAGGTACTGTTAGAAACCCATAATAACTAATTAAGCAAATATCATCATGTGCTTGTTTGTTCCTTGGCAGTTGAGTTTCAGGTGCTTAGATTGCTTTTCAAACTCTTCCCTCCCTCCCATTTCACATAGACATATGTTAGGACATAATATCAAAAAATAAGAGTCAAAGAAACATGCCTTGCATGTCCTACAACTGATGAGATCTGTGATGATCCCCATGGTTATTTGGGGACCTTATTCTGCTCATAGAGCCAGGAAAGTTTTGCTTGCCAAAGAGCTACCCTCTTTGCCCTAGCTGCTGCATCAATAAAGCAGATTTGTGCATCATGACCTTTGCTTTTTTCTTCCAGTTGGAGCTGTAGATATTTTAAATCCTGAACTGCAATGTTGGTTAAGGAGCTGAAGAGAGAAAAGATGTATCTGTCATTTGTCACACTGCTGAAAAAACAAGCTGTAGAGTTCTTTACTGGTGGCTGCTGAGCTCAGAGCTAACCAAGGCAAGAACAAATAACCAGCCTATCTTTGGAGTCTCTTAGGATGAGACAGAATTTCACAAGGAAACAGAGATATGAGGCATTACCAGAAGCTACTGTTGCAGATTTGTTGTTTGAACTTAATTATTTTAAGGAGATAGAAACTTATGGTCTGATATAGAATAACGAAGAAAAATAGCATGTGAATAAACATTAAAAATAGAATACA
The DNA here is from genome assembly GCA_032173965.1 of Sitta carolinensis. Taxonomy (NCBI): domain Eukaryota; kingdom Metazoa; phylum Chordata; class Aves; order Passeriformes; family Sittidae; genus Sitta; species Sitta carolinensis. Next base: position 37,203,790 of record JAVUNC010000004.1, on the reverse strand, counting down.
AAATTTAGCATATATGAGTCACAAAACTATATGCTGTTGTAATTACAGAAAGTTAAAAAGGAAAATCAAAGATAAGATTGAGAAAACCATGCCATGGTTTGTTCCAAATGAGATATTAGAAATCCAGATTAATTGCAAGAAAGCCTTTCAAATTCTAATGACACTCTGCAGTGTTCTTCACAGTGAGTTGATCTTACCATGTTTGGCTCTGTCATACTGGTACATGAGTAGTTGTATGAATGGCAAATGTGTTATGTGCCAGCTACAAAAAACATAAATGCAATCCATAGCAAATATTTAACTCTTCAGCAGTATATAGTAAATATAATGATCATCTGACTACCTCCACCAAGGTAAATGTCTCAAGAATATGCCTTGATACTGTATTTGACTTCAGTAGAAGGCTTGCTGACACTAAGAACCTCAGCTCAACAAATGAGTCAACACAAAATATCCACATCATGGATAATATGAATGAGGAATACCATTATTAGCAGCAAGAGACAATATGTATAATACTGCTATACAAGTTGTGTATCAGTTCTGAAAACTGCAGAAAAGCAGAAGAAATTCTCACTCCATGTCCATTGTCTAGATATGATTTGTATTTAAACAAAAAAGGGTTTATTTTGAATTTCTTGATGTATCTGAGCACAAAACACTTTCTTACACTTTTTTTTTTTTTTTTAAGTGAGGAAAAAAATAATATACAGAAAGCGTTCTGTCTCTATATAGCTTATCTGTGATCAGTATAGACTTGACAAACATAGAGCAATAGCACTACTGACCTACTGACTTTTGGCTATGACATTTTTGGTCTGTGGAAAACAGAGACAGATGGGAGAGAGCAAGCTCCCTCAATGTCCAAAAAAAAAAAAAAAAATTATGACTTTCCTCTTGACATCATGTAGGTATCACTATTTTAGAATTTCATTCATTGAGGTTTTTCGTACTCCTAATCAAGTGGTCATGGCTTGTAGGACATCACCTGTATCTGACCTGCAGATCAAAGATATCATGAAACATGTGATTTAAGACCTCTGGCTTTTTTGCGTACTCTGACAAGGTCTACTCTTTAAAAGATTTTATTATATGTGTTTCAAAGCAGACTAGCTGTAATCCAAATTTCTTAGGGAACTTCAGAAGGTACTTCGACTGTGCAGATTCTCTTTTTGCTGTCTTTCATCATGTCTTCTACATATACATAGATTTTTGTGCTCATTTTGGATACTTTGGAGTATCCAAGCAGGTGCTTGACAGGTGCTCCTCCACAGAGCTGGAATAGAGTAAAATTTATCTTGTCATAGAATAAAATTTATCTGTTTCTCAAAGCTTTTTTTCCTTTGAATCTACAATAGTTAATATCACAACATAAAACAAATAGATCCATTTTTATGCCTTAAATAAAGAGGAAACCAAAGTTGCTGTTACCCTAAATTGTATGTTCTTTTGTTCTTTGGGAGGAGGTGGTAGTAATTATTTATTTTATATTTTTTTAACTTTTCTTTATCATGGATATATCAGGTACTGATACAAGAACTGCTGGCCTACCTTGAAAATACAGTTTTCTATAAAGGAAAATTGCTATGTGATATAACTGGCATATTAATCATACACTAGTCCAATGATTGATTACACTTTGGAGTGGGAATTGCTCTCAACACTCTCCTCTTTGAGAATAAACCACAAACTTATCATTAGAGCGCCTGCATCTTCACTCAGGCATTCAACGATACCATCACTGTTTTTAATCTTCCTGTAATTTTGGGAACGTGCTGTATGCTCTCCAAGGTGCAAGAAGGACATGTTGTACCTATTAACCTTTCCACACAGAGAGTGTTCATTGCATCCAGCAGTCTGACAGGGGCCCAGTCAGCTCCTGGATGGGACTAAGCAACAGAATGAGTGTGTTTTGTGTGGCGTATGCTATCAACTAACAACTTGAAAGTCATCTTCCACATGGAGTGAACTTAAAACTAACAAATTAAAACTCATGTAGTGAATAAATCATCATGATAATGTCCAGTTGTGTTCGCTAAAGAGATATGGGAAGCTGGGAGAGTAAAACATAGGGATTTTAAGGGCTGTTTCAGTGACAAATTGTATGAACTAGACGCATATAAGAAAATATCTTGTAGTGAATTTTTCATTAGAAGTCAATAGACTCGGTAAAAGCTGTCAAATGCTAACTAGCTTACCTTCTGCTCTTTTCAAAAAGGTTAATGGATACAGCACATTTGCTGGTGTGACACTGAAAACAAAGCATGACAAATGGTATGCTCTTGTATTTGTTTTGCTCCCTTTTTTAAATTTTTAATTATTAGTTTGTTTTAGGCCTTCTATATGTAAAAGTGGCTAAGTGTAAATAGATATTAGAGCTGCTTGAAATGCCTTGTCATGAAATCATCCTGCAGGCCACAGGGATAGATCTTCCCAAGACTAGCTGTGCTTGTAGTGCTGAAAGCTCTTGTCCACTCTCCATTCAGTCCCTCTGAATTTGTGTGGGTCCTGCTGTTTCTCTTCTGCCTTGTCTATTTACATTGAGGTCTTGCAGGTCAGCAGCTGAGGTGTCCCCAATAATTTCATGCAGCAGGTGGCACAATGAAACTGATTTTTGTTGAGGCTTCTAGGCACAACTGCAGTATAGAAATCTTGTGAGTGTTGTGAGAAAAACATGCATGCATATTTAGCACATATGATATTGATGTAGGTGGGGGAAAAATTTGAATACTTCAGAAACTGTTCTTAATTACATCCATTTCATATTGTGTGTTCATCCTTTACCTGAAGTCTTTGTCTCAGATCCTGCTAACACAAATTATGAAACTTTTTCCTGAACTACAAAATACTATTCAGAACAAGTTTAACCAGAAATGAGTAGGACTAAGCTTTTAAGTTATGACTTCTAAATCTTTTTTTTTTCTACACTCTTTATCACTTTATACATGCTGTTCCATGAGTGTCACTGGATCTAGGACTTCTAAGTGAATAATTTTAAGGACTGGTTATTATCTGACATATTTTTCCAGCCATATGGTTCAAGAGTAGGACAAGTTGTTCCTACAATACATACAACATGAAAGCAATGAGATCACAATCATTCAAAGAAACAACCCAATCTATCCAAGGAAATTAGTAAATGAAAGTCTTAGAAAGCTTCATCAAATTTAGTGAAAAATCACTGAAGGGGTCACCTGACCATTTTCCTCTTTCCCAAATACATGCAGAAGCACTATTTAATTACAGAACTTCTTCTTCATCTGTTGTCTGTTTCTGTGGTGATGCACTGCAGTCAAGTTAAAATATTTGGGGGGTTTAGGAATATTTTGTGAAAAAAATAATGATCTGTGACCTTCAGGAGATCAGATTAGATAAACTTTTGTGTCCTGAAACTATTGAATCATTAGTAAGGTCCCTCATCTTTTGCATCTTTAAATCTTATGATTTAGGATGCATAAAATCAATATTTCCAAGAAGAAAAATCTCAGGTCAGATTCTTAAGTCAGAGCAGAGGATTTCACACAGAAAAAATGAGGCTCAGACATGTGAATCTGTTGTGGGTTGGGTTTTTTATCTCTTTTCAAACCACAAGAACCTTCATCAGGCACTAGGTATCTGTACAAACCTTAGAAATCTTTACAGCCAGGCTTTATTTTAAAAAATAGATCCCTGAGGCTAAACAAACTTCTAAAATGCTTTACAGACAGTATCTATCAATACCATGTTCCATTGTTATTTTGGTTGCAAGTGTTCATAACAGTTTTTAATAAAATCCACAAACTACTTAAAAACGTTTAGAAATTGTGGAAAATAGAAATAAGAACCTGAATTTCATTAAATGCTTCTAAGTGCTGTAAGAACTCTGAGTTTGCTAAGCCATTGACAATTTCAGTCTTCATTTCTGTGGGGAACAAAGAATTATACATTCTGCTACTGAAAAAATGTAAGATTTAAAGTAAAACAATACCAAAAGAAACTCAAAGTTTTCAAAAGTTAAAACACATCTATGAATCCACCTGTATTTGGAGAGGATTTTAATAAACTTTGGCAATGCAATTTTATGTTGGAATTTCTTATTTTATTTATTCAAGAAATAGAAATTTCTGAGAGTCTGCTATTATCCTGAGTCCATTCTCCTAAGCATCCATTGATTCTAGGTGAAAATAATCAAACAAAAAAATATGAGAATATTCAAGAAAATAAATAGAACCATATAATTTAATGGAATTTTCTGGTAGTCTTCCCCTAGGATGATAATGGGGAGGATATTCCAATGCTGGGAAGAAGTAAAGGTGAAAGTGGGAATCCAAGAACTACAAAGTCAGAAAAATCATGATTGAATGGCCAAAAGTGCTACAATGTTTGGCCATCCCTTGTACAAACATTATTGAATTTCTATACTACAGGAATGACCATTTTAGTAGCTTTACGTAACTGTAGCATCAGAATTAATTCCAGAGATTCTCTAAAATCTAACAATTCCAGACTGTTATTTCACATTGAGGAAACAAACTGCAATAAGTGACTTTCAACAAGCCTACCTGTGATGACACACTAATCTTCAGGGTCAGCTTCCTGGATGAGCATGGGGCCCAGGCCACCATGGGACAACTGCAATGGTAACGTTTTGGGGGGTTTTGGTAGGTATTTTTTCACTAAGATGAGAGAAATGGAGAGCCCAAGCACTGCCAAAACAAGCGCATGCAAAACAAAGGTTTTAAATACTTATTTGTTTGTTCATGTTTCCCTAGCAGCTTTAGGCAGACTTAAGCAATGTTTTTCACTTGCTAAATGCAGCCAGTACAGGCATTTCAGATCCCTTGGTATCTGTTTTAAACAATAATGCTTGCTTACAACATGAAAGTCAGAAATTCCTCTGCAACTTACTTATGATTCCAAGGATAAGAAATGAAGGGCATTGCAGCTTTTTTAGCAAAGAGAGCAGCCATCTTCTTCTATTGTCCAAATTAAAGTGGTTCCTATAGACATCTGTTGTTTAAACACTCTAAGATTCACTCATACTGGAATTTCTTTGGTGCTTCTGGGACTCTTCCTCCTTCTTGGTTCAACCTTCTGCCTTTTGAGTGTTTTTTTCATGTCTCACCACTGCAGCCCTGCTTTCTGAAAAATGTCATTATGTTTGCCTCTCTTTGCAACCCACATCCTTTCGTACCTTAAACTTTCCACTTTGATAATTACCCTATCTATAAGGTAGATACCTAGTAACCTCTTAAGACTTCAATACAAAATGTAGCAAAAGGTTTCTTTGAGTATCTCTACTCCAGAACTTCTTGTGTCTGCAGTAAGAAGAAAACTGTCTCATTCTCACATGGTAAAGTTTCTGTTCATTAGAGGCTTGCAAAATCTTGAAAAAATTTAAGGGCAGCAAATAAAATCTCAGTGGAAAGACATTTTGCAGAAACAGGCATTATCCCAGAAGCTTGTTTGAGGCTTAGAGTAATATAGAGATAACATAAAAACGCTGTGACCTTCCTTCTTCATTTCTTTACAACTTGATAGTTTTTTCCTTCAATTAAATTCTTCTGGCTAAAAAGGTAACAATATCAACAACAGAAAGAAAATCTGAAAGAGATAATTTTTCTTAAGACAACCCATAGAACAGGTCTCAGAGTTAAATTTACAATAACAGGTTTGTTTTTATTATTTTTTTTCAAAAGTAAAATTTGGGGGTTTTTATTTACTTTCAAAATCTTTCAGCGTGTACCAGCTCATGAAACCAATTCATTAAGCAGCTAAAAGCATATTAGAAACAGTGTGACCTAAAGAATAGGAACAAAAAGGCATATAACTGTTGCCTGTAGCTTGCTCCTGTCCTGTGCTTTGCAACAGCCATCAAATACTGTTTCAGAAATGAATAGTCAAGTGCTTAAAATGAAGTAAATGTTGCAGTAGGAGAAAAATGAGAGCAAAGAGGAACAAAAAAGAAAATAAGATAGGTGTACATTTCAGTTAGTAAAAATTTCCCTGTGTCTAGTTTCCCCCAGTAACATTCTGCAGTTGGAATATTTTATTATCATCCTTGTAATAATCATTATTTTTATTATTATTCCTTCTAAAATGACAGTCAGTCTGGAAATTGCACAAGACATACCTTGTGAATACTTCTATTGTGATCTATATACACAGCCAAGACAAACTGAAGGTGTGCCTTACACCAGAATATAATTTAGCAGACAAGAAATCAGTATGATAAAAACTTTAATTTTTACTATTTTAACTTAAGACCTTAAAACTATCAAACATTTGAGTTAATCAGGTAAGGTTATTAGAATATTTGGGAATCATTCAGATGTATGTAATTTTTCTACTTCTTTATCCACTGAGTTTTTCACTTGTGCACTTTTGGTCTTATTTATAAAAGCAGTTTTGACTTCACATTGGATAATAGCTTTTTAATGCTTTTATTGGGGTGTTTTGTTTGGTCTGGTTTTGGGGTTTTTGTTTTTTGGGTTTTGTTGGGTTTTTTTTGTTTGTTTGTTTGTTTTTTTATTTATGTCAGGAAGGAAAACTTTTCTGTCTTTATGTAAATGGTGAATATAATCATCTCATGACACCGATTCCCTTTGATGAACTCTGTCCTTGCCGTTAAGGTTGCAAGTCCCTTCTCGCCTGAAGAAGTAGATGATGAAGTACAGATTACAGAAGAGAATTTCAATTATGAATGAATACTCTATAGATTATTTCACATAGACCTTTCCTTTACTTTTGTACATCTCTTTCTTTTTAGTTTGATATCTGTATTTCTTACTACTCCCTGTCAACTTTGCTATCAATATGAGCAATTTCAGATAAGCCTTGTCTGTTGACTGTTATTAATATCTAGCATGACTGTAGATCTAGCAACAACAGTTGTTCCTTTATAAAAATAAAAAAAACGAAAAAGAAAATGGAAAAAAATCAGAGGTATTTTGTCTAATCCAACATTCTCAGTGGAAAATAATTGATCCAGTTAGTATAATTGATCTACTAAACCCCAAATGTACTCAGATAAAACATATCCTCTTTCTTGCTTGTAGACCCTTGATGCTTCATTGGCATGGAATCTGTTGTTTACAACAGTCTGAAGACATTGTTTACAGGTGTTGCATAATGTTATTGACATGAGCAGTATTGTTTGTATAAGCAGAATCACTGTGTGTAACAAAGTCTCACATCTATGTGTGCTTGCTCATGCAGTATGACCCTACTTACTGCAGGCTACAGTATCTGATCCATAGCTATCAGCATTCAGCTGGCAATTTGATTTAGAATATAAAGCCTGAAAATAGCTTCATTTCACATATATTACTTTCTGACTGCTGCTGTGATTGCTCAGCCAGAGTCCAGCTGTGGAAATGTTAAAACTATTCATCAGGCATGAATATTCATCAGAGTGGTATTCTTATTTCCCCACACATCACTGGGATAGCAGACACAACTGCTGTGTGAGAGGTGTGAATTAACCCTCCAACTCTCTTTAAAAGTAAAAAGCTCAGGCACATCAGGAAGCCTGGTGATGTCTGTGCAGTTGAAAGGCACTGCCTTCTGGGTCCTCCTAATGCAGCTGTATTCAATGTGCTATTAGTTATAACAGAGGATCAGTCTGAAAGAATATGGCAATCCAAAATAATGACAAAATTACGATTTAAGCCTCCCAGCTCCTGAGCTCAGTTTAAAATCATGAAGTTTTTTTTAAGGGAATTATTTGTACTTGGTTTTATAGACCCAAGTATTTAGGGGCAAAATGACAAATTAAAACATTCTAGTTTTAAATAGATGTTGTGGCCAAGGAGTAATCATAGGATTTAGAAGTTCAAGAAAATCCAATAAGTCAGCAAGGCTTGTAAAACTGAAGATAAAATGGTGGAAATGCTTTGCTAGAAATGTTCACTGGCTTCTGTAGAAATAGGATTTGAGTCCAACCACAAAGAAAGGCATAGTATCTTAAAGGGCAATTCTGTAACTCTTGCATTCCACATATCCTATTGAGTTCAAAAGTTTACATAGGCTGATAACTGTATATCGATACTGAATACAAAAATTCAGGGTGAAGCTTTCTGCTTCCAGCAGTGGAGTTCCTGACACTGACTCACACACCACATTCTCAAGGCTGAGACCTGGCACCAAACCCACAGTTGGCATAAGCTAGAGCTACTGTATTGATTTTGGTGGAGCTGCACTATTTGACGTCAATTAAAGATAAGGTCCATTAACTTTCTGTTGTCTCTAGAGTATCTGCCCATAGCTTTGTCCTGTTACATATTCATATGCTAATGGTGTTAATACAAAAATCATTAGATCACAATAGAAATATTTCAAAGCTTGTCTGGTAACATAAAACAATAAAACCAACTCAGAAGTACTGTGCACAGCCTATATGCCATCCTTGTCCTAGGTTTTCCTTTGTATTCATGCTTTGTACCAGATTTTCTTTAGGACAGAATTCAGCTCCTATTAAACATTTGTCTAGGGAGGAAAAAAAACCAAATATACAAGCAGACAAACAAGTGATGCCTAAAGCATTTTCCCAGTGTCACTTGGAACTGATACAAAAATAAGTACTGCTTTAACAACAATGTTCTTAAGGTGGTTCTTTATCATTTGTAGTTTTTGATTCATATACATGAATCTAATATTGAAGAAAAAAATATATGTACCTAGTTCTACTAGCAAGAAAATTCAGATGCCACCAAGTAGCACAGGAGTGTTGATCTGCTGGAGGGTAGGATGTCTCTACAGAGGGCTCTGGACAACCAACAGTATGAGGTTCCATAAAGTGAAGTGTTGGATGCTGCTCTTGAGTCACAACCCCATGAAGTGCTACAGAGTGGGGAAATGGCTGGAAAGCTGCCTAGCAGGAAAAGACTTTGATGCTTTTGATCAAAAACCACATGAAAATGAGCCAGCAGTGTGCCCAGGTGGCCAAAAATGCCAATGGCATTCCAGCCTGTTTCAGCAATAGTGTGGCCAGCAGGACCACGGCAGTGATTGTTCCCCTATAGACACTGCACTGTCTGCACTGGTGAGGCTGCACCTCAAACCTGTGTTCAAGTTTATGCTCCTCACTGAAAGAAGGACATTGAGGTGCTGGAGCAAGTCTAGAGAAGGACAATGAAGCTGATGAAGGGTCTGGAGCGCAAATCTGACAAGGAGTGACTGAGGAATTAGGAGGTGTTTATCCTGGAGAAAAGGAGACTCAAGCAGGACCTTATCACTCTCTACAAGTTCGTGAAAGGATGTTTTAGGCAGATGGAGTTCCACATCTTCTCCCAAAAAATGAGTGACAGGACAAGAGGAAACAGCTGCAAATTTCACCAGGGAATGTTTAGACTGGATATATGGAAAAATTTTCCCACCAAAATGTTTCCAAGCATCAGAATAGGCTTCCCAGGGAAGCGGTGGAGTCATCATCTCTGGGACTACTTAAAGTATGTGTAGCTTTAGTAGTGGACTTGGCAGTGTTGGGTTAACAGTTGATTTAAAGGTCTCTTCTAACCTAAACAAATCTATGATTCTATGATTCTATACACTTATTCTATTGGGGATTCCAGGAGATCACAAGGTAAAGAGAAAGAAGCTAACAGTAGCTTTAACTTGAACTTCCATCTAGTGCACAATGAAGTAACTAAACTCAATGGTTTTGGATATGTATGTATGCATTATTACATATAACATATACATATACATATACATATACATATACATATACATATACATATACATATACTATGTACATTTATATATTTATAAATAAATAAATATAAACGTGCATGATCAAGTCAAGTGTGATGAATTTCAGGTCATGTAAAATGAATCCTACCCACATGCCCTCAAAGTAACTGTAAGCAAATCTTGGAATATGTGAGATGAATGTGCCATTCAGGAAGATCGAGATGATAGCCATCAGTACATGTAAGACATGTCACTTAGACACCCCCATTTTGTATTCCTTCTTGCCAATCTACTCCGGTCTGGAGGAAAGAAAAAAATAGTTGGGTGTCAACTTGAAACTATCACACCATAACACATAATTTTAATTGCCAAAATACAGTGATTTCTAGATAACTGTCAGTTCCTGTTGTTCTACCATGTACCAAGTCATGCTCATAAAACCGTACACTAGTGATCCTCTAGTTTGCTAGGACACATTACTAAATTAAGACTCATGTGCTCAGAAGCTCTCAGTGGAAGTGGGATGTGAATGCCACTGATCATTTTCCTAGCCTGCGAGCTCAGCAGGTATTACATGAAGTACTATTGTTTTCTTGAGAACCCAGCCCTGATGTCATTTGGTTCAAAGAGATGTATAGCTTCAAGATAACTAAAACTATATCTGGGTCATATGGGTAAGAAGATATCAAATAACATTGTATATCAATATATCAAAGCTAAAAAACATGCACTAAAATAATAGCACTATAGTTCAGTAAGATTTTTGAAACTATAAAAGTCTCATTTCCAAAAGAATTTTACTTCCAGAGGATCATTAATCCTACTGAAAGCCAAATGGAGTTAGGCTAGATTGATTTCAGTGGGAGTTAGTCATTCTGAAAAATCTCATTAGGTTACCTGTCCACATCTTTACACTCCCTACTTAAATGTTTTTAATATTTGGCTGCTAAGTCTCTTTTTAAAATGAAGGCCTATACTCTAAACTTAGATTGTTAAAGATATTTATTATCTTCCAGTGATTTCACAGGAAATGAGGTTCCTAGGCATATTCCAAAAATCTAACCACTATTAAAGTTAAATTTGAAAAGTGTGGTTAGGTAACAAAAAGGATTTGTAAAAACTATAGCATGTTTTATATAGCATGTTTCCCCAACCTTTATCTTTTCCATTTTGCAATGAATTCTGTATTCTGTTCAAAATTAAGCTATTATTTTGTGTACCAAACAGCCATACTACATTAGTGTGGGAAGAACAGAAAGCGGTGTTCAGATGTGCATGGAGACTCAGAGCAGTGGGCTCTGCCATCTGCCCTGATGTGTATGATGGCTCAGAAGTTCATTGCAAATCCAACAAGCAGTGACTGTAAGAGCTCAGAATCAGCCTGCAGTGCCACTGCATGACACGCTGAGCAGCTCAGAGCAATAGGCTGTGCAATAGCATTCCTGGGGTTCACACATACATAGATTTACTCTCTCAAATTTATTTAGGATAGTCTCATAGTTTCTCTCAAATTTATTTATGGTAGAAGGAAAAAATGAAAAGAGAAGAATGGATAAAGGTTCAATATTCAAAAATAATTCCAGGTCAGGGTGCACATTTTGCATGTGACCTGGATACTCAAGAGCTGTGTTAATTTAGGAAGAGCTCAGGATTGCTTGTTTATGCTATATCTAGGAGGATTTATTTTTAATATAGGATTTCAGCAAAATGCTTTATGTTTTCCTCAGTTTCTTTTGGAAAATAATAACTAGATTGAATAGAGCAATTTAGAAGATATTTCATTTTTTGGCTTTTAAAATCAATATTTTTCACACTGTCATGAATATTTTTTGCAGAAGCCTTGGCAGCTATTTTTGTTCATTGTAATTGTGGCTATAAGTGAAGATGGAGTACCTTTCTCTCATTATTAAGAGCTTAGTAGCCCTGAGCTAAGGGCTGCAATTCTTCATGTCACCACTGTGGTGGCAAATAAGATTTTCTATTTAGTTTCTAGTAACCTCATTTGTCAAGGAGACTGTATTTCAAGTTTATATAGATTTAAGACAAACAAAACTGGACAGTTAAATACTTTTTTTGTCATAAATTGAATTAATCCATTAGCAAATAATTAAACTAATGGAACACTAACATTGCTGGTGTGCTGACCTATTTCTTTGTGTAAAGACAGTTTGGAAAGTTAATATAAAAGTTAAATAATTTTTCATTAATGACAGTTTCAGCATGCTGCTGGCACAATGTCATACATACAATGAACATGAGTGTCATCCAAAATTATGGCTATGGTTTTCTCCAGAGAACTTTTCCCCTTATACTGTTTTTAATGTGTGTGTTTGTGTGTGTGTCTGTGCATATGAGCATGCAAATGAAGATCAGGAGTGTGGATTGCTGTCCCTGAAAATAAGCCTTCTGATTTGTTTTAGTAAAATGAAGTCAGTTCTCATGAATTGTAAGATAAACAAGAATCATGTTTGCATTCCTTTGTAAAAGATATCACCTGATGGACTTCTCAAGTGACCAGTGAAGATGGAGAGGTGGGAACTTCTCTGTCCAATCTCTGATCACTGTCCAGAAACTTATAGATACGAGATCAACAATAAACTGGAGACTTCCTTTCTTCTTCTCTGCCTGAACACCTGTTGTGTGTGTTACTGTGTGTTTCTATCTGCATCACAGTAACATCAGATCATATGAAATCTGGCACAAATGTTTACAAAATCTGAACAGAAGAATTCTGTCAAAAAGAGATCTGTTCTTATAGATTTCTATTAGGTTTCTTTCCTTCTTCTTTCTTTTCATTCCTTCATTTTTCCTACATTTTCCTAGTGATGGTTGAGATAAAAAAGGTTATCCTTGCAGATAGGAGATTCTAAGCTCTTCTCAATCTTCACATGACATGCCTTGTGTGCTTGGCGACTAACCCCTACTTCAATTGATAGCTCACTCCAGGGATCTCTGGATGAAGGTTCTAATCAATGCAAGTGCAGAAATCACTTTTATACACACTATCTTAGCCAATATAATTTTTCATCTGTTTTAGATTGTCACAACTGAAACACATAACTGCTGATCTTAACTGCAGTTTTGTGATTTGACAAAGTTTAAAATTCAGTGTAAGCATGATATTGCAAATGACTCGCAAAATAAAATCAGCATAGCCTACATATCATTCTGTGCTTTCTTCCCTCATCTCTCATTTCCATTTCTGTTCCTTTAGGGTTCCTGGGAGGTGTTTGAAACTTTGGAGTAAGACAGAACTTTTCACATCACAATGCAAACGCTTAGGGACTCCCAGAGGGTACTGTGCAGATTAGAATTTTTTGAACACCCAAAACTCTGATTAGGCATACTGGAAAGGAATGTGACATTATACAAGTATCTTAATTCTACAACACACCTGTTGAGTGCAAACAGTGAAAAAAGTTCAAATTTTTTACAATGGTATTTAGGGTTCTGAATAACTCCAAATCATGTCCCACCATGGAAGAGGCATTGTCATGTCACACCAGATTGAGGAAGTCTATAATTAGTTGTTGTCTTTTAAACAGTTTCTGGCAACTCCTTGTAGACAAATTTTTACCATTTTCAAGTTTATTCTTCTTATTTTCCTGATCAAAGTGCTTTCATACTTTTAATTAATAAGGGAAAAAATGAAACTTATTGAAACTTTTCAGATTTTATATATACTGTTAATTCCTTATTATCTTCATGACAGAATTAATAAGAACAATCTAGGAGTTAATATTTTATTTTATGTTTTATTTTTATTCTGAACATTTTTAAAAGAAATTTCACATGATAGATAATGTATACTAAAATTTTTGTTTCTTCTTGGGGACTGAAGCATTAATGACTAGAGTTTTGAAAATCCACTTTGTCACTCTCCAAGCACTTACAAAGCTGTTAGATTTCTATAATAAAAAGGTATCTGATTTGGTCATTATTATAAAAACAACATTTTATTGAAAACACTAATCTGAAAAACAAATCTTAGATGAAGAAAGTATTTTGCTTTCAGGGTTTGATTTAATTCTGATTAAAAAATATATATTACGTTGTTTTTTATGACTGTATATGGTTTATAAGACTATATACAATTGTTGAATTGCTTGATATGACAGATCTAATATTACTTTTCCTGCTGCATAAAAAACAATGAGAGTAACCCAAAATTTCCACGTTTCTTTAGCAATTAATTTCTGAAATATTTTTAAAACCAGAAAAAAATGTCCTAGATATTTTCTTAAAACAAAAATTGCTGCTATATTACGGTAGCAGTAAAATATCTCCTTTCCAAACTCTTCCATTTATAACTTTCTATCCAATTATTTACAAACTCAAATACTTTAAAGGCAAGAATAATCTCTGAAGGGCATCAAAAATCTTACCTAAACTCATTTTGTTATTATATAAATATATAGAGAAATGTGTTCCAATCACAATAAAATAATGTGAACATTGATTTATCAGTAAATGTTTCTTATTTATAAACATTGTAGTTATTATTTTAGTTGCTCAGGTTACACTCCTGCAAAGATATTCACAGTGGCCATCTGTACTTAATGTGAAATTCCACAGATTTAACTGGGTTTTGTGTGCTGAAGAACCATTATTGCTAGTTTTATCAATAGTAGATATAGACTGATTTAGAAAGCACTTTTTTATAGACAAAAAAAATGAGCTCCACTTCCAATAACTTTTAAACAAAGGAGGAATGAATCTGGTCATATTCATGATCGCATCCTTTTCATGACTTAAATATCTCCCTAAGAATCAAAGGCTTGTTTTTGGTTACTTAACTGAACATTAGATTTTTCCCCGTGCTCACTGGGCACATCTTCCTTTCCTGAACCTGGTGATGTCCAGGTACAGAGGACACAGGCAGCTGACAGAGTCAGACCTTGCCACCCTTAGGGCCTTGCTTGGCAGGGTGCTGAGATAAAGTAAATGCTTCATTCACTGCAGATAAGGAATCCAGTGTTTTCACTACTGGATGTGGATAGAGAGTATACCTGAAAGTACAAATGTCAAAGAGGAAGAAAATGTACAGTAGATAAAGCATATAAATCAATTTTTAAGATTGCATTTAGGAACAAGAATATTGTGCACCAGATTCAGTATTTTTCTTAGTTTCTATGTCTCTTTTCTTATTCTCTTGACTGACTCCTTATCAAGATGCAGTTTCATCACCAGAGAGAGAAGCTGCCTCCACATGACTATGCTACTAGCCCTTTCTTGTGTCCATTGCACTGCTGCTCCATCAGTTTTACTGGTACCAGTATTTGTACAGTCATACTGTTAATAAGATCACAAGTGCTGACTAGCAGTCCTCATTAGCAGTCAAATAAGATTTTCTGAGAGAAGTGAATATCTTGCCTGCTGACAGCTAAGGAGAGAGATCCTTGCATGATATATGAATTTTGAAGCACATTCTTTGATTCAAAAACATCCTTCTGCAGTCATATGCATATAAATATGTGTATTCTTAGTAAAAAATGCAAGTATTGGCTAAGTATTGTCTCATTTATTTCAGTTGACGTAACACGTACACCTGAAATTAGATGTGTTGAAGTTCACTTAAATTATGTCTCATTTGCTGAAGTTTCCTCATGATCCAACATCAACACAAAATATATGTTTTGATTAGAGAATTCAGCTGTGTCTCTGAATATTCCACTTTCAATCTGATCCAGAATACTAAATCATCATTAGTTACGAATATTTTGAACATTTATCTGTTCACAAGAGAAGAAAATTATATTGTTATAGCCAATTTTTTAATAATTTTGTCACCACAATATTCTGCATATTCTAATAGTCTAGTTTTTGTAAGCTATATTAAATTTAAAACAGCTCTGGGAGCGTTCTTGATAAATTCTCGATGGTTGGTTCCATTAAGCAAAGATTGGTTTGCTTGTCTGGAAATGAGCCAACAATGGGTTCAAAGTGTTTTATACAAATTCTTTGTTGGAAATATAGTATTATTATAGTGTGCCATTTGTATTTTCCTTATTTTGAAATGGTAGATCAGTTATCTTGTCTCCATACTGAATAATTTAAATAAGTGTTCTCTATTAAATATTTAATCTATTCAAAATTATACAGTTACAATATATATCAGTTAAATGTATACATTTATGGAAGCCCAGTTTTATTAAACCAAATTAAATATTGAATCAAATTTAATAATTAAACTAAATTACTTAATGGATCAATTTAACATATAACTTCAATTTATGCCACCATGCTCAAATAACAAAGGAATAAATATTGAATGGGTTAAAAGTAACCATGCTTATCTGCTGCTAGAAATATTTCTTCTAAAGTCAAGAACTAATAAGGAGATACATGTGAATATGAACAGAGAGACATATATTTCTCTGCCATTGATCTTCCTAAACTAGAAACGAGAAAATGTCTGTTACTACAGTGACCAATAGAGGCAAAAAATAGAAAGAAAATATAGTCTATATACACTTGGGTTTAGAAACCTATTCATAAATTATCTAAACTTAATTTAATAACAAAGAACTTGTTGGGGATATACTTTTCCAAGTACCTCTTCCCTTTTTTATTTCCAGCTTGAGCTATGCACTATTTTAAAATGGACTCATAGACTGTGATATGTTGTTGGCTATTTCAGCCAGATCCAGGAAAAAAGTTTTCATTTGAACTGAGCACTCAAAAGCCTAATAAGTCTGGTGTATGGCACTAGTTTCAAATTAACTCTTCATCTTTATGCAATACCTCTTTTTAGTCCATTCAAATCATAGTTCAGCAAGGAACTGACTTTTTATTATTTACCTGCATTGACAACTCCAGAGGTTCGACAAGTACACAAATCTAATAGTTCCACTCACTTCACAGATACACAGGATCAGTTAAAATCAGAGCCAAAAAGTTACACAGGATTGATTCAGATTTCCAGTACTTGGACATTGATAGATAAAGACAAACTGGCTTGCTACAGCTGATCATTTAGCCAATCTTGTAAAATAACTTATTTAAACTAAATCTATCTTACACTTAAAAACAAAAAGGAATAAGCAACATTGATGGTAAGAATGATGGATGAATTGAGCTAAAAGTGAATTTACTGAGCAATGGGAGCATTAAAAAATTAACACCCATATCATGTCTCTGGAACAAATAGGTAGAAAAAAAACAAAGTGAAGAGAATAGAACTTCCTTGCTTTAATCAGCAACGGTAAAAACAAACTAATATATGGAAATCAATGCAGAAAGAAAAGATTTGTTTTGGTAGCACTCAGCTTAATGATCAAACAGACTAAAATTCTCTAAAGACAGGAAGTTCTTAAAAACATTTTCATTGTACAGATTCCTGATCTATGCACAGGAACCTCTCTGTGTACCATATTTTCTGAATCTGACATTTTGCAGATTCAGAAAATCAAAGAAGAAAGTGCTTGAAAGAAGGCCTGTAGTCTAACAATTGACAATATTTCTTTAAAATACGTGCTAATTCCACGTAAAACTATTTGTTCTAGCTTTGTATTGAGAAAGAAAATTAACACGATTTGTCAACAGTTGCATTGTCTTATGTCTTCAGTCTGGATGCATTTTTAGAATTCCAAAAGACAATTTTATTCACTGGGATTGAAAATTCTTTTAAAAAAAATCCAGAACACATTTTTTTTTCAATTATTATTTTAATTAAACATATTTGTACACTCTGATCACTTTTTGTTTCATTAGTAAGATTCAAAGTTTCTTAAATAAATTTAAGAAATTTAACTGAAATGAAAAAATTAGGAAGTGCTTCCTTAGTCTCAGTGAATGCCCTAGGTGGACCTCAGATGCACACCAGGGAAATATTGGATCCTTCAATTCAAGAGTTTGCCAAAAGAAAAACAGAAAGAGCTGCTCATTAGCCAGCCACCCTCTAAAGGATGTTTAGTTGGTGGATGAGGGGGCAGGGGATAACATAACACAGTCTTGGAAGTTAAAAACCAACAGTATAAAGCAACTTTTTGAAAAGAATGTGAACTCTTTCAATTTCCCCATTTTCTGAATGTAATGTATCAGAAACACACATCTGCAGGCTTCAGCAAATATTTGCATTCAATGTCTGAAGTCCAAAAGTGCAAACAAATCAGCAGAATTCAATGGTGTTTTACTCTCAGTGCATCTTCACCTCTCTCTCCTCTGAAGCTGTACAAACCAGAAGGAAAAGACAGCTACCATCATTATTCTTTTGTAAAGAGAATATTGTGCAGTAGTGCCTGTACTGATATTTTTGACTTTGGATTTTGAAAACAAACAAAAAAATATATTTTATTAATGATAGAGGACAAGTAATGTGACGGCGCGGGAAGACAAGCTGACAATCAATATGATTGATAAGCAAGCTTCGATTCATTTGGACAGCTTGGTTTCTTTGATACACTGTTCAGCAAGCAGGTATGCTTGTCACAAAGCGATTGGCTAAAAGCAAAAAGTAAATCATTCTTTTGTGCAGTTTGAGAACCAGGATTCTTCCTTATTCTCATAGCTATAATTTCTTGTTGATCATGTAACATAATTATTCGTGTAGCAACTACAGGAGCACAGTGCTCTTGGTCTATGTTCTACATGTAGCAACTTTCAAGGGTACAGTGTTCTTGCTCTATCTTCATTATCAATATGACTTCTGCAGATTGCTTAGGCTAACTTTTTCCTAAAAATGGTTGCTTATACTAACTTTCCCTAACAATGAGATTGCTTGTACAATTCTTCTAATGATCCGTAGCCCTGTTCCAGCAGCCATTCTTCAACAAAGGAACTCCACCATTTTTTTGACATTTCGGGGTGGGTTCATACTTTTGCAAACTGACAATAGAAATATGTGATTTGTTCATCTAAGTCACAGTCTCATGATGTTTTGAACAGGGTTTTTTATAGTATGAATGACTTCACCTCACAGAACTCTGAGTTCTTGAAGAGTACAAGCTGAAAAAAGATAGGATTCCTTTCCATACATGTAAGTTACAGATATTCTAAGAGCTTCACATTCGCCTTTTTAATATGTCTTTTAATACTGTACAGCAATGGCATCATTATGATAGATTCTCCCGATGTGAAAATTAGAATAAGTCCAAATTATAGGAAGCTGCATGAAAAATAACAGTAGCCCTTAAAATGCCACATGCTTTCTCTTTGCATTGTGCCACAGCAGTACTTTGCTTTCAAACAGTACAAAATTTGATGGCTGTTGCATTATGGAATTGTTGTTCGTTGCTGCTACATCTCCATTAATGACTTGGGCACAGGACTTGAAGAAACACAAAGTTTGCGAATGACATTTGGGAAATGCTCTCAGACACGTGGTGTGACTCACGGGGTGTATGTACAACTCCTGTGTATGGCCAGGATTTGGACTCTATGGCCCTGATGGGTCCCATCCAACTCAAACAATTCCATGTTTTTATGATTCTATGATACATCATGTCAATTTTGCTCAGAGGTAAGATGATGCTAGGACTGTGATTTCCCTGCCTTGGGAAACTCTCCTGCTCAGAAGTCTAGTCTGAACAACATAGAAAGAATGTTATGGAAGGATCCAGGTCTCTCATCTTGTATAGCTTGATCTCAGTAATTCACTCAGGAATGTAAGTAAATTGAGGCTCCTTTTTCTTCCTTCATGTTGGGTCATATAGTGTGTTACAGTCCATTTCTTGTAGAATGGAGCAATAATATATTGTTCAAATTAGAGGAATTGAAATTAGTAAAATACTTGAATTAGATCATTAAAAAGCATATCCATAATTTATGTTTACATATTTTTTAAAACTGACTGAATGTTTACATAGTGTTTTAGTGGAATGGATGAGAGAAAGAAACAAAAATATTTTAATACAAATTTTATTTTAATATATTATATTTTCATAGTACTAAGAGCATAAAAAGTAGAAATACTAAAACAAATAAAAGACAGCTCTCCTTCCTAATCCCTGAATTTACCAGTATCACCTAACTTTTTGAGAATTCAACCAAGTCAACCAAGAAGCTGGAGTGTCAAAATGTGTTAGTGGAATCCTGCAGACTTGTGCTAGCTGCTGAACTCACAGTATAACATCATTGTGAGTGCAGGTGCTAAGCTTCATTAGAACAGATTGTTTTTATTTCCTCTGTGACATTCTCTTCTCTTTCCACTGAAGCCAGCACTTTCTCAATTCTCTTGTCTAGATGGCTGTACAAGTTTGGGTGTTCAAGCCAAGTAGGAATTGCAGCACTTAATTTTGCAAAAGCAGTTGGGATACTGATTAGCAAAGGTTATCTGTGAAGGGAAACATCATGAAATGGATTTCTGTTTTGCAGGCGCACAGGGATGCAATAGTTCCCTACTGCAGAGCATGGTGCTGCTCTGAGCTGTTGCCAATGTCTTCTACCTCCGAGACTTCTTGAGTGTGTGAGATGCCTAAGAAGGGGCTGACTGGAAGGAAGGCAACGAGAACTTATTTTATCTTTGTATTTGCCACATTGCTAAAGAGAGAAGTACACTCAGTTGAAGAGAGATGATCTAATCTCCCAATATATTCATGACTCACTTTTGACTATTTTAGTCCAGACAGCAATCAGATATTGGCAAACTTTATTCAGGCTTCTATTCATTTCTTAACTTCTTCAGGTTTAAGCCAGGTTGAGAAGTCAGATTTAGAGCCTGAATAAGGCATCTACCTACAGAATCATATGACTGCTAAATATAATGCAAAATATCTCAAAATATAGTTAATAGAGATAAAGTCAGTGAAGAAAATAGAGATGAGAAAGTAATTCAGCTCACTATAAAGTGAAATTAAATACCTCCTTTATGATGGGATTTAGCTGCCTAAAAATAAGATTCTGGAATCTCTTTGGATGTTTTGAGTTCCCCAGCCTACAAAGATTCTAACTTCCAACTGAGGTTTTTCGAGTGTGAGCCCTTGTGCTACAATAGATGTTCACTGGTCCTTGGGTGATATCCATCAGTCTGTGCAGACATGGTGGGTATCTGGCATCTGAAAAACTACTCAACATTTGTGTTTGGACACTTCCTGTCTGGTTAGCTGAATCACTCCCTAAGTTTAGCAGGTACTAAATCTCCCTAGGTTATAATGGGAATTTTAGAAGCATGAACTTATTTTGACTGAATACAACAATGGTATTCAGTATCATTTGAGAAGCCCTAGAACATTTTAAATGCAAGATTTGGAGGTGCGACAAAGATGTGATTCATGGAGGATGTGTTCTTTTCAATCCAGGTAGAAAGTCTCAAATGTCTAAAGGGACAGTAAATGCCTACATGCAGGCAACCAAACCAAGCTCTCCCTCACATCTGCATAGTCTCCTCTGTTCAGGTGCCTTACAGCCAGTCCACTGGCTGGTTTCATTGAGAGAAAATATTTCAGATGGAAGGTCACATTATCCAACCTTCAAACTTTAGACCATTTCCTGAGTCATAGACTATGTCCTAAAATCTGCAGGAATTTAAGTAGGATTTTGTCATTTATATCATCCAAATATCCCTCCATTACAAAGAAACTCTGTCAATCCAATCTGTTACCATTCATTCTTATTTGACAGAGTCAGTTCCTTTGGAGAGGTCCCAGAAAGGAGATGGTTCTGGCTGTGTGTTTCCCACCACAGATAAAGAGTAGGGCTTAGTTTGTTGCTTTTCCTTGCTGTCCTACTGTAAGATCATAATTTAATCTTCAATCAAATAAGAAAGATGTTTTGAAAAATCATCATTGTCCTCATAAACAGCTACTGATTGTTCATCTTCTGGAAAATGTTAACTCTTTCACAATTTCACTGGCAAGTCTTCCCCCTCACTGTTAACTTAGTTAAGAAAGCGAAACCTATTCAATAATAATTTTCCTCTAATTATTTTCCTTTTTGTTTTGAGCTTTTGATGGGAATGGCTGAAAGGCACATTTCAAAGCTCAAGCTTCAAATTATAGTTTTGCTGCTACATACCTAAAGAGGATGCTTATTGTACTCATCGTTTTAAAAGTTTAAAACCTACAATATTTGAGTTGTTAATTTAAATTTGATGTTCCAGCCTACCGAGAGGAATTTTTGCAGTATGAAAAAGACACAAATTGTGAAAACATGCCTGTGGCCCACAGAGGCAGAGTAATCAGTTTTGGCTTCACTAAAACTTTTTTAAATGTGGGGGGAAATAAATTATGACATATAATGCATATATTTACAACTTTGTGAGGTTTATTATTTCATTAGCAGGAGATTTGAAGGGTTATTTCATAGTACTAGTCAAATTACAGAGGAGAAAATAATTGAAGAATGCTTCAAAAACGCTTCTTCTCAGACAAGAAGGAAAGGAAGGTTGTGAAATACATGTAAGGGGCAGACATCCCTGCCAGCTTTGGGAAATACTTCAAATGAAAATTCATATACTAATTTTTACTTTTTTTTCAAAATACAGCTGTTGGTGACGGGAATCTGTGAAGAGGGGAAATGATAGGAGTGATGTTTTGAGATGTCTATCTGCAACTAGCACAGAATAAGTGCAAATGCATGTGGAGAGTCCTGTCTCTCTGGGGATGTGCGCCTATTGCTGAGAGCCAGACAGGACATGCTGTCACCATGTCCTTGCTGCCAGCCAGACCAGAGTCTGGAGAAGTTCTGCAGCAATGCCACCCACAATATCTCCACTTTTATGCTTCTTCAGAATTAAAATAGAGGAGAAAACACTTAAGTCAGTCTGGTCAAACTTAAAGATCCTTCCAGGGATCAGACATGCTTACAGGTTCTCCTCATCCTCTCCAGATAATTATTTTTTCTGTTGCTCTGACTTTCATTTTCCTGCTCTCTCAGAAAATTAATCATATTCTCTCAGTGAGACAGGTGTTAGCTAAATACTGATTTAATTTTCACAAGATTGGCTACTGTTCTTCCTCCCTCTGTTGCTCTATTATACCCTGGGGGAATGAGGAAAAGGCGATTTAAATCTATAGTTCTCAGTCTGAAGGAGAGGGCTGTACCCTTATGCCTGTCAAGAAAATAGTATGTGAACAAGTAATCCTAGAAAATAAAGTCACTGCTATGCAACCCCCACACAATTCACAGAGAGTTCCTCAGGCTTCTGCTGGAGTGATGAAGCCAGGTATAAGGCTAGCTCCATTCAAGCTTATTCTCTGCCTTAAACTGGTATTCTGATATGACACATTATGAGATTGGGCCTCTGACAAATAAGGAGTAGGGTTTTTAACTAAAAAAAAAAATAATCAGACAAACCGACCTGTGAGTAGTCACATTTAAAATGTTATTGAATACCATATAATATTTAATAATTAAAACATTTACACAGGGAGCTGAAGACACCCTACATTTTTTTATATTCCCTCCCCAGGTTTAGAAGTTCAGATGCACAACTCTTCAGCATAAAAAAACTGAAATGTTCTTCTCAGAGAATGACCTGGAAAATTCTATTTTAGTTTAGTGTGAAATACTCAACTTTTGTCACACAAAACCTTAAATTGCAAAAAAACAATGTAATTGCTCTTCATGTAGAGGATAATGCAGGACCGGTACATTCTGTGGGCAACAAACACCTTAACATGCATCTCCATTTGTAAATGTTACTTCATCAATGCCTTTGTCTCCAAGTCAGACATTCATCTTGTTTTACTTTATCCTTCTAAAAATTGCCTATTCTGTGTAGTCAATCAGAGCAATGGCATTTCCAAAGAATAATCAATCTACTTACTGATTCTGCCCATGTCTAGTCTTCCTTCTAACGACATAGTTCAACACCTTGTTTAGGCTGTACATGAAGGGATGGGATTTAGTGGCTTAAGCAAAAAATATGAAATGCCACTGTGACTCCTAAAACACTGCAGAAATTTGCCCACTGCTTAAATATACTACATAGGATGTTACAGAGATTGCAGAGAGAGGGAAGTCAGGTGGGATACTTCACCCATCACTAGAGAGCCATGTGGGTGACCCAGTCCTAATTTCTAGACAGCTCAGAACAGTTGCATCAAACTCCACTCTAAAGATCTAAATCGTTTTCCCAAAACTGCACCAAAAGGAAGTAAGCCTTACATGACTACAGCAGCAGCAGAAAGGCAAGAGATCTAAACAAAATCTGTGATCTCTTTCAAGAAGAGACCTTAATGGAAATTTAATTTAAAGATGTACTATTCCAGCTACCCATATTATTTTTGTAGCCTGACTTGCCCTTCAATACGTCCAATTCATTGAGAAAGTAAGCAGGACTGTATTCTTCAATTTCCATGTGGTATGTTCTGTCCAAATCTGATACCACGAGCACTGCAAATATCTGTACAGAATTTCAGATTAGTTAGGTCCATTGACTTTCTAGTTTTGACTTACCTAATGGTGCTTCTAACATTTTCAGATATATGCTTCATATGAGAAGTATTGTTTAATCTGTGGTGACATTATTTATTTATTTATAGCAAAAATACATTCATTTTATTTTCTAAGAATTATTATTGCACTAGAAGAGCTTCTGCTACATAAGACCTGCTTCTGAACCCTGACAAGCAATTTAGAGATAACTAAAACCACCCAGAAATAATTCAAGTCTTAAATATGATTCTGAATATGGAACGGCTTTCTGTCAATGTGATCATGTCAGCCTCTTATCCCTGTTACTATTCATACTTTGACCTTTAGCCATGTGCTTTGCTTTTCCATTTAAAAGGAAATTGATGAATCCATCTACCTGTTGTTGAATTTGTTGCCCATCAATTCTGAGCAGTAAATTTCATTGCCTACCCACTAAAATCTCAACTAATAAGAAACTTCTTTTAAAACTAAGCCATATTTACTGCAGGTATTTTTCAAAAGCCAAATCAATAAAGTTGCAGCACATAGCATATCTATAGTTTGCAATGTAAAATGAAAACAGGCTTCAAGGATATGTAGCATAATAAAAGTATAAAGCAATAAATATGTAAAAACTATAAAATAATAGTGAAATGTCAGTGTGATGCTAAGTAACAGATAATAGTAAGTAAAATCAAAATTGACCACTGTAATAGAAATCACATTTTTAAAGGTCAAAGTTTTTTTATGAGATTAATGCATAGCCATATCCTTCAGTCTTTTCTCATCTTAAGACTCATGTATTCCAGTTGGGAGTACACCTTAATCAAGACTAAACAATACTGCCCTAATGTTTGAGTATTATCACAGACAAATCCTATAGACATAATTGGTCTTTGTAAGGCAAGAGGATATGTATTCAAAGTCCTTATCAGAATTGTTTTTCTACAATTCTCTGAATTCAGATATTAAAAAGACTAGGTTTTGCCAATTAACTGAAAATGCAGTGATTTCCAATATTCTGATATGAATCTAGGCAGGACTCTTTCTGAGAGTCAAGTTTCTGCACATGTACATTTCCCAGTAGATAATGGGTTTGCACAAGAGATATGATGAGCTATGGCAACATAAAGATATATAAAAGTAGAAACCGGGAATATGTAACAATCTTTTGTACTGTATGCATTTCAGACCACCTTATCACATTTGTATGAGCTAGAAATGAGATACTGAAGACAAAGTTTTCTTTAGTATATTTTCTTTTGTCCTAAGCTTCTCCAGTTAAGTTGCCTTTTACAGATGAATTTTGAATATATCTTTATGAAGGAAACTAAGAAAATGTGTAATTATATACTGCAAATTGACTTGTCTGAATCAACACAGACAAGTAACTAAGAGCAATCATCAAAACCACAGCTGGAATGCAAAGAGTAGGTTTATCTCATTGCCTCCCTAAGAACGTTGGGCATAAAAGACACAGGAACACAGGCTCCATTCAGCTCAGCTCATCCTAGCAGGCAGCAGCAGGAGGTTGGGAGTGGCTTGCTGCCTGCCTTACTATGCAGAAAGCTTTGGGCATGTCTGTGAGTGAGCACTACCTCTCCACAGGAATTCTGCTCCTCAAAACAGGCTCTCTTAGGTTACAATGAAAAATGTTACCAGATGTATGTATTTGATCACCATCTTAATAAGGTACTAAAAACAGGTGGGGCAATGTTCTTTATGCCTTCCATGACTCATCCCTGATAACTCCTTCCAGGGAGATATCTTCTGCTAATGGGCCATCCAGTCTCATTGCATGACTCATAAAATTACATCATCCCATGGTGAAATACTCTGCCCAGGGGGAGGAACTAAGCATTCCTACCTGGATGTAACCTGAGCTTTGGAACACCACATGCAGCCTTATCCAATGGATTCCCAAAGGACAAAAGCTACATAACCACCACTGGACCTTCACAGGAAGACCAGACCCTTCTACAGGATCACTGCTTCAAGGGAACCATGTCTGTCACTTCAAGAGGACTGCAGTCACCATTTAAGCAAACTGCTACCAACACCCTGACCAACAGGGTGTCAGGTTGTATCCTGACTATGTCAGTTTAAGACAGTATTTTATGCCTGTATTTTAATTTTTCTATTCGGTTGTAGTTCTGACTTGGAACCTCACACTGGTTTGTTTTTATACTAGTACACAGGCAGAAGGTAAACAACAATAGGCATAAAAAATGAAGTTTTCCAACACCAACATTTTTAGAATTCACAGCTGCAAGGTCACTTTGAGCAAAACTATTCCCCCCTCCTCCTCCTCAAATCTCTCAGTTTTAACCCTTTCCTACCAACACTTGTAAAGGCAGATTTAAAGTATATGAATCTTCTGGTAATCTTTGTCTGAATTTATCTGTTTAGTATTCACTTTCAATGGTAAAAATCAGCAGTGTGAGATAGTAAAGATTATTATTTTTATTAATTTGCCTTGAAATGCCCCTGCAATAAAGCAAGTTTAAGAGGAATAAAGTTTAGAATCCAATTGAGGCACTTTAGAAATGTGCCCTCTGACAAGCATCATCAGACTTCAAGTATAACAGGCCCCAAAATGAATCAGGGTATTCATGCATTGTTAGCATGTTCTGAATTTACAGCCAGTGAAGTCAAGATATAGAGCATGTGCCTGTTCTAAGCAGTAGACTTAATAATAGATGCAATGCATTGGAAAGGGAAAATAATTAATTCCCTTTACTCTGGCTGTTGAGGCTGCACTGGGAAGTTGCATGGGCATGGCTGAAAGATCAGGAAGAAGAACCTTGCAAAAAAAAATTAATGTTTTGATTTAGCTAAGTGTTCCCTTTGCCTTCAGTATCAAGTTCAATGCCTTGCAGAATAAGCAGAGTGTGGCATTTAACTGTCAAAACTTCACCTTTTAAGTTTAATGTGTCTTTGTTAGGTGACTGAATTAGCTGACCTTCAAATCTTTCCCTCTACACAGATATTGAGTCACCTTGGATCCTGTAGATATTTATAATAGCAACCGTAAAATTTCACAAAGAAAGAAATAACATCTTTAGATTTCCATTCATTATTCTTCATTCCCATCTGTCATCCTCAGTCCCTTAGCCTTTAGGATATCACTATCCATCTATGCACTTCTCAGGTTACCTTTTTGGGTGATGAATTAAGCTCCCTGACCAGAAGGGTACAGTGTCATGTTGCTGCTCAAAATAAAGATTGCTTTGATGAGGAGTAGTTTGTCTCAGAGACAGAGAGAAATCACGGTTCAATTTCATGGAAGGGGACCATGGCAATGGGGATACCTTTAGGGAAGGTGAAAGTGTATGTCTTCCTGCTCTTTCAGTTCATGCCACTAGTTATTACTTCTGGATGGGTAAACAGGTCATGAAACAGTGTCCTTGCCTGTGACAAGCAGGCATGGTAAATGTTTTACAGGTCCACGCACTTATATTTGCTATGAACTTTTGTTTCGTGACCTTTGGCAACTGCAAAATGTTTCATTTACTAAATCAGAATAAAACTGCAGAAAACATCTTAAATTTCTTTTTTTCTTTAACTGTCCCAAAAATCCCAGTAGTTTTCACATTTGAATCAAGTTTCTTGACAGACATATGGTCATTACAGAAAAATCATTCTAGTCAGTAAAGCCCTAAGCTAAGCCTAAAATAATTTCATCATTTGTAAATCATTGTCACTCGAATGTTTTCTCAATATGGCTTAATTATAATTCAACACGATGTTAAGCTTCTGGGAAAAGACCTCCATTAAAAGGTACTTCCTGGGAAAAGCGGGAAAAGCTGAGAGCTCTCAGCTAGCATTGCACTTTATTATTCATGTATAATTCTTCTGCAACACTGAACATCTGCTAATAAATTTGATTCAAGTTTCCATGATAGCTTTTACCCTCATCATTCAATCTCTGCATGAGCTTGTATCTGATGAGAATTGACATTATTTACTTATTGCTGAGAATTCTTATCCTATTAACAATTTAGCCCATAAAGTCATCAAGTAAATTAAAGTGTTTGTAAAGAGCTTCCTTCTTCTATTTTAAAAATTAAATAAAAATCTTGATTTGGAAGACAATTTCTGTGGATTTCCCTGGAAGCTTACTGACAGATGGTCACCTTGGCAGTATGCTGCAGCAATGCAACCATACATTTGTTGAGAGTTTCTGATGCAGAAGGTGATCAAGAGCATCAGAAGCTATTACTTTTAACTTCGAAGTTTGTCAATCTTCTTTTCCTTTATGCCTCCACACATAGAGATAAGCTAAACCCAGATCAAATACAAAAGCTCCTTTGAACAGGTACAGATCTGTCATATTGATTTGGTGTTTGACTTTGTTCCATGTGCTATAGCTCTTTTCCATATGATTAGACCACAGAATCGAGGATTCAGGTTTCCTAAGTCCATTCTGAGATCTTCCATTGAATCACTGTCTGGTCTTTTAAGGAGTCACTAAGTTCAAACTTATCAGAAATGCTTACTAATGTTTCTATTCAAGCCAAGCTTGAAACATCCACAATGGGTGAATCCTCTTTATATTCCTGGCCTTTATCTCTGCATGTGTCTTTTCTTCTTAAAAATGCAATAAAACTAACTAATTTTTCATGGTTATGTGACATAACACTTTTGAATCTCTCAGAAAGGCTTTGTAGGAGGGTCATAATATAAAATCAGAATTCCGTGGTAGTACGTGATAAAAGGGACTATTTCTAAACCAGAAGTAGTCAACTAACAACAAATACTATATTTGTCTCTAGACATTTATGGTACAGAAGATCAGCATACATAGGAAAGGGCAGACAGTGTCAACTGAGTACTGCTTGTCCGAAAGTGCATCAAGAACAGTTAGGCAGGGATACTACAAAGCCAGGTGAAATGGACATACACTCACCAGTAACTCACCCAGAAGGAAAATTCCCATCCAAGAGTAGAGACATCTTCATCCCCTTTGCAGCTTCTCTTCCCTTTGAAAGGGAAACAAACTTGTGCAAGAATTGCGAAGAGAGCTCTCCTTTCATGCTGCAAATTTATTTCATGGATTCTCTAAGTTTCATTATAAGACCATTCAAAAACCTTAAATAAGTTGCATAAAATAATCATGTAACACTGCTGGAGCTACAGTACTTACTGTGTCATGAAGCACGAAAAGTTAATTGGCCTGCACCACTGTCAAAAAATTTGTTATTTGAAGTACTGCTGGAAAGGTAATGCATGAATTTCAGTATGATATAGCACATATCAGCATTTATTATGCTGTCTTTTTCTATTTTCATTTTCAATTGCTTAGGCTTCTTTTTTCAAAACACTTTCATTCTCTTTTTAGTTTATTTTGCAAAACTGATACTTTTGAACTGCAATAAAAATGTCAAATGCACTGTTGGAGCACGCATCCCCTACAGTCCCTGAGACAGGCCGTTCAGCCATTCTGTCCAGCAGACATATCTACATATGCAATTTTCTTTGTTTTAGTAACTTGTTGCAATCCTTATTATATTATAGCCCTCCTTGGGATTATATTGCTATAACAATATTATTAAATTAATTTGATAGGATGACTTGACTATAAAACTGTTTTACTCTTTGAAATTACTACTAGGAATAAAGATCAGCTATAATTTGAGATTTTATTCATTGCAGTTGCTTAATTCTATATTTGAGATCAAAGCACACTCTATTTAATAATAACTAGCCATATCAGAAATTAAGAATCTGTCTAATCTGAATCTATTTGTACTTCACATTGTCCACAGGGACCCCACTGCTCCTAGAATCAGCTTTGTAGAGATTGTAGGCTTTTTGTGACCTTTTGAATAATGTGAATATTGCTGCAGGTATGGCATAAAAGGTGTGGATATAGTAATTTAATGAACTTTCTTCATTTATAGTTTAAACTATTTTGATTTTTGCATTATACTATAATTTTCTGGTGCATAAATATTTCAGACTGGTTTGATAACCTGTAAATAAATCATAAAAATAATTAACCATCCCACATTCAATGCTGTCTCCATTATATTTTAGAATTAAAAGGATGCCCACAGAGCTTACTCTTCCAAAATTTTTTTACAGATTTGAAGCAATTCATAAGGTTTCATAAGTCGGATTTCATCAAATGAAACTGCACCTAGAAGGGCAGATCTCTAGTGGGTTTGAATTCTTACTACTTTAGTCCTGTAGATAATACACTGATGCAAAGCACAAATATTACTTAATCAGAATAATAACATTCTATACCCAGTTTGTACTCAGGTACATTTATATCTATGCAAAGTAATGAGTATTCTTATTCTTCTTTCCTTGATGAAATTCAAATACTCTGAACACACCAATTTTCTTAATAGTAGCTCTAAACTTGGTGATGCACTCTGTTTATGGGAAAATTAAATTCTGATTTATCATGTCAAAATGAAGGAAAAGCTAGTGGTCTGTAAATATTTACACCCCTAGGAAAAAATTTCATATATTTAGTATCAGAAGGCTTTCCACCAAGATTTCTATGATGATATTCACAGCCAGTTTCTGGCTATTCTGTACTATTTCAGTTGCATAAAGTATTGAATTAATGAATACAATTGTCCTGTCTAGTGCAAAGAATTAAACATTATCTAAAATGACCCTTTTCTCAAATATAAACTGTTTATTTAAATTTTTTAAAAGTGAAAATGGAGGACTTAAGAAGGAAAAATCCCTTTTATTTACACATCTGGGATCCCAGAAATCAGTTACTAGTAGCTACAAGCAATTATAATAAAAATTCCATTTAGGAAAGTTAGTAGTATTAATGATAATGAAGCAATGAAATAGGTTGTCTGGGGATATTGTGGATTCTCCACTACTGGAGGTCTTTAAGAATAGGTTAGGCAAACAGCCGTCTGGAATATCAGCTCAGGCAGTTTAGCAAGGAGGTAAAACCATAACAAAGTGCCTTTGCTTAAGGTCACAGACTGCCCCAACACAAGCAAAATAGAGGTTACAGTTCCACAGTGCAAAATGGGACCAGCTGCATGGACTCTCTACAGGTCACTGACAATATCTCCACATGCAACAATTTTTCTCTGACATGTAGAATGATTAAGCAATGACAGTAGCTCCATGGGTATGCACTTTATGTACTGTCAAGGGTTTTTTGCTACATACTGAAGTCCTTGATCTGTACAGGATCTGGGGAGGCACAGGACTGCCATGCTGAGGTAGCAAAGGAGGACGGTTCTGCTCTCACTTGTGTCCTCTCTTTTAAGAAGCAGCCCAGCTTGCTACCCTGCCTGTCAGACAGAGTACTTCTTCCAGGTCATCACTTTTATAAAATATGCAAGAGCACGTTAACAACAGCAGTAATCCAGCAAAGTATTCATATGAATAATTAAACTGAAACTGCAGTTGTCAGAAACACAAGCAAGGTACATGTTGTTCATTATTACCTGTGCATTTTCTGTTCACCTCCTGGGGTACTTGCTAATTTAACATAACACAGTGGGTTCCCTACTCTCTCCGTTTACAGGCTCACCCCAAAAAAACCAGCTAATACACATGGTGGACAGACATCATAGCGCTGATGACATTATTCAGTAGAAAAGAGAGGCTGGGAATGCTTTCTGAAAGGCTGAGTGTTGTGCTACTGTGTAGGAGGGGACATGTCCCTTTGCAATGCAGACTACAGCCTTACATTTTCTTTTGTGTGCAAGTTAAATGTTTTGGGGTTTTCCCCTGCTCAATACAAACCTAGAGAAGGCAAATCGGGGTGGGTAAATCATGCTCTGTGTTGGGGGAAGTCCCTCTCTACTGCAAGCAGAAGGTGCCTAGGTAAAGTTCAGTCTCATTATGCCAGAAGGGTTGTGTAGTTTTATAAAGAGTTTAGATAGTACAGTTTAGATAGG
Source organism: Sitta carolinensis (assembly GCA_032173965.1). NCBI lineage: Eukaryota > Metazoa > Chordata > Aves > Passeriformes > Sittidae > Sitta > Sitta carolinensis. Next base: position 37,171,931 of record JAVUNC010000004.1, on the reverse strand, counting down.
ATAGTATGGGTCACTGTCTCACATTTCTGCTCCTGCACCACCATTCCTTTCCTCAGCCATCTTGTATTCACTTAGGCTCATGGGGTACCAGGTTAATAAGGTGATGCTAATTAAACTTCTTCATTTAAAACAGGTCAGTTTGAACAGATCATTATCTGCCCACGAAAGATCATACCAAATATTCACTCCATCAAGTGGGAATGCAGGTAAAGATTCACTGGCAGAAAGGTGGAGAAAGAACAAAAATACCCTTAAAATTTGAAAGTTAGAGCATTTTCCTCTTTGGATTTGTTCCAAAACTTCCAGTTATTATCCCTTATGCCCCATATATCTGCTTTCTGTATATTTTTTAATTGCTAACAAAATTGTCTCAGTCAATTGCCTGTAATTCAGACTCATTGCTTCAGACCAAGAATCTTAATTCTTATCAGTGGATCACAGCTCCACAGAAATTTCACTGAAGCTTTTGCAGCTGTAAAAATGATGTGAGAAAAGAATTAAGCTCTATCCTAAACTACTGACTTATTTACTGTGTACAAACTTTAAGACATTTATTATTTATATACACAGAGGTGGAAAATAACCACTTTCTGTTTATTTGGGGTGAAATTGGAATAATGTTTATTTGCTTGGTCAAATATAATCTGTGATTGCACTCAACAAACAATAAAAGTGGGATAATTTGGAAGTTTTTTCTCAAAGTTTTCTTAACATGAAGAGGCTCATTCTCTCAGTGCCTTGCATTTTTCCTTATTTTATCCGATACCATTGAATTAATTGAGAAAAGTCACTCTAAAGCAATGACATTATTCTTGCATGCTTTTTCAAAAAGCCCAAGTAATATAATTAAGACTATGCCAAGCTATGGAAAAACAACATAATGACCACAAAAGCAAAACCAGAAAAAAAAAACAGTTTGAATGCTGAGGCAGAACAAAGGCAAGTGCATGTCTGCAATAAAAAATCAACACAGTTATCATACAGGTAGGTGACCTGAGGATGATCTAATTTTAAAAAAATTACATTATGAGGGCCTGAGGTGGGAAGAAGAGGAAGGAGGGAAGGAAAGGATGAAGTGGGTGTTCTTACTCACAAAGGATTATTCATAACACCACTTTTATCTCAATTGTTTTTTAAGATTTCTAGTTAAAAATGGGTCATTGGCTTAGTCGAACATGACTGAAGAGGAGGCAAAAAGTGCTGAAATCCATTTTTTTGTTATTGGTACTACAAATAAGAAAAGAATTATCTTCATTTACAGGTAATTTTAATTTGCAGCAAATTATGATATAAACCAGGAAAAATGCTGTGGACTCAGTGGACAATGGATCAAGCCTCTAAACTCGAAGCCACTGGTAGCTCTCTGACTTTACTCATCAGCAAAGTGAGGTCTTTTGAACCCTCAGAGTTTATGCCAACAGTGGCTGCTGCTGTGCTGTCACCTGTACGTGCCAGTAGCTCTCCTCGGAAGCAGAAGAAAGGACTCCTATTTAGATTAGATTAAAGATACCATGAAAAAGGAATTGGTATGAACAGCTTCAAGATACACAAGGCTTTTTCTGCCTTTGTAAACTACAGGACTTTTGAATGGTATTAGACAGTTGAATAGTGAGCCAGAACACAGACCTACTGGTTTTCTTTTTGCGCAAAGGCCTAAGAAAAGGTTTTTCCCATCAAAACAGAACCACAAGAAAAGATGCAGAGTATTTTGTGTGTCATCTATAAATACAAGATTTGTCTTTCCATCTTCACTGTGTTAGGAAAAAGGAAATGTGTCCATTTTGTGAGCACAGAGTAAAGATGCCAACATGATTTCTCTCAGCTAGAAAACATCTTTTTGTTATAATGTGGGACTAAGGCCAGCAGTCCACTGGAATCCTGGGTACAGCTGTCATCAAGGGACTACAGAAAAAGAACAGCAAGGAGATATTCTTTGACCTAAAGTAAGTCTTGAATGGCAGGAAACAAGGGAACTCCTTTAGTCATCTTATTGTGTTCAGTCTTTGCAATTAATCTCCAAACCATGTCCAGTTATTGTTTAAAATAATAATTATGCACAAGCATAGGTGGAAGCAATAATTTAGTTATGTTTAAAGGAAAAATCAGTGAATTTTCAAAATTTCGATTTTATTTCAATTCTTCTTCCAAGAATATAAGTAATATAATATTCAAAAACTTATTTTTTTATTAGCAAGACTCTAAGACTTTGTTGATCTGGGTAGGGCAAGAGTTGAAATCACAGAATGTGAAAAGGATTTTTTTTTTGTTTGTTTGGTTTGGTTTGGTTTTGTTGGTTTTTTTTGTTATTATGGTGTCTTTATTAAGGTCAAGGTCTTAGTCATTGGGTACCTGAACCGGCCATGGAAGGGTTAAGGAGATGTCAGTGTCTGTACAATGTGCACTTATTTTAGTCCTTGGCAGTTTGACACCCTTCCATGCCCTAGGACATATGGTACAGCACACATACAGCAAAAGGGCAGACATATATACACAGAAAGCAATAAACCCTTGGTAATTTTACTAAATTGGTTGTTAACAGCAGCAACAGAGCCCTGGAAGAAAAATGGTCACATCAAATGATCATTTTTGGAAATGTTTCAGTGTGCAGTGACTAGTTCTCTGCCTGGATTCTCCCTGACTTCATGTACAGGGTCAGATAGTTACCATATGTTCTGCTAACAAGGCAGACTACAGAAGCAAAGAGAAACAGAAGCTTTTATAGAGAGAAGAATCATCAATACTCCTAAAGATAAAAGAAAATATTTCCTCATTTTCTTAATTTATTTATTTCTTCAATCCTGCTTTTAACAATTTTTTTTTTCTTTGAAATAAATACTTTCTTACATTGCTCTTCTGAAATGCCAGTAGAATTCGTGGATTTTTCAACCATGAAAAGCTATTATTTCAATTAGCACTCTGCTTTTAGCTATGTTCTACTTAGAATGACAGTCCTGAATAGCCTTGACAAGCAGCACAGAGAAACAACTTCTCCACCTACAAACTGCACTTAATTGTTTGTCTTTACATAATGTTGAAAGATTCATTAAAGCACCAGAGTTTGCTGCTGTTCAGGTTGTGGAAGACCACAGTGATTCAATTGTTTTATCATTGAGCCACAGAATCACAGAATGGATCAGGTTGGAAAGTAGCAATGCAGATCATCGGGTCCCACCTCCCTGCTCAGACAGGATCATCCTGGAGCACACTGCACAACACTGCAGATGGTTCTCGAATATCTCCGGTGAGGGAGGCTCCACAACATTGCTTGCCCTTCTGTTCCAGTGCTCAATCACCTGCACGTAAGTTCTTCCCCACATTCAGATGGAATTTCCTCATACTCAGTTTCTGCCCATTGCCTCTTGCTTGGCACCACTGAGAAGAGCCTGGAAATATCCTCCTGGCACGCTCCCTTCAGATAGTCATAGACGTGGGTGATCCAAAATATGGCAGCCATGAAGCACCACTATTAACATTTTTAGTTTTCTTCTCTCTCTGATCCCAGAAAGAATAAACTTTTGCAATATAGCATAAATTTTGCTTCTAGCACTTATTAAGAATAGTTTAGTTCTGGGGATTGTTTCTTAATGGAACAAGTGGCACGTTGAAGTTATTTGCCTACATATATGCAATCTGAACAGAGAAGGCATGAACAGATATTCGTTAATGGACAACACTATACCTAAAGTTCTTTGTTTGCACTTAGGTTACAAGAATTGAATTTTCATGTGTTTACCTGTATCAATTAACTTGAAACTTCCACAACACAGAGTCGAGCACGTGAAGTACTGTCCCTGGCCTCCTTATATAAAGGGAAATATGTGGTTTAGGGAAAAATATACCTGAAATATTTAAGACAACTTCTTTAGGATGAAATGGACTGCACCTTGGAAACCCCTTGACTAGGTGGAAGATAATTCTATGGAGACTAACTAAACTCCCAGTCTTTGCTGTTTAGAAGAGGTCATGTATATCCCACCACTGATATCTAAAAAAGGCAGGTTTGTAATCTAAAGTAATGTATAAACTCAAAAGCCATCTGTTTTATATCAATCTGCGGGTGAAGCAATGTGCTTTCTGGAGATGCTATGTTCTTTTTATTGATTTTCAACTCAAATAACTTCATCCCTCTAAAAAAACTTACCCAGTATATAGAATTTTCTAAGCCACTTTAAAGTCTCAAAATAGGGACTCCCAAATATCTCAGTAGTTCAGAGAGGTACGATAAGTCAGTTTATATATGACATTCTCTTCATGGGCTTTAGATGAATTACCATTTATGCTGAAATAAATTCTGCCAATTACGCTGAAAATAAATCTCAAATTTTAGATAACTGCATATATATATATATATATATATATATATATATATATATATATATATATAGTGGCCTAAGTATACGAGTTCCACGAAAATAAAACTTTTCCTAACTGAGTTCAGTACTTTCATTACAGCTTTGATGAGAAAGACAATTTTTAGACCACCCCTTCTGCAACATGTTATTCACGCTGATTATTAACCATTTCAGTGGATTGTGTTCCAACTTCACACTGCTTTCAGATCAAGGCTCCTACTACTTCCTTGGTCTTATAGAACAAATCAAACAATCGTAATTTTTAGATTTAGGAATGTGCTTGAATGTCGATGTATGTATATTCAACTGAGCCCTGCAAAAATTTTTCTTTTCTACCAGGACTCACACAGTCATGCTGTTGAACTGATCATCGTATTAGTAGTTACAACATCCAAATCTTGTGTACATTATATACTTCCCATGAAAATGATTTAGCACATGTAATTTGGCATGTTCTCAGAACAATGATTATCCTCCTCAAGAACGTTATTAGAAACATGAAAACAGAGTCATCCATCATTCCAAGTGTACCACATTTACCACGGTCTAGACAGCTGGAACTGGGAGAGGAGGTTAAGCAGGTTCCGCTATTGAGTTCTGTTGTCTTCCTGTCATGCTGCTCTGTCTGATCAAAACAGTGCATATCTTTTTAATTTCAAGTTTCAGTTTTGTAGTTCCCCCATATTTATCCAGAAATCTCAGGCAGACTTCTTCAAAAACTTGTTTTCCCAGAAAGACAGCTCTTTCCCCTTCTGTTCTTTCTGCATCTATTATTAATAAATCTATGTTCTAAATATGTAGTCCAATAATGATGATCGTGCTTTCCTGTGCTGCATTGTTTATGCATTGTATACTTGTAGTGTTTATGTATCTATGGAACCTTCTAACTTCATTCAATTTACCTGTTTTGGGCTTTACATTTGTACTGAATCCTGACTTGGAACCAGAACTGTAACTGATGTCATTACATTTAAGAGCATCTAGACCAAAAATGCACTAGTGCAGATGCATGTTAGGCAGCATCTGCATTGGCAAATGGCATGGGGAAGTAGTTGTGTGCTGTCTGTGGAACGATATAGTTGTTCACAAAGACTCAAGATCCATCCCACATGTTCTACAGCAGGGAATTACTTCGGACTAGCTCTCAAATGGCTAGTATCAGGGAAATGTCCATTCATGGCTGGGGTATATTAACTTGATCCATACCTCCATCACATTTTCCATCTAAGCTTCAGATGAAAAAAAAAACCCAAAACAGTTCATACACTCTGAGATTTCTCCACAATAAATGCAATTGTTTGGAGAACATCCTCGTCTAAAATTCTGCTGAAGATCGAGAATGTCATAGAGTGACATATTTTTTTGTTAATTTTATTAGTAGAATTGAAAATTATTTTTAAATTACTTTGTGTACTACTTCAGAACAACCACATGCATATTTGTTCTTCAAATGACTGCAAAGGCACTACCAATACATTTTGAAATAATTTTAATGTTGTTTATCAAGATGGTGTCAAATTAGTATTAAGAATCAGCAGTGGTCTTAGAGGTCAATAAGAGTATCATCAGAGGTATAAGCAATAGGTATTTTATTTTTCCAAGGTTTGTATCTACATGAATTAATCTATAAAGTTATGAGCATAGTTATATCATTTCAGGCTCTCATTCAGCAAAAATTTACATTTATATTCCACTCTACATTTCTGAATATTCCCATAAGGCTACTTTAGATAATTAACATAACTGCTATTTAATGTATCCTAATATATATTTTCTCGTTTCCTTTTCCAATGTGCTTTGTTCAAGATATCTCAACAGATTATTTCTTGGAAAATATGCCATAATCAAAACAGAAAAAAATTCTTTTAATTGTAGCTGTATAAAGTGTCCCTAATGTAGTTAGCATCAAGAATTCATCACAAAGCAAAAAAGTGACTACACATAAAAGCAGACTGCAGTTTTAGACTGCATGCAGAAAATTGAGGGAGTTCAGACAGTGTAAAGAAAGAGAATACTATACAGCTCCTGATAACACTATTCACCACTGCAGAACCCTCACCACCAAAAATATAGTGAGCTGGTAATAACATATGGTAAGTATGAGAGAAGCTGAAATAAGAACAAGTGCAATATTTTTAGTTTTTGGATCAAAGCAGTCTACATGTAAATAAAAAAGTGGACCAAATGTCCAGAAAGTGTTCCACAGAGCTACTGTTGAAATTTGGTATATAGCAACATCACAGTGAATACTGAGAATCCTTTAATGAATAAAAATGCCAAACTTAAACCTTACACTATTTAATTCCATTTGTCTTCCCTCTGCATAGGGGTTATAAACTGAGCTGCTGCAAAAGCAGATGAGTCACAATAATCCTGTGACAAGTTTCATCAGAACAATCATAAGGAATCATGTGTTGTGAATAAAGCAGCCTCAGATTGATTTGGTGCAAACCCACAAGTATATTTCCACATGTTTGGAGAGAAAGAGTCAATGCTTTGAGAATCAGTACTACAGTATATCTTGATTTTCTACAAGTTAACCCTATTCAGACAATATTATTCAAAGCACACCCTCCCTTATCAACAGCATTAGAACATTTAACACCAGCTCAGGTCTGAATAGTTCTTTTCTGCCACAAAGCTATGCAATTTTGAGTCTTAAAAGGAATATTCATTTATTGCCGCAGCTGAGAGAGATCTTACACACACTGTCTGTTTTAATCAGGTCAGTGCATGGTAGCTTGTGTAAAAAAAGATGTGTTTATGTGCATGCATGCTTGTACAAATGTGTTCATCCATATGTATGCATGCAGTTACATTTCAATTTGAGTAAAATTAGTACTGTACACAGTCACCGAGAACAAACCAAGGCAACATGCAAAAGTTAGGGAAAAAATGAGTTAGAGATTTTTTTTATACATGGAATTGCTGGTTTTTTACTGAGCGTTTTTTGTGATATACATCAGCACAAAACCTATCCTTGAGGTAAAAAATACACTGAGAAGAAAGGCAAACCATGAAGATTAGAGATGAATAACAAAGACATTTTCTCCAGAGATTTATGCCCCTCAAATGTCTGAACACTTGGTTTAAGTAGTCAGCCAAGGCCAAGTGTCTCCAATGCTTGAAAAGGTAAGAAAACAGCTAAGCAGTCCTTCAAAGTCACAAAATTGGGGTTCCAAACTAAATGTTAAACTAAATTTGTTGTATAATCACAGAGTAATTAAGGTTAGAAAAGAATTTTACAATCATCAAGTCCAACTGTTAACCCAATGCTGCCGAGTCCAGAACAAAATCCTAAGCACCAACGCCCCCCCGCAAAAAGGCTTAGTCTCTTTTGAATGTTTGCATTTTATGCTCAGTCTAGAAGAAGACACTGGTTTATCATTAACCATGCCTGGTTTAGGATAAAAAAAATCAACTGGTAGAGATTGATGAGATAGATATGCTGGGCAAGCTCAGATAAATTCAAGTCTCAGCATGATGCTAGTCCAGGATCTGAGATCAGATTTTCAGAGGCTTTGGATGAGATTTATCTCTTAAATTGGGGCAGGCAACCAGAGGAGCTTGTGAGCTGCCTGTAAGCCCAGGCCAAACAAGACATGATGAGCCGGGTTAGCGTGATCAATGGCAACAACCTCTGCATTGAGGACTGCAGCTAACAGGGGTTTCTGTACTGTGTTTAAAGCCAGACAGGATGTGACTTGACCAAGACTGTAACACTTTAATATTGTGGGAAATTCACACCAAAGTGCCTTCATCTGTAAAGAGTAAAATTTAAGGATTGAAAGACCTATAGACAGGTTTCTGTCACAATAAGTAATAATTTAAATAAAGAGTTTGGAGATTTCAGAAATTAGAACCTGGATATTAAAAAAGCATGGAATAAAATGTTTCCTGTTCTTTTCACAGGGATTGTTAGCAAGATGAGATTTAAATCTTTTATTTTTTCTTTATTGTCCGTTTTTCTATTTGGCCAGATATGGACCAAAGATTTACAAAGGGAAGTTCAGGGAAGTTCAGGGAAAGGAAGGGAAGTTCAGGGAAGTTCAGGGAAGTTCAGGAAGGGAAGTTCAGGGAAGTTCAGGGAAGTTCAGGGAAGGGAAGTTCAGGGAAGTTCAGGGAAGTTCAGGGAAGGGAAGTTCAGGGAAGTTCAGGGAAGTTCAGGGAAGTTCAGGGAAGTTCAGGGAAGGGAAGTTCAGGGAAGGGAAGTTCAGGGAAGTTCAGGGAAGGGAAGTTCAGGGAAGGGAAGTTCAGGGAAGTTCAGGAAGTTCAGGGAAGTTCAGGGAAGGGAAGTTCAGGGAAGGGAAGTTCAGGGAAGGGAAGTTCAGGGAAGTTCAGGGAAGTTCAGGGAAGTTCAGGGAAGTTCAGGGAAGGGAAGTTCAGGGAAGTTCAGGGAAGTTCAGGGAAGGGAAGTTCAGGGAAGTTCAGGGAAGTTCAGGGAAGTTCAGGGAAGGGAAGTTCAGGGAAGGGAAGTTCAGGAAGGGAAGTTCAGGGAAGGGAAGGGAAGGGAAGTTCAGGGAAGGGAAGTTCAGGGAAGTTCAGGGAAGTTCAGGAAGTTCAGGGAAGGGAAGTTCAGGGAAGGGAAGTTCAGGGAAGTTCAGGGAAGTTCAGGGAAGTTCAGGGAAGTTCAGGGAAGTTCAGGGAAGGGAAGTTCAGGGAAGGGAAGTTCAGGGAAGTTCGATGGGAAGTTCAGGGAAGTTCAGGGAAGTTCAGGGAAGGTAAGTTCAGGGAAGAAGGGAAGTTCAGGAAGTTCAGGGAAGTTCAGGGAAGTTCAGGGAAGTTCAGGGAAGGGAAGTTCAGGGAAGTTCAGGGAAGTTCAGGGAAGTTCAGGGAAGTTCAGGGAAGGGAAGGGAAGTTCAGGGAAGTTCAGGGAAGTTCAGGGAAGGGAAGTTCAGGGAAGGGAAGGGAAGTTCAGGGAAGTTCAGGGAAGGGAAGGGAAGTTCAGGGAAGGGAAGTTCAGGAAGGAAGGGAAGTTCAGGGAAGGGAAGTTCAGGGAAGTTCAGGGAAGGGAAGTTCAGGGAAGTTCAGGGAAGGGAAGTTCAGGGAAGGGAAGGGAAGTTCAGGGAAGGGAAGTTCAGGGAAGTTCAGGGAAGGGAAGTTCAGGGAAGTTCAGGGAAGTTCAGGGAAGTTCAGGGAAGTTCAGGGAAGGGAAGTTCAGGGAAGGGAAGTTCAGGGAAGGGAAGGGAAGTTCAGGGAAGGGAAGTTCAGGGAAGTTCAGGGAAGTTCAGGGAAGTTCAGGGAAGTTCAGGGAAGTTCAGGGAAGGGAAGGGAAGGGAAGGGAAGGGAAGGGAAGGGAAGGGAAGGGAAGGGAAGGGAAGGGAAGGGAAGGGAAGGGAAGGGAAGGGAAGGGAAGGGAAGGGAAGGGAAGGGAAGGGAAGGGAAGGGAAGGGAAGGGAAGGGAAGGGAAGGGAAGGGAAGGGAAGGGAAGGGAAGGGAAGGAGGGAAGGGAAGGGAAGGGAAAGGGAAGGGAAGGGAAGGAGACAAACCTGAAACATTTCATCCTAAAAGCAAATGAGTAGGTCAGAAAGCAAATCACTTGCAGAGCTGAAAACAGGACTCATTTTCAAGGCTCCCTATTCAGTGTTACAGCCTTCACTTTCTGCTGCTCCTTTGTTAGTCCTAGAGGCAAAGGAAGAAAATTGACATACAGTACTATAATTATATTTTAATTCCTTGGAAAGTAGAATAATTTAATTTATAAACTTTAATTATGTCCCATTTTCCACAGTTCTCTTCAGCACTCTCATCTAAAAAACCTTGATTATTTTTAGTACAACACAATAAGCTTTCTAAAACTTTTTTCACTGTATATAACAAATCCTTTAAAAGTTTGATGTATATTTCATCTGGGTAAGTCTGTTACCACATACAAGGTATTAACATAGTTTATACAATTCGTTCCTAAGGCTCAGTTCAAAAAATAAGGAGAACTATTTGCAAGGCATAGAGTCTAATAACAAAACGCTGACAAATATTTTTGGATATTGTTCAACACATTAACAGTTATTGAAAGATAGCTGGGTAATAATTTTTTTTCAGTTTCTTATAACAGCCAAATTAAAAGCCATTATTCTGAAATTTTCTGTGGCAGAGCTGTGCTTCATGACAGACAACAAAATTCATCAAATGTGAGCAACTAAAGAATGGCAGCTTATCACTTTATTATAATTATCCTTTACTCCATCATCTCCGATGTGATTATTTAATTTCTTAATTTAACTTTTTTTAACTTTTTAGTCCATACATTTTTTTTTATATAAACATAGATATTTCATACCTATGTTTACATAAAAAGTTCCATAGTACTGCAAGAACATGTTACCCTGCAGCTCTCTGGGAAGTCCTAAAATAGGATACTGATGGTTATCTTAAGAACAAGTCCATATGTCTCCATGGATAAAATCTAAGCAAAGGCCACAGACTAATTCATTGTACTCTTGAGTATTGGATGAGCAAATCCAATGGAAAAAGTAGTATGCAGTCATTTTAACTACAGTGATAGGAAATTAACAGACCTTAAGTAAAGTTGCCAGTTTTCCTTAATGTTGAATTGTTTGTCTTTGCAAATTTGGTAGCACACTTTCGCCATAAGCTTTTCTCTGTATTAATTCCTGGACAATAAATTATCCCTCGTACACTTTACATATTAAACTTGCAATTTGGGGAACAATATCTATATAAGATATCAGTTCATAAATACTTCTTGTGCTTCCTCAGTTGAAAAAAGTCTCCATTTCTTTGATTAGAATTCTGCTCTTATGTTCTTATCAAGCTTCTGTATTAAAGCGTGATCAAACTGGATGTTTCACGAATTTAAGATCTGTTATCCATATGTGTGCTAGGTTAGTGCATCCCAACTGAGAGAGTAGAAGAAAAGGAAGAAGAGTAAAATTGAGAAAAATATTAACTTAATATCAGTCAAGTTATTTGATTTGGCTTTACTCCCATCTTCAGTGTGATCCAGAGATTCTGGGTGAAATAATACATGGCTGCCACATTCTTTTCATCTACTCAGAGCAGCTTCTAATAACAGCAACAAAAGAAATGAATCTTAATCAGGAAGATACTAGTTTAAGAAAAATCCCTCACATGAAATCTTGTCTCTTTAGCTTCAGCAGTATTCAAATAAACACTACTTATATTTGCAAAAATAACACATAAATCTTATAGACATAAAGCTGGATTTCTGTCTTCAAACTAAATCTTGAATCAAATTTTAACAGGGGACAGGAAAAGAGAGGAAATGAGCAGAATATACACAAAGGTTCCTTTGGAAGGGTCCAGGTGCTCTTTCTGACCACCTTCTCAGGAGTGTATCTGAGGGAAGAATGAGGAACTAGTACTTCAACAGAACAGTCTTTAGCAGCATTTTATATCCAAAAGTTAGGTAATTCTTCACTAAATACTGTTTATTTATTTAGCGACAAATGTTTATCCTCTAGATAATAGCATAGTTATCATATACATAATTAAGCTAACTTTTCTAAAACAACTTCTCTGCTGTTCCAGGTCATAACTTATTTTTCCATTCATACACTATATACTCACCTGAGAAAAATAGTCTTAATTCCTATTTTTGTCTACAAAGACTAGTTAACCTCGATATGTCCCTTAAAACCAATAGCATATTAAACATGAGGTTGTGGATATACTAAGTTGTAGAATTAAACTCTTTGGGGGATGCTTAAAAATTGGAGTCTCATCCCATTTAAGATATTCTACAATATTCAAAACACATATGTGTACCTGATGTATTTGCACAGGAATTTGGCACCATCTGTGTCCTTCAAAGGCAGCAGCGACAAAGCAGGTGGCATAATATAGGAGGAGATGTGTAAGAAACTGAATCATGATCAGGAGCTTGTATAGAAGTCATTATATTCATATGGAATACAGAAAGATGCCTTTGTATACACATGCCCAGAAATATAGCAAGCATCATGCATCAAGGTTATAAGTTCTTTCTTACAATTCTGTGAAAAGAAGTTTCTCTGCATTTTATTAAAAAAAACCCCTCTGTCCTTTGAAAGTTCTTAGTCCGTTTGTTAACATCCTGATATATAATAATAATGCTTTGACTTGGTCCTCCTCACCTCAGTCCTGCACAGTGGGGCTGCATCTCTATAGTATTCCCGGGGTACCTGACCTTGTTTTCCTTGCTGGTGCATACCCTTATTACGCTTTAGTTTAACCAGCAGTTCTTGACTCAGCCATGCCTGTCTCTTCCTTCCCTGCCTTATGTCCTGTGCCTGGGGCTCACTGGTCCTTGGGCTATACAGAAGGTATCCTTCATAATCTGCCAGGTCTCTTTTGCTCCTTATCCTCAAGAGCCCATTCCCAGAGGGTTCTATTGACTAATTCCTTGAAAAGCTGAAAGTTTGCTGGGACCTAACTTTACTCCCTACCTGCCCCATGTTCCTCAAGACTGAACTCCAGTTGTGTCTGCTCTTAGCAGCCCAGCGTGCCTCCAGCCTCAAGGCTCCCAAGCACCTCACTCAGGTCCATGACTATTAGGTCCATCATTGCCTTCCCTCTGGTAGGGCTCTCTCTTGCCTGGCTTAGGAAGCTGTCTTGGTTTGAGACAGTTTAAGGGGAGCTCCAGAATGTTTCCTGGTTTTAGTTTTAACAAATGCCTTTCCACCAATAAGAAGAGAAGAATACAAGAGAAACAAAAGAGATGAAACATACCAAAAACTAAGCAGAGCCTCTGCCTTAGGAAAAGACCACGAGGCAAAAGAGTCTGCCTGGGCAACTTTAGCTTTGTAAAAGGAATCCCTCAGTGCTTACAGTTCTGTTTCTGGCCTCGGCACCTGGCTTTAAAGAGACTAACAATTTGGGGCATAGATACACATGGAATAAAACATTTTGGTTTACCCAGGACAGAAGCTATCCTCCATGCATTCCAGGATTTTCTTGGACTGCCCACAGATTTATATTTCTTAAAGCTTTTAGAGTTGAAGAAGCTGTTTTTTCCATATGTATGTAATTGTGGCTATTTTTAATAATTAAAGTTAAACAAGAATTAAAATATAACAGCTGTAATGTATTCAGAAGATTTCTCTTATTACACCAGGACCTATCATGACTCTCTAATTCTGTCCTTGGGTTTTGGCTTGTTTGGATTTTTTTAATCAAATACAATTAACAATATATTTTCAACTTGATTTTGGAGCTGCTTCGCTTGAGGTAATTTTTGTCACAAATTTAACATTATTTAAATGCAGATTTGGGTTTTATTTATTGTAAAAAATTTAAAACATTTAAATGATATTCAATAAACATTTTTACTGAAAGGTTAAATAATAAATATTTAAATCAAGTGTTATTTGAATGTACAGTTGTTTTCTTAATGTGTATGGAATGAAACATTGATCATTTAAAAGGAACTTTTGTGGAAAGTCAGATAACAGATCTTCACATTGTGACCAGCCAAAAAGAATTTAAATATTGCTATTGGTTTCCTTTATGCAAAAATTAGAAGACTTACTTTGTTCAATTCTGTCATAATATTATTAAAATAAGCACACAGATTAACAAATTAGAAGAGTAATTTAATTTTGCAGTTTAAACTTTGATTTGTCACATTAGTTCAAATCAAAATGAAATTTCTGAGGAAAAACATGCTGCTGTCCATCATCAGATAGTAATGGCTGAGAAAATGTGAGAGAGGTAAAAAAAATCCTTCTTTCCTCATATATTAAAAAAAAAAAAAAAAAAAAAAAAAAAAAATTGGAGGGATCCAAAGAACGGCTAGATCCTTTCTCTAACAGTGCAGATTTCCAGGTTGCCTCTTGGTGTGGTGGTCCCTACATACAGAAATGCATGCTGTATATGGATGAAGAACTCCAAGAGAGAGAGGGAAAACCTGTTGTTATAAAAGTTATTTTTGTTGCTCTTGTCACTTGAACTATCCAAAATCAATGAGTCATAATTACAAGGCAGTGCTTTCCTCTTGCACTGTGATAAAAAAAGTTGCAGTTTCCTTGACAGGGTGCTAAGAAGTTCCCTGCTGATTTCTCCTTCTGTCATGGATGACATTATTTCCTGTCATTCCACACTAGAAAGACTTAATCAGACGAGAACACCTCAGTGAAATGCTGATAGGTCATGATTCATATCAGAAAATATCTACAAAACAGAATTTGAATAGACATAAATAAGAAACGGTTAGGACTGTGTTTAAGTCCAAGGTCTAACCTTCTTCCTCAGTGTCATTTTCAGCAGCAGAAACATGAGATTATGCTGAATCATAAACACAGTGTCACCAAGCAGGATTCCCCAGTCATCAGATCACTCGGTCAAAGTGCAGAGCCATGAGCCTTCATAACTCACCTAGACTCGCTCCACCAACTGCCGACTACGAATTTGCACCATATGGCTCCACCACTAAAAACTCAGTGTAACACTACTGCTTGTAACACCCCCTAGAGCCTGGCATCCTGAGATGCAACCCCACTTCTACTGCCCACAGAAACGTAAACTCCATTGGATGCCTGCTTGTGTATGGGTACTTTGATAAAACTGATAAACCCTGTGCATTTGCCATTGTTCAGAGTATTTGAATGTAGTGTGTGGCATGTGGCAATTGCTTTGAGTGAAAGTAGAACAGAACACTGTTATAAGTCAGTACTATTGTTCTCTGACAAATAAATGTGCTTCTTTGGAAATATAAAAAAAATATGATAGCTTTTTAATGAGACAATAAAGGACTGATGTACAAGGTAGGAAAGCAATCAAAAGAGATGAGACTGAAAAAAAAAACCCAAGAAGGTATGACAAATGGCATTTAGTATGAAAAACAAAATAAAAATTGAGCAAAAAAATAAGAAAGGAGTGTGCTTATTAGAAGGTCACTGAGAGTCAAAATGAAAGCTAGATGTAGAGATAGGGAAAAACTTCAGGAGGAGATAGTCTCCCAGAAAAGTAAATTTGTATATCTATTTTATGGCATATAAAAAACTATCCACAGATTTGGATAACTGTCCAGCCAGGACAGATCTTTATAATTCTGATAGAACTACTGCTTCTGGCTAATACAGTATGATGATAAGCATTCTGAATTGTAAAGCAAGAAAGGGATTAAAATTAGACCTGAATTTGAAGAAATTGCTGAACAAGCTTCTACTTAGATTCAAATGGGGAATAGAGCTGTTCAGATTTCATCTTGCAGCAGTCTTTCATTTCTCCAAGTTTCCCATATGGTCATCTGTCTTGTTGATATTGTTTCTTATTCCTGGTAGATCAATATTTTAAGCATAAAAAGTAAAATAAAATAAATAGTAGTACATAAAATAATAATAGCAGTAACATATAAAATAGAAATGAAGATATTTCATAATTAAGAAGACACTACCCATGGTCACAACATGTGAAATAGTTCCTGTGGCTGTACAAATGCAATTATGTCTGTTTTAGGGAAAGTACTTTATCAGAAAAACAGAACAGATATAAAGAAAATAAGATGTCTGTTTAAAGAGATATCTCTGTACTGCTGTGTTTTTAACCAACAGTAACAAAGGAGAGCATTTTGATCTGTTAAGATTATTTTTCCTCTTGCCAGAGACAGTTCCTATCATAAGAAACATCTTTAGAGTTGATGTGATTTTTACCTCCATATAGAGTTTTTCTTTTTCCCATCTATAAAAAAGCACATTAAAAATAAAATAAAACACATTACTTCTGCAGCTGCACACTAAATAACAGGCTAAATGGCTTTAATTTAGATGACAAATTGGTATAATAATGTAATGTCACCCTCTGAGGCTGCCTTACTGAACAACTGACCCTTTGAAAAAGGAGAAGTTATAATCACTTTTTCTTTGAAAATCTCTCAAAACTTATGTTGAACTTTATTCTTTTCACTTCTTTGCTGTTAGCATCTCAGTAGAGTAACAATGAGCCTAATGTCACATCTCTCACTACTAAGAAAGCTTTAACATTGTTTACATCAGTGAAGAAAAAGGCTCGGTATGAAAACCTGGAGTTGCTTCAAAATGTTATATGTTTTGTAACATAGGGATGGCTATCAAAAGCAAATGGACTCTGGTGCCCCCCTTCCAGCAAGTATTACCTGAATTTTTACCTCTGATACTCCTTTTAATTACACTTTATTTTCATCAGTATATGAAATATAAATTAATTAAAAAACAATTCAATGTCTGCTCAAATTTACCTGGTGTAACGTAGAATACCTTTCCAAGCAAACTGGGCCAACCACCTCTTTTGTGGCATTTTTAACCGGCTGTTTTTGCTCTTGGATGCAGTGGCCAAGGCATAACAAGGATATCCTATAAAAATGGAAGCAAGATCCCATCTGAATTATAGACTAATATGTCAAATGCTGATGTTAAGGAGCTACTTTGCTTTAAAGAAGTGAAATCAATGCATTATCTTTGAATAAAAGAATGCATATTACTTTCAAAATTAGATGTGATTTAATTGCAGTCTATCCCATTTTCAATTCTTTGCTATTAAAGGCTTTGAATTTCTGTTCTTACTCTGCTGTTCTCTACCACCTAAATGATCATGATTTTAAGGAAATATGGATGCAGAGATAAAGGGGAAAATCTAAAAAGAATTTGGTCACTACCCTTTGACATACCTGTGAAGAAATACTCTTTGGAAATGAACACTGATGATATAACTATTAATTTTGAAAGGAATTTGGCATACCATTGATAGATGCAAATGTTTTGTCATGTCTTTCCTTTCTAGACACTGTCTTTGTGATGAGCCCATGAGGGAAAATTTTCACCACCATATCTGAGTCACCAGGAAATCCCATGTGGGTGCCTCTCAATCCCACTAATCCACAGAGGCTCTGAGATGCCTTATTCTGTCTGACTTGTTCAGAAATTTGTAGCAGGCAGGGAATTTATTGAGATACGCCTGATTTAGCATTTGCAAAGAATTTAGTGTCTTGCAAAGGACTATGTGAACTACTGTTCTGATTAACTTTGTGTATTACACTGCAAGTGAGAATATGATCTGGTCATGAAAATCAGCAGAGCTAGCAAGAGAAAATGCCAGCATATCCTCTTCTGTTGCCACTTCTACTTACATAAACCAGTAGAAGCTGATACTCCACATATTTCCCCCCTACTAACATTATCAATCAATAGTTCATCCCTAGTGTGTAGAGGAGAGCTGATGCTATCACAAAACATGAGAGTTTTACAAAAGGCAAATTCACAAGAGGTAAAGACGTTATTTGCAGATTTTCAGAAGTCTTACTTGTGCACAATGTGGTTCACAGGTTTTTGGGTTTGGGCTGGTTTTATTTTTTTTTTTTTTAATTCCATTTATGAATTTGAACTAAGAAAGAAAATTCTTCTAAGTAAATGGTTATAAAAAATTCTTAAGGCAATGATCTTGTTGACAAAAATATTTTTTCTTAAAATTTACTTAGGTGTCTTCCTTGTAAAGAGTGTGTACATATCTGCTTTTATAATATAATGTCTTTACTTTGGCAAAATCACTAGTTTCCAAGAAAATAAAAAGGATTAGTTTACCTTTGAAGTGTCGGCACTGGAAAAAAAATTAAGTGGTGAATAGAGATTACCGCTTTTAATATGTTTTCCCTTTGGTGTCAATTATTTCAAATCCAGGTTTCAGTTATTTCTATAAAAGTGTGGTAGTCATTTATACTATGACTCTCCCTTAAAGAGATCAAAGACTACCAGAAGATTGATACATGCTGCAAAAAAATATTCTTTTTGCTTTCACTTAGACTTCACAGACCCTTTAAGCAAAAATCAGCAGAAGCCACTCCTGGTATAAAAAGTGAATACTTTCGTGTCTTTAACTCTTTGGATTTTAGATTAGAGCAGAGGTAGACTAAACCACCTACAGGTAAGAAGCCTGAGAACATAGGTATCTATTCTATTTTTAGACAAGAAATGTAAACCTAATAATATACTGATATGATATTTGGCTCACCAGTGGAGATAAAAGAGGTTGTTTAAACCCTGGCCTCCGATGATATCTGAGATTTGGTTCTGAGCCTTCAGAAAATCCAAGTCCTTGAAGATTAGTCTTCTTATGACAAAAATCCCTCCTGTCTTAGTGCAGAATAAGCACAGCAATGGTAAAAACTCCAGTAACTACCATTGTCATCAGCCTTAGCACCAGTGGTTTCCAGGCTGCTACATTTTAATGGTAATACTCAGCATCCACTGTTTCTGAAGTCTATGGGTTGTCTGTTTGAATGCTTCAAAATTAGCAATCACTTTTAAAGACCTGGCTGCATGCTGACTACCTGTTGTCTCTGTATCAAGAGACTCTATGGTCCAGTGCATGGATAAAACAATTTTGGTAGATAATATGTTAGATGATGATACATCTATAGGCTACAGAACAATTTCAGGGAGAAGCAGAAAAGAAAGCCAGCATGGATGAAGTGTGCTTGTACAAGATTAAATAGCTGAGAAGAGACTGTTTGACATTGGAAGAAAGAGAACAAATCAAGTAAGCTTCATGATGTGCTGCACAGGGAAAAGATGCTACTACATTCTGAAAAAATAAGAATGTGCAAATTTTTAGAGATCTTTGAATCCTTGTAATTTTGTTTTTCTGAGGAAATTTTAAATAGGAGCTGTAACACCAGAAGTTGCTGGGAAAATATTTCATTTAATAAATATAAAATATATTTTTACAGATCAGTGGTAAGTAAGTTTAATATTTTCTTTTTGTTTGACTCTAACACTGCAGTTGTTGAACAGATTATACTTAATCATACTCTGAAACTGCTTATTACTTTCAAAGAGGATAATGCTCTGTATTCTGTTTCCTTCCTTCACAAATATCTTTGATACATATAATTTTTACTACAATATTCAAGAATCTGTGTACTGAGTTCTGATATACTGGACAAGTCTTTTACACTCCTCTTAATCCAGCATTTCTAGATGCTTGATCATATACTGAATTGTTGTTCCACAAGAAGTCCCAGTGTTGTAAAACATTATCTCATTTAGGAGAGGAAATTTGTAGAATCACAGAAAATAGGGGTCTAATGTGTATGTCAAACTCTGATAGCCAGATGACTGTAAAGCCAACCAAGGATTGTTAACAATAACAGACAAGGATTATTGGTAATAACACACCTTGTGGAAGAATAAGATGTGTCAGGAGAAGGGTCTATAAGGAGGTAGGGCAGCACTTTTCCAGGCCAAATATTCTTCTAGTTCTTAGAAATATGCACTACACACTACAGCACAAGCACAGGAACAAAGCTGAGATGTGAACATTGAACAGAAGGAAGGATGAAGATCACCAAAGATCTCTGAAGCCCTCTGACCCATTTCCAGAAGGGTTTGTAAGAACAGATTGTGAATGATAACTAGTTTGCATAGGAAGTGAGAAACCTATATCCAGGATGGGGAAAACCTGTCTATAAACCCCAACTAGCCTGCATATTCTCCCCAGGACTCTGGATGTTCTGTCCCTGGAATCAGTAAAGAACTAATGATTCCTTTTCTCTCTCCCTTTCCCTTTTTCTTTCTCACTTTCTTTCTCTTTCTCTTTTTCTCTCTCTCTCTTTCTCTCTCTTCAATTAATCTCTTTCTTTCTCTCTTCTTTTTCATCTCACTCTTTACCTAAAACCCAATGTTTTGTGCCTAAATGGTATTACCATGCTGATTTCTCTGCCAAGTGTATAATTTATTAATAAAACTTGGTGGGGTTTTGTGGACCCCCTGAATTTCTCCTTTCAACCACAAGCATTTACAAATCTTGGGTGTCCCTTTCCCTTAAGAGTGGGATATCATACAATTTAGCTATCAAATATCCCAGAATATCCAGTTATGTAAGGAAAGAGGACCGATAACCTTATAATGCCTCTTAGTTGCTAGTGTGAAAACGTAGGCAGGCTCTGAGTTGACCTTTCTAAAGGACTATACTTAAAATGGTGGTTCTGCTGTGGAATTAGCTTGACTGCTTTTTTTTGTTTGGTTGGTTTTTTGGGTTTTTTTTGTTTTTGTTTTTGTTTTTTGTTTTGTTTTGTTTTGTTTTTCAATGCATTAATTTAAAAGCATTGAGGTAAATTATAAATATGTCATAAAATTTGTTCTCACACTAAGAACTGATTTTCTTCCTGGATGGAGAAAAACAAGTGTGTATCTGCACACAACTGGTTGGCTGGGAAACTTAACTAAGCTAACAGAGGATAAGTTTCAAATCTTTATTTAATCATTCTATGCCAGCACAGCATCAAGCAGAACTTTAATCATCTATTTCACTAACCAGTGCTCAGCCCCCAGGGTCTTTCACTCTGCCAAATGACACATCTTCATGTTTTACTTTGGCTCTGATATAATCTGTCTTCTCACTAGCTTTGCCTAATCTTACTGGGATTTCTTTAAAGAACTCATCTAGAAAGTTTAGCTGTTTATGAAAAAAAATATAGAGGGAAGAAACCAGGCAGATTTTTCCCTGCATACATCTTGCAAATTTTGAATAAGGGATTTTATAAGAGTGCATAAGGAACTCCTAAAACTCCTACCTTCTCAGCATGCCTTTATTCAAGAACATCTTCCTACAATATCTGTCAACTGACAGATGCTTAATCACTCTCTTGTGAAGAACTTCTTCCTAATGTCCAGGTTGAACCACCCCTCTTGCAGTTTAAGACTGTGTCCTCTTCTTCTGTTTCTGGTTGCCTGGAATAAGAGGCCAACCCCCTGCTGGCTACAGACTCCTTTCAGGCAATTGTAAGGAGTTGTAAGGTCTCCCCTGTACATCTTTTTCTCCAGGCTAAACTACCTCAGCTTCCTCAGGCACTCCTCATAGGAGAGTGATTCACCTTGTGTCTCAAAAATATCTTCAGTTGGAAATGTTTTCTTGAGATGTAGTCTATCTTATATTAACAGTACATTTTCTGCATACAACAAAAATCTTTAGGGAAGACTGTGACTGCTAAGGCATAATTGTCTCTGCACTTTTCTGAAAGTAATGAAGCTCAGTAACATTCCTGAAAAGAATGACAGGTAATACACTCAGTTTAGTGATTTAGCTACAAAATCTCAAACCCCAAGATGTTATTTCTCCAGTGAAAATCCAGTGATCCTCACAAAGATCTTCTAAGGAGCATGCATTTGTAAATGTATTTGACTTTTCTGTTTAAATTGTTTCCAGAATTGTCCATGTATATAATTAATGATAAAAATATTTCCAGAAGGAAATAATTTAGTAATAAATACAACAGAACATAAATATATCTACAAAATAGGAAGACACCCACTGCTGAATCCAACAGACATCTAAGAAACTTATGAAAGCTAAGGAAATCCTTTACTATTTCTGTCCTGAGCCACAGTACATGATGCAGATAATTGCAGAAAGTGACTTTCTGAAGGATCATATCACTGTAGTTTTTCTACTCAATATGTCCAAAATTTATTTCATAACCATGCTGAATGAGCATCACAAGCATAAAGATCCTTCCTCTCCCATGAGGTAGCCAAGGCAAGTACTTCAACATTGCTTTCACCATGCTTTTGGAAATCTCATTAAATTAGAGAGGAGGACATTCAATACCCGGAGGAGATAGTACACCCCGAAGCCCTGACTCACTAAGGAATCTTTATGTATAAATGTCATTAATTTCCATCTCTTCCAGATGTTTCCCTTAGCCAACAGAACAAGTACAGTTATCAATTTCCTAACATCATTTAGAAACATTAATTCACCCTCTTTTCCTACTATGCACATATATTTGTTATACACATATAGTTCCATCATAGTTGATTTCAAAGGCTTAGACTTGATGTAGGAATTATAAATAGATGTTTTCAATAATTGCACAGAAGTTAAGAATATGTGGCAGATTGGCCCACTGCTATTTCTGCCTTCAGCATTTCCTGTGTCTGGATAAACTATCTTCAAATAGGAACTTTGGCACCTAGTAAACTCTACTTATACTCTTATTTAGAACTAAAACCCAATTAAGTGTGGAAACTTTGATGTATATTTACCATTTGGTCACTTTACAGACATTAATAAGAAAAACAGGCTTTTCTTTTATCAAGGGGTTTTACTCTTCAAATTAAATGGGTCACAGACCCAGCCCTTCCATCGATGCATAATCCAGACAAAATGCTTTCTATTGCCATGTTTTTAGCTCAGGTGTCTATTTGTCAGTGTTAGTCCCAGAAATATAGTTAGCTGAGATTTCCATGATTTACAGCTTTTTGTTGTGTGAGGCTTGCTACTTAATAACAAGTGGAAAAGTTTGCAAGATACCCACTATTCAATCTGATCTGATTCTGGTGCTTCTGTCTATGCAAAATTGTTCCAAGCTGAAAACCGGTGCGCAAAAAAATTGCCTAAAATAATCTTAACTGTCTGAGACTTATGGATAGATAATTCAAGTATGTATTTTCCCCAGAGTAAATTTTCTACAGACACTTGTTATTTTAAGGACCTGCAAAGAAGGTGTGAAGTGTTTTCCTCAACTAAATCAGTGGGAAACATCTGAAATCTTGCTTCTATAGCATTGCAGTTGTTCAGATCTTGCTTCTGTTATCTTGAAGCTTTTTTCTGTCACCTTGCAAGAAGATTCTCACTAGAGAGTCAGAGTATGAGAGCTTTCCAGCAGCTGCAATAGATACTGGATTAAGCCATGATTAACCTTTGTGGGATTTGGGTCAAACCTTGGATAAAGACTAAGAAATGGACCTGTGTTTGTTCTATAAATCTGGCATACTACAACTCAGACTGCTTATGGCCTGGAGAGACTACTGGTTCATATGGCTTATTCTCACTGAGCTAAAATATTTATGAATCTCATGTTAGTGTGAACATTCAAAAACATTAACACAGATAAGAAAACAACAGTTGCAGGCAGCTATACTATCATGTACCTGTCAACTTCTGAGCACTTTAAGATATTTCATTAGTTATATATTTTTATTTTTGTCCTTGCACTGAATGTTCCAAGATGCTCTCTCTATTTAAATTTGTGCTTGAAAAATGATCTCAAAATGATTGTTTGAAAAGATTACCATCATAACCTGTTATTCCTTAGCCAAATGTAGAGACTCTGGTAAATTATTTGCCTCCTTGAATTTGTCACTGTGCCTGACAGCTTGCTCATACATCCAGTTATGATTATGCATTGATTTTAATGATGAATAAACTATATAAATGATAAGTGTGGAAAAACTCACTGTTTCAACATTCTTTCTTATAATAATTGCATATTCATCTCATACTTGCTGGAGCTGAAATTCTATGTATTAGGACAGGTTAATAATGCAAAACATGAGTCTAAAAGACATGTCTATTCTCTTAGTACTGAAGATGAAATCTTGCAAAGTATCATGCAGCAGAAGGCAGAGGAATCATTTGTTTGCTATAAGAACTTATGTAGTTTTTCCCTTTTTCTGAAATAGAAATGTCTATTTCTTAACACCTATGGAGAATGCAGCTACAAACCCATTCCCCAGCCTGGATACTAGGACTAATTTCTGACTACCACAACAGAACACACATAAAGAAAGGAAAAAGTCAGTTGGGTGGAATAGTTTAACAAACTATATAGGTGTGTTATATAGTGTCTTTATTTCCTTTCCTTAATTTTTTTTTTTTTTTAATTTTAAAGAGAGATTCTTTTGGTGTAACAGAATAAATTATGACAAGATAATTTACATTTTCTCTACTCTGTAGATGTTCCTCAGTGCCGTCATGTCACTAATATCTTATTCCCATTCTCTGCTAAGACAGAGGTTACCAGGTACAAGTAAATTTGATTAAACAAGTTAATGAGCTTCCAACTGACTCTGCCATAGTTGGGAAGTCTCACTTGAAGCACTATTTTTGTTGCAGACATGGCAAAAAAAAGATAAGACTATTTAATTGATATTCACTGCTGACATTTGACTTGCAAAATGCTTTTAAATACCTATCTAATATTATAAATAGATTGTTAATCTGGAATAATTTAGTTTTATATGACTCTAGAAACTATTTGTCAAAAAGTGTATCTCCAGCACATTGATGTTCTGGCAGCTTGTGGCAGTGCTTGCCATTGCAGTAGACAAGCATAATTATTTTACACATTATTCATTCTTTCTGTGAATCAAGACCATGAACCTCGTCTTTCATTTTCCAAAACACAAGACACCCCAAAAGAAGGTTATTTAGCAAGTAATATTAGCAGTTTCTGTTTGCCAGTTCCTGAAGAAGAACATGTCCAGTCACTTGTACCCACAAAGATAATGCTAAAAAAAAAGTTAAGAAATTACTTCAAATACCATATTCAGTTAGCCCTTGACATGTTCAAATTGAAATAGGGTAGATTTTTATTAGATAATAAGAAGTAATTCTTTACTGTGAGGGTGGTGGGGCACTGGAACAGGTTGGCCAGGGAAGATGTGGATGATTCATTCCTAGAAATGTTAAAGGCAAAACTGGATGGAGCTTCTTTTCTTCCACATGTTCTAGTGGAAGGTGTCTGCTCATGGAAAGGGGGTGGAACTAGATGTTTTTTAAGGTCCCTCCAACCCAAACCACTCTATGATTTTATGACTCTATGATAATAAGACTGTCTATAATGGTGGTATGGTGGTGCTGCATTTTTTTCCTTTCAACGAGCTGAAATGAACCCAAGAATTTATTTTCTGTAGTCACCAAACCACTGTGACCCATAAAACCTGATTTCTGAACAGTCAAAATACCATGCCTGGCAGATGGGTGAAAGTTTCCTATAGTATTGTTTCCAACCACAAGGACTATCTAATGCTGTTGTTGCTTTAAAAATAATAATAAAAAAAAATCTAATCATATCAGATTTATTCTTGCTGCCATTGAAAATAATAACATTGAGGGAATGACCATCATACACATCTTCAGTATCTAACTACTATTTTTCTTTCTCTAGATGTAGCAACAGTAAACTTTGTTTCCAAATCTGAAACCTATAAAGAAAGCAGCCCTGAAAATTCTCTGCTGAGTCTCCAGGCTATGCTATCTGATACTAAAGCTGCTTGAAATTGTTTGCCAGAGATGAGAGCTGTGGTTGTGTTGATGATCCCTGCCTTCGAAAGCTTTTCAAGATAACAGTCAAGTTCAACTTTTTCTAAGTCTGTCTGAACTTTGTATATAATCTCTTTAAAGCTCCAAGATTTTCTGGGCTTTTCTTTACACATTTTTTTCTTACATTTGAAAACCTTCAACAGCCTACCAAGGAGGTTGTGAAGAGCCTTTTTTATTTCAGATTCTCCTCTGACAGAGAAAACATTTCCACAAACCATTAAAAAAAGAGAAAAATATGCAAGCCTGAGAAATGTTTTAAACATTTTCCCACTGCAAACTTCATGTGTGCCATCTTGGCAGATATTGCTGTTTTGCCACACATAGGTCTGAATGGGCTGGCCCAGGAGAGCACTAGTATTCCACTTGAAGAATTAAATTCAAATCTAGATCAGTGTTTTGAATTGCCTCTGACATCTAAGTCCACTATGGTTCTAACTTGCCATCATGTTTTAAACATAAAGCTGAGATGAAAAAAAGGATCTATGTCTTCTCTGTACTGGCTTGATTTTAAAGAATGTTTCCATCCAGGAAAAAAAAATATAGTACATATCTGGAGAAAACATCTGGACATTGTCAAATACCTTGCTCCCATTTGAGACACTGGCTTGTTATGCCAGCCAGTCCTGCAGACAGTGCTGCAGACCCAACACAGATACCCCAAGAGAATCAAAGGTGTGAAGCTTTATATTGATATATTCTGGCACAATCACTATTATTTCTCTTGTCTAAACTGAGGATAAATGTATCAATTCAATTTTAAAAGTAGTTAGGTTCTTACAACAACAGCTGCAGCTCAGGAAAATGATCTTACAGTTCATATTAATGTCTGTGTAAGCAATTGGTCAGGAAAAATATGGAAATTTGGCTTTTCTGTGGTTTTGCCCAAGCCATAATGGCAATAAAATCTGATATATTCTCAAGCTGAATTACTGCTTAGAAAACGAAAGAGAGGTGATGTGTAAATGGCGTAGATGAATTTAGGATATGTCTTTCTGTGTAGCTGGAATAGAACAAACAGGTAAGTGGGAAATTGGTCAGGAATTGAACATACCTTTGGTATAGAATGAGGCCAAATTTTTGTATGTGTTTATAATATGAGTACTGCAATAGGGTTTCAAGTTTCTTTCACTTATATTTTTCAGTATCCTTGAACAATTGATAAAAAATGTATGAATGCATTTGGACTTTCTCAGGTACAAGCCAAGTTTCACACTGTACAGTAGAATTCCCTGGAGTATGTAATGAATTCCATTTGGAAAGCAGATTTTCAGTGTTGAAAGCATGTCTGAAATATTTCATGACTGAAACACCTTATACATTTACTCTAGAAAAACACTGCTTCTACTCTAACTAGGACAAAATCTGAATCCTCTTTTAATTTCCAACCCTTTAACTCCACACACTTTCATATTTTGTCATGTGGATGAAATGGAAAAATATAAAGACAATGAGAAGAAACATGCCTTTCTAACCATAAAGAATTCTTGAGCAAGGCATGCACTATACACATATCATTGGCAGTGCCCATTATCTGTTAAACCACTCTTAATGCATTCAAATATAATATAATTTGAAATTCTTTAATAGAAGTGCCAGATAATAGCAATTTCATTGGACCCAAGTAATAAATAGAGGAATGGCACTTGTCTTATCCATATCACTTTGTATTTCTATATATGTTACTCATTGTTTATGAATCTTATAAATGTATCCTCAGAGAATGTTCAAATATTTATAGCTTGTTTAATTCATGAAGTAATTATGCTTTAAATATACATTTTTTTTCTGCCAAATTTAGTATGGCTAACATGGCTCAAACTTACCATTTCCTTCCCAGGAGGTTTGAATGTTCTCTGGAAGTTGTATACAATATTTCTTTGTATGCTTTCCTCCCAAGTCTTAAGAAAAACTGAACACACCAAAAAAGCCATTCTAAACAGGTATATCTTAAGCAATCCAAATAACATTCAATTTCACTTTAGGTAACATGGTTCATAAAGACTGTATTAAAATATTTGTAATTTTTTACAGGTTTTTCACCTGGATCATAATGATACATGTTCCTTAGTTATTTTTACATATAACCTTATTAATTTTTTTGAAATGCAATGAGAGCTAATGGTATGCATCACTTTTCTAGAGAGAAAAAAAGTTATTTTAAAAAATAGTTCATATGAATTCAGAAATGGCAATAAATTAAAAATAGTCCTAATTTCCTAGGACCTTTACCTTTATCTAAACAAGGTCCTGTCAAAGAAAATTGTTAAGATTCAACAAGGAATTTGAGGGATGTATGAAATCAGAACAAAACAAAGCAAAACAAAGCAAAACAAAATAAAATAAAAATGGGAGAAAAAGAAAAAGATTAAAACCAAAAAAAAAAGGGTTTTCAAAAATTTCAAAACACAATGGATTAACATTTGGGATTTTCTTCTGGTTTTGTTTTCAGCCATTATCTGTTCATTAAGGCCAGGGCCTGAAATAGATTGAGGCAAAATGCTAGTTTGTTGCTGTTCTGAGAGATAGTCCACTGATTTATGGATATAAAGTGTGAAATTTGACTTTTGGACATGAGAGGAAGACAGCACATATCTATTTTCTTCTGAGGCCATGTGTGTAATCAAAAAGAATTGTAATTATAATTATGTCAATAGAATTATAGTAACAAACTGACCACTAGAGACATAGTTCACCTTGGCAATGTTCTTTTACAGATTGAGCTATCATCAATTTATTGGGAAATAAACAAACATCACACACACGAGAAGAATATTTGGCTTATACAACCACTTTTATACAAATGTTTTTTACCAATGTGACTCTACCAGAAAAAGTTACAGGGGAAAACATACTAAGTGAAACATAATAGAAAATCTCTGCTATAGACCAAACCTGATATGAAATGTTGTATTTTACAATTTGCTGCAAAAGTAAAAGATTTTGTTGTGAGGATAATTTGGGATAACCAAATTAACTTACACTTGGGAGCGTAACTTGGGAGATAATGCACATGGCTGTGATGTTTCATTCATATGATTTCCCTAACTATTTTCAGTTCCAGTGGAAAAAAATTATTTTTTACTTTTTGGGGTTTTTTTGTTTAATTTAATTTATCTTAAAATATGTTTTTAGTCATAAGAAAGGCAAATATGAAAAACATTTCTATGACCCTTCATTTTTTTCATATTGAATAGAACCTGTATATATGTTATTGAATGCTGTTTTACAACTGCATTTTTCTTTCTTTTGCATAAGGTAGTATATTTCTTATTTCCTTATTAGCATGATTTTGGTTTGCTATTTTTTCTTGAGTAAACAATAATGGTTAAACTAGAAATATTGTCAGAAATAACAAAAAATGAAAGAAAAGTGCAATGTGATATATTTCTAATCTCTTACAAATCGAATGGGTTTGTATCTGAAAACAAACAAATGAACAAACTAAGCATTCTAAATTACATCTTAAATGTAAAATATGCTACATGATCTGGCCTAAGAAGATTTTAAAATCCAGAAAGGAATATTTTAGATTCTTTTGTTGATGTGGGAAGCCTGACACACAAGAAATTTGACTAGGATGTACATTTATACATAGATGCATATACATAAAAATATTACCTTCCTTCTCTAAAATTCTACTTCATAATGACTTACAAGTGTGAGATTTTTACTGAAAATTAAAGAGAAACAAGAAATTAATAAAGTGGAAATGAAAATCTGATTAACAGAATTATTTTCTTGCATAACACATTTAAATTTTAAAACAGCTTGTAACAAGATCAGCAACCTAGTAAAATTCAGAAATAATTGAAATCTTATGTAAACAATAAGCATATTGTTTACTCTTAATACCCAATGCTAACAGAAAGTTGAGAAATGCCTGCATCAGTACTATAATAGAATGTCTCCTATCTTTAACCTTAAACTGAGACAAATTATTACACTGTAAGGATTCCTCCCCAGTCCACCCAGATTTTATGAGCAGGAGAAGGAAAACAACTGAAAAGAAAGCATTCAAGGAAGAGAACAAGATCCTACTATAAAAGATTCAGCTACAAAGCATCCCTGAAACAAAATCTGTTCAGAGATTGTGGTTAAACAGCTGAAGAATGCTGGGTAGCTGTGGTGGTATTATGAATATTGATAAATGTGACTTTGATGCAAAAGAACCCCTAAAACTGATACTGCATAGATTTTCAGTTACTCAGGTCTGTCTATGTTCTCCTGTGAAACATTATTTTGAAGCCCACACTAGTGCTTGAATGCTTCCCATCCTAGGCTCTAGGTTTTCACAAACGGGCAAAAGCATACTCAGTATAATCTGCAGCATCCCAAATGATATTGCTAGCAGAAAACACTTCAATAAAAGAAAAATTAATTAGATGCCAAAATAGATTATTGTGTTGTGGAAGCCAAGGAAGGAGCTACAGGTTTTGTCTAGCAATGCCTAACTAATATTGCGACACAGAAGTAACAGGACCAAAAGTATGGAAGAAAGTAAATCTATGACTTTGTTCCAAGACACATGGCTGAAATACAAGGGCAAATTGAATTCAATTGTGACCAATTACTGGACCAGAAAAAAGAAAACAATAAAAAACCCCAACAGAATAGTATTAAGCTTCTCCCTGAGAGATGTCATAAAAAAGCCTAAACATGTTCATTTTTAATGCTGCAGGAAGGGCTAATCTGTAATCAAAGCTTTACGAAAATTAGGACTGCCTATACAGAATATGGAGCTTGAAAGCCTTGACTAAATAATGCAAGGTCAAAGTAAGAGAGACTAGTGGTTCTATTAGCACAACAAAAGAGGAAATATCAAAGCAATCTCTGGAACAATTGCAGCAACTATGTTGCCACGTGTCAAAATGAACAGCCATGCAAAGCAGAGAAAAAGAGACAGGGTTTATGCAGAAGAAAAAACCTAAAATTTCCCTATCACACTGCTAATCAGCAGCATGGTTAATACATGCTCAGCAACTAAATGGAATTCATTCCCGAAAAGAAGCTTTCTATTAGTCCTGAATGCATGATGTAGAGAGAAGAAAAATTTTAAAAGGACTTCAAAACCAAATACCATTCCCCAGACCAAATGCATATCTGTCTGTGTATGATACTGACGAAAACTAAATGGAAACAGGGTGATTTGATATGCTGCTGCTAGGATTAGTTCTGATGGCAACACTGTGCTGTCCTGTGACATTAAACATGTTGCAGCATGATCCAGCTCCTGCGTGGTCTGCAGGGGTCTTTCCTTTCACTGAAATGGGAAAGGCATCTTCTTAATGAGAAAGGAAAGGTAGGGAGAGTTGACAGGCTAAATAGTGGAGGACATTCATTGCTGCTGCCTTCAGCCCAGCTCAGTGCACAGAGAAATTGCATTTCTGCAGTATCAACCTGAAATGGAAATTATCACTTAGTGGGTTGCAGGCTATAACTCTATCTCCCAGCTTCTTCAAAGAGAAGAGCAGGCATCAGTCTGCACATGAGCATTATCCCCCCTGCCATATTTTATGTCAGAAAGCAGACTGAAGGTGCAAATGCACTTCATGTGTTCCCCACTCTTGCACTCCCCAGTCATCAGAGTGAAGAAATATATCTCCATGAAACCATCTCTTTTCTAAATACAGTTGGTTGTGGCATGTCATGGCAAAAGGGTATCAGCAGAGTTCCCTGCAGGCTGAATAAGCCATGACCTGACCCCAAGTTCTGCTCTTCTCTCTGTGTGCGTGTGATAGAGAAATAGCTCTAAGTAAAATATGACAGAAGCAAATCAGCAGTGATAAAGGCAGTGGCTACCTTCTTAATCAACATGTGGCCCATGTTCTTTTAAGGAAATAATGCTTTACAATGGCTATACCTTTTATTCTTTTATGCTATTTTCCTGCTGGCTTCCACAAAGCATTACATCTGTCTAGTGAAAAAGAGAGGCTGCTGACCTTCCCATTTACAATAACCATTGTGAGGTATTCACTTCACCTAAGCTTGGCCCCATGCAGAATTGCCCTCTAGCTTAACATATTCATTTTGGTACCCTTCTTAGAGAACTGTATTGAACACTTGTTTCAGGATGTGCTGTGTCATGTTATTGATGAAGCAAAGGTAAATGTTGTTGGTATAAATCTTCTTTTCTCTTTGTGTCCTTCATAAAAATTCCTACTTAAAAGATTCTGTCCTGATCCCCTTCTTCTTCCTGAGGCTTTGCCTGTTTTGATTATAATGAAATCCATGTTAATTGACCACTCAAAGTCTGAGACTATGCTTCAGTCACAAACTTACACATCTCAGCTATTTTAAAATAGCTGTTCCTGGTATAGTAGCAGTTTAATCAAGACAGTATGGAGCTTAGTGCAGGCTAAGCATTTCTCTTCTGTATAGACAGTACTATTGTTATTCTTAGAGCAAAATAACATCTCAAAGCTGTCCTTTAAGGTATGTTGTAACTGGAACTGAGAGTGTTTTAAGAACATAGTAAGAAGGAGTCAAAACAAAAGTTGTGAAAAAAAAAATATTTCTCAGTTAGAGTATAAACTCAGGATGTTTCTAAATATAAAATAAAAGGGGCAAAATACCTTTCTTGGGATGCTGTTAGGAATCCCTATTTACTACTGATCTCAGTGATCTTATAGGAACATGTATTCAAGATAGGAACAAAATTTTGTCTGGAGGTTTTCTAGTTCATTCCCCCAATTTAAACACCTATCAATATTTTAGAATGGCAATATTAAAGCCCTCAAGGAGTTTTCCAGTGGTTCTCTCTCATCTCTGAGGGCAATGATTTTCAGCACAGGATCTGTTTTCTGTAATCTAGAGAAAAAGAAAAGTAACAATCATAAGATTCCATAAAAACTGAACTGTTAAACAATTGTCCAGTGTATAAATATGTGAAATAACTTTTGAATTCTTTTAAAATACCTGAGACACAAATTCTTCAACACATTAAAGTTTTATAGAAATATCATAAATACCCATTTAGATTAAACCTCATTTATTAACATCCAGAAGGTCAACCTTCTCCTGGCTTCATTTAGCCAAGCCATTGATCTATCTTTCCACTTATTAAATAAAAATAAATCTTTCATATTCACTGTATTTTACTGGAGTCTGGTCTATATATTTACTCAAAATAGAGCTGTGACTATGCAAAGTGAGGAGTTCCAAAGTATATATTAATTGGTATTGGAGTTCAAAGCATTTTAATCAACTAATTAAAGATAGATGTTACTGTCTCTGAACCTGGTCTAAAGATTTAATTCTAGAAAAGTCATTTTGCTCTGAAGAGGCTTCTGATGTCCTATTAAAGTGTATGGTCATTTCACAGACATAGACTTTACATACTTGCTTCCCCTTAATTATTTTTTCCTTTAATTTGAATAAAGTTTATTAAAAAAAGATAGGAATGAATGATCACACTTTCCATGCCCATTTATTTGCCTGCAGCATCACTTTTTAGAATTTTCATAATACAGAAAATGTGATTAAAATAATTTATTGTTCTCCATGAATAATAAATTTTATAATAATTTCTTATTCACAAATCTCTTACAGAACAAGTTTGTTTGGCTATATTGCTTGTCATGATATTATGAAGCTATTAAAACTTTTATGGGTTAAAGTAAGGATTCCCTAAGTTTGCTTCAGTATGCTTGGTCACATTTAGTACAAGTTTAGTCTAGTACACAGCTATATATAGTACATGTTGAGTTAGCTTGGATTTGGATCCTGGCAACCATTCTATTGTCTTGAAAAATCTGCTTTTTGTCTTCTCTTGTCTAAACTCCCTTAGCTTTTATATTAATGTGTCTAGTGCTGAGCCAGAACTTCTCAGCAGCAGCTGAAACACTGGTGAGTTATCAACACCTTTCCCAGCTACCAACGCAACCAGCACTGTGAGGGCTGCTGTGGGAAAATGAACTGCAGCTCAGCCAGACCCGATACGATCTCCAGCAATCATACCTGGGAAAGAAGAGCTGTCCCTATATATGACTGTCTAACAAAAATAAATAAGAAAATAATCCAACATAAACGTGGAGTTATACTTTGGTTGATCTCAAAAGCAGCAATCCATGACTGAAAAAAAAACCCTGTAGAATGTGGCAGTAACAGGCAAACCATGAGCAGATTTGGCACTAAAATTTCCTTATACTTCTCATCTGGCATAGAACAAAGAATCTACAAAAAAAAAAAAATGTTTTTTTCCCCCTTAAGGCCTTTCTTTGTTCCTCTGGAAGCTACTTACTGAGGTGTTAATATTCCAAGACTTTAAGCTTCTAAGAATATTTGAGGTGAAACGGTCACAAGCAAAATACCAGAATAGTTATATTTGCCCACAGAAGCACAGACATTCACTTACTCTGCTTCCATTTCCTCTGACCTTTATCGGTTGAGATAAATGAGCTCCATTTCCCACAGAAAAAAAATCCTAAACAAATCCAGACCAACCACTTCACATTTTCCATTTCAGGGTTTTCTTCTCATTTTGAATTGCTGCTCACTAACTTAGCAGGACAATTGCCTTTCATTGCAATAGCCTCATACTATCCTTTCATTAATGAGTGAGATGAAGATTAGATTGAGAAAAACCCCACATGATTATGAAATGGATTATCTGGTAATATGACATTAGTATTTCTCAGATGACATTTGCAGATGAACTTAACTTTTTAAGTGAAAATTACATGCTAATAAAATATGTGGTTTATTCTAATAAAATTTTTTAAATGTGATCACATTTTTTCATGCCATTTCAGGTATTGGACCTTTTTACATTGATTATATTAGACTTTATAGGGGTTTTTTCTCCTTTTTTCAATCTCTTTGTTGAATTTGCATGATCAACTATATTTGCATTTAGTGTTCAATCTTGATGACTTATTCAAAATTCCATTTTCATACTGTTTTCACAGATGCTGCAAGCCAGCTGGCTCCAGACAAGACTTCTTCAATTAGCATCAGGGTCAACCTTTTCTTCTTTCCATCACTTGCTCATACAGCTGATATAAAAAGAGAAAGTAGGGAAGGATGGAAAGGAGGGGGAACCTGGTTATTGTGAGGAATTCTGATCACACAGCATTTCAAGCTGACTTTATTTAACTTGGTAGGAGTTTTACTACTGATTTTGGTGCCTATTGGTGCAGCCTTTATTAAAGAGATTTTTTTTTTTTGGATTATTAAAAATCCCACATTACATTATTCAGAAGGGAAATCAATCTACGAGAGAAGTCACTTTTAGAGTAAATACAGTAATGAGCTGTGGAAATGTACATATTTAACCTTTGAAATTTCTCTGAAAAACATTATGTTATTCTCCCCAGTATCACCTTCAGAGGGTTTACTGTAATGGCTCTCTTTCTTTTGATTTCTTTGGAAACTGAAGGAATCAGTGCAATGGCAAAGACACTTGAGTTTTGATAGGAAAGGAACTGACTGTTTAATGGGAAGTTAAATATAAAATGTATATAAACCTCAGATTAGCACCAGACAATCATTTCCACATGCAGCATGGGAAACCTGCAAGTACTTTTACACAATATTTTAAATGGTTGCAATTAGTTCATATAAGAACTAATTTTTTTCCCCAATTTCATCAATACTGAGATCAAAGGCACACAGTCACTAATTCTACTGTTAAAAAAAAGGAAAAAAAATCAACTTTAACCAAGTATACAACATATAGTAGACAATCCGATTACTGTCTGCACTATGTATAGCATTAAAATTATACTGGGTGTGTACTTGTTTACCCAAGCATGTTCGTATGCAATTTTGATATGCAGCAGCAGTGTACACAGCCCTTTCCACTAAGGAGTTAGTCATCCAGCCCTCTGAAAAGACCAAACACAATTGTGACATCTATTGCAAACCCAGCAGCACCACAGACATTAGGTCCTTGGCAGAGCAGGTGTAGAGTTTCATCTTCAGACAGGAAATAGGGAGATGACCCTCCTCCTCTAAGGATTTTTCCTTTTCCCCTCAAATACAGGTACACTTTAGGGTTTAACCAAAATAAAACCTGTAACCACTGAAGTTGCACAGCTTTTACCAAACAACCTGATCTTGTTACTCTGTGTCTCATCGTACTCTACCATTACCTATGGGATAGATGTAGGGAAGATAAAGATTTTGCAGCAATTCACAGTGAAAGGATGAGACTTTTATCATTGATAAAAGGAAAGAATTTACAATGAGCATGCTAAATTGTAATGACCAGACCAGAGAAGTCTAGATTTTGCAACTTATTGACATAAAACAGTATAATGATAAAGAGCTGAGGCGATCAGTAAAGTATTTCTGAAGTTCATTACAATGGGGTGTGAGAGTTACTGCAAGGAATAATTTGAGAAATATCTCTGCAGATGCCTCATATTTTCAAAAACAACTCGGTCATTAATCCCTCAGGGATAGAATTCCACCTTATTTTTACTTCCAGAAGTTCCTTTATTTACAAGATCTGTCTGCCAAATTCAGGAAAATGTGTCAAGACTGGAGTACACGACAAACAGCTTGAATTACACAAGCATTGTCTCCCTTGTTGTCTGATGGAATAACAAGAGCGTGTCTCTGAGAAATGAGCCATTTCCTTTCATCTATTTGAACTGAAAAGACATCATGCTGAACCGCACATGAATCTTCTAATATGCATAACTTTAAATCAAATGAATTAACCACATACATCTAGATAGATCTAGATCTCAGAGACAGAAAGAGAGGGATAAAAATAGAGTTCAGCTCAAAATCCATGGGAATCCTTCTTCTTTGTGTCTTTTCTTCAGGATAATCCTCAGGGGTCAGTCACATAGAGTGCTGAGTTACCTCACCTACCACTAACATCAAAGGGCTCAAGGGCACTCGGTGTCTCACAGAACAGAGCTTCAACCTGTCGACATGTTTAAACACCAGACATTTATTTTTAATGAATAAAATAACATTTCCTTCTATGCTCCCCCCTTCAGTAGTACTTTTCTCCTTTCAAGTCTGATTTAGAAAAGTGCTAAGTAAAATGAACACTAACTCCCTTCCTTTTCCGTCACCAATTATCCCTGACAGACACAGAGCCAAATGGCACAGGGGGTTTCTTTGCCACATGGGTGGTCTTCAGGCTACAGTTCTGAAACACAGTAATAAATTCAGCACTGCCTAACAGAAGTCACAGAAACAAAAGTTAACAAGAGCATAGTTACTTTCGAACATTTTGCTAAATGAGATGAAAAAGAATGTTTCTGTTCAGAACCTTAATTCCTGCTTTCTAAAATCTGGCGCCTACCTCTGCAAGTAGAATAACGTCCTTAACTATTATTAACTTACTAATTACTGAACTTCTCTGGTGGGACACAAGCAATATCAGAACTAAATCACTCAACCCCTGCCACAACCCAAGCTGGTTGAAATATCTCAACAAACTTGAATTCTTCAGGAAAAGAGGTTTGTGAGATTTACAACTCAGGTCTCCTGAACACGGAATAGCCTCATTTCCAAGGAAAAGCATACAGAATCCTCAAACGACTGCATAGAGACTTTTTTATCTTCTTTAATTGAGCAGAAAAGTCCTCGTATGAAAAAACAGGACAAAAAGCAATAGTTAGAGCACACCCTGCCATTGCAGTGAAGCCAACTATACCACGTCACTTTGCAGTCCATGTGCCAGGTTGAATGAGTGAGTCAAAAGGAAGCATTTCAAACCAAAGGACTGAAAATGAACTGCATCTCACTTAATGTCAGATGGCAATGCTGAAGTTGCTGTTATAATTCCCTCTATAGAGAGTAGAAGAAACAGGAGATGCACATTTAAAAGTTGTTTAGTGAGGAAACTTTCTCCATGGTCTATGAAAGTGGTTTGACAAATATTGATAATGGTCCAAGATTCTCTGTTTGTTGAAGACCTGTGACTTCCTACCTTGGCATATATATAGTACTCTCTATTGTCTGTGTTCCAGAAACACGGGAAATGGCTTCTATTATGAGTCTGTACAGAAAAAAAAAGCACAGTGGAGAACATATTTGCATGTTCTCCTACTAATAAATACTAATGCTGAGTATCTAGGGAACAAGGCAGTAGTAAACAGTAAATAAAACCAATCTCAGTTCTGAATGTTCTTTATTAAAAATAAGGTATTATATTACATTCTATATATATTATTAACATTATATTGTTATTTCATAAAGATGTCAGCTACTTTGATGGCATTACTTTTTAATAACAAGCTGTTGCAGGTACAGCATTACATTAGAAACCTATGGTTGCATTAGATTTGGGTAATTACAAGGGCTGAGTCAATGGAGAAAAGAGAGTGTTCTTATATCGAAAAAGTTCCCCACCACATCACTTGTACATTAGCATCAGGGCTGGGGGCGGAGGAGCTCATGCTTTCAAAAGGCTGGAAACAGTTCCAACATTCCCACTGCCAGAATACTTTATTAATATTCCTTGTCTTACAGCCTGGCAAGTGAAAAACTAGAGACCTGTCATCAATTAGAATGGTGATGATGAGCCAGACTAAAATAGGCCAATGAACAGGGTAAGTGCCCTGTGGTTTGTCAATTACCTGAATTATTTGCAGTAGTTTTAGTGTCATCTGCAATGAATACAAATAGAAAGCACATGATGTCTGGAATGCAGCATGTTTAAGATCAGCTTTGGTGTTAACAGAGGAGGGGAAACAACTGACATGTTTTAACAGAAATATTATGGAAGAGGAGCTCTCATTCACATCTCTCTCCCCACCTTCATACATGTCAAATAGACTCCATTCCATCTGGTGGCCCTGTGCTTTTTATAGAGGTGAAACCTAGTGGAGGAAGTGCAGCTCTGCTGACCTGCAGTTTGTGTCACAGTGTCACTGGCCATTGCCACAGTCACTACCGCTCCTTGGCAGTGACTCACCCAGAATCAGGAAAATGGGCCAGCAGAAATGTGGTGTAGGTAACTTCAGGGATCTAAGATCATCAAGGCTTTCCTCTTCCAAAAAATTCTGTTGTAGACACAAGGTGACAATAAGCAGATAAAAGGCAAGAGTAAGAAATCCAGTATTCCTGAATTCAACAAAATTACAAAGAATAATTTTTGAAAAGGGGAAAAAATCAAAGAGATTGACCTTTTTATTGTGTGTTTGTTCAAAAGCTTCTTAGAAACTTTTGTGGTAAATTCCATGAGAAATATTTAACAGTGACTCAGAAAATATTATACTCCTGCAACAATTTACTTTTATTCTTTATCAGGAAGACAGCTGGACTATCAGTGGTTTGGTGAATATGTAGACTGATTGCTCATTTATTGGTCTTCCCTTTACATTTCTCCTTTTCTTTATATCTTTCTATCCTTCTTTGCTTTGTATCCTTCCCTCCCACTTCTTCTTTAACTTCCTCAGAAATCATTAAGTAACTGCAATGATTTGACATTCACCATTATGTATCTGGCCACATTGATATTCTTTGTTATTTAAAAGAATGCATGGGTAGTTATTGGTAACTTTTCAAGTTGTCTGCTGTTTCTGGAATGTAAGGGTTTTTTAAAAATTGGGTTTTTTGTTGTTCTTGAACCTGATTTTGACTTGTCTCTGTCTCTGTGAAAGTTTCTGTTTCCCCCAGCCCAGCTTCTGAAGAAGAGGTCGAGATCGTCTGTTCTCTTGTTCTTTCAAGGATGGTTTATTCTTGTAATCTTACATATTTGTGGCTCTGGCCTGCTGAGATCTTTGTTGCAGGCCAGGTTGTGACAAACTCCCTGCCTTTGGGATGGTGTTATCTCTTATACTAAAAATTACATGTGCTTTATTTATAATAACTCTCCAATACCTATCAACCATATTAAACAGTGTACCTTTACTCTAAACAAATTAAAAAGTGTCATCATCACAACAGAAGATGGAGAACAAAAGACGAAGAAGGACAGGGACACACCCAAAATTCTCAATCTTTGTCCCTTAAACTCACATTCTAAAACCCCAAAATTCTACCTTTTCACCCTGTCATACGTTAATTATCCTTCTACCTAAATTCTTGTAACTTATAAATCTTCCAGGACAGTCAGAGGGATGTCCTGGTTCTCACACTGGAAGATATTTTGAAATGCGTATTTTATATGACATAATAAGTTTCTGAATTTTCAGTAAAATCATTGAATACAATAAAGATTTGGAGAACCACAAAGAGACCTATAACTCTAGAACCTTCTCCTTTCCTCCTGGCTCTCATATAGCTCTGGAGGCTAAATCTACTGCAAGCATCTAAGCTGCACTATGAAAAATGTAGCTTGTTTAGAATCCTGGCACTTTAAATATCTGGCCTCCCCACTGCCTAAGCATTCAGACCGAGACAAAAGAAAGAGGTAGTTTTGTACCTAATTTTTCTCTACATGTGCAGTGGATGAGCAATATGCACGAGTAATACCAGCCTCCCTATGAAAAGCAGATAACCCAGGAGAAGGAACACAGAAGCCCAGCTCACCTACAGAAAAAGTGTAAAGTTCATTGGTGTCTCCAGGGCAAATAAGGTAAACAGGCTAGGAGAACTCAGCCACTAGAAAGAAGGAAGCTCTAAGACCCAAAATGTGTGCAGAGATCATTGTTTTGAAAAAAAACACTATAAGACAATGCTAAAAATATCAACTGACTTCATTCTGCTTACCAATAATAGTGACTGCATCTTCTATAATGAAAAAAGTTTGAATAATTAAGATCTTGTAAATTTCTTACAATTTTAGAATATACAAAACATTCAAAAGAAGTCTACAATCCTTGGAAATGACACCTTAAATTAATCTCAAAATCACTCATTCATGTATACAGATACAGTAGAAATATGGAGTAGAATTTTGGCTACTTTTTTACTTGGTGCGCATGCTGCAACCATGCTATGAACATTAAATGGGATGATTCACTTCACAGAATATCCAGTATTGTTACTAAATTCCACAGTGACTGTTTTATTATGCTAATTGATAATCTAGTGTGCTCCAAAGATTAAAGAAAAATGAAATTAAAGCTACAAAATCAAAGGGTAACAACTTTATAATGCCTCTTTAATTTAGTGAAATACAATTAAAGTCACACACAGATAGAATTGACTATGAATACCAAAATGAATGTAATTGACAGAGTAAATGTTACAGAGCAGGGCTGCATAAGAGCAAAAAAGAAATGTCAATAAACTTCAGTGCCACTGAGCTGTGTCGCAGGGCAGCCGCACTGAGCATCACAAGACTTAAAAGTCCTTGGGGATAGCCAGCCACAAAGAAAGCTATGATGAATGCTTATGAAACCACAAGAAGATAGTATTGGAAGGGTCTGATTTTACAGGCGTGCAAAAAGCACCTGAAATGTAATGTGGACTGTAATTGCAGTAGAAGCCTGACACTGCACAAGAAAAATGCTCCAATGATTGGAAAAATTTGAGCTGAACATACTGCAGTTTTTAAAACTTTCCATGCTCAGCGCTTGCATTTATAAAATGGTTTCTTTTAAGGCTGTATTCTGTGGAGAAGTTGCCTCAATATTTAAGTTTTTGAAGTTGGTAGAGACATTGTAGTATAACCTTCAACTTCATGCTATTGTAGCTCAGTAATTCAATAGCTCTTCTGTGCAGGACTACTTATTAAAACATCTTTTCCTTTATCAGGTCCCCTGACACCTCCTTACTGGTTGCATTCGATCTGGGAGAACTGCACCAATCCTATTAAACTGAATATCATGCCTTTAAAGTACTTTGTGGACTGCTGGGATCAATGTCAGTGTGTAAGGCCTCTTCAGTGGAGATGGCCATTGCCAATGCAACTCTGATATTAGAAATTTGAAGGTGTTACCTTCTACAGGCCCTGTGGCTATAGTGTTAAATGAGTCAGTTGTGCTCTACATCCCATGTGATATTCTTATTTATCACAGAAATCATTCATGTTTTATTATCCCTAGAAGTAACATGTATGGATCCAGAAAAAGTTCTTGCGATGTCTTCACTAAGCTTATTCTATGAAGAGAAATCCAGTTCTTCTAGATGTCAACACAACATAGCTTTGAAATTATGAATTCACAGCCAAAGAACATTTTGCAAAATTGCCTATACCTAGCAGACCAGAGTTTACATGAGTATAATAATCAAGTGTTACACAGCCAGGTTTTCACATCCTGATTATTTTTAAATTGCATAGTAAAAAATGAATGAATCTGCACTGAAGCATACATCTCAGCTTTTTAGACATCTACAATGTAGATTTTTACATATACTAAGCATCTAAACAACCTCTGTAGCTGAAGCGAAAAATAGTACCTTCTGGAGGATGATTTGTTTCATTAAAGAAAGATGAATCTTGGCCAGGACATGTCTAAAAAACACAAGTATGGCTATCTACACTGTCAGCTTTTGAAACTGAGTAAAAATAATCCTTTTTTCTCCCAGTCAGAAGAGTAGAGGTTTTATTTATGTGTTCTTTAGAAAATAATTCCTGTTTATGAACAAATCAATTAAACAAATTTAATTACATTTCTCAATACCACGTTTATTTATTTATTTATCAAAAATTGGGAGCAGGGGAATAATCTCTTTGGAATAACTCAATTACCACATCCTGCCTCAAAATATGGGGATTTGACATATAAGCCCTAGTCTGAATGACAATCTTTGACTTATGTAAATAAGCTTTACATCATTACCTGGTATTTTCCCCACTATTGCAATTTTTGGAAATATTTTGGTTATTGAGTTCATGTTATAGGAAAATTAGACCCAAGGGTAACACCTACACCAGATTATAGATTACCAGACTGGCTTTAACACTGAGATTCACCAACAAATAATATTTCACCTCTCCACTACTAAACCTTCCTATTCATCTTAACACAGGACCTGCAAGCCCTTTTGCAAGAATAACACCTGTTTTAATGCTGTGCCTGTACTCTGCCTTGGAATATTTTGCAGCTGCAATTTGGTCTGCGCTCAAAATAATGCCAGGTGCTACACTAACAATTAAGACAATCAAGGTCAGTGATGTTCTCAACTTCATGTGCACTCCAATGAAATATGTTCAATTCCTCTGCAGTTTTCTGAGGTCAGTTCATCACAGATTTTTTTTTCCTTTGCCATAGTATTAGGAAGTTCATAGGCTCTACTGGTCAGCTAAAATTGGTCTATATATAAGGGTGTAGGTCAGCAGCTAAGCACAAACACAAATGATCAGTCATTCCACACTCACACCAGAATGGTAAAGGCCAGAGTAAACACTTGGGTCAAGATACAAACAGTTTCATAACTAAAGAAAGGAGAGGTAAAAAACAAGTATGTGATGTAAAGGCAGTCACTCACCAACTCCCAGCAGGAGAACATTCCTAGCCAGTCTCAAAGCAAGAGACTGGTGCAGTCTCTCTTTAATTTCACTAAATTAAAGAGGCATTATAAAGTTGTTACCCTTTGATTTTGTAGCTTTAATTTCATTTTTCTTTAATCTTTGGAGCACACTAGATTATCATTTTTGGGAAAATCTATCTCCTTAACTTAACTGTTGAGCACAATGTTATATAGCATATAATATCCCTTTGATAAATTTAGGTCAACCATCCTGGCTTGGTCTTCTCTCAGCTTCTTATGCACCCCCAGCCTATTCACTTGCAGCCAAATGGATAAATAGAGAAAGCCTCTATGCTGCAAAATTACTTTTCAGCAGGAGCCAAAACACTGATGTGCTATCAGAACTGTTTTAGACACAGGTTCATACAGCTTCCTATGAAAAAAGTAAACTCC
The DNA here is from genome assembly GCA_032173965.1 of Sitta carolinensis. Lineage (NCBI taxonomy): Eukaryota > Metazoa > Chordata > Aves > Passeriformes > Sittidae > Sitta > Sitta carolinensis. The sequence continues at coordinate 37,128,822 of JAVUNC010000004.1, read as the reverse complement.
AAAGCAGCCAGATCCAGTACAAAATCACTACCCAAAATGAACAAAAATTTTTGATCTATGAAGGAAGCTCTTCCAATTGCCAAAAATTCCAGATTATGGAAAAGCATTTAAATATGTGATTTATTTATAAAAAGAAAATCATTAGAAAGGCAATATTGTTATTGCTCGGATCAAACATTTCCTAAAGTAACAGAATGCAAAGATATAAGGATTGATCATCTGAAATAATACTTCCCTATTAGTCTTCCAAGTTTTGATTTAACTCGGGATTAAAATTTCAAGATTGGTTGAAAGACATACGAAAGAGTACAAAATTATAATTCTGATATCAGTGTGTCCCATAAATTATAGGATTTGGTAAACAGCCATTTAAAGTATAGACAGTAAGTTTGTAACATTCGGGAATGTTAAATGCCCCTGGATAATTGGATAGTGTAGAATAATATAGACCTAAACAACAACTTTCTGATTTGCAAAGTAACTTAAATCAAGTGAATTTAAATAATTAAGTGCAAACCAAGTCAGGGATGTGCATTTCAGCTCAGAATAGTGTATCTATTAGATCATAAAATAAAGTTTCACATTCTTTATGGGCAACGTCAAAGACAAGAGAAGAAAAAGTGCTCACCTTCTTAAGCATGTGCACCATTCTATTTTTAGCAGGAGATAAATTAAATTCAGAACCTCTGAGAAATCAGACTCAGAGGTTTATGAAGTTCTGACTCCAGCATGCACAAGGTCAGAACTTCCCAGGATTCAGCTACAGATTTCTTGGCCAGAAGTGTGGTCCACAGGAAATAAACAGTCACGATGACTAAGAATCCAAGAGTATCTTGCACTAGTCATAGTTTCTTTGTTGGTCCAATAAGCCAGTAAAGCTCGTCTGGGAGCCCTTTGTGAGCTGATGACATTTTTACAACATGAAGTAGCAAACTAATATGAGTTTCTGTATTAATCTACAGGCAGCTGAAATGTCTTTCAAAAACTAATGCAGCAGGAAAGCAAAAGAAGCATCTATGTAGACAGGGATAAAGCACAGAAGAGCCAAGATCCAAGCCTGTATGATAAATATGGCTAAGCCCTGGAAAAAATCCTGGAGATGAGCACTGCTAACTCAATAATTGTCCAATATGGGCTCACTTCAGCAGGAGGAACATTTCATATGCAGTGGAGGAGATGACAACTCCCAGGGCTTGCTGGGTCAAGGAGACACCTTCACCATACATCATGGGGAACCCTTGGGAGGAGATCAGTAACAAGCTGGCAAGTTGAAGTCTCAACTAATTAAAGAAATCATATCTTAACAATAAGAAAAAGACAAAAAATTTTTCCTATGATGAGAAAGCAAATTGGATGTAATAAAGCACAGGAAGAAAATAAAGATTAAAACTTATTTCCCTGACATAACAGCAAAAGGGAGAAAAAGATATTTCTCTTAACCCTACTTCTTTATTTCTTTTGCTGTGACATCTGAAAGTAAGTTTTAACATCTTTTCTTCTTCATTTGCAAAGAGCTGCAAAATAAATCCCATCTTCACTGTTGAGTCTATGGAGACAGAACTCTTCTGACACAAACTGGGCTGCAAATTCATCTGTTGTAGGCTTTGTCATAGGGTGATGAAGAAACAAACAGTAAAATCTGCTTCTCCTGAAATTATGGGAAAGCCATGATTTGGAGAGGTGAGCTGCATCTTTATTTCACATGTACTGCAAAGACGTTCTCGTCAAAATTTCTCTCCAAATGTTATCAGACAGTTTTTGTTCCTTCCTTTTTACTATTTGACAGCGTGGGAGGGGAGGTCTTCATTTGAGAGATTTAGTTGCACTGTGTCAAGGCTTCACAATAATTTAAAAAGTGCATTGGGAAGATAATTTTACTGATGCAGTGCAATCTGATCCAGCACAAAAATTACGTATCAAAACTGTCATCAGTGTATTACTGTAAGGGTTTTTTTTATGTTATTATAAAGGCAGAAAGGAGTGTCTAGCAGAATATTAACATAATTTTTCTTTTTCTACTTAATAATTAAAATCTGAAAATTTCAATTTTATCCTACATATTTGCATTACTCTGAATTGAGGTCTGTTTTGGGACCCTTTAGAGATCTGAGCTAAATGACAGAGATGCACTTATCCAGATCCCAACTGAGTAGCCAAGGCCAGTAGTTGCTCATACACCTCAAGCTTCTCAGTGGTATAAACAACATTGTCAACCTTTGGTACCCAAGATGAAGTCTAATAACTTTCTAGGGTATGTAAATCTTTTCCATGTTCTGCACTAAGTGATCATCAGTCTCTACTGAGAGATCTGTATAAAGCTAAAGATACTAATCTAATGGTGAATAAGCACAGAGGAATGCAGGTCAGTGAAAAGATAACTTTTGTCCAGAAAGTCTTTCAGCAAACTTACTTGAATAGAAAGGGTTAATATGACCCTACATATGAATGGTGTAGACACCAGACACTCATTGTCATCACATGAAGGCTTCTTCTTTCACTCCAAGTTGCATGATCACTACCTGCTGAGATGAGATGAGATATAGAAACTCCCAGTGACACTATCTGTTCCTTCTAACTGACATGAATGATTTTACACATGTATGAGGCATGGGAGAGGAGAGCACATAAAAATCTGGGCTGCTTTTAGAAAGCCCTTAGGCACATGTCTAATACAGACCTTTGCTGCTGGAATTAGTCATGTTCTGGTCTAGCTCCATAATGCTTGCATGTTGTAGATACACTACAGAGAACACAACCTCTAAAATTAAAATGTAGTGTACACAGTATAGACAAGCTGCCTTTCTACATTCAAAACTGGATTGTACTGTGAATTTTTTTCAAGTTTATTCCACTGTTATCCATCATTGTACTCTGGTGTATTTTAAGGACAAATAAGAAGAAACTTTGCAAACATGCTAAGTTCTGGCACCCTTATAATCACTAATGTGTTTGGTGTTTTTATTCCCAGAATTATAGATAGACACATTTACCCAGAGCATTTTACTCATTGAATTATCTAGAAGAAAAAAAGGAGTCATTTCATGCAAAAGTAATATTTAGAATGTATGGTCAATATTTCTGGGAATTTATGACTAACACGTTTATTTGAGCCTGTTAAGGAAGTCTTGCTCTGACAAATAAACCTTTGAGAGGCATAATGGAAGCCTGATGGATTGATTAAGTGGATAATTCTTTGTTTCCCAAGCATTTTTTTAAAAAATTCCTTGTACTCTTCCTACTTAGTTGTTTATAAAATACATTATCTTGTTTTAATCTTTGTAAACTAAGCATGCCTTTGTATATCTGTGTTACATTTTCCCAAAATATTGTTTAGAGTAAGTCTCCCATATATACAATTTCACTTACAGTAATTTTTTACAGAAGTACAAGTGCTGATTTAACTGGCCATAAAAAGAGAACATTTATTCACAGCATCTGGCTTATATGCTGTATTCAGAATGGCAAACGTTTTTGTTTGAAACAGCATTGGTTCATCTAGACCATCCCCCTGCCTGTGTTACTGCAGTTCATATTGCACCATTTAATTGAAAACTAAGCAGCCAAATGAATACTATTTTGCAGCATCCAGCATTTCTCCCAAAAGGACTGTGATACAATACATTGTAGGAACTACTACAAGCTGGCAACAGAAATTTAGCAAATCACATTTCAGAGGGAAAGAAAAGGATTTCCATCATGCTGTAAACTACAAAACTCATGTTTGTTGTAAGTTTTGATGTCCAGATCTCCTTTCTCTCCATTTCTCTCCAATCCCTTCTCTTCCTGCATCACACATTTATTTCCTCAAAGTTTTAATGACAATTTCAGTATATTTGATTAGAGGTGAGATAACTTAATTGGTACAACTGGCAGTGTGAATATCATTATATTCATATCTAAGTGTTTTTACAAGACCAATTTTCAATTTGATATATTCCCAATCTTTTAACTTGTGTACTTAACACAGAAAGAATATGAATTTATGAATACTACCTTGTATACTTCTAAAAATATATTCTCTGTTTCATTGTTCACTCTGATGGATATGGAAATCTTGAAATGTGAAAATGAGTCAAGAAATAAAAAAATATTTTCTTTATTATAACATTTTATTTCTTTATCATAAAATATTTTTGGACCATATCGAACATTACTCTTTACAGAAAGGCGGAGAAACCTTAATTTTCCATTCATGATTAGGACTTTAAAAATTTACCCAGACATCTTAATTTTTTCATCATTTTCCCTCTTGATTTAAACACCGTCTAAAAGAGTATCTGTCTACATCTTTGCATAACATTAACATAAGCTTTAATACACAACAAAACAAGGTTATGTAATCAATTCAAATAGCAGCATCACCCTTTTTACAATTGTGATCACATCTCAAGTAAATCAGGAACTGGCAGACTCAACATGGATTATAGTACTATTCTACACTGTGTTTTCCTCTAAATAACACGCCAGCTCCCAAAAGACAAGTTTTGCAGTAAGCTCCATGGTGAATGACTGGAGGCCAGAGGAGGGAAGGAATATTTTCTTGTGAAAGGAACCTGAAATCAATCCTTTTCCATAGTCAGTAAAAAATGCATGCAAGCATCTCACCCAGCCTGGGCTGACCATCACAACCCTGCTGCAAAAAAAGACTGCTAACATAGCAGAGCAATATCATGTGATCTTCAATAAATCATTAGCCCATGAAACTACTTTTCTCAAAGACCTGAGCAGGTAGTTTGATGCTAGAGCAGTCATTTAATAATTTGACACCAGGAAAAGAAAATATGCAGCTAATACATAAGTTATTGATACATAAAACTCCGTATAAAGAATATAGACTGAGAAGAATGTTGGTATTTGCAAGGAAGTGTCTGAATGGAACACAAATTCATGGTAAAACCTGAGAGATGACTCTAGCACAATAGAAATGGATAATGTACATTCAATTGTGGAGCCTCATTTCAGACAAGTTATGAGTAGTAAAGTGAAAATGCAGTAGGAAATCACAGTATAACCAGACAAGACAAAGATCAGTACCCCTGAATGAAGTCCAGTGACACAGAAATTGAATTAGGAAGGATGAAACCACAATTCAGGAATTATTCCAAGTCTATGCCTGTCATGTGCCTGTCTATTCTCAACATCCTATAGCATCAGAAAGCCTATATCTGAGTTACTGCTCTGGATTTAGAACAACTGGGATGAAATGATTTTGTACACAATTTATTATCTACTCTATCATACCTTAATAAGTCCATTAAGATTATAACGGGGGAACATAGGAGAAATCTGCAATGGTACACTTAAGTAAGACAGAAGAAAATATTTAATTAAATAGTAAATTCATTGATGAAATATATTACCTAACAAGTAACTTGTTATTTTTATTGTCCCATGTTTACCAGAAAAGGAATTTATTCATTCTTGATTGAATTTAGAGTCCACATGTAGCAAGTCACACCAACTCTGATTAATCATACTTATTTTTCAGAAATTATCTTTCTCTTGTTTATACCTAGGAAGAAATTTCCATCAACTATACTTTAAGCAAGATAGAATATTCCAAGCCCAACACCAAAAGCCCTCCAAAACAAATGAAAGACCATTCCTAATCTTTAGGTCTAGAAATAAGGCCTTCATTAAGGAATGGATTTCATTTATTTTTGACATGTGCCAAAGTGGTCACCTGTAAAGTCAGGTAAAGTATTACTTGAAGCTTACATTTGGAGTCCCAGGTCCTTTGTGAATACGATGGATATGAAAGAACACGAGTTTAACAATCTAAACATATGCAGCTTTGGGAAATAAAATTCATGGTCTTCAATAACTGCCCTGGGACAGGGCTTAGAAAAATATCTTTTGCTTCAAAAAAGCTGTCTTCTAAAACCATAAAGAGGAATGTTTGTTCCTGCATTTATCCACCTAGAACTATAAACAATGTGTATTTCTGACAAAATTTCAAGCTTTAAGGTATATTTTAGAGGACATGAAGCTCATTCCACACTGCACAGTCACTGTCGCAGGCAAGTGTTTCTGCTACAGGTCGTTGATGGAAAGCAATGTTAAATGAAAATATCATGACCTTCAGGGACAGACTTGTCAGCTTATTGTCTTCCTTTGTAACTCTTCTGTCTCATCCATCCTCTCTCCTTCAGTTCGCTTAGTCTTTGAACCTTGCTCTGTAATATATCATGCCACATTTTTCAAACTGCAGTGTATGTTAAAAAAAGCACAAGAAAACAAGCAGGTGATGCCATCTGGTAGTCTGTTCCCAAGCTCTTGGATAATGGTCAGTTCTGTGCAGCTTTTTCTAACTACTAGATAAAAAATTGGGTTTAGTTTGTCTATGTAGTCTGTGTTTTTCAGGCCTGAAGCTTCTTAATTTCTAAAGCTCTGGTTTTTCCTGATGATTTGGATTTCTGAAACTTGTTCCCAGAGCTTGAACATAAACATCAGGATAGTTTTTGTAACGATAAGAATGTTTGGAATTCTTTCTGTTGGACAGATTTTCTTTTGATGTCCCTCTAGTTTGACCAATGTAAGTGAAAGAGTTGTCTTTCGTTCACCAATCACAGTGATCTGTGGAAAAAAGCTATAAAAAGGCAGCGATCCTTTGAATAAACAGAATCAAATTCATCCCTCCAAGCTGTTTAGAGAAATTTTTGTGTTGTGTGTTATTCACCACAGAAACATGTCTACACAACTTTCCCCTCTGCTTTTTTTCATGACTGTGCTATTCTCCCACTTCTGCTCTTCTTGCAAAAAATGTAGAAGAATGCTGTCTGGACCACAAAGAGGGCCAGATTCCCCTTCACCCTTTTGCTGTATCCTGGCTTTCATAGCAGTCAAAGTAGCCAGCTGTTTGTCTACCTCATAAATTACCACGAGACAGTCACAACCTTCCAACAAAAAATATCTTACAAGAAAACTGTCTATTTAACTACAGATAACACCTACTTAAATGTCTGTATATATAGATTGGTGGAATAGATGATAGAGTAATACAGTCATAAAACAGAGAAACAAGTACATAAACAGACTGCTGGTTAGTACTTAGGTCTGGCCATGCATCTTATCTGCAGTCCGCCCTGTCTTCTCATTAAACTGCATTTCTAACTGTTGAAAGAGTGTACTCTCTGTTCAGTGACCATGTGTGTGTGGATGTCTAAGTGCCAGGAATCAGTGACCAGGTCATAAGCACCTTGTGCTCACAATGTCAGAAATTGAGTCATGTGTTGATGTGTCATCACGAGAAAAGATAAAGCTGAACTAGCTGGTGAGTAGGGTAGAAGCTTGGTAGTCAGATACTAGAGCAGCTTTATGTCTGGGTGAGATATTGGAGAGAACAAAGAGTCTGAGCACTTGGTTCTGAAGGGACCAGGATGTCTAATTCAGCACCTGTGGAGGATGTAAGGTCTGGTAGTTGACCACTGGTAAGGTCATAAGTCAGGACCAGACAGAAAGCCCTTTAGTGTGTGTGTCTGTACATGAAACAGCTGGGATACCAAGGGATCCAGTTTACAGCTACTGGCTAAATTTGGAGTGTAAGGCCAGCTGCTGGGAGGATCTGCAGTGCCTGTGGCTGTGAATATGTCTGTCAGCCTACTTAACAGTAGCTGAACTGTATCTACAGGCCAGCATCTTGGATGAGAGAGCAAGGATACAAGGCCTGGATAGCCTTGGATATCCGGCTCCTGGATAGACCTGAGTCTATAAGGTCATCAAGTGAACACATATTGTATATGTATATGTAGGTAGATATTTCCCACTAACAGACCTTCCTCTGGAACATCAAGCAAGGGAGGCAGATAAGGCCATTTGAATTTAGATCCTCAGTCATTGCTGGAAGAGTGATTTTGTTCTTGATCTCAGCAGGTGCTGCTCAGAGCTGAGACTCACTGAAATCCCTTTCAGCAAAAGCCATTTTCTTTCCTTAGGATTGGCAAACATATTCTCTGTTAACCAAATGAGTTTCTTTATCATTGGAGGACTCTACAAACATAAATCCCCCTATATATTTGATGTTATGGATGCTTCCTAGCTTAACTTCATTCTCCTGCAAAATCTTAGACAATTTCTAAGATAAAAACTATCAGTATATCTACAGCAATGCCCCTTTGACTCTTCACAGCAGAGTTCACACAGCTTCTCAATGAAAGGCATGTTTTGAGGCATTTTCAGATGGCCCTTGTAACTGCAGGTAAAAGATCAGGAGTCTGGCTTTCTGTTTATAATTCATGTACTCTTGTACTCCTCTGCACGTTAACTCCAGTTAACCTACGTTTCTCAAACTTCTCCCTGGAATCTCCTATTTGTACCACCCTGCTCATATACTATTTCTGGAAAACCTTCTTCACATAAGCAGTTCCTAGGAAAAATTGTCTTTGGGACAATTGGAGTAGGAAAGGGAGACACTAGTTATTGACTTTTCCAGGGACCTTCTGCCCTCTAAGGGCAAGACACCATTGTGAAACATTGTCTACTTTAAGCAGTCAGCCTCTAGCTCTCAAAAACACCTTCTTTTCTTTTATATTCCTTCTTAAGTTCTTTAAGTTCTAATATCCCTATGCTTTCTTTACATCCAAGAATGGTCAAAATAATAACTGAAAATTTTTCCCATTGTAACATTAATTATTCATGTAAATACAAGAGAAAACAGATTATATAGCATTATGGAACTCTTTCTTTACACATTTGAGTCATTTAATTTCCCTGTATCATACCTGAAGCAAAGGGTATAGCACTAACCTTATGGGTTTCTGAAATCTGTCTATATATATATTCTGACTGTTCAAGATTCTCCATTCAACACTATGGTACCAAATACCCAGAATTTTATATAGGGTAGTAAAGGATATTAAACCTCTTCACAACAGAAATATCCTATCTTCCATCTCCTACAGCAGATGGAAGCTTTCTTCTGGAAGATTACAGTTGAGTGATGAGTCTTTCTGATAATTTACCACAAGAGTTTTGAAAATAAAAGCCTAAAGTCAAGCACATAAATCCATATTTAGATCTCTACCATATTAAAAGTTGAGCTTACATTAATTTCTTTCAGAGTGTTTCAGAATCAAAGATGGCATGATCTGGAGAGCCAGAGAACATATAGCATGACTGAAAGCCAGGCAGGTGTCTGAATAGGACCTCATATTTATCTGTTCCTGAACTTCTGTATTTGAAGGTTTTGACTCTTCATTCAAGTTGTTTCATTGTGGGGTGAGAAGTAGGGGGAAGATTACAGCTAAAAAAAAAAAAAACAAAACAAAAAAAAAAAAAAAAAAAAAAAAAACAAACAGAAGAAGGTGTCTTGATTCCTGAATTTCTCTGGCTACCCTTTCTGATGTGTGACTCATTGCTGGCTGGGAAGGGAATGAGTTTTCATAATGAATAATAAACTCTACTGAAACTCAGATCTGTTATGCAAATAAACATATTAAATGAATGCATTTTCCATGCAGCATAGCTTCTGCCAGGAAATTTGTTGAAAATATTGTTTTGCCATTGACAAAGGCAATGTGCCAAATTCAAACCTGGTGTGAGTGGGCGCAAGTCTGCAGGTTTCAGTGGCATTGTGCCCATTCACACCAGGTCTGTAATTGGCCTATTGTGTTTCAAAGGCTTTCACGATCCAAGAAGTGCCAAAGTGCAGATAAACAAATTCTTTAGCTATAGAAAAGCTTTTTCAGGGTCAACACTAATTTTCAGTTCACTTAGCAGACATAAACTCCTTCTGGCTGAGTTCAATCTGTGACTGTACAAACCTTCTAACCCACAGAATGAAAATTCTTGGGTACTCTCAACTCCCTCTCTACAGAACTGCTAAAATGAGCCAGTCTTGAAGGCACCAGCTTCAAAAATTGTATCTCAATAGAAGATGGGAAACAGGACTGATACAATAAAAATTAACCAGACATTCTTGTTCTGACTTCATCTCAGGCAAAATCTCTTTCAAGTTTTAGAAATATTTTATTTACTCTTTCTCTCCACAAGTTATGTCAAATGTCAAAAAATAGAATAAAATAAGGCTAAAAGAGTGTGAGCTGTTTCTGCAAAATCTTTAACCTTGTTTTATGGTTATAAATTATGTAAATAAACATCTCAATTTTGTGAGATCTTCACGCAAGTTAAGTCATACCTCAGAATCTATTGAAGTATATCCATGCAATTTCAGAAAGATGATGTTTCTGAACTCATACTTTCTTTTATCTCAACTACACCAAACACTGAGTAATATAACTGATAACTGTCAAACGATAACAAACATTGAATTTGGCAGAGAGTTACTAAGCTGAGCAGTAAAATATTTGCTCAGATAGGTCTAACTATTCTGTGACATCCTATGACCATTAGAGCAATATGGGTATCTAAATGGTTAGAATAAACAGTGACTAAGAGATATGGATTCCAATGAGAGAAAATCAAAGGTTAATGTGAAAATTAATAGAGTGGTATGCAATATAAAAATAACAAATCAGATATGATAAAATTTCTTATTCAGGCTGACTTATTTAACATTTTTGTAATGCAAACATGAAACTGGCTGCATAAGATCAGGTCACTTGTCTGAGGAGAGCAGACAAAATTTTATTGTCTTGATTTTGGAAAGTTTAAGTTCTGATTTGTCTTCATTCAGGCATAAGAAATCCTGGGCCAATTTCTCTCATATAAAAATTACTGATTTTTGTATTTTCATCATAATTTGTGTTGGGTTTTCTAGTGCACCTACTTATTTTTACATTAGAAGTACAGCTGCTACATATATGAGCAGCATCTGTAGCACAAAGCTGAAAAGTCAGGTTTCTTGCTGTACAAGTATGGCATAACAGCAAGCATTGCCATTAAATCAAAGCTGCAATAATTTGCAGCTCCACTGACAGATATTTGCACGTAACTTCAATGTGACTTATGTGCTAAGATAATGAATTCTATAATGCAAATTTACACATGGGGGTCAAATAAGGAAGTTCTTTGTATTTGACAGTACATTGGGTATTAGGTATTTGTCACAAAATAAATAATTCATTTTGCATAGCTGCTTGCTATGTAAATGATAGTCTATGTATATTAAAGCATTTAGCACTTAGAATAAAATGGACAGCTGGGCCAAATGAATATCTCTCAGGACACATTACCATTAGAGCTCCCTGCGAGTTTTTAACTCTTTTCACTTCTGAGTGCTATCATGAGGACATTAATTGAATAAGGCACAGATTCGCTCTAATGCAGGCAGTGCCACATGAAAAGAGAGGAAAATAATGTAAAGCAGCACATTAATTTCAGATTCGACTTTTCCCCAATTTTAATGTTTCTCAAATCCCCCATGTAATTTGGTTCTGATTCAATTTAGGAAAAAACAAAGGTTAAATATTTTCAAAATATCAAGCAGATGACAATCAATACATAATTTAAATATGTTTAATACAAGCTGAGTTTTGGGCAGAATTTAAAGTCCAAAATTCCCCCTATATTTCATATGAATTTATACTATGATTGAACACATTCTCTCATTCCAGCTCTCTAAAAATTCTTCTGTTATTGACTCAGACCCAAAGCGAACTTTAAACAGAGCATAAAGGTTAACCCACTAAAGAGTGGCCATGCAAGTGGTTTAAGGGTAACCCTCCAGACCCTATGGAGAGGGTAAATTGGAGTGCATGCTCTCAGTCCTACCCAGTATTGCATAAATACCCTCTAAAGATAAAAGAGACAGAGGCTGTTTTAAATTCTGTGCCCTGCTCCTGGTGTTAGAAACACCATGAGACTCAAATTGTCTCTCAGACCTGTAGCTGTGAAAGCAGGTCCACTAAACTCAGTATAGTTGCCTGAGACTTATATCCTGGTTTAAGCTGACCATCTTCTCTCCGCTGGAACTGCTATAAAATACACAGAATCTGCAGCATTCAGTGGTTACTTTGAACATGGTATAAGCCAGACTGGACCTGATTTACTGATCTAGCTGTTACATATTTTTCAATAATCTTTTCCTCCTGGTTTCGGGATGATCATATGATACCCCTGCCAACAACCTAGATTTCTCTAGGGCTAATTTAACAGTTACAGACCAGATCATACAGAAATATGATATATAGAAAAGTAATTTAGAAAAATTCATAGTATCTCTGATCATCACTGTTGTATCAGTGTATAGTCTGAGCTACAGTAAAACAGATTATAAAGCTGAATAGTGAAAAAAGACAGATAAAAGATTCTGACTTTTTAATCATTCACAAAATATGTCTGTTCCCAAGCTGAACTCCTAAACCCCAAGACAGCACGAACTGTTACTTTTTAATACTGCATACCAACATTTATTTCAACTTCAGTTTATATTATAATCATACTAGTTATCATAAAATGAGTTCCCTGCTGAATTCAGCTTTGAATTAAGGTGATGAAATTGAAAGAGTTAGACCTATGCGTGTCCTGGATTTTTAGTATCCTGGTTCATCACAAAATATGTTAACATAACAATCATTTGACCTCAACACATTGTCATCCAATTCTGTAAAACGAAAGAAAGTGGAAGACAGTATTTTTATAGTAAAGATACTTAAATATTTTTGTGTTTTTCTAAATGTGAAGTCATAGTTTCTACTATAAACACAAAGAAAAATCTTTGTCGTTTGAAATCCTGGCCATTTGAGCTTTTGAGCATAGATCAAAGATACCTGAGACAGTAGTACTCTCATTAACAAAACCATCTAGAACAGTGCAAACTTTGGCAAAATGGAGTTTTGACCTCAGATAGCAATACTGGGATAATGCTGGTGAGCAACAGCCTCCCTCAGGAACCTAGTGTTACTCAGGCCAGGCAGAAATCAAGTAGCTGTTTGTGGGGTTCTTTATTCGCAGCCAACACAGGTGAATGTATTGCTCCACTGTCGGTATGCCCTTAGCTACCTGGCTGGTTTGCCTTATTTAGAACTGTAAACAGCTTGTTACATTTTAAGGTAGAAAAAAACCCTGCCAGTGTCTGTGAGGGTGGAGAGTAATGAGGAAGGGGCTGTTTGGAGCTCTTTAGGGTCATCTAAACATAATTTACTTGATAATTTCAATATTATAGCCTTCCTCACTATAAAAATGTTGGTCTACAACCTGATAATGCCTCCACAGTCAGCATTGTAGAAAAAAGACCTTAGACCTTTTCTGCAATAATTCTAGTCCTGGTGGATTCAAACTCTCATTGGTTTTGCTCTCAAAGTCACATTTGTAATATGGTGACAGCTGGTTCAGTGCTTTGTCATGTCATTAAAATCCAGTGTCTTAAAAGAGTAAGTTTTGTGAAGCCAAGACACCATTTCAAAAGCAGAAAACAAAACGGTGTAATAAAATCTCAGTTGGAGGTTTTTTCATCCTAAGATAATCTTTCCTTCACAGCAATAACTGAAGGAATGTGGCATAAAGTGGGCACATGGCTATCACATACAAGATGGTTTGGACCTCCAGCTGTGGCAGCCAGGAGAGAAAGTAAGGAATATTTCAGTTTGGATAGCGGGAGTGAAGGTTTGTTTAAATTGATGTAGCACAAAGGGGATCATGTGTGCCCCTTTGAGACCACCAGCTGTGGGACACATATGCAGTGCCTGTTCCAGTGGCATGTGTGTGATGCCTCCATTTGCAGATGAGCTCTTTTCAGCTCTTTGGGTGGCATGAGAATTGAGACCATCACCAAGAGTGCCCTGGTGACTGTGGGAGATTGGTCTAATTTTGATATTACCTTCTCTCCTGTGCTTTTTCAGTATCAGAATGCACAGCTTCTTTGCAGTTGGAAAGCTACATTATCTTGCTCATGAGCTGCTTTCTCCCCTGTCTGCCTCCCTCTGAGATTGCCCTTTCTCTGTGTGTTCTTGTCATATCCTCAAGGTCAAAAAGTGTGGAAGAAACATAATGTTTTTCCAGGTGTTTTTCCTAAACAGCCTATTCTCTGAAGATGCCATTGTTAAAGGCTGCACAATAATAGGAGCTAAATAGAGATGATGAGTATTTAACGCAGAATACTGTTTTCAAATCATCATTTCAACCTGGGACAGAGATTTTGAGGAATAAAATTTTGGAGTGAATAACTGGAAATTGATTTGGATCAATCAAAGCATTTAATTTTTATTGAATTATTCTTGCAATTTGATTTGGAATTATACCAAAACACAGTGGATACGTGTATTAATCAAATAGATTATTCATTTCAAAGGAGAAATTAAGCCATCTTGTTCTAACAATATCAAAAAGGAGGTTTTGTTTTTCCAAAATAAAATACAAATTGGATGTGAATACCCTTAACAAACCACTCTAATTTCAGTGAAAGGGTATTTGCAAGTGGAAATTTTTTCATCTTTTATTTCCTTACCACTGCTAAACAGACATCACTTTAACAGCACAAGGTAAAGAAACTAACACACACACAATAAATACATGTTTTTCATTTGTTTATTCATGTGTAATTCATGTGTACATTTAATCTATTCCTGAATCCAAAGGCCACTGGTTTTCATAGGGAATTCCTTGAACTCTTTCCATACCTGTAATTTCTGAGCAAATGTTGAGACAAGCACAAGCAGCTTATGTGCCTTTCCATGAATCTGCATGCTAATCCACGTTAGCCATTCTGAGGTCTGTCTTGATGACCAATTAGTGTACTGTGATGTGAAAAGCTTTGACAAAACTATTTCCTAACCCATTTTTGCCTAGGCAAGGAATTTGAGTTGTTGATCCCAAGAGCATGTAGCACTAATCTTCTTCTTGTATAATACACTCTTTTCCTTCCCTTCTCACTTTGATTACTTCTAAAGTAATTTGTTATTTTTCCATTATTTGTTATTGTTTAATTATTTGTTATTCATTTCTTAGTTTGCTCTTGTTATTTGTCTTTCTTCTTTGCTATTGCTTTATTTGTTTGCATTCTATTTCTGCAATATTTTTGCTTTTGCTATTATTTTTCTTCATTAGTTGGAGTGAACATTTATCTTTGCATATCGTGTAGCTTGTTTTTATTTCATTATTGCCTGTGTTTGTGTTACACAGCCCCACTGCTCAGCCTCACAAAGTCTTCTAAAGGCAACTCTTATCAATGCAGCACCACTGAACCTCACAGATAATGCTTTATTAAATGTTACACTAAAGCTGAAATCTTACACAGTAGGTAGCATAAAGTCATTACCAGCTTGAATATTTTTGAGGATCAAGATGATAATGATAAGAGCAATGTCCCAACAGGGGACTCACCACTTATTACTTAATCCACAAGCCCCCTATAGGTGTATTTTGGTGTCATTGAATGCCCACCCAAGGGTTGTATGAAAGCCTGAAGAAGCTAAGACACATCAATGGTTCTGTAAAGGTCTTGTAACACAGCCTAAGCTCTCTGGGGTTTTTAGGGACTTTTTGTTATTAATAAAAAGTTAATGGGAAGTAGAAATATTGCATGGGAAATGTGTGCATAAAAGCGTTACTTTCTTTATGATTATCTCCTGTAAAACTGCCCAGGAAATACCATCCCACACAGCCTTTTCTTTTTTAACAGTATATGTGCGTGATCTCTCATCTCTTCTTTATCTGTGGGATATTTAGGTATGTAATATAAAAAGGATTTGTAAAACAAAATAGGGTCCCCACACTCTAGATTTCTCCAATACAAGAAAATGCAATGTCATTCACTTCATAATCTGAACTACATTTCAGATATGAAAGGCTAAAGTAAGTTAATATTTTCCTGAGCAAAGCTATCAAGCAGACAAACACTATAAAAATATTATATGGTCTTTCCTTCTCCTTATGTCAGTGTAGATCTTTGATCCTCAGATCCAGCTTTAGAATCTTAAAGGACAGAGAAGATCTACAATTTCTTTAGTAATATTGGCATTTTCATGAACTGTGTAATGTCCTCTACCCAGATGGTCAAGATTTTCAGGAAGATTATGTCTCCCTTTTGAATTATTTATAATATTTTGAAGGTCTATGTTCTACTAAAATTCTGCATTTCCCTCTAAAGCTCTTAGGATTTATCTATTGAAACAGTTGGAAGTTGGGTTTTACTGGTTTTTATTTTCTCTTTTTTCCCCATTTGCACCCTAACATAAGCAGGTCAAGTCCAGCACTCTCCAATTAGATCAGTGTTACAGGAGCATAGATTTAGCATGTAATGTCTGCTGCTCAGGGAAGAGAGAGGTCCCCACAGTGAATCTAATTTGTATAAAATAACAGAGATCTCCACTGTCTGTCACTCTTACCATCAACATGCAAATGACAGAGCCCTCAAGTCAAGGCTGCACTACATCACCTAAAGAATCAGAAGTTGAGTCCTAGCACAAATTGAATTCCCCAAAATCACAGCAGGACCAGGAATTTACCCACTACTCTGTAGAAGGTAATACATACCAGGGACAGAAGTTTCTTACAGAATGTAATTTTGTACCAGGTAACTGCATTGCAACAACTATAAACAATGTTTAGCATCATAAAGGCCTTATTTCAGGTACTTTAGATGCTGTGAATTAGTGTACCTGAGAAGACAAAATTTCTGAATTTGAGATATCTTTCCCCTCCAGCACAAACAGACCTTAGAGTCTGCAGTAAGAAGTTTTTTAAGTCAAGTGTTTAACAGAACCTTTTCTCTAGCTCATTTTGCCTAAACGAGGTAAAACTTCTTTTTATGAGACACACCGGCAAATACAACAAATACACATTATAAAAGAATGACACTTAATAGACTTCACTGAGACTGAAGCACAGACAGCTATACTGATGACTCAGTCTTACAGTGAGACCTCACTGGTTTTAGATTTGTCTGACTGTTACTCTATGCAATTTCTTTTATTTCTCATTGTCTTTAATGTTCAACTCTGCAATTCTTTTAAGCAGTCAAATATTAGCCATCCGCACTGGTATAAAACCAATGCAAAAGGGTTCTACTATTTTTAGCTACATAATTTTCCTTTAAAAGTTATATACCCATGTACATCCTATGCCTTACAAAACTGAGAGGGGGAGTAGTAGATACACAAACCCTTCTCTTTCCTTACAGTAGCATGAGGTAAATTGCACAATAAATCAATTCTTATGGATGTTGTTGACTTGCAACATTTGCTGCTTTTAAAAATTAATAGCTGAAATAATGTACATCCTCAAAAACTCACTGAACAGTCAGATTGATTAATTTCCTGATTTGAAGCGCAGTTGACAGGTGCAATATTCTCTGCTGAAATTTTCTGTAGTCTGATCAGACTATAATCTAAAGCTATTCCAGCAACACGAGTTTGTTTGCTCTGGTTTTAATTTGTGCAAAACAAACAAACTTAAGTCCCATATTGTGCTTTGCCTAGACATGCATACACACACACATCCATAAAATATTCCTTCTGGTAAAATAAAATCAAGTTTAATTTTTGTGCAAATATTATTCTGAAGCTGTAATAGCACTGAACAGTGCAAAGTGCAACTGGCATCTCTTCATATTATTATTGCATTATTGCCAAACTGATAAGGAGTTTCTGGGTATAAGAAGACGTGCACTGCATTTTGAGCATTTTCTAAATAGTAGTCCACGTGTCAAAGTGATGTAATCAGGAATACCTCCTTTGAATGAAATGTAGCTACACAGCTTCACCCCAGAGTTTCCATTTACTCCCCTTTCTGGGTCTCACTACTCATAGTACTTTATCATAGGAGTTAAACACAAATAAAGTGATAACCATTTCTCTTTTTTTTTTTTTTTTTTCTAGAGTTGGAATTCTGTTGTCTAAAATGGGAAACATTTGGGATATATTTCTAGATAGAATAAAAAAAATGAGAAATGGACAAGCATTAGGGAATTTGTTTAAATTTTAAAATATTCATAAGTTTTAAAATATCTAAAATTTAATGTCATCCCATGCTCTTTATTGTCCTCCTTTTTATTGCTGAGATATTGGTCCAAAATAATCAAGACAAATGCCTGAAGTCATGATTAATGAGGCTGCCTGAGATATTCAGATGATCCAGGTGACTCCATCTTACATCACAAGCAGTGAATGGACATAGAATCTTCACTTTCAATGAATAAAAGTCATCAGTTCCTCAGCTATATACAATCTCTGCTACCTAAAGATCCTTTAAAATTAACTGTTGTGAGGAATGCCTACATGAAAAATAAACAAAATATGTTTTAAGTCTGAACGTAACCCATTTGATGTTCTTTCCTTTTTTCATGACTTTAAGCTCCATGGTATCTCCCTTTACACCAATGGGAGTTTTTCCTCTATTATTCAGGGGTTTTCTCTGCTGATTAACAAATTCCATGTTACTGTGAGAGAAAACTGTGGAGGCGTGTCTTGTTCAGGCACTCAAATAAATAAAGCTATACAGGAATGTGTGAGTGAGACTGAAGGAAACCATAAAAGTTTCAGTTGACAGATGGGGATATCATCTACGTTGCTGTCGAAGATTTCCAAGATAACAAATACTACTCTCTTGATAATCACATTAGATAACTTCTCCATCAGCAGCTCTTGCAACTGTTAAGTGTCTGGGGGTTCGTAGATTAACAAGATGTCAAGGCTGGTCTTTACTGTAGCCTTACAAAATAAAGGGAAACACTCAAGGGATTCTGCTTCAACAGATTTCATTACATTTCTGAAATATGCAGAGGAATTACAGAGAGATAGCTAATAAAACTATGCAATCTGTTTGTCAGATGCCAAAAACACTAATTTACAAAAAGTAGACATTTCCACTACAACATGGAGGCAATTTTTAGAATAGGACTTTTAAATGCATACACAATCCATCAAAATAAGGTACAGAGGACAAAGGAACAAGTAGCAGGGCAAGACATGCTTAGACACATGATTCTAGAGAAAAATCTAAAACTCATCATAAATAAAGAAGCATGAAAACAAACCTCAAAGTGAGATATGTGAAGGTTTTAGCTTTATTCAAATAAAATTACATTTTGTCCCCAGAGGACTAAGACATCTTCCTGAGTGAAAAGAAACATCAAGGTCTTTAGCATCTGCAAATATATTCTTGTTAAGTGATAAATTCTGGCTCTGTTTAGACGAAGATGAAGACTGGGGGATTATCAAGTTCTCAGAGACATCCTGCTTATAAACCAGCAAAAGGCTTCAGGCAGTAGTGTGTTTTTCAGTGCTTCTTGGCTTGATTGCAGGAAGGAGTAGTTTATGTCACACAGGGTAACTTGCTTGCAGATATAAATTAATTAGAATAGTAGAGATGGAACCCCTATACATAGCTGGTCTCATCCTCCTCTCAGGAGACTCTATAGTCATAATTTTTCTTGTCTCTTGTATCTCCATTGTGCCTGAGTAACACTGCAGCACACTATGATGCTGAGTACATTTATAAAGGCTGTGCAGTCACCTCCTCCTAAGCACACCAGAGCCGTATTACATACGTCCATTTACTACCTAGAATTAGTCTGAGCATTTGCTTAGGTTATGAAACATTGATTTTCATCTAAGGGAGGGGGAGGGGGACAGGGGAAATTGCGATCTCAAAACCAGAAAAAGAAGCAAAGCACTGAAATTGGCATTGTATAAATTAAAGTACACAACAAGAAGTTCCAGAAAAGCATGTCACCGAGCAGAACAATAGTCGACTATAAGTTAAATAAAGATAACAGTAGGAAGACAGGAGGCCAGAATCAAATAAAAGACACCTACTTATTCACAATTCAATCTTAAACTTTTGTTCCCTGACTCAGAATAAGTGCCCACAAATATTAACTCCAGATTTATTGATAACTCAAGATGGAAGGGCACTGCATCTTTTTTTGATTAATTATGGACAGATTGAGAACCAGGAAACTGCTATGGTAAGCTGCTTGCACTATGAGGAAAGAGAACATAACCAGAAATGCCCAGCTGTCAGCTTCACTGGAGGCATTGACCCCAGGGAACCAACTTAAGGCAAAGCAACATGAAGGTGGAAGCAACACTAAGGAGGCTAAATGACTGTCTGCTTCACATCTTAATTGCTTGAGCTATTAAACAAACACATCTGGTGTTGATGTCTCTGGAATACTGTACTTTTTGTGTATCACATATGCCTCTATGTTAATGCTTTTATGAGCTGCTCACTTTGGGCTTGGAGAGTTAGGCTGATAGCTCCTTTTTTTTTTTTTTTTTTTTTCCCCAATGTTCTAATGCAAAACTTATAGGCACTTATTTGGTGGTTTCATTTTATTTGTTTTTTACCCTCAGCCTTTTGGGGTTTGCCTATTTCATTGTCTATCTATTTGCCTCCTGCCTGGTCTACTTTCCCCATTTGTTCAAGAGAAATTAGCAAAATTAAATAAAGAAAAATTCCACTCATGCAGGCATGAATTTGTTAGAGTGAGTTAAAGGAGACAAGTTTGCATAATTTCATTATGAAGCCAAGTAATTGTTAAAAGAGATGCTGCCTCTTAGTTGCTCAATAATGCTTTTATACATTTTAAGCTTTATGAAGGATTGATTTGATAAAAATATCCTTGGAGGACTGTGACCTTGAGTTGCCTTTTGCAGAGGAATTTGCTGGGTCTGACCTAAAAAAGAAATGGAAATGGAGACTATGGAGAATTTGCATTTGTAAGGTGATAAATTTGTGCAGACATACAGAATAAGAGGTATTGATATTTTTTTTCAAAGAGCTACAGGCTACAAAAGGCATTTCCAATTGGTTTCCTGAAAATTTCTTATAATCCTTAACCTTTAAAGATGTAAAGTAATGATAAAAATCACATGTACAATATAGGGGGCTGAGAGTGTTAATTATTTAGAAGTCAAAGATACTGTAAAGGAACAATCCTATGTTGTTATCTGATAACATGAAAATGCCAGACAACAGAAGGTATTTTGGCTAATACTTTTGACTCTTTTTATGAAATAACACATAAAGGACTGCATTTCCCTCAAGAACAGCCTAGCTGCTTATTCCATAAGAATGGGAAACTTTTCTTGTTATCCCAATAAAATATGGTGTATTATCCTACCCAAATTGTATCTGCTGCTTAGGCTAAATACACACCAATGATGTTTTGTCAACAATAGAGCCTGCAACATTTTCTTTGAACACGGAACATTTACCTGAGTAAATGTTTCTATAAATAACATATATGAATCTTTTTCTCCATTTACAGTGATACAGATAAAAGAGTAACTTGAGACTCTCAAAAGTCAGTATTTTATGTTGCTGTAGTTTCAATATATTTCTTTTAAATATTTTAGTGACTTTATTTAGTTATCTTTCCTTCTGCAAAGTTGCTGTAAAAGCAAATTATGTAAGGAAGTTATAGTTGTATATAGTTGGTTTGGGTGAGGGGAGCAGCAGGGGGTGTGGAGGTGATGTTTTTTCCCAAATATTATTTCTAATATGGTTAAAGTATGGATTATTTATTACAGGATTTAGAATTAGATTCAGACTAGTAACCTAAATTTTGGGTTACTGAATTTTCAGAGTGGAATTATACACCTTAACTTCCATTTGAGCTTTCCTGCCATTTACTCTATACTGACAATATTTGCTACATTCACAGTTTGATTGCATTTGTATCTATGAAAAGTTCATTTTAGCATTGTTTAAATGTAAAACAAATTTCAGCTGGCAATGAATATAATTTACACTGCTGTGTTATTCTATCATAGTCATTCATGCAGTGGCATTTGGTAGCATTTGCATCATTCACAACAGGGTTATGTTAGTGTTAATGAAAAGCTAAAGCAAATATTCAGTCCTTTGTTAGTTTGAAAGCTAACATGAGACATAAAAATCTAAGTCTAAATTTCTAGAATTTCTCTATAATGAGGTAATTTTTCAGCTATCCCTGTGCCCAGGACTTCCAAGGAGAATGCTTGGGTATAATTGTGCTTCCTGTTTACAGAAACGAGCGAGAAAAACTTAGACAAAAATCATAACAAAAATTAGTGATTATTAGATCACTGCAATTTCTGCCTGTACAAACACAACAGTCTAACCAAATCTTTAATGTCAGCTACCTGTGTCAACTCTTTGCAGCACCTGGAGGTATGTAAATGCATGAAAAAAGCAGCTGCCTTTTTTTTCCCCCTTCTATAAGCACTTGCTTTAATGAACTCAGTGTCTCTGATGACCAGTTATGACAATTATCTAAAAGTACATAGTTTGTATTTGGATACTTATTGACACCATTTTCAGAACACCTCAGTTCAACAAGTCTTTCTGTAAACTGCATTTTCTTCTCCAAATCAGTGACTTTTTTATGATCTTCCTTTTAAAATCTACATAACAGATGAAGAGCCTTCAATGTTTATAAAATTAACGTAAGTCAATCATTTATAAACTTCTCTGCTACAGATATTCTGAAGGGCAACAAAATATATCTGATTTTTACTTTGTAGTAATTTTCATTTGTTGAAAGAAAATATTGAATTGTTAAAGTGGAAATATAAATAGAAATTATCAAATTGACTAATTCTGGCCATTACACCTCGCCTGACTAAAAACCAACTAAACCAGAGTCACACATTCAATTCCAGAGGCAGTGAGGTCTTTTTGAATGAAAAACTCTTTTGTTCAGACTAATTTAATTCAATATACAACAAACCTCATAAAATATTGCTGACACATAGTATTTTAAGACAAATAGAAATATGTTTATGAGAAGTCAAAAATTTATGTAATATAATGATATGCGTAAATTTTAACAGTGACTGAATTGAAAGCCAAAATATATTCCAATTAAAAAATGTCATATTTCAATAGTATTTTCTCTCATTTTGAAGTTCTACACACATGGATAATACGTGATTGTAGAAAATACAACAGGACTGACAAACTCAGGAAGTGACATTGTTCATCAATTTAGTCTGCTGTAGGATCAAAACCAGATTTATCCCGTTTTCAAGGACAAGCTGGGAGAAAGTTTCCTACCTTCTGTTCCACATGGAACCCAATGCTTGGGAGGTTACTGACATGCAGCCACAGGCCACTCCTTTTTCCTTCATCACTTTCAATATATTTGAGGCCACCTTTCTCTCTGCAGAAGACCATTCCTCAAAGACCACATTTTCAAAGTCTCTGCTCATTCTGATGGTTTGGTTTCGTTTAGGTGCTGGAGGGAGTTTTCAAGAACTGCTGTTTTACTGACATTATTATCTCTTAAAATATAGTGCCCAAAGCAGAACAGAAAATAGAATCAAGTAAGTATTAGAGGAAATGTAAATACTACATTCAATGTGTTATATATTATGTTTTGGTAAATAATTACCTACATGAAGCTTATCTATTTTTTCAACAAGGTCTAACATCAACTGTGCAATTTCATTGCACTGTACATTTCTGCATGTTAATTTAGTCAGACTGACTTGTCTACATTTTTATTTTCTTTCTAATTTCACCACTTATTTTTTTAAATAAAATTTTAGTGTGTTTGCCCTTCTACAATCTTGTAAGACTGCCCTAGAATTCTTAAACTTAATTAATAATGGTTCAAAGATAGTTCTGGTTTAGTTAATATCATCACATCCTGACATCTTGGCTACTTCTAAGTTACTTAATATTTTGGCTACTTCTAAGTTATTTAATATTCTCTAACCTGTCCTTTCTTTGTTCTGACCTCTTCTCCTAACTTTTGTTAAAATTAA
This sequence comes from Sitta carolinensis, assembly GCA_032173965.1. NCBI lineage: Eukaryota > Metazoa > Chordata > Aves > Passeriformes > Sittidae > Sitta > Sitta carolinensis. The sequence goes on along the minus strand of JAVUNC010000004.1, from coordinate 37,105,231 downwards.
TTGTGTTAAAAATTAGCTGTTATAATTTAAGATGCAAAAATCATGCAAATAATGTGTGAAGGGAAGCTAGTCTTTGAAAAACAGGCAGTTCAAGCTAATTTAATTCAACAAAAAGGTCATGGTGACAACTGCAGCAATCGAAAACCAATCCCAATACAGATACAGGTAATTTAAGGTTCCCTATGCACCTATTAGTTCAAAATAGGAAGAGGAGAGGATGAGGTCAAAAGGCCATTCATTCTTATGGGTCTGCAAGATCTTTGATTTCTCCAGAATTTTTCACAGTGCACTAGATGATTTATTGTTTTTTCAACATGGACATGCTGTCTGGAAAAACTAATTTCAAATTATCAATTTATGTGGTATTTGCTTCCCAAAGTGGTAACAAATATTAACTGCCACCAGGGGCTGTATTTCAAATGGCACTTTGGATATAAAGAACATTTTAGAACAATGAGCAAATTGACAGGAATATACTAATTTTTTCTATCATCTACCTACAGAAAGCCCCAAAACAAATGTTGTTGCATTACTTTTCCTCTCTTCTTTCTGTTATCCTGCGGCCTCTGAAGTCTGGCTGTATAGTATCATGCAGCTGGGGGAAGCCAACATGATTTGTCCTCTTATTATAGTCCTTTATGTAAATTATTACTTTGCTTTTAAAGAAGGAGCATCACTTCTCAGAATGAACCCAGCAGTACACTGCAGCCTAACCCCAAACCTATGCCAGTGTATAGAGTCAGAAGTTCTTCTGTCTAGTCCTGCCATTTAAAGTTAATTTTCACTATTAGATCCTCAACCACTACATCATAGATAATTGTCTTTGTAGTTTACTCTGAGGGGGACCTAATCAGCTGCATCAGAAGTGGATGCCATTGGACAATACACAAGATAATCAGCTATTTGGGGAGTAAGAAAGCACCCAATGCCCCCCTTGATCTAATTCTTCTGTGGGGTGGAGGCTCTGGAAAAGTTAATGGAATTTCTTCTTCATCTTTGCAGGTCATCTTCAATTTATCACTATGAAATCAAATCTTTCGGGAGCACCACCATTAACCTTCACTAGCTTAGTTACATCCATCAAGTCCTCATTCTGTGTATCATTGTTATCAAGGAAGTCATTGCTCTTCAAGCCATGGTGACTATTAATTTCCTACACATTATGAAATAAACCCTATTTTATCCATAAAACTCAGAAAAGCTGTAACATCCACAGGTTTTCATGGGGCATATAAATGTGCACCTTGTGACTTTAAATTCTTTTGAAATATCATCTGTTGTAGTGTATTTGGTATGTCTAGATAAGAAATCTACACTAAATAATGGCCAAGCTTCCTTTGAATAAAAATACTAGTTTCTCTTGTCCTTTCTTAACTCTTCCCTTTAAAGAATGTTTCAGTGAAAAATCATGCATTTGAAAGATATTACAAGCAATTGATTAAGCAACCACATCATCTATTCTCCCCTCAGTGGGTGCCAATAACTCCTTTTAATGTCAGTGAATGTTGTGTGAGTTAATTTATAATAGAATGTTCTCCCACGGTAGAGATTAAAGGTTTTCATAGAAACTGCAGTTCTATACATACTTTTTCTGTAATTAATATCCCTTAAGATAGGAAAAAAACTTCAATAACCTGGGTGTCAGCAACTAGAGGCAATAGAACAGACTCAGCCAAAAAAAAAAAAAAAAAAAAAAAATACTAGCATCTTTTGACTTAACTGTTTAATCTCATTTCTCTACATTTTAGCATTCACATTTATTTGTTTTCAAACAATGAACACTTTAAGTGGTTCCTACTTAACAAGTCAAGCACTTCCATGTGTCCTGGTTTAGGGCAGATTTGGGAAGAAACCTCCGAATGGGTCCCTCCGGAAAGAAATCCAAATGGCCTCTCCCCCAACCGGTTCAGGAAAGATTTCCCTTAGAGGAAAGTGGAAAAATTTTGTTTATTTAACAGGCAAAGCACAACAAATTAATACCAAGGAACAAAAGCTCCCGCCGCTCCGCAGAGATGCCCAATCCAGCCAGTCTGTGCTGTGGGTGCAGCTCGGCTCCCTCAGTCCGTGCCAGTCCCTGGCACTGGGAAATGCCGGGCACAGGCCAGGCCTGGAGGGGCACAGGGATGAGCTCCTGGTGCTCTGCTGGGGGTTAGTCCAGAGCAGGTTTGAACAGTTCCAAGGAAAAGGAAAGTCCGAAGAACTTCTGTGCTTCAGCTAGCCAAAAACTAACAGAAAGGAAAGGAGAGCTCTCTCCCGCCGTCCGCACTGCAGACAGCACTCGCCGTGTGAACAGGAAAGCTGAAAACTCTGATCTTGATGTTTTGAAAACAACCTCCTCAGACATTCCACTGCTTCGCCTTCACTCACAGATCAGTTTTAAAGGTGCAGAACTTATTTTTGATTTAAACAGATGAATGGGGATACAATTCAGCATCAACCCAGGACACCAGGTCATACAATCTTTTATACCATTGTAATCTGACATTTTAAACATTGCAGGTATAATGAGGTATTTTTGTATTAGGTGCAAAAAATGACTATGGCCTATAGACAAGCACAAAGTTCCCAAAAATAAATAAAACAAATTCTAAGATATTTATGGTTGGATCCACACTGATCTAGTGACGGAATTAATATATTTACCTATAATGATTTGACATTATCTCTGAGCTTTGTACTCTTTTCCCCAGGGATGCATTATACTTCATGCCCCAATACCTAGTTTGGGACTAGCTTAAGATTCATTTCCAGGAAGGGGAGTTCCTCCCATAAAAAAATATATTAAAACCACAAGAGGTACAAGTACTAAGAACCACATCACAAAAGCTGAGACAGGAACATAAGTATCCCAAGCAGATATAGAAAGGAGCCAAAAAGGTCTGAGGTGGTCAACACAGCAGTTTGTGGAGGCATGGACTCACAATAAACCAGGGGGCTGCTTCTCAGGAGACCAGTAAGAGTTCCTTCTATGGACAGAACATTCTGATCAAACTTTATTAGGTTACTATTATCTCCATGGCCAGTGTCAAAAATGTAAGAACAAATAGGTATAAACCCTTTATAGTGGAAAAGTGAAGGTATTCACTACTCTTTCTTATGTCTATCTTATGTCTATGGTGGGAGATGAAAGGTTATGTGAAAATGGAAAATGAAAAAAAGGGTTCACCACATTTATTCAGGGACTTTTTCAAAGCTTCAACAAGTTAGCCTCAAGTGGATTTGAGAGAAGACAAACACCTAGTCTGGCTGAGACATACAACCTTTTCCTGATGCCCTTACTCACTCAACTGACAGGGCAGAGCCAGGTGTACTTCTCCAGGGTGTTAAAGACTGAAAGCAAAGGGAGTACACTCCCTCACATCAGCAGTAAGTGGTGAGAAAATTCAACTTCAGGGAAGGCACTGGACTTCTATTTCCCAGCCTGTTAGAAACCGTGCCGCTTTTCCAGCTGGTGGCAGGGCTTAGTGCGTGCACCAAAGATGCAAAATGCACACACAGAGGATATAAGTACACACAATAACACAAGGGGAAGAGCAAGGTCTTTACTGGCAGTCTCATTAACATAATCAGCACTTACATAATGGAGAACACCACAGAAAGCATCATCTTGCTCCTCATTTCCAGATAATGAAAGTTATAACTCACAAGGACAGGAATCTTGATTCACAAGGTTCTGAATGATCTCTAAATGTTAGCATGCATTTGACATTTTTGTCCTCCAGGTCTCACAGCTGTGGTCTCTGCAGAAGTTGGACTTCTACTTTCAGGCTAATCCAGTTTGTTAAAGTTTCTTTGAAAATATGCCCACACACTCACACAGCCAGTCTTCTCTGTCTCCTCTCCTCTCTGTTTTTCACATTTGTTCCTCCCAGATCCACTTCAGCTACACACCCTGCTCCCCTTGCTCCAGCATGTGGCCATTCCTCTGAACACTCTATAACAATTTTAGTACATCTTCACAGCCACCTTTTGACTTTCCATAGTAAATTTTGCACAATCCTTCAAGCTCTCAAATACTACATATATTTGCTCTTTCCAGTAAGGCTCCACATAATCCTGCTTCCTCTCATTCTCATCAGTTACAGAGTTCTAGTCAAGTATCATAATGTTATACTGGAGTGGTTTTTCCTATGTCTTGTCAGTCCATGATACGAACCCCTCTGTACTATTCCCACTATCTGCCATTGCTCAAGTTTGCATTTCTGAGTGTTTAATTTTCTTCTTTCCTTGCCTCTTCTCTGTCTCTTAAGCTGAATAGCCGTTAATAATATATCTGTAACAGAACAGATATCCTTAAATGACTCCTATTGACACACTAAGGTCTTCAACCAGTTGCCAGGCCAGGGCACAGCTTGTAACTTTAGCCTGTAAATAGTTGCAGTAACACCTGCCCAGGAGGTGGCTGAGGTTCTGGTTCATTAGAGCAATCTTTAGAGTAAGACTTTAATATGCTTCCATGCAAGAGACTTCATCCTGTACAGACTGAATATGAGTCTAGGCTAAGACTGTAAAAGGAAACAGGTGTTCTGGTAAGGTTTGCACACCAAGTAAGGATGCCACTGTCAATAGAGGCCACTGTGTGGCTTTTAAGGGTAGCTCTCCACAGGTGAGATGTTGGTACATAGCACAGCTATAGCTGGTTTTGCAGAAAGCATTAATGAGATGTCTGATGTTAGAGCTATTACTTCAGAAGATCCACAGGGGTGCACAGATAACCTATCAAAGACAGAGGAAAATTCTGTGCAAAATATTTTTCTCTGTTTGATTCTATGAGATTCTCAACATTACCTTAAAAGCTACTCCCCAGAACAGTGGGTTTTGGCCCAATACACTGACATGATTATTCCTATTTCTATATTCTAGTTTCATCAGAAAATGTAAAACAGCACAAAGAGTAATATTTCACAGATTTTTTTCTTTGTTTCCTTTATCTTACACAAATATGAAGCAACTAATCAGTTTCTAACATTCTCCTTCTTTTTCCAGTCCCTGTAGTAGTATTTCACTTACTGGAAATGCTACAAATCCTGCAGGCCACACATCCTGTGTTATTTTAAATATATCTCTCCTTACTTTCTTTTACTCGTATTTATTTCTTCATCTTTTTTTCTTTGGAAAAGTTGATTTGTCTAAGATGCACTTCTATATTTTATTGAAATAAATTAAAACTACATTAAGTATAAGGAATAAATATTTTAGAAGAAAAAATCCCTCTCAAGTCTACAGTCCAATAGTCATTGGCTTTGTTTGAAATATTTTCAGTTAACTTCTGTTTTATCTCATTAAGTTACTTTAATTTTAAATGTATGATGGTGATATAAGTAGCACTTAATCAAATAAAGTGTCTCTATATCTGGAGGATACCTATTTTTCTGGAGGATGAAGAAAATGGATAGTTAATAAGTGATTTCCAGGACACACAATAAGTAAATGAACTGCATGTTAGATGCAGTTATTTTTGTATCATTTAGACAAATGCCATCTGAAATATGCACTACCAAACGACGAATTATAGATTGAAATTCATACTGCTTGATAGTATGGACACCTTCTTTTCATACTTTCCCAGGTCAGTTTCATGGTACCTTGGAAACATTCAAAACAAGAATGTTCTACATGTTCTATACAATCAAGTATCCTGAAATTTACACACTTTGAATCATCACTGGACACACAGATAAATGTGTCCCTTTCAATCAGCTTAGGGGAGACTTCTATTCTAGCAACTTAGAAAGGTTCAGTAATTGCCACCTACTCTTCTTTCTGGAATTTGCTCTTTTTCCATGGCTTTGCCTCATTTTCCTCTCTTCAGTGTACAAAGAAGTGCAGGACGGAAATTTAGGGTTCTAAAGGGGAGGGGACTTCAACTGCAGGAAGAGAAACAGGTGATTGCTTGGGGTTAAACCTCAGGGAAAGATGCAGTCAGAAGAGAAGAACATTCAGCTGTTATTAACATCTCCTGCCATCTCCAGGAACAAGCTGGTTTCCTCTCAGTTTGGTTTTTCCTTAATCTAAGAGAGTTCTGCCACTGAAATAAGTTTTAATTTTGTCTTTCTCACTACATGGCAAAGAAGGCTTGAGTCAGCTGTGACTCCTTTAGCAACATCTTGAGAGACTCTATTAACTTAAATGTCCAATGTAAGATTTCCAGAAAGTTTGTCCTTGGAATTACTGTTTTTGACCAACTCTTCTAGCATGACAGATCATCCACTATGAAGTCTATCATAAAGAATCTATGTTTTTCTCAATAAACTATGAAATGGGTTATGGCAATCATTGCTGATTTCCAGTACATAAAATACCTTTATTCGAGGGGCGTAATAATTATGAGTCAACCATGATCAATTGTCTTCTCATTCTGGAAAACACTGAGCATAATCTTCTTTTAGGATTATATATCTAGACTTGCTGATGAGATGTTACCAACCTAATCCCTCCTGTGGTCACTGTCTAGTCAAAGACCTTTTTTCACCAACTAAAGATATATAAATAACATTTTTATTTAGGTCTAGGTCATGATGACTCTGCCTGCTTATGCTCTAATGGTCTAATTTTGTAGGCTGTGAGTATACGTACGCTCTGTAGTCTGCTTTTGTTCATTACAAACATATGACATAAAATAATCCCAAGACACTGAAAGACAAAGTATACAACACAGACTATTGTTTTTTATGACTGGAAATTAATATGGAACTTATATTTGGTTATTTTAGTGTTTTGTTCCTCTTTTTCACCTACTTGTATTATAGACCAACTCTGGATTCAAGATTATTAAAATATTAGGAAGTCTTATTAATTAATAGAGGGATATAAAAACATTAGATGAAGAATCTATCCAGATCAGACTGTTAGCATTATCTCAATCAAAGTGTTTTCTTTCAGCCCAAACTTGAATTTACAGAGCTCATTTTACTTCCAGTTTAATTCAGAGTGTTGAAAGTGAGCTGTCTAGTGGCAGAGACTGGAGCAGAACACACTTCATTCTGGAAAATCCAGTTCTTAACAATCAGTCATTGTTTTGAACTCATTCTGTAAAAGGCACTGAAACTACAGTCAAATTACTTGGATAAAATGACATGGTGAAATAATTAAATGTGAAGAAAATATTATCCTGCCCTTATTTCTTGTAATGCTTGGTAGACTACACTCAAACTAAACTGAGGTGAAATGGGCATGGAGTCATAAGAATCTGGGTTATTCCCTCACAGAAAGTATTGTATAATCATTAAGAGTAACTGGTCTAAACAACCAAATTAAGAAATTAAGGTTGGAGGACTGGCCAGTTTTACAGAGACTTTCTTAAAACTGGATAGGTTGGAAGGTCAGTAATTAAACATTATAGTAATGGATACCATGGAAAAATTAAGCCAGAGAATTTCTGAAATGATAAGAGATGGATTAACCTGGAATGCAGATAGGTGAAAGGGAACAGTGAGCCAAAAGAACTCCAAACCAGCTCTTATCACACTAGTGTTGATAGACAAGCCACATACAGCTAGAGTTTTCAATTTCATTAGTGTGCAGTGTTGTGCTACATAAAGTGACACGAGATTTTTTTTTTACTGTTAAATAAAGATTTATTCTTTAGACTTTGGGCTGTGGTCTGAAGAATTTGGTAAATTCAACTCATGAGACATTGTACTGGTATAAGTTTCTAATTATATATAAATGTAATTTTCTAGTTGCAGCCAGCTATTGTCATGACATTTTATATTGAAATAGTTCACCAATACCTTTCTCTATCCCAAAATATACACCTTTGCAGTTTACAAAAAATGAAAGTGGAGAAAGTCCTTAATTTTTACATTTCAAGATGTAGATACCAAATTGTTAAACAAACCCTGAAAACACTAAAACAGTAAAAACAACAAGCCTTATGAAACTTATTATTGACATTGTTTACCAAGCAAGAAACAAAATCTCTGTTGCATTGAGTTTTTCAGGTAAAGTTAAATCAGAAATAATTGTATTTTACTTATTGAGCTGTATTTTCTTGAATGCCAGCCTAATTCCAGCATCAGATATTTTTCGGGCATACAGATTTGGTTATAGATTCCACAGTTTCTAAGTCCTCCAACCAAGTCCCTATTCAACTGCTGTGATTTATGTGAGATTCTCCTCTTTTGGAGAACATCTCCAGCTAACCAAGTCCAGCTGTTTTTCATCTTTTGCACCACTCACAAAAAACAAAGATGTCAGAACATCTGAAAATCTGATTTTTGTCCACTTGCTATCAGCCTTGGCTTCCCTGTTAACTTGTGCTCATGAATTCCACTAGCTGCATACTATGAAACTATATGTTTTAGCATTTCTCTTGCTAAGAAATATTGTTGTTATATCTGCAGCTGGGACGACATTCACTTTCTCAGGTTGTTGGTGAGTTTTACGATAAAACAAATCACAGTGTTATCCCTCCTCTTTTCTTTTACTGTCAACTTATCTGTTATGACTTTTGTTTTTTTACTTCAGGTCTTAGTTTGCTATAAGGTCTTGGCAAGTGTTTCACAGGACGTAGATGAAGGGTGGCATGTAGTGTGCATGTTCTGTCAGCACCAATAGATGGGCAGTCCTGGTTTTAAAGGAAAATGAAAAATTTAAACAGACTCCGACATTCTGTCAGTACTACTCTTTCTGATTTGAACAACAAGAAGTGAGTTTTTCAGTTGGCTAACAGAGCTAAATATTCTTCTTTCACTGAAATACAAACACATAATTCATTTGATTATAGGGAATCATTACCAAAGACCATCAGGCATTAGTAACTCTCAATCACAACTGATTCAGGATGGATTCAGATCTCTAAGTCACAGTAAAAACTTCTTAGCCAAAATATTGCCTTCTGCCTAAGTATTCAAGCCTTCCAGAACACGTCCACCACCTCAGTTAAAAAACACCCCAAAGACATTCTTTTTCTAGTACATAAAGTTTCTCAATAAAAACCCAATCTAATAATATCATGTAGCAGATTCCACAGTCCATAGGCAGTCCTGTTGATGAAGTCCAATATGAAGTTTTACACATGACTGCTTACCTATAATCAAAAGCAAGGCTTGCTGAGAAAGGTGGGGAGGATGACATTTTGATTGTATGAGAGCTCTAATTTTTTATAAACTTGACAGATAGGAGAAGGGAGATATGAGAAATGGAAGTTAGGCTGATATGGCAACATCTGGAATACAGAGTCAGTGGCCTTTGGATGAGATTTCCACCTCAAATAAAAGTAAGAGGGCTGAATAAATCAAATACCCACTGTTTAGAACTAGCAGGGGCACTGTAATCTTTTCCTTCCACAGCTTACTTGTCCTTTATGGATGTGAATTGAACGACCTAAGGCGATATGGAGAAACTATGTGAGATAACCCAAAAAAATCCCCTAACATTTCCAGATTCAGTAAGGCAGTTTTTGATAAGGGCTTTCGAGCTAAATGTATACAAACAAGCAGCAAATATTGCCTCCAGCACTACATAATTGCTCTGACTAGCTGTACACCTACTCATTCCTCACAACTCCAGGGCCTTCTTTTATATGTGAAATTTAATACAACAAGCATTAGTGCTGTTGCATTAAGCGTTCAGGAATTAAGGTGCAAACTTTCCTAATCAAGGAATTATGCATCCAAACTGAGGACAAGAGACTATGGGAGGACTAAAAATGAACAAATGTTTACTGATATGAAGAATGTGAGCTACTCTGGCTGCTAGGGCATGGAAGCCAGAAATCAAGGATTTTATAAGAATCTCAAGCACTCTCCAATCCCAGATTACAGTTCAACATAAATGAGGTAAAATATTTTATAGAAACAGTGATCTCAAAATTATTTCACCATACCAACACAGTTGTCTCAGTTGTGTAACCTCTTCATGGTTTTTTCCTTAAAACACTTGTATGGAGAATTGCTCCAAAAAATAGATTAAATAGATAATCACATCTTCCCTAACCTTTTTATGTTCAGTATTAGCAACATCCCACAGCAATTAAAAAGATGAAAACTAGAGCATGATCTAATTTTTAGAAGGCTGCTTATGTCATAGTACCACATAAGGAGTTGAGGTCCCTAAGTATCAGAGACCAAAGTACATCATGGAATCTACCTATGGCAACTCCCCATCTCATACCTGAAGCAATGTGCCTACATCTGGGAAAAGCTTCCTCCCTCAAGCATATCACGACTGTCATTTTTAGCTTTTAGTGTTTCACTTTTGAATTTTTCTGTTAGTACAAACAAAAACAGTTCATAGCTGTCTGTAGCTGAAGTTTGTATCTAAATGTAAATATGTCCTTAAGACAACTGGGATCCATAGAGATTAAATACAGAAGGAACTGTTTAGTCAGCTAGTCTGGTAAACTCTTGTGTTTCATTCAGTTACCCTTTGCATATTTGAGGCATAATGTAGCCCACACTGTCAAGTAGCACACACTGTCAAGAAACACAGTGCAACTAAACTGGTTGTGTGCATACCTGTCTGCAGTTACAGGCAGTGGAATCTGATGGAAACAGAACTAAGTATTGGGTCTGCAAATCCCTTTTTTCCTGAACTCTAGTATGGTTTTGCCTAAAATTCATATATGAAAATTTTGTTACAATTTTTGTTTCTTATGCATATGATAATATGGTAAACCATGTGTTCTTCTGGTGACAAGCATCATCAAGAGCCTGGACCCTTTGGCCTGATTGGCAAAATATTTACACAGCCTCCAAGGGAAGCAGAACACAGTAGGGCATAGTAGGGCAGGTTTTATTGTTCCTAGACACATTTTTCACTCAATCTCTTTCCTGTTAAGAGAGACACAGTTTAAACCAGTTTGAGCATTTCAATTAGCTGTAGGGTTAATGTCTTGTTCTATTACTAGTATAATATAGTAGCATCCTGTATCTTGAAATCAAGATTATTTTGTGAATTATTTTTAGATTCATATAATTCCAGAATTATTATTTTCACTGGGCAGAAAAATCTTCAAATTTTTTCATCTAACTATCAAATAAATATTAAAAATCTGTAAAGGTATATGTAGCTTGCTTCCCTCTAATTTACACAGAAGAATCAATCAAAGGCAGGCCAGGTGCTTCTTGTGTTGACCAATACAAAACCAGATTTTTTTCTTTATGTGTGGGATTTGGGGTCCAGGGGTGACTTTAACTAAAATGATATGCATCTTTAGGCAGTAATGGCCTCCTCTGTCTTTAGGGATCTTGGGAAAAAAATCAATAAAATTAAATGGAATTAAATTAAATTAAATTAAATCAATGGAATTATTTCAGTTGGAAAAGCACCTGCTGTGCAAAAAAAAATTAAAAAGTCATTAAATATTTATTAATGCAGTAGCTAAACATTGAGTCCTATTGCCATGATACATTATGGTGGCTCTAGTGGCTCATGCACTTGTTACAGCTTCATGTGTCAGAATTTTTCATGCTGGGAAACACCTGTGGAGGTTTCTACATGAAAGCAAAAGACCTGGAGAGATTCTCAGGGGATTTTTAATGGGCTATAATATTTCTGCCATCCATACCGTGTTTATAAACCAGCCCGAGGTGACATCCACAGAAAGGCGTTGCCACCTATTGACTGCTGAGTAGGGTGCATGAAAAGAATTTGGTCTGCCATGGGCACTTCCAGCTGTGGCCAGTCTGCGTCAGCCAGGAACAAGGACACCCACTGCCACCTGCAGCCATGCCTGAAAGGCTGAGGTCTGCAGGGCAGCCTGTGGAACCCCAGAACAGGCAGCACAGCAGCAGCCTGATATAATGTCCATACCATGGCTGCTAGAGCTGAGCCCCCCACTGCCACAGCAAAATTTCCCCACCTATCTTCCTGAGTGTTAATCTGCACTCACATCAGGAAGGAAGGAAGGAAGAAAAGAAAGGCAGGAGGAGAAAACAATAATTAGTGATGGAAACAAAGACCTCACATTTAAAATTTGCTGAGAAGACAAAGCCAAGAAGTGCCAGGACATAGACCCAGGCACCATGACTTAGTTTATCATTACAGTTGAATTTCTTGGACAGACTCTGGAATACTGCTGGCTGGTTGGAAGGAACTTTCTCTCAATAGGCACTGCTCATGTGTTAGCATCATCCAGGGCCCACAGCAGTTTGGATATTAACACCTGATTTTCGGTTCTGAGGTAGTATTTATTGATATCGACACATATAATATGGTTCTTTTGGTGTAAGGGCAAGAATTAGCTATAGTACTCTCTAACATAGTAGGACAGTAGTACCCTTCTAATCTCCACAGATATTAGCACTGGTATAATCAATATCTGCAGGAAATTGGTGTGAATTTCTTTACATTCTGTTCTGTTCTTCACACATAATGTTATACAGACTAAAGATTTCAAAGGTGTTATAATGTGTGATAATAACAGTACTGGAGGTATTTGGCTGATCTTTCAAAATAACACTTTTAGCCAAGTTGTTAAAAAATTACATAGAAAAAAGTGATCATATCTCATGTGATGATTTTTCATTTTTCTGAATATTTACTTTATGCACATACTCACAAAAATGAATTTCAAAAACATATTTATTACAAAACTTAAAGGTTAATTATTCATTAATTTCTACAGAGGAATTCCTGCATACTTATCTCACATAAAGAAAGGGACCTAATTATTGAATAATCTTCCATGTGGCAGAAAGAATTAATAGAGTTTAACATATAAGGAGGGATCTGGAAAAAAATAAGAGAACAAAGATGTATTTATGGATACCTCACAGGGTTCTAATATCATCAACAAAATGAAACTGTAGTCTCAGATTACTTGATCCACTGCACATCACTGCCTTGTCTATAACAAGGAGTACCTAAATGTTCATTGAGTATAACTTTAGCTGTTATAGTTCTCTGAGAGATTTTTGTCAGGTATTCTTTTTTAAGTCTAACAGCCAAGGAAATCAATTGAGGGAAAAAGAGTTCATTTTTTGCTGGTACTAACTACCAAAAGCATTCAGTTCTGAATATCCACATTGAATTTAACTTGAATATATATGTACTGGGTTAGTTAAATGGAGAGAACATGCTGAAATTACCAGGCATGCACCTTTGCTCACTTCAGGAAATTGAGCTTAATCAGCGTAACTAATTAAGACCTTGGTGCTTTGCACACACTGTATGATGGAATTTTTCTTCCATCTGCAATCTGAAAATAAACATTGTCCCATAAAAGTTATCTCATCTTTAGATTGGAAAGAAGCAAAGGAACTCCGGCTTGTGATGTAAGACCCTGTAGTCCCCAGAGAAATAGGCATTATCAGAGACAAATTCACCTTAAGTTGGAATGACCTTTAATAAATGTTGAGCTGCCTACTATCTCTCTCCATCCCATCACAGAAGCAGAGACACCTAGGGCTATATTCACTTACTAATGTAGACATCTAGAGTACAAATCAATTGCTCACTCACACCTCTTAACTAGGGCAATTGCACTGCCAGTGTCCTGTTTGATCCATTCTCTGATCGTTCCTCAGAAAGGGCACAGATGTGCCACAGGTCCTATATTGCCTGTTACAGCCCTGCAATGACATCCTAGAGATCCACAGACATTTTCAGATGACGCTAGAAATCGGTGTGTACACAAAGACCTACTCAGTTCAGCTGACTAAATGGGTGTTTACTGTAGGATGAGCTGAAAAGATTTCTGGATGTAAAAACTGAATTGATCATGGACTTACTTCACTTCCCTAAAAATAGCCTGGAAAAATGAACAAAACTTACTAGTACCAGCAAATTAATGGGATTTTACACAGTTCATCATATGAAATAATAATAATTGGGTTTTCATTACTTTTTTTTTTTTTTTTAAGTGGCTCGAGCTTAAATCATTGCAACTTTTTAGCTTTTAATTTTTTTTATTTTTTTTTCTAGGCACAATGATCAAGCAGATATATGTACTAACACATCTAATCTGATCTATATGCTACAGCTCTCTCTAAGGATCAGGACTCTCCTGACACCATCAGCTGCCTTTGCAATATAGTCTTTGTGCCTATGTTACATAAAATGTAACAGCTCATCCAGCTGGCATGGTAACAGCCCACATACACACAGTTAAACACTTCCAGCTTCCCAAGAAAAGCTGGCTGAGTACAACTTGCTTAATGGGAACAACCCTGGGCCAAGTTTAATCTAAGCAGCCTGTAGCTTAACAGTATCAGTATTTTAGTCCTACAACCTAGGTACCAGACCCTGGTAATGTTTAATTTACTGAGACAGCTATATTCAGAGGGAACTGAAATAAGAAATGCCTTGCTACATCAGAGTGTGGTCCATGAGCCCAGTACTGCTTCTCCAGCAATGACAGCAGAACATATTAAAGTACAGCCCTGACTACTTTCTATATCCAAAATCCTTCATATTCTCCAATATCCAAAATTGTTTTAATAGTTTTTATTACCATTTTGGAGCAGCTTCTAGACTGTTTATAGATATCTTCCTTTTCAGAAAATGAAGCTGTATGTTGTTTTGTTTTTATTAATTCCCTCATTTTTATGTTGTTCTATGTCCTAGAACAAGACAAGAATCATGCCAATATTTGTATGCTAGGTTTATTTGGTCCACTCTCTCCTGAGACAATGTTCAAATTCCTTGATGATCACTTCTGAGGAGCAGCTCTCCCATTTATTCTTCTTGAATCAGGTTTTGTGTCCCAAGATACAGAACTGCACCTTTTCTTCTGGGGTCTGAATCAAGATTTTCCAGGAAGCAGTGATTTATTGCATTCATCTACTCCTAATGAGGCTCTGATCCAGTCAATATGCAGGTAGTTTAAATCACTGACTATCAGCACCTATGCTAAAGCCGCAGCTACTGTAATGTTATTTAACACATCCTGATCGCTATCAAGTTACAGTACAAGAAGAGCACTACATTTTTACTGTTGGAGTATGGGATTTCCATCTGCCAGTAATTTCCTCTATTCCCACAATATTTTATGCTGCAACACCTTGTACTATCTTTTGCGTACTGTGTTTGTACATCTCAGTCTGTCATGCCTGGAAAGTTAGCCACCAGCATCTCCTACAGAGTTCCACAAGGTCCCTGAGATATTTAAATCGGTATTGGCATTTGATGCCAAGCACTCATTTCCTCATCTTATTCTTAGATTCCAGATTCCTGTAAAAGCACTTAAAAGTTTTGCCCTTGCACTGTCACTCAATAGCACATGTGCCAGTCACCTGGCACTGTAGGAGGTGTCATTTGCCTTCTGTATTTATTATGATAGTGATGTTTATTTCCCTCTTGGTCCTTTCAGAAACACATAGAACTCTAATCTTGTCCCCTCTCTGTTTTACTGAAATAAAAACAGACAAATAAACAAACTTCACCTTGAACTGTGCATTTCTACATAGACTTTTCTATGCTGAGTTTAAAGAATTTGTACCTAGGAATGAAAGTCTTCAAGCATTCTGATTAAACCAATTTATAAATCAAACCCATATATTCCTCCGAGATATTTAGAAAGAATTTTTCAGATTTTATTTTCTGAAAAAAATGTCTTTTTCTTCTGGAGATTGCAGGTGAAGAGTAAGGCTTTTTCCTGAGGCTTTCAAAGAAAGTGCAACCTATTTTTATTTAACTTGGGCATTGTTTTAAAATCCTTCATAAAAAAACTTTCACACAAAGCATGTTAGTTCAATGTTACTTCCATGTTTTGATTTTTTTTTGGTTTTTTTTTGTTTTTTTGTTTTTTTAAAGAAAAGAAAACCCATTTTGTTCAGCCTCAGTTGAATTTTAATAACAAGAGAACAGCAAGAGTGACTGGGGAATGAATTCTGCCACTTCTGTTGAATGAGGCTTTCTATTTATTACTCATATTGAAAACAGTGGATCTACTCCCCCACCCCCCAAAAATACATTTCAAATTAATTACATATTTTTTATTTAATCATTCTCCAGAAAGGAAAGTCTGAAAAATACGAGTTGAAAAGTGACATTTTCAATCACAGCTGCAGAATTCAGCAAAAGACAATAGAGTTCATCTATCAGAATCCCCTCTTTTTTTAACACTTTCCTAA
The DNA here is from genome assembly GCA_032173965.1 of Sitta carolinensis. NCBI lineage: Eukaryota > Metazoa > Chordata > Aves > Passeriformes > Sittidae > Sitta > Sitta carolinensis. The sequence goes on along the minus strand of JAVUNC010000004.1, from coordinate 37,089,212 downwards.
GCCCTCCAGCACATTAAGTACACTGCTCTTGGAACCTGTTAAAATTTTGAGTACTGATCTCTACTAAGTGATGCTATTGGAGTTGGAATTGAATTAATGATTCCACGTTCAAAGACCTGAGAGAATTGACATGGATGAACATTAGTTCTTGCACTCACACAAATAGTTACAATTTCTTTGTTTTCACTCTTTTCCATACTGGCAGACATTTAGCCCTTGGGGTCCACTATTATGTGCAGAATAAGTGGTTTAGCTTTGTTTCCATTAGTATGAGAGACAAGAAAGTGACACTGTGCAGAAAAGAAAGGCAATACTGAGGGGGATGTTCAAAACAAATCAATTTCAAAAGCCTGTGGTGCTGAAATGGAAAAGCCTGTGTGTGTGTCTGTGTATACAAGTGTGTGTGGTAGCAAATGTGTGTTCCATTGCAATATGAGGTAAAAGGTATTTCAAGTGTTCCCTGAATGACAATGAAGTATTGGAAAGCAATGACATTCTAATCATCACTGCAAATGTCAGTGCAAGAAGCCGCTGGGTTGTGGGTCCCCAGTGCACGAGTTAACAGCTTTACAGTAAAATCACCAGGGATCAATTAAAAGAAAACTGTTAGTAACCTTCATGCACTCTATTGCTGAAATGCCTGAAAAAAAAAGGTCTAATTATAGTGTAACCTTTCCCAGTGGGCCATGAATGAACCTCCCAATGGTCTATGAATGAGCTTCTAAATATGGCATGGATAAGAAGGTAAAAAAAAGCCATAGTGTGTTATTTTCAGATGTGGAGGGTTTCTTATGCAAGGCACTCAATAACACAGCCAGTGACAAAGCAAACTGAGCTGAAATGAATGAATACACTGTAATGCTAACTACTGAGTTAGTAAGAGTTAAAAAAAAATAAAAAAAAACAAACGAAAAAAAAAAGAAAGAAAAAAACCCCAAAACCAAAAAAAAAAAAAAAAAAAAAAAAAAAAAAAAAAAAAAAAAAAAATACCCAAAACAAACAAAGTGTGATAGGGATTCGAGTTTGTTAAGAGACAGAAATCAACATCTACCTGAAAAGTATGAATGAGAGTTAGATGTAAAAGCACAACTTGCATAGAACTATTGTGCTAATAACTTTTGTGGAACTTTCTGCATATTTATTTTACTCAGTATCATACTTCATTTCAGCAACATTTCAAGTCAATGCAAAAAAAGGAGAGAAGTGATTGAAGTGACTTTTCCAGCAAAGGAACATATTACAAGATTTTTCCCCAGTAACTGTCTGAGGTGGAAAAAATAAACCAACCTAATTTGCTTTCAGCCATTTACAACCTCAAAAATTATTTTGCAGTCAGGATAGATCACAGAAGAGAAGGGGTCTAGTGAGGACACATTCTTCATTTGGCCAAGTGTGGCAATGTCTTGAAGCTGATTTTCATGCAGACAAAATCCAGAGGGACAAATGTCCCTGGATTGATCATCCTTGCAAAATGAAGTGCAAGCAGATTTTATGTAAAATTGACACAGTAATGAAATGCATAATGACAATAAACCACTGCATCCTATTACCATACGAGACCCACTTCAATAGGCCTGGTATGGTAACTCAAAACCATACCTTCAGGTATGTCTCTTTCCCTGCCTTGGCCACCCCTGGGGTATCTCTCTTCCACCTGAGCAGCAAGCAGAGCTAATGGAGACAAGAGGGACACTTTTCTAACTCTCTGGTCCAGGAAGACTGGGAGTCAAGAAGAGCAGCTTCCATATGTAGGTTTAAGCTCGAGTCTTTCTCTATTAGCATCATGTGCAGTTCTGAGTTTGGGGAAAAGAAAAAAACCAAAACCTACTATATCCTCTTGAGACCTCAAAGACTTTTACCTCAGATGCTGGCACATTGACTTGTTTTGTGAAGCTATGAGCTTATTCTTAAACAGTATCGACAGGAAACAGCAGATGGCCAAATTGCTTGCAAATGCTTTTATATTATGGTTTATATTCACCAAGACACTTCCACACTGACATGAGCAATGTCATTTTCTAGTAATGTTTGGAATTAGTCCCTTGGGTCACCAATTCCCAGGCATTACCAGATGATAACTCTAAAACTGTGATTACTTAAATATTTTCAAATCCTGAAGTACTCTTATAAGGATACAATTTGCAGCCATGGGAGCCTTGTTACAGTGTTGCTATCCATACAGATATCACTAGAGTTGCGCTTCAAGTGTCCATCTTATACCCCCTGGTAAAAGTGTTGATAACTGGAAAGGAAAAATTTCTTTAGGCTGAAGCATATTTTAAAAGATCTTCATCTAATGTGGGTTTTCATTTCCCTTTAGAAGAAAAAGACTTATTTTTAAAAGAAACCAGTTATATTTAAAGCAGATGAATTTGAATTTCTTATAAAGTGTCCTAGAATATTTTTGACCTTGAAAAAGAGAATAACACTCCTTTTGACAATACACAAGTATCAAAATATGCATAAGGGAATTGGATATTCAAAACCTGTTAACATTCAATTGTCTCCAACCCCCTCCATAAAATTTCACTGCTGTTAATTCCACAGATTTTATAGATTCATGCTGAGTATTTTATTTGCAAATCACAAACTATTTTCACTCATCTTCCTGTGTAACTCTTAACTATATCTAAATATTATCCTATTCATACTTGTCTGAAAATATATAACATAATGTACAAGATAACAAGCAACTAAAAACTCATAAGTGTATATTTATTGGTAACATTTTGCCTTAAACTTTTTACATTATTAACAGCATTTTCCAGTATTAATTCTACCATTTTGGTGCATTTAGTGTTCAGATTATTTTTAATAAGTAGTCTGACCATATTTTAACCTATAAGAAGAAGAAAATTTTATAGATCAAAGAATATTTACTTCTCTTTTATATATAATTAATTAAGATCATATAAAAAATTCAAGTCAATTACATTTTAAGAGGATTTTGTCTTTAGCATTGATCTTTATACCTATTCAGTAAATTTCTGGAAATCTGAATGCCTTCAGTGCTTTCAACTTACATGTCTAGGGTAATGAATTACAGAATCATGGCCCAAATCAGAATGTTTCAAATAAAAAGAAGAAAGTGAAGTATGCAAGAGCACATAAGACACCTAAAATTCGAATTCTGAACATGGAAAATATCCATAAACAATAATTTAAATAATTACAAACTCTTAAAATGCATAGGCATTAATCAACAAGAAAAAAAAATAAAAAAAATACAAGCCAGATTGAGTGGCATCACTGAAAAGAGTTATACAGAATATTCCTAACTTCCTGCTAATAAAATTCTGACATAATGCCAACAGCTATATCAATAAACCAGCCATGATATATTGAATAATATCTAGAAAATAATGTGGAGCAGTCATTCATCAAATCTGTAAGAATGCCAGTGCTGATACATCTGAAAAGGTTCCCATTTCAAATGCTAATAACATTCTTCTGAGAGTTTATCAGAGTAATTCCAAATTTTTGTTGCAACACCTCATTTTACCAGAGCTGAAATACTGTGTTGAACATACATTTTTAAAAATCATTTCACTAAGAGATTTTTTGAGGTTTCTGATAATTACATTTTATTTAGTATGCATGTTGGTTTGGCTTGGGGGGTTTTTTGGGTCTTTTTGGTTGGTTGGATGTTTTTGGGGTGTGCTGCTTTACAAGACCTGGGATATCTTGGCATTTCTTTCAGACTCAAGAAAACAGTAGCAATATGGAAATGTCATCTCCCAGAGATGTCTGGATCCTGTTTCTAATTTATGTTTAAAAGGTGGACTTGAGAAGCCTTTCTCAAAAACCCTGCCTGAATTAAAAACGTCTAGACATCACAAAATAATATTGTTTCTGTAAGTGGCAACACAAATCTCTTCAAGCTGAAAGTTCAAAGTTTTCTTGTCTTGGTGACCATCTAAAGGGCAGTGTTCTACTCTACAACTCCCTTTATCCTCTCCAGAGAGCTGAACCCTTTAAATTTTTTTTTTTTTTGGGTCCTGTCTCCTGTGGCAGGTGTAAGAATAACATGCCTCACATGTGCTTTGTATTGTCTTTCTGCACCACCTTCTACCCACAGTACAACACAAACAAGCTGTAAGCTGTGGGAAGGATTTAGCTAAATGTCATTAAACTTAGAAGAAATTTCACTGTAACTCCCTCCTGATACAGGATGTCCTTGACTGTATTTATCTGTTCCGGAAATGAGCAGTACAGAAAATAATTCATTAAAAAGCGATAAACTGCATTATCCTTCAGCAGTTGATAAATGCCATGACTCCCAGCTGATTGTAGCATATCTATAATGGAGTGTGGGGGTTTGGGCTGTGAATATCTTCGTTATTCATTCTGAGGTTTATAAAATGCCTACAGCCACAAAAGTGAGGCTTTATATACAAAAATAAAGGCATTAATTTCATACGCAGCCCACAGTGGGATGTGCTACCTAAAATGACTGCTGCTGCTGCAGCTAGAAATTCATTGACAATCCAAGCAGGGGTGTAATGTAAGATGGAAAGGGACCAATTGACTGAAAAACAGAATCAAGTATCTAAATTTCCTCTCAAAAGGATTATCCGTGGTAGGATAGTTTTAATTCCATACCAGGTTCAGGAACTAGCTGAGCTGAAGTCCTGGATTAAAATGACAGAAGTTAAGGGCGACTCAATGTTGCTCAAGGTTCTTTGCATGGGAATTTTATGCTAATCATACTCCACAATTGATTAATTCCTGCATCATTTGAAACTACTTTATTTTGTCAGATTTCTACCACCAAAGAACAAACCAAGCACATGGAGGTCTCAGGCACTGGTAAGCCAGCCAGGAAAATGGGACAGCCAGAAGTACAAAATGTTACAAACAGCAAGAACATCCATAAAAAAAGAAGCTTGTAAAGTCTGTGGGAGTAGTGAGGCAGGACACAATGAGTGACAAATAAAATATAGAAGAAAGACAGATGGTATATGGGTGGCATAAACACACTGACTGCTGAGCAGTCAAATTTGGGAGATGCAGTGTCAAAAACAAATGTAACGGAAGAAGAAGATGGTAATGGAGAGACACTGAAATGAATCTGTAAGATATCCTGTGAATAAAATGAGTGGAGTGGGGGAAGGAGATATCAAAAATTGGAATTTCCTTCTACCATTGAGAGTAAAGGAAGTGCGGCCTCTAGAAAATGTCACAATCTATATATATAAGAGAGCAAACATCCCACAGATGCCTTATGAACAATACTCAGGACATTTCATCTGTGTAGTTTAATTTTAAATTCTTATTCTGATATTTTGAGGACTCTACCAGTAACTTCAGCCAACTAATAACCTAATCTGAGAAACTGAACATGCTTATGGGAAATGGACAAATACAGAGACTCCAAAGAAATCTGGTACAGTGCTGAAAACAATGTAATCTTCCTTAGATAATGCCTGAAAGTATTCATTCATTCACTCTTGCACATTGTTTGTTTAGGAGATTTACCTTACCTTTACAATGTAAATTATCTTTACCTTTACAAGAAGCCTTTACAAGATATACCCAAAGCCTCTTGGATTCAAGCTAAGGTATATCGTCTCAATGCTAAAAAGTAAAAGGAGACAAGAGTGGCAGATTTAGGCATGAGCTCTTGGCAAAAATTCATTCCTTAATAGGAATAATATATCTGCTGTATTCCTACCTGCCTCTCATCTGAGTCAAAGTGAGCAACTGGCAGTACCACTCCAAAACAGAAAGCAGCATTTAAAGCTAAAGAATTCACATGCTTCTTTAAAGAAAATAAATGACTTAACAACTATCCAAAATTAAATGTGTTGCAAAATGCACTGTCTGTGAACCAAGGAATCAATCAAACCATATTTCCAACTGTTCTGTGTCATACATTTCATGCATCATCTATTCCTTATTGCAATACCACATCCTATGTTAACACCCTCAGTGCATTACTTCCAGATGCTTCTCATATCAACAGACAATATCTTTTTTTCTATCTCCCATGCCTCAGAACTAATTTCCCTGTTTTCTCCCATGTACACTACCTATGTTTCCTCTTCTATCTAGACAACTGAGAATACCCACTACAGCTAATCAGGTGCTATGTGTATCCCAAATGATCAGCTAATGTATACATGTTAACTGACAAGGGATTTGCTGATTTGTAATGGACAATGATTGAATTCACCCTGTCAATCCCACAGGGAGGTGCAATAAAAGAAAATAACATTTTTTCTGGTACCTAACACAGCTTTCAGTGTCATAAAAAGATATCTTTTAGATATTCATCAAATTTAGATATCATATTTAGGTATCTAAGGAAATATGATATCTCTCAGCTCAAATTTTATTCAATGGAGATTTTGTCTAACTAGTCAGCTGAGCTTAGAGAATGATCCAGCTGACAAATTTGCATCTGGGGACACCAATCCTCTCCCAGGACTTTGTTAACTGAAGCTCTGTAGATCATGATTCTGTGGTCAGGATTTCACCACTATTTGAGAAGCACTTCATCACCATGTGGGTTAGGAAAACTGAACACAGGACCCAGGAGAGATGATTTCTTAGTGGCAGGAGAAAACCAGGCAGGGTGTACACAAGTTTGTACCAAAAGGCACTGAACAGTTGTGCAGGCAATTGAATTGAGACTAGGTCTTCACCAACTGTACCAGGAATTTAGAAAACTATTTTCTGGAGGTACCACATATCCTAACACACTTATATTTACATAGTTAACCTCTAACTGAATGTCTCCTTTAATGTCCTTGAAAATTTGCCAGATTTGGTTGTACTGAGGAAAGAGTCCCTGCAGAGAATATCTGATGACATAAAACTAGTCTAAAGCTTTGGTTTCCAAGGTCTGCAAAACAATCTGCATAGAAAGAACTCAAAATATGAAAATGTCAGAATTCGAGTTGCCTTAATCTGTCTTCCTCATGTGAATACATGATGGTATATTTTTTTAATTACATAGTCACATTTTTTTTCCCAGAGGACCTCTACTTCATTCAGTGTGCAGATGAAACAGTGCTCATTTAATGAGCAGCAGTTCAGTATTTTGTTTTCTCCTTATTCTTCACTGTGCAGCTCTAGGCCTTATTTATTGCACACAATTATAACACTGCTCAGAAGACAGAGTTATTAATTTCCTCGTGGGCTTTTCTGCGTAACTCATCTCTATAACGAATTCATTTTCACAGCACCCTTTCAAAAAACTTCCTCTATTCACAGCTGAGATGCTATGCTTGGGGAGATTAAAGTCCACAGTATCCATAGATATGAAGTGGCCAATTTAAGTCACTAGGCAAATTATTTTTTTCAAGGACGTAACATTGCTTCATATTTATAAGCTCTGTATACACCCCTGTTGGTATCATCCTTGCAGAGAGTGCTCATCATTTCTGGAAATCAGATTCCAAAAATTAACTAAGTACTTGCAAATAAAATAAAATCAGTAAACCATCATAGAAAAAAATAATTTGCTTGTGTGCCTTAATCAGCACTATAGGCTTCTTGACAAATCTACCTCAACCTTCCATTGATCTTCTTCACCAACCTGCTTATTCTCTGTCCCCCTTTCCTCATCAAGTGAATCTTAGTTTCCCTCCTGACTTTTAATTCAAATTTTGTCTATAAAAGGAAACACACAGCACCAGAAGTCACTAAAGACTTCTCAAAGCCTTGGTAAAATTTGTTTTTCTTCAGTGTTTAAAAAAGGCTGTCTGTGGCAGAACTTGGACACAGACAGGAAAATGCTCATAGATACCGGGTTTCTAGTGCTGTCTCTGGCATGCTGAAGGGGTGTGTGGAGGGTGGGGTGGGTATGCATGAACAGATACGAAGTGCTATTAATTTTACTCTCATCTTTAGCACTTCACCCTAGCAGGTGCCATAGGAATTTGGCAAAGCAAAGAAGATGAAAATGACTGTTTGACTGTCTCCAGCTGTATAATTCCCTAAACAAAGGTGTATTATGTCTATGCATGTAGATGGTCTTGAGTAGCCCAAACGTCTTTGTTTCCTTCAGCTCTCCCTCTTATTTTTGTCCTTTCCACCCTCCTCACTTACAGAAGAATGGCTTTATTGCTGTCACCAAGGCAACCAAACACAAGACTGGACTCTGTTCAGCGCAGTCTACATCTATCATGAGCCTCCCATGACATTTCAACTGAGTGATATTTAAATGATGCAGAGAAATCAAGAACCATTTGGTGTCATTCCCATGAAGCTGGTGTAAGAGAATATTGATTTTGTAATTTGATACTGATAATCCTCAGTGCTTTCCATCCCTACCAGCCATGGGTATCTGCCCGCATCTCAAACAGCTGCTTCTTGTTTCAGGCTCCTTCACAAAGAACTGTGTTTCCTTTGGCACTATTCTTTCTCCAGCTTTGGCAAAATCCATTAAATATGGAGCTTAATATTATGTACATCATATCAAATGGCAGCTCACTTAGGCCTCTTCCAAACAACAGAGATACCCTCAAAAATATACAAATCCTGAGAGTCTTCTATAGAGTTATCTCTAGGGACACTTTCAAATAGTGGAGCAAAGAACAAATTTCCTCCAAGAAAAAAAAAGTTATCCATATAAAGAGACAATTCTGACAGGATAACAAACATAGCACTTTAGCATAGCAATCTTTGCTGTAATGTAGAAAATATTGTAAATGCAGAATAAAAATGAGATTATATTGGAAGAGAGAGTGATTAACAGTTTCCATGACTCTATGCTAGCTAAAGCCTGGTAGATAAAGTCTCAGAAATAAAAAACCTCAAACTGAGAGGATGTTGAAAGGAAACTGTAAGCAGCAGCTTCCCACAGTGAATATAAATAATGAATGCTGATTAATGAAAATACTAAAAAAATAATGAATAAAGGTAAAAGGATACATCAGTTATATCAAAGATGATGAGAAACATTTAATTTAGTTGTTTAGAAGCTTATGCAACCAGTACAAAAGGTTCCAGACTGAGAGTTAAACAAAAGCTCTGGAAGAACAAATATCTATTGACACAGGAGTTACTGAGTTCATTTCATCCCAGCGGTGTTCATTTCATTCTGCTGGTGTTGATCTGAGCTAATATCTTGTGAGGATAGATTCCTTGTTAGTTTTCGCTGGATAATGAGAAAAGCTTGATTGAGTAAATAACTGAAAGATGTTTATATTCTAAAAAAAAAAAAAAAAAAAAAAAAGACTGAGGAAGGGAAGGGAAGAAACTAAACAGGAAGGGAAGGAGAAAAGGAAAAAGAAAGGGAAAGAAGGAAAGAAAATTCAATTATCAAATAATATTTTACAAAGAAAAACACTGTGGCAACAAAAGCAACAAAGTCCAGTCCAGTAATCATTTAAATTAGCAAAGAAACTCTCTTTAGTTTATCACAGACTTTGAATCTGACAGGAGAGCAGCCAAAAGAACTACAACACCCTAGAAATAAAGGTCCTGTGAAAGGGAACTTAAAGCAACTGAGTTGCACTTGGTGGAATATGACTTCTAAATTATTTCCCAGTTGGTTTCCCTCTATTTGTTTAAAGGATTAAGATTCCATAAATGAAATATTTGCAGTAAAGGAATCAAATCCTCTGGGCTGGTGTCCAAACAGCCTCCCAAATCTGTACCATCATAAGGCTGTTTCCTCACTCAGCTGCACAAAGACTTCCAGTTCTGACTACATCAGCCTTTTTGTGGGATGCAAGGAATATTTTCTAATTGGTCTGCACCAACTTTTCCAAACAGACAGTAGTCAATGAATTTCCCAGTACAACTAATAAAGGAAGTTTGAAGCCTTCAACAAATTGCTTTATACAAGCTAAAAAATATTGACACTGAAACTGAATTGTTTGGCCACCTACCAAGCATCCTCACTGTTGATAACAGCAAAGACATGGTCACCTTCTCTATGTTTATTTTGCCTGCTCTTTTAAAGTATTTTGACCTTGATTGATCCTCCCCTGCTATAAAGATACTCCGGGTTGATCATTAATCTCATAATGCAAATGGTCAAGCAGCACTGAAATTATTTGATAATTTGCATAATGTTTTTAGTGTGCTGGTGAAAGAAGGTAACTTAAGAGGGTATATCTGAAAACACCAGCACACTGCCCAGCAGCCATTAAATGCATCAGTTTATCAAGCAAGCCAGGATGCAGTTGGCCCTTCTGTTCATTATGGAATATAATTATGGTGCCATTGACCGCACACATGGCAGCACAAAACTGTTAAGGGGAGGCAGATGAGTTGGGATAAATGGCAATCTTGTCTGCTACTTGTACCTTTAAAGTTGGGAAGTGCCAAAAATATAGTGGACAAAAAGACAAATCAAAAAATTTTGTTTCACCATAATTAATATGCTCTGCTGGGAAACTGAGAGGAACACAGAATGGATATAATAATGTACAATAATAATAATAAACCTCATACCTTGTATGACTTTTGCTGAGCCTGGAGGTGTTCAGAGTTCTCACACTCTATGGTGTATCTGGACATAATCTCATATATCTGATTAAAATATTGGTCACTTATTACTAAACTTTGAGCTCTCTGGATCTGGAAAACATTAGGCTAAGCATGACCTGACCCACAGCCTTAGCAAAAAAGGTGAAGATGTCTTGAGTTCTGACATGGATTCTTGGTGTGGCCTTGGATGCTTCATTTTCTTATGTCTCCTCATGATCGCATTTTCGTGATTTAAGGAAAATAACATTTAATCAGCTGTCTCTCCAGGGCATTTTAATGCTTAACCAATCAACTATGAAGCACGATATTTTCCAGAGCCCTTGGAAATGTGCTCATTATCCTACTGATGAAGAACCTCTGTCCTCATGATATGTGAATCTTTAGCCTTTTCCAACCAATTTTAAAGGGAAAAAGACATGGGATTGTTGCAAATTCAGTCCCATCTGAGTGTACCTGATCTTGTCTTGAAGTTAAGTACTCAAGGGCCAATTTAACACTCAGATGAGAGACTACTCAGGAATCCCACAGGCATGAGTCAATGAGCCATGTTAAATTACAGAAACTGAATTAGTTCAAAGACTCTTATTAGGTTCTGCTTTCATGACTGAGTATTTAAAAAACAGGAGGAGGAGGAGGATGGTTGGATAGCTAACTATAAGGTCTGTCTTTGAAAAACTGCTGATATTAAAATCTTCTTCTCCCCATTTTTTTTTTTTTTTGCTTTCCTATTCTTTCCTTTCCACCACCTTTTAGCTGATTTTCTGGCCTGTGAGGACCTACCCTTGCTCTGAGAAGGGGCAAGAGGGAATCAGCAGCAATTTCTGTTCCTGCCACAGGTCAGGGAGGAGAGTAGAAAGGATCTCCTACTGTCCTGCTCCTCAGTCCAGTGAAATGTTCCCAAGCCTGTAATATTAGCAAACAAGCTGGAAATTTTAAAAAGTCAGGCAGATTAGCATAAGGAGCCGCTGGGAGCAAAAAGAAGATAAATGGTGGCTTCCTGTCTATATTTTCTTGCTTCACAGCAGCTAGCAAAGTAAGCATTAGTTTTCTTTAGGGACATTGCTTCAAATCTCACTTTAATATCATGTTTAAAATTTCCAGTAAAATTCTTAGCCTTTCAACAGTTCCCTCTCATGATACAATATCACTGATGGATGTTGACAGTGACAAATGACAAAGCATGCCTATTTCTGAAACCATTCTCATTTGTATTCTTCCAGTTCCTTATCTGTCCCATGGGAATAAAAAATTAAAATTAAATGATAATATTTCTGAGAATAATAGTTAAGTAACATAAACTGCAGCAGTGTTTTCATTACATTAAATCCAGTACAAAGTACTTTCTGGTTCCCCTGGATAGAAAGTTATCTGGTTTAGACATAGCTGAAAGTGTTTTTGATTAAAGCCATTTCTTTCTCTGAAGAAAATATTTCTTTAAGACATAAGTTGTTTCTTAAAAAATATGAAAACAGCTGATGAAGTTTTCATTAATTTTTTGCTTGGTTTTACTGGTTTATTGTTTTGAAAGAAATGTAAAAATTTCAATATTTTATATGAAAAAAAAGTGTAGTAATGATTTAATGAAACTCTTAAGCGTGTTTCAGTCAAACTTCAGTAGAACATAGAAACATTCTTAAGGATTGATTGATTTACAAGGTTGAGCCTGATTTGCTTTTAAAAGACCCACATGAGAGGTAAAGTAGCAAGAAATTACTCTTTTTAGAGATTTGACATTGAAACTTGCATCAAAAAACTTTTCTTTCTCGTACACTTAATTACATGCAAAATATTACTAGTGATATTTATGCAGCAGAAATTGTACATTTCATGCTCATTTTTCAAGAATTAAGCATTTTCTCATTTCACTTCATTCAAATATTTCTCAAATTCCTTTTCTGAGTGGCTTCTCCCTCTCTGTCTCTTTGACTCACTGTCCTTCTTAACAAACTTCTCAGGCTCTTCTGTTTGGTCTTTCTGTAGTGTTGATGCAAGGAGTTTGAGATTAATGCCTGTGCATGATAAATGGGTTTTTTTCTAAGGCAAGGTGCAGAGCTCTAGGAGCATAGAGAGCTATAGTTGCAGTAATTAAGAGAAGGCTGTTGGGACACAGGCCTTTGCTAGCAAAAATGAAGAGAGAGCAGAATAATCCAAGGTCTTTATGTGAGAAAAAGTAGACAGCACTGACTACAGAACAGGGAATGGAAAAAAAAGTGGTGATATGGAAGAGATTTGAAAGGGCATAAGAGAGCTGTGAAATACAAGTGTTCATGCAGGGAACTGGATGTGGAGTAGGAAAGCCAGAAAGACATTACCAATAGTTGAATCTATGTGATTTTGTTAGGTATGAACCAGGGAGTTTTAATGAAGCACAGTGAAATATGGGAAAGGAGAAGATGTAATTACTAGCACTAGTTGCACTGTAACAAAAGACCTCAGACACCAGGGTGTTAAAGCTGAAGTGAAATATATTCTAGACTGGAAATCATTGTAAATGAGAGCAGACCATGAAAACTATGAGGGTGAAGAAAACATTTAAGTTGGCTGATGAACATAAGTGGTGATTTTGTCAAGGACAGATCAGGGATGCAGCAGAGATGTTAACAATAAGAAGTGAGGAAAAGACAGAGAAAGAAACTGATGAATAATAGCTAGCTTGTATTCTCTAGGAAAGGTCATTTTACACAGAATAATCTACCTTATTTTTTTAATGATTTTCTAGATTCAAGATAAGTGTAGTTTAAGTGGAAAAGTGGCCTTTCAACAGGTACATGTGTGAGAGAATAGAAGAAGGTTTTTACATGTCTTATATGTTCCATAGCAATTGTCTGTTATTTTATTCTGGACAACAAAACCCATACAGTCGAGACACCATCAAGAAAGTATGTTTGATTTCAAATATTTCCAAAATAAGGTAACTTAATGGTCATGGAAATGCGTTATACAGAGGGATTTGTAGATGAAAAATAAAATAAGGCATTCTTCTATCAACAGTAAGCTATATTAAACAGTGGAAAAATCCTTTAAAGGAAGTGCAGAAGCCCTGTCCCTCAAGGTTTTAGAATTAGGTGGAATAAAACAATAGAAAACTATAGAGTGTGATATAATCTTGCAGTGCTAGTAAGATAATCTAATTGACCTCTTCCAGGTATAATTTTTATAATTCAAAATGTGTGTGTTTTGCTGCTTCAGCTCACTGTGGATATACAGTGATTGTGGGTTTGAAAGAGTGGTCAGCAGGAAAAGAGAAAAAGAGTTAATGAAAGCAAAAAAAAAGTGCCTCCCACTAGAGAGGCAACTGGCAGCACTAACAAATATCTCAGCAAGTCTGATTTCTCATGAGACTACCTCTGATAGCTAGACCCAGGCAGCCAAACCTGAATGGAAGGCAATAATAATTAGATTCTGATGAGTGAAGAACTCACAGGAGGACCAACTTTGCAGGAGTTAATGAAAGGAGAAGGAAATATCCAAATTTTCCAAAATACTTGGAAGGTAGTTTTATTACTGAATAGTCTTTAAAGTGGTTAGATGTTTCTTGCTAACTTAAGGATGTGAATTTATGTAAAGAAAGACAGATGCAGAGAAAATGGCTGTCTCCTTAACAAAACTGATCACAGCTGGGAGTGTGACTATGTGTGCATTTCCAGTATAGTAAGATTCAGGGTGACCCATAGCTGTTATTCAAAGTCAGTATCAGACCATTTAATTTTCTGCTTCAGTTCCTTTACTCTTCCTCTCTCCAACCTGAGTGTTATGACCATTCAGCATCTTCTCTTATGCTATTCTTCCTCCTCATTTGCTTTTGCTCTCAGTGGTGTTTTAGGAGAATAAAGTCCCTCAGTGCAATATCCATCTTCTTGAACTAATCTGAACTTGGAGCAAGTGCTAAGAGCTCAATAAGCATTTTCTGACCTGTCTCCATGAACAAAACTTGAACCACAGATGTGAATGTATTCACTGCTCAAAGTCACTGAACACTGAACAGGATTAATATTTGGGCTGCTGGTGTGGCGTCTCCTTGTTTTGGAACTAAGTCACCAAATGAACATTTAGAGAAACACTCAACATGCATTTCAAGGGAGGAAAAATATCAAGTTGCTATTAAGCCATCTCCAGAAACTGCACTTTTTTTTTCTGGATAGATGGTCATCCACTGGAATGAAATGGTTCACTTATTTAGGAACTCTTGTTTTCACTCCATGTCATTTATTTTTCTACTTCTTTGTATCACTGAGCTTTTATTTAACAATCACAAAAAAAAAAAAAGTTGTATTTTATTCATACCTGCAAAGTACTCTCTCATATTTTAGTTCCTGAGTGTCAGTTTGTCTCGAGGCTCTGCTTGTGCATCCGCAGGAATGGGTGCCACACTAATCAGCAGTATTCCAGTAAGACACTGCTATGCTGCTGTACACATTACTCCTGCTGCTGGAAGCAACAACTGGCTGCTACTTCCATTGACCCAGGAAGGATGGTTTGTTCCTCTGGGAAGTAGAGATTATAGATTTAAACAGTGAAGCTAATTTGTAACATTAAAAAGATGATAAAATTGCTACTCCAGTATGCAGAATATATTTTAAATTAAATATTGCCTTCATCAACTGAATATCCTCTAGTTTATCAAGTAAAACTATTTGTGTAGTTTCTTAGCACTGTACTGCATGAGATCAGAACCAGGAAGATTGATAAATTAGTTGCATATGTGATAGTTGCAGTAATAGATTCACAATTCTGGAAAATAAGGCTTCTCACTAATACTTAATGTGACATTTCTATTTTTTTTTAACATTTCTCATGTAACAGAAACTATGTATTGGAATGTGTCACCATGCTGACTCCAAACATTAAAGCAAACTTTTATCACAAGTTCACACAAACAGGGTAGAATTATGTGTTGTGGCATCTGAGTCACAGTTACCTTATAACCTCCCGTACTGCTGACAAATTCCTGCCTGCTTATGCTCTTCCCTTCTTCCACATGCCTGTTTTCTGCTATTCAAGTACTGAGATTCCAGTCTCTTGACAGATGAACTAGCTGCAACTCAAAGTTATCTTCCCACTGTAGAGGGTTCTAAATCAACTATTACTTCCCACTATCCTTGAAAACTGAATTGGGCCAGTACCCTGTGTTTTTATGGGCTAGTTCTGAAATCATTTTACAGATCCCCCCGAACAACCCTTCTGCTATGTTTCAAATCTAGTTTATCCTCCTTCCCCATATGAGCTTTGCTGCCTGCCTTACCCTCTATATGATTTGATGCAGACTTCCAGCTCTTATTGTGATTCATACACTGTCAACCGTTGTGCTGATCAGTCCACAAATGAGACAGGTGGCTTTGTTTCTTTATTTTGAAGTTGAACACTATTCAAAAGCTTCTGTGATGTAAAGAATGGGACATTAGGTCTTAAAAATCTGATTTCACTTGTGAGTTATTTTATTTGCACATAAATAGTGAGGTAACAGAATGTCAGCCATCATTCACACCTGTAGGATAAAATATTTTTTATAGCCTTATACAACCACATACTAAAATCTGTGTAATTTATGATGCATTTACAATGCTTTAAAGGCCATATTTGTTCTTCATATATCATAATTCTCATTTCTTGGCTCCCAGAACTGTGAAGGGATTTATTGTGTCATCTCAAGTGTACTTTCCTAGGAAGAATGAATAGTTTAGGCCACTAGCTTTACCATTTACATCTGTCCTGTGTGGAGCTGCTATACAAACTGTAATACCACACTGGGATTGATAGGATACTACAACAAGCTGCTATTTCTATATGGTAAAAGTATCGTCACTGTCTTTACTATAAATTTATCTTAAAAACATAAAACTTGATTTAGATCTTGGAGTGTCTAGGTGTAGGTCAACAGAAACACAGAAATGAAGCACAGGAAAGCTTCATTTAGAAAGGTAATTGAGCTCTTTTCCACGGTAGGAGAGAACATATTTTGATCCATATTGTCTTCATGTGGTTGGATGTTCAAGTTTTCCCACTGTGATTTAAGAACTTTCTCCCATGCAATCTTTGTACTCAGACTGAGTACTAACTTTTAAATGGAAGAGACCTGTTCTTGAGGTTCTTAGCAAGATTTCTGATGAAAAGAACTAAGAACTTTGGAAATAGCCCTCATCAGAATTAGTCGTGTCATTGTACAAGTGCCTGAAGCAGGACATAAAGGCTTGAAACAAGAAAACTCTTTTCTCTGTTTGAGAGTGCTAATAAATCTTTTGCTTATAATTTATAAGACAGGATTGGATTCATGCCATCACAATGCAGGCATCTAAAATTTAAGGATGGGATACAGCTTCAAAAGGACGAATAATTAAATGTCCTAGAATACCTTCCCTGATCTCCAGTTGTGCAAGCCTCATATATCCTGGGGCAGTTCTTGTGTCAGTACTTATATGTCTTCTGGTAGCTGAATACCACCTCTGCGTTTGTAGCTTAGGAAAGTCCTCTAGGTTCTCTCTGTCATCAGTGAAAAAAAGGAGTCCAAGGAGTTGTTTACTTCAACAAACTTCAAAGTTTATAACACTTATTGTTTTTTGAAGATACTTACCTGTTCATGCCTCAGACGGAGTTTAAACAAGAAATTAAATTAGACATGAAACAAAATGTAGCTAAAACAAGACTCAGTCTGAGATTAAGACAGCTGGTACTCATTTCTTCATGACTATACACTGTAGAGACAGACTCAGGAATTCCTCTTACCTGCTAAGAGGATCCTTTGCAGTCATGTTACATTCACATCTGTGTAGGGGAGACTGCCAGAATAAGACTGTACTTTTTCAAAGACGAACCCTCCCAAGATGCATAGGGATAATTTAGAAGTTTAGCCTAATGTTCAGTCTTCCCCATGCACACACATGAATGAGTATATTATTCTCTCAAAAAGGGTTTACAGATTTTCTCAAAAATCTTATCAAATTCTAAGAGCACTTTTTCTTTGTGGTTTAGGTATTTCCTAAACAGTTATTTATAAAATTATGATGTCACTTTGAACCCCTGCCAGGATAAGAATTATAGCTACTTACGAAGTTTAGCTATATACCGTTTCCTTCAATGAGTGGCAATATTTCAGTAGTCTTTATCTCAAATTGCTGCAACGTCAAAACCAGACAATATTAGGCATGAGAGATTTGGGTCTAAGATATTTGGTCCCCATTTATAAGAGACAACTGGAAGGAAGTCACAAATCAAATGGCAGCAAACTTAACTCTTAACATATCTGCAGAGTGCTACATGACAAGACCAGAGCATTAAGACTACTGGAATTTTCACTTTAATTCTACAAAAAATGCTTTGATTTGCCTCTACAAGGCAACTGGGAGAAGAGTTTACAGGTGGTGACGAGCTTATAAATTCATAATGTACTTGAAATACCATAATTAATTCAATATTTTTTTAATGAAGTACTTTATAAAGAAAGTACTAAATTAAATGGGCCCCAAAAGTACAGTAGAGTTAGTAATGTCATTTATACCAGAAAGGAGGAATATAAATCTTGTAGCAATTTACAGATGTTTTTATTTAATATCTCTGATCCAAGAGATCTGACAAGATGAGGCCACCCCAGTGTTCTTCAATGGCAAAACCCCTAGGGCTTCTACACTTTGCAACAAGTAGGAAATCCTTATTAATCCCTTTAGCATTTGTTGTAATGACATTAATCATGATGAACTGTTCCAGTATTAATTCAGATGTCATATAATTCCCCAAGAATCTGAAACTGGAACAGAGCAAACCCCATCTAACTGGAGTAGGAAACATAAAATAACTCAGTGTTCCAATTTTACTGAAAATAACTGATCACAACTCATTTCTAAAGCCCAGTCAAGTGAATCTGTTAGTCCTTGGAATAGCATTGATTGTATTCATATTATTCGTGGAAGTCACATTTATGTGGTCTATATTTTGCCTTTCAATTCAGCATCTGGCAATGGATTCTATGAAATAAAGTATCTAAGTATTTAAACATTAGTTCAGACTTGTTATTCTTTATACCAGATATAATGTCATTATGCATTATGTTTACTGCATGTGTAATTTTTGTACTCCAAAACACAGAAAGTCCATTTACAGTATTGAATCTCTGCATGGGGATGCTTCAACTCTGCTTTTGAGGAGAGCTCTGCAGAAACTTAGAGATAGCTCCCATCTTATTTTGTGGGTGGAGGATTTTGGTTTTGGTTTGTTTTGTTTTTTTTTTTAATTGCAAAACATGGTAAAGAAACCTTTCCATGTACTACTTATACAGAAAAGATTATGTACCTCCAGGGTACTCACGCAAAGAATTCAAAAGTTCAATTTTGAAATATATGTGCTCACTTCAGAACAGCTCCTAATACTCAGATGTTCAGTCTATACCTTAATTGAGCTATCAGTGGCTAGAGGTGGGAGAAATAGGTAATCATCCCTTTGTTTCTGTTTAGTAACAAGCTGACAGCTTTGCCAAGGAAAGAGAACCATGGCAACGAACCAAGAGTAATGAGTCTTGTTCCAGAGAACAGGAATTTTTCAGTGAGAAAGAAACAAGGGAAGATTTGTTCTTACTTAACACTCAGGGCACAATATAGCTTTTATAGCTTGATCATGAACTGCTGGCCTCAAATCAAAACATTGTCATTTGCTTCAGTAGATGCAGATCAGATCACTAATTGGTTAGAGAGACTAGAGTAGACCAGAACTCTTTCCTGCAAGAGAAAATTACTAAAATGTATTTGTTTTGTAACATAACAGCCTGAATTCTGGTATTTGAAAATAGCACTTAATGGGTTCTGAACATTTTAGTGGAACATTTAACATAATAAATTTGCTTTTTATTCATCTAACAAGAAAAGAATGTTAGGCTAATGATTAGGTTCAGTGCGTTTTCCACTCTACTGTCAACTTTGCTTGTAATCTTGGGTGAACAATTTATGACTACATGCTTTGAGATTTTGCATTAGAGTGCAGAGCAAAAGGGTTTATCACTGGGGATTTTACTGTTGCAGACAAGAGGGTGCCCCACACACAAGAGGGTGCTCCCATTATGGGATAGCTATTTGGAAACTAACTAAATGAGGTTGCAGGAAAAAAAAAAAAAAAAAAAAAAAATAAAAAGATAGGAATTGTATCCATAAGTAGGGATCTGATAATACTCAGGTTCTCTGGCAAGAAAGTAATCCCTGCACTTCAGTAAATTCTGATATGATCCTCATATTTGATCCTCATATAAGCAGTAGGAGAATCAGACTTCTTTTCATTTTTCTCAAAGAGAGGAAAGACAGATTGTCTCATGGCAGGTTTACTCAATCCGTGGTGTTTAATTTGTCAGCCATCATCCCAAGACTCTTGTACCCAACCAGTCTGTGAGCATCCCATTAGGGGAACTCTTCCCTGAGCAGTCCTGCTGCATCCGTGGGTGGTTCAACCGACTTATTCAGGGAAATACACCAATAGCATAAGAGAGACCCCTCAGTGGGTCTTCCTCTTTATTTGAGCATGTTCCCTGCTGCCAGTGACTGCCAGCATCCACAAAGGACTCAGTTCATGGGATAACATCCTTTAATAGTATAAAATTGTGACAGGTTAAGGTTTGAAGATAGTCAGTGATAGTATCTGACTATAAAAACATATTTGAAGACATGTACAGACAAGCTCTAATGCCCAATAAAAGTATTTTTACTTTTAAGAGTGGATAGAGTGTGGTTCTTACCCAACAGGCATCCCTATGGAGGAGAAGACAGGTTTGGCCAGTCAACAGATACATGTAGTTGCAACAAAGCCTTCCCCAAATTTTCCCTCATTTTCAACTTAATTTTATAATATGTCTTTATGTTTAGGTGGAGCTTGAGTGACTGTCTCATATATACCTGTGTAACAGACTGGTGCAAAATTCTCTCACTTCGTTTTTAAAGATATGCTCAAAAACTAGAGCATGTGCCTGGTGAGGGGTGACTGTACCTTGTAGTTGGGTAACTTTGGGATAGAGGTGTGGGTTAGCATTTTAATTAGGCTGTAATGAACCAGGTTAATCTGAGGAGTGTGATTTCACCACAGTTGTTGGCTCAGCAGCAGGACATATTCCCCTCTCCCCCTGGCTGACAAGTGTCATGCAGTTGCTCAGCTGCAAAGCACCACTGAGTTCCCCTCCCTGCAGGGATTTCCACAGAGCCTGGCCACGGTGTCTCCACTCCACCTCTGTTCCATCTCCCTTAGCACGTGCTGTGGCTGCAGACTGTGGGTGTGAGGGATCACCATGGAATAGGTTTCAAGGATGCCAAACACATTCCATCCAGCAAGTAGCAACTGTATTTTATTCTATAATTTCAACACCATTATAACCTCTGCTAGGATGTGAACAAAACTTCTCAGTTTCCTCTGATTTTATCTCAGCCATCTTTCTACACAGTCATACACCATAATAATCAGGGAAGTCTTTTCACTTAAGAAAAAATTAGAGCATTGATCTGAGGCTTAAAGAGCTCATGTTTATATTTCTGCTCTCCTTTCTTCAGCACAAGACAAGGCTGCCCTTCCTTGAGTGAGGAAAGTGGACCAGACTCCAATGTAGTGTAGTGTTTTCTGTGAATTATTGCCAAGCTACACAGCAAGAATTATTCCATTTTGCACTCAAAATTAAATATTCTTAAAGTCAGTGGAAAAGATTGATTATAAAGGCCTCTTCTTATTATACCATGTGGGATATGGGAAAATGAGCTATCTGTCTGTGCTGCTTGTCTATTTATACAATACATACAACCTCCTACACAGGAAGATAGAGAGAACCACACACAAATATTCCATAATTACTGGGCAGACCAATGCTTATGCTCTGAGAAACTCTCTTTCTTCCTTTAAACCAAGCTCAGAAAATTAGTCTAGCTCCTCTAAAATCTTGCAAGCAGCTGCCTCCTGCTTGGACGAGTATGCAGGAATACATTTCATTTAATGTGCATCAAGCTTTCAGATTGGCTGAATTTGGTAATCTGAAGGTCCAGAAAAAGACACATTTTTAAGACACTTTTGACTCATCTCTGCATTATTAAAGTTGTATGATAATCAAATTTCCTTGGTTTTATCTTTTTACAGATTAGAGGTCTATTGTGTCTGACTTCCAAGAACTCCATTTCTTTCCTAAGCACTTTGGTGGAGGTATATTCTGTTTTCAAACAGAATAGCTGTTAGCTATTCATATAGCTTCTAGGTGGCCTGGAGAAATTTTAAAAAACACAACTCAAAAGCAAACAAACAAGAAAACCAAGAAAACAAACCAAGCAACAAAACCAACAAAAACTAAACAACAAAAAAGGTACAGAAAAAAATTTTTAAACTATCCTTCCTTCCTTCCTTCCTTCGACATCTTCCTTCCTTCCCTTCCGACACTTCCTTCCTTCGACACTTCCTTCTTCTTCCTTCCGACACTTCCTCGACACTTCCTTCCTTCCTTCCGACACTTCCTTCCGACACTTCCTTCCTTCCGACACTTCCTTCCGACACTTCCTTCCGACACTTCCTTCCTTCCTTCCTTCCTCCTTCCTTCCTTCCTTCCTTCCTTCCTTCCTTCCTTCCTTCCTTCCTTCCTTCACTTCCTTCCGACACTTCCTTCCACCTTCCTTCCTTCCTTCCCCTTCCTTCCTTCCGACACTTCCTTCCTTCTCCGACACTTCCTTCCTTCCGACACTTCCTTCTTCCCTTCCTTCCTTCCTTCCTTCCTTCCTTCCTTCCTTCCTTCCTTCCTTCCTTCCTTCCTTCCTTCCTTCCTTCCTTCCTTCCTTCCTTCCTTCCTTCCTTCCTTCCTTCCTTCCTTCCTTCCTTCCTTCCTTCCTTCCTTCCTTTCCTTCCTTCCTTCCCTTCATTCATTCCTTCATTCCTTCATTCCTTCCTTCCGACACTTCCTTCCGACACTTCTGTTAAAGGTTTGACGTTGGCACAAGGCCAGTGCCCTTATAACGATATACTGTCCCTGGTATCTGCTGTGAGATGTGACCAAAAACAGAGCAAAACAGTGTCTAATTTAGAAAGCAAAAGAAAAAAAACTTTATTACTTATAATAGGCAAAGAAGACACATACAGAAGAACATGGAAACTTTAAAAAAAAACACTCTTCCTCCCCCCCCCCACCAGTTCTCAACCTAACAAAACAAACTGAAAATTCCCTATCACGTTACCACTTTTTAGATAATTAATCTTCAGTCTATTACCACCTTTCCGATAATCAGTACTCAGTTCGTTGAGGAGAGATAGGAGTCCTTCTTGACCACATCGTGGCCTCTTCTCATGTCCAGTGCTCTCACCACTGTGCATGGACCAGAGCTGCTTCTAGGGTTTCTCTTTTTAAAGATGATTTGGTTCGTTCCAAGAAACGACAGCTTCTCAATTTTGGGACACTAGTCCCCCCCAATATTACCCCCTGGGGCCGAGGGGCCTTGAGAACAGAGCTCTTCCTCTCATCTCTGTTCACACTACTGTCCACTCTTGGCTCCAAGCCAATGCCTCTCCCCAGATACAGCTTCTATGTTACAGGAAAAAATGAGTCTGTCCATGGCTATACAAAAGAGTCCAGCCAAAGCCACTCCATCATCTCCTCCCACCTAGGATTCTTTTCAGCATTCTCTGACAATCTTCTGCTTACACAAACTTTCATCATCTTTGCTTAGTTCTTTCTATCTTTTCTTCTTCAAATTCAGGAGGATTAGCATTTATGAAGTTTCCATCATTTACGAAAAGGGTTAAAATCTTGGGCTTTGTTTCTCCAGAACTCTCACGGTATCTTTGCTGCTGGGCACTCTTCTCACGCCACCCCCCCATATCCTTCGGCCGTGCTGTTAGTTGTTGATATCAAATTTCAAGGTGACGGAGATCACAGACACGGTTTCTCAGTTCTCTCTCCGGGGGGGGGGGGGGAGGGAAAAGAAGGCTGTCTGAGCCTCTCAACGTTCTTGTACTTTCTCCACCTTTCTATCCTGCAGGATTTTTCCTCTCCCCTCTGTGCCCGAGGTTCCAGCCTACCTCACCCAGGCCGCATGGCTTCCCCTCCCCCGCCCAGCCACCGCTGGCCAGGGGAGATCCCTCCGTCCTCAGGACCGGAACCAAGAGAGAGCTTTCCGGGGAGCCCTCTGCTTTTAACCCCTTGTGTTCTCAGAGGCGGATCCTTGTCCTCAGTGGCCACACCAGGTGCCAGTCTTTAAACCTGAGCACTCATTGGCTTGACCACTGAAGTTCAGAAAAACTCATTTTTTCCAAACTACGACAACTTCCTTCCGACACTTCCTTCCTTCCGACCCTTCCTATCTGAGGAAGACTGTTATGATGAAGAATGACAGAATCTTTCAGCCCAAAGAAACTTCTCATTTCTATAGCAGCAGCTATGACATGAAATCGTGGATGAAACTATCTCTAAAATTATATTACCAGTCCTACTTTGCACTCATACATCCAATACTAAGGTTTCTCAGGTAAACTAGTAGATTTTAGAGCATTAGAGATAAAACGAGTGCAAGCATATAGGGTTTTCATACAGGTACAAGGTAATTTTGCAGTTCCATCTATAAAGGTACTCACATGGATATAGACCAGCCTCCTAGTGATAGAGAAGTGAAAAACCTGCTCCAAGTTGCTTAGTATCACTCAAAGACAGAACTCCTAGTATCTGGGTATCCCGGTTGAAATCTCTGTCCCTCCACAGAATTTTCTTGTCCAGGCCTTCACCTCTACCTCATCCTCTTCCCTTATGTAACTGTCACATTATATCTTTGCTCCAAGCTTCACGGTATGGAAAATTTCGGAAAAAACACTTAATGCAACCCAATCTTCACACAAATTAACATGTAACATCGACAGTTCTTCAAATCTTATGTGTAAAATATACACTTTCAAAGATTTTAATAGTTTAAGAGATATTGCAGAAACGCCAGTTTGATTTCAGTCTGCTTCTCATTTATTAGGAAAGATTTTCCCGTCTTTTTTCAATAGTTGATCAGTCTGATACAGAGCTGCTGAAGAGTACTGGCAGGTATAAATTTGGCCTGCTAATGCCATATCATCACTGATGTCTTCTGCTACTTCAGGTTGTGTAAAACCTGAGTTTTCAGGTGCCCACCACTCAGTACTTATGTCCTGATTTAAAAAACTGTCAATCTCCCACAGTCCATTCTGTCTTCTCATTGTTAATGGCAGTAGTAGCAGTGCAGTATGAATCACTTCACCATCCTCACATAAAAGGCTCTTGGGAGCCTACTTCTCATTTGCACTAAGAGCCTTTACATTGCTGTGGAAATATGAGGGAGATTTGATGTGGGTGTAAATGACATTTTTGCTTAACTGCAAATCTCTTTTTCATTATCACTGTCTTGGATAAATGAAAAATATGTGTACATGGAGAATAACACCTCTTTTTATTAGTGTACAGTGTCCTCTGTATAATTGCATTATTCCTATTGAATAATCTTTCTCAGTTAATTTCTTGTTCATGGAGAAAGCCTGTGATAATCATGGATCATAGGCACAATGACATCTTCAACAGAATAATTAAAGCAACCACATTCCTCATGGCTGATTTTTTCTTCCCTCTCCCATCATGAAGTGTATTGAGTAGGAGTTATTTCCACTTAGTTCATACAACTGAAAATCTGGGTGACTGGATTAGCCTTTTTTTCCTCACCAATCCATAGAAAGGAGAGAGGTAATTCCAAAAGGAGATTCATCTGATTGTGTTAAGATAGTTGGGATAAATTGCTGCTTAGAAATTTCTAACCTAGACAACTAGATAAAACTGCTGCTTACATTTAATGGCAAAGGTTATTGATCTGCAACTCACACAATGTAGACATAAAGGTTTTTTTGGAGGCACACAGTGACAACATTCTTTTCTATACTTTTACAGATTTAATGAACTAGCTTCAGGGAAAAAAATGACGATTTTTTCTTAAAAATTTTGAGAAGTGCTGTTCTTACTTTACAAGAAAACTTAGCCATTTTCCTATGCAGCCAAGTTTCTGTGTTGAAGTTATTGACAGTAAAGACAGGTACCCGTGAGTGAAACTAGTTGTAGCCTTTACCAAAAAAACTTCAGTCTGAACACTGTGAGACTGAAAGTTTACAAATCCTTTAATTAGAAGGAAAGAAATCACAATTTAAAAAATTACCTCCTTCCTCATTCCATGAAATAGAAAAGGTAGAAAAGATTAAAACTGACAAGTATAAGATCTTTAAATAACAAAGAATTCTATCAGAGAATTTCCTTATATAGATTATATAGTGGCAGTTATAAATGGAAATTGAAGGATAACAGATCAGAACAAACCATTTTTCATGCAGAAAATGTATGAAGGAAGATTGCTGCTGCAAGCATACTGAGTTGACTAAGGAGCAAATTTCACTCTAAATCAGGAACAGTGATATGTTTGTATAATTTTTATGTTACCTACTCAGAGACTAAGCTAAGCATCTAAATGAAAATAAGTTTCTCAGAAAGTTTACTCTCTGGCAAACAAACCTAGGAATTTCATCATCTTTGATGAGTCTAGAACATTTTTGAAAATAATGCTGTTTTCAAGTTCATAAACTTTATAGAAGCCTTACAGATTCTTTTGCTGAATCTAAGCTCTCAGAAATTTATTTTCCACTCTGTTGGTTACAAACATTTCAACAGGCAAAAATAGAAAAAATTATAGATACATCAAAAAGAACTTTTATAAAATGGCAGTTGCTCAAGACTGTTTTGCCCATGTTATTCATTACAAGTATGGCTACATGGCATTTTGTTATTTCATATTTAACAGTTTGACAAAAGCAATCACAGAAACTCAGGAACATAACACATCAGAGCTGGGGATGCTATGAAGTTGGAATTTCCTATAATAAGAGTTTCTGAGATTCTACCAGGACTTGAGAAAGCCTGCTTTATAATCATTTCTATCATTTCCTGTGAAACAAGATCTGAGCACATATTACATTTCTCATGAGTCAGTAAACTGTTTGGTACTCCATCGATAGGCAATAGTCTAACTCAAGGCAGTTTCAAACTAGTGGATCATGTCCTACAGATGTCATTTTGCAGTCCTCTGTACCTTAAGCCTGTCACTCTACTGAGTTCATGCTTTTAAAATAAAGCACTATTAAGGAACAGAATGAACAATCAGTAGTTAACACTTTCATAATTTATGAGGGATAAAGCAGTGCGGTGCAATTTATATGTATTTTCTGTTTGGAGCAATTTACAGGGAAGATATTTTTAAATGCACTTCTGTGCACTCTGTCCTGTACAATGCATGCCTAAAACAGAAGCGCTCAACAGTTTATGTTACAATTCACAAAGTAATTTATTTTGCATATGAAATGCTATGTGCAATCATCCAAAGACCGTGCTTGTAATTAATTCATTTTTTATCATTATTTTAGCAAAATTAGATGAAGAGTAAAGGAAGGAGAAGGGAATATTCATATTGTTAATTTTAGACAATTAGAAGCACAGAAAATGATGAACCTGTATTCTGTAAACAGCCAGTGGGGAGCGATAGGAGGCCTGATGTTAGGCAGTGTTGGACAGTTAGCCTGTTCATGCTCTATGGACTCTCAATGTCTTTTTCAATTCTGTAAGGAGCAGTTGTTTCCAAGTTCGTGAAATATTAAAAGGAAGAACTTATTCAGTCTTACTTTGCATATGTACTTTGGTGGAACATCAAGACTATATTTCAGTTGGAAAGTATTTCCACAGAAACTAGAAATAAAAAAGTAATTTAGTAATTTTCTTTAAGACTCTCTAGGCCTTTTGGTATGAGATGGACAGCATAATGGCTGAGTGAACTTTAATTTGTATTCTCTTAACACCCCGAGTGCTTGATTCACATTGTCATATAAAATGCTTGGCATTCTGCAGGAAACATGATTTTTTGCTTGTTCCAGTTTTTGGAGGTTTTTCCACACAATCAGCAACTGGGAAATTGTCATCAGCCTTAAGATGAGTTCTTAATGATCTCTGGCTAAGAAAATAAAATTTATTTCTTATCAGTAGCAGCAGCATCTACTGGGGGATGACTGCATGCTTTTCTAGAATGGTGTGGAATAAGAGTTTTGGAAACAGAATAAACACTTGAGGAAACAAGAGTATGTGAAAGAAAGATCTGGCTGCGCAATGAACAGTGAAGAGAAAACTTAAATAAAATGAATAATAAAAGACTGAACAGATATAAAGAAGAATCAGGCAAGAGAATTAAGACAAAAACTGTTAAAGAAATTAACTCTGAAAAATTCTAAGAAGTAGTGAGATTTATTTGTTTCCTGTTTCCACTTCCAGATTCTTTTTCTTTTTTTTTTTTTCTGATTATCAACAGACATAAAGTACCTGCTTAGTGATAAATATGAAGGGTTCTCTGTTCATTGAAGATGAGTACAGTCAAGTTATTACATCCAAACAAAATCTTGGATTATAAATATGTTCAGTGTAACTCATCTGACCAACCTGAATAGATCAGTATATTTGATACAGTCATTTCAGAACCCAATGCAATTTTCAAATTTGCTTTAGGCTTCGAAAATCTCACAAAGCTTTCATTATAGCTTTAAGTCCCACAGTATTACAGAAAAAAATAAATGCTACTTCTGCCTTTGACAGCTATATGCTAGAAAAATTATTCTTCTTTTGATGTAACTACTGCTTAATCAGTTCTATTTTTCAAACAAAAGTTGAGATTTACAATGCTCCTCACAGACATCAGGTCACACTACAACCTCTTGTGAGTAAGCTATTCTATTTACCAGTCATTGACACTATGACTTAACAAATAAGGCACTTCAGTTCTGTCATGTTATTCTGTTTTTCAAAGCACATAGAATTGTCTTAATTTTGAATTCCTTACACCAGAACTTCAGCTGACAAAATTTAGTTTGGGACTCCACTGAAGAATCACTAATTTCTGCCATCTCAGGACCTCAAGCAGATGTCTTTGAAATGTTTAAATCCATTCATCAGTGTTAATTTAAAACTTGGCTGACTTGTCTGTAAAATTCAGTGGATTGCAAAAATAATTTGTTTTAGGAGTTATTACAGTGTGTAGAAAAGTCATTTAAAATAAAGTACTATATCAAATATATCTATATACAAATATAAAGACATACTAGACAAGCACATAGACACATGCAAACACACACATATATATAAAAATCATTAAAATCTCCTCTTAAAATAACACATACATATGCATGCTACCATTTCATCTCTTTTGGATGAATTACTGTTTAGAAGGCTGATCTATTGCATAAAATTGCTCTATTTCTGATTACAAAGCCCATTAAATGGATGTTAGATGAGTGAAAGAAAGACATATGTCATAAAGAAAAGCTTAGGATTCATTTTTCTTGCTTGTATGTGGTTGCCAGGTTCAAACTAGGTGAAGTGCATTTTAAATAGTTTGCCTTAAGCACAGGCATATGAGCTGGCATGAAAGATTACCGTCTAAAAGGCAAATTCATTTATTATTAGCCCTGGTAGTATTTGTCACTTTATTCACTCGGGTAGCAAATATGTCACCCAGACTTTCATGGGAAATTAAACCATTGTGCAACCTGAAAATAACAAGAATATTTTTAGCAACTATGACAGGTATCTGGTACTCCAGTGTCTACATGCTCATAGTCACAATTCCCTTAACAGGTTTTATGAAAATAATCCCTTGGTACACCTCTATCAGACCTTCTTGCTGCTTGATGGACAAAAAGTTCTAGACAGTGAAAGCTGTACACCTCTCTACTGTCCCTGTTATGCCACCATAGCATGACATCAAATTGCTGCAGCAAGTTGTTGTAATTACTTGTCATAAGGAAGAGAACTCTGCAGTAATCTACTCATATAGTGGCAAACTGTGTTGTGTGGTTCATTCCATATCTGGAAGAAAATGTTGAAACTTCCTGGTCAAATGTAATTGATGGAAGAGGCTTTTCTGTCATCATGATTCTGGAGGACCTACAGATTCAATAACTGTGTAAATTTGGGATTTAAGCAATACAAGTGAAGGGAAAATCTGCAAGTGATATTGACTTCAGTATTTCTTCTTCCCAGAGTACTATTTTGAATTTCTCAGTGTCAGTCATGTAAATCAATGAAACTTCAGTTTTTATGCGTTAAAACAAAAAACAAACAAAACAAACAACAAAAAAAAAAAACCAAACAAAAAACAAAACAAAAAACAAACAAACAAAAAAATTCGTAATATTTTAAAAACTGGACCAAGTAAAGCCAGAAACGTTAAGTTAAAATGAAAACTTTTTCATGCAACTAAATACTTGAAATGTAATTTACTCTTCACCATTTTTTCAGATGCAAAAGAAAATTTCTGCTATATTGACCATTAGCTTCAGGCAACATGAGGTGAAATTTTATCATTTGTTTCTCTTATCCCCCTGCCAGAGCATTCTCAAGTTTTGGCTGGGACTCTAGAGAGGTATACCCATACTGCACCTTGTGATTTGGGGCATTTATGCCACAGAGATAGTGTGTACAGCAGCTTTCACCTATTGTTATTGCAATGTCACCTGACAAGTGCAGAGCAGGCAGAACAGTCAAAAACACATCTTAGAATAGCTTTCCACATGTCCTAAATTGAGGTTACAAAACAGCAGTTCAAGATGTGTACAAAACAAGCGTGTAGGTCTTTTGGGAACTAAGGGTTTCAGGATGGTCTTGGGATCTGAGAATCCAAATAAACCATACATTAGAGAGCAGAGAAGCTTGAAAAAGTCCCAAGCAGATGCATAAGTATTGATGAAGAGCCAGAATAGGAGACCAAAGGCACATGCCAATCATAAACTGCAGAGAAATCTGCCAAAGGAAGGGAGAAAAAATCTTAAGAACCTCCCAGCAGGGACTTACTGAGTAAATATCTCAGTGTACTCAAGGCAAAAAGAACTGAGCTAAATTTAAAAGTCTCTAATTTTAGTGATATCCTAAGGCTAGAAGTGTCAATGTCACCTAATGATCCAGAAATACTGACATGGATATGTGAGTGTTACCTCTCACAGAGGATCAGAGCAATTAGTACAGTGCCTACATCAAATTCAGAACATTGGAAAATCAAAGTTTCCTCTGGACCTCAGGCAATTTTAGAAGTCCATTACAAATCTCTTCTTAGTGACCTTCAATCAGAAGGGTTACTACACCCTTTGAGGTCTAAGACCCTGAGTGTCAATTGATGCACATAGATTTGCAACCCTCTCAAAGCTAAGCTTTTTTGGGGAAGAAAATACCGTGTTTCTTTTCCCTTCTATCCACAACTTGTGTAGCACTTGGAATAAACTGATGAAATATGAAATACCACAACACTCATATAAGATATTTCTACTACAAGAGTGTGGGAAAGGCAGCCTGTAAGGGATTGTTGACTATTTCCTCAAGCTATCTGGCCTTGCTAAAGGAGTACAGAGTTCAGGGCAGACTAACATGTAATATTTAGCCCGGCTTTGTGGAAGGATTTTGCAGCCCACAGTAAATTCCAGGCTGTTGCCAACACACTGCTGCCAGTAAAATGAGAAAGCTACAGTAACATGATCTGTAACCACACCTTGATCTATCATCACATTGGTGATGATATTGGTGCATCACAGGGCTCCTAGACCCAAAACCTGGTGTCAGATATGTCAATAGGGTTTTATACTTCAGAGGTCATTTTTGATGGCTTAAGTTTTAACCATCAGAATCCAAATTCAACTGACTTCAAGGAGACTAAAGTTTCTACAGGAGGTCCTTAAATTTTGATGTGTATAAGTTCATCTGCAGAACCTCAGCCGGTCACTTCAATCAATAATGTGTGTCGTCTAGTGTGCAAAAGGAATTGGCTTCTTCCTATGCCTGCTTAATGGACCTAAAGAAAATAATTTTATTTTTTTTAAGAAAATAGTCCTAATGTTATGTCCAGTCCGGTGGGGGCGGACGCCAGCCCCATCCCTAACTGCATTCCCCAGTGCTGCTGCTTTCATGCTGCTATCATGCTATCATGCTGCCATCAGTCCTAGTCCACAGAATGCCCCCTGCTCTCTAGGGTCCCGACTTCTCCTAGAGGCAGACTGAAGAAATAGTCCCAGATAATACATTTTCATGGATCTTTATGCATCTCTCAGGGGGATGCATCCAAGAGAGTGAGGACCCGATTTGTTAGCCTTTTACCTCCATCCCACCCCGGGGGTGTTCCTGTTCAGGGGATCGATACAATGGGGCAAGGAGTGGCTACCCAGGGGCAGATCACTCATTTGGGGGGGAGGTAAACAGGGACAAAACATTTGGAAAAAAACAACTTTAACACCCATCCCCACATCCTAAGATATCAGTTTAGGCTTACAAAACCATTTAAATGGTCGAGTAGTTGAATGAAATTAATTTTTACAGGTACAGGTGCTTAAGGAGGATTTAAGGCGTGTATGTCTGCAGCAAGTGGATTGCTCAAAACCAGTATCTCACACATCTCAGGAATGAGCATTTTTTGGACAAGAATGAGAGACACCTGAAGAAATAGCAATGTCTCAGGGAAGTCAGCGTATTCAGCCTGCACTGATGAAAAAGGAAAAGGGATGGTCCCGTATTACCTGGAAGCTCCTCATTAACCTCAGCAGGCTTCACGAGTTGCATTGACCAAGGCAGTCATCTCCCAAAGTCACCTTTGCAGTGCACAGAAATTTGTGAAAAAGAGGCACATAGGCACTTATCGCTTCCTGCATCTTATAGACCATGGTTTGAATGGGAACCTACACATCAGCAAACTAAGTTTTTCAATTCATAACATTTCCTTTGCATAATTTGCTTTTGACACTTAAATCCCTTTTGAACATGGATATTAACTCATGAGTAACACTGATCCTTTAGAAATCCAGATGTTTTTAAGGACTGTACTTAGAGTGAGAAGGAAGTACGGTAGACTAGATATGTGAGGCATTCAGTATCTTCTGTGTTCAAAACTATTATAAGCTGTATAATAGCCATAAAAACTATGAGGCATGTATACATGAGGAATACCTATGCTTATAAGACAAAGGTGACATTTTCTAAACTAAACTACTGCAATAAATTAGTGTTCCCAGAATTTATAAAATTACTTCCAAATGGAGAATGGACATCTCCTGTCAAGATATTTGCCTTATTCAAGGAAACAGAAGGTTTATGCACTGTGCTTGTGACTACACTGTAGTAAGCAGGGTTAATACCATCAGAAAATTAGATCTTGGTATTCCCCTTCAAAACAGACCTGATTATTTTCTCTGATGGATTTGAGTTAAGTGCTCAGTACACTGGTGAATCGTGCCCAGCCTGGGATTTAATTTGAGTAGATTATGAATAACTGTTATTAATGCCTCCCTGTCCTATAAAATATCTCACTTGGGGTTTTTAAACACAGGATTTTTTTTCAGATATGAAAAACCTGACCAAGTCTGTCCAGAAATCAAGCCGTTTTTTAGTGTTTCTGTTTCTGCCTTTAGCCTCACTTCCCTTTGGGAGAGGTCAGAGGTCCCAATGTAAAGATGTTTTTCTATCTACAACTGCTCTTAAACTATAGGCACAGGTTAATTTAATTTGTTGTTAGTTCTGCTTTGTAGCTCCATAAATGTTAAAATCTGATTGTAGTTTTCATTGTAAACACAAACAGTAAATTGATACACAAACAAACAGCTTTGAATGAACATTATACAATGCTTATTTGCCTTTTCAGACTCTGAAGATATATTATCCTGTTGGAAAATATTAGAAGACTAACAACACTGGACATAGCACTGGTCCTTTAAGAAGAAAACTATATAAGCAACAACCACAAAATGGAATTAAAAATCAAATAATTTTTAATTCGTTTTAACAGATTAAAAGTATCTAGAGCATTTCTTAGAAAACCCCAACAATTGCAGAGCGATATTGACACAAAGCAACTTCTTTGAGCAATAAAAGTTAGGATATCATTATCCTAAGACATTCTGCTAAAGTACTAAATTACATATATATATACTTTCTGAAATTTGGATTTAGTTACTGCGTGGTGGTATTTCACATTCTTAAAGTATCCATACAAATATCCACTGCCCCTCTGAATATGAAAAATATGTGCATGTGTATGGATACTCTAAGAATCATGAGCACAAAATAAAATACATATTCATGTTCAGACCTACTGTTTACTTTAGTAATACTAGTTATTTTTATGTGGACCAAGCTTTCATTTCCACAAATTACACTCTAAGATATCACTTAATGAAAAAGGTTTCATGTGGTAATTGGACAATACAGGAGGCATGTTAAAGACATAGATATGGCCAGCAAAATTTTTATGTCTTTATCTCAACATCCATGTTGCTTTCATAGAAGATCTGATATCTTAACCCTAAAATTTAATTCTGCTTTCATAATTTTGAATACCATACCTATCTATCTCAACTCTAGGTCCTTCTGGAATTGCTAAAAAAATGTTCCAGGTTGTTCTTGCATTTCACAAGGACCTCTTTTTTTCTGTGTGACTTAGTAGGGAACAGAAATATTCAGACAGAGTGGGAAAACAAAACAAAAAGTAAAACAGACAAAAAATCCCCTTCCATCTTTTAACAACATAATTTAGGGTTTTATTGAGAAAGTATTGCCAAAAGGCTGTGGCACCCTTTTCCACTATTATAGAGGTGTAATACAAACATGTAAGAACACCATGTTCTTGAAAAGATCAGAAAAAGCAGTTGGAAAAGGGAACAGTGACAAAATCAGTAGCAGCAGCCAAATAAACCAGAAATTCCAGCCATATAAGGTAGACTCATGTTCAATGACTTCACTTTGCAAGTGTTAAAAGACAGTCTACATTTTTTTTTCCCTAAGTGGTTCAAGAAAGGCAGCATACTTTTTTATTTTCTTACCCATGATCCCTTGAAATCAGAAGAGCTCTGACCTAAAACACGGATTAAAATGTTTTCAGACCACATCACCATTCCAACTAGGCATGTTTCACGACTCCTTAACTTGCTAGTACATTTCTGGAGTGACTTGGAACATCCTTTCATGTATCAATCTCCTTAAAGTAGTCCTTAGGGCTTAAAAGTGCCACCTAGGGCCAGCTAAAATGTGTTCAAGCAAGGCTTGGTTAAAAAGAGTTTACTCAGAAAGTAAGAGAAAGCAGCAATTGAAATGAAATGTACTGAGCAGCCGGCAGACTGCCAAATGTCAGTGTATAACTAAGTCTTGCCCTCCTTCCCAACTAAGGACAGAAAATATAGCTAGACAGGCCATTGTGATTGGTTGAAAAAGACACTAAAAATTATTAATGTTCTGTTTTTCCCATTGGCAATACATTTGTTCCAAAGTAGGGTCAGGAGGCTAAAGTCCACCTTACAAATTAAAAGAAAGAAAGGGGTTGTTTTGTTGTAAGTTTGAACAGTTTAACCTGACCCTAGGTGAGACAGAAGACAATTTTCACCTCTCAGAGAGGTTCAATTGCATTTGCCAAGGTACAGCAGATCATGAATAGGACTTTAATTACCATGCAGTATGACCTTCCCTCAGAACAGGAGAGAATCATGCTGTTTAAGGATATCTGCAAAGACCAGAGACAAAATAATATCAGCTTTCAAGCACATTTTTGGCAGAAAAAAGAACATTTGCAAGATTAATATTCTTCTAAATGATGTAGCATAGAGTGATTATAGAAACTAGGCAAAAAACCTCAAGGCTTATGCAATTTACGTACTGCAAAAGATTCCTACCACATCTACTAGTCCAAACCAGACACTACCTGGGTTTCTTTAATTCAAGAGATTTTTTTTTCTCAACATTCACGAAGGGAAAAAGGGGGAATAAATTGAGTAGAAAATGCTTAGAAGAAACATCTCAGACTGAAGAAACATAGGGCTGATGTATCAGGTTCGTATTTCCCTTCATGATGTAGGAAAGAGGATTTGTAAGGGAAAAAGAAAAGTTTGCACAGAAGCCTCTGAATAGTTCAGAGGCTCTAGCTGTTGTTATCTGCGTAAGGATCCCCAGCAGAGCAGTTGCAACTCACTCAAAGGAAAGTTGATGGTTGGTGGACTAGTCCTTATCAAAGCTTAAAATATTGAAGGTGAGGAAATAACTTTAAGGGATTCACTTTTTTTTTCCTTTTAATACTGACATTTTCTAGATGAAGAATGGGCATTGAAGATGGAAAATTGCACTGTATTTTAAACATCACATCTGACTTTCTTGCACCCAATTTTATCTGTGTATTTCTCCTTATTTATTTGAAACTCCACAACCAAGTGGAATATGTCCTTTTCCTGGAGAAAGACACTTCATAAATTAAAGAAAAAGTTGATAAAACTTTTCCCTATTCTTCAATAAAACCAGCTTGCAATAGAAAGACGTATTCCCCACTGTACACACAGAAAGAAACAGCTGACTCAATCCATTGAGCTCTGTATCTCTATTGCTATTTGTAGAACTAAATCCTCATTGGATATTGAATTCTTCAGTAAATGGGGCCACCAGTTTCCTATCAATTAGATTTAAAGTGAACTTGGGTTACTATAGTTTTGTTTTTCCTGAAGTGTTAGAAATTATTGGTTTGTGGTATTAATCCAGTATCTGTTTATCCCAGATCCCAAATCTAAATTTTTGTTCAAGATCAGCATAGTTCAGCTGAGAAACATCAAACTGTGACCTCAAAATTCTGCAGTGCCAAGGGACAGCCTAGAATCAATGGTAATTCTCTGGTCAATAGCTGGGATCTGAAGGTCACCCAAGGCAACCAATAGAGACAACCGATTCTTCAAGGTTTCAGAGCAGCACTGTGGGACAAGATCTGTGGGTCCTGGTCAACAGCAAGTTGAACATGAGCCAGCAGTGCCCTGGCAGCCAGGAGGGCCAACCCTATCCGGGGGACATCAGGCACAACATCACCAGCTGGGCAAGGGAAGGGATTGTCCCACTCTGCTCTGCACTGGGGCAGCCTCACCTCGAATGCTGGGGGCAGTTCTGGGTGCTACAATGTAAGAAAGACATTAAACTATTAGAGATTATCCAAAGCAGGGCAGCAAAGATGGTGAAGGGTCTGGAGGGGAAGCTTTATGAGGAGAGGCTGAGGTCACCTGGTCTGTTCAGCCTGGAGAAGAGGAGACTGAGGAGAGACCTCACTGTGTTCTTCAGCATCCTCATGTGGAGAAGCATACAGCCAGATACCAATCTCTTCACTCTCATGACCAGTGATGGGACTCGAAAAAACAGCAAGAAGTTGAGTCAGGGGAGGTTTAGGTTGGATATTAGAAAAGGATTTTCACACAGAGTATGGTTGGTCACTGGAACAGGGTCCCCAGGGAAGTTGTCACAACACCAAGCCTGACAGAGTTGAAGAACCATTTGGACAATTCTCTCAGACACATGGTGTGACTCTTGGGATCTCCTGTGGATGACCAGGAGTTGGACTTTATTATTCTGATGAGTCATCAGAATCATTAGAGTCATCAGAGTCATGAGTGCCTTCCAACTCAGCATATTTTATGATTTTAAGTCCTAGCAAAAATTGAAACCACTTCAGTACAGGATACAAAAAATGTTTAAATATGAGTGAGTACATAAAGAGGTCACAATACAGAAAAGAAAAGAAAGCTCACCAGATCAAGTAGATACAATGAATTAAATAAGTAAAAATAAGAAGAATAAAACCACATATATCTGTGGGAAGCCTTCAGATGACACTGCTGACACTGAGTAGGAAGTAGTGAACAACAGGATGGTGGGTGATGAAAGATGGGGAGAAAAAATATCGGAACACAAAAGTAAGGTTTCCCAACCTAATGTTTGAGGAAATTTTTAGACCTAGAAATGAAAACAAATTAGGAGCATTGCTCAAAGCAGGGAGTGTGAAATAAAAACTCTAATATGCCTACTCATAATTAACAAGCTGCTTTTGTTTCTTAGCATCATGAAAATGTGCCATGGGGAAAATTTTTAGCAGAACCTGTTAACATTAAACTGCATCCATATAACTCAGTTGTTTTTGCACAACTAGGCAGTTACACTTCATTTTTCTTTTTTTTTTTTTTTTCGTGCTGCCTTCCAGCTGCATTTTTTCTCACAAGCACCTCACAACCCATTTATGCAATGAGGATTATGGATAGGATGGCTTGATGTTCACTCTATAAAAAAAGCAAAGGCATCAGAACTGTCATATACAATGCAGAGCAGCTTCTTCACCTTGTCTACTCATCTTGACTCCTTTCTTTCTGTTGTATCTCTTGCATCTGCTATGTAATCAGTTCCTTAAAACAAATACTTCACCTACAGAGGTAAAAGGGTGGAAAAATCCTATATGGAAAAAAGTGCATTAGCCCAGGAACCATTATAGCCAAACAAGTAACTCAGTGCAGTAGAAGTAACTTAATCCAATAAGTGTCTTTGAACCTTTAGTTCTTCATGCAAGAGACAACTCAATGGAAGTCTAACCCTGCTGTGGAGGAAAGTAGCCTGGTATAACTGCTGTCCTTGGACAGAGAGATACAGTCAACAGAGAACTTACAGACCTTAGTGTGTCAACGCTTTACTAGGTCTGTCAGCCAACTAAAAGATTCCTGAGGAAGAGCCTCACTCTTGCAGATTTCAGATTTCAGACTCATTCTAATTTAGTCGTAATCTACAAGATTAGTAGTGTGTGGTGTATGTTTGTTAAGACTTTCTCTGTGAATCTGGCAGTTGCAGTTTCCCTTTTGTCCTTATTAAGTTGTAATTTCCATTACTTCAAGCTTACCCAAACCTACAGCTGAGCTGGAACATGACTTATGTGTACATATAACATTTCTGCATTCAACAAAAAGATTTGTAGGTCAGTTTTAACATTTTAACATTAGTATCAAATATATACTGATTGATACAAGTTTCAGAATGATGATTCATTTTTCAAGTTTTAATATGGTCTTCTTTTTCCTTCAGTCCCAGAGCCTGAGATAGCCTCTAACACTGGAATTAACATTATGCAGCATGCAACACAGTTGTCTCGATGTTTATGCAAATAATAATGGGATGAGGTGACAGAAAGAAGCATGAGGAGAAAAGAAGAGATAAGAAAAGGACAACTACTCCCTGTGTTTCCCTCTGTGTTCATCCCATAAACTAGAATTTTTTGTTTTCTGCATTTGAAATTTCTCTCAAGATGAATATATATTAGTGAAAAATAAAACAATTATTACCAATATATATTAATAAACAATACCAAGATAGATAATATGAAAAAAATTATATTTTAGTTCTCTAAGAAACACCAGCAGAAATAGAACAATTCCATCATTTGTTTCAATGTAAACAACATACCAGCCAAGGTATCCGTGACTAAAACTTATCTTTTTTAGTGTACTATAAGATTAGCGCAACATTTTACTAGAAAGGCTGAAAAAATTAATCTATTTTTTAATTTATTTAGTTAAAGGTCATATCCACGGTACCTCTTCCTCTGGTGATAATTTCTGTCTAATATATATACCTTATTTTTATCATCTTCTATTGCTAGGATAATCACCAGCTTGTCCACTGACTAAAATTGACCGTGTGAACTCTCACTCTCTGTATATATCAATTTTGCTTCTTGTAAAATGTATTTTAATCTTTACTTTTCCACAGCCATCATTTCCTCATTTTTCTCCATATATCTTGGTGACTCTTCCATGGTTCTTTTCTTATTGGAAGCAAAAATAAAATTCGCTGATTTCTTGAGGAGAGGATACAACAGGTTTTGCACACATTAGGCGAAACATATAGAACTCCTTTTATAATACTCGTTATCTCTTTTAAAGTCTCAGAAGGCAAAAAAAAATATGAGTTATTATTTTTATTTCTGAGTACTTGGGAGGCACTCATGCACTACAGTGCAGAGATCTACTTAAGTACCTGGGCATAGAGATGATCCCATCAGCCTCTCCAATAATTCATGCCTCTCCCCTGGTGAAGAATAATAACACCAGTTAAGGACAGTACACAAAAATGAGATTTATTTTTTCCTCTATGATCACGATTAAAGGAGAAAGGTATTTTTTCCTAAGACTATTAGTTGTATCCTTTTGCCTGCAAGTCACATCTCTGAAGCGATTACTTATTGACATGTAAGTCTAAATCCTAAGTACACCCTCTATTCATACCCTCTGTGACCCTCCAGCAGCTACAGACTGTTACTGTGTATTAAGAAACTCTGAGTCTGAACAGAGGAAATAAGTAAATTCTTCTCTCCTTTCTCACTGTACAATGATGTTTTCCTCTCTGTTGAAACATCTCTGCTACATCTCAAAGCTGCATACCTTATCCACCTCAAAAGGGTTCATTTTTCTTTAGGAAGGTTGATCAAATACCTAGGTGGCTTTTTCTTAAGTTTTGCCTTTTTTTAAATAAAATGCTTACATACAGATTTTTTTTCCCCTGGAAATGAGATTACCTAGGATCACAAAGTATATTAGAAGAAAGAAAGGTAAAAACCAAAAATGTTTCAAAGATATAATGTAGCAACCTATTAAAGTGAGAAAAGGTCCTGAAGGAACTTCTGGTGTTCTCACAACTAGATAAAATCTGAGGATATTTAAGAAAGAAAACAGGTTCCAAAATACCACAGAAAATACTCATCTTCTTTACATCCTTTCTTGATTTTCTGTACAACAAACACTGAAAGTTTGGGACAGGATCCAAATGGTGGCATTCCTGAGGGAGATGGGACAGCAGAATTTCTAACAAAAAATTGAATTACTGACTTAAAAATTGCTAACTCTGACATGAATTAAAAAAAAAAAAAAAAAAAAAAAAAAAAAAAAAAAAAAAAAAAAAGGTGTTCCCAATACTGTTTTAGACAAAATATTTGAAAGAGCAATGAATATGCACAACATTGTGGAGGAAATGGCTGAGCCAGCAAACACTAGTGCACACTGCTTCACAGTAAATGGGTTCCAGAGACTGCCGTGCTTTTTGCATTCATTCAGTGACAGATCAGGCTAGAGAATGGTAGCATCTGGATGAGGGCAGATGGCTAAACTGTCAAATAATGACATTTTACAAAATTTCAGCAGTCTAAACGCAATATGGTTCCAATCCCAAAGGCAGACAGGTAAACAATGGTGCAGAAGTTATAGCACTAGCACATAAGATTATTGATTATAATTATTCTAGGGGAAAGAATTTTTTCTCAGAAGATTAGGCTGACAGTAAGATTGAGAGTTCTCTCAGAAAGAATTAGGTGACATCTCCCTGTTTTGTTCATTCATCTATTTTGCTACATTTTGATCTCAAATAAGCTTCTTGTGATGTGCAAAATTAACATAAACCTTCCACAGTAAAGATGTTCAAACCAGCATTTTTCAGCAATTCATCTTTCACTGCTAAATTTTTTATTCAGTTTCAGAAATTCACCCCTAAATCAGAGATAGCCATTAAGAGAAATCTTTGCCTTTACAATCAGGATGCACTTGGATGGAAAAAAAATTATCTTTATTGTTCAGGGGAGAAAAATCATTCACAAAAATACCAGAAAATAGTAGCTGATCCTATGGAGAGAAACCAAAACATCTTTCCACTCAGTTGAACTTACATAGAAGCAAAATTTAAAGTTTTGAATAAACTTTAAAGTCACAACCTAAATCTGTGTAAAATCAAACCTTTGTAAAGAACAAGGAAAAAGAGCCCCTTCTTTTTTTGTGGTAACTGGCATGTGTTTTGGAAGTAAAGTCACAAAATGGAAAAGTTAAGAGATGATTCTTCCATTTTATGTTGGAATTTCTGTTCCTTTTTTAGAAAGATCAAAGCAAGGTACCATAGCAAGGAAAAGTGAACCATAACCTATAGTTCATAGTGTCATTCTTGAAAAGCAAATGAAGGGTTTAACTGAATTTTTCACATTTGTCAACAAACACTGACACCATTAGCTATGCAGTTACATGAGTGACAGCAAAGCCTTACAGAAGTGACTGAGGGGTTCTTCTTTCTCTGTGGTCCCTACTCCTATGCTTAATGCGCACCGGTTTCCTAGCCCATAATGTATTGGGATG
Source organism: Sitta carolinensis (assembly GCA_032173965.1). NCBI lineage: Eukaryota > Metazoa > Chordata > Aves > Passeriformes > Sittidae > Sitta > Sitta carolinensis. Next base: position 37,047,782 of record JAVUNC010000004.1, on the reverse strand, counting down.
TGTAGTTTTGGAGATTGCCAGTCTGTCACCTGCCTTGTTAAACATATGGTTACCACGCTTATACAAGCCCTTCCCCTGAGAATGGGCAGAGACCTGTGAAGGGCAGATAGGCAGGTAGACAGACAGGCCTATCAAAAGAGAAAGGGCTGGAGGGGGGGAAAGGAAAGTGCTATTCTGCTGGAAATATTAATAATATTACAAATATAAAGTTTTCATCTGCTTTTCATTAAACTCCAATTCACAAATTCCTGTGCTTTACAGTGCTTGACAGATGTGATAAGATTACATGGATGGCGTGAATTAGCTGAAGTTCAATCTAAATAAAACCAAAGTAATGCTGATTGGCAAGGGAAAGGCTTTAAAAGAATAAGGAGCAAAGGTATCTGTTCTTTTTAAATTGTATCTTATTGCTGATATGGCTCTTAATGTGCATTTCATATTAGAGTCACTTCTTTCTGAGTTCATACTTGGCAACAGTAACTCAGAAGCTATTACTATTCCATTCAGACACTTCTTTCACCATTTTTATTGACACAGGGAAAATACTGAGGATATCTTTAGGAAAGATCATTCTGTTTGGATCTATCACAGCAATATTCATAGCTTTGCCATCTGCAGAACAGAATTAGGTAACCTTGGTGTGTGTTGAACACTGTGGCTGAATGATGTTAATGCCTGTATCAATGCATATACTATTAATTATGCAATAATTTAGAGACAGTGGACTAGTTGTGAATTAAGTGTTTTTAAAGCGTAAGGAATCTTTTTTCCCTTCATAGTAACATTTTCACTCTTGACACACGGTCTACAACTTCCAACATTAGAGCCACAGTTTTCTAAAGAAAACCATATATTTTAGGAATTTCACTTTCTCAGTAGAATAATTATTGTCCAAAATGGGACTTGAACTTCCAGAATTACTTTGATAGCATGGATAACCATAGGGCAGATGCTTAGGTGATATAACTATACTTCAGCTGTATACAATGGAGCAAGCCCTAGATTGTCTGGGTTTTTTGAACAAGGAAATCATGTTTATTTTTTAGGTATACTAATTCAAATTGAGCTATCTATACATGACAGATTTGAGTTATCTGTTTCTTCAAAAGAATTAGAGTAAGGTTCTACAGCATATATGCAACATATATACAGCATATATGCATATATGACTTTGCTTGTTTTAACAACAAGTTATTTGGTGAGCATAGCATTTACAGCATAGAGTTCATGCATGTTTTAAGTATGATAATAAGGGTAGTAGAATCTGCCTTACCAGTATCACGGATTTTGAGAAGAATCATACTGGCTATTCATGGAAGAGCAACCAAATATGCTGTTAGATGTGTCTATTGTGTGTCCATGGCTAAAATTTCAAAGCCATCATCCCAAGCCTAAATTCTGAAGTAACATAGATCATGTTTTATCATCCCTGTATATAATCAAACTTGTAAGTTAATGTTAGAGCTCGTTTCACATTTTGCTAATTTTCTTAGTCTAAAACATCTATTTTTTCCCCTATTTCTAAATTAATTTACAACCTCCACTTAGGGAAGGTAAATAAGCAATTTCTTTCCTACAGACCAAAAGAAAATAACACTGACAAAGAAACTAAAGAGTGATTTAATACATCCCCTCACCAAAAAGAGTAAATTATAGCTGAAGCACTAAACATTTCTTTAAACTTTTGTTAAAGCCTTGCGTGACAGCCTGCTTTGGATAATATATTTCTACAATCAACTACCTTTGCTTCTTTTACCTGTCCTAAATGTCATTAGCTGTAATCTAAGTCCTCATGGACCTCTTACTTCAATTAGAAGTGGGATTCCACTATCTTTATAGAGAGATCTAAAAGTAAACTTCATGAATCAGCTTTAAAATCCCTTGCAGACTACAAAGAAATTGAAAATAAAACATATGCATATACTGGATATAGGTCCTGCACTTCATGGTTTCACACAGCAAACCAGAGACAAGCACCATGGTAGGAAATAGCAGATTTAACATATTTTCTATGTTACTTTTCCTTAAAATAGAAAAAGATTAAGCTTCTCGTGTATAAATATTTGCGTAAATAAACTGTCATCAACTCAGCAATCAAACTGTGAAAATGTGAAGGTGGGATGAATCCAAAACTACATAGCCATAAGCTAATTCATATTCATAATCTGAAACTTTTAATATTTGAAAGGATTAACGTCCCTGGGAAAAAAATAAAAAGAGAAATATATGCTTGATAAGGATACCAATCTGTAACATCACAGCAATTGGCTAAAATAAGCATGTATTTTGGGGAATTTTTATGAGGCAGCTAAATTAGTTATGCATGGTTCTGAATAATGATACGCCCATATTTAGGTACAAGGATATAAAAACCTTATGAGATCTAATTTCTGTCTACCAACCACACGACACAAAGGAATCAAATCAAGTTGCAGTTGTACCATCAAATTTAAAAATTCTATAAAGGAGAACTTGCTGCCAAATTGCAACTTGCTGCTAACTTGTATTAGCTCTGTGTCTGAACTTATGGCTTCTCACTTCAAGTATGCTAGATTTTGAGGGAGATGTGATATATTAAAATGTTTCTAGAGACCTGTTTAGGCTTCCAAACTTCACTTGAAATCTAGTTCAGAGCAAGCTTAATTGCACACATTTTTTGTTATAAAAAGCCAAGGACAAATAAAAGAAACAAGGGTAGCTCACTGTAGAAATGTATTACTTAAAGCAGTTAGTGAAATTTCTATTATGCAGGCATTAATGTTTTAAAGTTTAGGCAAATGGTAGTGTTTATTACTTCAGCTACAGTTTACTCTGTTTTTGGCAAGAAGATGCATCTTGATCTCATGCCTTGTGGCACAGAAGTGGATCACCTCCCATCTGGATGGGCCTTTCTCCACAATGTATGTCACCAAGAGGTCAGCAGAGTACAGTGAAGTGAATTTTACTTGCCCCTAATCACTTTATGGAGAGTTGCCAGAGGCATGAGGCTGGTTTGGAAGAAACAACAGTCCACAAAAGAGCTGTAATGAACATATCAGGTGAAAAAGTCTATTAAAAATTTCAAGTAAAGAATAAATTTTATCACATGTGATAAAACAGGTAGAACTTATGTTCATTATCAGAAAAACCTAATAGAACATTGAATTTCTTCAATTAATTTATTGAATGAGTAGTTCTAAAGCCTGGGTCACCAAAGAAGTCTGAATTGCTGGAAGGGGAGACAAGGGAAAGTTACTGATTTAATCTAAACACTGTGCAGAACCTATATGATGATCTAAATTAAGGACAATACTTCATTAATAAACATCAGTTACTCAAATTCAGTCTCTTTATAAGAATGAGAAACAAAAGAATTTATACATTTTAGTAATATCTGTCTTTAGACAAGGTGAGTTTTTCAAAACAAATAAATATATCAAGAGGATTTAAAGGAATGTAAAAATGTTAAATACTATTTGTGGATGGGGACTGCTTAAAGCCACTGGGTTTGATGCTTAGAGTAATTGTATACTACTTACAAAATAAAAGTTGTTTTTAAAAAGGATAAAAAATGCTGACAGAAAAAAATGAGATTAACAAAGAAGATAATAGAATTTAAAACAGCCTGTGGAAAGCAAAAGTGTAAACAAGGAAAATAGAAAATGCCTCCAGGCAGAGGCATAAAACTAATAATAAATATTTTCCTTAAACATGTTTAAAACAGAAAGATTGTCAGCAAGATGACAGATGTGGTCAAGGTGCAAAGAGTCCCCAAGGAAGGCAAAGTTGTAGCAGAAATACTAAATAAAATCCTGGTACTTGTCTTCACATTGTAGGGTAATCTATATTTGGGGGATACTATTTTGAACTTAAATGTAAATAGGAGAAGTTTTAGAATAGAGTGGTAAAATAAACAGTAACAAATTTCTGAGACCCAGCACTATGAAGCCAAGTTCTAAAAGAATACCATATTGGTGAATTATAAACTCTGCATGCGAGATAAAATTAAAACTGACTTGCTACCAAAGGAATAAAAAATGCCATAAGGATGAATGTGTGAATCTTCATATCAGTCTGAATACTTTAGTTAGCAAATTTGTTGAAATTAGTATGAAGAATAAAATGAGTAGACACATGGATAAATGTGATATAATTGTGAACTGGGAGCACAGCTCCTGCAGCAGTAAGCCATGCTTCACAAATTATTAATCACATTAGGAAGGATTTGCCAATATTTTAGGACAGCCTTGCCAGAGATCCAACCCTAAGCCACATAACCCTGAGTAAATGGTTGAGTTCAGCTGTGGATGGAGACAGGAAGTTGCCTTTCAGAAGCACAAATTAGCCCAAGTGCAGAGCCATGCTGATGCATCTTATGAGACTCATAGTGGGGTGAGAAACTATTCTGCAAATGCTTGAGGTGCTCACCATTGTATTTTATTGCCCATTGCAAACAAGAAGTCTGTGAAATCGGGACATCAGTGAGTAAATACAGTAAAACACTATGAATATCTCTTGTTCTGGGACATACACACAGTCAAACTGGTGCCCATACTTAGAAGAACTAAGGTGTGTAAAGTCCATGAAAATCACACAAGCAATCACAACCACTAGACTCAATCACAGTGTCAGGATGTGGCCCCTCAGAGAAACTTTTCAAGAGAGCTTTGCACGAAACAGACTGTCATTACAGACGAGTGTGTCATGGGCTGCATCAATCCTACCTGGCTGAGTTAATGTGAGAAATTCAGGAGGTCAGAAGATTATTATGCTAGGAAGTCTATAGAATAACAGCAGAGAACAAGGGCGAGTCCAGTGGCTCAGCCATCCATCAAATAATAATCTGGCTTGCTTTCCAACAGTCAAAATTATTTTCTACTTCTGTCATGAACAAAGGCAGGACTACTCAGCAGGATCTGCAAAGATCCAACACCTCCATGGACAATTCTTTCATCAGATCTAGAGGAAATTTCAGAAACTCACTTTATCAGGTGATTAAACAGCTCATATTAAAAGGAAACATACCTTCTCCTTAAAATAAAAAACCCCAAAAAAAACCCGAAGAAACAAACAAAAAACCAAAAATAATTAAAACACTTGGCTTCCATTTTGTTTGTTTGCTGTCTTTTGCAGTGTTTGTGAAACCTCTGTGTATTAAATTGACAAAGCAGAGAAAAATTGTGATGATACACCATTGGTCAGCAAGCCATCCTTTAAAGAAAAACACTGATAATAAGATAAACAACTTGTGATGTACTTAATTACAATATTTCATACTCATTTAGCCATCTCCACATCACAGCATTAACAAAGTAGATTTCAAACAGGAAGAAAGACTCCTGTGCACAAGCCCAAAGGGCTAATTATAAAATAGCAACCTACTTTTTTTTTGGTAGCATTTTTTTTCCAGTAGAATTTATTGAGCTCATTACCAAGCTGCTTATGAAGTGATTTGAAATGAGGCAACATTAAAGCATTCTGAAAATCCCTTGTACTTAGTCATCTTGACACTTTGTTTGAACTTGAAGCATTAATATGAAATAACTGCAGCAGCCCCATATTCCTGATTCTATTGTTTGACAGTGCATTTAAAAGCTAAAAGATTATATGATCAAGGATTTTTAATCAGCACGGTAATTTGTAGGAGTGTCTCAAGTATCCATAACTTTGAAAAGACCAAAGGAACATGAATGTGAGAAACAAGACAGGTACAGTACATGTCAGACTAGAATAACACAGCAATGTGAAACCAGGAGTACAAGCACTGCTGAACTGAGGGGGTTTTTATTGCTTTTTATAGGCAAGACTGAAAATTGAAAGATACACATCAAAGCCACTAAAGAACTCCACACATTGTACCTTATTAGCCTGATTTTACCCTGTGTAATCACATTATATAATATGCATCACCAGATTAACGTGCTTGGGGTCAGCAGAAGGGCCATCATAAATATATTTGAAGTGAAGCCTGTGAAGGTTTTCAAAGTGGTAAAAAAAATTATAGAGAGGTGTAGTAAAACCCATGGAATCTATAGCATATTAAAGTGAAATCTGTGAATAGCTTAGCTTTTCATCGTTCCCCCTCACACACCCCCATGCATTAGTGTTTGAACAAATAATTAGAGCCAATGGAAATGCTTATGTTGAAAGGAATGGTTTAAGATCATCCTTTGCTCTAACTGCATTTTAATGATCTGCCTAGCTTATTGCAAAGTCTTTAAAGGAAAGGGGAAATAATTTGTAAGAAAAAAGTGGGGCACAAATAGTACAAACACTGAATATATCACATTGTGGTCTCTCCCATAAGAGGGGAAGAATCCTCAAATGTGGTTTACAACAAAGGAGGAGCAGATTCCAGACAAATATATGCAACAAGGGTACAAGAGGCTCCCTCCTCCCTCCAGTATTTTTGTGTGTCAGAGAGAGAGTGATTCAAACCCTTCATGGGGTGCGCTCTGATATGAAATCTTAGCAGAACAGCTTGGAACTTGCAATCCTCAGCAGCTCTCTTAGTATGCTTGATGGCTTCTTATGCACAGCCTTAAACTAATAAGGAAACACCGAGATAGATGTGTTGGTCTATAAGCTGGAAAGAATTCATTAGCTAAGCAAGATCTAGCTGAATCATTATTTAGGAGACCCCCCAAGGAATTCCCATGCAGTTTATAGAAATGGTGTAAGGGCCCAGTTTTTCAAACCTGCACAGTTCTGTTAATAAAATTGATGCCTGGAGGAAAAAAAAAAAAAAGAAAAGCATAGTCCCTAAAAAGCCAGTATATTGAAAAAAGAAAAAAAAAAAAAAAAAAAAAAGCAAAGAGGAAAGGAAAAGGAAACAAATATAAATGCAACAGCTGGCCAGCAGCAGCAGCATTTGCATCTCCCAGCTGTTTAGTTGCTCTCCGGATGGAGAATTCAGCACTTGATCTGGAAGATGACTTGAGAAAAGGTTTCAGGAATAATAAGGTGATGCTTTTTTTCATCATCATTCCAAGTTTGTAGATGTTTTTCACCAATTAGGACAGCAGCTTCCCCCTTTATATTTCTTACAGGAAAGGTGCACTATCATTTAGTTCAATTTACAATGGCATTTGCTATTTTAATGAGGATTTCAATGAAACTCTGAAACACTGAAGGGATGTCAGAGTATGGGGTGCATTTTTGAAGTTGTTTCCTGATTTCTTGAGAGAAGAGATGAGAGATCTCTATGTTGCGTTAAAGAAACAAGTATATAAAATAAAGAGAGGGACCAGAGGATTTTAAGAAAATGTGTATTTTGTGTTGCACATTAATTTTTTGTGAGGGCAGATAGAATTAAGGTGATAAATCACATCTTTTTACTACTGTTCCTTTAATTTGTATCCCTGTGGAATTCCATGTGAATGTGATTAAAAGCTGTGACCATCTTTAGCTCAGTAGCTGGAATGAGATCACTTTTGCCAAGTGTTTTCTTGTGTCAGTTATAGAATGGTGGTATAATATCAGAAGGTCTATACTGTTGCAAATTATGCCCTTCTGTAGTAAGGAAAAACAAAGATAATAATAACATTTTGTTGTCAGTTCAGCTTTTTATGTTTTTCTAAACAGTATTTAAAGATACAGATTTTTATTTCACAATTCAGGAAAATATTACCTTAACTTTGAGGCCTATTATATTCCTTTTGCCCTCAAAGCAAATATATGTTTGTTTAGTAATATACATGACTCATTTTTACATGTTTTTTCTGCTTCTAAAGCAAAAAATGTAACCATGAATAAAGTTACCTATTATACACCAACTTACTTGAAAGGTTAAAATAATGCCGCAACTTACACAACACAAAGAAATATTTTTATCTTATGGCATAGTTTTAATTGGCTATTTTCCTTTGCGAAAGTTACTGTTGGTTTCATTTGTACTCCTTGTGTTTTCCACACTTCAACATCATATTTAGGACATATTTAGCTCTTTGATTTCACTTCTTCGTGAGAGAACTAGAGTACTTCTCATCACTCACAGATCCCATGGAGGAACATGAATTAAATAAGAGGGTTATCTTCTAGATATGAGGTGTTTTGTCCCCTGATTTTAAAAGGGAAATTGCTGTTTCAATGCACTATCCACAGTTTTCTACAACACTGCTCTTGGTTAAAACCCTTTGCTTTTTTTCCAAATGAGATGTTTCCCAGGTCTAACTCAGTGGGGTAATACTTATGCTTCTTTTAATGCTTACTTGGTATAGCAAAAGCTTAATTTCTCACTGATCTGGTTACTAAGTTTAACTTGCTGAACTGGTTGAAAACATAATGCTGGAGTTAATATATAAAGGTGAAGTGACAGTGAATTCCGTGTGAGTGTAGCAGGAAAATTCTCTGGAGTGCAAAGTAGCAGCAGGAGCAGAGCTAGAGACAGCACAGTCCAGGTTTGCTCCCACTCCAGTTTTCCCATGACAGATAATGTCAAATGGGGGTAAAAGCACATCCTCAGCTGCTGCCAGTCAAGATAAGGAGTTGCTAGTAAAGAGCTGCACCTGAAAAGTTCATACTCTCCAAAAAAACTTTGGAGGTTGTAGCAGTTGGAAAGATTGCAAATGCGGCAAACTGATGAGAGAGGAGGGGGGGGTCAAAGTTTCCCTATGGTTGAAGATGAAAGCATTATCCAAAATAGCTAATGTATGAGAATATATAATAACCTGCACTATCTTTTCATTTTTCAGGTCAATGACACCTAGCAGTTTTTCCCCAGCCTCACGATCATCTGTTTTCCCTTCTGACTTTTATGAACTATGGCTCAAACATTTTAATGAAATTTAGTCATGGCTTTGCTCAGCCTTTGACAACTGACTGACCAGGAGAGCCAAGACTTGTTTTTTAAGGGCATCATCTCAAGCTGAGGACAACAGTAAAACCAGGTCTCCTGCCTCTTAAGTAAATGTTCCAGATGCACCACCAGCAGCCTGTGACATTTGGGCAGAGGTAAATTCTATTAGTAGGCACTTAGAGCCTGGCAGAGGGCTTCAAAGGCAGCCCTGAAGCACGCCTTTCCTAAGGGACAAAATACAGAGATATGCACCCAAATGCCCTTCTAAACAGCCAGACACCTCCCCATGCACAGTAGTAAGACTTTGTCATTTAATCTAGTTTCATCTCAATTGTCACTGCCTACAGCTTTGCAAAGGCAGGAGTATAAAACACAGAGGTTTTTATACAGCATTGTCTCTGTCTCGTATGCCCATCTTCAACATTCAGGGAAGTGCACATTTTACAGTATCAGCCGAGATACTTTGGAAAGTCTCTAGGTGACTATCTCTCCCTAAGCACAATTTTACACCTTAGCCACAGTTCAGATAGCAGTCTGAGACATCTAAGAGATTTATCTTACTCATTTACTTCTAAGAATGTGGACCTTAAAAATATTTTTTTAGATTTAAAGTATTTTGCCAACAAAAAACCCCAGCATATTACATCATTGATGTACTGACCAAATGCATTTTCAAATGAAAAAATGAACTTTTTACTGAAATAATTAAAGCATTCATGAAGAATAAAAGGCACTCTATTGGCAAAATAGCTTCTAATTTTTTGTTGCTTTCTTTAAATTTTGAGTCTGTGTTGCCCCTGTATCTTCTTTCTTGCATGTCTTCAGCCATGCAGAAGGACATGTCTATGTATTCTGGTATAAAATATTTACACTGGAAATGCCTGACTCCTTGTCAAGAAGTCAACTAAGTGTTGCTACATCTACAGGAAAAACTTTTAAATACCCTTAACGATCTCAGCCTAGGCATCTGAGCCTACCAGTGACTACAACCAGAGCAAGCTGAGTGGTAGCCACCCCCGGAACCAGGATGCCAGGGTTAATTTAGTTCCAGAACCGGCAGAGCTACGTAGAAGAGTTTTGAAGGAGCAATGGCAGGCACCACAAGTATGATTCATTTAAAATCATCTGATCTTCTTTCTAGTTAAACATTATATGAAAACTTCTTTCAGCTCAGAAAAAAAAAAAAAAAAAAAGACTCAAGAAAATAACTCTCCAGCTGTTTTTTGCTGATAACTAGAAGCACTAGGAGAAAACTGTAACTGCATTCTCCAGGAATTCCTGACTACTAGCCAAAGGAGCATTCTATATTATATGACTGTAACAAGACTCTTCTTAATAATATTGTAATTCATGCATGAAGACACTCTCCTATATGTTTCATAGCTAACCTTGCTTAAAATGCCTATCTATTTTGCAACCCTTAGAGATACCTGATATGACTCTAGAGAAGTACATAATCTTCTGTTTAAGCCATCTAAAAGGCAGGTATGCAGAACTTATGAAAGAAAATAAAATTGTATTATGTCTTCCTCAATCCCTCTTAATACAACAGATTGTAAAAATTAGAATGGGGCTAAAAGACTAAGTTTCTGTCTAAGAGTTGCTCCATGAACTCATGTACAGGAATAATCTTTGAAAGAAAGTTTGCACATACGTTCAGTTATGTCATATTCATCAAGTTGACCATACTTTCCTGCTCCCTCCTTCCCCTAAGAGAAAAGACTTTGTGATATAACCTACTGGTAGAATAGAATAGAATAGAATAGAATAGAATAGAATAGAATAGAATAGAATAGAATAGAATAGATAATAGAATAGAATAGAATAGAATAGAATAGAATAGAATAGAATAGAATGTTTGGAAGGGACCTTCAATGATTATCTAGTCCAATTGCCTTGCCAATTCAAGACTGACTAAATTTTAAAGAAAGTTATTAAGGATATTTTCCAAATATCACTTTAACACTGACAGCTTTGGGGTACTCATCACTGCTCTAGGAAGCCTATTCCAGTGTTTGTATATATTCTTGGTAAAGAAATGATTTCTAATATCTAGTCTGAACCTTCCCTGGCACAGTTTTGGACCATTCCCATGCTTCCTATTACTGGGTGCCAGGGATAAGAGATCATTAACTCCTGTTCTGTTTCTCTTCCTCAGGAAACTGTAGAGAAAAATTATTTTTTCCCCTTAGACTCTTCCTCTTGAAACTAGACAAGCCCAAAGTACTTAGCCACTCTTTATAGGACATTGCTTCCAACCTTTGCACCACCTTTGTTGCCCATCTCTGGACACTTTCAAGGACCTCCACATCCTTTTAGCTTGTGGGACCCAGAACTGCTCACAGCACTCATGTGAGGCTGTACCAAAGCTGAATAAAAGGGATTCATCACCTCTTTTGGCCAGCTGGTGTTGCTATGTTTGATGCACCCCAAGATGGGTGTTGCAGTGTGTTTTTATTCAAATTTCTTGTTTTACTGTATTAGTTCATTGTTGATAGTTTAATTGTTGATGGTTCATTCCAATGTACTCCTATGTTTCTCTTAAGTTGGTCGATCCCTACTGTTGTGCCCACCCCTGAAGTTTCCTAAAATGCTAAACTCCACCCTATGTTCTAGCTCCTTCCCTGTCAGGCAGTGCTTCCCTGCCCAGCTCCTTCCCATCCATCACAGTTGTCCCATCCCCTGTTCCAGACCCTTCCATGTCAATCCTCCCTCCAGCCTATCCCTCCCCTTGGGGTGTCACCCAAACCTCGATGCCCCATTGGCCCCTGTGACCCCAGTCCTCCCTCATTAGTTCAGGATGGTGTCAATCCCACCTTGGACTCCTCCCCTCTCCCTACCTTATTGGTTGTAAGTTTGTGTCTGCCCCTGGGATCCTCCCAGTTCTGGGTCTTTTCATCCTGGCCCTCTCCAAGGAAATAAACCTTTGGGAATCATACAAATGACCCCTCTCTGGTTTTTGCCCTAATCCTCAACACCTTTCCTACCTTGGTGCTACAGAGAGCAGTCTTGCTCTCAGGGGATCCAGCAGCCACTGCCTTATCTCTACCTGGGTCTATTCCAGACCAGGAGAGACCACTCTCGGCACAGTCCGAAATCAGAGCTAGCTGGGGACCCCTCTGGAGCACTGTGTCAGATGGGGGTTTTCCTCTGCACTGCCAGGGCTCAGTGCTCACTCACACTCAGCCTGCTATGGGCCAGCATTCCCAGATCTCTTTGCAAGGCTGCTCTGCAACCACTCTTCTCCCAGTTGGGCACAGCATCTTTCCATTCTAAGTGCAGAATCAGCATCTGGACTTGTTAGATATCATCCCATCAACCATAGTCCTGTACCCCAATCTATCTAGATCCCTCTGCAAAGGCCTCTTCTCTCTCAGCACCTCGTATCATCAGCAAACTTGCTAACAGTGCATTGAACTCCTGCATCCAGATCATCAATAAGTACATTGAACAGAACTGGCCCTAGAATTGAACAGCTCTGGGGACTGCTGTGGGCAACCAAATCTAGCCCCACTTATTGTAGCAAAAACCCCTTTGAGCTCTGCCTTTTGGTCAATTCCATGCTGTCAACCAACAGCCACGGTTTGAGGAAATCCCTAGATTTCTTTGGCAAAGTATTCTTTAACAATCCCTTGATTGGATCTGATTGTTACCTTGATCTCATTTTAAAAGTCACATCCAATTTGTCAAAAAACCCCAAATCATTCTAAATAATGAAGTTAGTTTTTCTGTCTGCTGTGTAATGGCTCATAACTTGTGTGTTCTGTAATCAGTAATCACTTGTATAATGAGTACAACTCTGTGGGTCGCATGCTCATATAAAGAAATATACCAGAGGACTGTGTCTTAACTGCCCAGAATTTCACCAATACTTTACAAGTCAGCTACTGTGGTGTTTTTTTGTATCTTTTTGAACCAATTTTTATTTCAAAGCCATTTATCCAACTTTTTAATGAGCAACCAGGTAGATTTAATTAATTAGCTGGTTAGATATGAGCCATCAGGGAAGCTGAAATGCAAAAGGTTTCTGCTGCTTCTTCACTTTCAAAAGGACAAAACCTGCTTTGCAAAAAATCTTTCAGATATCTTTTTACTTCCTATGGAAGTGTCTATGGGCACTGTCGAAGTTAAGGATCTACTAACTTTTCCATTATAAACTCATTTTCGAGCTCCTGTGCCTTCTGAGCACTGAAGTAATCCACCTCAAACTGAAACAGCCTACAAGGTCTCAGCTCAAAAGAATTTTTTTCCCTCAGAGAACAGAGCAGTTGAAAAAAAAAATACTTCTGTAGGTATGGCAGGGTGGGTTTCTTTTTTATCTTACCATTCTATATAACTCAAAACCATTCATATTGCTTTTTTCAAAGATAAAATGTTACCACCCAATAGCATATAGGAACTTAGCATCATGTTCTTCAGTTAAAAAAAAATAAGAGAAAAGAAAATGCAGTGGCTGTGCAGCTGGTGATACACCTTGAAATTCAATAATTCTTTGTGAGCAGTAACTGTACCTTTGCACGTTTTATTGCACTGAAGAGCCTTAGGGATCCATGAAACACACACTGCAGCGATGGGTTACACTAAGTTAGTTTTCCTGAGATAATATTTTTCAAGCACAGACCAAAACAAATGAATACTGCAGTCACACTAAGCTGTTTATTATATAGGAGCTTCTCCAACTGATGCTGGGGTCTTTTTGAAAACTAGTAAATAAAATGAAAATATTTTTGTGAGGAAGCATTTGGGTAATGACAAAGTGATCCACGGAGCATAAATGATTGTGCTTAATACAATCTGAACTTCTCTCCACCAATTTATGGTTCCAGTTCAAACAAGCCTGGAATTGTAAGTCTATTTTTTATTCTTTACTGCTATTCACTTTATAAGTATTCTTTCATTTCCCAGTGATTTTTTGTCTGGTTCAACAAAATTCTGTTGTATTTCAGTCCTCTCTGCTTTTTATTCTCTTCTGTATATTCATGACCTTCCTTTTTCTGGTTAGTCCCATTTAATTCACCAAAAGAGAAAGAAAAGGTCACACAGTCATTTTAGGAGTTAGACTCCAAGTATGGGTTTTCTGAAACAGTTATAGTTTGTGTCAGTGTCAAGTCTAGTCTTTAAAAAAATTTAAGTGTCTATTTTTTCAGTTATCTCTTGTAAAAATATATTCTCTGTTTTATTGCCTCCTTTTCCCACAAAAGCAGACAGAAAGTTGGTTGATATCTCAGAATAAGAAGGGGGAGCGGAGTATATCAGCATATCCCAGGAAACAGTTTTTAATAGTATTTCTGTCTTACTATTGCCTTGCATGTGCTCCAGGGCAGATCATTTGCTCACTCAAAAGTTTGTGTTTTTCTCTGTAACAAAAGGATGATATTGTCATTCTGGATGAAGGACTTCAAGAGCTCCAGGGCAATATTCTGTGTTATTATCAAGTGCTCTTTCCACTCAACTGGGTATATATTTAAAGTATTTTTGAAGCATTTGCACATGATAAGGAAATGTTAAGAATCTGAAACATTTGACTGCATATGTGGTACTTTATTGTTGCTTTTTCGGGATACATTCCTGTTTCCTGTCCAGTTTCATATACAGAGATGAAATGTGGCCTTACAAATAGTGTCATGGAAAGAAGGAATCATCCAGTTCATACAAAAAATCAGAGTTACTAGGTGTCACACAGTAAGAGAATTTCAGAATTCAGTGTTTGATCTCAGTAAGAATAGTATACATCCTTTTATTTCACCAGAATTACACCAGGATTACACTTAGGAAAAATAGCATTTGATGGTAGAGTTTGAGGACTTCATAGGCAAAAAAACCAAAAAAACAAACAAAAAAATAAACCAAACCAAACCAAAACAAAACCTTTAGATTGATAGAAGTATTATTTAGATGTATGAGACCTGATAAGAATGGGAGCTTACATGCCTTCATGGGTGTCACTTTTGCAGATCTAACCCTATTCCTTCTCCCAACAGCCAGATGTAGAAGAATCAGCATGCATGGAGTTGCGTACCTCCTTCCACCTTACTCATATAAAATCCTCTGCAAGGATCAAGCACATTTGCAATTCATCTGTAGAGGATTATAGAATCACTTAGAATGTAAAAGATTCTTAAGCTCATTGAGCACTTCTGAGTAAAGTCCTAAACCATGTCTAAGATATCCCTAAGTGGCACATCTACATGTCCTTTGAATAACTGCAGGGAGGATGGTTCTACTTCCTTGGACAGTCTGTTCCAATGCCTGACAACACTTGGTGAAGAAATTTTTCATTTCAGGTAGTTGTGAGAGCAATAGATCTCTCAGCCTCCTTTTCTCCAGACTAACCAACACCAGCTCCTCATCAGACTTGTGCACCAGACCCTTCACCAGGTTTATTGTCCTTCTCTGGACAAGCTCCAATGCCTCAATGTCCTTCTTGTGGGAGGGGTCCAGAAGTGAACACAGGATTTGAGATGCAGGCTCACCAGTGCCAAATACAAGCCAAGAATCACTTCCCTGGTCCTACTGGCCCCACTATTGCTGATACAATCCAGGATGCCCCTGGGCTTCTTAGCCACCTGGGCACATTTCTGGCTCATGTCCAGCTGGGTGTTGACCAGAACCCCCAGTCTTTTCCCATCAGAGATCTTTCCAGCCACTCTGCCCCATGCCTGTAGCACTGCATGGGGTTGCTGTGACCCAAGTGCAGGATCTAGCATCTTGCCTTGTTGAACCTCAAACAATTGGCCTCAGTCCATTGATCCAGCCAGTCCAGATCCCTCAGTAAACCTTCCTACTCTCCAGCAGATCAGCACCCCTACCCAACTTGGTGTCATATGCAAACTGACTGAGGGTACACTCAGTACAATCCCCTCATCTAGATCATTGATAAATATATTAAACAAGACTGGCCTTAATATTGAGACCTGCAGGACACTATTTGTGACCAGGTGCCACCTGAATTTACCTCCATTCCCCACCATTCTCTGGGCCCAGCCATCCGACGGATTTTAACCAGTGAACAATGCACCCACCCAAGCCATGAGTAGCCACTTTCTGCAGAAGAATGATGTGGGAAATGGTGCCAAAGTCCTTACTAAAGCCCTATTAGACACCAGCCACAGCATTTTATTCATCCAGGTACTGGGTCAAGATCAGGCTGGTTAAGGAGGACTTGCCTTTCCCAAACGCTTGCTGGCTAATTCTGATCCCCTGGTTGTCCTGTAGGTGCTGCATGATGGCACTCAAGATGATCTGCTCCAACTCCTTCACCAAGGTCATGCCGACAGGCCTGTAGTACGCCAGATCTTTCTTCTGGCACTTCTTGTGGATGGGTGTCACACTTGCAAACCTCCAGCCCACTGGAACCTCCTTGGTGAGACAAGACTTCTGGTAAATGATTGAAAGTGGCTTGGTGAGCACCTCTGCCAACTCTGTGAGTACCTTTGGGTGGATGCCATCTCATCCCATAGACCTGTGTGTGTTTGAGTGCAATGGGTCACTAGATCATTCCCATTGGGTTATGGGAGCTTCATTCTGTGCCCTGTCCGTTTCCCAGCTGAGGGGCTGCATACCTAAAGAACAGCTGGTCTTACTAGTAAAGACTGAGGGAAAGAAATACTGCAACCTTTTCCTCTTCTTTTGTCACTGTGTTTCCTCCTGCATCCAATAAGGAGTGGAGATTCTCCTTTCATTCCTGATGTATTCTAGACCCACTTCTATTGTCTTTAAGTTGTGGTTGGACTTTAGTGCTTTTAATATCCCCCTGCATAACCTCATGACATCCTTGTAGTCCTGCTGAGTTGCTGCCCCTCCTTTCAAAGCTCATAAATTCTCCTTCATTTCCTGAGTTGCAGCCAAAGCTCTCAGTTCAGCCAGACTGGTCTTCTTCCACAGCACCCTATCTTTCAGCCTGATCCTACGCCTGTAATATTTCTTTCTTAAAGAATGTCTAACCCTCCTGGACACCTCTTTGTGCTTCAGTACTGCATCACAAGGGACTCTCCCAACCAGTCTCCTAAACAAGCTAAAGTCTCTCTGGCAGTCCAAAGTAACTGCTCTGTTACTACTCTTATATTTTTTTTTTTTTTTATTTCTGTGCCCAGGACATCTTCCAAACATCACGTCACTCACCTGATCTTCTTCCTTCAAAAACAATAGGTCCAGCAGGGCTCCTTCACTAGCTGAGTCACTTACCACCTATGTCAGAAAGTTACACACACTCCAGGAATCTCCTAGACTGTTTCCTCTCTGTTGTGTTGCATTTCCAACTGTTAAGTTGAAGTTTCTCATGAGAATAAGGTTAGTCATTGTAAAACTTTTCCCAGCTGCTTATAGAATATTTCATCTGCTTTTTAATCCTGGTTGAGTTGTCTATAACACTCTGACCATGATATCCTTTGTTGGCCTTTCCCCTGATTCCTACCCATACTTGATGCTGTTGACACCATCATAAACTCTAGACAATCAAAACTTTCCCTAACATACAGGATTATTCTGCCTTGCCTATCCCTTCTGAAGAATTCATAGTCGTCCTTTGGAGCTTACCAGTTGTGCAAGTCATCCCACCATGTTTCTGTGATGACAACTATGTCATAGCTCTAATCTTGAGCTGTGGTTTCCTGTTTGTTGCCCATGCAACTGTTATAGATACACTTCAGCTGAGTTATTGATTCCACTGCCTTTTTGGGGGAAGAAGTCCTAATTCCTGCATAACTGTTCTCTCTACACTAACTAGCAAGTAGACTGCACCCAACCAGATAACCCTCAGATCCATTTTTGCTGTAAATCAGAGACTTTTCTTTTTATCTTACTTAGTGTTACAATCCAGAGTTTAGCTTTGTTCCCCACTCACCAGCTCAGAGCCTGGATTGTTAAAGCATGCTGCAACAGAGTTGTGTGGCAGTTCATCCCACATTTGAATCAGAGTTGTCTTTGAATCAGCTGTCAAAGACAGCTGATACTAGAGAAAATACTAAAACATAATTTCTATTCAGCCGATGCTATTTTATTCTACTGGAAATTGGACAGTTTTCCCATGAGCTTTTTAGACTACATACAATAACTTTTAGCTGTCTTTAAGGGAGGAAAATCTTGAAAGCTACTCCAATGAGTTTTCTACACTAGTTCTTGAAGACATTTGGTGCAACCTCTACAAGTAGATTGTCCTGGCATTTGAGAACTGTGCTAAATGAGAAATTTACATGTTAAAACTTCATAAATTCTGTCAAAACAACTCAATATCAGTAAGTGCACACACTCAGCCTATTGGAAATGCCTGCTGGAATTTGGTTTACCATAAACCTCCATATAAAAGACAGTAATTTTCAAGGCCCCTAGCTTCTGTTCAAGATAGAAAAAGATACAGCACATTAGGGCCCTTTGTTTTCATAGTTTGTTTTTTTTTGCCCCAGAAGAACATAATTTAAAACAAAACATTTTCTCTTCTTCTTTATTCCCATTAAATGAAAAGCAGAGGAATTCACTTTTGGCTAAAATTGCATATAATTCATAGTCCTGTGTCTAAAGTAACACAGCCAGGCAGGAAAAGGTTCTCAAGTCTTCACACGAGGTGCCCTTGGGACTTTGCCCAGACTGCAGTTGTGTGATTATACCCTTCCCACAAACATGAGCCCTAGGGAAGCAAGAACTGAACTTTTGGTTCATTACAAAATAAATAAATATAGCCACTGAACTTTTACCATTGGAAATGAAGAACTCATGCTGGATACAAAAGAAGATTGGAATTGGAAACTCATCACAGATAAGAAAGTAGAATATGGTAATTTCCATGCTTCGTCTCTTGAGAGCTTGTCAAAATAAATATATTCAGAGACCACATGCAGATTCTCTCATCATTTTAGGCATTGTGCACAACCATATGAAAAAGGGATTAGCACAACAGAAATAAACAGGCCTTTTCTTAGTTCTTTCAAAGAATTGTGGAAGGAAGAAGAATCTTCCTCTTAATTAGAAGGAAAAAAATGAAAAAAAAATTACTGGACTAGAAAAAAAAATAAAAGAACAAAAAGCAGAAAGAACATGCAAACTTTTCACTGAACTTTCAGAAAGAAATCAAAACAAAGGGATTGTAGTAGATATACTCAGGGATAAATCCATCTTTTCTTCACTCAAGGAAGAACAATTTTTTTTGTGTCCATGCCAGCATCAATGCTGACATCAGTTATATTTTCAAGGTATTATTTCTTTTTCATTCTACAATAAAGAACTTTCTTATTACTGTGTTTGACTGATGTTCATGTGTTATTTTGATGAAAGAGAATTATTTTTGAGGATATGTAAGGTATCTCCCCCATTTTACAACCTTTAATAAATACAATATCTGTGTTTCTTCTATCTTGACACTATCAGCAGTACATATTGCCATACTGTAACCCAATTTAACTCTTAAAAAACATCAAAACATCATACTTCATACTTTTGAAGAAGTTATTTTTGCTTTTTGTTCATTTGTTTATGAAAAGAATTTGTGAGGAATAGTAACAGGTCCAGCCAAATGCAGATTCCTGACCTTCATGATGCCTAAACAGAGAACACCAGTGTCCTTTGTCCAGCAGTGAAAGGGTACCAGCAACTTCACCATCACTGGGTCTGTGTTGCTGCACATCCAGTGCCATCCTGCCTTTCCTGCAATGGAGCAATGAGAGTCCCCTAGGGACTGTAATTCCTGTTTGTGAGCTATGGTGGAGATGGTGAATTCCTTGGCTTTCCAAATTATGCAGCCTATATATATTGCTTTCACTGACGCAAGATTCTTGGCTAATGGCTCACAGAATCAGAAAAAGGGACACCACCACAGGATGTTTGATATACATTATTTTAAAATAGCCTATAAGAGAGAATATTTGTATAATATTACACCTGAGATTTTTCAAATCACATAGGTACTCCCATTCTTCTGGTCTATGTTCACAGAACCATGGAATATTCTGATTTGGAAGCGACCCACAAGAATCATCATGTCCAGCTCTTAAATGAATGGCCCCTAAAGGGATCAAACCCAAAACTGGCATTCTTAGAGCCATCCTCTGACCAACTGAACTAAGGCAGGTCTTCCACAAACCTGTTAGAAATTTGCACTCTTTTTAGAGTAGCAGAAGAAGCATTCCTTAACACCTTTGTAAATCCAGCCCCTAACTCACATCAAATTTTAATTAACTGCAGGATCTTCTCTTTCTGAGAACTTTTTTCATAGTCATGCCATTTTTTCATAGCACCAGAGATGATCATAAATGGGGTCCTGTTATTAGAGTATAAAACTTATTTTATAACCTTAATTCATATTAAAATCAATAGAATATCACTAAAATTCATGCATTGCTATTTATTGTAATTTTGCTCATATGTAAGAGAGAAATACAACTGGAAATATGATTCAAGTAGATCATAGGTCACTAAATTTAAAACAGATAGCCTTGCTTTTGCCCTTACTGAGTTCTGCTTGACTGAAACACACTTTCTGGAAAGACATTCATCCTTGAGATGAGGCCATGGAGAACCTAATACTTCCTTTAATCATATGTTGTAGTGCTCAATATCAGTCCCATGAACATTCTTTGATATATTTTTCCTTTGCATATTTGGCTTCAGCTTTCACAAATTGATTGTTTCTTTTCATATAGTAAACCCTATGGATGTCAAGTTTGGTCTTTTTGTTCTTGGTTTGGTTTTTTTCCAAATATTTCTAAGCTATCAATAAACACTGTAAGTTGTCTCACTGACATCTATTTCATAAGTCAAACTAACTGAAGTCTTCAGACAGACCTTGAAAACTGAGTCTTCCTTGCAAACCACTTTTTTTTGGTTCTTTTTCCTCCATACTCTTCAGTTTCCAACATCACCTTGAAGATCTGGAGATCAGAACACTGTGAAATAAAGACATTAATCCATACATCCAATTGTTTTAACTCTACTTACTGCTTAACCTGTTTTCACATGCATAATCTTCTAAGGCCTTTTTTTCTCATATTAAAATTTTCAGCAATTAGTTTCTCAAAATAAAATCTCACATCCATAACCACTATTTCAGTCTGGTTTTAACTGACACCATTTCAGCATGATCTGTGTTCATGTGTTCTATATTCAATAAGTACTTATGAACATCTTGACCTATATGATTCCTTATTTTTCAGGGTCTCACCTTTGATCAACTCCTGCATGGTGCAACAGTCTTCTTAACAATAGTGATTTCAGAGGAGTTGACATTTTGCAAAATGAAACTTAAATACATCCAAACATCCTTGCACATTTGTTAATTATGCTTGGTTTATTATTAATGTAGACTACAATGGGAGAAGTAGAATCAGTGCATAAACCCTAGTCTACTGATAAAATGAACCAAAAGGAGGTAATCTCTCTTCAGTTATATGGCTCTGTAAGCTTCCCAGGGTCCTGGATCCCATGAAAATTCCGTGTGTCCTAGTTTGACCAGCCCAGGGAAGTGAGCTGGCTGGGTTTGAGATTGGCATTTTATTAGACGAATGGGAAAGCATTTTCTAGTTCTTATTCCCTTTGAGCGAAGCCCGGGCCGGTCTCTTTCCTCCCGGCCGTGGGCAGGCGCACCCCTCTGCCCCGCCGGCGCTGCCCGGGCTGTGCGGAGGCGGCGGCGGCCGGGGGCGGCCGGGACCGCCCGGCCCGGGGGGCAAAAAGAGCACGTGGCCAGCAAAAAGATGCAAAGCTTGTTTTCTAATACAAGACTTAGACAAAATTGACTTTTTTTTTTTCCTCAGCATTACAAAACTTTGTACTAAAAGAACACTAATTCTCTCTTAAGCTAAGAAAAGAAAAAAAAGTAAAACTTTGTAAAAACAACTACATAAAATTGAGATCAGTAAAAAAAAAAAAAAAAGTTAAATTTTAGATTGAGGAAATTTTGAAAAGTTTGTCTTAAGCTTACACTGTAAAATTCTTTTGTGAAGCGATAGTAGAAATATACTTGATATATCAGACTTTAGGTTTTCCCCAGTAAGTTCATAAAAAGCTTTAGGGGGTGGTAGCATTCTAGCCACAATTATGAACAGAAGCACCAGTGTTAGAAGTCTGATGAGGAACCTCAGCTCATAAAGATAAAAGGAGAAGACCTCTGATCCAGAGATGAATGAAGGGATGCTAGAATGTCTCATCCTTAAAAAAAATGCACCCCAATAAGCTAATATGAACCGAGAACACAGTTGTGAAGAAAAACTAAAAGATGTGAAAGACTTCACAAAATCAGATCTCAGGCACCTGCGGTTTGTGAGAAAAATGAAGCCATAAGAATTCTTTTCTTGTAAAAAGCTTTCCATAACATTAGCAAAAAATACTTTTCTCTCTAAATAAACCAAAGAAAGACTATTTGTTGAAGTAAAAAACTAACTAAAATTTCTAAATGTTGTTGTCTTTACATTGTTAGTTAAGAAAAAAAAAAGTTGTGGAGAGAGAAGAAGAGTGCTTTGAAAGTTCCGTCCTCATTCTTGTTGTTTTTTTTTTCTTTTACTGTTAGTTAATAAAGTTTTATTACTTTTAAGCTTAAGCCTGCTTTGCTCTTAATTAGAACCTTTAAAATTAGCAAAATTAAACCAAAACAAAAATTGGTGTTTCTGCCCGGTTTTGAATTGAAACCTCGACACAGGGCGAAACAAAAATATATGTAATGGAATAGGAAATGCTCCTGGGTTCTGATTAGTAGCTTTAATAAGCTTGTATTCAAAGTTTTGTCTGTCTCTACTGAAGTTCACAAGTTTTGCAGTGTGAGAAGTTCTCCATTTCTGAGGGAAACAAGAACTAATTCGGAACAAGCTCTCTTCCTTTGCTACAAGGAAAAGACACATGGGCCCAGCCCCAAATAGACATCTCAAAGGAGTTGGTTAAAGCCATCAGCCTGTCTGGTCTTGCAGGTTGAGAGCTGGGGCTGCCTGTCTTGAGAAGCAGGTCAGCCACATCAACATACACACTCAAAAGAGAAACTTCTGTTGAAGTTGTAGCTGAATGCGTTATCTCCCAAAAGAAGACCAAGGAAATAAATTTACACAGACAGTAAAGTTGGTTCAAGGGCCATCCAAGTAACTCACAGGAAAGTTTTAACACAAAACTGGTGGTAGAAGCATCTAGGGACCCACTTCATATTCATGGGGTTGAGTTCATAAGGCATCTCTCATCAGTGACAAGAGATATATTTAATAAGTGGAGTAAAGGAGAGAAAAACATCCTGAAAATCCTGTCATTTACCTTTTATGAGTACAGAAGTCCAAAGGCTAAAACTCAGTAAAACTAAACCAGAATTGAAACAGTTTATATAAATAGTCTGACTTGATGCCCCTACATAAAATGGGACAACACCATGGAACACTGGCTGTTTACCCCCCTGCTCCCTCTGCCAGTGTTTTTTCAGGTTCCAGGGTCAGTGTGTCATGAAAACCCTGACCCCTGGACAAAATGCTCTCTCACACAGTTACCTTTTAGTTCTAAGTGTATTCATCTTATGCTTTGACCAGACCTTAGTTCAATAGAACTGATCTTTTCTTCACTGTTTGCCTTTATCTATGGCTGAAAGTTTTTTGAGTATTTCTAGGCTTATTTAACTCTTCAGCTGAAAACAAAGTACCCTGTCAAAAAGAAGACAAACATTTGAAAAAAACTGTACTTTCATCACAGACTTTCTTCTATAAGCTTCAAATTTAGTGAAAGACTTGTGGCTTTATAACTGTATACAAACAAAGAAAAACTTTTCACATCTGTCCTCTCTCATAACTATATTAAAAGACAGAAACTTCTTTTTCCCATGAGGAAGATTTCCTTCCCTTTGAAGATACTCCATCAAGATAACTTTCTTACATCAATATACTTTCACATAAATATACTTCATTTTGTTTTCATGTCAATCTAAAGGGAGTAAGAATGGAAAACTACAAAGCTGATTTTAATAAATTAATAATAATGGCGCTATCCTGTTTAAACTTCTGCATGTGCTACTTGGTATAGAATAACCTCAAGCAAAGAGAGTCTTCAATGAAACCCTTCAAAAAGGAACATGGATTTGAATTTAAGAATGAGAAACTTTATATTTACTCCATGGCAGATGAAAGAGATGTTATCGGTAACATAAAAGCTTTTAAAAACATTAAGTCCAAGGTAAACAAAGAGGAGTACAAGCAAGTGTTCAGCAACTACATTGGAATTTGTAGTGAGATGTCAGTACTCAAAGGAACATCCGTTCAGGCTGGCTGAGGACTGTGACACTGTGACACCTTCCATCTGCATTTGAAAATGGTTTTGACCCTGAGATCCCAAGGTTCCTGTTCAGGTGAATTTTTCCAATGTGAAATCTGAGGGCAGAGATTTCTCTTTTTCCAAGTCAGGGAATGAGGAAAGAATGCACTTGATGGATCAAATTCCCTTTTCTTCCATCATCTGCTTCTGTGGAGAAAATTTAAGATGGTAACATGAGTGCAAAACACAGCTTATAGGACCTAAGGGCAGGCAAAATGATGAAGAAGGGAGAAGCTTCCTTGTCCTCAAAAATGAGAAAGGACATCTCAAAATATATGATGCCTGGAATAAATTAATTATATTAAAATTAATTATACTAAAATTATAGAATAAATTAATATAAATTAAAAGTTAAATTCAAAGGAAACTTGTCTGTAAAGGCAAAATTACACCATAATGATGTGATGGTCACCTCCTGGCCAGAGCTTCTAGCATGCCTGAGGTTGGATTAAAATGTCCATTTCCTTTGTACTCCTTCAAACCATTCTTTTCCTAAACCAGACAATTTCAGAATTCTTAGAAGGTGAGATATATGTGTTTCTTTGACTCAGTTAGAATATCTCCATGCTGAAGTTAGATTTAAGAAAGACCTCCAATATTTTTTACCCCTTGACCTCTGTGCCAAGGATACTTTTTTTATTGTGTTCTATGGGTGCTGTCTGCAGTAAGTGATGTTGTTAAGCCTTAATAGGCCATTGGGTTGGAGACCATCTTCCACACCTGCAAGGAAAAAAGCTAAAATTAAACCTCACAAGGGCAATTCACTCAGTGAAGGGGAAGTTTTTTACTGCTCAACAGTGACACCTCTTGATATTCAGCAGAATATTACTGATAACCTTCAAAGATAACTTAATGCAGTTTGCAGGACAGAGTACTGCCAGCAGAGCAGTTTCTCCCAGAGGAAAGGTTTTTCTTTCTTGGTTTATTCAGGAAAAAGCAGCTCAGCATCCAAGCTATTGTTCTAATATGAGAGGCTCAGGAAATGAAAAAATTTATAGGGGAGTAGCTCAGAACAGTGAATCTGTATCCCCAGAAAATGCCTTTTTCATGAAATTAGAAAGTTTTAAGAATGTAACAAAAGGAAAAATATTGAAAAAGACATTTTATGAGCTTTGAGTTTTTCTTCTGAAATGTTAATTTTTTTTAATATGATTGTTGAAATCAGTATCTACCCAGAATTTTTTTTTATTCATTCAAACCCTACTTTATGTCAGAATTTTTTATTATCAAACTTTTCGTATGCACAGACGTCAACAATCTGGCTACTTGCATATTCAGCTAAAAAGAATTTGTAATATCAACATTTTAATTTATTAACTCTTTAAATTACTACTATAATAAAAATGAAAATTTAGATTTAAAAAAGCCAAAGAACTGAAAAACTGAACTAAAAATAAACCAAGTCTAACAAGTATCCTTCCAGCAGGATATGGAATATCACCTACCTTTCTGGTAGCTGCTTTAGCTGGCTCTGGGACTGTATTTGGGCTCTAGCCATGAAAAGTTT
Organism: Sitta carolinensis; assembly: GCA_032173965.1. NCBI lineage: Eukaryota > Metazoa > Chordata > Aves > Passeriformes > Sittidae > Sitta > Sitta carolinensis. The sequence continues at coordinate 37,022,244 of JAVUNC010000004.1, read as the reverse complement.
AAATAATCATTCTCTCTAGGCAAAATGTTGAGTGTTAGAACAAGAAATTTTGGCTTACATTTATCTCTATAACAGATGTTGATTGGCCAGCTGAAATTTGTTCATGCATTTTACGAGTAAGTGCACACTTTTGCCAATTCAACAGAAACATTTGTGAGAAATCCAAACACATCCATTTCTGTTGGAGCTCTAGCTTTATTCTGCTCATGGAACAAGTTCATTAGTGAAATAGCTGTAGATCAACTGAAAATAGCTTGGCATTTAGGTATCCTCCACTGGCACCAATTAACATTATAGAATAACAAGATCTATGAAGAAGATCTCTGGGGACTGTAGCATAGATAGCAAATGTGTGGACAACGAGTTAATTCCTAGCTAATAAATTTTCAAGACATTGAAATTACTTAATTGTCAAAAGGTTTAATAATTCAGTGACAATAATAGACAGAACTGTAAATTGGAAGGTTTATTTCAAACCAGCAAAAACTGCGCAGAGGAGGTAACAGTAAAAGAAAAAGTGTTAACCTAGAGGGAAGAAAATTTGAAAGCTGTAGAGAAGATTTAGGTGCAGCAATGGTTTTAAGGGCACACTCTTTTTGTCAGTCATTATTTTTTAAGTGGAGCTTTAAACCATGCCTACCAGTAAAATGTAGATACTCCATCATTTGTAAGAAATCAGCAACTTCATTGTTTGTAAGAAATCAGCTGTTACTTTTGTCTAGTAGTAGAGTAATACTTGGTGCTAAAAATCCAGGATGCATGCTATGCCTGCATACCATAACAAAACCCTGGTGTCCAAGCTTTGCAATATGTCTCAGAAGTAAACAAATGTTAAAAAGCACATCAGACATGAAGAAAACAACACCCCAGAGGTGAGACACATAACTGAAATGCTCCTTATTTCTGGGCAGTGAACTTGCCATTTTAATGATGACAGGGTTGTCTTTTTAGCTATTTTGAGAAAAGCTATTTGAAAAATCTTTTGGCCTCAACCTCTAGATATATACACAGGGGGACATTGAAAAAGAGCCAGGAATATTTTAATGCTGATTTTTGGAATCACATTACAGCACCCTACCTATTTTCATGGTCTTAAGAAATTAGGAGAATAAAAATATTTAATTTTCTCAGTTGAGTTCTTTATCTGGAAATGGATATATTCCATTTCTCTGCAACCAAGATGGGAACACCTTCACATAATGAACCCTGTAAACGAGTAAAGACTCATAGACTGGATATTGTTGTTGTTTTTTTGTATTTATCTTTCTGCTCAGTCTGTATAGCTAGATTTAATTTTTTGAGCAGATTTCATCCTATGAATGCACACACACACATGAAAATTTGTGTCCACATAGGAGAGACACATACACAAGGGAAATAAAAATAATTTGCCCCAGCAAATATAGCACAATATAATACTTGGAATTGGATTGACACAAAAACAGAGACTAAATAATCCAATACCAGTGGAAACTCAAGGCATGTAAAAGCCAAGAATGTACCTTCAGTAAGAAGTATTTTCCTTCCTTCTTTGAGATATGTTGACCTATATGTTACTTTTAGATTAGTCAGAAAGGCTCAAATTCTTTGCTATAAAACAATTTGACAACACACTATTAATCAAAATATCTCTTTAAACTATTATGTAAACACAGAGTTATACCAGACTAATTTTCTAACAGAATTTATTTTCCCTAACTTTAGACAGTTAAATAAAAATTAAACATCTAGTCTAAGCTAGCCATCTGGGCTACAGTTATACCCAAAAGAGGGACAGACAGCCAGGCAGAGAGAAGTGGAGTGTCTTTGCCTGACATCCCTTCTTCCTATGAGCCCTCAGATAAGACAGCTCTGGATAGCTCTGCCATCTTCCTCTTTCAGCCATCATTTAAGTGTAAATAACTGAACTACGTCTTCCTCTTGTTGCTACACTTCCCTGTTACTTTTTGGCACCTTTGCTCTTTGCTAAAAGCACAAATTCGTCATTATTTAAATAACACAAATGGAAGAGCCAAATAAGGACTTTACCCAGCTACTGTCTCTCTCCCTTGCTCCTTCTAAATAAAATGTGTGAGAGGCAGGCAAGATAAAATGAAGCATGGAGTTTCCTGCTTTGTGTGGTTTATACTGCTCCAGATTTACCATGAGAATTGGGTCACTCATATTCTCCCTTCAAAACAAATAATATGCTTTTAAATAAAATACAGAAAAGTCAGTCCCTCATTTGGAAACTTGAAAAGTGCAGTTTTGTCCTAGATATGTATAGTTATCAAAAGACTGGGAAAAAAAAATTTAAAAAATTCACCTTCTTCTTTATTTTAGACAGACCTTGAAGTTATACAAGAACAACTGACCTGTTTCTGATGAACAAGATATAAAATAATAACATTAATACATTTTCTTGAAATCTTTTAAGTTTTATAAATTGCCCATGGAGGTTTGTGAACCAAGGTCATTCTGTGCCTTTTCATTCTTTTAATTATCTAGTTCCAGCCTGATACACTAGCCTTGCTAATTGGACACAGAGAAATCCCTTATCAGTGAAGTTAGGAAAGGACCTATGAAAAAAGTGTGGGAGACTGCTGTAAATCAAAGAAGAGAAACAGAACAGAAGGAAAGCCAATCAACTGTACCCCTCCGAGCTGTGAGTTTATAGGAAAAGCTCAGCCTCGTTGGATAGAGGAATAAGTGGCCAGCAGGTAGTTACACGTCACTGACCTCTCCCTGACAGATACTGTTGTGAGAGGAGCCAAATGCAGATTCACACCTGCTCTTAATTTCTTGGGAAAGGGAAGATTTTAAGCAGTAGCTTGTGCTTTGGGGTGTGTAGGCGCTAAATCCAATCTTATTCATTTCCATTCCCATATCCCCAAGAAATTCACCTGTACCCTCTCAAAGCCCCATGAGGGAATTAATTGTCCTGTCTGTTTTTTACCATTTTCATGCACATTTGACAGTTGTGATGCACACCAGAAAGTCTGTAGCTCTTTCAATCTCTGTTCGGTAGAATAAGAAACATGTATACCTGTACTATCCTTGACTTTTTTATCTTTTTCCTTTCCCACAACTTCTCCACATTCTTCAAGGCTGTCAGTGATTTTTCTTCCCTAAATCATGGCTTGTCATTTGAACCACAGCTTCCTTCCATCTCAGATCTTCCATTTTGAATTTAGATGATCACTTTAAGCAATTCACTTTCCCCTCTTCTTCCTCATTTTTTTAATATGAAACCTGTTTGTTCATCACCTCTTCCATTTCCCCTGGGTCTTAATGAGCCTCTGCAGTGTATATGCCAGTATCTAAGACTTATTCTTCTGCCTCTGCATTTTTTTTCCCAGTGCTCAAATGTCAGCTGTCCACAGAGATACCCAAACTATATCTGATTTTCACAAGCTGTATTTAGTCCACTGTCATAAGGTGTTTTCACCTGAGAAACCCATATGGCCAGCACCCTAATATATTGTCCGTAACACAGAAGGAGTTTATACATAAACTGTTTCAGAAATACCTAACTCTTTATACATCAGAAGATATTACCAAAGCAAGGAAATCCCATTATAACATCATTCAGAGTTCAAAAGAACCAGTCAGACTTCCAGAGAAAACACGGGGGTGTTGTAGGAGAGGAAACAAAAAGACATTTTCTTGTCAATAGGAAAAATATAATTACTGTTTCATATGTAGGAAATGTAATTGTTTCTGTTTGGTTTTGAGACATGAAACCGAAAATTCTGAAATTTTAACTGCTAAAATTTTCCATGGCATTTCCACGACATACAAAAAGCATAACATTGCCTTGGCATGTTGGCAAAGTTCTGATCAAAGTGCAAATCAAACAGCATTCACCTGCAATTGCTTTAACACATTCGTTTAGCTAACTTTCTTCTGTATCATACTGTTGTGTGACTTCACAGTACACTCTGGGGTTTGCATCCAGTGAATTCCTAGCTTCTCTCACATCCAATGTGTTGAAAAAAAAAAAGCCTAAACTTCTGCACACTTGAAACTTTGAGGAAGATCACATGTATATTGTCCAATTTGGCACACAACTTTCCTTAGTTGTTTAAATGCTACTGTCTGAAAAGTATGAAAGTAAAAAAAGTAAAAATATGAAAGAGTTATCATTATTGCTGACTGCAAGATCTTTTTGTCCAGAAGCATCCCTTCATGTCAAATTCTTCTCATGATAGTAAAATGTATTTGGAAAATATCAGGTGGCAAAAAGCAACAAGTTCCAGGCTGGATACTGGCATCCAAATGTCTCTACCCTTTGAACATAGTGCTGATTCTAGCCAGTATGCACAGTACACAGAAATAAAGGAACAAATCCAGCACTGGAGATCACATCCAACAGGCAGCTTTTGTGCAGTCATTTGTTTTGTAGAGTAAGAGGGTGGCTTTGAACAGAAAGCTCTGTGCAACTGGCCTCTCTGTTAGAAAACCATCCCAGCACATTTAGCATCATCTTATTACCATAAGATGATCCAAATAGCTGCTAAAAAGAGCAGAGCTGACTGTATCCACTTTATTCAGGATTTTAAAAATTTTAAATCCTGCCACCCCATAAATTCAATTGTACCCTAGTTAAATTATAGAAACATGCAAAAACATGAGACTAACACAGCATTATGAGAGACAATCAGAAAGCTTTCTGCCTTTTTTTTCCCAGAAGCATAGTGCTATTTCACTTTTTTTCAATCTTAGATGTTTTCTTTTAAGAAGCAGATAATAAATTGAATACTTTTCTGCAAAACCTTTCCAGAAGGTTATTCTTCTTTATGTATCTCATTCTCAATAATATCTCTTATTTTGTTCTGTTTTCCTTCAACATAGAGGTAACAAACAATACTGGACAGAATATTTTAAGGTGTTCAACTCCAGGACGAATCATAACTGCATTTTAGAGGAAGTGCTATCATGTCCCTCTCTTCCTCTCTTATCTCTTGTCTCCATTGAAAGAGGCTTCTCAATGAATTGGAAATTCCTTCTAGCAGAGATGCATCTCTTAACAGTAAAAGTGATATTTAGCCCATGCAGTTTATGCTGACTATATGCATAAAAGTTGAAGCTATGAATAGAATTGCTTATGTTGCTGGTTTTATGAGTGTAAAAATGTCACTAAACATCATCTGCTCTAACTGGTATAGCCATAATGACAAAAATGATAACATAGATGTGAGTTTTGTTTCCACTCTAGTGATAGTAAAATGGAACCTAATTTAAGCTGCTGACAGAGCCCTGAGAGATTTGAAAGTTGCAACAGGTCCATGGCAAATAGGTATCACAAGAAAGATTAATGTCATTTAATTCAGATGTTTAGAGTGGTGTATCGTGCATATCTCAGTCAGTGTAAGTTCTTTTTATCATATAACAAGCACATTTACACTTGTTCAGATGTGTTAACTCATCACTAGTTTAGACTAGGAATAGTCTTACACATAGGCTAATAAAGCCTGTTTCTTTTAAACTGGTAAAAATTACAAGTAAAGTAGACCTCTAATATGCACTAGATGCAGAGAGTAGACTCAAATTATTAATCTACACCATACGTGTCTAAAGGTAAGAGAATGGACTCCTACCCTGTGTGCCTTAGATTTCTATTAAGTTTTATTCCAGAGAAAATTGGGTATTTTGGCAGATACTCTAGTAGTTATCTAGATTTACAGATTTTTCTATTTTCTTTACCACCACCTTCAAGAAAATTTTTTAAATCTAGAATTTAAGAATTACTGCCTCATCCATCCTCTATTAATTCGGTTTTGACTATTGTCAAAGATTTAGTGAAACCATAATAGTGAAGGGAAAAACCAGCAAACATACAAAATTTCAGATGGTTGTTAAACTAGGTTTGATGGAAAGTAGCAATGAATGAACCTTAAAAAGATCATTCTAATAAAGATAAAAATATTATGTGGATGATTATCTGAATGCTTCCACTCCTCTTTCTTTGAGGAATAAGGTTTACCCTTTGAGCTCCTCAACACTGTTTGGCCTAAACTTTAAAACATTAAAAACTACCTCTTTTGTGGTATTTCAGTGCTTGTAATCCCTGCAAAGAGGGAGAAAATACTTGGCAGGTTTATTTTTGGTTTTGGGCAAAGGTTGAAAACACTCTTAAAAACAGAAATTTAGACTCAATGGCTGAACAGTGACAATATCTTTCCAGCTGAGCCTCTCAGTTCCCATGAGGAGATAATATCCCCCCTCTATTACAGTATCCAAGAAGAATGAACAGAGGTTCCAGTAATAAATATAGACAGAGAGACGTCTGGTTTCTTTTCTGCCTCAGAAGCTATCAAGAAAATTTAATCAGGCTTTTCTTTTCCAGTCAATCCTCAGATTATTTTAATACTTTCACATTCAGTATTGAAATTCTGTCATCCTCGTCAGTGTTTTTTCCTGATGGCTTCATGCAGTCATTGCTAAACAATTTGTTAAAGTGTTATATTTTTAGAGAGGTCTTTTCACCTACCATCTAATGGCAATACTGTTTTGCAGGGATCATAAGGAAAGAACATACCCATGATGAGAAAAAATAAAGCTAATGGTAAGACACGAGCATGTTCCTATCTCATTCCCTTTGCCTTCCTATCCTCTTCTAAGCAGAGAAAAAATACCTCATACCAACCAGATTTTTACCGTATACCTAGCCTGGTGTTTTCTTCCTTACACTAAATTATGTAGTGCTTCTGCAGAAAGCATGTACAAGAGCTGAATGTAAATCAGAAAAGGATGCAATTGTGGAACTAAAAGGCAGTCACTTCTCTCTAAAACCACGTTGCTATATGGCAGGCTAGTCTGTTCACCTTATATGATCATGGGATTACTGTACTATCTCAGGTATCTGTTCATGACAACACTGAATTTAAAATGCATCCTGTCCTTCATATGAAATAACTGACACAGACTTGAGTGAATGGGAAAGAAAAAGGGGGGACTATTTCTAGAGAGATAAAGGTATCTTCTACATTAAAATTAATATAATAAAAATCAACTCTCAGATTTTCTGTGCAGCTCAAACACAAAGCAACACAACAATCCGTACGTTCTGCTCCAGTCTGGCAGGGGCCTGAAGAGAGAAGCCCTCTTTATTTCTGAATCGGAACACAAGTAGCAACAAAAGACAAATACACTACATAAAATGTTGACAGCCTTGAATGATCATTCACTCTAGCTTATAGCTTCCATCTCATGAACTTCTTTCATTATTTCCTTTTTTATCATGTGCTGGTTAAAAACAAAACAAAAATCATTTGTTGAACTAATTGCCAGGTTTTAAATACAGCAATAGCTTTTACTGCCAATCTTTACTATCACATTGAAGGTGCACAATACTTACATTGCAGTGTTTTCCACAAAATAAAGTACAAAAGAAGATAAAAAATCCTTTAGGCTACTCTGTATCGCTCATAATGACAACATTTAAAGCCATTTTAAAATTTATGTCGAAATAGCCAGTACACATGTAATTTACATCTTAAACAATCCTTTCATGATTTTTTGAGTCTATAGGTATTTATGGACCCTGGTGATAAAATTGTGTTTAGCTGATTCATGTTTTTACATTTCACATTCACTAGAATAGAGTTCTCACTGGAACATGGGCAAAGAAGAGTGTAACGAAAGTTTAAAATACAGTCTCATCTAATTATTTTAATGTTGTTTTACACCTCTGGTAAGAAAAGTCTAGCACAAACTCACACATAGACCTCACAAGTTACTACTGAGTGAATCACTGGTCTTTCAAAAAATTCATGAGTATTAATGATTTCACTCCTTTCTGCTGCTTTGACTAGATGGCTATTGCAAGAAAAGCACTCAGCCTCCTTTCTCACATTACTTAAACACTCCTTCCTACACATCATGGGAGAGTTGTGAAATGGAGTGAGCACCTTGTGCTGACTTTTGGTGAAAATTAACCTCTTCTGCTTGTTCTTAACTATTTCTTTTACTGTTTGCAGTACTGTTTTCCACTCCAGTTTCTAACAGACCTGAGATTTGTAAGAGCAAATCATAAAAGCAAATCTTATATCTTTAGAAGACCAAAGAGGCCTCTGTCATGCCAGTGGTCTGAGCATGTCCTGTAAGGTAGAAGGTAATGGCTCTGGTGAAGGAAGGAAGGAAAATTTGTCAATACTGTACCTGAGAATGAACAGGTCTTGAAGGGTCATTCACAGTTTCAGTTTTCTTTAGGAGCTGAAGCATCACATTCCCACATGCAAACCCAGACACATTCCAGTTGGTTTGGGATGTCAATTCATATTTACAGTCATCAGATTTAGCATCTATATTAAGAAGACCAAGTCTGGATTTATCCTTCTAACATTAGTATGTAGCCTGATGTCTGAATAAGATTATTATCATCACTGAAATTGAAAGAAAAGACCGTCATCTCCAAGATAAGTCCACCCACTTATAGCGTTTCTTACCCTCTTTTCGTATTTACAATGTTTTGAGGTTTAGTGTCCATTGTAACCATGGGCTGTGCTGCTAAAATTAAAATAATTGCATAGATTTGATCCAGTAACAGAATAGCTGAATAGTCTAAAATGAAAGATTTTAATCCATGTGTTTTAAAGACATGACATTGTTTATGAACTGCCAGTGGATGGGAACAAATGTTCTCAAGGTTTTTTGTTACGGAAAAGCAATTGTTCTCCTAGTCACGCTCTCTCCAGGGATGTGTGTGTATGAGACTGATCCAGTGATTTCTTATACAACACAGCATGAGCAGTGATCCATATAACCAATTATTCCTGTACCTTTACTGACATGGTGAATCATGTAAGTTTTTTCTTCAGATGATAATTTCATTGCTCTTTTAGTTTGTGCATTTATTTCTTTATTGTTTCCTTTAGCTGAACCTTTTGTGGCATGAATTCATTAATGTAAGGTAATGAGGTAGAGATTCAGGCTTATAAAGAGGAATTAACACAGCTTAAATTGCCACTATATTATAGTACCACCATCTGTTTTACTCTTACCGAAAATTTACACATTCTCATTTCAATTAACTGTGATAGTCAAAATAATTGTAAAATCATTCCCTCTCAGACATTACAATAAATAAAGATAGCATTATTTCTCAGGGAATTAATAACACTTAGTGTAAAACATGTACTTCTATTCTAGTTTTATAACCTTATCTTTATCACCTTTTTGATAAATATCACATAATAAATAAAACAAATGGAACAGTTTCATTTTGTCAGCTAGGATTAAGGTAATATATTTAACACACAATGGCCCACATAGTGTTGATTTAAGCAGGACTGAAAACTTTCCTCCTTTTTGCACCTGTCAGAGTCTTCAAGGCACTGCAAAATTTTTAGTCAAGCTTAGACTGAAAACTCAAAATTTCATCAGCAGTCAAAATGAAAGTTTAGGGCACATGAAGAATTTTCCTTTCAATTACTTCAAAATTATTCCATTTGAGTTTCATTGGGTATATTTGCTCTAATTTGCTCAGATTTCAAATGACATAAAAATTGGGATGCCAGACACCTTGCAAAACTGCCTAAAGGAAACGTGATCTTATCTATGATCTTTTAAACGCTTTTCTGTTTATGCACTATTTCAATTCAACAGCTGGTTTGGTTTGTTTGGTTTTTTAATTATTTTAAAAAAATCATCTCCTTAAAAAAAAAAAAATTCAAAAACCAGTTTACTAACAAGCCTAACTTGAGGCTCAGAACTGCACTATCCATCCTTGATGGATAGCTGTTTATTTTCTACTTTAACTTTAAAAATAAAAACAATAAACTTGCACTGCTTCTAGCTTCACTTTTAATATGCTGCATTTCATGTTCCTTCCTTGCAATTCTCAGAAGCATTTCCAAACTCTTTGCTTATTTGGTTTTATAGTTTCCCTGGGCACAGCTTGCTTGCCTGGTCAAAAGTGCTTCTAGCATGCCTGCTGATTTCTGCAGCCACTGGATTAGGCCAATATATTATCTGTGTATTTCTTTTTTGCCAGCATGTTTAGATTTACAGGACTGCTTTAAAAGATGTAAACCTCGCATTATGGTAATCTATTCCCATATCATACAGTCCTTTTGTTAGAGTGGACATGCAAATGAAAAATATATCAATAACTTAAAGGTAAAATTATTTGGTTTAATATTTTAAGCCAGACTGTACTTTTAATACCATGTACTTTGGAGTCTACATTTAAAAAAAAAAAAAAGGAAGAAAATAATAAACATCACTCAAGTCTTGGTCTTTTAATCAGAACACAACTAGCAGTGAGGGGATCAATATTTTATTTCTGCTTCTGTGATCATGTTCAGATGCCCTAATGCAGTTGCTGAAGTTATCAGCAAAACAAATTGAATCCTGACCAGTCATGCCCCAAAATACGAGTGGCATCTGCGAGGACTTAGAGAATCGCAATTAGCTGTCTCAAACACTGCCAAAGAAGGAAGACCCCACAAGGTAAGCCACCACATCAGGAACTTAAGCACAGATGGCAAACAAACCCAGATCTAAATGGAGGTCAAAGTTTGGAATTAGCACACTGGACAAAATTCCACAGTGTAGACTGTGGGAAAAGTGCAGACAGCAACAACATGAAATGCCGGGCCTGGTGAGGCACATCCAGACAACCTATCTGGGCAAAAATTCCCATCATGGCAGACTGTGAGAAAGGGAACAGCCAGTTATACACATGCCATCCCAAGCTGGGGGAACAGCATATAGATCTCATGGATTCACAGTATTTGGATTCAATAAAAGTGGTATTTTCAGGACACTCAGGGAACCTACCATGAATCAGACCAGAGTGAAGAATACCACAGGACTCCACGTGGTGATATCTTTATTAAGATGTCTTATTGTCTCTCTCTCTGTCTCTTCTGTCCTATTTACATCTCTCTACCTCACATTTACTGTTAAATATTATTAAATATTAAATAGTATTGACTTTGGTCTCATTTGCACCTTTGTTTCAGCAGAGGCATTTCTTAATAATCAGCTCTAACAGCATCCATGAGGCACTGTCCCTAGGGAATATTTTTTTCCTTGCCTCAGATGTATCAGGGCTTTACTTATTCATATTGACAGATAATTCTAAGACTTATAAATGAAAAATTTAGAAATTAAACACCTGGTAACTGTGAATGGCCTCGCTAACGCTCATCACCTGCATTTTAGAGATCTGAACAAAAAGTAAGACTGCATTCTACCTCAAACTAACATAACTTCAAATCTGTCTTTTTTTTAGCTACTAGGAAAGGTTTTAATAATTATAATCAGTTTCAGATCAAAAATTTGAAGACTTTCAGAAGATATATTAGTTGAGTTTGACTGTAGGTGAGTGGTACAGAGCAAGACTTGCTCAAGCGTATTTTCTATGCTTGCTCCATACTATTTTTCCACAGCATTTCCAATCCTTGGGGTGACTAATAATCCACAGAACATCCTCACCTTTCCAGATTATTGTGCATTTTTTTTAAGAAATATAAAATCAGTAATTTATCAATAAGACCATCAATGATAAACACGGACTACAGCTTTGCTGATTCATGTACTCTCTAGCAGGTTATCCCTCTAGAATTAATTGGAATATTCTGTTTCTATGGAACTGATGCAATGATCTTGTATCTTTAGAAGATTTGAACTTGAAATTCTGGGTATATGGAATAGAAGGCCCAAATCCCCTTTTCTTCAAGACACTGTAAATAAATAAATGGACAAAGAGCTCTTAATCTTACTTTGAAGACTTTACATCAGGGTCTAGAGAGAAACTAGGCAGCTTTCCAAAATAATTTTTTATAGTCAGCACACTGAAAGCAGTCTATCAGTAACAAAAGGAGCAAATCAAATTCAGCCAAATTAAAAATGCTCTAGACAAAAAAAAGCAAGGAACTACAACTATGATAATTAAGAAAAAAAACTGTCTATATTGGACACATTATTCTACTGCTAAAACGTGCTAATCACCCACGAGGAACTAGCCCAGATAAAATAAAAGAAAGAAAGAAAAAAAAAAAAAAAAAAGAAGAAATCCCACTGAAAGTAAATATTATAAGCTATGTGCACCTGGGCTGCTGGTAGAGTTGTCGATAAGAATAGTTAGCATACACTGGAGGTATTTACATTGTCACAACAGGAGTTATACAAATTAAGGCATTGCTGGAGACTACACAAGAGAGGAGAATGGCAGGCAATAGTTTTACCAAGAAGCTGGGGAAAAATTAACTTACCTGGGATCAATGAAATTTTTCAGAGGCACAAGGAAGGTATGGAGACGTCCTGTGAAATTACACTATTCTGGAGTCCTCGAGTAGGCTTTTTTGAGGGCAATTCACATCTGAAATATATACTTTTTTTAATAAGTCACACTTCATTTAGATGAAGCTTCTCTAGACTTGTCCTACCGAAGAGAAAAGGTTACGGGCTTCACATCATAAATTTAAAAAAAATCACAGAATTTATACAAGTTCGGATTTTTACTTTTTCTTTTTATAAAGGGAGACTGCCTCTGATTCTTCATTCTCCTTGTTATATACTCATTTTTTCTCTGTAGAATCACTGCTGTCACATGCAATCATACAAATTAAGGCTAGCAGATAAAAAAAAAAAGAAAAAGGAAATCAGATGCAGAATCTTCTTTACAGCAGGACAGCTTCTATTCTTATTGAAAACAGGCAGAATTTTAGTTTATTTTACTAAAAGCAATTCAGATATGTACTAAAAATCTCTATATATTTACACACTCTCTATTTTCTGCCATCTCTGTAACCAAGACAGGAAAATATGTTGAAAATCACTATAGCTTTCTTTTAGTCTGTCAGCTGTGTTTTTCTCTCTCATAAAAGCCAAGGAATTATGTACTCAAGGATCGTGGTCTGAGATGCTACAGGGCAGACTTGACCAAAGAGGAGCCCTGCCTCTGGAGATACATAGATTCAGTGATCAAACAGGATATTTCACAGTCAGGTTTTGTGACTGAGTTCATGCTAGACGTAACTCCTATCTATGTGCATGAAATAATCTATGAACATTCACTGGGCTTCTGTGAAAGGAAGAAAATTTCACATCACAACCACTACTCATAAAAGGACAGGGAGAATTTGTCCTGTTCACATTTGGGAACCTTGTCATTCTCACCTGGTTTTCCTTTCTTCTTAGTTTTTGGTCTTAATTTACTTTATTGCACATAAATTAGTTTATAGGTTACATTTTTTTTTTCTGATCCTCTCTAATCTCTTTGAAAGGATATGGGAAATGGAGGGGAAGTATCCATACATTAATTAATACATCTGTTACACACAGAAAAATTATGAAATATCAAAAGCAGTCACCATTCTCCTAGTTTTGGGTTTATTTGATTGATATTATCAGTAAAAGTCTTACTGGTTTCAGTGAGTTTGGGGCAATGCCATCTCATTTTAAAAGTCCTGTTCTCCCTTTTTAAAATGTGCTACAATTTAAATTATATTGCAAATATGATAAACTTTACCTTTCACAGAGAGATGCTAGTCTTTATCACCTCCTTATATATTACATGGAAGCATATTATTTAAAATCATACCACTGCTTCTGCAAGAAATCTGTATTAGCAGAGAGAGACACCTTTTTATTTACATCTATAAATTGTAAAGTGTAAAGTTAAATTCAAACACTCAACCACTTGTAACCATGTTGTCTTAACTATCTATGGTCTTCTGTGACATTGCAAACTCAGTATCCCAAAATTTTGTAATAGAGAAGCAGTCTTATGACCCATGGTTGTTTATTTCCTTCTGTGTAATTTCTGTTATTGTGGCAATTCAAACAGGAAAATAATATCTTGTGATCCTTAAATAACAGGAACTAGAGAAATGCAGAGTTATAAAATAAGATCTAGCCTTCTTTTACCTGAAGTATTCTTTTCTGATGCTGTTTTTTAATCAGCCATCTCTAACTAAAAAATAAACCTGCAGAAAAGAGGGTGATTTTTTTTCTGAATCCAAAGTTTTCATAACTTTATGTTAAGTCTAATCTTACTTAACGGCTCTGTTGATGGCCATTAGGATGGCAGCAACTGAATTCTGTTATTGGAAGGGCTGGCAAATATTAAAAAAAAAGACACAATATCCACATTTATTTGAGGCCCCTTTCTAAGAAAGATAAAGCTCCCACTACTAGAAAAAAATTTCATGTCAGTAAAAAAAAATGTTAAAAGGACTGACCTATACCTAGCAGAAAAAAAATAATATTTGCTAATGTGTGTTAGAACAGATATCCATGTTCCACAGACGTGGAAAGTGAAACAATCAGAGAATAAATTTTTACTTGGTGAGTCCCCAAATGGAGGCAGGGAAACTGCTTGTATATAATACACTCCATAATTTGCTATACGTAAAAGAAACATAAACTGGAGCTGGAAGAGTTTTTTGAAAAGTTTAAAGCAATAAAGTTAGTGGCATTAAATCTTCTTGAAAATATCAGAATCTTATGCATGCATTATTTTGTTACAGGCAATAGAAAAGAATCTCTTCTGGTCTTTTTTTCATATATTTGTCTCCAAGGGCAAAAGGAAAACTTGCTATAATGTGCAAGAACTTAACTGCCAGAATCACCCCAGAATGTTCCAAGGCATATCCCCTTTTTCTTGAAGTTACAACACCTTTCTCTAAAACAGGATATCTATGTCTTTAACAATACAAAAGACAAAAAGAAATTTCAACCCAAGTGTTTCTGCCTCATTCTGTATGATCAAGCTAAATTGAAATCCTGAATCAAGCACTGAATGGGTTGATTCCTGAATACCTGTGTGCAATTCCCTCCCTCATCACTCTCCACAAAGCAGCAGCCACTACCCTTCCACACCCAGAAGCAGAAACAAGAGCTTACACTACTGCATTCCCTCCAGAAATCTCTCTCATCAGCCTTTCACTGTGAATCTTACTGCAGGGACTACACATTGGCTAATCTATGGCAGCCCAGAAAGAAGGGGAAAAAATAAGGTTCCTACATAGTCCATGGACACACAAGAGTGTGTGTCAAAATTTAAGTCTGCATTTCGGGCCACAGCTATGGAGAAAAAAACTGCGTTAGATATTGGGGAAGCAGAAGAGGATCCAAAGAAGCAGGATGTTAAGGCCCATTCACACAATCAGCATCAAATGAAGGATAGAGAAAGGGATAGGGTCTTCTATTCCAGCCCGCAGATTTCCAGGAGGAAATGTTTCAGCATCAGGTTCTAATGTCATACAAGAGCCAGGTAAGGTCTTGGGAGACTGCTTAAATATAAGTACTGGACAGCACTATTATTTTATAGGCAAATTTTAATTTCTTTAATTACCCTATAGTAGTTTTTCATGTCCTTCAAAATTTTGTGTATTTTCTTGGCAGAGTTGATTGAAAAAAAGAGACACTGATTTTGGGTATCTTGGCAAAGAAATTTCCTTCAGGTGTTTCTGGTAGAAAATTAGTGGTCTTGATTTATCACCCCAGCTCTAATGTACACTTGCTGCTAGAATTGACTACACAGCGCAGTGTGGTACTTGGCCATGAGCACCTTTAAGTCATTCTGAGGATTTTAGCCTGCGATACTTCGTAAGTAATACTAATAAAAAGAACAAAAAAGGATTTCTCACATAGCAAAATGTATTCGCATACTCAGACCAAGAAGAGGTGAGGGAATCTGGGCTGTGTTCCTGCAGAACTAGAACAGCTTCTTGTCCTCTTTTGGCTGTAAACATTACAGAACTTGCATAATTCTGTGCATGTTGTGTAGCCTTTCTCAACTGATACTGCAGAACCAAAGGGAAGAAAAGTACCTAATATTGAGATGTGAGTCCACAAGATCATTTTTTTAAAATTTACTTCTGCTAGCACTGATAAATTAGCCTATTTAAAATAATGCTTTTTCCTACAAAGGAATTTTGTAGCAAAGCAATAGAGAATAGCATGGAGTAATATATGTTGAATTCCAAGTCAAAATTGCAGCAACAAGTATACATTAGAGCTGGGGAAAAATTCAAGTCCACTAATTTTCTACCAGAAACACCCAAAGGTAATTTCTTTGCAAAAATGTGAAAAAGCAGTGTGTCCTTTTTTCAATCAACTCTACCCAAAAAATGTAATTTTTTTATTTGCAAGAAATTGCAAGGACATGAAAAACTACTATAAACTTGGGTTTGTGTTTTTATTTTAATTAAAATTCATCTTTAAAATAGTCATGCATTTAAGCAACCTCCCAAGACCAGTTGTAGTCTTAGTGGCATGAATAGACTTATAGACAGGAAAGGGTTTGTATTGTGTTTTCATGGTATTAAGCCATTGCAGAAAGCTGGATATTTCTAGTGCAGAGAGTATTAGAAGTGCAGTGTTTAGTGGACCACAGGCAAGTGGTCCAAGAGTCAGGCAAATTGTCCCAAATGTATGTAGATAAATCTTTCCTGCTTTATACCTCCTTCTGCCACATGTTCATGCCCCTCCTCTGGCTATCACTTAGCTACTTCATGGGCACTAAAGCCATGAAAGTATACCGGCCAAGACTGCAAACTGGTTTTTTGGGTTTTTTTCAAGTAAATGAAAGCCTCAACACAATGTAAATGTTTCCAAACTAAAAGGAACTGTACCATAATGAGCTGTTTTAAGTGACCCATTTGAAGCCTTTATTAAATAAAAGCTTGGAAATATAAATTCTGATGCATCTTTCTGTACATGTACATTAGAAATGAGCAAGAAAACCTTCAGAATGGGTTGATTTTGTCACTGCAAGTACAATTACTGCAATACAAACCTGGATAAACTAGCAAAGACAAAGATTTCTCTGATCTTGATAAGCTGATAACAGGAGACATCTGAGCTCTCATGTTTCAGGGGATACTCAGTCCCTAGTTGATTACTGTTGTTTTTTCCAAAGCAGCCAGGGCCCTGCAAGTTTGGCTTCATGTGACAGCTCAAGCACATACTCTTAACAAAAGATAAGCATGTGTTTCACATAGAAACACACTCCCACAAAGACACATGAGAGTCTTGAAAATACAGGAACAAAATGATTTTTAAGATATGGTAAAATAATTACTGCACAATTTCAAGTTTAAAAGCAGGTGCATAATACAGTCCAGTAGATATAAATCGTGGCAAAGCCCTAGAGGTTAAACTATGCATGTGTGACCATACAGTAATTTCAGCTGTGAACGACAGAGCCAAAATATTCATGTTTAGAATATTTAGAATTTTTGAAAAGGAAAAAAATAGCTCAGATTCTCACTAAGAATGTGAATCACAAATGTCCTTACTGGAGAAAACTGTCAGAACTCAGATATCCCAGTATTGTCATCAAGAAAGGAAATCTTCATATGGAGAAAGGTAGGAAAGTAATAAACTTGGACAGACAAAGTGTTCAGAAACTGTCAGAGCCAGGGAGTTGGACAAAAACGTTATTGATGCCATACCATTAATATGCATATAGGCAAATATTAGAGTTTAATGTACCAGTACTTTTAGGTAATACTTTATAAATGCTGTTTTTCACTGCTACGCTTTATATGTCACTGAAAACTGCTAGTGCTCACGCATATTAAGCTGCTATCTGTTGCAAATTGTTAAATTGTTAGGTTAAAAAATATACTTGTTTCTGTATATGTGCCCTTTGAGTTAATTCTCTCTTCTAGCAAGACTATCTCAAAGCAGCAAGAATAAGCATTCAAGATAATAGTTTTCTTTATGGATCTTCTCTTAGCAGTGCAGTAGATGAAGTAACAAGGAATCTGCCCAGCAGGTGAATTTCTATTAAAGGCTTTCTGTGTCTTGGCAGTGGCTCAGAGCATTGATATTCTTTCACAAAACATTTTGTATCAAGGAATCAGCATTTTTCTAGTGACAAGTCATTTAATAAAATTCCTGACGTGGTCCAAGTACAATGCCTAAACAACAGTGATGCAGTTAGGATGGTTTGAACGGTGTGTCAGAATGTAAGTTTATTGTCATCTGTAAAAAAACTGCAGCACACACAAAGGATGGCGGCTCACTGGAGAAAACAAGAGGTTATTGTCTTTGTAGCCTCGTGATTTTGTTCTCTGCCTCAACCTCTCATGAGGCAGAATGTTTCCTGCACATTCCAGAATCACTCTTCAGAACTTGGAGTCTCATGCTTTCTGAGTTAAACAACTTCAGCCCTGGCTGACACCAGTGCCTGCATTTAGCCTGTCATTAGTCAGCACACTATCAGACCTGCCCTGCAAAAGCACGATCACATCAAACCACAGTTTCACACCAGTGGACACATCCAATACCCTCATGTGAAGAATGCATTTGTTTCACATCTGCCCCAACCCGCTCCTATATTCCTGACTGCTTAGCAAATAAAACCTCCCGTGACACAAAGTACACTCCAGGCTGATGCTCAACATATTACTTCTGTGGTGAAAAGACTTCACAGACTGTCAAATAAATCCTTCTTAGGACACCATCCTAAATTTCCATTAAGCTATAGGAAATGAAATATTTTATAATGAATTTCCAAATGCATAGTCATTTGTCCTCTGAGTGCCCCAAGAGTGTTTACAAACTGCTGTGCAGGCTGGATAGTAAAGCAGTTCTGGTTAAAAGGTCAGTATAAGGGTTTAGGGCAATAACGGTCCAGTTTATAGAAGTGAAGAAACAGAGGCCATAGAAAAGTAAGGGCTGAAAATGAAGCATAATAAAAACTACAATTTTGCTCAGCTGTTCTACAGGAATGAACAACATCATCCACTCCTACTTTCCCCTGCTGCCTAGAAGGCCCTTGTTACAGCTGCAGTTTATAAGGTCGATCACTTGAAGGTAGAAAATTTTCCTTTTCTATGGGCAGGTATGCAAACTACTCAGTTAAGTCTGGACAATAAATAAACTGACCTGAATACTCAAGGAGAATTAAAAAAAACCAAAAAACCAAAACAAAACAAACAAAAAAAAAAAAAAACCAAAAAAAAAAAAAAAAAAAACAGTTGGAAAGAGAGGATCTTCAACTCATAAAGGCAAGATGGATTTTTTTTATTAAGTGAATAACAGAAATCTGAGACTTTCTGTTCCAGCTCTGTCACAGGCTCTTTTTGACCGTGACCTGTGGTCTGAATGCATTTCTCTTGAAGTCAACACAAGTTTTATAACTGTCTTTACAAGAATCAGCATGATTTAAGAAATTTCAGCAGCACTTGTTGACCTCATATGCATCATGGAACAGCACGATGCAGACACACACCATTGAAGCTGTGCTCATGGCATTCTGCTGGTGCAGCCTGGCCCCTTCCCATGCAGAGATCCCAGCTGGGGATGAAAATAGCGTTACCCAGTGCCATGCTGTGCCTGTGCTAGTAATCTCTCCCTCTCAGCCTATCTACACAAGAGACATCTTGACATTATAACAAAGAGACTAAATGAAAGACAGACACTTGACACTGGGCATGGCAGCTAGCCTTTCCACAGGAGTCAGTGCAATAAACGACGGTGCAAACTCACGCATAATCTAAATCATCATTGCAGAAATTTGTCTCATTTCCCTTTCCTTCTGTAGGAATTGCCCTTTGTTACTGTCAGTGTGGGAACACCAAAATCACCAGTATTTTATATAACCAACAAAATTTAGATTACTACACACTTGTCCTGATTGATGGTAGAGCTGAATAGCTTTCAGACCTGGCTGCTGCCTGATTTAGCATTGTTTTAGAAGGAATACCTTTCAAATTAAAAAAAAAAATACCCTAAGTTGAAATTAAAAAAAAAGTACCCTAAGTTGAAGGAAGACATTTTTAATTTAGGTCTAATACAGCTTAGAACAAAGGTTTGAGCCCTGTCTCCATCATTTTCACTGCTGTCCAAGCTGTTGGCCTGCAACATCCTCCTGCAGAGGGCCCAGTGCTGGATGCTGTCTGCCTTCTCCCCCATCTCCATCCTGCCCCACACTGGCTTCATCTATCACAGAGACATTGTCCAGTCCCGGCACACTAGAGACCAGGGTGGACAGCTTCCATGAGAGCCAGGATGGGAAGGTGGGGTATGAGCTGAAGGAGGAGACTGAGCACAAGTTCCACAAGTGGCAGGAACCCTCCCGGGTGAAGCCAGTGAGGCTGCTGCCCACGCTGCTGGATGGGCTGAGGGAGAAGAGGGGGTCAGTAGTACCGGAAGATGGAGGAATGCTTGGGGCTGACAGAGATCTGCAAACAGGCCAACAGGCTGAGCTTTGGAGAGATGGAGGACGACACCTACCAGGAGGACCTTGGATTCAACCTGGGCCACCTGGGCAAGGCTGTCAGTGGCCGCATGTGTCCCACTCAGGTCATTGAGGCCACCAAGGCCCAGACCAGCAAAACCCTGCAGAGGACCCTGCAGAAGCAGAGTGTCAACTACAGGGACAAATCTATGATTTTGGACTTCTGCTCAGGAATGGCCTCAAGCATGACCTTCAGACACCTGCAGGGGCTCAAGATTGTGAACCCTCAGGCAGCTGAGAAGTGGCTGAGGCCAACCAGAATTATTTCTTCAGTATGGCCAAGTTCCTCAAGATCAAGGAGGACAAAAATGGGGTCCCCATCTGTCCCGAGTCCCCTGGAACCCCACAATCCCACCCCAAATTCCTGGGCACCCCCAAAATCCCCCCTGTGTCACCACCCCCCCCCTCTTTTCCATGACAATTTGGGTTTTGGGGGAGTTTTTGAGGTTCCTCAAGGTCAAGGAGAACAAAAACAGTATTCCCACCCCCCAACCTCACCAGTACCCCCAAATCCCACCCTGCAAACCCCTAATTCCCGAGGATTTCCCTCCAGTATTATCTTCCTAAACTTTTTTATAACTATTGGATTTTGTGGTTGTAGTGTCTTGGCCAGGTTTTGGGGGGAACGGGGCGGGGGGGGGGGGGGGGGGGGTGGTGTCAGGGGTGTCATGGATATATTTTGAGGAGCCCTGAATAGATTTCAGGAGTCCTGGGGGGAAAAAAATCAATAGGCTTCAAAATAACCCTGGAATTTGCAGAAAATTTATGCCAGAAGACATACTATTCAGCATAGGGACTTGTGACTTCAAGTAAGATGTCCAGCAAACCTGAAAAATATATTGCCTAATGCATCAAATGCAACTGAATATTCATTAGACAATATCAGTGGGTATTTAGCTACTTAATTTATTCTGTTCAAATGACACTCCTGACTTCAACCACATTTACACAATTGTGTAAATTGTGATAATAAAGACCTGGGTCATTAAATCTTCACTGGAAACTAAAACACTGAATTAAAAAATATATCATGTTTATGAATGTTTTCCAGGACTTCATACTTGCTCCTGCTCCAGCAATAATGCTATTTTCTGTTTTGCAGGCCAAATGCTAGGAAGCTTTTTCCCCAACTTGTTTTTAATAATACTTTTTGCATGAGAGTTCAGTTCATGACCCTCCTGGCTGGTAGGAAGGGACTGCCTTGTCAACAGTCCTTCACTTCCCACTCTGCCAGAGGGATGTGTGTGAGTGTGCTCCTCTCCCCTTCTGCCTGGGAACCAGAGCAGGGACAAGAGGGACCTGGTCATCTCTGCATGTTCTTCCTGCTCCTTTCCTTCCCTCTCAAGAGGTCCTGAGACAGTCTTCTCACACTTCAGCAGGAAGGGAGGAAAGGGTAGAGCTTCAGCAGCAGATAAAGACACAGTGGATTTAAAATATGGGAAGTGTCGGTTCCAAGGTCTCTCTGACTAATGGGGCTTCCTGGCCCTTTCATGGGAAGACAAAACGTCCCATTAGACCAAGGCTGTCACACTGACAGCAGAAGGCAGGCCTTCTCCTTGCCTGCATCTTCATGGTGAAAACCCGCCTCTTCTTCCCCTCTGAAAACCTGCTCATGGCACAGTGGCACTTGAATCTTGTGAACTACTCACTTGCTGTCCATGAAAGACATGCCCTTGATGTCTGATGGAAAATATGACAAGAGATGGCTTTTTGAGTTAGGAAATCTTCCCGACGTCCCCCGTACAGCAGCAACTGCCACAGACAGGGAGCCATTTGTAGCTGTCACACTGTGTCCTGCCATTATTGCAACATCAAACTTGAATTATGGACCTGAAAAAAGGTGGTGGGTTTTTGAAAGCATGAAGATAATCTTACACTGCCATATATTTACATGCTTCCCAAGACTCCAGGTAAGCACTGAAATGTCACTTGTTTGTTTCACAGCTACAGTCCTGAATTGCTTTGTGCCAAATAGCAGAGCTACCAGGAAATCTTTTCTGAGAAATTTTCAAAAGCTTTCTTAAAAAATACAGTGCTTCTCAGTTGTAGAGGGTGTCTCTAAAAAAGCAGCAAGAGTCTTGGCAAAATGAGGACTTGAAATAAATCTATAGTCCTTCAAGAAGCTTAATAGAAATAGAAGCTTAATAGAAAATAAATTTCTTTTTCTGTCCCATGAAAAACAGCTTTTAAAGAGGGATTTTTTGGTTTGGTTTGATTTGGTTTTGTTTGGTTTGGTTGGGATTTTTGCATTATTTTATTAAGGAATCTGGAAATTATCTTTTAAGAAAAAAATAATTTTAATTTATGCATTTGATACTGTGATTTGGGATGTCTTGTATATCATGAACACATTTTGCTTTCATCAGATACAGACATTTGTCATTATAGAACAGTTACCATTTAAAAAAAAAATAATTTCAAGAAAAAATTTGGTTCTGACTATTTCTAAGCTTAAATTCCCCTCTGGAATTTTAACTGTCATTTGAAAAGAGTTACCATACTTCTTATGTACAGCCACAAGACTTTCTAATAAGAAATATTTTCTAAGAATTCACTAAGAAGACATTCTCCCCATAGAAAATCTATTACAACTTACATAAAAGTATTATAGCCTGACTTTACAATTATCTATCAGATTTTTTCAAGAGAAACTCAAATAGACTTATGGAAGTCTTCTTGCTAGGCAATGGATTAGTGATAGCAGATAATTGATCTGCCTAAGCAATGGATTATAGATAATAATTTTTACAATATTCAAAATATAATCCATGACAAAATAAAACACTGGTATTTTAATGATAGGTAGTTAACACCCAGATCAAAGCTAATCAAATTTATTTTTACAAATTAATTATCTGAAAACCTTAGCAGTAAATTATCTGTAGACTTGCTGTGATATTTTCATAGTGTTTAATGACTACATTTTAGCCAGGGGTTTATTCACAACCTGGTGAACAAGAACTCATTATTTATGACTGCCCTGTGAATCACACAGGACAATTTCTGTTCCAGAAATGGGCAACTGACACTCTGTAAAAAAAAAAAAAAAAAAAAAAAATCCCATTTTGCTACTGTGATATGATTTGCAAAATCTCAAACTATGTTCAGTAGAAAAGGCTTTTAAAAGATTATACTGAGAAGACATTTTTGTACATATATTTCTGTAAAAAGTCACTTAGTTTTCCTGATACTCCTGTTTTCATAAAATCTTACACCCCAAAGTTGTGCAGGCATACAAATAAAATGCCAGAGGGCAACAAGCTTTATTGACAAGAATATTTACAAACATTATTTGGTGACAGTTACCCCCAGATGAGCCTTACACACCTCCTGAGCTGTCACCCACACACACCGGGCAAGTCCATCAAAACCATTTTAGAGGCAATTGCAGCATGAAGGAGGAGTAAGGAGAAAGGAGTGTATTATATACATATAGGGAAAAAAAAAAAAACAGAAACAAAAAACAAAAAAAAAAAAAAAAAAAAAAAAAAAAAAAGACCCCAAAAACACTGTAAAACCACTTCAAGATGACTTTCATACTCTCTGGAAATAAAATTCTCTCTCCAGACTGCAAGTTCAACATTTTGAAGTTCCAAGGTAGTAGAAACTTTGGCCTGCAGAGAAATTCCTGGCACAAGCTTCCCATGGCAGGGAATTGTTTTTCTGACAAGAAGCAAGTGATGAAAAATGTTCTTTGACCCTGAATTAGTTTTGGTTTCCTCACTATTGTCAGATACTGAAATTAAAATAAAATGCTCTTAAGGTCTAAGAAAAAGGAAGAGACAAAGATTTTCTGTAATAAAACTAGCTATAGGAATTACATTTGTGTTTAACTCTTGTTTATCATATGCTTTCATATGACTAAACTAGCATCTACTTGTGGAAACCCATGGAATCATAGAATCATTAAAGCCAGAAAAATCTTTAAAGTCATTGAGTCCACCATTAACCTGGCACTGTCAAGTCCACCTCTAAGCAATGTGTCTTAGCACCACCAGAGTACTAACATGTAAAAAATACACTTTCCAAAGAAAACCACTTTTCTAAGTCTCAAGATCTTTGCAGAAGTTGCAGCTCCATTTCAAAAATCCTTGTCTCCAAACTTTCTAAACCATTCAAACTTTATCTGAGCCTATGTGAGAAAACAGCAAGACATTAACTAGGATTCTAGCAATATATAGATGACTTCCTCCTTTAAATCAGTAACTAACATGATCTCCCAGCACTCATGACTGCACAAACCCAGCAGCTATTTGTGCCATGGAGAAGACAGGAGAGAATGGAAGGCCACAAGGAATTTCCTTCCTTTATGACTCTAGGATCACTGGATCATCACAGGATAACAGAAAAACTCAGTCTGGAAGGGACTGCATGGAGTCTCTAACCCAGGTCAAAGCTGGATCACTGATCTCAACAGACCATAAACTAGCTCACAGCTGGGACTATTTTGAGACCCTTATGTACTACTATCCCTGAAAAATTGCCGGGTAGATTGTACCACATTATCAGACTCTGACCCTATTGGTCCAACCATGATGACCCATGACTTTGTGAACACTTGAACAGGTCAGATACATCTGAGGATTTCAGTGAGTGCCAAAAGCAATAGTCTACTCCCTTCAAAACTCCCCACATGTCTATCACCCTGCATTCTCCTTGTTTAAGGCAGTAGACAGACAATACCTACCCCAGAGCCTTCCTTATTCTCCATGCCTAGGATTTTGTATAAATGAAGTTTTGTAGTGGAGTGCTGGACCTATTTATAATGAAGGGATGTAGCACAGTTAGATTCCAGTTCTGCACCTAGATTAGAAGAATTACTGTCTTCTGGGACAAAACCAAGGCACTATCCCTCACAGAATTCTTTTATGCAAGTAGTCATATCCGGCCGTGTATACTCAAGCAAAACATAGAACAAAGAAAGTGAAAGCAAAATGAAACCACAAAACTGTACACTAGTCATTCTGTGTCACTTGCTGAAACTGGAAAATGTCATTGAATCAGCTTGTAATATTGAAGAGGAGTTCATATAAACAAACAATATGGGAACATGCATTACACCACACCATCATTTTTACATTTTATTTGAAGAACAAAACTGTACCTGACAATTTACACTTGGCCTGTTGTCACTCTTTTCCTACATCTTCAATGTCTTCTGAATTACAGACTGTATTTCTCAACAGAAAGTTGTATTTGTCTTTCTCCCTTTGAAATCCTGTCACTGCTTTAAAACTGAGAACTGTTGGAAAATATCAGCATGCTCACTTAGAAAAGGCTGATGGTTTTCCATCTCAGGTGAGAGCTCCAAATAACACATTCATGGATTTCAAACATAAGCAATTATGCTTTTGTTTTCTAGCTATGTATAGTTGCTGCTGCCTCTACTGCCTGTAAGAAACTTTCTCTAGTGAACCAAATATTGTCTGGCTGTCTCTGACAGTTTTATCCTCTTTGGAGAGACTTTCCCACCGGATAAAAACTTTGCATAAAATTGAAGGGGGAGTTTGTAGATGGCATCTGCAGTAGGTAAGCCCCAAAAATGTAGCTTGGAAATAGGGAGCGGAAAGACAGAAACACAAGGATGGGGAGTTTTTTCTGTTTTCTGTAAATATATAACAACACTTTCAGGGCATCCCAACAACTGATAGAAGACAGAAGACCCCGTAGTCCTCATTTACAGAGGATCTCTGTCTTACATTTCTTATGTAGGGGGAAAATGATCTATCAGGTTATGCGTACTCTAAAATTCTAGACAGATTTGATCACGTAAGGGTCATATAAGAGGAAAATAACACTAACTTGCAGTGCTAGCTTATGATTTAGGAAAAGGGGAATAATTTTTTCTCCATTGCAAACTTGACTGTACGATCTTCAGTAAGTTGCCTCACCTTCCTGTGCTTCCATTTCTCATCTGTAAAGTCAGGACAATAGCATTTTCCAGGTATACTGTGAGGAAAAAATACATTAAAGACTGGGAGATTGCCCTGGTAGTACAGTGGTTAGAACATAAAGGAGCCAAAATAGAGTTTTGCTATTGAAGGTTGTCATTAAAATACTGAGTAGCGCTCCTTATTAGAGCTGGCTGGAACACTTCCCATCAAATACATACTGATTTCATCATTCAGCTTTCATCAGAGCCAAAAGCTTTTTAAAAAAATCTCAGTTTTGACAATGTTTTTGAAGGAAAGGTTTCTTTAATGCGGGCTGGACACCTCAGTTATTTCCAGAGACAGGGGTCATGCTTTTCAAAGCATCTAAGAGGTTTATCTTTGACCCTATGTAGAAGAAAAGGTTGAAACCTAAAAGGCTACTATGCTACACAATCACCATTGTCCAGCCGGTCCTGCCACTCCTGACTCAGAACACAATGGGGAGAAGAACTCCTGTGCAAAGCAAAGAAAGTGCCTCTTCCAAAAAGGCCATGGAAATGAAACTGTTGGGCAGGGTTTTCAGCAACTGCCAGCTAATCCATTCAGAGTCAGCCAAAGTGCTTGGTCTGACCTACCAACTTTGGCATAAGTATGAGCTGCAGCCTGATTATTCAAACCTCGATTATTTAAACCTGCCTTTGCAGGCCATGCAGTTGCTTTCCATATACATTTTTCTATTTTTTTTTTCTCCAATCCCACATCAAGGATATACAATTCCACTTACACAACATTGGGGCAGTTTGATCCAGGGGAAGTTTTGCAACTTTTTTTTTCCCAGTTCCTGTATGCACACTTTGAAGAAGTGTCCCTCAGGCCCAGCAGCTCAACAGTTCAAGCAATGTCATTGCCTCTGCAAATTTTTCCTTTTATTTTCACCAATTTATATGTAACATGATTTAAAGCACATCTATACTGGTACCAGCTGCATCAGGGAGCATATGGATGAATGTGATGGTTTTGTTGTCTAGCTTAATAAACTCCATGACCTTCCTACCCCCTACGAATGCCTTCACGTTTCTATCTGGCCGCCTCTTGCATGGACTGATACAGTCGAAAACCCTTCTGTGCAGGAGCGGGAGAAGGAGCTCGAGTGCGGGACCGAAGGGTTCAGGCTCCACCTAGTGGGAACAATCTCCCATCCCTTGTAAAATCCGCTCCTGGGTAGGCAGACTGTGCTTCCACACACGGCTGAGGACTGGCAATAACCCCCAGAAAGGACAGCTGGAAGGACATATCCCTGTTTAGAAGCTGTGTTCCTCCCGGGCAGACTGGATGGCACAGCCTCTGCACTCAGCATCCCAGTGATGCTCAGCATCCTGTGCTTTTCCTGCATCCCAGATGATGAGCCAGTCCCTCACCATACTGGGCCAGTGGGCTGGTGGTAAAGGGCACATTTTGATCCAAGCACTTCGCTGAGATCTGCACATCCCCCAAAGGATGACTCTTTTCTTCCAAAGCATTTTAGGGCAGAGTGATGCTTCATAAGCAAATGTGGACTTTCCCTCCAATGTTTAATCTTTGTCTCCTTTCTCCCTGAGGCAGCAATTCAAAGAAAATGACCCTCAAAGGGTATGATTTTCTGCTTCACAAAAAGCTTGTTATCCTGGGGCTGCTTTTTCTGTTTCCTCTCGTCTATTCTCTTTCTCACCTCCCCTCTCCAGAACAAAAAAGATCATACATCTCATCAGGATCTGTCTTCACGGGAGATTCTTTTTTTTCATTCTTTTGACAACTTTCTTTTCATAAGGAGAAAAAGTAAATTTCTCTTTTTTTTCAATATAATTTTATTCTGCTTTGAGTACTTTGATATAGTAACGACTGTCATGAAGTAGATATGCTGCTTGCTATTTTATGAAAAAGACATTTAATCTGAAGTGCTAATCATTTAGTCTCATGGCTTTTCCCATCTGTTACAAGCTTCTTGTATTTGGTGGGAGGGGGTTAATTCTGGACATTTATTTTGTGGGCAAAGTTTCAGATTGATTATCTTTAGTGAAAAATATTGGTGCCTAGAATGTTAAAAATAGCCCTTCCTGAATTAATTTTTCTTTTTAAGGAATTTTAAAGTTCTTCGTTTTTGCCTCTGTAGAAAGTGATTTTTTATAATTATGATCTAAGGATAGAAAAGAGTCAAAGATTCAGGGAGATCTAACCTCTTTTATTAGACTGAAATAGATAGAAAGAAGAGCCAAGGCTTCACACACATGCACCTAACACCTGAAGGGTGCTCTGCAGACCCCAGAGCAAGTGTTTTTTGCAATGAAATTAATATGGATATTCTTTAACTCCCATTGTATCTCTACAAACAACTGAGAGCATTGCAATGGAGTGCAATCACAGATTTTGTGTTTTTACAGCTAACAGTAAACAGGAATAAGAAATCAAAATCTGAACACTGCACATCTGTTTTCCATGGACCTTTAAGTTAGAATCCATTTTTAAAATTTAAGCTATGCAGTGAAAGGTTTCATACCCCCATCCTGAAAAAAATTAAAGATCACATCTGACACTGCAGAGGTCTAACAGTTCATATGAGTACATTGATAGGTTCTCTGCTATCTCCCTGCACTGGTTGCATCACTCATCTGTGCAAGGGTGTTTGGACCCCACTCTGGCTCTCTTGCAACCAGAAATAAATTCCCTCAGCTTTCAGCTGAATAAAGGTTTATGTACAAATCCAGCAGAAGACACCTAAGAAGGCAGCCAGTTCTAGGAGATGTTTGGGCTTGGATACAAGGCTGTGCTATAGACGTTTGGACACAAACAGCTTTTCACCTGCATGGACCCTGCATAGGAGAGATCTCTGACCCTGCAGAAGAGGGTCACAGGACCAGGCAACCCAATTGCTGGCATGCAGGCATGTATGAACCATCAGCATTGACACTCTATGCTGTTAACAGTCTCATAAAGCACTCCAAGAGGTTTGCTATTTTCTCTCCTTGTCTTTTCAAGATTTGAGTTATGCTTTCTGTGTTGTTTTGTTAAAGGCATTCAATTATGTTCATACTACTTAGTGTTTGCTGCTGCTTGATTCTTTGTATGCTGTGATCGTTTTTGCTAAGTAATGGGGAGCTTCTTGCTTCTATGAAACCTGCTGCCTTAAATAGCCTGTCTCATCCCCTCCATGCTTAAACAAAAAAAAGCTTGAGCTGCTAGTCTAAGGATTTTGAGACCTTTAAGACTTCATTTTTCCTCTACTCTGCTATTGTATCCCATCACATTTATCTCCTGCCAAAGAGGAAGAGGATCCTAGTTTGTAAGCTAGCAGAAAATAAAATTTCCAATGTAAGTTGCACCTCTGCAGGGTAAAGGGGATTAGAAAGATAAATTTTGCATGGGAGAGAAAGCAAGCAGTATAAGGCAGAATTGTACCCATCAAATGAAAACTTTGCTCAGAAAGCCGGTAGGTCTTGTGAGGGACAGCTTGCCCAGGAATCAGAAAACCAGTCTTTCCTCCTCTGCTAGCTCACATAATATGAAGATAGCAGTAGGAAAGAGAAGCCGCCCCAAAGAGATGTGATTTTTTTATCCTGAAGGCAGATAATGAGTTCGTTTCATGGGTTCATTGCAAGTTGTTTCTGTCACTTTCTCTTCCTCAGGACAAGGACTCCTCCTATTCTTCCCCTTCTCCAATGTGGGGATCCTTCCAGAAACTTGACCAACGTGAGTCTTTCCCAGGGGCTGCAGACCTTCACAAACTGCTCCAGTGTCAGTCCCTCCCATGGGGTGCAGTCCTTCAGGAACAGGCTGCTCCAGTGTGGGTCCCCATGGGGTCACAAGTCCTACAGGCACACCTGCTCCAGTGTGGGCTTCTCTTTCCAATGGGTTGTAGATTCTGCCAGAATTCAGGACAGGTTTCCCACATGGTCCCAGCCTCCTTTGGCCATCCACCTATTTCAGTGTGGAATTCTCAGTCTGCTTGATATTTGCCCCACTGTGGATTCCCATGGTCTTCATCAGGGGCTGCAGTGAAATCTCAGCCCTGGCACCTGGAGCACCTCCTCCTTCTTCTTCACCAACCTTGGTGTCTGCAGATCTGTTTCTCTCACATGTTCTCACTTCTCTCTCCTGTTACAGATTGTTGTGCAGATTTTCTGCCCTCCCCCTTCTAAACTCTGTTATTCCAGAGACACTACTACCATCACTGATCAATTTGGCCTTGGCTAGCAGTTGGGTTCATCTTGGAGCCAGCTGGCATTGGCTCAGCTGGACATAGAGGGAGCTTCTGGCAGTTTCTCACAGAGGCTACCCAGTAGCCCCCCAGTTACCAAAACCTTGCCAAGTGAACACAAGACAAGTAAATGTAATAATATTCTCTTTCAGGTTTTGTATTTATTTATGTTTTGAAAATATTGCAGACTTTCTGTGCTAATTTTTTTTAAAAGGCCATTTCTCATTAAAAAATAGGTGGAAAAAATGTCATCAGCTGTTTCAAATACATAAAGTTCCACACCTGCCTGTCTGGAAGACCTCAGGAACAGCCCGTGGGTGGTTTTGTTCTGTGTGTTATTTTGAATCTCCTCATAAAATAAATTTTCAACAAATATAAAGGTAGATGCAGAATATTATTACTGAAGCTATGCATACAGATGTTACAGCTGAGGTATATTAAACAGGCTACACCACCTGATGAATGGCTTATGCATGTACAGGCAGGAACCAGGTGAGTTAATGAAAAACTTCTATATTAGGTAACCTTTTTCATGGTGCATGAAATATTGAAATTTTGTTTGAATAGGCCAAGTTAAAAAAAAGGTATTTCTGTCAATTCCTAAAATAGTCATTCTCTATGTGCCATATCTCAATATGGCACTCCATATTGAAAGAAGCAAAGCTATTTCACAGAGTTCATCAAATGTTGTCAGTCAGTACTTCTGATTTTTAAGGCCATTGCCATTTACATAAATAATTCTGACTTTTTTTACTATTTCTTTATAAGTCAGTGAGAACATTAAAATATTAGGGGGTATTTTTTGCTTATTTTTATCCAATTACCGGTAGTCTTCATATGGATAAGAACCAAGTCAGTAGCATGTGGGAAGAGCAAGAGGACTGAGCTCACCCAGGTTCCCTCTTCCAGTCCCCCAAGCTCTTTCTTTCCTCTGTCTCCTCACACTTACCCTGCTTCTGGTTTTCTGGTGTCCACACAAATTACCAGAAGACTTATTCCCAAGGCACCAACCTTTTAAATGGCATGGGCTCATGAACTGTCCAAGTGAAAAGGTGGTTCCCCCTGTGTTTCCAGTATTGTAGGCTGCAGGCTCTTCTATGAAACATTTTGCAGCAGAATAGAAATTTCCATTACATCATGCATGGAACAACTTTAATATTGATCTAACATTTTATACAAGGAAATAGTGTAATACTGCCTTATAAAAATGACTTTCAGATGCTAAATGTCAGCATTTTTAAGAAACGTGAGAACAGCTGTACCTGGTCAGAGACAAGGTCAGTCTAATTTAGCATTCTGTCTCCAAAAGTACCCAATTCCCTAAGTGCTTTGTAAAAAGCATAAGAGGAGGGCAAGCATAGCGAGATGCTCACCTAGGTTACTCTCCCAGCCTCGGGTAATCTGCAGCTCAGGAGCTTTTGGCATCAAGCTTAATGAAAAATACCAGGAAATCAATAACATGCCAAAGTAAAGCATGCACAAGCCTATTGCTTTATATATTCGCATATATAAATTGAAAACACATACAAGTCTCTCAGTCTTCTCCTAAGACCCTTCAAGCAGAAATTTCTTTCAAACTTTTTTCCTAGTCTTACTAACAGATAAAACTCTTACTAGCAAGTCCAAAGACTTCCTCATCTTCCTCATCAGTCGTCATCACCAATAAAATTAAACACTGAGTGGCCCAGGATAAGTGATTAAACAGCAAGGAGAAACAACATAAAATAAAGTTTTGCTGGTAATACTCTGGAAATTTAGACTCAAAGCACCTGTGCATCAGAATGGGTCAGTGTATCCATCAGATCTTGTGCCAAAACTGCTGGAAATTACTGCTCAAGGTTAGGCATCTAGAGCTAGATGAATAAAAGAACTGGTGCACTTTAACAGTCACTGTCACTTTGCCATCAGAAGCCTCAGCCATAAGCCATAATTCTATGCAATTCATGGCATGGGAGACAACCAATCAGTAATCAGATTTGTAGGAAAAAGAAGAAATTTAAATCTTTATGCTTCAAATTGTCATCTTTGGAAACTCTGACCCAGCTGCAACCTAAATTTGTATATACCTAGAATCTTCATTTAAACAACTTCATTTTTTACCTTAATGTACTTCAGGTTCCTGGAGTAGTTCTGGATTTGTTTATTATGTATTGCCAAGTGGGCCTGGTTTTGATACTCATGGTTGTCTGGGACTTCTGACATCTGGGGACTTAAGCACCTATAAAATGAAGAAAAAAGGGAGAGCTCTTATAAACAGTGAGTTTAGAGGTGGTCTCACAGCACTTCTGGAAACTGTAGCTTCTTTTCAATCAGGCTCCAAAAGGAAAATACTCATCTGGACAGGACTCTGATCCAGCCACTGCCCTGAACTTGTTTTTCAGGAGACTGTATCTGCAGGCAAGAGCCTTTTTTTAAAAATACGGTAAATGCTGCTGTCAGAATGCAGCTGTGCCTCTTTTCCTGGGCCTGTACTCCATGGATCCTCTCTCAGTAACTAAAATATTTCATTCAAATGAAAGGAATTTTCCAGTCAATCACCCAAAAGCCTGGCAGGATGCTCTTGAGGAGAGGTGGCAGATTTCAGTTCTTTGTCCCTTCTCACACTGAATGGATTTGAATTTATGTATAACATTCCCACTGCAGTGACCCAGGTACCAGGCAAAAAACTTTTTTCGAAAAAAAAGTTCCCCTCCTTTGAAGTGTTCAACTTTGTACAAAGCACTTCAATGGCTATTGAAGCCCAGTTTGCTACCACCTCTGGCATTAGCTGTTTCATGATTTCAAGAATGTCCTTTGGTAGCAGCAGCAGTCTGTGTAGGCTAAAGTCTGTTTACAACTATTTACAGGTAAAGAAGTCTGTCCTCCCCATGTGTGTCTTTTACATTCGTTTCATATACTTTAGTTCTTTTGCGTAGCTCTGAAATAGAAGAAGCACACTGGGAAAAGTATGATTGAAGTTTGCCTAAGAGTTTGGATTGTTTCTTCCATTCTGTAAGCATAGCTTCAAAACAGAAAATATTTCCACTACAAGGTTTGAAACAATATCAAGAGCAGCAAGAAAAGATAACACTTCAGTACAAGCCTAGCTTATTCTTTTGCTAATCTGTTTCTTGATACAAATAAATCCCTGAAAAGGATCTTCTTTTTTCTGTTCCATGGCTTATGATTTATAAGAGATTGAGAAATGCATCTTCTTTTAGTGTAGAAAAATCTTTTGAAATCCATAGATAGGTATTGCTACGGTAGCATGACATATTCTTAATATGCCACAGTCCAGGGTGAAGTGTAAGAAGATATTTTTAATGTAACAGGTATAACTGGAGGAAAATTAGACAATAAGCTTGAACTGAGATGACAATCTTAGTATAAAGTGCTATTATAAAATAAACACTATTTGCATATAAATATAAACAAAAGTACTAACTGTATTGTCATGAAGCAAAAATATTTATTGCTAGCAGCAAAAATGTAAATAGTTCTTGAGGTTGCAAAATAATTACATTTGAAAACACATTTTCCCCAAAGAGGGAATTTTACAAATGTCAACCCCAAAGCCAAACTATGTTTGCATTATTATTCTAATGTGCCTTTCTGTTCTGTTTTGTCTCTTCCTTTTTCTTTTTCTTTATTTTTTTTAGTAATTCCTTATCTGATCACTCTTCTTCCCATTTGTGCTTTGTCATCACAGCCTTTTGTTATACCTCCATTACTCCTTGTAATAGTGTCCTCTCTCTTTGCATTTTCTTTGGTTTTGCCTTTTTTATTCTCCCGTGATGTTCCCTTCGGACATGGAAGATTTGGCTCTTCATTTTCTCCTCAAACACTGGAGGAAACTTAAAACCACGATCACTAAACTACCACCAATATCACACTGCTACATCATAGAAAGCTGGGATGGTTTGGAGGTGAAGACACTTAAAGATCTACTGACCCAAGGAGTATGACAGCTTCTGTCCTTCTGTCCCCCACCTCCTCCATCCCCCACTGGTGATGTTTTCTTTCTTTAATGGTGTGTTTGGACAGTCCAGAACAGATTTTCAGTGCCTAATTTTCAAATTCCTACTTCCTTGAATAGCAAGAAGGCTGTTATTTAGGGAAATCATCAGGAAAGTTGAGAGATTGGACTGGGCAATCTTTAAAGACATCCTCTAACCAAAACAATTTTATGGTTCTGTGATTCTAAATGAGGCACTTTCAGCAAGAGTCAACTAGTCTATGTACCTGTTGAGCTCCACATGCTTTAGCATTCATGGCCAGCAGAATGCCGAGATTTTAAAATAACATGTAATATTTGCCACCTTTAGATATTTAGATCCAGATTGCAGCAAGGAACCTTTTGCCCATCTAGCACTTGGCACTTAGTTGACAGTGGTATTTCATATATATTTTATCATACTATTAGGTAACACATGCCTGAGGGTATAACTATATATTCTTGTTATATTTCTTTCAAGATATTAGCTTTTAAATACAGCTTGAATTGGTGATACCAGTACTGACACTGACTTCCCTAAAAGATATCACAGACAATCTGGAAATTTTCAGGTCAGCCACAGAGGCAGCATGTGCCATTTGGCATCCTGGCTTCATGAAAGGATGCAGCAAAAAGCCTGCTCTGACTTCCATGTGCACACACACGCACAGAGATGCACAAACTCTCAAGTTTTATCAGTGTTTTCTAGATTCATTCCCTAAAGAGTCCTCATAACTTACACAAATTGCAGTGTCACACACCACAATACATCATAGGTCTGTTTATGGATCTGCTCTTTTTGTTTACAGCACTTAAATGGAATACACAGATTCTAGATCAAATGTTTCTTTCACCTAAATTAATCTCTTCCTAATTTAAGAATCCTTAAATTGATGTTGTTTATCTCTGGTTAATAATTAAGGGGAAAATAGTGTAATTACTTGGTCATGAGACCTGGTATTAACTAGTCACATTTGTTATGAAAATACAGGGAACAGGTTTACCACATTAGACACGAGACTCACACAAAGGTGGAGTTGATATTCATGTAGCAAATTGCAGATCCATGTGATAAATTACATTTATCATGCACCTTTGACTGAATCACCTATGTTCTGCCTACTAATCTATCTCTGTCAAGATTCATTCCAGCACTCTTAACCTCTGAGCAGTTCTCAAGTGTCTGCTACTTTTTAACATTGTCAAAAAAAAAAAAATAATTTTTTTTTCACCAAAAAATGCACAAATTCCTCTCAAATTACATTGCATTAAGGAGGAAGATGGGCAATACTCATTTCTGAACCAAATAGATGTTTTTGGTTCTCCTTATTCTCAAGAACACAGAAGAAAAATGTTCCTTTCAAGGGAAAATAACTGGTAAAAAGCTCTTTCCATCTGAACTGGTAAATGTTTCTATCTTAGATAGGCTGGTGTATCCTAGCATATGATACGCATGTGATTTATAGGCAAGTTCCTTAAGATCATTTAGAGGTTCAGAACTGTATCAGTAATTGTTCTGAGACCTATGTAGTTGCTTCATAATAGCAAGTTAATTTAGCTTTAATATAGAAGTGCAATAACAGTATCAATTTAAAAAATCATAAAGCCTCCTGAATCATTTATGAAATAATTTTAATGTTAAATTTGTAACATAGCTTAACTGCATATGTGTTCTAAAATTTTTATTGCCACTCATTTGGGACGATCTCTGTGACAAACTCTGGAATAAACTACAACTCATACATACTCTGCCTAAGTCCAGACTCACACCATTTGGCTAAAGATAACTTGACTTTATTCAGAGAATATGATCTACAAATACTTTCACCAGCTAAGAATATACCTCCAAAATACTTAAACTTTACTTTGCTTTTATTTGTTTTACTTTATTTTCTAAGAATATTTTAATGTGTATATGATTGAGAAAGAGACAAAAGGGACACATATTAATGCAAGTATTCAGACTTTGTACTATCTATCTAAAAGAGACTTTGAAGAATGGTCTGCCAACTGGTTTTATTCATATATGTTTTAACAAAATCACAGTCTAGCAGAGTTTGCATTATTTATTAAATTAATTTTATGATGAATCTCTCATTTCACAGTTGTTTACAATTGTGCACATATTTGCTGATTTATTCACAGACATGGAGAGACACATAGACTTCTTCACAGCACACGAATACAAGCATCCAGTGTAGAAAATTTTAAACTTAATGACTTAATTTTGGCACTGTTACAACCAGAGTTTTCCAATTGGGAAAATTTCAATTATAAGTCACCGACACTTGAGCTGCCTGTATTAAAGCACATATTTTTTTGAGAGCAAAATTACCTAGTACTGTATATGAGGGTTCAAATTGCAATAAAAAATAATTAATCTTAAATTAATGAAAAATCAAATTAAAATTATCCAATGGATAGTTTTTCCAAGAGTAATCATGTGAAAAAACTATTCCCAAGAAATATTTTATTTCACAGAATGCTCAATTCACAAAGAGTATTCAGATATTTGTGTTGGCTGGTTAAGTGTATCAAGTAATATTATGTTGCTTTTGGACTGCATGATTTTTTCTTATTTTTTTTTAGTTAATCAGCAGACTACATAAAGGAACTCAAAAAATGCAGAATCCAGAACAAAATCCAACACCAGCTTCAAAAAGAAATTTGATTATTAGACAGCAAATTTGCTTATCTGTAGTTTTTCACACTAGTCCTTCTCATTTGATGAATATTTGCAGAAAGCAAACTCAGCCATAATATCAACATGCTTGAAGTAAATTTATTTTAAAATCCGAATGAAGATATGTAATGTTTGCCTAGAGCTAAAAGAAATAGGGTTATGAACACATCATAAATACTATGCAAAGCTTTGAATTCTGTTGCTGAGACACATTATCAAAGGTTGTGCTATCAAAAAACACATAAAACACAACTGTAGGATCATCTCATATCTACAAGTTCAGAACAGAGTTAGAAATTACAAGTTTTGAAGTGATTCCCACACAAGCATACCCATGTCTTGGGGATTATTTGAGTGTCCTCAAATACAATGCTGAAGCGCAATTATTTTTCTGCATTTTTTTACATCGATAAAGTTTTCCTTCTTCTAATAAAATTCATGTTGCAAAACATGCAATATGATCTTTCATGTATACTTCTAAAGATAGATATGCTAGGTAGCTATACACATGCACAGGATGTTTTTCTTCAGAACTTTCTCAGTTAACAAGAATGTCCCATACACATATAAACCAATACACTTGTGCCCTAAGGAAATAGGAAGCATTTATTTATTTTCTTTTTAAGGAGCTTCCAATTTTGGATTTTTTTTATGGGCTACTCTAGAATTTTATTTTCAAATAAAGAAAATAGGTAAATATTGTGGAAAACAATAATCACTATTTTAAGACCTTTTTTTAAGGCTCAACCAGTGCATAACAATTGAAATCAAAGGGAAAAACTGCTAGACTCTCTTAAATATTACCTGAATATATGATTATCATTCTGTTTAACTGAGAAACACCAGATTCTCCCTCTTATGTTGAAGGCACCTTCAAAATGGGTCTTGGTAAAGATTCTTAAGATCAGAGTGGACAGAACCACATCCTTCAGGCTGTTTTTTGTCAGGAAAGACAAAAAATGTTGTGATCCTTTTCTAAGCAAGGCACTTTCATCCTTTGTGAGTGGAAGACCTGTGAGTACGGAAACTGCTATACTGTTCTTTAACTGAAGCAAAAGTTCAATTTAGCTGTTTTCTTATGGCCAAGAGAGAAACCTAAGTATATCAGCTTTCATATTTTATAGGAAATGAAAAAGTATAGAAGTGGATTATTTTCTTTATTTTTTTCAGGTCTGGAGTCAACCATGAACAGCTTTTGGGTCAATCTCCCAGCATTACAGTCTCTGTGCATCCAGAGTTTTCCCTCCATCTATGTAAGGCTGGCTGCTGGTGGTAGTACTTTGCACTGCCTTCTTAAAGTTTGACTAGATGATGTATCAAACTGGCAGGCTTTTGTAGTGCTGGCAAACCACAGACATAAGATAGGCAAAAGATCTTGGTCCCAACTGGTATTTGCAGTGTTAACACCAGGAGTAATTTGTTTTCAGCATTTTTTTGCATTGATAAGAGTCAAGAGAGAAGAAGAGGTATGTTTAGTTGAGTGGAAGATAACAAACACTGCAGTGCCATATTCCCTCTGTGTGCTCTTTGTTATCAGCAGGACTAGCGGCATTATGTACTGTACAATGAAAGATAACCATAGAGTGAGAGATAGCTGGCTTTGTAGCTCTATTGATTAAACAGGACAGCAGACTAATCAGAAAAAATGTTACAGGGATGGGAGTCGAGCCACTTGGAAAGTGTGAAAGATGATGGTTATACTTGAAATGCTAATTTTTTAATAAGATTGTATGGCAGAAAACTGTTTTCTAGATTATTTGGTTTTTTACTAAAAAAAAATCCCAAACCTTTACACAGAGAGTTATCATTCCATTGCCAATTTGCAAAGATAATAACAGTACATGTATCTGAGAGAGCCACACATGCAATTTATCATACAGGTTTGACTCTTTCATAAATAAAATTCAGTAGTCTAGAGTTTTGCTACATACCAGTATTTACACAGGGGTAACCTGTCAAATAAATGCATATACCAACTACCTAAAAACTTTACGAAAGGTTTTTGCATACAGAAATACTTAAAGACTTCAGAAACCAGTCATGTCAAAAATGAAACAAACAAAAACAAAACAAAACAAAACAAAAAGATAAAAACAAAGAAACAAATTGAAAAAAACAAAAACCCAAAACCTTAAAACCTTATTATAAGGCCTTTGTGACTCTTTTGTGACTTTTTATTTGTTTATTGCTTTGCTCAGCTCTAAGCATTTAGACTAATATTTTTCATAGCACATATCTGTGTCAAGATGAATTTCCTTGCAGGCAACACATTTGTATAATTTGTCTTCCAAGTTCTTGCTTAGTCTGGGGCTAGGAAGGGACAGATCCAGACTGGAATACAATGGATGTGTTAGGTGTATGGCCACAGCAATTCAGACCAGCTCTGCAGGAGCTGTCCAGAATTACGAGGATTCAGAGGTAATATAGATTCATTATTTTCCCTCAACTTTGAGGTCTGTGCTTCATCTCCTAGAGGCACAATATGGAGTCTCACCTGACATGCTCTGCATTGGAGTGCAGGATTTCACTGGAAAAGCCCCTTCCTGTGCTATTAATATCTCTGTTCTAATTTTATCAGATTGCTCATGGTCCTTTGGGGCTTCATTCATGATCCCCTCTGGTGGGGTGCAATCTACTGTATCTCTGACCCATCTCTCCCTGCTAGGAGCTTCCTCTGCTACCTGCTGTCTTGCAACATGGCAATTTTCCATTGACAATGTTACTGCCGGTAGCTGGATATGATGACTCGATATAGCAATCATGGCTCTTTCTTGCCAATATATGTTGTCAAGGATTCACAGGCACTGCTTCCAGATCTCGTATTTGCCCCAGAAACATGGGAGGTGGAAAGCCACAGGAGGCACAGCACATGCATTCCTGCGTTGGTGAAAGTGTCAGTCCCAACTCTCTGGGACAACATATTTCAGATGCATTTTGGCAGTTAAATACATTGCTTTAACCTTTCTTTTTCCTTTCCTGTACAGAATGATGTCATTTAGAAGCAACTGAGAGAGCAATTTATACTACACCTTTGACAAATTGAATGTAATAAACAGTAACAGCTCAGTACAGTTTTAACAAACCTTCTCGTTCCTCCATGAGTTCACTCCTCCACTCCCGGCTTTGCCAGGTTTGTGGAGCCTACAGCAGCCCCTTGGCAATATTCAACATTTAGACTGTGAATTGTCCTTTGTCTTTGAGGAACAAAAATCCTCCCAGGCAGATTCTGGGTTGACCCTGAACTGGGAGGTGAGCCATGATAAAGTAAAGGTCACATAGATGATTCGTGGCTTGATCCCGCAGCCAGTTAAGTCAGTGCTTAACCCTTGTTCCTTTAAGAGGAGGAAGGATAGAGCCCAAAGCTTTGTTATGCAGTTGAAGGTATAGTGCTGTGTGCCTTTTCTGTTTCTTTACATAGAAGCAACCTCAAGACCTTTGTCCAAAATTCTTCTAATTGGGTAGAGCGAGTAACATGAAGAAGTTTTTAGCTGAGGCTTGGATCTTTCAGTAAATTGTTTTATTAGAGATCAGTTTGATTTTAGAGATCAGTTTGACTGTCATGCATTTTAAAATGAAAGTATCGAAACCTGTTTCTTTCTGTTTTTTTCTCCAATTGTCCCCTCTTGCCAATTCAATAATTAATTAGTATGTTAGCCACTTCATTTATTTTTTCAGAATTCACTGATTCAAAAATATTAAGTTATTTATCAAATAAGCCAATTATACAGGTTGATTCATTAAGATACTAGCAACATCTGTGTTTAAATTATTTGGTGCTCAAATAGATTTTGTTCCAGGAGGGGCAACCCTATGACACGATCACAGTATGCCTCAGTCCCACTAGCCAGTCAGTGCCCACTGAAACTGCTCCCCACGAGCACAGGGGGTGTGGTGAAAGAGACTTCAATTGCAATGTGATCTCAAACCTGCTATAGTAATTCTAGTCTGAGTACACACAACAAGAAACATCTTTACTCACAAGTTGGAGGTTTGCTTTACCATGTGCCTGCCTGAGCACTGCTTCTCTCGTTATGTGTAACACCAGAGTATTCCCAGAGATTTTACTGACTGCATTATGCAATGCTTTTACCAGTTCACCAATAATGCTACACCACGTTTTGCTATGTACGCGTGTGTTCATAGCTACTCAAATCCCTTCCAGAGCATAAGTTTAATAAAAATAACCTCACAAAAATGTCTTCTGTGCAGTTAATTTCAAATTGCTCCCTTTTCACCCCTGTCATAATACCCTGAAGGCTTTGCTTCAGGCATGGGCATTTTCTCCCATGATTTACAAGATTTACATGATTTTGCACCTATTGTTGAGCCCCAAGGTCCCACTGTCAGCCAGAAAGCAAGTGACCAACCTGAAATCAATTGGCCCATACCCAAATTTAATTAAACTTCTCTCCTCAACTCTAGAGGAAACTGATTTCCCTCATTATTGCTTATGTGGATAATATGTAAAATTAATTCTCCTTCACTAAGTTATCACTGCATTGAGCAGACAACACAGATATGATGTTATTAAAAGTAATGAAATAGGTTCATCAGCAGTTAACTTTAATGTTTTGTGTCATTGCAATCTCATGTGCAGTTTAGGACAGAATTATTCAGCTTTGCAGCTGCAAGATGCAAAGGTCAGCTGCTTAAAGGTTTGCAAAGACTTTGTCATAAAGCACTATTTACACAGAGTTTTCTACAAACATAAAAGGGAAGGAAAAAATGGATTCCTCTTCCTCTCTGTGGGAGGTGAGAGGAAGAACCTTGCAGGAGCCCTCTGGGTGTTGCCTTTGCTTGTAACCAGTCACAGGTTTTCACTGAGTTTTCAAGGTCTCAAGGTTTGTCAGGATTCATTTGTCTGAACCTTTCTTTAACTGCAGTCAACTCTGTTTTAACAGAGCACGTGTTAGCCATAAGAGTACTGTGTCTAATGAGCAGTGCTAACAAGTATTATCAAGTAGTTATGCTGTGGTGAATTAGGTATTTATTACTCTAATACAGCAATGTACTTGTCGTAGTTTGGAAAAAAATGAGTTTTTTCTGAACTTCAGTGGTCAAACCAATGAGTGCTCAGGTTTAAAGACTGGCACCTGGTGTGGCCACTGAGGACAAGGATCCGCCTCTGAGAACACAAGGGGTTAAAAGCAGAGGGCTCCCCGGAAAGCTCTCTCTTGGTTCCGGTCCCTGAGGACGGAAGGATCTCCCCTGCCCAGCGGCTGGCTGGGCGGGGGAGGGGAAGCCATGCGGCCTGGGTGAGGTAGGGCCGGAACCTCGGGCACAGAGGGGGAGAGGAAAATCCTGCAGGATGGAAGGGTGGCAGACAGCCTTCTTTTCCCTTTCCCTCCCCCCCTTCCCCCCCCCCGGAGGGAGACTGAGAAACCGTGTGTGTGATCTTCGTCACCTTGAAATTTGATATCAACAACTAGACAGTACGGCCGAAAGAGTATGGGGGGTGGCGCGAGAAGAGTGCCCAACAGCAAAAATACCGTGAAAGTTCTGGGAAAACAAAGCCCAAGATTTTAACCCTTTTTGTAAATGATGGAAACTTTATAAATGCTAATCCTCCTGAATTTGAAGAAGACAGATAGAAAGAACTGAGCAAAGATGATGAAAGTTTGTGTAAGTAGAAGATTGTCAGAGAACGCTGAAAAGAATCCTAGGTGGGAGGAGATGATGGAGTGGCTTTGGCTGGACTCTTTTG
The DNA here is from genome assembly GCA_032173965.1 of Sitta carolinensis. NCBI lineage: Eukaryota > Metazoa > Chordata > Aves > Passeriformes > Sittidae > Sitta > Sitta carolinensis. The sequence goes on along the minus strand of JAVUNC010000004.1, from coordinate 36,979,592 downwards.
TATAGCCATGGACGGACTCATTTTTTTTTCTATAACATAGAAACTGTATCTGGGGAGAGGCATTGGCTTGGAGCCAAGAGTAGACAGTAGTGTGAACAGAGATGAGAAGTGTCCCCAAAATTTGAGAGGCTGTCGTTTCTTAGAACTAACCAAAACATCTTTAAAAAGAGAAACCCTAGAAACAGCTCTAGTCCATGCACAGTAGTGAGAGCACTAGACATAGAGGAAGAGGCCACGATGTAGTACAAGAAAAACTCCTATCTCTCCTCAACGAGCTGAGTACTGATTATCGGAAGGGTGGTAATAGACTAAAGATTAATTATCTAAAAAGTGGTAACGTAATAGGAAATTTTCAGTTTGTTTTGTTAAGTTGAGAACTGGTGGGGGGGGGGAGGAAGAGTGTTTTTTTAAAGTTTCCATGTTCTTCTGTATGTGTCTTCTTTACCTATTATAAGTAATAAAGTTTTTTTTTCTTTTGCTTTCTAAATTAGACACTGTTTTACTCTGTTTTTAGTCACATCTCACAAAAGATACCAGAGACAGTATATCGTTATAGGGGCACTGGCCTTGTGCCAACGTCAAACCTTTAACAGTACTGAAGAGAAGAAACCTGGTACAAGAGCAGGTGTCTGACAAAGTAGAGACACAGGATGTGATGTGAGGAGCAGGCAGGAGATGATAAGAGATGACAAACTAGCCAACACTGGAGACCCTAAGAGAGTAAATAGATCACCATGACACTGCTAAAGAAATGGAGTTGGACAAAATGAGGTTTAGATGTATCAAAGACTAAGAATTTAACAGCCATAGAATGGATCATAAATTCAGATACTATGTCCAGCTGCAGACCAAGAAAAAGCAAGATAAAACAGCATGTCGAAAGCTTATATAATGGCCTCTAGTTAATCCAAATAAATAAATAAATAAATAAATAAAGGAGAGAGGGAGCAAAAGCCATTGATATCAGTACCATGGTCATTCCAGAACAGGATTCAAGATGCTAGTGGCTTGTACTCTGATATACACACCCTGGTTGTTGTCAAAAGACAAGGACTGCCTGAAAGTACCTGGAAAAATATCTGAACTGTATCTGAATAGATCTAACTTATTAGACAGTTCTGGTAGGCAGTGTAAAAAAAGTTCACAGGCAATATTAAAAGCTGAACTGTTAAATCTACATCCTTGTAACATGTTTGGGTGAAAGGCTAGAAAGTCATAGCAATCAAGGTAATGACAGCTAATTTAGTCTCAAACAGAGAGAAAGTCAAAAGTGTTTGGCCTGCAGCTATATGATCTACAAAGCTAATAGTAGATCATTGTGCTGGCTACATACCCTAGAAAGCAACAAATATTCGAGACAGTAGTGTCATGGAGGGAACATATCCTCAAATGCCTTGTGCTGTGCAGAAATCTGAGCCCAAGTTAGCACCACTGTTTGTGGGTGCCAGGCCACCTGGTTTGGTAAAGGCTTGGACAGAGTCACCAGCTGTAGTGAGTGTCCAGCATCCTTAAGTCCGTGGTGCGGGCTGAGACTGAACCAAAGCAGCAGGGCTTTTGTTAGTGTGAATGTGACTGCAGTGTGTGTGCATGGTAAAATAGAAATCTTGGAATAGAAGCCACTAGCCACCTGCTATGCCCATCCCACTCAGTAAATAAATTTTACATTTAAAATATGAGTGGTGTGGTTCAAGCCTTGAGGCTGCTAAGGACACTTGCCACAATCAACAACAAAGCTCCTTCACAGCAGGTGGCTCCAAAGGACACACACTCCATTCACACAGTCAGACCAGGTTTCCTTGCAAGTTCAACCCAGGACAGCATTTTAAAAAAAGTTTCAATTCCTATGGGATGTGAACAAGATTTTGTAATCTCACAGAATGCGTTTTTTTCTGATGTCAGTAATATGAGTCCTTTTTCCTATTCACCAGTGATGTGATCATCTGGTTAATTGTGCTGATGCTCTCAGGCCTCTATTGCATATAAATGGCAGACAAATAAATTTATCTGCAAAGATCCTTGTGAAGTAATAGCAAGAGAACTTAACAATCAAGCTTAAGGGCTGAGATCAGCACATAAATTCGTACTCAGTTTCTCAGACTTCTTGCTTTGGTAGTTTAATCTGAAGAGTTAAAGGTGATTATAAGTCTAGACAAGGCTGGGAGATGTGAATCCACTTTGATCACTTTGATAAAGAGGGAAAAAAACACTTAATCTGCTGATCAGCTGGAAACACAAGAAGTAATTTCTCACAGGTATGATCAGATCCCTTTTGGATATCTGATTGTGAGAGCTGGAAGATACCCTTCCTTTCCTTGGTCTGCAGGCCATCTTGGATAATTCAGAACAGGTGTTACAAATCACAACAAAGCCAATCCAAAACAGATTTCCTCCTCCTGTGAAAGGGATATCTGCTGTTTTCCTTTCTGTCTTGCCTTACCAGTGTTGTAAACTGTTTATGGAGGTACTCCTACCATTTCTGCTTTAGGTGCCTAACTTAGGTTAATAGAAAAGGATAAATGGTTCCAGAGTATAATCCATAGCATAAGTAATAGCATTTAAAATATCATGGTGCTTCCTGGTGATTTGCAAAGCTATATCCCAGTCCTGATATGTAAAATTCTTCTCTATATATCAGAAGCAGCCTGCAAGTATGGTTTTCAGCTCTGGAATGTGGAGCATGGCTGCTACCTACTACTTCTAAATCACTGAACTGAGAAAATTAAGGGGAGTACTAAATTCATGTCAAGGTAGATATGTTCATAACTGGACAGACAGAATGAGTTGAAAAATTGCTTTTGGAAGTTAATCATGGCCAAACTCCAGCAGGTATTTATGTACTACCCACCTGAATTTTCCCTGTACTTTGAATTAAATTTTATCTTCACTTCCTCCTGTTAAAACACTACTGTGTAATATTGCTGTCCCAGAAGGAGTTACTGTTCTTTCAAGGGAAACTATATTTCAACAGCAAGCCTAGCAATCTTTGTAGAGTCTCTGTGAAGTTCCTAGTATCCTTCTGGGTACATGCTTACATAAAAATGCAAAGTATAACAATATGCAATGATATCACTCTGCTGTTCATAACTAGGAAAAAGAAAGTAGGTCAGTATGTGAAGAACAAAAGGCATTGGAACTGTTCCCAAATGCAGCTCCTGTTTAATCCAAATGAGGCCACACTAAGTATCTCAACAGAGGTGCTCTTTTTTGTCTTTAAGAATGCCAGACAGCATCAGCTAAGAGATGTAGAGCACCAAAACTTTGATTTTGATTCATGTACCAAGTGGAAATGTAAATAGATTTCCCAAAAATCTTACTGACTCTAAGGTGCTAGAAATGCTCTAGAGAAAATCTCTGTTAATATGAGTATGGATGTCTCTTAAGATATCTCTAGGCACTACGTACATTCATATACCATAATGCATATAAGGTTTTCTGATGCATTCTTGGGGTTTGTTAGCTTTGGTTTTTATTTTATTTTTTAAGCTGGTTATAATAGCAATAATGACCTCAGTGCTTGGCATTTCCTGGGGACTAATGACCAGCTGGGATTAATGACCTGAAATGTAGCCACAGGCCATCGACTCATCCAGACAGCCATTAGTCCTATGGAACTACCAGTGCCTCTACTGGTATTGCTTAATTTAGTCTCCCTAATTTCAGCATAGCTTTAAAAACCTTGCTGCAGCCACGGAGCAGCTCTTTATTTTATTAGCCCTGCATTTCTACTGTTCTGCACATGTTGTTTTCCTAGCTGCTGATCAACTCTGAGCGCTGAATAGACTTTATTAAAACTTGGTTATCAAGATGCTGAGCATCTCCAGACATCTAAATATTTTATGTGTGTTTGCTTTGAGTGGCCCTGAGCAATTAATGCATTGTTTCATTAGGTGGGTTTTTTACTAACCACTAAGTGACTCTAAACACCTAATATATTTCACGAGAAGTTTGTATTCCAGCCATTGAGCAGCTCTAAACACTAAATTGGCATCATACATTTAGAAAAGAAATCACTCAGAGTTATACATTTCTCACAAGTAATTTCCTGTCTCTGCCCTTCTAAACATTATTCTTTTATTTTATGAGGGGTTTTTTTCAGCTGATACATTCACATTTAGCTTGTTGGACCTTCAGTACTGTTCTTTGAAAAGCTTGGAGCATCACTGGAATTGGCCTTGCTTCATTTCCATCATCTAATACAAAGAAAAGATAACCCACAGGAAGCAACACAGACCTTAGCTTCCTTTCAGCAACAAGTTAAGGGATTAGAAAATATATTTGTTGTTCTGACCAAGGCAATAATTCAGACTTTAGACTTAAAAATAACCCATGGTGTATCCCTGCATGTACAACCACCACCAACATGACAGTCAAAATGACATTGATTCAGTAGGTGCTCTTAATCATCGTTACAGGTCTCCAGCCCAGTGCTGTCAACACCAAGATTGGCCAACATCTGCTCTCAGGCATTTCAGCACACAGACCTCCACACTGCTGTATTGACTTTGTGTGCCAAGGCTTTGGTAGCAGGGGGGCTGCAGGGGTGGCTTCTGTGAGAAGCTGCCAGAAGAGCAGTTTCCATGTCCAACAGAGCCAAAGCCAGGCGGCTCCAAGACAGACATGCCACTGGGCAAGGCTGGGCCAATCAGCAGTGGTGGTAGTGCCTCTTGGACAGTAGATTTAAGAAAGGGGAAAAGTTATTGCAAAGGAGCAAATTGCAGCCAGAAAAGAAAGCAATAATACGTGAGAGGAATGACTGCATATATCAAGGTCAGTGCAGAAGGAGTAGGAGGAGGTGTTCCAGGTACTGAGCTGAGATCCCCCTGCAACCCCTGCAGATCCACAGTGAAGCAGATTTCCACCTGCATCCCATAGAGGACCCCACGCCAGAGCAGGTAGGTGGTCAAAGGAGCCTGTGACCCCATGGGAAACCTGTGCTGGATCAGGCTCCTGCCAGGACATGCAGACGCTTGGGAAGAGGAGCCCGCACTGGAGCAGGTTTGCTGGCAGAACTTGTGACCCTACAGGGGACCCACGTTGGAGCAGCCTGCTCCCACAGGACTGCACCCTGTGGGAAAGCCTCACATTGGAGACGCTGGTAAAGGACTGTCTCCTGTGGGAGGGCTCCCACACTGGACCAGGGGAAGAGGCTGAGGAGACCTCCCCCTGAGGCTGAGGGAGCAGCAGAGACCAAGTGTGATGAACTGACTGTAACTCTCATTCCTCACCTCCCCGTTCCACTGGAAGGGAAGAGGCAGAGCAATCAGGAATGAAGCTGAGCCTGGAAAAAGGGAGGTGTAGGGGGAAATGCTTGTGAGATTTCATTTTGTTTCTCTACTCTGATTTGATTGGTAATAAAATGAATTTATTTTCCCCAAGTTACGTCTGTTTTAGCCATGACAGTAAATGCTGAGTGATGTCTCAGCATTGGTTGTCCTTATCTTGACCAACGAGCCTTTCATTCTATTTTCTTTCCCATGTCCAGCTGAGGAGGAGAGTGATAGAGCAGCATTCAAGCATTCATGGGCATGTTTTCAGGAAAAATTACTAAAGGAAAATTTTAAAATATTGTTAAGGGGCAGATGAAGTAAAAAAAAAAAAAAAAAAAAAAAAAAAAAAAAGAGAAGGATGAAAAGCAGATTTCCATCTTTCTAAAAATAACTTAAAAATTTGTCCTAAGACAATATAGGCATGGATTCAGTATACTGGAACATTGATGTAACCAAATAAACACCTCTTTTGCAATTATTACCTCACAGATAATGCTTCTAGAGCTCAGCCTGATTGTACACACCTTCTGTCTTCTAACAAAATATGGAAATATTCTCTTTAATCATATCATAGTTGGATTAACAGAATTCAAAGTATAAGTTATATCATTATCTTAGAAATTATCCAGTTTGACGGCCAGAGCATAGAACTGTATCCAGTACAAATTTAGAGATATTTTACCAGGATGTACCAGGAGTCTTTTGATTAGTCTAAGTCTCCTTAGGCACTCCTGGTATTCAGCAGTTCTGAGTTGGTTCTGCAGCAAAAATGGTAAGGCAATTCTTACTTTCAAATGATATCCAGTGCAATATACTTCAAAATTTCACAATAAGATCTTGCCCTATAGTATTTGGATGGCTAGTTATGCACCAGCTTCAACTGCAATATTTGTGCTGATACACCAGGGCATGAGTTAAGGAATGAACTAGTGTAGAAGAAATGAGTGGAGATTACAGCATATGAGTGGAGATTATTGCTTGGATAAATCCAGTGCTTTCAGTGCTGTGCTTCAAGAAAAATGACTTTGGGTGCTCTGGTTTGGCATACTTGTAACTCAGACTGGTATCATGTGCAGAGCCAGGTTTGTGCATCTGTGTGCAGGACTGCATACAAGAACATGCTTGAATTTTACTTTTAAGCCTCCAATCACTATTGCTTTTCTGAAGGTCTGTCAAAATTACCTGGTTCTCAGGAATCAGCTCTGGGACTATTGACTGTTACCTCTGGACCAAATCCATTTTAGGCTATTCCTCATGGGAGGTTTGTGGTTAGTTTTTTACATGGCACTGAAAACCCATATGTTTCAAAGCTGAATCACGGTTTTTCTTTGGCATGTATATTTTATTTTGCATACACATGTGGTTTTCATGCAATTAATATTTTAAGTTTAGAAAGCCTAAAATAAACACAACAAAAATGAAAATCCAAGTTAAGACCTTTAAAAATAAAGGGTATAATGGAAGTATAAACTGACCCTCAATTCTGTAAATACAGAAGCATAACTGTGTTGATTTTGGGTTAGGTTCAGTTCAGAGAGGATGAATGCAATATTTATTTCAGCATGAACTACAAGCATTGGAGTTACTGCCAGTTATAAGTGAAGTCAGTCCTATGATAATCAAAATCATAATTGAAGAATATATTGTCGTGAGAGCAATACATTATTCTTTTATTAAAGAGGGAAATACATTATTCTTGTATATAAAAGGAAGTCTGCCTCTTTGCTCTTGCTGTGAATAATGCTTCAAATTTTTATGTATTTAACTCTTCCAGTGTTATAATTAAAGGTCCAAGGACCTTTATAACAAAAACATGTCTTCTGCAACAAAATAAAATGAAGAACTTACACTTATAGAACCAAAAAGAAAGTTGCACTGTTTAAGTTATTTTTTCAGCACAATCTGATCAAGTATGTTTTAGTAATACAGTCTTAAGTGTTGGTTTTTAGTGGAGGATTCTATATATAGTTCTGAAGTAGGTCAAAAGTTCCTTTGGATGTATGAATCCTAACAAACCAACAACAAAAATTTGCACAGTGATGCAGTTTCTGAGGAAAGCCATACGTTTCACAAGTTCCTTGTCTGTGATGATGTTATGTGAATTTAACAGTACAACAGTTGCACTGACAAAATATATAAATGGCCTGTCTTCTCTGGTAATTAAATTTCATAGGACTGCACTGGGAAAAAAACATATACCTCATTTGGTAAAACCCAGCAAATCAAAGGCAAACTTCTCATCAAAAACTCTTGTTGTTTTAAAAGCAGTCATTTCTGCACAGGCTAAAAACCATTCTCCATCGGTACACTGACACATCTCTGGGTGGCATCATTTTTTATACTTATTATTTAATAAAAAACAGTTCTTTATTTGTGAACTCTTAGGAAAAATCTTATGATCAGAAAACTCGGATTTAAGTTCTACTTTTGATACAGTTAGTAAACACAACAAAGATCTTCCCACTGATTTTCAACAAGTTGCTGCACTGCAAACAGTTCTGTTGTATCTAATTGACACGGTCTTAAAGGATATGAAATAATCTGTTTGTGAATGAGATTTCAAACAACCTTTTCTTTCCCTAAGATATTGTTCCTTCTACAAAGAGATGTTTAACAGATAAGATTTCAGTCTTTTCACTTTCTCCATTCATCAGTATATTTCTCAAAGCTTTTGTCAGTCTTGCTTTTTTCTTTTCTTTTTCCATTATATAGTTCTCATTTACTTTAGTACTTTTCTCTTATTATCTTAAAATTTTTCCATCTAAAAAATCAAATTACACAGAGTCTGCTTCTTAAAACTTTCGAAGATAACAGTGGTCTCAGTCAGCCATTCATTTCTTAAAATCCTAGATTAACCTTTTGCAAATATGTTGCTTCTGAAACATATCTTCCTGTTGGATTCTGCAGAGGCTGCTCGTTGTTCAAACTGGAAACATGTAAGTCTTGTCTTAGGTCACAAATGGAAATTACACCAGTACTGTCTTCACATTCTCCCAATGCTGAATATAACAGCATTATTCCACAGTTCATTATGACTGTTGACATATCTGTTGGAAATATCCCACAGTAGAAGACAGTTGGAAAGACAGCCTTGCAGCCAGAAGCAGCACAAGCCCATGTAGAGGACACAGGTGGTCTCTTGTTTCACAGGGTAGTGCCAATACTTGGTCCTGGTACAAATCTGCATAAAATCTTAGAATTACTCCTCTTAAAGAAAATATTTGATGTCTTTGTAAGTCCTCTCTGCCAGACACATCCCAAGATACTGAAGGCACTTCTAAGATGCTGAGGTACACCCTGTGCTCTAGTTAACTCCATTTTTAACTAGAGGTGAAATGTCCGTTTTCATGCCCTCTGTTTCACAGTTGTTGCCATACTTAGGTACAACCAATCTTTTTACACTCCTTCAATTGTTCAAAGGCTTGGGAAATACTCAGATGAAAATTCAGACTTGTTTATGCAAAATATTTCCAAAGAAAACCATGACTCCTTTGCACCTCCTTCTTTGGAAAATTATTTATTCCTTTAGAGTACAATTGTGGCAGGTAGTGACCAGTGTGTAGCCTAAAATGCCCAGTCTTGTCAAGGAGGGTGTTACAGGTGAGAATGAGTACCTCAGAAATGGAAGCAGTAACAAGGTAAAACATACTGAGTTAAGAGTGTGGCTGTGAAAACTGCTAAAGCACCATTATTAGTTTCTGAGCCCAGGAAACTCTCATAAATGTGCAAGCAATCAAGAGTACAACGTGATAAACCCTTAGATGTTAGCAGCTGTGCTGTTTGTAATTTGTCTATAGTTGTCTAAAATCCACTCTGCCATAGTAAAAATTACTGATCCCAATTCAGAAGCAAAGAAAGCCGCCAAATTTTTATTCCTTTGTGGAAACAACAGGTGAGCATTGCACTCCTTTTAACTCACTGAACCTAAGGTCGTCAATTCATGTACTGAATAAAAGGCTGTTTGGTGGCTTAACTTGAGCTTGACCGCCAGACCACTTAAACTCAGTCTCTTAAACTGAGAATCACACACAGGTCACCTTTCTCCTACCATTCACAAGGTTTTCAACCATGTTGCAAGCTGAACTTGAAAGTACATTTGTAACAAACAGTTTCCCCCATCATTTTTACCATGTAATTTTTAATTCACAGGTTAAATGTCAGAATACTGTGTCACCAGCTATCATCAAATAATTTAAAATTGAACAACAATTCTTTTATCTTGTTGAAATGTTCACATAATAAAAATTATCAAGATTAGAATCCATGGATTTTTTTCCAGAAATGTCTTAGATTGTAATAAATCCTGTGATTTCCAATACTCTGTAGGTTCCCCACAACCTGTTTCTCTTTTCTACAACTTCATTTAACAAGTCTTCTTCATGGGGATTTAGAAGCATCCCTTATACCACACTGAATAAAACTTTCCTTGAAAATACAATGTTAGAAAAGGAACTTGGAGAAAGCATCAGGAATACGGTCAGCACATAGAGGACCAGAATTTTCATGTCTGTTCTTTAAAACACTTTTTCTAATTTAAGACCAGCTTATTTTTATGGGCATGAGTCCTAGCTGGCAATTAGCCAGCATTCAGTCCATGGAAAACTTTCTTTTTGATGAAAGTAAAGGAGTGATCAGTGAGCACAGCAGTGAGATTAGCTCAGTTGGTTGGAGCATGGTGCTAATAACCCCAGGTTTGAGGGTTTGATCCCCATATGGTTCATTCCAAAAAGAGTTGGAATCAATGATCCTTGTGTGTTCCTTCCAGTTCAAAATACTCTGTGATTCCTTTCTGTGATGTATTTCATCATTCCCCCTAATGAAGCAACCACCTTTCTACAGCTTCTGCTTCCTAGCTCGTGCCACAGACTGTGCAGAGGGCACTACCTCTAACCAAGACCCCAGATTTCTGCACTCAGCTCTTGCCTCACACCAGGTTTTAGCAGAACAGAAAACAACTATAATTTGAGATCAGGGCTTTAAATAGGACATCTGGTTTGACTTGCATCTGGAAGGAGCAACAGTTCAGCCAAAAAAAAAGTTAAAGCTCTTGTGATATAATTAAACACATATGTGAGAAGAGATGTATTGAGTAATATGAAAGGTTCGGTAATATTGGGCTAGGAGGACTCTCAGGAAATGAGGCAGCTAGTCAAGACAGCCTTGAAGTCTGGAGAAGAAAAATCTGTACGTACAGAATACAGATTTCTTATATATACTTTAACTGAATCACAGAAGTGAATGTATCTGCCAAAGCTAAAATGGATCCTTTGAAGAGTCAATGTAAAGATGCACAAACAATAGCCATCAGGAAAAAAAAAATTGCAAATATTGAATTTTAAAAGTATGAACATCAAGAAATTATATAAAAAATACTGTGATTTTCTGGTACGCAAGTTTCTGCATAAGAACTTGCCTGAGATCCTTTGGAATATTTTTGAGTGGCAGTCAATACATAAAGTAATCACTTTAAGCTTTCTTGTCCTAGGTAATCCATTGAGGTTCTGCTACCTCACTGACTGACTAAGTCAGATTGTCAAAAACAAAGGTGCCAAAATTCTGTTACAAGAGGAGCAGGAAACAAAGGAAGATACCAGAGTGCATTAACACAAATTACTTTTCTTAAAACTGAAAAATTAAATTTCAGATACTGAGGATGGAAATAATTAAAGGAAAATGTCCTGTGAAGAAGTACTGAAAAGGTTATGGCCTTTACATCATCACAAACATGTTCTGGCACAAATCCTTTCAAAATATATGTTTAATATGTAACAGTGAAAGAGCAGCTGAACAAGATGAAACAAACTAGAATGAGCAAATGTGCAAAGGGCTTCTATAATTGAATTCCCTTGATACTAAGAATGTAAAAGATCCTTCAGTGCAGTTTTCTGGAGAGCAACATGAACAATTCTTTCTGTTCCTCTGTAACAAATGATAACTTTTAAATTTTTTTCTGTGGCACTTTCTTTTATGTAACCAAGCCAGTAGAACTGACTGAATCACACTTTGTACTGTACTTTGTCATTGTGCTTTACCAATACCTCTGTAATAGATTCCCATTAATATTTTTTGTGGTTGGTTGGTTGGTTGGTTGGCTTGGTTTGCTTTAAATAGCAGGATCCTGGATTAAGTACAGCTGCATGTTGAGAGAACAATTCAAAACAGAGTATCTAGGAAAGTCTGGAAAGTCACAGTTGTGAGTTGATAACCAAATTATATTTGCAATTTTTATTTGGTCTCTTATTGGACTCACATTTGTCTCTCACTGTACTTTTTCTCATGAGAATTCAGACATCACAATTTGATTTGTTCTCTATTTGTGCAGAGGAAGACAAAGTATAGCTGGGAATGATGCTGCAGCAGAACTGACTAGCATCTCCGAATGCTTTAATGTGATGCCCAGAAGAACTTGCTTCTGGGAACATCAGGCAGATAAATAAAAAACATGAGTGATTAAAGCACATTTCCTCTTTGGAAAGTTATGGTATAAACATGGAAGTGCTTTATCCAACAAATGTGTAAACTTTGAGTCTTTTGAGCCGTTATATCTGCTTATCTAAAGAGTAAGATTTATTATATTTTATTCCCATGAAACAGAGCAATCTGGAGTATATATACAGAGTTAGAAATAAGTTAATCCTGACTTGAACATGATTAAAATAACTTTTAACTGAGGGACAACTTTAAAATATTCAGTACATACATATCCTAAGCATGTAAGAAGTCCCAGGGAAATTTTTGTGCAAGTATACATTAAGTAGTGACTAGGGAAACATTCAAATATCATAAAAGAGGTTACTGGTCTCTGTTGAAGTAGATAAAGTAATAGCTTTGGAATGCAGAATAGTTAAAACAACAGTCTAGTATAAGAAACATACTGCAATTAGAAAAAAGATGAGTTCTTAACAAAAGAAACTGAATATATCTGAAGAGAAAGAAATAGGAAGACAATAAGTATAAAAATTTTCTTTACCATCTTTTAGACTGCAAACACACTTACAGGTGACAAAATTTCCAACAAGGCTATTTTTCTCTTCACTAACATCAGCATTTTTGACCTTCTCACTATTACATGTATTGATGGACTGACTATTTTACATCCTCCTCACAAAGTACCAAAATTAGAAATGGAGGAGATTGAAAACAGCTAACACACCAGATTGAAAACATTGAATAGGTCAAAGTCATAGACTTTGCTGCAATCCTTTCTGGAATATATGCAGAGGCAGAGCAGTCCATGTTTCATTTCTGTGCTAATCATTGTAAAAATTCTGCAAAATATCATTCTATGAAACACAGAGCAAAATCATTTTGTGAAAAAAGGAAAGTAAAAATGCAATCCATGCTTACAGAATTTACAGCACACTTAAAAATTGACTAATTCTTTGGTCTATCTATACACAAAATGACAGTTATGGGCTATTAAAATCAAAACAGATTGAGACTGATAATTTTCCTGTGCACCTTCCAAAGACCTGTCAAAGCCTTCGGACAGAAGTCTCTTCTTATTGGGAATACTGAGCTCTTGGCTACTCATCCTAATTAAAATGTAATTAGGTAAGTGTAATTAGGTAATAATACCACTCAAAACACACAGCCTGCTTTCCACATTTGAATCCACAGTTGAGCTCACTATGGCATAAAATTCTGAACTCAGATCTCCTGGCACTAATTGCATCTTCACCTCAATTTAATCTGACATGTAGGCAGAAGCCTAGAGCTGCAGGGAATATTTATGGCATGAACTATGAAAGAGATCTGGGAAGAACATCCATGACCTGTGTGGTAGACTGCAACAAAGACAATGTAAATATTGGCTGCTACAAGTATCTACTTCATAGAAACAAATCTGGTAATTCAAGTAAAGATGAAATAACCGGTTTAGTCCTTGAGAATTCCTGTCACATAATTTTAGCTATCTGAAAGACAGACAGGTCTTTTAAGGTGGTCTTTTTCACTGCCTCCATATCAACAGAGAGGTAGGAGATCAAACAATCATTCACCTCACACAAGTGTAAAGTTTAAAACAAATGGAAGGAATTGCTTTCTTCCTCAACCTGGACTACGAAGAGGAGCTGGCAAAAATTAATTTTGACTAGATGCTGAGCTTCTAAGAACAGTACAGTGACATGGAACCTGCCTTTGGTGCAGAAAATGTCTCCAGCTACTACCTCACCATCAGCTTTCCATGTCTAAGGCAATAAGTAAAAAATGCTTGACAGCCTAAATCAAGTATCATGTGACATCTGTCACCTCATCAGAGTTTCAGATTTACTGAAGAGACCCTCAGAAGTCCATTCCACAACAGTCACATCACTGTCTTACCTTAGCTGCAGTCTGATACACCTGAAGCAAACCTCCGGGCTAAAGGAATGCATGGACACACAAACAACAACACTGTTTGCAAACATCTGCAGTAAAAACGCCCAAGCCCTCAGGGCATGCCAAGTAGGCAGCTCTAGCCAACACTGGCACCATCTACAAACTGCTGCAGACAGAGGAAGCTGCCATGAGCTCCACGGTCAAAGATTCCTTCAGGACAACCTGCTACCTTTCCTGTTTTCTTAGTCTGTTACAACTATGAATGTTGTGCATGCCTAGAGAAAATCACCTTAATAATAAAGTCATTCCAGTTTAATATATGCAAAACTAGGGTTCTGGTACAATTCAGACAGGCTACAAAAAGCTGCTTGGACAAATGAACTCATCTCGAAGCCAGAATAAATGCAGTCGCTTTTATATTGTGTCAGTCAGCTTCTTTGAAGCCTTCAAAGCCTGCTGAATTTATTAGTCATTGCCATTTATTAATGTGTGGTTGGCAATGCAGGATCATGGTTTCCTTTGCCTGACTGCAAGTGCTTTTTCCTACCCCTTTATCATCTCACACACTCCAGCCTGCTTCTGTGGACCACTCCAAGCTTTGGCGCTTCTTGCCAACATTTAAAAGGGATCAGCATCCACCTACCACAATTACATCATGATCCACAATGATAAATGGACTCTTAAAAGAAAATGAATGTTAAAAAATAAACCAAAAAAACAACACAACATAAAAAGACCATCCCAACAGGACAATCATGCTTATCTCAGTAGAAGCATCCTGTCCAAGCTGCTGTAAAATTTAAGTCAATTACATAATAAGATATTAGAGGAGAGCAGACAAATGAAAACAGGGTTTTGTTTGCGATTCTGCTTTCATATGAATAATGTTCAAAGGTCAAGAACTAGAACTGAAAATGGTTGGGTACCAAGATATCTTTGTACTTTTTGCCTTCTTCAGGATGTTAAACAATATATTCACCTTAGCTGGCCTTAGTTTTTATTATTCCTTGAAAATGCAATCATATACAAAAATATATTGATAGCAAGCATGCTGCTCACTAATTAAATTTAGAAATCATTAAAATACTTGACTTTAAAGGATTTAAATTCATTTTTTGAATCCTAATGAGTACATTTTTTAATTTAGAATTGTGTGTATTTCTCTTGAGGATCTACTGAGGATGGAGAGCATTAAAAAAATAATTGGCTTTAAACCCTGGTAGATTAATGTTTTGTCATGATTTACACTCTCTGTTTTGTATTCAGCTCTAAAGTTGTTTTTCCCTCTCTGAATCATGTATTGATAATTCAAATGTAAGGTTCTAATTGTTATAATAATGAGAGCAATATAAGTTAATCACCACACTAATGTATTTTATTAATAATCACTTTATAACATGCCTAAGCAATCTTTTGGTTAAAATTACAGCATTACAACATTTTCAGGAAAAAACAATATCCTAAAGCATATTATGAAAGAATAGACATATTCTTCTGTAACCAAGGGAAAAGTGAATAAAAATTATGAAACCCTAATACTCTTTGTAGTATGTTATTTTAATATTTTGTCTGAATGTTTTTTCTGAGATATTTAAAAACATAAAATATATATGTTTTTAAATATCTCAGAAAACCATCATCAAGAAGATTTTAAATTGCTATACATTTATCTTTCATTTAAGTACAAAATAAATCATAAAAAGTTATGCAAAATCTTTTACTAGTTAAAAAAAAAAAACCAGTCAATTTTCCATCAGTCATACCTAAGAGACTCTTAGGTCTTCCTCTTTGAAGAAATACATTAAAGGGGGTTAGATGTTTCACAAATAAGTTGGTTGGCAAGCAATATCAATGGTGCCCTGGATTGACCCCCATCTATAATTGTTTGCATATCATTGCAGTAAAAGCAACAACGTGTTTAATCTCTGTATGTTTGTTTTGATCCATATATGGACCTTAAAGGTCAATGTGATTTACTCACATTTACTGTTGGTTATTAAAAATGCTGAATAAAGTGATGAAAAGGTGTTAGAAGGCATTTGCAATTAGGAAAGAAAATGACAGTCTGCATGGAACTGCTTACTCACAGTTTTATCGCAAGGGTGTTTGGGGTTTTTTCCTACTCTCTTTACACAAAGCTTTATAACTCACAGCTTGAGAGAAATATATCAAAGCATTTTTTACCTTCAGTAAATGGGTGGAAGGACTAATCTTTCCTCCCCGGATCTCACATGAACATGACTATTATAAAATTATGGGAACAGAGAACACAAGGAATACAATATTTTGCACTGTCCTGTTTTTGTGTTTGGTTTGGGTTTTTTTCCCTGTAAAGTTAAATGACATTGTTAAAATTACTGGACTCTTACCAAAACTGAGAAGGAATATCAGAGTACTCCCTAAACATCAACCCACTGAAGTAAAATATTTCTTATATACTTCAAGAGATTTTGGCTTTCTCTGTACATTAAAAAGATTTCCAAGTCACAAAACCTAACATTCAATCAGAAAGAAATTGCACAGCTTTCAAATTTAAAGTTGATTCTACTTTACTATTCTGTCTTACTCAATATTTTACTCCATCAGGAATTTCTAAGTGAAATAAAAATAAGAGAAGAAATAACAGTAGAATAAAGAAGTCAGAACAGAAAGCATGAAGAAAAAAAGAATATGAAGACAGAAAAAAAAATACAGAAAAGACAAAGACCAAAAGAATCCAACAAAAGTAGGAGGAAGGCAACAAGTCTTCAATTCAATATAACCCATAAGCAAGTCTATAGCTATAAACACACGTATAGAGGAGCAGAAATCAAAGTCCCGTTCAAGTCTTTGAACTAACTATACCCCAATGGAGCACCTTGCTGAAGCAGTTCCTCTGAAAACAACAGATAACAGTAAGGACTGATCTGAGAAAATATTTTTCCAGCTCACAAGGTTTGACCAAATCTGATTGCAACATCACATTTGGAAATAAAATTTTTAAATTAAGAAGTTGCAGTTTTTCAAAATAGATTAATGCCTGATTATGGCAAAGCAGTGCTTAGGGAACACGGTCAACATTTCCTGTCCTAAATCCAGAAGTTTCTCAAGAGCAGTGGCAATAGTCATTATTTTTAGAGATTATACTGAATCATTCATGTCAGTAATATGTAAGTGGTCAGATTTTCAGCTGAATTGTGACGGAGCTGAGAATTCTATGAAAACATCATTTTTACTGAGCTTTTTTTCTGCCACAACTACCTAAACAAGGTCTTTCACTTGGGACTTTGTGATTCAGCATCAAAACCAGCTGATTTACTGAACCATTCTGAACAGTCAGAATGGTTCCTGACAGAAAAATTTGGTATAAAATCCATTTTGCAGCTGCTCTACAAACATGACATTTTGCATGCAGGATCTCAGGATTATACCCTGAAGTGCTGAGAGGAAGACCTGGAGCAATGCCATCATCCTAAGGTGTACATTTTATTTACAGGTGAAGATAGTCAGAGTAGGAGTTATTCTCTATCATTTCCTGGCTAATCTCCTGCATGCAATAGCTCTGGTAAATTCCTAAGAAAGTTCCTGCTTTCTACATCCTCATTAGAGGCCCAGGATAGCAAAACATTCAAGTTTAGCTTTAAGCAATACCAAGAGGTCTAAAATATATGCTGAGATGCTCTGCAGAATCAGGACTTGAAGATGAAGCTTTTCATGGAGTCAAGAGATTTCCTGCCCTCAATCCATGTTGAATGCCCAGTCCTGCAAATCAGCTTAGCTGATTTCACCACACAGTCAAGTTGTAATTTTTCTGTTTGCTACTTTACAGGGGGAACTTGTCTAGCATGTGTATTTAATCATCTCCCTTGATGTATCTCCTCTTTTGCTAAATACTGTGAGATACCGAGCAGTCATTCTGAGAAACTGAATCTCCTCAGAGTGCAGCAGCACTGTAAAATGCCAGCTGCCATTTTTCATTTGTTCCTCTAAGGGACAAGCCCTTTTTGGCCACTAGTAAAGCTTTTGAAATTCCTTTACTCGCTGTAGCCCGTTTAAAGCATGTACCCAGGCTAGAGAGTTACTACAGTCAGGCGCAGCCCTCTTAGCAAGAACACAAGCCTCACAGGGAGCTAGGTGAAAAATTCCTTGCTACCATCAGTGTAAGCAATTCCTGCCTTTCATTATTGTTTCCCCAAGGGGAAAAGCAGCCTGGAAAATCTGATGGATTAGTTTAGTGATGGTTTAGGTTACCACACGCCTGCTGCCCAGGAACACACACAGGAGTTCTTTGCTGCAATCACAGACCTGGAGCAGAGAGCAGATGAGGAAAGGAGCAAAAGCAGTGCCCTTTGCATGTCACATTTCTGTACTCTCATGTTTCTTTTTCATGCTATGTCATCAAATACACTCAGACATTTGCAAGTGGATTTTTAGATAGAACTAGGATAACCACTAATTTATCTATGAGTCTCTTGAACAGATTTGATTACTATCAGGACAATAACATACCTGAGAGTAATTATTCATGAAAATGCATGTTTGGTTTTGACTAAAAAATGTGATTGTCACATTCAATTTGCCTCCTTACTTGCCAAGTCAACAGGAAATAAATGGACCCAATTAATAATACAAAACTGCAAGTTATACCAAATCAGTTTCAACCAATTAATATTCATCTTTTTACTTCATGCTCCTTCTAGCAGCATGAACCTAAAATTTTCTTGGAAAACAAAAATAGCAAATATTTTAAAGCAGGCAATTATCTTCTAGTAAGACATTCCTTATCCTATGAAAATACACTTGATATGGTTTTAAAAATAGACCACATTAATTTTAAGGGAAATATTTCATTCAAATTATGTTCTTCTAGGAAAGCTTAATTTGATTGTTTATATGTGACTGTGTAAAAATGTTTTCTTTGTTTTCAGAGTTGTCCCATTTTGAAATATTAGGTGTATAATTGCTAAGTGTACTTTCCTGTTTCCAGAAAAACGCCACTAAATTTCTCCTGGTCATCTATAACCTTTTGGCAAGAGTTGATACAACTGTGGAAAAAGGTGATTAATGGAAGGCAAGTAAAGGAGTAATTAATCAAACCACATAAGAAAGTAAGAATAAAAAATGATGCAGAAATGACAAGAATAGTCTAAACTTCTTGTGTTTTGGCACCCACGAAAACAGATCAGAGAAAAAGGCTAAAAAGTTCTTGAATGTGCTCCAATTAATCTGTATGCACACTGCAATGCTCTTTAGTTTGGTTCATTTAAATCTGAAATTCCCTTCCCTGTTTATGTCAGCTAGTTAGCCAAGACAGTGCATTACTGTTATGATCACTGCAGCACATATAATTTAGATTTATCTCTTTAGGGACTCAGCTCCACCCCCTGCTAGCTAATATGCTCACCATGTTTAATGATGCAAAAAATTTCCCTGAGTACAGGTTATTTATCTTTATCAGGGGCTGCCTTTGGCTGGCTGTCAGTTATCAGCCAGAATATTTGTTCCTAAATGGTTTGTACTCATCCATATTCCAGGGCAATTCTGAGGCCCATATTATCACTGATGTTTGCAATAAAAGTGTTTCAGTTCTTCAGATACACCTTAGTAATACTGATTTATGAGTCTGGACTGGCTGTATTTCTGATGCAGTGATATGAACCTTGAAATATCTATAAATGTCATGGAAGTGAAATATCTATCCAAAATCTCAGAAACAAAACCCACTTGTAGGGGCCTTGAAGAAATATTGAGGAATGAAGATATTTCTTTGAATACATTTTGAGGGGAATGAGTCAGAGGTGTGTTTTTTAAACTAAAGATCTGTAGAAAATAAAATAGAATTAAGAACAGACCAATGAAAAGACAGGTGAAAGTGTGAGGTAAAGGACCAGTGAGAAAGAGACAAGTCTGGATGGGGAGATAGGGAGACTTAAAGGAAAGAAACAAGAAAAGAAAGAACTTTGACTGTAACAGATGAGTGAATGCTTGAGCCTATAAGATTGAAAATAATAGATGGAAAAGCAGAAAACTTAAGTTTTTCACTTAAAAGTACTTGCCTGCACAGCAACATGAACTTGCACCCAGCTTAAAAGTGAGGTGCAAATATCCCGAATGAAGAAAGAGTTCAAAATCCTGAGTGTAGCTCTGCAGCAGAGACATGAGCATTATACGACAGTTCAAAGATGAGACCAGTGAGTCTGGCAAGTAAGAAAGAATAACGACATGAAGTAAGTAAGTTTCAATTTTTTATAGTTTTGACTAGGATGACAAAAAGGGCAGCAACTGCGTGTCAGATTTGATGTATGAAGTATAATAGGCAGGATTTTCTTTTCATGGCATGCAAACATCTGTGGCACAGATATTCCCAAGCTCACAGCAACCAAGCCTGTTCCAAAACTTGAAGCAAGAAAACCAGACACGCTCTCCCCAGGGTGGCATGCTGAGATAACACAGCTTCACTGCTTCCCAGACCTGAGCTCATGCCTGAGCTATGCTGGAGAGCCACACCAGCTTGTTCAGTGCAAGTTCAGGTGTCTCTAACAAAAGACATACTTCAGAAAGTAAGAAAAGTTAATTCCCCAGTTTAGATTCTTCACCTGTGTCTATAAAGATACAATAACACTCAACACCATTGTTCTCTTCTTACTTTCTGTGCACCCACTTGGTAAGGCAGAGTAATAGAAACATAAAATCATAGGTTGGTTTGGATTGGAAGAGACCTTAATGTTCATCTAGTTCAATCCCCCTGCCTGAGACAGGGACACCTTCCACACAGAGCAGATTTCTCAAAGCCAGTCACACAATCAGAGAAGTTGCCATCTATAATTCAAACAAAATTTGGTGTTGAAGCTGGCACTTAAAAGGTTGCCTTCAAGTCAGAAATGTGTGTAAGTGTTGACTGAACTATTTTTATTGCAAAACATTCATCTAGCAGACAGGTGTTTCCCAGGGCCAGCACATGCCTGCTACATCGTGGACACAAAGGACTTTGTAAGCACCAGCTACAGTCATTATCTTTTCTCTAGTCTTAGGCACATGATGGCCATTCTTCTGGTTGCACTTCTGTGCACAAAGAAAGCTGTCATTCAGGAGTTAATGGAATATAAGCAGAATTCATGACCATGTCAGGTCTGCTGGTTGAGTTTCTCATGTGCTTGTCTCTCTTTCTCCTTGTGCTTCACATTTCTCTGTGGCTCATGTCTATGTAAGGGTAAGGATCTGTGATCAAAAATATCTCCTCTGCCATGCTGAAGTAGGAGGTGCCTATTATTGAGGAGGCTATTAACAGTAATACAGCCTGCCTTAAAATACCACAGAGTCAGTTAGGAACACCAGAAATAACGTGGGTAACAAGAGAGGTTCAACAGAAGAATAAACCCCCTTACTGACTTCTCAGAAGATAAAACACCTGGCCAATCTGAATACATCAGATTTAGATAAATTTCATGAATTCTTATGGTGGAAATAAGAATGTACCTTGGATACATGTAGAAGCATTGCAATAAACTTTCTTGTGTTCAAGCTTTCTGTTACAGCTTCAGTGTATTATGCAATTATTTATTACTTTTTTAAAATATGAAAGAGAAAAAGGAACATCCTAACACTGTGTAAAATATGATTCATTTCCTTCAAAAGCTTCTTAAGTGTTTTCAACTTACATGACGTACAAATGTTAATATCACAACCAAAAAACAGGGTGTAGAATGGAAATACAGCACACATGCTTGGAATCCACTTTCATTTCTTGAAGATGATATATTTGTTTGATTTCTACCATGACATGCTCTTCCTGCTCTGAAGTTTTTCCAGAAGTCTGGATTAATGACAAAATGATCTCCTATATAAAGTTCCACAATGATAGTAACATATGCTGGCATAGACAGAATACTGCTACAGTACCACTGAAAGCCTCTGAGAGCATGAAATAAATGCACAGCACTCAAAAAAGGACTTAATTTGTGTTTTATTTCCAGTATTACTGAGGTAAATATTCATAACTTAACTAACTGAACACTTAATGCTAATAGGATGATATTTAATATTCACTTGCTATGATAAGTATTTGAAATACTCACTCTATGGTGTTAGATAAATTCCCTATTAGATCCATCCATGATAATGTGCATATTGTTTCTGAATGCAATTTCTGAATTATTTAGAAAAGACACATTTTTCTACTGAGACATAAAATGAACTGCAGATTTTCTGCAAGTTCTTATTACCATTAGGTCTAGACCACATTATGGCCAAATTATGGTGAAAACACTTGAATAAAGTAATTTCACAGGAAGCTGTTAACCTGTTAAAGCACCAAGAAATACAGATCAAACTGAAATGAGTTTTAGTTGTATGCTTCTTGATTCAACTATTTAGATAATGTACTTTCATTTAGATCAGCAGCTAAACGTGTGAAGGATAATAGCTTTTCTTGTGCAGGTATAATGAGACATCAGAGCAGTGGTACAGAATAGAAGCAAAAAAAAAAAGTTCTGATGCCTGAGGTTTTCTTGTGACAGACCCTTTTTGAAAGAATATGACTGTGGAAGCAACAAGTATTTATGTCAGACATTTTCATACAGCTGAAAAGCATGAATCTGTCAGCTGATGAAAACTGATTATGGGCCATCAAGCCCAGAAGTGAAAATTCTGTGCTATTGACAGAAAAAAATGCACAGCATAAAGAGAGGAAGGTATTTATGCACATGCCATCTCTTTTCTTAAGCAAAAATAAGCAAATTTTCAAGTTCAAGTTTCTTTCCTCCTTCATCTTATAATACATAAAATCAAATCGAAACTTTAAAGGACAGATGAGACAATGTAAGCCTACACTTCACTCTAAACTTCCTCTAACTATCTTTAATATGTCTTCAGGAAGATGTTCAAACTGGCATCTTACTTTCCAGTGATAAAATATCTTCTTTAAGTACATTAATTTGTATGAAAATAGTGATAATCTGAATTTATTTTCTTTGTGTATTTACATTGCAGGTTAAGCACACATTTTTTACTTCCCTAACTCACTTTGGTTACATAATAGATGACCTCAAAACAATGTAGAAACACTTCTGGCTTCCTCGATTTTTGTCTTTTGTATCAAAATTTGCAACATGTTGTATACTACTCAAAAAATATTATTGATCCTGACCCTGGGATAAATAAAAATTGTGGGAAATTTAAAGGGATATTTTAGCTTGTAGATAAAATAACTCCATACAGAAAGGTTTTGATGAATGGAAGTCCTTAATCTGGGGTAATATTATCAACTCTATTACTATATGCTGCTACTAGTAGAGACAGCAAAAATGCAGCATTTCTATTTTTTATGATCTTTCAATAATTCAAAATTTTTCTTCACTAAAAATGAAATTAAAATTTCTATTTTTAGAATAAAGTACCAGGTGGACTGCATTCGTATAATAGCCTTCGATGGATTTATTGTTTTGTTTGGTTACTCATTTTTTCATCTTATACCAATGACAGCAAGCCATTATACATCATTCAAGGCAGGGCACTATGTGATGCATAATATGTTAACTGTGCACCCCTCCTGGTTTGCTAGGTTTCATGAGATATGTGTGCAAATTTAGCATACCACATAGGGGTTTACGTGTGAGTTATCCACAAATATATTGTCCTTTCTGTAAACAGAAAGAGCAGCTATGATCCACAATCAGTTCAACTTAATTCATGTGTTTACTTACTTAGCAATGGCATAGATCAAACCCTAGGAATTCCTGTTTCTTTCCACTAACCAGCATGAGCAGTTTTGCACTGCTGTTGGTTTTGTGTCATAGGACACTTCAAATTATGTGTACCTTGGCTTTACTTTTTTATTCTGTATTTGAAAAATCATTACAAGAACAGCAGCTACACAGATATTTCAGGTAGCATGCTTTTTATTTAGATATTTCTTTTCAATAAAGAAGTTTAATGCTCAGCACCTTGTGCAAAAAGAGGACAACTAGCTTCTGTATACTAACTAAAGGTCTGCCTATTTCAGTCACTCAGGAAAATTGTTCCAGGAACATTGAGACCACTGATATTTTTTCTTATTGTTGCTGTTGCCATTATTATTACAGGAAGCCAAGGTGAGACGTGGACCCTGCTTGGACTCAACACTGCAGAATAAAAGACACGCCAAGACAGAATTGGTAGCACTGCTGAATAGAGGAGACAGGAATCACAAATTTTTTCAACCTCTAAGACAGAAGGTACATTTTTTTCTCTTGCATAAAGGATTTGAATTAGCTTTTATCTGTTATATTTCATATGTGCTTTAGTCATTGGGCTATTCTTTTCTTTCAAGGCAAGTGTGACCAGAAAAGAAAAAAAAAAAATGGAAGACACAGCAAAACTCTCTAGGGAATTAGGATGCATTGCAAGCTACTATTAGCACTGTGCCTTTTCTTTTAGGAAGAAAACATTGAAAGAAAAAAGCACTATGGGATTTTTTTGCAAAATACTCTTAGAAGCTATGAGACATAGAAAATATCATAGCAATGTATTAGAGGCAAAAATAGTGTACAGGAGATTGTCTTGATATCTTACATAAAATTGAAAGCTCATGCTCTTATTAGATATAGAAAACAGATGAAAGAATTATTTCTATGTAGTGATAAATAGAAATACAAGTAAGCCTACCTGGCTAGCATTCCAAAGCTGGGAATAGGAAATAAAGGAGGACCTTCACTTACTATAGCTGTTGTACTGAAACCACCAACAGTCTGGTTATCTATCTGTCTAGCTACCTATCTAGCTAGCTAGCTAGCTAGCTATCCATAAAGATGCATTGTAGGATATGTAATGAGACCAAATGGAATATGTTTTTTTACTTTTGCTTTGCCTTGACTGTTAGCAGTTAATAGGTAATATAATAATATATAAAAACTTCCATTTTCTACTGTACTACTGTACACAAACTTATACTAAACATTAATTGTAGCATGGGTAGAAGTGTGTTCAGGAGTATACTGCGCTTTTTGCTAGGATTGCTTGCACGTATTTTTAGATTTCTATTACCCACTGTACTATCCATCCACCTTAATTCATTGATCCAATTATTTCACAGAAGGTTTCTGTGTGAATTTTTGTTGCTTTGTACCCACTCTCACAAAATATTGATTATTAATAGTTTCCACTGACTTGAGAAACACCAACAAATTCCCTTTCTTACAGGGGAGTTTTGTTTCTTTGGTGTCTACAGTTTTGAAAGAATACTATTATTTCAATGCTTTGCAAGATCAGCGATCAAAGCCAAAGTGTCTCAGATTCCACACACAAGGACATATCTATCCAAAAGTGGGATTCATCCCACAGAAAATCTCAGTAATTTTTTTGTCATCCTGAAATAGAATAAGGAATAAAAACTTACTGTCACTCCAAGGATATGCTATAAGGCAATGAATAGTCT
Organism: Sitta carolinensis; assembly: GCA_032173965.1. Lineage (NCBI taxonomy): Eukaryota > Metazoa > Chordata > Aves > Passeriformes > Sittidae > Sitta > Sitta carolinensis. The sequence goes on along the minus strand of JAVUNC010000004.1, from coordinate 36,954,617 downwards.
AAAGAAGCTTCAGTTTATATGCAAACCAGTGTCTGATTCACATGATCTTTAAACTCCCACGAGACACTATGACAGCTCAGCTAGGTAGGGGCTGTTGCTGTCAACAACAAAAAAAAAAAAAAAAAAAAAAAGGACTGTTAATTTTTTTTTGAGGAAGATTACAATGCACAGCATCATTAAAACATATTCTTCTATTAACATTTTAAATATAAATTCTTATTTTCAAGTGCCACTGAAATTTAAAGAATGGAGTATTTAGGAATGCATCCACAAAAGTTATAATTTGTAACAGATAGAGACTCTAATAATAATAAATTAAGAAGAAAAGCACACAAAAGAAATAGTCACTTCAGAGTCAGTATAAAACATGGTTCTATTCAAATTCTGTTGAGGTAACTGAGAATCTTTCCTAGACATTCAGAGATCTTTGGTTCACACTATACTGATGCTCAGTCTATCATAGTAATATCTTTTGTTTCCTATTCATTTAGATTTTGTATTATATTAATCCTTCACATACTGAAGATTTTGAGGTCTTCTCTAACTCTAAAATCTGACTTGAAGTATGAGACTGGATAGTAATAAAGTTAAGAAGCACTTTTTCTGGAAATAAGCAGGAAGTTCTCCTAGAGTTTTCATCAAGCACTGTTAAGTCTCACACTATTAGAATGCTTCTGCATATCCATAAATAACAGTTGTGGTAAGAAATGCAAGTGTCATAGATGTATTCAAGTTTTGTATCTCCAAAGTAATGCAGAATACACAAACACTTAACTTAGTGAATTATGGTTCTCTACACACAAAATAAAAATCTGCCATCAGAGAAGAACAGCAATGTCTGATTCCAGGTAACTGTTTCTCTAAAATAAAATGAGACATATTTGAGAGTATATATATATTATATATAAATATATATTATATATTTATATATTATATTAGTATAGTATAGTATAGTATAGTATAGTATTAGTATATTATAGTGTAGTATAGTATAGTATAGTATAAGTATAGTATAAATATAGTATAGTATAGTATAGTATAATGAGAGTACAAATCACTCTGCTTTCCCCTTGTGCTTATCTTTGTAGCCAAATTTAAAAAAAATTAAAGAGAAAAAACAGGCTGTGAGCTAATTTTTCTACCACATTTCTAAATGGCAGCAAAATTAACTCACTACCTATTTTGACCATACCAGATCTCCAGGGAGGGAAGGGATCTGGGGTGTCAGCAGCAGAATTTTCTGGCCTCTGAGCGTTGTTCAGGATCCCACTGTGGAAACAGAACTGCTACTGCTTTCTGAAAGGCATAGAGATTAGTTCTAGTATCTCAGATCTCCAGGCTTGCTTCTCTTCCCTTCCCACACTGGGAAAAAATGTTACTCCAACAAGATCTCATCTGCTATCCTTTAGAAACAATATTTGGACTTTATTTGCATCACTGTGAAGCCTTGAAGAAACCCTGCTGAAGCACATGGGTCGATCTTCCCTCTTTATCTGTGAACATTAACCATTGCCTGGAAATATCCCTCCAGAAGCCTTGTTTAGTATCTGGCTCCAGGGATGTCATGGCACTCCAAGGTTCCCAGTCACATAACTTTGGAGCATTGTAAGACATCTAAACTTCATTATTAAATTTGACTGTCCTAGTCCACCACATTTTATTCTGATCAGTCGAGCTTTTGGAACAGGAGGTAGCACATTTTTATTTTAACCTTACATGTCTTTTTCTTGGACCACAGGAAGCTGACGATAACTGTAATGTGAAGCTAACTCCTACTTAGCCAGAACTCCCAAAGAAACCAGTTGGAAATTTAGACTGTTAAAGAAGAAAGGAGGGAAATATGTTGGGAAGGAAATACATATGTAATGTGTATAATTGGGCCTACTTTCTGAAGTCGTGCTCCCTCGTGCCTATTACTTTCACTCAAAGGTGTCTTACTAAGTGGCACTGTAACTTATTTTGGTGTTTCAATAGAATTTAAAAGCATCTATCATGCTGAAAATCTTAGAGCAGCACACTCTGTTTGGTATCATTAAATCTCATTAGCAATCAACATTTAAAAAACATTTTCTGAGGGTTTTTTCCTTAATACACATAATATAGCTTTCCCATAATTAGGCAGGTCTATTAGTTTCACATCGTGGGTGGGATGGAATTTCAAACAACATCCATTCCTTTCAGAAATAAATAGGAGTCTGAAATGAAAAAGCCCTCAGTTAGCTGGCTGTTGCTATAAGGGTGAGGAAAAGGATGGGATGACAATAATGCAAAATTTACCGTGCTGGATTGCTGAGAAAAGGGTTGAAGATTTTCAATCAACACAAGCCTCAGCAAAGAATGAGCTTTCATTCAATCAGATGAGAAACATCTGATCACTTCTGTGACAGGCTGTGAAATCCAATCTCTGATGAACGCAGATCTAACCTTTCAAGGAGGTTTTGCAGAAGGTTAATTTCATTCAAACATTGAACTCAAACCTGGATGTAAACTGCTGAAACTGGAACATGAAGATGCTTGAAATGCTTAGGGATGTGAAGTTGTACCCAGGGAGAGGGAGACTTGGAGGCCAGTGTTTTTTTCAGCCCTTTTGCTGTCACTTCTCAGCATACAGGATTTTCAGCACCAAGGGAAACATTAAGGGTTTAGATTTAAAAGACCATATTTATTAATATACTTGGGTTGCTGGAGGTGGACAGGGTTGTGGTTTCCAAATTCATTACCTTTTGCTTGAGAAATTAGGAGCACGGATCAGCCCTGCACCAGGATCTGTTTTGTTTACTTAAAAAGAGAAAGCCAAGCCTAGCTCAATAAAGGCAATTAACAGCAGGCATTTTCCTTCTTCAAGAATTCCCAAGTGTACAAGTCCAACAAATTCTGTATCCAGGAAGTCCTGCTCTTGCTCTGTCTCTAGGTCACATTTCAACTCTTTCTGTAAGTTTTCAGCGCATATGAACACTTCTTGAAACCAGTAAACCAGCCTCACCTTGTGTAACCAGGGAAATCCGCCAGTTGACAGATCAGTGTCTGAACTACTTAGACAAATAAATGGACACAAAGTAATAAATATAGCAACAACCAAATTCATAATGCTAACATAAAAAAGTTCTGATTATTTAACAGTACAATGAAATTTGAGGGACTACATATGCTACAAATTTTTAGTCACAAGAAAATTAAAATATAGATGTATACTTGAACTTTGAGCAAAAAAAATGCTCAAATTCTGCAAGTCATTGCAAGCTCTTTGATTAAGCACACTCTGATTTACACCAGATTTAAGCCTTATTCGCCTCTAGGGAACATCTTACAAAGAAAGAGGGAGGTTTTACCCTTGTGTATCCTACAAAGAAAGATGGAGGGTTTACCCTCCTGTCGCGTTTGCACTCCCCTTTTGATAAGCCCTCTTATCTGGCATCAACATCAGAGCTGCATTCATTGTTGTCTCTGTGCTGAGCTGTGTAAGGGGAACATTTGATTGCAGATCAGTCAAAGTGTTTACTTTTTCTCTATAGTGCAAAAGCAATAAAAGTAGTTTCTAGATCTACACAAATGGAGTATGCCTGGCTGGAAGGAACATGGAGATCTGATGATGGCACTAGAAAATGAAAAAAATCCTTCGCATTCTGTCTAAAATATTGCTTTGCAAGTTAGAATTGCAGTATTTGTTTCTTTGCTTAGCATGTCCCTGTTCCCAGTCAGCACCTGCTGTTGACTGTTTGGACCATGAGAAAGGACCATCTCCTTAATTTTAAACTGTTGCCATTAACTATACAACTTCTGTTTCTGCCCAGAACATCATCCTTTTTCCTTGCTATTTTCTCTTCCTCACTGGCAATTTGCACCTTGGGACTACTGCAATTCTCCCCATAGACATCTAGCTATAGGAGAAGTATATATACACCTGTGTTATAGAGAGAAGAGGAACACCTGATGGGAGCTTCAGACTGACCAAGCGTCTCCCAAAAAGGAGAATTAAGATTTTTCTCAGACTAAATCAGTGATGCCTCTTCTGTTGGCCTTCCTCACACTGTGGAAAGCTCTGGTCTCTCTCCAGGCAGCAGATCAAATCTGTAAAAAAGGCCTCCAGATGGAGGCAGGAATTTCCATTTTTAGCCAGCCTACTGTGAGAATCTTGCCTTTCCTTTTCTGAAAAGTCTTGTCATCTCTCAAAATGCAGCTGGAATTTCTCACATCAAAAAGAAGTCTAGACTGCTGATAGGTGAAAATTGCAAAGTAGTGGGATGATTCTGTGTACAGTGAGCCTACACATTCACTGTGCCAGCTACCCCTCCACCCAGCATTAACTCCAGGTCTGATAAGACATGGAAAGAAGTGATGTGCATATCAGTCAACCTGCATCAGTCTCAGCATGTGTAAAGAACGGGCTGTGATGGGAACTCTGACAACTTTAATCAATCTATTGCTTCTCCAGACTTGCTTCTACACATGCCTGCAGCCCTCCTGCTTCCTCTGTGGCTGTGCCAAGCCTCAGATTTCACAGCACCAGTCTGTAAAGACCATGCTGTTCATCATCCATCATGAACTCATGAGTAGGGTGTCCTAACTTCTTTACTGAACAGCTTTGAAATTGATCCTGTAGCGAATAATGACTCTCCATCTATTTCTGATCTGATCTAAAACACATTTCCTTCTTTGCTGTACATCTACTTTCCATCCCTGTTTTCCATCTTATTTCTAAACTTCACCATGGAGCTCCATATGGTGTATTAGATTAAAGCCATTGCACAAAGAAGGCGATAAATTTTGTTGTACTGTTCCCCATCCCACCACATTGAACTGCTATGAGGGGAGGTTATTGTAGAGAAGGAAAAACAAGGCTAAATCTTCTGCTAACCATAACGCACATTCTCTGTAAATCTGGAGGTGAGGAAGTCATAGTCAACAGCCATATTGGTTAAAAGTTTTCTGTCAGACAGAAATTCCCAAAACAGAGCGAGGCTGCATATAACAGACAAAATCAATGCCTACTATAACATCCCTTAATTCAGTTCAGAACTTGGGCCAACATTATCTAATTTCAAAGATATTTCTACAAGGATGAGCTACAACTTGGTGACATTTATTATGGAACTCCATAGAATGAGAACAAAGAATCTGCTTTCCAAATGTGTATCACAGAAGCAATTGTATCACCAGCAATATGGATAGGAGGAATAAGCTTATACAATTAAATAAATATGAAATCTTTCAATTAAAGTTAAAGTCTTAGAAGTACGATTCCATGAACAGTTGGCAAGAGCTGCTGTATTTTTAAGATAATAACAATCAATTCTTCCTGTACAATAAAAATAGTTATAAGAGAAAAATCACTCAAAACTGAAATGTAAGAGGACAAAAGGTCATAAATTGCAATAGAAACCCCTAGGGAATCTGAAAATGTATAGGGGTTGGGGGTTTTAAAAATTGTCTAGCTATTGAACAAAAATATTGCATTAACAAATGGACAAATGAGACTAGAGCTATCCCTCAGAGTCGCTTCATCAACCACAATCATATGAAGAATCCAATGTACCTTTTTGAAAAGTAGTTGAAATACTGAATCTGCTAAAGCAGAGAACAAGCCTTTGTTAGCTACTTTTGAAGGTCATCAGTAGCTTTTAGTGTATAGGACGTTTTTACAACAATTAGATCAAAACTCAGATTGAAAATGTTGGTGGATTTCATAAGTTAGAATGACATCAATAGTTGACTCCTAGAGGGCACTGCCTGGGAACAAGGGTTTTATTCTAAAAAATCTTGCTTCCACTTGGAGCGCCACTGGAAACGCACATTAATTTTATGTGATAACAAATGATTGTTTGTTCATTTTAAATTTAAAGGACGTTTGAAGAAAGACAGCTTCATTTTGATCACCTTGGGTGTTGAAAACCTGAAAACCCCTGTTGCTTGTGCAACTCCTGAGCAGTCATGTGGATCCTAATAATCAAAACAGATGCACATACAATGTCTTTGGTATGACTGTCCTTATACCATCTCTTAGGCTAAGTTTGCACACTAAGAAGATATAAACCCAACACTAAGAGGTCATAACTTCAAAACTGAGGTGAACATCAACAAGCAGGCCTTCATATCAATGCTAACATGTCCTACCTGTGAAAAAGAACTCATTTCATAGTGCTCACAAGCTCCATTAAATGCCATGGCAAATACAAATGCTGTGGATATCAAAAAATCTCAGCTGCTTTAGACCACAGCAGCATGCAGAATGTAAAACGTTAAGATTTGAGGAACAAGAAAAATTCAGTTTGCCCTACAGGCCTGCCAAATTTTATTCCTCTTAAAATCATGTGAGCAGGAAGGAAGTAATTATTATTTTTCTACATGACACTAATTCCTTTTGCAATTGACAGGCTGAACAAAGGCTGCACGTTTCATTTGGCCAAAAGGCTAGTTTCTGTTTGAGAGCATAATGGATGATTCACTACTTCAAAAAAGAACCCTTCAAGAAAACAAAAAAAAAAATGTCACGTTGGTGAGGTGCTAAAACAACTACTGTTTCATGCACAAGCAGTACCTGAAACATTGTCTTCAACATTAGCAGGATATATATTTTTTACAAGACTGTTAAAAGGAAGTCAATTTCCTTCATTTACTTGTGATTTTAAACTGAAAATATTCGTGTGACCATCTTTTAACTCCTGGAGTCCCTTTCCACAATGTTTCTGGCACCTCTGTTAGCTTCTGGTACTTGTACAGGAGTGTGTAATGTAGACATTACATGTAAACATGTAGTGGAAAGAAGGTCCATGTTAAAACCAGTATGAACTCATGTTACAAGGCAGTGTAGCAATGTCTGTTCTGGCAAGAACAGTGGCTCTGTAAAGTTATAAAAGAACCTTCCTCCTGAGGGAAGAGGCTCTCCTCACCCATTCCTGCAGATGTGGATTACCTTGCACTCATGACATTTTTGTCTTTCAAGCAGAGCCATTAGAAGATGAATCAAAAAGCTGGAAATTAAGACACATGCTGCGGATAATGGGTAACATGTTAAAACCCATTAGGCTGGTTGCTCACAGCCAATGGGCTAATTTTGTTCAAAGTCATGTAGACCAAAACAAATTTCAAGTGTAAAAATTATAAACATTGGAAGCTGAGTGCGCTACAGCAGAAAACCGAAAATGTCATCATTCACCTGTGGGTCTGTGAGGTCCTTCCCCATTTTCTTCCCCATTTTGCCTTTGAAACACTTAAATCTGCAGCATTGTCATCATATTACAACAAAAGATACACTTAGAAAATGAGATGACAGAAGATTTGACTTAGTAAAAGCTGTGATTATGAAAAAATGCATAGAGAAAAGCATATATATATATATTTATTATATATATAGCATATGGGCAGGAGTAAAAATCTTACAGGGTGAAATTAATTATTTGGTTATTTAAGGGATTAAAGATGTAAAGGATTGGGTGAGATTAAGAAAATAAATGTATACAAGAGGTTTCCAAGTAGGGTGACAGTAAGACCTATTCAGCTGCAAAGCAGTTCTCAAATGAAGATATAAAAGGTTCATTTCAGACAGCATTCAACCATCATGCAAGTAAAGCACTAGCAAATACACATAGAAGGATTCATTTTCCTTAGTAAAGAAAAGGGTGTGGTTTCCTAACTTCAGTGTTAGGGAACATCCCCTATATTCATTATATTTCTAGTTTTCAAAATTGAAATACTCCATTTTAAAAGCATGAAGTTCAGCACTCTTAACCTTGGGGAAAAATGGTTTTGTTGCACAAACCTAGCATAACTTTTCTTATTCATTGTGTTTTCTTCCAAAGAAGTAACATGCATCAAGCAATACTGCATATATCATCACATACTGTAACACAAGGCAGAGAAAATTATTTACATATATGCTTTGGTCTTTTCTTGTTAATAGGATATTGGTCCAGAGATAATGTGTATAAAGGTTTCTCTTCCTATTATGTGTCACTAACACTGAAAAGAAATATGATTGAGCATATTTTAGCAAACTCCCATATACTTGTTAGGCAAATTTTCTGAGCTCCTTTAGACATCATTGTTTATAATAAAGACAGTTAATCTGTTCTTATTTTTGCCCTTAGTAACCATAATCTCTTCCTGCCTGAGGATCTATCCAACAGTCAATTTCTTTGGATCATGTTACGTTTTACCTGATGAATACAATTACTCATGGTGATAAGTAACACAGGCTACACTCTAATTTTAAGGCATGCTCCTTCACTGACTTAAGGACTCTAAGGACTTAAAGTTCCAGTCTTCATTCTAGCTGACAGTTTGTTTTCAATTTTACTCTGCCAACAGCGCATTGCAATTTTTCTTTGTTTTTAGAAACAAAGGAATTCTTAGAAAGCACCAGTAAAGCTAACCCAGGCAGTTCCTGACATAATTCCTCAGAAATTGCATTTTTCATTACCATCTTTTTAAAGTTTCAGAACTTTCACTAAATCCTATTTAGAGATTTTCAAAATCATGAAGGAGTTGTTTCTTGGTCAAAGTGAAGACATTAGGAGATAACAGAATTAACAGACAATTATATTTCCAAATGAAAAGCATCACACAAAAGCTCTTGAACTGAGCTAAATGAAACATTTTGACAGACCCAATCTCATTTTCCTCCCACTGGATTTTCAGTTCATTCTTGCAAAATATCAGTTTTTCAGTTCCAAATGAGACAGTGCCAATATTAAAAATCTTTCTAGTTCTTTTCTAACTCAAGCTGTCAAGTTGATATTTTAAATAAATCAGTAGGTCTCCAGTCTCTCAGAATTTATTTCAAGAGTATTGCCCCAAATATTTTTTTAACGACTGTCAAGCCTTTGGCACTGACAAGTTGAAAACTGTTCATGAACTTGGTATGTTATGCACATCTCCTGGAGTATAAAAAGTCCAGAAGCGGCGTACCCACATTAGCACGGTGTCACATCTGAGGAGATAATCGTCTCTGCTGGATTTATTAGTTGAAGAAGTTCCATATCATGTGTACCCTGCCTCTGATTTCAGAGGATATATAGCCAGAGACAATGAGAGTTTGCCCTCCTATCTTACTCTTACACTGTCTACCCTTTGGTTGCAATATATGTGCACAGCTTCCAGTAGTTGCCTTTCGCAAGTCGCAAACCTCTCACCTCAACCATGGTTCTGAAAAAAGTCCATTTCCCCAATAAGGCTACTCAGTATCTATTCCCTTGTGCAGCTGGGGCTTTTTGAACTAATAAGACCCCTCTTTTTCTTGAGGAATTGAATAGCAAGACAAAATTGCAGTATCATGATGAGCAAATCTCAATCTGTTTTAATAGCAGCTTTCTGCTCATGGTTTTCCCCTAAAATATATATTAGCTCTGATTCCTATCCAGGATATTTTAAAACACTGGAAATAAGGTCTGTAGAAAAATTCCTTCCCTTTCCTCTTTACCCCCTAAAATGAACACTTGTAGTTCCAACTCATCAGGTCACACTAAGAAAGCTTTCAAATAACCCTGGCTTAGGCTGAAGCTTCTTTTGAAATAAAAATCAATGGGTTGCTTTATTTATTTAAGTGTACCGATTCTACCATTCACAGTGTAAAGAGTGGCTGTAGGTAAAGAAAAAGCCTTCTTCTCCCCCTTACCTCTACCAACCTGCTACTTTTTCCCTTCTGAATGCGTTATAGCCTGAACTATGCAGACTTCAAAGACTTCAAAGGCAGCTGATACTGCTGCTGGGGCTGACACTGAAAATGCTGAATTCAGCAGAGAATGCAAATGTTATGGATCATGGAAAAATCTTCATTTGTTTCAAAAGAATGGTTTCTTTTACTCATTTCAAATGAACTAAAAGTAATATCCAAAACAAGCAAACACAAACAGAAGAGGGGAAAATCAAAAAAGGATAAATGAATTAGTGTGCAGCAAACAAGTTGAATATTCCACTGTATTCAGCACACATTAAGGAGACAAGACAGTAGCTGTGACTCTTTCTGTGGTTTCCTCAAGCTGAGAAGGCCGAGCATAATCAGTTGGGAACTATTTCTTAGGTGCCTCTCTCCACTTGCATCACATTCAAGCTAGCTCCTAAACCTTGACCCTGCTGCTGCCACAGGCTGTAGCCGAAGGGCAGAGAAGGCAATAGAGTGTCCCGGAGGGCACTGGAGGGTCGTGATGCTGGAGGAATCAGAGGAAAAGCCATCACAGGCACAGGGATCTCTGCTGTGCCACTAGCAAGGAGCTACGGGGAGGTGAGGTGAGCTGCTGGCAATGAAGTCATAAGGCAAACTCACGGATTAACTAGGGAAAGAACCCATCTTATTTCTGTTCTGGATTCATTACAGATCCTGGGAGAAAATCCTATGAGATAAGTTAGGCAGCTCTTTGCTTCTCATGTGTCAGCTGAACTGTCCTTTCTAACTGGTTTCTTGCCATCTGTAGTGATCCCAGCATCAAGTCTGCTGCTGTGTGGTCTGTGTGATCTAACATCTGCTGCAGAGGTCAGAAACTTGGTTAAAAAAACATGCAGTTTCTACTATTCATTAGGATTTACTGGTGGAATTATCAAAATAATCCTAAAATGCTAATGTTTTATTTATAGAGATACCTGAAAGTCTAGCAGAACCTCCTGAAAAATTCATTAGGTTTGGATACCATGTGAATTTTATTTCAGGCATTATGCTTTTAAATGCAGTATCATAGCTTTTTAACTAGAGCATATTAGCTGTAATAGGCAGGCAATGCAATTAATGCAAAGGGGCTCCACATCTTTTATTACAGAGGATTCTGGGTTTCAATTTTGGGATTAAGCAATTTAAAAAACTGCCTTGAAAGGGTTTGAGTAAGAGCCCTTCAAAATGAAAAATTATAGTCTTAGATGGTTTTGGATGAACTACTCTGGTAAAAAGAGTATTGTTTAATTTTCATTTTGAATTAAAGACCTGGAAAACTGAGTAATACACAGGCTAATTCTGACATGATCTGTGCTTCTGCTCATCTGAGTGCCATAAAATTGTATTAAAAGAGGAATTATTTTGTATACTGTGCTGTACTTCAACATTTAATTCTCAGCAGGCTATAAAATAACTTCCAAGATAATGAAATTACAAAAGAATTTTCATTTTATTTTCAATCCCTTATCATCACAAAATACAAAGAGAAGATGATCAGAAGATGACTAGTGAGTATTTGCTACTTTCCCTTGTAGAATGACCAGCGATTTTTGACTGAAATTACCTGCAAAAATTTGTTGAAGGATCTATAAATAAATATAGCATAATCTTAAAATATCACTGGAATCAGCTATGCATATATAATGCTGCTGTTAAAATAATTTGAGCTGGAATACATATAGACATAGCAAAATAAAACATGCTCTATTTAAAAGGATTCTGCAGGGAAATATAGAAATAAAGTAAATAGCTAAATTCTATAGTTAGCAAGGCAGAAGCAGAGCCCTTACAGGGCTGATGAAAAAGTTACTGGCCTATTACAAAGCAGATCTTAATATAATTCCTCCATGAAGACAGGATGCATGGCTGGATGCAAAAATCATTTTAAGCTTCTGCACATTTAAAAGTCTGGTTTTGAGCTAAAGACATCTGTAAAGCTCTGGTAAATGAAGGGAATCTCCTCAAAGATCAAGGAATAAAATTTCCAATAAGTTGTGTCTCCAACAGTAGAGTTATATAGGAAAAACAATGACCCTAGGTACCTAAAATGTGTTCAAGTAGTAATGTCTAGACACACACACACACCAAAAAAATTTAAAAATTCCCTAGACAATTGTCTAAGCAGTTTCCCACACACAATTCAGCACACACTGTTAGATTGAGCGTATCTTGCTTAAGCTCAAATTCAATGCAAAGCACAACAGAGCAGGTCAACGAATTATCAGGGAATTATCAGGGAAAGGCCTTCAATTATCTCATGCAAGCAAGAGATAGAGCTGTTCCACACCCTCGGGAATGCAGGCTCTTTCACTTGCAGGAATGGGCAATGTACAGTGGGCGGGAGCAAAGCAAAACATTCTGCCTCCTCCAGCAGCCTTCAGTCCTGGCCAAGCACTCAGCCTCTGTGAAGACCACCACATCTGGATGACCACCACGGTGACCTGTGGCCTTCATCTTCTGTAAGTGACCATCTCTGTGATCTAAAGCAGTTCACGACCTGCTCCCTAAGCTGTGATGTAAGTTCCGAGAAGGAGCACAACCAGAGGCCTTGACCTCTTCTCATACTGAATCATAGCCCCATAAATCAGCCTATTTATGTGTTACAGTTCTCCCATCACCCAACAAGAAGACTGTGGGATCCCTAAGTGTTGGTCCTATTTCCAGTTGCTGATACAATTTATCCAATGACTTGTAAGAATAGAATATGTAAAGACAGGGGCTAAATGACAATAAAGGAAAAGAGAAAAACAACATACTCAAGTCTGTAGAGTGGGACACAGTCTGAGCCTGCAGCTGAACTTTCCCACAACCCTGGTCAATGCTTTAGGTTCTGCCTTCTTTAAAAAAATAGAGAAACTAAGCCAAATAAGGGAGAGGAGGGGAAATGCCATGGAAATATGTCCTGGTTATTTGTTTCAGAAATACAGCTATACTACTGAGTTTTGCAGTGATTTATACTTGCTTAGCAGATGCCCACTCTAAGCTCTCATGCCTGTTCCCAAATAACCTGTGAAGATAAGTCAGAAGTGCTCTTCCAGCTGGGGACATGAATCATAATTAATTTCTTGTGTAACACTTCTGCACTCTGTATTTAACAGATTTCTATCCTTATTTTATTTAGTTTAGTACAACTTCTTAGGCTAACACAGATAAATTTATGAGTCACGTTTATTTATGCCCCTAAAACAGCTCTGTTGTGATGTATGTGATGGATACTGAAAGAGAAGTGATTCCAGAAGCTGCTCAGGTGTCTGCGTATCTGTGCCAAATTCCACATTATATTTATCTCTCGACTATCGCCCAAACACAGGCTCAGTCCATGCTAAACATGCGTTGTGTTTCCATAATATTTTCTTTTTAACTGCATCCATAAAATACAATTTTCAAATTACCTTTACCTTATGTCACCTCTCTTTACTGTCTCTTCTCCATTTCCTTTTCTTGTTTTTTTCATCTTAATGTTGCCACACTGTATTAAACTGAAGAATCTTCCCTCTGGCATAACTGCTCCTCCATGTTTAACATGTCACTGATTAAATTACATGCCACGTGATCCCATTATGTCTTATGGGCGGGAGTTCCATTATTGGTTGCAGAAAGCAATGGCAAGAGATTTGCCAAAAAACGGACCGATGATGAACAGAATCTTTTAACATCTACAACTAACTTGCACAGTATGACACTTCCATTCAAAGCTATGGCCACTAACAATATCATTGACACTGTTTTAAAGCTAATAGCCCCTGTGTCATTTTCTTACCCCAAAGAAGCCATGTCCTTCAGAAAGATTCACAAGTTTATTTGTTTTAATTTCAAAGCAAGCAGACTTTCCCAAAGTTTTTTAAGCTATTTATATAGGTTCCCCTAGGAAGAGAAATCCTCTGGGACATCTAAATCTGCCAAATAAAAATTAAGGTTGTACACAACTAACTTGCGTTTGTCAAGAAAAAAACAGGGGTTAGGTAACCTTTTAGGACTTAAGGCATAGATAGGTGTGATGAATTAAGAGACATGGATTTAAACGGGGGACTATTCTGTGCAGAAGGAACTGGCTGGATGATCGTAGTCAGAGAGCTGCACTTTAACAGCTCTGTGTCCAGATGGAGTCCAGTGATGGCTAGTGTTGCTCAGGTGTCTGTCTTGAGACAGGTGCTCTTCAATATCTTTATCAATGACATAGACAATGAGATCAACAACACCCTCAGCAAGTTTGCAGATGACAAGAAACCAAGTGGTGCAGTTGACAAGACACAAGGAAGGGATGCTGTCCAAGGGGACCTGTATCAATGTGAGAAGAAATAGGTCCAGGAGCACCATGCTGCAGTGAGTCGAAGCAATCCCAGACATGAGTACAGACTGGGAGCACACCTCACAGGGAGCAGCCCTGCAGAGAAGGACTTGCTTACCCCAACCTGGGTGGTACCGCAACAAACGTAGCCAGCAGGTTGAGAGAGGTGATTCTTCCTCTCTCCTTTGCTCTTGTGGGATTCCACCTGGAGTGTTACATCCAGCTCTGGGATCCCAATGTAGGAAGATCATGGACTTGTTGCAGTGAGTCCAGAGGAGGGCCACAAAGCTGATCAACAGGCCGGAGCACCTCTCCCATGAAAAGAGGCTGAGAGTAGGAATTGTTCAGCTTGGAAAAGAGAAGACCCATGGGAGATCTTACAGCACTTTCCAATACTTAAACGGGGGCTTTTAGAAAAGAAGGGGAGCAACTTTTCACATGAGGAGACAGTGATAGAATAAGGGAGAATGGTTTTGAACTAAAAGAGGAGATTCAGATTAGATGCCAATACCTTACTCAGAGGGTGATGGAGACTCTGGAACAGGTTGCCCCATGAAGTTGTGGAAGCCTCATCCCTAGGATGGTTCAAGGTCAGGTTGGATGCATCCCTGAGCAACCTGACCTAGTGGAAAGTGTCCCTGACTATGACATAGGGGTTGGAACTATATGATCTTTAAGACCCTTTTCAACTCAAGCCATCCTATGATTCTATGATTAAACGAATAAAGCTTTTTGGCATTGATTATTTTAGTGATCTCAAGCACTTGTACAGACTTCTGTCAAAAGGCTTTTCATCCTCACATTAGTTCAGTGTAAATGAACATCTGGCCTGGTTTTCAAAGACACAGTGATTCAATAGGAAATGCATAAGCAATAGGCCAGGTGGCTGGAAGAAAGAAAACCAACCAACCAACTAACCATCCAAAAACCCCCAAAATGGTGTGATCTAGGTATTAGAACTAGGATTTCGAGAGTTTTGTCTATAAGCCATGCAGAAAGGATTTTTTATCTCAGTTTGCATAAGGTTGGCACTGAGTCCCCAAAACTGTACTGGGATGGGACCTTAATGACTCCCCACTTGAGCCAGATTTTAAAGATCTATAATATGAATGTTCTTGTTATTTTTTCTTGTTTTGATAGGGAGTGAAGAGCTGACATTTCTCCAGTTATGAACATGTGAATCATCACTCCTTCAAAAATGCTGTTTCCATTTCAGATCTAAAATTTTGTATTTTCTGAGGTCTCAGGTAGTTGTTAGGAGCAGTTAATACTCAGTTCATATTTTTACACTCATTGAAAGAATTTTAACATAAATTTTAAGTTGGAAAACCACCAGAAAGCCAAAAGATTATTATGCTTTACTTTCAGCAGGACAGCAACACAGAAACCTCTCAGAAATTTCTTTTTGAACTGTGGTGTATGTTTCAGAGGGACACTCAGTCCTAAAATAAAGAGTCCACATGGTGAAGAATCAATCACATGCCTAGGTAAGTTATGTCTATGTTTAACTATCATCAGTGTTAAAAATCAGTTCCATTCTTCAAATCTAAGTTTGTCTTGCTTCAGCTTCCAACTGCTGCATCTCATTATGGTTTTTTACTGTTAGATTAAAGAACTGGCTATGAGAAATCTGTTCCTCTGGTAGGTACTCACAGACCAAGATCAAACCATGCCTTAGCCTTCTTTTCAGCAAAGTAAGTAGATGAATCTTAAATTTCTCAGTATGAAATATGTTCTCCAAAGCCAGAATCTCTCACTGAACTGCTTTTAGTTCTTCTCACTATTCATAATGGTTTTAAACTGCAGCACTGGAAAGCTCTCCTGTGTGAAATTATCATTTGTGCTGATAATTTAAAACATAACTATTTTAAATGTAATTATCATTAGGGTCTTTACAACATTTTATGTGTGTATCTTGTTTAGAGACACCTGAAGTTCAACAGAACCAGACAGATAAGTTGCAATGCTGTTATATGCTAGTTTGAAGCTAACCACAGGGTATTAATCACAGCAAAAGGCCAGTTGTTTTATGTTATTTCTGTATTTCCTGGTGGATAGATAAGAAAATATGTTTGGGAGGCAAATGTATCTACGGGAGGTGAATAACTGTGCTGCTAGATATTCTTTCTGGTGCTGAACTTCTGACAATCCACATTTAGGCATGGAGAACAGAACATGTAGGAGAAGCCAGAGTAAAAGATCACCTGTTTTGCATATAATATCCAAGGGCAAGCTGCTCAAGCCGCAGGTAAAGAAAAGATAACACTTATGTTTAATCCATACAGCCCTCTCCTCTCATTGCTGCTGCTCCTGATGAGGAAGATGTCAGCTGCTCCACTGAGACAGAAGGGATTTTTAGCCTCTCTCTTCACCCACGTAGTATTTTATTCACAGCTCTTCATTTTAATTAGGTTATCTTACCATTGTACAGTTTTGCCTGTGTCTGAGAAGCTTTGAACCAGAGCTAACAAAATAAAATAATTTCTGACAAACATGATAAGCATCTTTACTTTTTTGTCCACTTTTTTACTTTGTAAAAAATAGTTTGAAAATCAAAACAGAAAAAATTCTCAGTTTTGAAATTAAAACAGAGATTGTGGCATATTTTTCTTTGTCTCTTTTATATCTTCGGACAGAAATTTTCTTCTCTCTTTACAGCAACATAATGAAAATATAGGTCATACTAAGTAGGTCCTTATCTAAATGGAAAGGACAATGTCTCTGTGATACAAAAAAGACAAAAACACTTTTGGCAAAAAAGTACCACCTCCCCAAGCAAAAATGCATGTGTTGAGATGTCAAGACCACACACAGCTTAACTAGTGCTGTGGTATTGATCTTCCCAAATGTCTGCAGCCTGTGCCAGCTATTCCTATCACTGCTAAACTTGGCTTTACCCTCTTGAATTCACTCCTTCCCACGTTTATTTGCACTTATCAGTGAGGGAAACAGTAGCAGACAGAAGGAAATTGTTTGTGTCATCTATATCAGAGTTGAGCTCGGGCTCATTTGTATTCTCTGTTAGGTGCTTAACGGGCACTTGAACTTGAGGCGTTGTGGTTCTCTCAGTGAGAATCCTGTGGTGATACCCTCCATGAAGCCATTCAGTACCAGGAAAGGACTTTCACTTCTGTCACTGGACACAACAACAAATACACATCAATATTATAAGTATTTTTAGTGACCCAAATCCAGCTCCACTACTCCAGATCATTGCATTAATTTCAGAAAGGCTAGAAAATACCTTAAAGGGAAAACAAAAGGAAGATACTGAGTGCTAAATATTCAGCACAGTACATAGTAATTAACTTAGCCATGCAGTTCCCATTACTGTTAATAGGAATCAGATGGCTAGATCCCTGTGCTAAAAATTAAGTTTTAAATAGGTATCTGCATGTGTGCCAAGCACAAGGAATCAAGGTAGCAGAAAATCTCAGTGAGGAAGATGCAAACACTGAAGGCACTGAAGGCATCTAGAAAGGTTACAGAAGGACTTATGAAACTGGGGCAAAATCGTACTATGAGATAATTTACTGGAAGTAGTTTTCTTACAGATTGGATAAGGTTTTAGAGAACAACGTGTGCACTAGCTGAGAACAGACGTCTTCAAAGGCAGGGGAACAGCTGTGCTTATGCAGAAGACATGAGGAGAATGGGGGCAGGCTGTAACAGGACCACACAGGAGTACACAGCCTTGACTTGCTGCCTAGGAAACTCCACAAAGGCACTTAGTGGTGGGACAGAAAAAGGTATGGCTGTAGCTGCTGATTCACAGGCCTGGCTTACTGGCCTAAACTCCTTCAGAAGACAGGGATAATACAAGTGCTACTTACTCCCTGCAGAAGCATGTGGAAAATATATACTGCAAAATATACATTTCTCGTTAAAATTTCAGAATATAGATGAGACATTCAAAGCAAAAACCTGAAATCAATTGGATTTTTAAAATTCAAACCAATATTTTGCTAGATGTATTCCTTATACATAAATATAAAAATGAAGATGAAAGAGAATACATATATTTTTTTCATTGAAGTCATCTCTGCTGAGAAAAGAGATATCAAATCCACAGTCTTGTATTCCAAATCCATTGTCTGTATCCAAAGGAGTTGTATTAATATTGTTGATAATTTGTTATGTACAATTGTTACTAAAACTATATTGTATTAATTTTCACATAATAATTAAGCCCAAATTATGGTATTTACATTACTAGATGGCATCAAATAATAAAATAAGGCTCAGGGTTTGAAGAATAAGGACTACTCAGTTGCCATGACAAAGTGAGAAATCTGTGCCCAAGTCTGGACATTTATTGACTCAGATACACAAAGGGAAAAGAATCAAAACAAAATAAAGAGTCTTCTGAAACTAAGAGTTTCTGCATGAAGGAAAAAGAATAATCAAACTGTATCAAAAAAGCTTTTTTCAGAGACAGGATTTTGGATATACTCTCTGATTCTGTCTAGTAATCTTTCTTCATCGGGATGAAAGAGTTAGTTCTGTTGTTCAGGTATGAGCTGTGAATGATAGTTTCTTTTCCTGTCTTTGAAAAAACAGGCAGACATGGCTACAAAAGGGAAAAAAGATACACAAAGGTGAAGGAAATATGACTTTTATTGATGTTCTCGGGCTTCATGGCAGCTGTCAAGTTACAAACAGACCATTCCAGGCAGCCAAAGACATCCAGGATACTTTTACCTTGAACTTTATCTTACTGTTATCATCTGAGTAGGTTGATCAGGGTACTTGCCCAGCCAGACTCCCCGAGACCACTTTTTCTTGCCTTTGGGAAGCCATGAAAGGGTAGAAGGGGTATTGGCCCACTTACAGGCATCTCAACATAAGCATGGGTCAAACACTGTTCTGATGCTGCAACATATTCAGCACCAGTTCTACCCCTTCTCTGAAATCACCCCTGTGTGCTTCACTTGTGCTCACCACAGCTCCAGTGATGAAGCCAAGCCTTTCATGGACACAGATGCTGCTTTTGTACCAGTAGATTAAACAGGTTACTGACAAATGGCAAGATCCAGTGCAAGTACATATTCCTTTTCCCCTCCCCCAAAACGAGGCGAGTACCCCTGTACTGCTTTTTAGGGACAGTTCCAGGCCTGTGCTATCCCTTCAGCTATGTCCAGATATTGCCAGTGAGAGCACTAGCTGAGCCTAGAGAGCACCCTGCCACGGCACTGCAGCTGATGTGCCAGCAGCACCCTGGCTGTACCTGGCCTGGTTCTGCTTACTTAGAACAGGCACAAACAAAGGTTGAGAGCTCTAATCTGGAGAGTTACAGGCTGGATGCCAGATGCTGGATGCACACCAGAGGCTGTGAGGCAGCCACTCCTCAGGACCTTGCTGTAAGCCCTTGAGTACTTTTGGCCACCACTGCCAGAGGACTTTAACAAAGAATGATTTTGTTACAGCTCTGAATTCAGCACGGTACTAAGCTGGCTGTATGGAGAAGCAGTACCTCTGAAGACAGATATCCAAATATCAAGATCTATAAAGGGGTTCAGTGTGGTGAAATTGAGCCATGCTTTTTGGTGAAGGTGCTTGGTCTGTTCTTTCCAAGACATCAGGATTATGCTCCCCAGGAGCATAAATTCAGCATCAAATCAGAATACTTCTTTCTTTACCTGTTTTTCTGGCTCCAGTAACCCTACTTTAATTTCACCCCTGTGAAAGACCAGGACACTTTTAAGAGTGCAGATATGCAGTTTTAAATTCGGACTCAGATGTCACACTTGCTAGACAGGTGCTGTGTAGAAAATGTACAGCTCTTTCTCTATCTGGGTCTCTGTACAGAGGAAAGGAGCTAGTGAACCACCGGAAAAGGATGAGTTAGTACCACAGAGTAGAGGATGCTTTTGTGTTACATAAGTGCTAAATTCTGGGATATGAGTAATTTTATGAGAAAAGTAGGATTTAAGACACCATTGTTCTTTCTGAACATTCACTTCTGACTAGCTTTGGCTTCCTCCCAGTCATTGTGTCCACTTTCTCCATTTGGAGTTCAGGGCCATGGGTGCTTTTGCTCTCTGTGTACTCCATCCCTAAAACTGCAAGACTTGCTAACCCTGCAAAGGTCCGTGCTTCTTTGCACATTTGGGTCTGACTGTCCTTGCTTCCAGTTACCTCTCAACTGAACAGCAAAAGCCATTTAACAGACCAGCGAGCTTGGTCCTTTCAAGTCAGTTGGAAATGAGTTGCCCTCAGAAACCATCCTTCCCTTTTGTCCTCTCATCAGGATTTTGCAGTTATCCTTTTTCAGTCCTAACTGTGGCTATTTAGAACTTGAGTCTTTTGTACTGATATGTCACTGCCACAGAAGTGGGCAGATTTGATTATCTTTCTGATCCTTGTGAGTAATCTTATTTCAAAATTTGACCTCCCACAGGCACCTGCTCCTTTTGACATCAAAGCCAGCTCTTTATCACGGAAGTAGCTTAGCCTTATGGCAAAATTATCGATTGCAGATGACTTATATGCTTTCCCTGCTGTGCTTTACCAAAAGCTGATCCACTCTTTTGTTGTTTCTTTTGAAAATTAGGTTGAATTTGTTACTGTCTCAAGTAGCTAGCTCTACGCTGTCTTACAACTTCTCAGGAATTGTCTCCATCTCTCTTCTTTTTGCATGTCCAGCTTCCCTTCCTTATGTTCAGCACCACTATTGTTCAGTGCCTCAAAGGCAGGCTGACACATTGCCAAAGATCCTCCTTTTTTTTGTGGTAGGGTGCAATTTCTGCCCACTATAAAGTCTCTGTCTGTACTCAGCAGATCTGCTCTCTGGAAAACAGCCCTCCTGTGGGAGAACAGGCAAGGCCTCCCTCTAAACCTGGGCAAGGCCCTGGCTTTACTTCCTTTCTCATTCTCTTTCATTTCTTTTGGATGCAACACAGAGCAGAATGCATCTCACCACCTGTATGAGGTGTCACTTTTGACACAAACGTCCATTGCTCTATCCAGTGGATAGTGTGATTATGTTTGCATTGCCATATACACAAACATCTCCTAGAAGGCTCACCAATATCTTAAATTATAATTTATCACAATTGACAAGTTCCCATTTTTTAAATAATGGGTCTAATTCATCTGGCTGTGTTCAGTTTCCTTTCCTAGTAGACCTTTCTCCTATTTTGGCTAGAATCCAATCATTCTTTTCTGGGGGTAATGATGCATTGAATGAATGTATCTGTTTACCAATGTCAACCTCTTCTATCAAATATAATTACTTTTGTTACCTTCATGTACTCAACAATTTTCTTAGACTTTTCCTAAAAGGGTAATGACAAGTTTGATACTGTAAGCCAAAAATTAAATAACTACCTTATGTTCTAGCTTCAAGATCTTATTTTAAGTGGTCTATTCTTCTAGTTTTAAGAAATTGCTCCTGACAGCCTTCCCCTTCAGTGCTTTATTCCATTCAAGTTCACTTAAAATATTCTGCCTGCTTCCAAAGTATTAGGGAGTAAGTGACCATTGAACATAGATTTCAAATCAAGGTTGAGCTGCAGAGCAAAACGGAAAAAAGCAGCCTGGCAACATTTTCTTCCCCTTTATATAAAAGGGCTCAACGTAGTGCTTCCCCAGAATTAACTCAAGCCCACATTTCAATTACAATTTTTCTCCAGTTTTAGTATTGGCATGGCTTTATAGGGATGGCAGAAGACATTGCACAGGATGAAATGTGAGCTAAGGGAACATGAAGCTTCAGTCTGTACATCTGGCAAATCAGAACTCCATAGGAAGAAATGCCTGCCCAGCAAGTGTCACCTGCTGAGAGTGATACTGCAAACCATGGCCCCAGACTCCCCTAAGTCTGGCTATGACTGCTTAATTTAGTGCCTTCATTTTCATCTGTGTTTATTGTCAGAATGTGGAGTTAAAGCGGTTACTGCTTTGACTTTTTTTCTTCCTTTTTTAAAAACACTGATGATATGTTACCACAATTGGGAATGCTGAAGTTTTAGGACTAAAGAATAGAGTGTAGTTGAACAATATCTTTCAAAGGCTTTCTTAAAACAAGCCATGATTCTTATGCTCAAATGCATATAAATAAAATAAAATAGCATTCTAACAATAAATGGAGACGTTCTTACTATCTCAAATCCCATAAAACACATGTATAGATGTCTGCATAAAACTACAAATTACCTCATTATTTGAAGAAATGGGAGACATGTTCAAGGACTTTTTACCTAAGAGTGATATCTATGAGAAATGAAGATTAAAAAAAAACTAACATTTACATGTATTTATTTATACAAATAAGAAGAAAAGTATAAGCACACATATGTGCACGTTACTGTGAATCTTTCCTCACTGCTCTTAATGTGCTGCTTGTTTTCACTGAACAAAAGTTCTGTTAGAATAGGGATCCTATCTACATACAAAAACAGCACTCTGAACAGTGGTCCAATATTTGGTCTCTGATATATGACAAATGTAACAGACTGGACATCATTGATAGGAAATACTGCTTCCAAAAGCTGGAAAATTAAAAAATTTCCAATTTCAAGATAGATATTGAGAATAGGTTTTGAATCTATCTTTCACATTAAATGATTTGTGACATTATTCAAAACTTGCTTTCTTTTCAGTTCAAATTTTGTATTTTTTCTTTTCTTTTAAATTATTACTAGTATAAATAACCCAGGCAGAAGACACAATCACACTACTAGGACCAGCTTTTGAGGATTATACTATAATCACATTCTGACATTTAATACGACACACATAATTTGAGACCTTTACAATTCTGGGTCAAATACAAAACTGATTTATAAGAGGTAAAAGTTACACTCTTTATACATAATTGCACCCTCAGGAATAAAGCAAAGCATAATAAGGTGATAAGGTGTAAATTAGACTAAAATATATGTTCACCTTTTGGGTTCTTTACAGCTTCAAAGCAAAGCCCATTGAAAATAAGGGAAATATGGTTAAATTTGATGGCATTTGGATTCAAATTAATCATAAAATACTTTCTACATTATTTGAATGCAATCAATTGCATCTTGGAAAAATAAGGGATACTAAATTTTTTTTAAATTATCCTGCCCCATGTACACAGTTAAATTTGACAAAATGATGAGGTGACAGATTTTTTTCTCTTCCTCCCTCCAGGTAAGAAGTTAAGTATGACAATTATTTAAAGACTTCAATCAAACACTTGGTGGATTTGGGGGCAGATACCTCCATTTGTTTATTCTCCCTTTGGATTTTTTTCCTCTGGCCCACCTATACTGAAAACTATCACACTTCACTTTTCTTCATGACATAAAAATCCAGGCACAAATCCAAAGTCCAAAAATCCTAGCTTTGGTGGTATCTATTAAGAGGTCCCTTAAAAGTACTCAGCATTTAGCATCCATCAGCAGCAATCACCACTGGCACTGCTGTTCCCACTGGTGTGGGCATGGAGAGGTGATGCCATCACGGCCAGAACAATGGCCTGATCCATACATGCTGGAAGCACACCTGTGGTCATATGCCCAAACTTTATTGTGGGTCATGCTGGCTCACAAAACTCAGAAGACACGGCCAATTTTAGCTGAAATCTTCATATTTCTAGCAACTTTTAAAGCTCTCCATATAAAGTGCTGGTCTACTTTGTCCAGAACTGCCATTTGAAGATGGGAAAATTGAAGTGTCCTGCCTGCAGAACACCTTCCAGATTCACAAATGACCTCAAAGTGATTGGCGGCCTAGGGCAGATGGCCAAGCAGAGGGTAGCCCCTACAAATCCTGTGTTCTCATAATATACACGAGGCAGATCCAGGTGTTTTCTGGAGGCACAAAGGGCTCATGCCCAAAGGCATCATCCCTTGTAATGGCTCATTCCCTCCACTACAGCCATCATCTCTTGGTCAGGGAACTGCTGAGTACTCTGTGGTAGTACTGGAAGAGAAGCAGCAGGTAAGAAAAAGGTTCTTGTGTCTGAGTGTAAAACACGGTAGGAGCCAAGAGCTGGGTAACTTTTACAGACAACATTCTTAAGATAAAGCTGTTCTCAGTTCCCAGTCTTGCAGAGTGCCATTTGATATCTGCTTTCAGCAAGACCTTGGTCCCTCATCATGAGATAGTTGATCCCTGCCTTTGGGCATTTCTTCATGGCGCAGCGGATCACAATGCACACCGCTGAGGCACTGAAGTTAAGAGTGCTCAGAAAGTGAAAAAAAAAGCAGGCCAGTCCAAGTCACAGAGTTATGAGAGACTTGGCTGGCCTATGCCTTTGAGTCAGTACCTCTGCTCTGGGATGTGTGATTAACACTAACTCTACTAAATAAATATAACTGTGTCCTACGAAGTTTTGCAGTTGCAAAAAAAGCGATATAACACATATTTTATGTAGTTCCAGTCAGATAGCAACTAATGGCCATTATTATTCTAAGTGGGAAAAAGAGATTTCAATATAATGTTACAGAAGAATTAGAACATAAGACTAATGGCGATATTATGTGTTATCTATGTTATAGATATGGATATAGATATAGATATACAGAATCTAATTTTCATGAGAGTTGGGTCTAAGACTTTTAACCTATTCCTTCTGCCTTGATTTTCCTCATGAGAGAATTTCCCCTTTTGTAGATGGAATAGTGATTATCCTTTAGAAATGTACTCTTTTTTGAACATAAGTTCAAAAAAACTGTGGTTTAAACATTCACAGAGCCCTTGAAACAAAAAAAACTGATTCATTCTGGCATTTTCATCATCTTTGAAAACTTTAATGAATGCTTGAATAAAATAGAAGTCTTATATTACCATTTATTTTATCTAAGTGCCTTAGGAGTGGAAATCAGTGACTTCCATTTTATCACACAATCTTTTCCTTAATTCAGTTTACATGTTTGTCAGAAACATTGAGCCTCCTAATACAGGCACGAGATGCTGGCTTTTAATGAAATTATTCTGTGATAAAATAGAGTTGCCAAGGTTTTTGCACCTATGTCAATTAATTATGACTCTTCCTTTCCTTGCATTGAAAATACATGGTTGTCCCAACATAGCAATTTTGTCTGAAGGGCAGTACAGCCCTCTGGGATGCAATGTTTCTCACAGGTCCTTTCCTCCCTTTTTTTCCAAGCTATACCATCACAGAGGCCTCCTCTTCTGTGGAACTTGCACTGCTACTGGAGAATGACCCCAAAGATTTGCTTGAAAAGCCTGATTTAAATTTATGCTTTTTAAAACACTAGATATACTCTTATAATTTTATTTTTTTAAAGATTGCATGTGTGTGAGCACGTATATTTATGTTTCTTTTGCCTTTGAGTGTTTACTGTGCAAGAAACAAGTGAAGCTAATGTAGTTCACTATATCCTGTTCCTGATTCTCAGGCTGAACTCTGCAAACAGAGCCAAATCAAATGTCTCACGGACACCAAATGCCCACTAAGTTGACTAGGAAGGATTTAAGAGTGCTTTTTCAGGGAGTTATCAGCTATCCTTCCTTAGTTGGCCTCCTTAGCAGTCCATAATCCAATATTGTGCAGGAGTCTTCAGTCTTCATTTTATTGGCAGAAATAAAACTCCCTAATTCTCCAATGATTCCAGGATCATAGGAATCCCAGATCCTCCATTCCCTCTATTTTGACTTAATCTTTTATAAGGAATTTTAATTTTCAAAGAGAAATCAACAAACAGACCGGATAATCCTTTTAAATATTGTCTGGGAAAGTACACATGGATTCCTACGATGTACACATACAGGCATGTCTGCTGCAGCATTACAAATCTGTGGCATACTTTTTTCCAATTTTATCACTTTATTCTTAGTCTGCAGGGATTAAGAAAAAATCGAAGAGAAAAATTAGTCTGGTATATGTGGCAATCTGCATCTACATTCCTATAATAAAATCTCAGTCTTTAAGAAATAGGCTATTAAGTTTCATCTCCCAACAATATTTTTGCTCATTATTTATTATTATAGGCTGAATTTCCTTAAGGAGCCTAAAAGATTTTGCTGTCAAAATGTCAATTAAATTAAGAAAAATGTTTGCACTTAATGCTATCGATTTCTCTTAATTTTTTTTTTCTTCATACATAATAAATAATACACTATTAACCATTTCTGCATAACATCATTATTTGATTTTCCAGAGCATGATGACAAATCTGACTCTCATCTTAGGGTGACTTTCAAAAGAGGAGACAAGGTTAAAGACCTTACCTGAGTGTGTGACTTTAGACACTTAAGAGGTAAGGTAGATAAAAGTTTGTTAAATGAAAAATGGATGGCCTTTTTCCACACAGACTGGAATGTATTCCCCTTGATGAGAAAGGAAATTGTGGTGGGAATCTGGGACATCCTGAAATCTTAATGCAGGAATAGGGCTCCTGAGTAACAACTCATAGCAAGCCAGAACCAAGCAGTAGCTCACTGCTTATTAAAGCCTTAGTGGAGTATTGAATTCTAGCAGCAGAAATTACTCATTTTTTGGACATAATTTATTTCTTTTCAGGCAACCACTGACCCCGAAATTCCACTTGTATGAATTTTGGATTTGTTCACTGAGTGGGACAGCAATGGAGTCTTCTATTTCCTAATTTGTGGATTTGGGTTCAGTGATTTCAGTTTGATTTCAATGTGTTTCTTTGCTTATTGGCTTTGATTTGCTTCAAAGTGTGATTCCCTTTGGGGTCCCTTGACTCCTGTCAGCTGAACAAACTGTAGCCCTTGCTGTAGACTAGGTACAGATAAAGTGTTGCCTCCGAAAGCCAGCACAGATTTACACACTTACACACATTTGCCTCTTCCAGAATGAAACTGTAAAAAGTAAAATTAAGATTTGACTTGCATTTCTGAAAATTATTTCTCAAAGGGCAATGTAATTTTGGATTCAGAGGTTTGGGTTGTTTGGGTTTGTTTTTTTTTTCTCCTTTCTGTTATGCACTGGCTCAGCAATCTGGAAATGGAAATAGGAAAAGGGGGGGGGGTCTGCTTTTCTGCTTTTTCTTTTTTTTTTAATCATTTTTTTAGTAGCAATCTTTTTTTTGGTTTTTTTTTTCTGCTGTGCTGGCAGTATTTTCTCACCTTATCAAATAACATATTCTTACAGGTATGCAGACTTTCATAAGTTTTCTCTTCTGCATAGAGTGAAAGGGCTCATTAGTTAACTGAGTCCTGCCTCTTAGTTTGAGGAAACAAAAAAATAAAAAAGACTTCAAATAAACAAGCATTTTTGGACAGGAAACAGGTGAAAAGAAATTTTAAACTATTTCAGATTAACTCCAAAAATAAAAGCAATATATACTCAGGTGTTTTCTGATTTAACTTAGAAAATAAAAATTGGAAAACTGTTGAGTAAATAAATGAAAAATAGAATCCTGCATCTGCAGTCTATCCATCTGTTGCCCTGTCTCCAGCTGCAGCCACCTCTGATGTTTCTGAATGACACGGAAAAAAAAATAAAGGCAAACAAAGACATGAGCCCTGAGAATACATATCCCCAGTGCATAAAGGAAATCTTTTCTCCTCACTGATCACCTGAAATCTTGATAAATTTTCCTTGCAGTGCTTGTCTTAACACAGACTTCCAGGTGTTACGGGCACTCCTGGGGTTGTGCATAATTTATTGTCCTTTCACTGGTACACAGAAAGAGGACATGAATAAAGGATTCATACATTTATGAGCATTAAGATCGTAAAGTACAAATACAACAATTCCACCTAAGTCCCTGGACCTACTGGACACAGAATTTGGCCCAGAGGTAGATTAGGTCTCAT
Organism: Sitta carolinensis; assembly: GCA_032173965.1. NCBI lineage: Eukaryota > Metazoa > Chordata > Aves > Passeriformes > Sittidae > Sitta > Sitta carolinensis. Next base: position 36,926,958 of record JAVUNC010000004.1, on the reverse strand, counting down.
TATATCTCATAGAAGGATTTCATTATATATACCTTTAAAGGTACAAATCCATGTTGAGTCTTCCCTGCCCTGTCCCCCTTCCAGCCCTTTTAGGAGACTGTTACTTAGTTTAATTACTCCCCTCTGCTAGTAAGTTATGACAAACTTCAAGGCCTAATTTGTCTAGATCAATAGATCTTGCCAGGTCTTTGTCAACGAGCTCAAAAACACCCTGCTATTGGATCTCTTTCCCATGTGTAAGCACCTAGACATGATCAATCCACCTCTCTGTCTCCTCTCAGATAAGATGAAGAGATTGAACTCTTTAAGCCTCACGTAGTACAATTTGTTTTCCAGCTGTCGAATCAAACCTCCCGAACCTTTCATCTCTGGCACAGTTATCAGGCTGCACCACTACCTTGGAATGTGCAAGAGCTCTTCAAAGGATTTCAGACTGACCATCTGATATTCACACTAAAGCACTGTCTGAAGGGATTTTGATATTTCTTTTGTCTCAGATCTTGGTTTTAAGAAGCTGATGGCCATGGCTGGTTTAGGGCTCAGTAATGGCTTTGTCACAAGGAGAGCAGCTTACTGCTATGGAAGGCAGATGTGCCTCCAGCTTTCTCTCCGCTATGCAGAGCATATTCCTGGTACCATTTTTTTTTACTCCCTCTATCCTAGAAAACACAGCTATGGATAGATGAGTATAGGGAACAACAAAGCTCTGCTTACACCTCATAAAATGCATTGTACGAATGAAGAAGGGAATGCAGCAGCCCCCAAGTGTCTCTCTTCTACAGGTTACAAGGTTTAATTAAAAAAAAAAAAAAAAAAAAAAAAAAAGTACCACAGAGGACAAGAACACAAACACAGAAATGTGCATACACATGTCTGACATTTCAAATACAAACAAATGTGATCCAGATCAACAATTTTCAAAACACTTTCATACTAAATGAGGGTCTAATGCATTTCCAGTGACATTTCAAACCATTCCCTTTTGGAGGGTGTGCCCCAGAATCCACAAATAAGCAATGTCATCCCATATTTTTCCACTGATTTATGCGAGTTCTAATAAGTTCCTCATTCTATGAGGGTTTAAACTTCTAAAGTATAATTAAATTCACTACTTATTTTGTGCTATCCTCTGACACCATTTCTATATGAGATGGGATGCCTTTTAAATTCATTTTACAGGACCTTCTAGTGAACTATAAGCTAATTTACAAGTAAATAATGTTATAATTTAGGAAATAGTTGTCCATATATCCTCCCAAAGTTTAATACATTTTTCAAAGGATGAGTAGGCTTGAGTCAGAATAGAAGTGATTGAGAGCAATGTGAACAATGAGAACAATCACAAACCTTATGTGAAAGTTCCTGTAGGTTTGCCAATTAATAAAATTAAAACTATAAAAATAATTAATACAAACTAAAAATAAAATCTTAGGTCTCATCTCTGATTTCAGGCATGGACAAATAGATCAGTGTTTCTCAAATAAGGGCTATGATTACAGATATTCTATGCAAGGAAACAAAATGGAACACCTTTACCCAGACCAGGTCCCTTGCTTGACAAGATTTTAATATACTTCTCACACACACAGACTCACAGTAGCAGCTCAGTGCCATGTTTATTTCCTCACCTCACAGATGGAATACGTTTTTTTCACCTTTCCCATGATGCAGCACATCCCGAGAGATTTAAACCTCTTTTTCCTGGGTCCCATGTTCATTTATTGTCATCTGATTTCATTGTTTTCTAAAGTCACCCCTGAGAGGGTAGTCTAAATATTAATTTGTAATAAACAGCAAGAATTTGTTGCTGTCAAGGTGTCACAGTGCAAAATAACACGTGGTTTTTCCAGACACACCTGAAGCTTAAGTAACTTACCCAACAGTCCTCAGCCACAAGGAGAGAACCATGTGTCACCAGCTCTACTGCCTGTGTTCGGTATCTCTCCCCTCAGCTCTCTCAATGCAATCCTTCGAGGCGCTTATTCTACTTTTTCAAACACACTTGTCCTAGTTTGACCAGCCCAGGTAAGTGAGCTGTCTAGGTTTGAGATTGGCATTTTATTGGACCAATAGGAAAGCATTTTCTCGTTCTTATTCCCTTTGAGCGAAGCCCGGGCCGGTCTCTCTCCTCCCGGCCGTGGGCAGGCGCACCCCTCTGCCCCGCCGGCGCTGCCCGGGCTGTGCGGAGGCGGCGGCGGCCGGGGCGCCGGACGCCGCCCGGGGCGGAACCGGGCTGGAACCGCTCGGCCCGGCCGGGATTCTCCGCTCCTGGAGGGGCGGGAGCGGCTGCCGAGCCCTCCCCGAGGAACCCACCGGGCCCGGCCGGGAGGGGCAAAGGAGCCGGCAGAGCCTGCGGAGCTTTTGTGCCAGTCGAACACCAAACCACGCTGGCCTGAGGCTGTGTCGACATCGGGAGCGGCTGAGCATGGGGACAGCACCTGGATGGGCACCAAAGGAGCTGAGCATGGGGACAGCACCTGGATGGGCACCAAGAGTGAGCATGGGACAGCACCTGATGGCACCAAGGAGTGAGCATGGACAGCACCTGTATGGGCACCAAAGGAGCTGAGCATGGGGACAGCACCTGGATGGGCACCAAAGGAGCTGAGCATGGGGACAGCACCTGATGGCACCAAAGGAGTGACATGGGGACAGCACCTGGATGGGCACAAAGGAGCTGTACAACAAACCAGCACGTGGCCCATGATTCGTGCTAAAGGCGGCCCTGAAGCCAGGAGCAGCCCTGAGCCCCGTTCCAGACTGGGAGCAGCTGGCACAGCTCACATGGAGTCGGCAAAAAGAGCACGTGGCCATCAAAAAGACGCAAAGCTTGTTTCTGATACCAGACTTGGACGAAGTTGACTTTTTTTCTTTCAGCATTACAAAACTTTGTACTCGAAGAACACTAATTCTCTCTTAGGCTAAGAAAAAAAAGGTGTAACTTGGTAAGAACAACCACATAAAAATGAAGTCGGTAAGTGAAGAGTTAAATTTTAGATTGAAGGGGTTTTGAAAAGTTTGTCTTCAGCTTATGCTGTAAAATTCTTTTGTGAAGCTATGGTACAAATATACTTGATATATCAGACTTTGGGTTTCCCCCCGTAAGTTCATGGAATGCTTTGGGGGGTGGTAGCGTTCTAGCCACAATCATGAGCAGAGGCACCAGTGTTAGAAGTTTGATGAGGAACCTCGGCCCCTGGGATAAAAAGAGAAAACCTCTGTTCCCAGAGATGAGTGAAAGGATGGCTAGAACGGCTCATCCTTAAAAAATGAACCCAAATAAGCTAATATGGACCGAGAGCACAGTCGTAAGGAAAAAACTGTGAAAGATGGGAAAGACTTCACAAAGGCAGATCTCGGGCACCTGTAGTTTGTGAGAAAAATGAAGCCACAAGAGTTCTTTCTTGTGAGAAGCTTTCCATGGCATTAGCAAAAAATACTTTCCTCTCTAAATGGACCAAAGAAAGACTATTTGTAGAGGTAAAAAACTGACTGAGATTTCTAAATGTTGTTGTCTTTACATTGTAAGTTAAGAAGAAAACAAGAGTTGTGGGGAGGGAGGAAGAGTATTTTAAAAGTTCCATCCTCATTCTTGTTGTTTTTCTTTCTGTTAGTTAATGAAGTCCTCTTACTTTTAAGCTTAAGCCTGCTTTGCTCTTGATTAAAACCTTTGAAATCAGCAAAATTAAACCAAAACAAAAATTAGTGTTTCTGCCCAGTTTTGTATTCAAACCACGACAACACTTCTGAATCTGTAGTATCCAAACAGTATAATTAGCATGTGAAAACTCAGTACTGATAAAGTAAATGCTTTTTCTGAACACACTTGTGTTGCTGACACCAAAGCCTGTTTTGGCACAAAGGAATATGCAAAGAGAAAAGGAAATGAGTTCCCCCTTTTTGTCCAGCAAGATGTCACAATTTGCAAAGTTCTCTCCATTGCTGTCTCATGAGTAGAGGTGCTTAGGTCTGAGCAGCATGACGTGGGACTGGAGCAGTGCAGGGCAGTGACTTTGTCCCAGGACTAGGTACAAGATGATCATATGCCCTCAAAGCAATCCAAGAACAGAACTCACTAGGGTAACACTGCATGACCCACAGCATTATTTGGCCATGAGTCTTCTTGGACTCTTGTCACTTGCCATGGCTTGGAGGACTACTTGTGCCACTTCCAAAAAAAGCTGCAGATCTGACCTCCCACTCTCCTTTTAATGAACAAAGGCAAATTTAAGTACCAAAACCACATATGTTCTCTGCAAGCTCTGGTGTGGGAGTCCTGAGTCATCAGCTTCCAAAGACTCCCGCATAGAGTCCTACCTGGTGCTGCAAATGCTTAAGCTTAACTCATGTTCCTTCAATTCCTAATATTATAAATGCAACAAAATAAACCTTAGATATGTTTGGTCTCTGTAAAGATTGCAGTTACCTGGCATACATAATAACAAAATTATCTTATTAGAGAAGCATCAACAGCCGCATAACAATTTGCATTCTAGACCCATGTCCTCATTTCTTATAACCTTCAGGTGTTCAAAAGAGGTGCCTCATACTGAGCTATTAATTCTTTATTTAGGCACCTTGACTTTAAATGTACTGAGTACCTCTTGGGTCTGATGAATTTCAAATAACATTCAGATTTAGAAGATTGAAGGAATTTCTATTTTTTTATTCAAGTCTCTGGGTCTGTCCTTGAAGGAAAGGCAACCTTTTATGTATGTTTGTGTATATGTCTGCATTGTGCTCAATAATAACACTATTTTTACCCTTATAATAATAACAATATTAACATTGAAAGGAGCCAGTGGTATGGTATTTTAAAAGAAAAACAAACCAGGAGGAGAATGGACCAGCCAGCTATTAAAAAGTTACCAGTGTTTAGATTTCACAATACAAAATTTCCTATTGAAAGAAAGCCAGGTTTATTAACAGCTGATCTGCAATACAAATGTGCAGACAGACAGGTGTACATTTATGTACTATATCTTTTACATTTCAAGATTTGTCAATCACATTTATGTTTAGATATTTAACAGTTACTTTGCGCTTAATGTTTTCAGACTCAGATTTAAAAATGCAGACCAGAATTTTTCTGTTGCATAATGGTTTTATTCCTTTGTTGCACACAAGAAAGTCTTCTGAATAAACTACAGAGTACTGATGTTGTGGCTTTACGACAACCACTGAAGCAGTACGGTGCTGCTTCCAGGTGTCTGATGCAGAGAGATTCGTCATGTGGATGATTAGTACCTGAACATAAGGATGTGGACAAAAATTTGAAACCATTTGGGAGCTAATGAAACTCTTATGTAGCTAGTAGGGGGGAATTCTCAAGGGCTTTAGCACAGGGAAGGAAAATAAATTGCCTGAAGTCACCCAGAGAGCTGTTACTAGGAACAACAGATGAGAACAAAAAGTTGAGTTGGCAACTGAGACAAGTTTAAAGAAAATGTTTTTTGTTTTTTTTTTTAATTGGAAATCTCTTAATTGCCAAAGAAGTGAATTAAGGTATTCAGGGTAATGGAAGAAAGAAAGAAGGATTGAAAGAGGATGAGAGGGAGGGAGTGTAAGAAAATACCATGTATCTGAGAGGGACTGAGATAATGACAAGCAGGTCTTTTCAGCAGCACAGAGTTCAGTGTGGTGCAGATGGAAGATCTCTGAAGGCCTTTCTATTGCTCAGCTCTCAGCCTTGTTTTTTCCTTTTTTTATTTTCAGAAAGCATTCAGGTACTGTTCATTTTTCTTTCATTATAGAGTATTTTTTTCCTTACTCCTTAAACTTGTTTTAAAATAAATACCTCCTAAGACATAGACTCCATTTCATTTTAGGCATTGCCAGTTCAAAAGTTGAAGTCTTTTTGCAAGTTAGGAGTTAAATCCAAGTGTTCAATTAATATAAGGCTCAAATTCTGATTAAGTGACCTGTAATTCACCCTTCTGCCCCCATATTCATTTTCTAAGGATAATTATTAAATAAACATCCCTTTTTAACTGATTATCTTTTGACCCAAATGTGATGTAGGGCTTTGGTAACTTTATACTTAAATTCAAAAAGAAAACAAAATAAAGAACAGTGATTTTAATAGCATACATTATACCAAGAACATTTCATAGAATTAAAAATTGTCATTTTTGGAAAAGGGTTAGCTTGAAATATACTGTTTAAGCAAAAATAGGAGGCTTCTGTCTTGCAGAAATAGTGCTCTAGGAATAGAGTAGAACTCTGTTGTACTTAGGTATATGGCCAAGTCCCAAACATTTAGGATTAGCTTAAAGCAGACCGACAAGTTCAAAAACCCTCAGAGAGTAGCAAGATCCACTCAGATCATCAATGATGAATTTGATAGAATAGGAAAAAAAAAAACCCTAAAAGGCATTGCTCAGGTGGGGAACTCATCTCTTGCATCTTGTACTCTTTTTTTATCAAAAAGAAATGCCAAAGGCTTTCTGAAAAGCAGAAAATGTGCAGTTTTCTGTCACAAACATACACATGCTTTGTTTTCTTATTGTTGTTGACAGAATCCTTCATTATGTCCTTAAAGAATAATTTTATGTTTATTTGTACTGTCTATACAGATTTGGAGACTTGTTTTATGAATTGCCAGAGTGATGTCTTTTTTTTAATAAAAGTTTATTATACTTTGATTGATTTTCCTGATATTCATTTTGTGTATCTGTGTTATAGAAGCTCATTTTTGTTCTAAAACCCAAATTACTCTAACAAATGTACCAGAGGAGCACCGTAACTGTTAGCAATTGACAGTGCAAAATGTTTCACAGCTTTATTTGTCAATGCAGATGCCATGGAAAAATCATTGAGGGCTAGTTTGCCAGGATCCTTATTTATTAATTCATGGAGTTTTGCAGAATAAGTCATGAATGTGAAGCAGCACAAATGTGAGAGAGAGCTCAGCCACCTGATTACCTTACTACAAATTAACAAATTACTGTACATCTTCAGAACAGTGGTGGGTATGTTAAATCGATCCAATATGCAAGCATTTGCTAGCAACAAATAAATATATATTTAAAATGTTAACTTACCTTAGCACACAGTAAAAGACACTTCCACTATAAACCAAATATATTCACATGTTCCATAAGCTAAAGGCATGTGTAATTACAGTTTCTGTGTCTCTGCTAATGTTTGGTAATTTGCTAAACACCAGTAACTTGAGCACAACTCAGAAACACGTGCAAGAATGCCATTTTTTTATTTCCTCACTTTGAAATTCTCTATACTATTTGCCACCGTTTGCAATAGTTCTGGATAACATTAAAATTGCATGTGTTTCATCACTTGGTAAGTCAATTTTTTTCTCCCAACAGAGTCTCTTCTTTAACTCAAGTGGATGTTCTTTAAAAGTGTCAATGCCTTTTCAGTAGGGCAGAATGGGATGAATTTAAACGTTTCAATGAAACCTGAGGTGTGTGCTATTCCCTCAGTGCTGGTGCTGCTTCTCATATTGCCTTTGGAGACGGATAGATTAGACAAACATATTGAACATACTTCATGGAGACTTTTAGGGAAGAATCATCAAAACAGTTCTGTCTTGCCTTGTATTGCTTCATCTACTCTCTGAGCAACGTAGCACATCTCAATAGAGACTACAATGACTGTTTATTTCACAGCTAGACATTCATGCTCACTGAAGGACATAACTGAGCTGGCAGGCTTCATCTTGAAGAGAAAGAAATTGGCAACACTTGTTCAGCAACCTTTGGTGAACAGTGGTGAGGCAGTGTGACTTCAGCTGCTGAAAGGACAAAGCTGCCAGGCCCTGCTAGCAAGAGATAGGAATTAAGCCACAAAACTAATGAACACCAGAGGAGCTGGAAAACAAGGTTACCCTGTCCTTCTCCTGTTGAGATCGTCCTGGATTTTAATTCTCTGCCCTGCCTCCTGTGTAGTCAATAGCAGCCATTACACAAGGTTAAAACAGATTTCTGTGCAGATGTGCTGTCCTGAGAAAAGACACTGGGCTACCCTTCAGATATTCCAGTAGTGAATATCAGAAGTGCTCTTGGCAATCTACATTTGAAGTCAGCTTTCCTTTAGCAGTGCTGAGGCCATGTCATGTTGCAAAGGTCCCTTCCAACATAAACTGTGAATTTGTTCCAGTCATCCCCCTCCAGTTTTTGGCACCAAGAAATGGCAATGGTGCTGCTTTGACCTGTGCTGACCATATTACCATAAAAGTATTCCAGCATCAGGAGCATGGTTTGAAAGCTGGGACTCCTTTTGATTAGAGCTGACATGGGTCTGGTCTCCCTTAGAGGAAAGAAATCACAAAGAATGTTCCTGATAGTAGTGAGATTGCCATGCTACAGAAAACACATCAAATCAGCCAGTTCACTGTTTTCACACAGCTTTGTCTCTTTTTCCTTTAAAGGCTCTTGCTTCCGCTGCTATTACCCCTCATTCCCCCTCATAGGGGAGGTAATACTCAATTATACAGCATTGCTGTAGGTAGTGCATGCCCATGCTATCGTGTGCAGGCACTCCTCTGCTTTCTGGGGCTTCCCAGGCATTCCAGAGCCCTTTTTTTATCCACCAGCCAGCATTTTATACAGAATCTGGAAATCATTTTGCTGCCAGAAGTGTACAACGGAGGTGGGAGACAATCTGTCGGCTTCTGCTAGAGTAAACACAAAGAACCATTCTCTCATCTAGTAAAACAATAAGATTAGTCCTTTTATCATTAATTTTTTTTCTCTCCTTCACTGCTTTGTAAACACTACTTGTATGACTTTGCCTCTTATCATCTGCAAACTGAATCTGCTTTTGTTGAAGCAGTGTCAATCACAAGGGTTTTCCTCCTCATATACTTAGCGATATAACTGATTGAAAAAGAAGAAAGGCTTTCATTTGGGTCTGCAATAGGTGACATAGTCACTGTTGGAAATATAAAGGGGGGGAAACAAAACAAAGGGAATGATTTGGTAAAATATAACCCAAAGTCCACTTGCTCTGTCAAAGAGATTAAGATTAAACTGAAGGAGGTCAAAGCTACTAACATTTAGACTACAGGGTATATAAGAAGTTAGTGTCTCACTAGATATTTGCTTTCTAATTGGAGAGAAGCTTGTTTCTAACTCTTTATGTAAACACCAGCATTAGAAAAAGATTGGGTGATCTCAGCATTGTAACCCAGTAGACATATTAGATCCACATCTGTCTGAAAAAAATGTCCTTGATAACCAAGCTTTCATTTAAATTTTAAATATGTGTCTTGAATCCTTTTTGCCAACTGTGACAGCATTTGCAAAGGGAAAACTTCACTGTGATACTCTGGGGTTGCTTTAAATTTGTTTTCACAAATTCTCCTTCACACCATACACTTACTTACAATCTTCTTTATGTTCAGCTCTTTGGACCAAGCAAGAAGTTTACTGTAGCCACCAGGAAGAAGCACAGACATGACTTGATTGTAAATTAACTCCCATAGCAAGATTGACTCTTACACAAGCCAGATTATTTATGGAATATCTTTTGCATTTTCAAACCACATTATTCTCTGATTTTATGGTGCTCTCTATCACTTCTTCTCCTAAATCCAATGGCAAGTGAAACAAGGGAAAGTAAATTAGATATCAGCCAGCAAAGTTAGCCATTGGAAGGTGATTTGGTTAAACATTTAGTTGCACTGACCCAAACAATAGCTCAATGACTGTGTTTTAGCAGGTTTCAAGATGATCTGGTGTGGTAGGCTGACCCTGGATGGATGTCAGGTGCCCACCAAGCCATCTGTCACTCCCCTTGTCAGCAGGACAGGGGGGAAGAAAATAAGATAAAATAACCTCATGGATAAAGACAAAGGCAGTTTAATAAATCAAATACCATGTTTCGAAGCAAGGGAAAGCAAAATATTTTTTCTCAGTTTCCCATGAGCAGGCAATGAGCAGACACTTCCTGGGAAGTAGGACTTCAGTATATGTAGTGTTTGCTTTGGAAGACGAGCATAATAACAAATCCTCACTCTCTTCTTTTCTCTAGCTTTTATTTCTAAGCAGGCATCATATGGTATGATATATCCCTCTGGTCAGTTTGGCTCAGCTGTCCTGACTCTGCCCATTCCTAAAATCTTTCCTACCCCCAACCTACTGGTCAGAGAAGAATGTCCACAGAATTGCAGAATCACAGAATCAATGGGTTGGGAGAAACCTTCAAGATCATCTAGTCCAAACCATGCCCTAACACCTCAAATAAACTATGCACTGAGTGCCACATCCAATCTTTTTTTAAACACATCCAGGGATGGTGACTTCACCACCTCCCCAGACAGATGATTCTAGTATTTTATCACCCTTTCCATAAAAATCTTTTTGCTAAAAAATATTGGATAGACATGATGCTGTCTGTTGGATAGTCTTGATGTTGTGTGAGCCCTGCTGAACTGTAGCCAAAACAGTGGTGTCTATTCTCAACACCTTTCCAGCTACCAATACAAAGCACAGAACTGTGAGGGTTGCTATTGGGGAAATTAACTCCATCTCACCCAGACCCAGTACACCTGATAATCTCCCACTGCATTAGCATATTTTCTGAGGATTAACATGATTTGATTTGGTGTGTGAGCAGCATAACCAGCAGTCTCATACAGGGGGATGGATGAGTGCAAGAGGAGAGATTCTGTGGCCTCCCCTTCATACTCTGTCGTTATTCCCAGTGTGATCTTCCAGAGCTTCATAACTGTAAGCCCTGCTTTCCACAGGTTGTACTGTTACAGGGGGGATAGGCAAACATTCAGAGGAAAAGGATCAAGGTTGAACTGGAAATAATCCTTAAAAATTTATTTTGGCTGCTCTGTTAAAATCTGAGCCATAGGTTTTTTCTCCCACAAAGGTGTGGAAGCTGGAAAGGGCTGTGTTGAGTGATCTGTCCCAGAGAATGACCACTACCATGAACCTTACTGATCCACTGGCTAGTCTCTGTCATCCACTTAGCGTGATTTCCTGCATCACCAGAGGAAGCCCTACAACTGAAACTGCAGTTTAATCATCATCATTTTGTAGTGAATAAATACAGTTTCCTGCTCAAGCAGCTACATCCCAGGGCTTCGTACAAACCTCTCTGAGCACGGAGGACAGCCCCTGAGTGACACACTTAACAGGGCTATCGCCTTAGCTTTTAAAACCTGCTGCAGTCCTTTGATAGGAGGAAAGCAGTGTGTATGAAATTCTCACTCTCCCTTGGAGTACAGCCTCACTGAGTATAGTGAGGGTCATCAAAGCATTTCAGGCCCAATTGCCTACCAGTTACATGTGACTGTCTCACCTCTCTGACGCTCCCTGTTTTATCTTTTCACCTACCACTGGTCTGTCACTCCATGCTACTGACACAACAATATTGACACCACGAAAATTATTACTAGTCTGCCCAGTTCTCATTTGGCCAGATGATTGTGAACGCAGGAGAGTGTCACATTACTATCTCATTAGTTAATTCAGTTGGCAATGCTAAGCACACTAGTGCTCTAATGGAAGAGATGGTACAAAAAATTTTCAGGGAGAAGAGTTTTCTTCAGACAGATGAATAGAAGCCTGTTATTTTGGACAGAGCAGGACAGTTTATATTCAGTTTTTTGAAAGAAACAAAAATAAAATATGGCAAAGACTGACAAGTATTCATGAAACATTTGGCACTAGAGAGCCTACATTTTTCATCAAGAAAGTAATTTCACAAATCTCCATTCTCTAAGACATGCATTTTCCTGAGCATTTAAGGTCCACAGAAAAATATCTTTTATTGTTATTAATTTTAGTGACAGTCGTGAAGGAAAAAGGTCATTTTATGAAAAGCAGAGGGTTTTGAAGAGACATAATTTTTTCACAATGTAAATTCTGTTGAACATTGATCTAATTTGAAAGACGAAATCAAAACTGCACAAAAAATATAATAGGGTTTCAAATTAAAAAATATATGAGTGCATTCTAAGTGTTTTAACATAAACAAACCAAAGACAAACAGAATCATAAGTGAGGTATCTTGATAGCATTATAAAAAAGCCCTAGCAGGAAACAAATACAAAGAACCCACTCCAAATGAGATCATCTTGCCTATCTCAGGGCACAAAACTGGCTGTCATTTCTAGCTTTGTCAGTTAACAGTAAAAATACAGCATCATATCCTAGAACCACAAAAATTAGCAGTGTCTCCCACTCAAGAATCAGTTTCCTGGTTTGTAGGGTACATGTAATACTGAAGCCTGACTCTCTAATCCACCTTACCATCTGGCAATCTATTGATGAGAGCAACAAGAAAGCATGAAAAGATGAGACAGGCGCTATGCCCTTTTGAAAATATCAGTTGAGGCAGAGCTGTTAAACACATTCCACTTATTATCCATTCCTTTTCCTTAGGAAGGATTCTTTGGGGAGCTGGTTGTGTCCTTCTAAATTCCATTTAGTCATGCAAAAGGGGAAAGAAATATTATAAAAGTAGGAAATAGGTTCAAAGACATAAGTAATTCTTAGTCTGTAGATGGGTGTGTTAAAAAAGAGGTACAAAAAGGCATGGGTTTTGTTTGTGTGTTATTAATGCCTTCTGCAAGGAATTATCAGAAGACGAGGAAAACTATCTCCTTAAGAATCTATAAAACAAGAAGAAAAATAAACCATGCAGAGTCAGCACTTCAATATGAATAGCATGGTTTGGAGTTTTCATGCCACAAAATTAATATATCCTTGGAATAAGCCATAAATTATAAGTTCCTTAAAAAGTGCTGCATCCAACACTTTTGGAATGCTGTATCACATTATTTTATCCTTATAGATGAAAATAAAATATCATAGAAGTAGACTTAAGGAATCAGCAGTAGTTTAGATAAAAGTGGTCATGATTTGCTTCTGCTTGTTATATATAATCAGAATTAAGTCCAGACCAGTAATACGTATATTTGATGGATTGCAAGAGCCAGTTTTGCAAAGCTGAAAACAATTATGAGCTAAATCATTTGGGAGAAAGAAATTAGACAGGAAATGTGGATAATAACTGGAAAGTGTTTAAAAACATTTTACCAGAGGTTTAAAAAAAAAGAATGAAAGCTGGACTAAATGTTGACTTGCATAAAAGTGAAGCAGCTATGTAAATCAAAATAATTACACCAAAAAAAAGACATTTATTAGAATGTGAATTATACAGAAGAACTACAGAAAATTGATAACGATGGAAGCAAGAAGTAAGGTTTTTAATCAGAGTTAAGGATAACAAGAAAGATTTGTGGTATTGACTACACACAGCTGTAGCCATCTTAATAATATATGCAAAATTGGTATATTCCGTAAATGAAACTGATCTCTCTTTGAAGAAAAAACAGACAAAGTCAGTTCTGCCATAAGAAGATAATGCAGTGTTGTTCATTCCAGTAAGTCAGAAGAATGTTAAATAACAATTTAAATAAGCAGACCTGTATGATTTACAACCAAGAGGTTTAAAAAAGATGCCTGAAGAAAATTCCAAACCATGGATATTGCTCTTTGCTAAGTCTGAGAACAATGGAGATGTTCCAAGAAGGACAGAAAAAAAAAAAAAAAAAAAAAAAAAAGGCACCAGTATCTCTTTTTTTTTTTAAGTTATATGTGCAAACCAGGTGACCGAAGCCCTTTCAGCCTGAGCTGAAAGGATAAAATAATGTAAAAGCTAATAGAGGGCTAGAGGTGTGTATGCAATTAACCCTAAGCAAAATGGTTTTGCAGAAACAAGTTCTCATAAGCCTTCCTGAAAAACTCAGCATATTTACTGGCCTTAGGAAGCAAAAAAAGGCAAATGTTGCCAGGCATATAAAAGACAAGGTGGGCCAGCAGACCAAAGTCCTTCAAAGTCTGCAAAGAACATATGACCAAAAGTAGCAAACAGCACTGGCATCAGAAAAGTCAGTGACTGTCATAGCCCACACAGATGTGAATAACCTTCCACATAGAAGGAAGCACCTTTGAAAAGTGGATCCCTCATCTTTTGTAGCCACACCTTTGAAGCCCCCTGAAGTTGGCATTTTTTGAAAACCTGTCTCTTAATTTCTAATGTCCTCTTTTCCAAACTGATATTCAAGCAAGGTTTTTCTGGCCCAGAAGCAGGGAAGAAAGTCTTCAGTGAATCTGGTACTGTTTACTGAGGGTCATTCAGCACAAAGATGTTTTCTGTATTTCTGTACAATTCTGAAACTAGCTCCTAACCCGGTAACACAGCGAATAATTGGTACAACTTGCTAACTGGTTAGGGTTAACTGTGTGTAACATCTCCATTGATTTATGACTGTCAGGTTCACAGGTTACTTAGATTGTTCAATTTAGCACTTTTCCCCAGCTTTCAATTGAACATTTTGAACCAGGTGTTCAATGGATTGATCGATATGAAGTACAATAGGTCTCTGCACCAGTCCATAAACAAAGCTGATTTTTATAGCCTTGGTGTGATTTAAACCTTTAACACTTTAAACCATTCTGCAGCGCTCTTGCCATGTAAGCATATGCTTCTCTTTCACTTTCCTTAATTGACATCAGATTGTGACTTAGCAACATGCAGGGCAATGAAAGCTGCTGTGTGCCTGGAGGGCCTGATCCTGCAAATGTGGTACCTGACACTGCATGCAGGTAAGTAACTCCTTCGATCCCAGTGAGGCTATTCACATATATAACCCTGTTAATGTGAATTAGTTGTAAGGCAAGGACTGACATTTGAATATTGAGCTTTGTGGTTAGGGAGGGCTTCCTAGCACTCAGAGGCCATGGAGAAAGGCAAATCTTATTTGCTCAAAGTGACTTAAGCAACTCGCATGATTTCTCCTTATGTCAGGTTCCCTCCTCCCGTCAAAAACAGACTTGAATGTCAATTTTGCAGCCTGTCCCCCACCTTGTGACTGTACATATCACATGCAGTTTTGTAGGGGCTCATGTTCACCTTCCAGCTGAATTTGATGCCTGATTCAGGGAGAAAAAGGCACAACATCAGGAAAGGAGTGAAATGCAGATGCAATCCTCAAGGGGTCCTCAGTCTGTAGACTGGATGCCAAACTCTGGGTCTGCACCATAGCATTTGAGTGAACACACCAGGTAGGTCATCCCCATTACACGATTTAGCCCAGCTTTCATTCCTAAAATTAGCCAAAAGCTAGGGTTTCAAAGGTTTGGAGAATGAAGACCTGGAATCAGGTTTTGGGAAGGACCTCACTCTCACTTCTGCTTGGAGTGCAGACGGCAGAGCAAGGAAGGTTCTTCAGTTCTGAAAGGGGAGCTCCCACTCTCTTTCCTCAGCACGTTCTGACCTGCCGTTCACACGTGCACACCCATCGCATTGTTCCGGAGTAAGCGCTGCTTGCTTGGCTGACCTCCGCTGCAGACATTTCTCTGGTACAGTCTGTCTGAGTTAATATCCCTCAGGCGTGTGGAAAACGGGTAGGGATAACAGATGAAGACAACACATGGAAGAATTTACTGTCTTACCCAGAGGTAAGAAGCAGATCCTTCTTAAGCACTTAAACAACTACAAATGTTTACAACTCAGTTTTGGTATAAAATAATAATGATAATAACCAGTCCTCCTTTCTTTTAAAAAGTGGAAAGAGAAGGGAAGTGGAGGCAAGGTACGGGGGAAGAGAAAGGTCAGAGGGGAGGAAGGAGAAGGGGAAGAGAAAAAAAGGGATAGCTCTCTGAGCTATCACCAAAATCCAGCTTTCAGCACATACTAAAAGGCACAGAAAATGTGAAACAGTTGCAAAAGTCTTAAAGAGCAAGTTAAATGACTGCCACAGACCGGGATCTTTTAATATATGTTGCAATGAGTGTCACAGACTACACATATTTTTGCATTTAACTCAGCTTTAAATAGTATACATAAATGCATGTCATTGAGCAGTGACAGGAGAATCAGGCAAGTACTTTTACTTTAAAAATATCTTCCTTCTGTGTTGCTATTTCACCTTGAAAAACTGCTGTATTCAGCATCCCAGACCCTGGACCCTGAGCACCTTCCTTTGACATCAATCCCTGTGGATTGGCCTTTTTGAGCCTAGCAGAAGTGTTTGAGAAGAGGTCGAGTTTGGGCTCAGAGGGTGTATTTTGAATCAGCCTTCTTATGTTCTTACTCCATCAAAACCTGTGAAAAGGAAATGAATCATGTTTGGATTTCTGCAAGAAGCTGGGGATTATGCAAACTATTTCCTGATACATTATAAGGAGAAATGCTTATTTTCATAAATAATGTATTTATCTAAAACTGTAGCCAAATAAAAGGTTCCCATTACTTAGCAGTTAGATACAGAAACTGCTATAATTTTATAAATTGCAAATGAAAAAGTAACTTCTTTCATGAAGCTACCCTCATAAAATAGATCTTGTTACAAGAAGAAGTTGCTGTAAAATAGAAATGGCACCAAGAGCAGAATTGTATATGTCTGGAATGAGATTTTACTTTAAATGTTATTCAGTAAATGAAAAGAATCATTAAATATATTACAAGCTATTACTAGAACAATCCATCCAAGGATTTTTTATTGCCATCTTCTTTTACAAATTCATTGAAAATTTTGAGGGAAAGAGGCCAGAAAATCAAGAAATAGCTAGTTTCATAAAGAATGAACTTATTTTTGTTGATGATTTCAAGGCTAGTACAGCTGCAACCAATGACCTGGGTGAGGTCCAGTATTGCTCTCCAGGCACTTTAGAACTGGTCAGCTGAGTCACAATGGAGCTTTGTGACAGTGATGTTGACAGTGATGTTCGCTTTATCAGAAAAGGAGAGAGAGTGTAATGATGGTTTAGCCATTTTATTGTTGCCAGTGTCCCGATCTTAACTTGCTTGGAGCAAGTGAGGATGCTCCTTCTAGAGCTACATTTGCACCCATGCAGTGTTTGTATAGTGTTTAGCACAATGGGCTGCTCTTCATCTCTTAGAGATCAAAGACACGACAGTTCTGCTACTTATTATGATGAGCATGGATATATTGGTTTTCAGTCAGGAAAAGGTTGGTGGATAATCATTAAGAGAAGTAACAGATAGAAAAAAAAGATACCGCAGCATTTTAATTTTAAATTAACTTTAAAAATTTCTGTAATAAAATACAAGAAGTATTTTTTTTTTTATTTTGGTGTACAGACAGTTGCATGTGAAAATTATTTATAACCAATTTACATTATTTGATAATCCCATTCTTGATCAAAAGTAGAATTATATTTACTAATTTAAAAATCCACAAACTTGGCCGTTTGAAAACTTTGGTACAAAGAACTTCAGGTGCTCAGTTTCTGATGGTTGTTTATGAAGTTCACGAAGTTCATTTTTTATCGTTCGGCCATATCCCTAAAAGAACCCCAAACTATTAAACAAATGCTAGACCGACCTGTGTTCAGGCAATGATTGTGAAGTTCTGCAAAAATGGTCTTTTTGAAACTCTTCATTATTAGGGCACCTCTGATAAAAAAAATATCTGCCCTGCAATATCTCAAATCTATTAATGTCTGTTATAAATTTCCCCTTTCTGCACTGGAATGAAAGACGCAGCACTGCACTTCAAGGAACTGAATTCCATAGCCAGGTAGCTTAATTTACCAATCCATTTCATCCATAAAACATAGTCTACACACATGGATCACATTATAGGGAATTCAATGGTGAATGAAAAAGAGTAGCAGAGTGAATAAGGAACAGACGATGCAGCCATATCCTGCAAAGCTTTTTCTAAACAAGTACCAAAAATCTTAAAATTAAATCACCACTGTACCAAACAGTCTCAGTCAGATACAAAATGATCCATATTCAACCATAAGCAAGGCCAGACTGCTTAAAACTGAGTGTTACAGAAAGGTCTCAGATCCAGAAAAATACCAGTGGCTTGTTAAACAAAATGAAACATTAGCATTTAGTCATAAACAAAACAGCCTGGGATGAAAACCTGCCATAAATTCATGGCAGCTTCAGACAGAAAACACACAAATAAATTAAGAACCTATTTTAATTACTCTCCAGAAATCTGAAAGAACAAAATAACTCACCTTTGAATGTGATTTTCTGGGAAAAAAAGTATTCCTAATTCAAAGAAGAGCTGAAGAAAAAATTCAAGACAACTTAGAAAAATCACAGTTACTACTTTATAAACAGCATTTAAATGGTGTATTCAGAAGGTATTGCTAGGAAGACTGCATCTGCCAGTAAACTATTCCAGGTGATCTGTAGAGCACTGGTCAAACACAAGAGCCACAAACTTGCTGAAGCCTGGCCAGCCTTTTATTAAGAGAAGGAACTTTTTGAGAACTGCAGAGCAAATTAATTGACTTGGTTTCAGGTAAGGCTATCTCAACCCTTGTTTCCCACATTGCCTCCTGCAATGGAAATGTTCCCTTGTCATGTATAGAGTGCAGAGAGCTTCAGGATGGTGATGATTATCAAGCCAACATTTGTCTTAGTGGCCAGTTTTCTAAATGTGGGCAGGCAATCATATGCACACGCACTAATCAAGCTTCCCTCTTTCCATGGGAGGCTATTTAAAGAGATATATGGCAGTAAGATTTGTGCTATGTTGCTCAGGGAATAGGGAACAGATGGAGAACATTTAATTCCCAGGGCCTATGGCTGCTAGGGGATTCCCTCGTGCCACTTAAGTCTTTGAAGTAAAATTAAAGAAAGTTTTTCAAACCACGAAAAGAAAATTTTGCTCCCTACTAACTTGTCTATTTATTTTAAAAAACTCTTTCAGCAGAGAAAACATTTCTCTGCAGCAGATATAACAGCTGCCCCAGATCCGTGGAGCAATCCCATGGTGTACTCTGTGGTTGTCCTGCCAATTTCCTTTTTAACTAAACCACAAAATGATGGGATGCCAACCACAAGAGAGCATATTATTCTGATGTTCAGCACTTACGTGTGGAGAATATTAACTGACCCTTTTTTTTGATTAATTGCACCTTTTAATGCCATTAGGGAAAGGGTTAGGTTATATTTTCCTACTGAGTGGGACAGGCAAGCGGCACAAAGGGCTTATAAATCACCCAGCTCACAGGCATTTCAACAGCCATGTAAATGTACAGATGTGGACAAAATAAAAGTTAATTGTGTTGTTAGTCACATGAACAGAAACAGATAGGCAAGTGTTTCTTTGAAGAAAACAAACTAATTTTAACCATTAAAATGCAGTTATTATTGATGACAGTTGGCTGCTTGATTGAAGCATCTCAGGGTGTTCAGTCAAAATTTAGGAAAGCCAGCAGGACTTGGCAATGTAGCACAGGAGTCACCAGCATGAAGTTGTCAGACAAGTGTGGCTGCCCCCAGGTAATGGGGTGATGTTTAGGGACGTAACAGTCCACTCTCCTGCCAGGGAGGGCTGCCTGTTTATCACACTATGAGCAACAAAAAGGCAAGTATTAAGGATGATACCAGGAGAGGACTGAAGACAAGTCAGCAGGAACCAAAATCTTGTTGTCCTTTTTAATGGGATCTGCTTCCCTTCTCTCCTCTGGCCTCTAATTTCCAGTCAATCACTAACAGAATGAATGAAGATAATATTTAAACTGTGATTTAAGCCGTAGCAAATGAAAAGTGACCAAAGTAATGCTGGGAATCTTTTGGCTAACAGAACAGTTAGCTGCTCTTTTGTTGACTCAGCTTAAAAGAGTAAAAAGTGTTTGTATTTATTTTAGAAAAGCATCAAAGGAATATCCTTCCAGTTTGACCATAGCCTCTAGGTACTTGCAGTCATTACTGCAATAGCATCTCTTTTTTGATCTGGCTGAGCCAATAGCTAGAAACCTACTCCTTGGAATAGGAGCTTAGCTTCTCTGGTCTTTCCTCTTCCATCTCATCCTGTCAGAGAGTGGAAAGCAGTCGCATCCCTGAAATTAAAGTCCTTACAAGGACTCATTTTTTTGCAGGTTCAGGTCCCAGTGTGGAGCTGGAAGAGGATGAAGGGGAATCTAATTGTGTTATAAATATCCCTGCCCAAGAAGGAGTGTGGAAAATTACACAGCATTAAGATATAATCTCTCCTCTACCCTTTGACCACTGTCTTCTCACTTCACCTGCTCCAGTCCCTCAGAAAGTGCCCAGGCCAGCTGAAGAAGGGTGTTTGCAGGCTGCATCAATCCAAGGATGTGAATTGGAGTTACAGCTCCTTTCTGGGAAGCTGCCTTGAGGTGCCCCCTGAATTCACAGCAAAATTTCACCCTACCCACAGCCTGCTAATTAAAGTTCCTCATTCAGTGGCTTAAACTGCTGGTTTCCACCAAAACTAGTGCAAACCCCATCTTGTGGCATAGTATTCTCCGGCTGTGAGTGGAGAGAGTGTTGAACACTTCCTGCGAGGTCTCTCCCTTCACCCACCCTTGTGTCCTGAACTCACAGGGGGACAGCCAAATGTCTGGCACTGTGGGCACGCAGTGCGGCCCCATCCCACCCTGCACAAAGCAGCAAAGTCAGGGACAAGGAGATGATCCTCTTGGGGAGAATGTAGGTAAACATTTCATGCAAGGAAGCATGAAAGCAGCATTTAATCTTATGACTGTCTCTATACAGAGATAACATTTATCAAATTGTCCCTTCTCTGGCAGAGTCTAGCACAGGGGCATCCCTGGGCTACGGGGATGATCTGGGCTCAGGAGAGAGGGACTGGGGCCCCAGGAGAGGTGGCAAGAGGTGAAAGCTACTTGGTTCCTTCTCTTACACGCTGCTCCAATGCACAGAAAAATTAACTTGTACCAGAAAAAGGCACAAGAAAAAGAAGTGCAAATTACGGTTTCATTTCACAAATGAGGAGAGAGAGGCAAGACAAACTATGTTGCTCTCAGGTCCAATTCTTTCATATATACTTCCTGGGGCAATGCAGTTATGTGCCTACCTAATAGCTCAGTCTAGCTCCAGGTAAGCAGTCATTAGTTTTCTTGGAAATTCTCTAGCAGTAAGATACAAAATGTGGGCAAATTTATTCAGTCCTTGGTGTTGAGGTATATATAGAGACAGATGCATAGCTAATGCACATGTAAATACAGATACAGGGGTACACATACACATAGAGCTTAAAAATAGATAGATCTGATACTACTGTAGTACTCTACTACTTCTGTAGGGTTGGAATGGAAAGAAAAAGAGGGGACATATGAATTTAATAAGCTCAGGCATAATTGCCATGAATAAATGTTAATGCATAGGGATGAACTTTTATTTTTACTTTATACATATTAATAGGCTGACTCTGTGAAAGAGTGACATCAGACATTGATAAATTTGACAGAAGTGAAAGGAAAAAATGGTTGCACTATTAGGAACATTCCTGAGGTGGTGTTGAATGGTGTCTTTGATACATCAGCCTTCAGTCTCTGAGCACACTCATATTAACTTGTGTGTACATCCAGAATTCAAATGAGCTGCTCTTTTAGATGCTGAATTTTAGCAGCAGTCCCATCAGACAGGCTGGAATCAAACCTGCAGTTTCAGAACATAGTATAGAATAATTTTCTCAGTACAGCCTGTGCCTGCTGACTCTCTCAGAAGATTAGAGAAAGAGGAAGCATATAGCAGGTCGTTAAAGATCCCCACAAGGCTGAAGAGTGAAAAGAAAATCTTCAATGAACATGCTGCTCCAAGTACACTCTCCTATGCCAAGAGATCCGTGCAAGGTTGTGTTTATAATATTGCTGAAAACAGAAAGAACACAAATTCCTTGGAATGTATTCATTTAAAGGCAAGTGAGAGCTAACCAATATCTGAATGCCTCAAAAATGTCTGAACACTGGTGCATTGCCCAGAATGGATGCTCTTCATAATCCTTCAAGAAACCTCTGAGAAAACAGTGATACACACCTGCAAGATATGTATTTGTGTGGAAATATCATACTAGTACAGTAAGTGTCTGAGAATCTTACAGTAAAGCCGACATAAACAGGTGTGTCGTAGTTTGGAAAAAATGAGTTTTTCTGAACTTCAGTGGTCAAACCAATGAGTGCTCAGGTTTAAAGACTGGCACCTAGTGTGGCCACTGAGGACAAGGATCCGCCTCTGAGAACACAAGGGGTTAAAAGCAGAGGGCTCCCCGGAAAGCTCTCTCTTGGTTCCGGTCCCTGAAGACGGAGGGATCTCCCCTGCCCAGCGGCTGGCTGGGCGGGGGAGGGGAAGCCATGCGGCCTGGGCGAGGTAGGCCTGGAACCTTGGGCAGAGAGGGGGAGAGGAAAAAATCCTGCAGGATGGAAGGGTGGAGAGAGTACAAGAACCTTGAGAGGCATCAGACAGCCTTCTTTTCCCTTCCCCCCCCCCCCCCCCTTCCCCCGGAGAGAGAAACTGAGAAACCGTGTCTGTGATCTCCGTCACCTTGAAATTTGATATCAACAACTAGACAGCACGGCCGAAGGAGTATGGGGGGGTGGCGCGAGAAGAGTGCCCAGCAGCAAAGATACCGTGAGAGTTCTGGGGAAACAAAGCCCAAGATTTTAACCCTTTTCGTAAATGATGGAAACTTTATAAATGCTAATTCTCCTGAATTTGAAGAAGAAAGATAGAAAAAATTAAGCAAAGATGATGAAAGTTTGTGCAAGTAGAAGATTGTCAGAGAATGCTGAAAAGAATCCTAGGTGGGAGGAGATGATGGAGTGGCTTTGGCTGGACTCTTTTGTATAGCCATGGACGGACTCATTTCTTTTCTGTAACATAGAAGCTGTATCTGGGAGAGGCATTGGCTTGGAGCCAAGAGTGGACAGTAGTGTGAACAGAGATGAGAGGAAGAGCTCTGTTCTCAAGGCCCCTCGGCCCCAGGGGGTAATATTGGGGGGGACTAGTGTCCCAAAATTGAGAAGCTGTCGTTTCTTGGAACTAACCAAAGCATCTTTAAAAAGAAAAACCCTAGAAGCAGCTCTGGTCCATGCACAGTGGTGAGAGCACTGGACATGGAGGAAGAGGCCACGATGTGGTGCAAGAAGGACTCCTATCTCTCCTCAACGAACTGAGTACTGATTATCGGAAGGGTGGTAATGGACTAAAGATTAATTATCTAAAAGGTGGTAACGTGATGGGGAATTTTCAGTTTGTTTTGTTAGGTTGAGAACTGGTGGGGGGGAGGAAGAGTGTTTTTTTTTAAAAAGTTTCCATGTTCTTCTGTATGTGTCTTCTTTACCTATTATAAGTAATAAAGTTTTTTCTTTTGCTTTCTAAATTAGAAACTGTTTTGCTCTGTTTTTGGTCACATCTCACAGCAGATACCAGGGACAGTATATCGTTATAGGGGCACTGGCCTTGTGCCAACGTCAAACCTTTGACAAGGTGTATCACATGGCTTAAGATTCACAGTTAGACTAGGAATAAATAAAAAAACTGAAGCCATGCATCTTTTTCTCATTAGCCCATTGCTTTTAAAAACTAGAGATCAGGAGGCTAGTTTTAAGATGTGAGTTAATACTACTGACACACATTTCTGAGCAGCTTCAAACCAAAGGAAAATAAAAACAAGAAAGGAAAAGATTTGGGAAGTGGAAAAGGAGGTAGCCATGGAAAATTAATGCATAAAGAGAAGAAACAGAGATGAGTAAATGTGTGATATTATGTAAATATAGATTTTGTAAATGTTAGATTTTATACATTAGTCTGCTAGAAAATTTTATTTTGAAATCTGGTTTTATAGAAATTTGGGCTATTCAGTGAGATTTCTGTTATAATGTCTGCTTCCAAAAGACAACAGGAAAAGCAAAATTCTTTTTTCAAAAGTAAAATATTGAAAAGCATTTTCCCCTCCTTTGCCTCATTAGCATGCAAGTACTCTCTTTGGAGACAGATACAGAAATAATAAATAAATATTAACCTTTCTGTTCATCACATAGGAAAAGACAAATGAGTTTTTATCCATTTTGTATCTGGTTTCATACAACAGTTAAAAATACTGTGTTTTTTTCTCTTTTAAAAATATAAAAGTATCAATTTGGTAAGCAACTGTAGGACATCGTCTATATTTTTACCTTTTTTTCAAATGTCGCCCATAAGACTACTGGCAAATTAATTAGCATGTGTAGCCAAGATTATGAGTAACAAACTAGTTACAAACATTAGCTCTTCTATGCAAAATAACCCAAGCATTTGAATTTATTCAAGACAAACTGTTTTTATCAGACCTAGCATATATTTGAATCTCTTAGTGCCTAGTATCACAGCATGTCTAGTGATTAAAGATAATTAAAGTCATAATACACCTGTTAACTGTGTAGATATTGTGCCTAGCATTAGACTTCTTAGAATTACTAACACAAACTGGCTGAAGGGTTGAGAATGCAGTTTACATGTTCCTGCTGGCAAAGAGAAGTCTCACAAACTCATCATGTTATCAGTGAAGTAAGGCAAGAGTCCTTCTATTTCAAAGCAGAAGCCACAGACTGAGACCAACCATCTTACTGATCATTTTCTTCTTCGTAATCAGGTGGACCAATTTTCCTCTTTTTCACCTGCTAGAAACAAGTGGGTTTTTATTAATGTCTCTCTTAAAAGTACTTTGACTGCTTACTTGTCCTCTAAATTGCTGCTAAATGTTTAACCTTCTCTTAAAGAAGCCAAATATCTGCAAGCCTATTCAAGATGGAACCTGTTTTCCCTCATACCACGTTTTCAGCATCATCAACATCAGCATTTTAAGCAAGCATCACTGTCTAAAGAGCAGATTGCTTCTGCACGATGGAAGAGCTCAAATACTGTGCTGCTATTCAGCAAAAAATAAATGTTCAAAAACCATAGATAAGCAGAAAGACTTTATTTAAGAGGTCCTGTTTCTAGAAAGCCATATGCTTACTGTAAGGAAAGAGGTGTTTTATTTAACTGACAATAACCACTCTTACTCTGAGCTGGCAATAACCTGCAACAACAAATACAATCCAAGTGTTTTATTCATCCGTGGATACTCACTTTCCTCCTCCTGCAGATACATTCTTTCTATGTGTCCAGTGGCTAGAAGCCAAGAAACTCATTTTAAACTTGATAATTCACTGCTAATCAGTGCTAATCTGTTTGGGAAAACATGCGTGGCTCAAGCACAAAGAGTATAAAATCAGTTTGGCTGCTTTGTTGGTGACAGTTCACCACCAAGAGCAGCTCTCTGACCTCTTCCATGGGACCCACATGGAGGTTCACTCACTCATGCAAGTTTCTCCACACCAAGAAACCTGTCTTTTTGAGACCAGGACGTTTAATGAAAGTAACAGTGAATTCTGGTGCAATGTGCACCAGTTTCACTATTCATGTCTCTGAGAACAGTAGTCACTACTAATACAGATTTACCACTGCAAAGCTTGTGGAAGCATGACTTGGTCCTACTGAGACCTACTCAAACAAATAAAAATAATTGAGAGAGTTTTGTAAGGATGGTACACACCATGCCAGCTTTACTTTGAATTTATGGTACTTGAATTTCTATGGGGCAGATATTCATCAGCCCAACATTTTATATGGGCAACAATCGGGAACAAAATTCATATCACAGAATCAAGAAATATGCTGAGTTGGAAGGAACACACAAGGATTATCAAGTCCTACTCATGGCCCTGTACAGCACCATCCCCAGGAGTCACGCCATGTGCCAAAGAGAATCATCCAAACGCTTCTTGAACTCTGTCAGTCTCAGTGTTGTGACAACTTCCCTGAGTGCCCGACTTTGCCTCCTTGGAATGCTCCCCAATAGCTTAATGTCTTTTACATGTTGTGGCACCCAAAACTGCCCCCAGCACTGGAGGTGAGGCTGCCCCAGTGCAGAGCAGGGCAGGACAATCCCCTCCCTTGCCTGGCTGGTGATGCTGTGCCTGATGCCCCCAGGACAGGGTTGGCCCTCTTGGCTACCAGGGCACTGCTAACTCATGTTCAAATTGCCAGGACTCCCAGGCTTCTTTCATGAAACTGCATTCCCCAGTCTGTACATACATCCAGGGGCAGACCATGAACACAACCCTGAAAATTGCAGCTTCCCCATAAAAACAACTGTAGACTGGGAAGTAAATGGAAACAAATACCCCAAATTTAGTGAAGTCTAACAACATGGCTTTCAAACCCTGGGAAGACACACCTAGACAATAAATATTGATTTGACTCCATGCAAAATAATGTTTATGTTATTGCTGCAAAATTCTGTTTGTGATATTTTCCTGTAGGCGTTGCGCCTTATGTTTCTGCGTAGTACAGCAAAGGCACAATTAAGCTCCTCTGTAGGACAGTGCTCTGCCAATGCCAGCACTCTCCCAAGCAGGAGCACTGCAGAGAGGGAGCCAAGGCACACACAGGCTGTGGGCAGTCCTGTGTCTCACCCTCAATCCAAGGGCTCAATTTTGAGTTGAGGCTGCTGAGGCATGTCTCAGCTCAGCTTGACGGATCTGTCGGGTGGTTATTCAAATGCAATGTAGTCCCAGTCTCATCGGGAATGCCTGTGTGACAGCATTTCCCACTCACACTTTTTTTTTTTAATTCATAAGACAGCATGAGCCTCTGAGAAACCTGTCTGTAAAATAAAGGTTTGCATTAAAGCCAGGTATGAAAAACTGTCTTCCTGACAAGCTGTTGCTATTTGGAGGTGCATCTATCTCTCAGGGAATTGGTTACGTGCCAGCAACAGAGAAATAATCCCATACAAACAGCAACATTAAGGGAATCTTAAGGCTGAAATTTAAGCACTAAAAAGACAGAGTGCATATCAGGAAAAGCTAGATTAGCTATCTTATCACTGCCTGCAAGCGTTCATACAGTATTACAGCCCTTAATTAAACAGACATGTTTTCTCTCTGATAGAATGAATCAGATGGTCTTCTAGATTTTCTGTGTTTAGCATGTATTAACAATTTGTCTCTTTACTATGTGTCCATCATTTAATTAGCATAAAAGCCCCCTAGTCCAGTGTTTGCTTGGTCATCTTTATAATATGCACTCCTATCTCAAAGGTACTTGTTTTAATAATTTCATCAGTACAGATGTACAATGCATTCCACAAGACATTTTTCTCTTTAGAGACAGATGTACTTCTTAGCAGTAATTCATTACTTATTACCTCGCTGTTTTTCAGACAAATAAACAGCTCCATTACCAGTATCTTTTAATGATGTTTCTGTTTCAGATTGCTTTATCATTGGAGTCTAATCCAAATTTCACTGAACTTTCCCATTAATTTCATTTAAAGGCTCTGTTCTTCATTTTCCAAGTAACTCAAAGAATATCTCAGGAAAATCTGTATACTATTTATTCAAAAAGACATTTTAAAATAGAAAGCAAAATATTTCTTTAACACTAAATTGCTTCTTTAATGAGCAAAACATCCTGCAGAGGTTTTTCACTAGTTAGCTGAAAGCATATCCTAGAACACAGTAAGTGAAAGAAACCTTCATGTTGAATGATAAATGGGAGCAAGGTGTTTTCAGAAATACTTCAGAGGGTAGCACAAATGAGTGTCATATGTAGCCTTGCAAAAATCATGTTGGGCAAATTTGAAAATTTATTCAAAATGATAATGTTAAGACTGAGAACAGATAGCATTACTGAGGGTGTTAGAAGAATAAGGTGGTCTCTGGATCTCTGGGCTATGCACTAACTGTTCCATGCTCCTAAACACGACAATGAATCCTGGAAGATTTCCTCCTGGGGGATGCAGTCTGCAAAGAGTCATAACACTGAAAAGGAGAGTCCCTGTAGAGCGACCCTTCCTTTATTGCACTCTCCTGAGATTGTACTTGGATTACTGCATCAAGTTCTGGGTCATCTAAATTGAGGACACCAACCTGTTAGACAGGTTCAGAGGAGGAATATTAAGGTGATCAGAGAACTGCAACACTCCTTCTATGAAGTCAGACTAAAGGAGTTGGGGTTCTTCAGCCTGGAAAAGAGAAGGCTCCAAGATTTTGAAGCACCCTTCTAAGCAGCCTTCTAATGAATAAAGGGGTTTATAAGAAAGCAGCAGAGGGACTAATCACAAGGACATGTAGTGATGGGACAAGGGAAAAATGTCTTTACACTGAAAGAGGACAGGTTTAGAGTAGATATTAGGAAGAAATCCTTTACTGTGTGAGTGGTGAGGCCTAGAACTGGTTGCCCAGGGGATTTGTGGATGCCCCATCCCTGGAAGTGTTCAAGGCTAGATTGGATGAGGCTTTGGGCACCCTGATCTAGTGGAAGGTGTGCTTACTTATGGCAGGGGAGTTGGAAGTAAATGATCTTTAATGTTCCTTACAACTGAAAGCATTCTGTGACTCCCCTGCAATTCTCTGTACTCAGCATATTTCTGGTTATTGAAACCCTGGACTTTACACAGTAAAGTACATAGGTCTTTGAGGACCTTCTGAAAATCCTACCTTATTTTATACAGTTTATTTTAAACCTCTCCAATCATGCCCACTCATTAAGTTGATTGGTACAAGCTAAGAGCACTTGTGAAAGCCAAATCAAACTATTCACTATGATACACATGGTGATCAAAAAATGCCGAAGGGGAATATGCATTTAGACATGAAGCAAGCGATTCATCAATATCCCATAGTTCCATGGTCCTCCTTAATGATTATGAGATTTCACTACTTATATCACAATTAATTCTTAAAAAGAATTCTAAAAATTGTAAAGCATACTTCGCTGTGTAGAAAACTCACCCATATCATACCTCTTGATTTCCTCCTCTCACTTTTCTCCAAACTTAAAATTTCTGGTGTTTTTGCTGTTAAGTACATTCTATGGTTTCAATGATTTGGAAAAAGTAAATGGGAGATTTAAAAAATAAGTAGTTTAAATATTAATTTAATAATTATGCTTTATTAAGTTAGGAATATTGACTACTAGTCCTTCATACTTCATTCAAAGAGAAGGGAAGAGTTACCCTAAGAACACCTCATGATGAGGGACAGCTATGCTTATCAAAATAGTAAAATAGCAAAATACTAATTATCTATATTTTTTAATTTTTTCTAAAGGGTGGGATTAGTGATCGATCCCCTGGATATTAAAAATCGAAAGGACTTCTTACACAACTGATTTTCTTTCCTTGTCACTACAAACTTGTTCCCTATAGTTTCTTCTGTAATGATTTATTCAGTAGTTTATTAAAACATAAAGAAGAAAAGGACTTGTCATTCTTTCCTGTACTTTCACAAAAGGATGAAGAGATTTAAGCAAGAGAAAAAAATGAGATCCTGTATTCCTATTTTATCAATATCAGAAACTCATCCTAATAAGGATTACTCCTACACTGACACCACAGCTCTTCCTGTTTCTATAAAACTATTCAGAGTTGCATATATTTCCATATTTGATCTGCATTAATATTAAAATCCTCCTGAAGTTTCTGGAAAGATTTACATGTTTTATCATCAGATAAATCCTTTATTATCTTGTACCAAAAGTTCATTCTTCTTAAAAATGCAATAAATATTTAATTTGAACAAACAAAGCAAAAGCAATTAAGGAAAAGAGGTGCCCTAAGAAAAAAAGAAATCTGGAGATTGAATTCACAACTGCATTTGCTGTCTGAATAAGAATTTCTAGAGTCAATACCAAATAGAATAAGAAGTAGCAAACACCAAATCTCATATGTAGAAGTCAGAAGAGATACCAGAGTATTATCCTCGAGCATTGCATTACCCATGCATTGCTATATTGGATGGATGAGTAGCAGAAGAGACAGGATATTGCTGTGGTTGCTGGAGACAGAATGCAAGAGACAGGTGGCATGTCAGGACTGAATAGACAAAAAACCCTGCAGTAACACTGCCAATAGGAAGTGGTAAGCAAAACTCAGTGTCTTTTGGATTTTGTTTCCCAGCAGCTAGAAGGTGTTGAATAGTTTTATTTATTTATGGTCAATCCTTTGGATTTGTAAATCTAACAAAAAGTTGCTCAGCAGATCAGAGACTCCTCAAGAACCTTACACATTGTGTTGCTTCTGCACTTTACATCCACCTCCCAAGAAGTGTGCAGAGGGTTGCATGGAGGGAGGCATTAACAAGAGAACAAAAGGAAGAGAGGAGGAACAAAAGCTCTTCTTTCATTTGTACAAACATACTACAAGAAAAGAGTGAAATAGATTTAAAGGGAGACAATTTTAAAAGTTTTGGACTTGTGTATGAGGCAAATTTCTTTGTCTCTAAATGTAGCATAGATCTCAACTTCTATTTCACTCAGAACATACACAGCAAATGCAGCTGGTCTCACTCCTGATCCTCCCAAGCAGTTTAATCCTACAGCAAAAAAAATTTCATCTTTATCTTATTTGGCTATCTCTCTTCATCCCTGCTGTGGCTTGTGATCCACATCTCTGTGCCATCTGTCAGTGAGACAGGCCAGGGAAATGCAGAACCACTGGTACTTTCAACACTTGAAACTCCAGAATAAATCATTAGAGAACATGCTATAGGGAACAACTTCACAATGACAAGGAAATAAAATCCATTTTATAATGTCTTCTCAAATTCTTGTTTCCATAGGGTCAGTCCTCGGTCATACCCATAGAAAACTTTACCCAAGAAGGAGGGAACGAGGAAAATTGTCTGAGGTTTCCCATTGAGAACATTTGAATTCTTCCTCGGAAGTGTGGGAATTTGCTCTCCATGCTCTATGGAGCAATGGTGAGGGGATTAGTCTACAACTCCATTAAATTTACCCAGAGCCACAGGGGCTGTGCAATCTCTAGCTCTTTTCTAAATGATAGTTTGCTCAAAAGGCCTTCTGTTACACTTGAAATATAGAATGGGTATTGCCACTTTAGTTATAGACCCACACAGAGAACCCAGAGACAGAGTGAGGTGGTGCCTTAGGGTACACAAATACTCCTGCTTCATAATCCATACAAAAACAAAAACAAAAACAAAAAACAACCCCAAAACAAACAAAACAAAACAAAAAATAAATAAATGAGGGGGAGTGTTCTCTGGTGATGATATGAAAAAAATAGGGGTTTTATTGGCATTGTTACTCTGCCAAGAGGGGAGTTGAAAGTTTCCTATTCTCCAGCATTCAAACTAGCACTAAAACATTGGCGCATCATGCAGGACAACACCAAGCTTTAATACAGATCTTTTTCTTGTATAAAAAGCCACCAAGAAACTGTGTTTCTAGGGTTGCTATCTACAGAACACAGAACCTTTACCCTGTCACAAGTCTTCCTTATCTCAGAGTTTGTTTCATGTGATATCCTTCTCCTGCCATTTCAGAGTAAGATCTTTTACCTCCTCCCACTCCACTAAAATGCTGATGTGTCACTGCAGCTAAAAGGAGTAGTCACTGATGTTGTCATGTTTGCGGAAACACTGTGCAGACAACCCACAACCTGATTACTGCTTTTTTGATCTGGTATTCACATTTCCATCTCCTTTGCTACTTCCCAAAAGTCAAAGTGGACATGTCCATGTGTCATTCCCTGTGTGTGACACTGGTTTTCAGGATTTTTTTCCTGTGTGCAAATAGTTTTGACTGAGGTAACTGGGTTTTGTTTTGAAGACCCTACGATTAACTTTTCCTTTCATACCTGTAAAGAAGGCAAAGTTCCATATCAGTATCATTCATCACATCTATGATTTCATGAAGGTAAAATGGTGGGTATGAATCTTATTACCACAGTGGTTCCCTTGAGTCTCTGTAGTAGAAAAAAAGGGCATCAACCATATATGAGTAATTGTTGTGGTCTTTGAGGTCCCTCTGTCTACTCATATAAATGGAGCATCAGCAAAAATTATTATCAGCTAAGGTAACTCTAAGTGTGAGATCCTCCATAGATGTGAATCACTATCACTCTAATAAAAAAAAAAAAAGGTCACCATTAATGCCACTTTGATATTTGGATTTAGGAAGCATTTATCTTACTGTCCTCATCTGAATTTATGAGGAACCTGCACTTAAAAATTAAATTGCGTCTGAGAGTCAGGAAAAAGAATCAGCCTTACATGAACAATTAAATGTGACAAAACTGTACCAAACAAAACTCAGGGCTCTTGAATTGCTAGGTAATTTATCTTAAAGAACATGCAGAAAGGTTTTTCACTGGCATGAGAGGTTGTCTGGAGATAACATCAAAGCTAACACAATACCACTGTCGTTACCATTCAAAAAAACTTTATCTGCAGTTAAAAAGATAAACTGGGCACATAAGAAAGGCAATCCAAAATCTAAAATTAAATAGTTTACAGTGTCCAGTTAAATTAAATGAGTAGTAGAACAATCTAAGAAAATACAGCACTCATTTCATGGCTATTAAATAGATGGCTATCAGTATTTGTTATGATTATAAAATTGCACTTCAGATGTGCCCAGTTTTCAACTCTTCCAAGAGTTATAGCTCGGGCACTTCTCTATAGTACAAAAATACAGCACAGCTTCTTGCAATTTCCTGAGACACTGCACCTGTAATATATTCATGCTAATTGCTCCAAACTCATGCATACAGATGACAAAAGCTGAACGGCAATTCAGCTTTTTCATGCAAAGGAAACATAATTGTTTTATAATATGCTGTAAGTTTTAAACCTGCAGGTTAAGTATTCATTTAATTATTTAGGGAGAGGTTGCACTTCTACTCCTCTCCATGTAAAAGAAGCAGACTGCCTTGGTGCCATGCCAGGAGAAGGGTGAGGGGGAGCTCAGATTTTGAGTTTTCCTTCCTGTCTCTCTCCTTTCTGCATCTCTCCCTTTCCCCTTATTACAGATGCAGTATTGCTTCTACTCATCTACTTTCCACTGATATTTTCAGAAACAGGTTATTTGAGCCAAATATGTTGATGAGCAAATAGAGGAAGAGGAGAAGAAATGTTTTTCTTGCACAGGCAACTGTTTTCAACACAGATATTACAAATCTCCTAAATAAGATCATTTACTACTTAAGGAATTTTGTTTCAGACCCTATCAGCAGAATGGAAGCAAAAAGAATGGTTTTGGTAGAAAGTCAAAAATATTTTGGGTTTCTGATATGAAAACTACTTACCTCTGCAGCAGCAGACCTGGAAAAATGCAACAATAGCTACCAAATATCTCCTTTGGCTCAAAACATTGCAGCCTGTGTTTTTCAAAATGGAAGAACCAATTGAAAGGTTTGCATCTGGATTTGTGTGCATGTGTGATCCAGTAGTTGCAATATGTTGTCTGCATCACATAGAGTCATTAACTTTGTCTAAAGGTACTTACTACATTAAAAAAATCATCAAATGTTATGAACATGGCTTAAACTTTCAAAATACTTTAATTCAAGGGTCCACTTTCCATTGGTACTTCCTAGGTAGTGCAGAGACTTAACACAATTAATGCAACCTCTTCCTCATAGTCCTGATCCTACATCTTACAATACTCACACAATTTTACCATGGATAAGCACGTAAATATGGGTGCAACAGAAACCTTCTGAGCAGGGTATGGATCAAACTAGTAAGGAATAAACTTCAGGTGAAAGGAATGGTGCTCATACATGTGCAGAGAGACACAGTCTCTATTTAGAGCCATTAAACTCCTAAATAATCTCAGCCACTTGCATGATACAAAACACCAGATCTACATTTTTAAAGAGAGAGTGGCAGCCCAGGAGAAGAGAGAGCTCTGGAGTTAGGTCACCCTGTGAGGGTGTGGAGAACAGGGTCCAACTGATCCTTCTGCCCAAACCACAGCCTGAGCTTGAGTTCAAACCAGCACCCCAAGACAGAATCCCAACAATCAGTTTTCTCTGGGGTGGGAAAATTCTCTCAGACATCAACACAAGAGTTTTTTCCTCCTCATAGATATAATTTGATATGCAAAGGACTGAGGTAAGAAAGAGTGACTTTAACCCTAGAAACTAGGAAATGTATCTAAGATGAGTATTCAACTCCACATCTGATGGGTATGACTGCTTCAGAGCAGGGATCTGAACCTGGCTCTTCTACCTTTCTCTCAGAGTTACATTTACTTTGAGCATGTTGAGACCATGCCGGTAACATCAGGTGCATAGCAAAGTCCCGTTTTGAAGACTTCAAGGTTTTAGCCACAGCAGTCCTTGAAGTAGATCTCAATATTTAGGTGAGTTTGGACAGCAAAATCTTGAGCATATGCAAAACTTAACATGATAAACTAATAGTCAGGAGGTAAGTGACAGCTGAGGAGTAATTATTCCAATAGTACGTGAATGCTGGGACAAGGTGATGCCTACATTCTGCAGCAGATTATGGTGACAGAAAAGCTCTGAACTGACTTTCACAGTACATCCACAGAGTTCAGCGCAGCACCATGCAGAGACAGTCACATAGGTCTCACAGGCAGCCTAGCCTTTTTGGTATGGCAGAACATGCATTATTAAATTCAATCCCTGTTTCTCAGCAGAGCTAATTAGTTCAGGTGCAGCTCAACGCTGCTATAATTATACTCCATCTGCTTCCAGAGCTAGCTAGTTTGGGTGCTGAGAGCTTGGAAATTTCTCTGCAGTACTCCCTCATGGGAAGGGGCATGATACTATTATGTCCTTAGGCATGAAAAGAGATGGATTGACGCTTTGGTCTCTTTGATGATGCGAGCCTTAGCAGCCTAAATCCTGCCGAGTTAAATCCTCTCAAGGGACAGATTTTTTAAAATGTTTAAATAGCTAAAGCCCCAGGTATGGCCCCAGTGAGATTTTTGAAAAATGCCACATAAGCACTAAGTGTTTGTTGGTGGTAAATGACTCTGTATGGCAGCACAGCAGCGAGAGCCCCTTGTCAGATTCCCGACCAAGGCAGTCTGCCGCAGGCAGCAGCCCTCAGTGCCCCATCTCCTACCAAAACTTTGCTATGCTCAGGTTGGCTCTGCTGCCTTGCAATCCAGCATGTAAGTGCTAAGACTCATTTGGCTACACAGAGAATATCAAGCCTGTCTGCTTCTCAAGAAACAGATAGTGACAACTCAGATGAATGCTAATTTACCATGCAGTATTTGCTCGCTTTAAAATGAAGCCTTGATCCAAAGACTGCTGCAGTGAATGGACTATCTCTCCTCCATGTCAATTCATATTGGATCAGGCCTTGAATTTGTGGCATGAAGCAATTAGTATAAAATAATTAGGCAACAACTTCCTTTATTCAGTTGTACAAGTTTTTTCAAGATGAACTGATTGCCCACATTTGTTTCATACAGGCAGCTAAATCATCAATACCAACAAGACTGGCATTAATCAACAGAATTACCTCCTCACTCTCACAGGCATTTAGCTTCATATCACTTTACAAAGGCTGTCAGGGACCGTCTGTAGCTTCAAGTACAATACAGCAGTTCTACAGTATGTTTTTCCATGCTCTGGAGTCATCCATACGCATTTGGCCTGCAAGCTTTTCAGCAGCACACTCAAAAGAGAACATTTTCAGTGACCACATGAACTCTGCAGCATGTTCTCTCCCCATCTGCTTTGTTCAACCACCCATCAATACACTTTGATAGCATACATATTTACCTCTGGATACATACATGCATAGGTGTCCAGAGAGTGTGTTCTGCTTCTGTGTGTGCTGTCCAGGTGTGACTGACACCTGCATTTAACAGGATGGCATCTATGTGAGCATCTGTGTCGCTGCCATCATTACTTTGATACACGACACTGCTCTCAGTACCAGCTCTCCCAGTATTGTTCTCTCAGCATGTTTACTTTCTGCTTTCCAGGGGTACTGGTTAAGGCTGCTGAGACTGTTAGACATTTATTAAAACTCAGCCAGTTGCTACTTATTTAACCAATATGCAGACATTACTTTGTGTAATTATTTTAGAATGTGACAAAGGGAGCTTCCGCACATCACCGGCTCTTAGGAGAAGAGCTCTGCATTTCTGCTCTGGTTCAGTTATGGCTGTCTCACTGCCAAGCTACTCTCTCAGAGTTCAGACAGCCTTCTATGCCTTTTCAGACCTGAAATAATTACTTGTTATATATAAAGGTTGCTGCCTATTACTCGTGTATATTCAGTGAATTCAACCTTGCTGTCCTATCTCTCACCCTGCAGCTTTGGACCATGTGAATGGAATGCAGTGAGAGATGGCACCCAAAATGCCTGTATGAGCCCAGCCCTGTGCCCCAGCTCAGTAGCCATTCACACCAGTACCTTTTGCCACCCCACAGTGCCTGGCTTGCATGTTCTGAGGAACTCTGGCTCTCTTAGACACACTCCATCAATGGCAGCA
This sequence comes from Sitta carolinensis, assembly GCA_032173965.1. Taxonomy (NCBI): domain Eukaryota; kingdom Metazoa; phylum Chordata; class Aves; order Passeriformes; family Sittidae; genus Sitta; species Sitta carolinensis. The sequence goes on along the minus strand of JAVUNC010000004.1, from coordinate 36,890,895 downwards.
GGATGCCACAAGGCAGATCAGACTGAAAGGCAGTAATTAGTGACTGAGGTGGTTAAGAGCTGGCACAAGGGATTTCTGCCCATTTCTGTGCAAGGCTAGCAGTTTAACTCAAAGCGTCCCTGCAGTGGTTTAGGTTGTTAAAGCTCAACTGTACTGAAAAGAGGGAGGACTCACAGGCAGTCACAGCAAAGAGGCATTTTGAGAAGCTGTCTCCACTCAGTCACCTCATCTAGGCTGAGAAGTCTGAGAGTGACTCAAGACTGTGTAGTGCACATTCGACCAAGTTAATTAAAACAACTGACAATTAAAAATAACCTCCCTGGTTTTACACTGGGCAGCAGACAAACTGTTACACAAATGCTGAAGCTCCACTGAGAACTGGAACCTAAGAACTGAAAGTCAAGACATGGCTATGGAATGAGCTGGACACAATAAAACGGGATCAGGGAGATCTCAGACCTGAAGTATAAGGTGTAGGCCAAAACAAAACTCTCTTAGGCATGACGATAAGTCATTCAAGAAGTCTCATGATCCTAACAGACTGCAGCTTCCCTGATATCCAACAGGTCAAAGGCAAATGCAGCAGAGGAAAAAATGACTTTTTCCAGAACTCAGAATTAATCTTTTCTTTGCCTTTTTACCTTGTTTTTTTCCTTTCCTTCTTTATCATTTTGTAACCTTCTCTCTGTGCAAAGAGAAACATTGCCATTCCAGTGTCTGCTTTAGCTTCAAACTTTCAATTTTGATTTTCCAGTTCTCATTAATATGTTACAGATGACTTATTTTATTAATTGCCATCTATTTTACTAGTTAATTTATTTTTCTGGGAAATAAATACTTTCCTGACCTGTTCCAGTCTTGTACTAATGCTTAGCCAAATATCTTAAGGCAGTGATGGAAAAAACAAACAGCTGAACATCTGCTGAAAAGGTTGCAAGGGTGAATAATCTTTAATAGCTTTTAATGAGCTTCCAGAAATATACTGCATAAGAGCAATGTGCAGATATGTGTGCTTAAACCCTACTTGTAAGAGCATCCTGCTCAGTTACTTCACTCACTCACAGGCAGGAGTAAATTCAAATGCAGAATTTGTTGCCAGATACTTTTAAAATGCACCCTACAAGGACATACCTCTTTCTTCAAGCAACCATTGCCTGTGGTCAACATGGCCCCTGCTTTTATGCTTTACTGGTGCAACTCACATCTGGAAGAGGGGAAGGAATCCCTTATCAGAGCTGAAGTTCTCCATCACTTTGGTGCACCACTTGTCTGTCTCAGAGCTCCACAGAGGCAATCTGAGCGAGCACACACAGGAGCTCACCTGCAACCTGCATCCAGCGGTTCCTTTGGTTCAGCACTGCCCTGGAAGTGAGCATTAGAACGGCAGGCTCATAAGACGAGGAGGGCATCTGGTAGCTGTACAGGTGTAGAAAGAAGTGTTGCTATTATTCCCTAACTTTTTGGCAAAGCAGTAGCATGGAGGTTATTGAAGACTGTACCCTTCTCTGTCTTGCACTTCAATTTCTCCTCTTTGGGCTGCCCTCAGTTCAGCCACCTGCTGAATATGCCTGCCTGCCTGCCATGCTCAGGCAGAGCGTATAAAGTAAATGCAACACAAGGAAAGTCAATAGAGTTTCACTCACTCGCAATAGAAGTGAATTTAGCCATAAATCAATAATGAAAAGCAAAATGTTCCCTACGTGCCTGTTCTTGCTGCTGTCCTTCATCTGAAGAGTTCAGCCCCATTTAGAGAATCAATGTATCAATAGAGAGTAAACTGTGTTTTCAATAAAATTGAAGATGTGAACAGATTCAGCATTGTATGATTATTAATTTCCAAAGTTAGACACAAGCTTTTAACAGTTTCCACTAAATCTCCAAATGAAATTGAAGCACTTGGATAATCATCAAAAAATACTGTTTTAAAATACTCTCCTCCATACCTCTCCATGTGCAGAAGCAACTTGGCATATTCCTAGGGCAAGCAAGGATACACTCTTGACTGAAAGCAATGGTGCTTCACTGCCTCTTATTTCTGGGATAGCCCTAAGCTCATTCTGCCACCTTGTGTGATCAACATATAATACAGCACTGTCTCATTTTCAGGTCCATATTTCTTATTCCCCTCCATTAGGTCTCGCCTCTTATTTAGTAGTCCTCAAAGCTAGAAGTCTGTTAAACTGTGCAGATAACCACTCATCTCTGATATTCTAATATGGACTGTCAGGATGAAGCAAATTTAATGTTTCATTCATACTCCACCTCCCAAAAAGCCACTTAGTTTTATTAGAGCAGTGAGTAATTCTTATTAATTATATGAAAGAATGCACATTTCTTAGCTTATTGTTTGACTGTGGTTCTCTTGAATTTCATTGAAATTATTTGCTAAATAATGACTATGAATATTTTTAGCTGGTATTATCCCTTCAAATCAATTTGTTGAAAACAAAAAATCAGTTTTTCATAAAAAAACCTTGAGCCATGTGACTTGCCACTCCTTCTCTTATGCCTTATTATTTCAACTTTATAGAAATAGTTTCTTTACATTTAACCTGACGAAAACTGTGAATGTTAGAAAAACATTTGGCTTTCAGTGTAAAATGTCTGTTGAAAGCAAATACAAAGGTAGTCTTTCAGAAAGTGTGTCCACTGCTTTCTCAATGTTTCTAATTTCAGCTGCCGTGTTCAGTCATTACATTATGAAGGAAAAAAGTTTAAAAAAAAAAAAAGAAAAGAAAAATACTTTATTGAAAACCCCAGATAAAGCCTGTAGGATAAAAGTCTTTGTTTTGATTAGCTGAATGAATTAAAATATCTTGTTCTGGAAACAGACAAAGTGCTCCTCAAGTTCATCTACAAAAACTGTCTGAAGCTTTAGTTTAGACTACCATGAGAGGCTCCGTAAGGGATTCACACGCCCAGGAACAGCTGCTGGTACAACGCAAAAATCAACAATGCTACATGAAGCTGCTACCTATGGATGTCATCTCTCTTCTGAACACTGGCAAATGCCCATGTGCATCGTGGGTACTGAAACACATAAATGTGACACCAGCTGCCAGTGTAGAGGGACACTTCACCCTGCTCACAGAAAGGCATTCAGCACATCCAGTTTCTAAATGCCTGTGAGCCTTTGTGTGTGCTGATCCACATTAACAAAGGTGACAGAAGGTAGGAGGCAGAGAAAACAATTATCAAAAGCTCCTTCTAAATCCTACAAATGCAGATGTTGACATCTTTTATTGCCTTATGCTTTACAGATAGAGAACTACATTTCTTATCAAAGCAAACTACGGCTCCAACTTAATTAACCAGAACTGTGGCACCTACAAGATCTATTCTAAAAGCATAGTGAATGCAGTCAAAGCAAAATTCATTCTTGTAGTCTGCTGTTAATGCCTTTTGCACAGGGAAATAATTATAGGTAAAAGCTGATGTTTTCACTTTATACTTATGGAGTACAATTCCTCTTACAGTCTCATCATCACCTTAACTTGTGGCTATGGTCAGAAAACTGTTTATGTTAATATCACACCATTTTAGTCACCACATATTCTGCAAGTAATCAAATCACAGGGCTGATCTCCAGTCCTTCTGTGAGGAAAAATAATTGAGGCAGGAAGATTCACAGAGATTTAATAAGAACCAGGCAAAATATGTCTATAAGATATAAACTCAAAAAAATATGCAATTTGCATGTCAGAGATAGCTTTAGTAAATTTGGAATTTGGCAAAAACCTTCAGGCCACACAAACACACCCCTCCACAATTAATAATAAAGTCATTTCAGAAAAATTTCTTTTATTTCCTGAATTACCCTGTACAAAATGTTGATCTTTCTTTTACAAGTTTTTACTAAAAGGATTAATAAATATATATTTAAAATGTGCTTAAAACCAAAACTAAAAAATTTTCCTCTAACTGTATGTTTCATGTTGACCTAAAAAGGAAAATCCTATTAAAGTATGATTGAAAAGTACAACCTTCAAAACATGTTACACACTTTTCTAAATTCAAAAGGCTTTGGCTCAAGTTTGAAAAGCACAGAGCAACACTACAATGTGCATAATTATCCTGGTATAAGGGAGTATACAGTAAAGGGACCTGTAAAGTTTGAATCTCTTTACAGGCTCTTGCAGAGCCCTTGGCAAGTAATTTCATTCTCTTATATCTCTATTTCCCTGTCTATTAAGTCAGGGCAATAATACCTATCTTCCCCAAAGAGGTGACAGTAATTAAGTCAATGTTTAGCATAGCACTTTCAAGATGCAAATCTCTGCATTAAAGTTCTAAGTACTGTTATTATTATCATCATTATCACCAATTATCATTAGGCTAAAGCTACTGTGTAATTCTGTATGTTCTCATTCTGAAAGATACATTCAACTACCATTGTAAGCTAATTATACTATCTACTCTTAAGTATAGGAGTACAAAAGCATACCTTCTGCTGCATTTGCAGTCTGTTCCCACTTTCAAATTCTCTTTGTGTAACGGAAAGTATATTCTTAACTAATGCCTTAAGGAAGTTTGCACGGTATTGCCAAATTAGCTCATTGCAATTAGTATCTCAGGTTTCTTTGCAATCCCAGGAAAATAGCTGTAGCCACAAATGCAGTTAATAATGATGACTTTGTAAAACAGAACTGGAGGCTAATATTAAAAGGGCTGTCAAAGAGCAAAAGGCTGCATTTCAAATGACCTTTAAATCCTCTGCGACTCCTGCGGAGGATAAGAGGTAACATGAGTGACAAGAACGGCTTTTCCAGCTCACCAGATTTCACCAGGTCAAAGAAGCATTTGTAATGAATAAATAAATAGCTAATTCATCCCCCAGCTGTTTCGGCAACTTTTCCGATATGACACAGGTAGGAAGCAGGTCTGTGCAGCTGGATGGATTTCAGAGACCTGAAAAACTGTTAGAGAACCAAGGAACTAAGCCCAGGTTGCTCATTATGCAGGACAGAGAGGAACAGAAATTTGCCCACAGGGCTTCAGATGTACTGTGAATTCTAAGGCTCTAAAATGCCAATGTCAAAACTAGTGTTTCCTAAAATCATCCTGACTCAGTTTCCTCCAGTTTTGCTCACAGGAACATGCAGCCATGCCACCCTCCCTGCTCTGGAAAGAACAATGTACATGAACTTCCAGATGTCTGGGCAAAAAGCTGGCCAACACTTGGTGTACCTCAAAGCCTACCTCTGACAAAAACAGACACCCACATAGACACACAGCAAAGAGGTGGCATGTCACATCTTCACATGCAGCCATGGAGAAAACCACTCTTCTTCTTGTGATTGTTTATGCATTAGGACAGCACTATAGTGTAAATAAAGAACTAATTTTCAACAGATATTGAAATTTTACAACTGTCATCCTTGAAATAACCTCTTCAAGATGAGACATTTTGAAACAACACAGTGTTTTGCATTTACACAATCGTTCTGTCTAATGTTACCAATGCAAAAATATTTCTGAAGCCAAATAATTAAAAATGCATGAAAAAACTGAGAGACAAAGTAAATGTTATTGTTTGTAGGGAAGGAAACTGAAACATGGAGACTAAAATCTGTGTCCAATCTTACTCAGCTGGATGAGACAAATAAGGGCTCACATTGTCAGTCCTGACATGTTACAGGTCTACCAACCATTTAAGGAACAGGGTCTCGCCCATACCAGAGGGAAGTCAAAGGCAGCTGGAATGCTTATCAGGACCCCAAATGCCAGGCAAGCACTTCCCAGCTAATAACTAAGAACAGTCTGTAGCACAGGGACAGCTGGGAAGTCTTTCCTCACCCAAAGACCCTTTCTGCCAACTAATGTAACACAATATCCACCCCACCACCCCACCACCCCTCCCCGCACTCTGGTTTTCCCTAATGTGAGGACAGTCAAGAGATATTTGTTCAATCATCTTTAGAAAAAGAAACTAATTACTTCTTTTCAATGGAGAAGGCATAGATTACTTCTCTAATGTAAAGATGGGATTGAAAAATAAATGGACAATATTAAATGGTGTTATTACCTAAGATAATAGGAGCAAAGTCATAAAACACACATACCGAGGCAGCTGTCCATCTTCTCTTTGCCTTTATTTAGGTCTTGTAGAAAGCCATCCTGAAGTGGAACTGGCTGTTGCTATAAATACCTTTTTTATAATCTCAATAAGAAAAGAGAAAGAAAAATGCACTGTAAGAGCATTCTTCATATAATGGCATGTGCATGGGCATCCAGTGTTATCAGCCCCTATAACTCAAGTGAAAAAGTTTTATTGGTAAGCCAGTGTAGTCCCTTGCTAAAGTTCTATGCAAGGCATTTCTTCTTGTTGTTAAAACATAGAAACAGCCTAATTTTCCCTGTATGAGAAATCCAAGGAACAACCCAGAAATATTATTTCTGTCAGGCAGCTATCAATTGCCTTTGCTTCTTTTTCTGGCATACTAAAGTACATTTAAGGATTACAAGATTGTTTTAAAAGATAGTGAAACGGGGGTAAGATCAGGCTGTTCAATAACATCTCAGATGGTTCTCATTCTTTGAAACTCATACAGCTGAATTTTGGCAGTTAGAAAGCTGTGCAATGCAATCAACTTACTGACAAGTTGCAAAATATAATTTATTGTAAAATATCATGCCTTATCATATATAGTATAAAAATATTTCTCACTGTAGATTAAAATTATGTAGTTCTAGTTCCCAGAAAAAACACGCTATAATTCCGTCTTTTATTACTTCATTGTTTCTCTTCTAATTAACATTTGAAAAGGCTAGGAAGTGGATGGAATTTCAAGTCTAACCCCTGCAAATCTTCAAAACCCCTGGACATTTGTGTCTATCTCATTTTGTTACTCAAAGGCTCAGACTGATACTACTGGAAATTAAATTGACCAATTTATTCATCACTGTAGCAGGGCTTAAACCTCAGCAATGTGATTGCTATCATGTCAGTGCTGTCAATGACCTGAGTCTTGAGTTTCAGAGATTGCCCCAGTAACACTCAATAATAAGTGGCAAAACATTATTACTTCCTTTGGTACTCATTATAAAAACATTAATTGGGGTGAAAGGTAAACCACTTCATATGCTAAGTCATGGATCTTCTCTAAGGGTGGACAAGGGGGATTGCAAGACTAAGTATGTCATCGTGATTTGTTACCACAAAATTTCCTTGAAGTTTGAATGAACGGACTACTAGAGGGCATCACAACAAGGAAAAAATATTCTTTTGATTTAAATTATCCAGGTCTGGCCTGAAAGGTCACCATCAAAATGAAAACATAACACAGAAATGGGATGAGCTCTGACAAAATGTCAGTACAATATATGCAGCCCACTTTTTCCATTATCCTGTTTTGAATAGTTTATTTATTTTAGGTAACCACTTCATGGCTCACACACCGCAACTAGTTAAAATTCATGGTTCTTTTACCACTCCATCCCTATTTTGTCTCCCTTTCAAGTACTGCTTTCATAGAAAAAAGGTAAAAAAGAAACTAACCACCAATTTTCTGCAGTTTGACTCCTGTCACAGAAAAACATTAAACTCAGCCAGGAAGCAGTTTTCTCCCTTCTCAAGTGCTGTCACCCTACCTCTTTAAATGCTGTTTTATCAGTTGCATAGAATTTTTTTTTTTCTTCATTTCAAAGAGCACATTAAACTCTCATTAACAGAAAGAGAAATTAAGCATGCACAGTTAGAAAATGAATAAAAAAATTCTGCACTAAGTAAAGAAACAGGATTCCCCTGACAAATGTGTATTCACTAAGAAATATCACTGCAGGTAACAAATAAACTCCTTTGGCTAAGTCAGATATAATTTCCACGGTTTTCTCAAAGCAAGCGCTCTCTTGGAGACATTTCAGCACGAAAGAATGGGTTCTGCTCAGCCTGGGTTTATCTTGAAATTCTGGACTTTCATGTTCACAGAACAATAATGTTTGAAAAAACAAAAATTTAAATTAAATCCCACGCCTCATAAGGAGGTATCTCAGGGGCCAGCTACTGGCAGGGCTGGAAATAATGCTGCTGCCAAATGGAAAATGTGATCTGGCAACTCGACCTGAAATCTTAGATTTTGAACTTGGCAGATCTGAAAAGTCTTGGCATTTGGTTACAGGTCATGGAATGTGAATCTTGCAAACAGAGTTTTTCCCCATAAGAGTATAAAAAGCACCTTTAATATGTATAAAGCAAACTTCCATCTATCCTTCTTATAAACAGCCCTGGTGTGTTTTTGCTCAATATGAAGTAGTCTTTAGAAATCGTTGATTTTGCCTAGATCTCATATATTCATTTGTCTTGCTTTGTCTCATATGGTCCCCTATGACTTTTTGACCTTCCCATAAATTTTAGCATCATTCAGAAGGTCAAACAGTCAGGGAAAGCACAAATGGATTAAAAAAAGAAAGAGTTGCAGTGGGTGGAGAATTATCATCATAAGCTTATTATATATTTCAAACAGTGCAGACTAACGGCAACAAGCTTTTAAAAGTTCAGGCACTACTTTTACTGGTATAAAGGGATACTGTTATTTTTTCCATCTGATTTTTAATACCACTAATCCAAAGAGTTACCAAAGTCTTTCTGCAAAGTTATATGAACTATTTATGTTAATTTTCATTAATTTAAAATATTTTTTAAATTGAAAATATTATTTTTAAAAGTTTCCTAATGTGCCCTTGTATCCTTGGCAACAGTAAAGAGTCACAACACTACTTGCCTCTCTATGTTCATCTTGGCCAGAATCCTCTCTTATTTTCTGGTTTTCTCTTTTTTCTTCCCCCCACCCCCAACTTTTTTTTACAGGGAAGAGAGGAACAGAGAGTACAGGCAAAGCACAGCTTTGAAAGTCAATAAAGACATGGTTGCAGTCTATTTAATGACAACATTTTCTCACTATTAATATTGTTACTGTCATCTTTACCAGCCTTATAGCTGGAGCCTAAGCATCTGAGACACAACTGCTTTCATAAGTCACACCTCTCCTGCAATTTGCTAACATGACATGAGTGAGTAACTTATCCTGTTAATATCTTGTTCAGCTATTGAGAAGTAGGAGTTAGAAACCACAGAAAAGAGGCCAAAGACATAAGGTGCAAAGGAATTTTAAAAATTGTTCTGTAGCCGAGCCAACCCACCTTGGACCCCGCATGTGCAGAAAGTCTCCAGCCCATGATTCATCTATATTGCACGTTGTGGTCCACTGTGCAAGCTGTAGAGAAACATATGCCAAAAGCTGATCTCCAAAGCCTCAGACAGCTTAGTCGGTATAAATTATCTCTTAGGATGAATTATTCTGTCTTGATTTGTGAATTTGACACTCTCTCCATTTGTAAGTTGTTTCCTTCATCCTTTGCATATGTTAGCATAGTGCTGGAATACATTTAATATCACAAGAGATCCATTCCCATTAGTCTGGGAGGTTATTTCATGGAAGTTTTTCTTTGTTTCTAAGTATTCTTCTGCCCAGGGTTTTTTCCCCTCATACATCCTGAAAAAGGAAGAGAAAATGGCATAAGCACTGTATAGTATTTCAGCTTTTCTTTCTTTTTCACTCTTACCTTTCCAAAACCACAGTATTACCATTTATTCTTCTTCTCACTCACTTGAAACTACATTTTTTTAAATTTCTCTTTAGATTTACTAGATAAAACATACATACCTTCCAATCAGAGCTGTTTATGGCCAGTGAGTTTTAGAGTGAAAACCACATATATATAGTTTTTAATAAAACAAAAATGACATTTTATTTCACACCCCCAGTTCAGCAAACCAGAGAGACCTGTTCTGATGCCTGGTTGAAGCATGCTGCTGAGAATGCACTATGAGTGATGGCTGGGATAGTTTCTGTAAGTCTGTCACACAGGAGACTTAGAGCTTGTCACACCAGTCTCCCAGGGATTCACAGGTGATTTAGGATTCAAATCCTTTTCTACATCTCTCTCCTGAGGATTTCCTTTTCATAAGAGAAATCTCCTGCTGGTGCAGAACTACTGTACTGGAACTCACACTGTACCCCTCCTGGCTACTGGCTAGGGGGGAATGCTCTCCAAGATGATAAACTGATTTCTCCAAGGAGTATTTCACTCACTGGCTCCCAGGCATTCATTTAAAGGAGAGCCTAGCTACAGTATGACATATCAGGAAAGACTACTGAGAAAATAATGGGCTTTAAAAAGACATATTCCAGAAATTATCTGCAATGTGCAGCAAAGTCCTGTTACACTTGACAGAAGTTCAGCCAGGCTACAGGTTAATCCTGGAGTTGGCCAAAGGCATTGGACTTCAGGGTCTGTTGAAATTCTCTGTTCGTTTCCTTGAGAAAAAAAAAAAAAAAAAAACCTGTTTCGTTTTCATTTATTTATCAAGCAATGACTTGCTACCATAATACCAAATGAGAGTATAATTGCCTGACTAATGAACATCAGGGATAAATGGCCTTGCCATTTAAAAGTCTCTGCTGCTCTTTAGCCAAACTTGGTCCCTAAGAAAGGTATGCCTTCCTGAGACTCCCTGAAAGCCAACATCACAGTGAGGGAGACAGCAAAGTGAACATAACAAATAACTGCACAGGTTGGTGTTAAATTACCCAGTTAGTCAGACAGACTAGAGAAAGTATGACTTTTGGGGAAAAAAAATCACAAGTGCCACAAGACAACTTACTGACACAAAAATAGATAAAGGTACCACAAGAAGATAACTTGGCACTATCACATTTTACTCTTTAGAATCTCTGAACACTCTAAAACACCTAAAACAGCCTGAAGCCAACATTCAGAAATGGAAGAGTTTGACAAAGAATTGAGTTTGCTCCCTGCTTCAGCATATACAGGATCTTGGGCATGACCACCATGAAAGTCAGCTGCTGCAGCAGACCTTTGATGCTGCCTGTGCCCTCCAGCGCAGACACATCCGTGTGCAAAGGCAGTTGCTCTTGAAAGACAGTCATTCTGGACTTGCATGCATCAGTTCGGAGGCAGAAGCTATAAAACCTTGTCAACCGCTTCACAAGTTCACACAGCAGAAGCTATCTGGCTGGTGAATTTGGCCATTGTTTAAGGCTCTCTGAAAACAGATGGAAACATGATGTCTCCTCACAAGTTTCTTTCCCACATTACTGCCACAGATGGTGTTCTCACATATTTGAACAACTCTTCTTACATACGCAACAACAGGATGCAAACTATTCCACATTACTGCTGATATAACTGATCTCAAGCATTTACTGCTGAGACATTGCAATGTTCTACCATTTTTTGCTCTCTGCCCCTCCCAGAACGATATTCTGTTTCTCCATTTAATCCTCTTCTACTCAAAACCAACAACAAGCAAAGACACATACTGAAATATCAAGTCAGCTATTTATCTATATTTCCTTCTCAAACATTTCATATGCCCTTACTGAGTGATTCTATGAATGTCAATGTTCACTGAAAATTAGGGAAATGTTTTTTTTCAAAATGTTTGATAAAATATTGTACTGTTCCCTGTGGGAGCTTTTTTGTCTTTTCTTTCCCCACCTCCTCCCCACTAAGAACAACTTGATAATTAAATTTCAATGAGCCCTCCTGAGGGCTCATTCCCCAAATGGATGTAAATAATAAATCAAGCACCAATGGGAAACAACTTGGTTCTCAAAATAGGCCTCTACATTTCAGTATCCAGAATGTCATACAGCATTTTCACTGTTGTTGCTGTACGTTTGCACCTCTTAAACGATGACTTCACTGTTAGTTTCTGCTCATGCATATACAAAAAATAAGCTCCTGTTTATACAAAAATAATTTGAAAATCACCAAGAAGAAAAGAAACTGCTTCCTAGTCATCATTTACCTTGACCATCAATTTGCTAAGGAAGCATACTCTTCAGCCACCCCTAAAAATTTTACTGCCTTACTATCACAATAAATAAATTTTAAAAATCATGCAATCAGACAGTTGTGCCTGTTGATCATAATTGTAAAACTTGGAGTCCAGTCCAGGCAAAGACCTCTGGCCTCTAGGTGAAGTGCAGCCTGTCCTTTATCATCTGTGCTTCCACACCCAGCTTCTGCTGGAGCAGGTTGACTGCATTATTAACACACGGTACTTTTCCTTGGTCTCCTCGCAGCCCACCCCAGAGGTGGAATGCCAATAATATACTATGGTTTGGGCTTCAGTTCTTCAGGTCAAAATGTCTGAAATGATAGGATGGTTACAAGAGAGGTTTTATAGTGTGGTGTGTATGCTACACATGTCAGTGTGTCATGAGGGAGAACAAAAAGGTCCGAGCAAAACAGACCTTCTGGGATGGTGCTGGAAGTCTATGGACTTGTGAAATCCAAAGTATCTTTACTCTTACCAATGTTGCCCACAAGGCAACGACCCGGGTGAATATGGGCACAAACAATTGTTTGAACAATCTTCAGAGAGTATTCTGGTTGGAAATGTCTGTGAAGGACCAGGAAAGCTGGGCCCTGGAGCATCCTGGGACTTATGTTTTTAGTCTTCTGGGAACATTGAAATCAAATAAGGGAGAAGACACTTTAGAAGGTTCTATTTATTTTGGCCTTGTCAATCACGAGAGTTTCACTACTGGAGAAATTTTTGTTATAATCTACAATAAAAATGTTGTTCACTTATAATTATATGGATGCATTACCTTTGCTAAGTTCTGTTGTACAAAGAGTAAAGAAAAGAAAAGAAATTTAAAAATCTAGAAGTGTATAAACTTCTGTTGCCTGAGATATTATATATTTAATTACATAATTTTAGCTAGTTTCTTCAAGTATTTCCAGTGTGCCTTTTCTGATTCATGAAAAAGCATATTTTGATTGAATTTCTCCTTAGACATGGTCCTTTGTTGGCTTTTGTGGCTGATGCCAACTTTCTTTAGAGCCCGATCAAACTCCCACTGAAGTTAAAGACTCTCTGTAACATCAGTAGTATAAATTGAGATCATATAAGTGTTGAGGATAAAATTTAACTCCAGAGTAAAAAAAGTAACTGCACTGTGCATACACCTGTGAAGACAAAGTTTTCTGCAAACTTCTGAAAACCAAAGATATGTGTCAGATACTCATATAATATAATTAAAGTGATACAGTAAGTGAATATGTATTTCTAAAAATTGACTCTACTGGTGCTAGATAGACAGATAATTCAATAGATACTTGAATTCCCATGGCTTAAGGGACGTTTTATACTTCAGATCAAAGATCAATAGAAAAATCTGATTGTATTGCAGACAAGATTAAAAGAAGCATACCCACTTCAACAGGTCCCCTCTCTACCCTCATCTGCACAGAAATCTTAATGGGTTTTGTACAGAAAGTGTAACAGGAAAGTCTGAAAACTTCTTCAATTCACACCTGTGCTGGCATGCAGGTCTGAGGTGATGGAACAGATAAATCTTTTGGGGCAGAAAGCTCTCCAGCAGCCAAGGACTGTCTTAAGCTAAAGGGCAGCCTTGAGAAACACCTGTTACAGAATTATGTCCTTTACACTGACAGACTTGAGACAGGCTGGAAAAGAAATTTAGCCAAATTAAACGTGCAACTCCATGTCCTAACTATTTGAGCACAAAAAACAAATGAAGGGTTTGTCTAGATCTTAGAAATTTTGACACATGTAAACAGAGAAGACATGGTTCCTAGAGCTTCAGCCATTTGTTGTTGGTTGGTTGTTAAAATTACATTTAACTTTCCAGATAAAAAAAAGAGATATTTTGGAAAATAATTTAACTGTTCAGTTTTAATATATCTTGAGACAGATAGAAATTTATTCATTTGTATTTTCAGAATTAGATCATTTTGCAAAACATAAAAAAGAATGTGAAATGTAAAATAATGAAATGCCACAAAATCATCAGAAAAAACATATCCAAGTAAAGCAAGAATAACATGGAGACCTCTTGACCTATAATAAGGAATCAAGCCAAAAGATCTCAGATGTATACTAATGTCTGTAAGCATATCCTAAGTGCAGGTTCTTTGTTCATTCCATTGTTACAGGAAAGTGTAACTTGGCTGAGAGCAGGAATGCATGACAGGCCATTGCAATAAGTCAAAATGTTGTATATGACTCAGTTATCATGCTAAAAAATGCAGTCATTCATAGTGTCAGAGTCTGTTTAGAATAAGACAGAGGCATTTTATTCAAATGCATCAATGCCTCAATGAGAAATGCAACATGCCTAAACTTGCACCTGCAAGTTTACATTGATTTGCCAGAATAATTTATCAGTACATACATCAATATACTTGTATATATTTGGGAATGCTCAAGAGAAACCTTGGGCCTTGCCTCTTGAGAAGACAAACAGGAGAAAAGGAACCACAGGACCCATAAAGAGCAGTAAGTTTGATTCAGAAAGGGAAACTCCAGCAGTGCTCTCATCAGGTAGACAATCAATTTCATGAGAGAAACTTGTTCAAGTGAATAATTTTGGTTTAGATCTCATTCTGGACATAATAGCTGTGGAACTTGCATCATGCACTGCTCTTGCCAAAATCAGATTATAATAGTATTTATCTGAGAAATGTGCTTAACACTAAGATAAGTTTAAGCACGGTCCAGAATCAGGGTGAAAAATAAGCTATATCCTCTTTTGTGCATCTTTAACAGTTTTTCACTCTCCTCTTCTGTTGTTGTTATTATTTTCATTATAATTGTGTAGCACTGGATCACCTAATATCACTAACAGCTGTGTTCCAGTGACAAAAACGTTCTAAGTAAAGTGCCACATGCCTGTTTTCTTCAAAATATTTCAGGCTCAAAATACATTTTGACAAACTCCAAGCAGGGGTTCAGCCCTCACTAGTACACTAGTGGGATGAATTCACAGAAGACAAAAATAACCCAGCCACATTCCAGAGCCTCCAGCATCTTCAGTGTTTGAGCTAAACTGTTTGATATGGAGAAATAAACAGCGGGGGAAAGAGAGAGAACTGGAAACTTTTCTCAGCCAAATGAATTCCCCATTACTCTAAACACTTCTAGTAAGAGACGTTTTCTCTATTAAATATGCTACAATCCATTGATCTTTCCAAATAACATTGTCACAGTACTTAAAGATTTCTGTTATCTCCATTTCATAGGTGAAACAAGAAACACAGAGGGTCTAAGTGGCCTCAATTTACGCTGAAAATCTGTGCAATGTGTAGGAACTGAATCTCTCTAGTCCCAGTCAAACGCTTTAAACATGAGATGCTCTTTCTCCAGCTGGTAGCAGGGTTATCAAACCCAACTAGTACCCATTGGCCATGTCTCCATTAACAAATGAAATGAGAGATAGATTGCTCCTTGGCTTTAAGGCCGCTGACACAGCACGGTTCCAATCTGCACAGCCAAGTTCTTGTACCTAAAACAGGGAATTCAAGCTCTTTGCCAAGATTGCTAACTCCCAACCTACGTACACTCCAGTGTTGCTTGGGAGAACGCTCCTTAGCACCAGCCAAAATTCTGACAAAACCTGTGCTAACAATGTAACAACATATATAATTCCAAACCGAAGTCTGAGGCTATTCCCTGACCGTCTCTGGCCTGCTCGTACAAATGTAGTCTTGTTTTCCAGATATCAATTGTTTGGAAAGCTTTGTCTGTTGAGAACACATAACATTTTAAGGTCCCTGCCAAAAAATCTGGACTGCAAGCATTTCCTTTTGCTTTCCAAAGGTTCCCATTACTCAGTGAATGCTCAGTATTATCATGGTCTGCATCAAAACTTTACCCAGTTGTAATGCTTGGAAAATGAGATACATCTTGAAGTTTCATACCCAAATGTAACTTCAGGAGTAAGATATAGGACTAAAACTCTATTCTGGTCTTTTCTGCCTGCAGCTGGAAAGTTTGGAGACACAAAAATCAATGTCCTATTGTTCAGAGATTTCTTTTTGCATGTTTCTTTGTGCACTGGAGGCAGATATTCATTTGCTCACTTGTTTGAAATGCATTATTTTAGTTATTATTCATTTACTAGCCTAAGACAAAACTAAAGTATGATATTAATGTTCTAAAGTGCTATTGATTACTAGTACAAAATGAAAATATATAATTGATGAAAACATCAGGATCCTATGGGGACTTACAGTCCAAAAAGTTAGAAATGAAATGCTGATCTCTTGAAAAAAATTGATCTACATGCAGCTCAGCTGAGCCGAGTCTCTAAGCAAGCTGGGAGAGACAAGACAGAGCAGTTTGTTTGTTTGTCATCTGTAGTAAAATACAACGGCTATAATTTGAAAAGAGCAAGTTCCACATTTGTGTAAAGTCTTCTGTTTATTCTTCAGTTCATTGCTAGCGATACAGCTTTCTGTTTTGCAAATAAACTGTCTCATCTCAGTTCCTCGCTCCCAGGACTGCTGGGGATGTGGCAAGCCTGGAAGCTGTATTCCAGTTGTACTGGAGGAAAGTGACATGTTTTGCTGCTGGTTATGCCCTATTACCACATGGTAAGTAGTGTTTGGACTCCTCAGAGGCAGAGATGCATGTCTATCCATGCACCTAGAAGGATGCCTTGCTACAAAGAGGGTTTTGGCAAGGAAGAGTGCTGGGGTGGGGGAAATCAGAAAACACCTTCCTCTCTTGTAAGGAGATAGACACCTGTAGCTATGGGGTGGTGCTGCTCTTTGCCATGGAGACATACACATTGAAATTGTGTCCCACCTTTCCCCAGAAGTCCACAGTCTGCCTCAGGAGCAAAACACTCAAAACACTCAAGGCTAGATTAAATCATCCCTGTCTTTACTACCGAGTGTCTCCAAAATGAGTAACTTCCCTTCTTCTCTGCTGTGATTGTGATACCAGCTGCTTTGCACAGGAAAATTAGGGATGTTTTGCTGACTTCTCAGGTTTTACCCACAACCAAGAGCCACAGATGAATAGGGTCTGCTTTCTCTTATCAACCAGAAGTAACTGGGCAAGGGTAAGAGAAGGTTGAAAGCCATCATGAATAAGCTAGTAGTTTAGTCTCTCTCTTGCTAAAGCGAAGATGGTGTGTGGTGGAAGGTTGTCACAGCTGATTCTGAGGTCCATTGCTAAGATGGTTGTCAGCATGTTTGACCTTCTCTTAATACTAAACATTCAGTTGCTGAAGGAGAACCTGCTCTTCAAAGGGACTCCCTTCCTCCTTATTCCAGGGAAAGATAAAATATAAATGCGAAAATATATTTTCACCCCTTTACCTTCAGATGCCACAGCAAAAGGCACACCTAGCATCTGTCATTGAATCAATGAAACACAACAAAATGCAAAGAATATATTTGTCTGTATTTGTTTCTCTTTGGAAAGTAAGAACATAAGAATGCCTGTGTCAGGAAAGATGAAAGGTCTATCCATCTTAGAATACTCTAAGATGTGGTCAGTACCAAAAGTGTCCAAAATATATTAGGATAAAGAGGAGGCAGCAGTTCCCCACAGCTTTCTGCATCCTGAGCCTACAGAATTTCTTAAACTCAAGGTCATTTCTTTGTGTTCCATAATCCAGAATGGATGTTTCATCCAGAAATTTTTCTATTATGTATTTTACAACCATCTAACTTTTCTCACCCATAATACCCTTGGAAAAGGGTCCTGCAGTTTAATTGTACATTAGGTAAAAAACTAAGTCTACAGCAATTATACAGTGAGAAACTCAGTAATTGCTCCCTATTCACAACTGCATCGCTTGCCATCACATCCCCATTCAGACACCTCTGGTTCAGGATGAAGAGTGTTAGTCTATTCAAACTCTCCGTGTACAGAAAGTATTACGTACCTTTGATCATTTCCACAGCCCTTCTTTGGGTTTGCTACAGGCTTTTTGAGATGGGTTGATCAGAACTAAATACAATAGCAGAAAGGAACTCAACATGAATTCACAGAGGGGCATAATCATATGAGATATTTTGAAGCTTCCTAGAGTTGGAAAATCAGCATCCCGAGAGCCTAGTAAGCTATTTATGCTCCCAACAGAACTCTAAGATAATGGAGCAACACCACTCCCAATTCTGCTGACAAAAGTGGAAGCCTGGTGAACCAAATGTATCAATCAATAACTTACCACTAATTTCATCAGCAGTGTATTTGTTTAAACAGAGAGAATTATGTGCCTAAAGACACTGGTAAATTTAAACCTGAGAGACAAATTTGCTCGAGGTCAGAGAGGTAGCCTGTGGTGGATAAAGGAATTGAAAGCAGGTCTCCCATATCTCACATTAGTACCATAATCACTCACCCTCTCTCATCCTGTCTGCCCGTTGCTGACATTTAACATTTTTATCCATTGTATTTATCTGTCATCTCTGAAAACCTTATGTGTTTCTAGGCAGAATATAACAAAATCTTAACACTTTTAAAATCAAAAGGCTATCTAATATAGAGTGCTTAAATATTCCTAAACTGAGATTTAGGTTAGAGGAATGTATAGATTATGAGCTGCCTACATATTCATTTCACTGCATTCCTCACTACTTTGGAAAAAGGGGGAAAAAAGACATAATGTTTACTCGCTTTAACACTGTTGCTCTTGCCAACTGAAAGCACTTAAATTCCCTTCCTACAGCTGCCCCTGCTGCAGACTTCTGAAATAAAGAAAACTGAAATAAAAGAGCAAAGAGCATAACGGCTACCAAGTTGCTGCTTTAAAGTTTAGCTCTGTATTTAAACGTTGTAAGGTTTGAAAATGTGCCATTAAAATATACCGCAGGCATCTACTTGAGTAGAGTTCAACTTGCACACTCTCCCTTCTATTGACAGCAATGATCCAGAGTCAGGTTTTTTCAATCAGGTTAGGAATTCACTGTTCAATTTACCAGGTTTGCTTTTGGCCTGAAAGGAGACATATAAATTAAAAGCATATCCCAATAAGACACAAGCTTTGATGTCTAATAGGGTTCTGTGAATTCATTATTTTAATATTTTAGATTTATAATCAGAAGGCTAACCATTTTGCTCCACTCTACGTAATACATTTTTCATTGTCCCTTTCCCAGCTCTCTCTGACAAATGTTGTACTCAGATCACATTCATTAATACTGGGGATGTTTTTCAAGTCCTAGGGTACTTAGATCAGGGATGATTTGAAACACCAACTTTCCTAGGTATTAAAAATAAAGTTCAAAAGAAGTTGAGGGACTTTTGCATCACTTGAAATATTTATCTTTAATAATGTATCAGCATAAATCACTGAAAAAATTTACTTTGACAGGAGTGTAATATCTAGCAATGGAGAAATGGAAAAAAAAAGGCTGAAGAAAAGGGAAATAACTTGTTTAGGAGAAACTCCTCAAGATGAGACTTGATACAGGACATTCAAAGGTTCACTTTTTTGAAGGAAATTGCTGTCACAACTTAAAAGTTGTTCATCCTCTACTGTCTGCTTGTACAGTAGAGCACTGAAGCATCACAGCATTCCTTTTTGAGCAAAGCAATGAAAAAGTCCCTCGGATTTTTCTAATCCTAAAAAGCTGGTCCTCGTTTTGACCAGCCAGGCTGCATGGATAGGACAAATAAAATACCATGGTCTGCTTTCCCACTCCCTTGACATGAAATGGTCAGAAAACTGGCTTAGTTGAGTAATTAATATGAATTTACATTTGCTTTACTTTGCTGAAGCAATAAAAGTCAATGGGATGATATCAGTATCTGCAATACAAGACAATCATCAGATTGTCATCAGATACCAGAGTCACAACCTGTCCCCAATAAAGTATGGCAATTTCACAATGGTTCTTTCATGTTAAATCCATCACACTCTCAGCTGGGTCAGCAGTCACAGGACAGTCACCTTTTCAATTGCTCTGTAGTATTTTGGAATTAATTAATTAGACATGAAAGAGCAGAATCAATCCTCCGTTCAATTTTTTTTTTTTTTAGTATTTGTGAGGCAATTTTTGTGCTTCACTTTATTTTGGAGAAGATCTAACATGCAGAATTTTCCCTTCTGGTATTTTCACTGTATAGTAGTTGAGCAGTGACTGAAAGTTGCTCCATATATATATGGAGCTATGCATCTTCCTGAATCTCCTTTGTTCATATTACTTTAAACAAAGGTAGCCCTACTTCTCTCCAAAATTTTTAGATTTGCACTGCACCACTTAGGACTGTCCTTATTTAGAGAGAAAATAATTCAGGTGAAATGTTTTTATGCATTATGGTTATTTTTCCTTCTGGAATCTGTCATATAGAAGGAACAGAAAGAGAAAAGCAGGTCTGACACCAAATCACTAATGATTTTAGAAAGTTAAACTCTATCAACAAGATTTTCACTGAAGGACCTCTCATACCATCAGTTTCTTATGTACTGATTGTCTTTGTGATACTCCGATCAAGAGATCCGAACACATTACAGGTAACTGATATTTGGAACTATACATGTCCCTATTTTCCTAGGTCATGGCTTATGTACTCATATTTGGTCATTTTATGAATGTGCATTTTCATGTGAACAATGTTAATGAAGTCACAGAATTACGGAATGGTTTGAATTAGAAGAGACCTTTAAAGATCATCCAGTCCAAACTGCCTGGCATGGGCAAGGACACCTTTTAGTAGTTCAGTTTGCTCAAAGCCTTGTCTGACCTCACCTTGAATGCTTTCAGAGAGGGGACATCCACAACTGCTCTGGGAAATCTGCTTCAGTGAACCACACTCACTAAAATTTTCTTTCTTATGTCCAGTTTAAATCTACATTCTTTAGGTTTCAAACCATTATCCCTTGTCATGTCACTACAGGCCCTCCTTCTCAAACTCAAATTTTCTGTCTGTCTTTCTGGCAAATCCCATTAACTACTGAAAGGTCTCCCCAACAAGGTCTCTCCAGAGTCTTCTCTTCTCCATGCTGGACAACCCCATCTGACTCAGCCCATCTTCAGACCAGAGATTCCAACCCTCTGATCATTTTCATAGCCCTCATCTGGGTCTGCTTTAATAGGTCCATGTTTTTCTTTAAATATGGGTTTTTTTCAGATATTTTAAAACAATTACTTGATTTTGGAAGGACAGAAATCCCATGGCTTTCTTGCTGGAATTATTAAAAGCAGTAAGAATAACAGTATTAGAGTGGATTAAAGCCCTATCTGCAGCCTAGGATCCTACTTTAGTGTAACAATATACCAATAAATAATGCTCCAACTGGTAGTTGCTCTGCCTGGTACTCTACCTGATACTGATTAACTAATGCTAATTGATTTTGCATTTTTAGCAAAGAATACATTTAAAGAGAAAATAGTTCATGTTGTAGGTACTCAGAGGATGTAAAGGCATCTATAGTCTTCTCTCTGGGCAACTTATTTTTAATTTTTGGAAATTATTCCCCAAAGGCTGCCAACAAGGGTCGAATAGGAGGGAAGACAAACCATAAGGGTATTTCATATATCTTTCTTGTAAAAATTAACTAGACAGTTGGGCAAAATGACACTCAAAGAGGTATACTTAAGAAAGGTAACACAGTTATAAGAAATTAATTATTTTCATCAGAATCAACAGAAGTCAAAAACTGAGAGGTTTTAAGGACCAATTTTGTGGTGGTTTTGAATTAGATTAAGGAGAAGGATAATCAAAAAAACCTTTTAAATCCTACTCCTCAAGAAATTAACAATACATCATCCAGGGCCAGGTTGTACTCATATAATATTTTAATGAAATTCAGTTGTGAAACTGGAGAATAAAGTACAGAAGTATGTCCCCTTCTGCTTACTGAAAGTTCTATTACTTTCCAGCAGAGTGACAAAAGACAAATATCAGCCCAAGCTTTGTAAGGGGCCACAGAGGCAATTTTGAAAATTACAGACTAATGAGTCTGATTAACACACCAGAAAATTCATTTGCCTCCCAATTAGCATAAAATATAATAGAAGCTAGAACAGGTGAACATATGAATAACTGCAGCATGCTGGGG
Source organism: Sitta carolinensis (assembly GCA_032173965.1). Lineage (NCBI taxonomy): Eukaryota > Metazoa > Chordata > Aves > Passeriformes > Sittidae > Sitta > Sitta carolinensis. The sequence continues at coordinate 36,869,038 of JAVUNC010000004.1, read as the reverse complement.
CAGAATCAACATCATTTATATAATTCAAGAGAAAGAGATTTAAAGGACATAGTGAGAAAACAGTGTTTCAGTAGGTATAATGCAGAGTGCATTCAAAATAAAAGAAAACCCAAACACAAGCTTTAAATGAGGTCCTTCTGCAGCAGTTATGAAGATAAATTAAGGTGGCACAATATAAGAGAGAAGACCTGTCAGAGATTTATAATAGTTTGGAATACAGCAAGCAACATTTGGAACAAATGATTCCTTCTCAGAAGGTGAGGAAGTTGCCAGCGCAAGTATCTCAAAAATCAATGCTGAACCAATGTGGTTCAATAAACTCATGAATTAAAGTAAAAGAATAGTGAGGTCTGACCAACTTTGACATTGGCCTTCTTGGCTCTTCATGGTAAATTCAAGAATAACAAACCTGGGACAGGATGTAGAGGGTCTTGAAGCAGATAGCAAGCCGCTTGTAAGAGATGAAAACAGAGGACATAGTGGAAAGAAGCAAAGCAAGAGAGAAGAGTGAACAGGGCCAGAAGTGTTACCAGTCCATGCCCTGTCTCAGGAATGGTCATTTCTAATGTTAGCTCATCCTTGACAGATGTGCTGGGTAAGCCTCCAAAGACATAGCTTCTACAGTTTTAGGAAAACACAGTTCAGCTGACACAGACTCCCTTCTGTCAGGAACTTAAGCCTAATATTAACCTTTCCTGCTGCAGTTCACACCTATTGAGCCACACCATGGATGCAGAGAACAGGGTACTTACAAAGGGCTTTCACATCTTACAAGTTTATTGTCATAATCTCACATTTATCATGCAAGGAGGTGCTCTAGAACAGTTCATTCTCAGCTCTCCAGTGTGTCCTTACCGAGGCTAAGCAGAGCAAAAAGATTAAATCACATGACTTGCAAACTTCCTTTAGCCTATAGTTCTCACTGTAAAGTTTGTCCTTGTGTAACAGCAAGACATTGTTGACTCTTGTTCAGGTCGTTATCACTATATTCACAGACTCCTGAAGGACTGTTGCTTAATCAGTTGTTTCCCATCCCATATTTGTGTAGGCAATTACCACTGCCTAACTGAATATCCCTATTGATTTACAGGTTTTTATTAGAAACTATTTCATCATTTTATTGAGATAATTTTGAATTCCAACTTTGTCCTCCAGAGGATTTGCAGTGCCTCCCAGCTTCACGATAACACCAAGTTCAGAGCATTGGTAATGTTCAGAATAAACACTGACCAGAAAGGGCCCAAAGAATTCTGGCTAGAACTGTGTTTCTATTTAGACAATAACCACAAAGAGTTAGTGTATAGATGTGGTTATCAACCAATTTCATTACCTCCCTTCTTTTGGGAAGACCATGTTTATTTAAAGAAGAGATGCACTTCCTGCTTCTATCCTATCCATGTGGATTGTTATCACACAAAGATACTGAATTACTTTACTTATTTTTTTCCCTCCCAAGTCTTTTTTGTTGTTAAACACCTTTTTATCTTCAAGGTGAATGCAGTATAAGTTTGTTCATAAGTTGTTCCAGAATTTTTCTGAACTTAAATGAAGGCCTCTTTTTCCCTTTTATAAATATAAACATTTTCTATTGTTTCAGTGATTCTTTGTTGTGGTTCATTTCAGTACTACGGTTATCATCCATGGATCAAACATAAACTCTGGTATTTTCAAGTTCTTTAAATATCCCTTGGTGATGTTTGTTCCATTCCCCTGAAGACACCTAACATTTCTAAGACCTGAATTTCTTTTCCATTGTAGACTTGAATTATACCTCTTTTTACAATTGGTATTAGTTATGCTGTATTTTCCTTCAAGCAGTTTACAAAGACTGATGCAAAGAAGGACATCACAACCCCCTAAGCCTTCTTGCCCTCTACTTGTAGCAGTTTTACTGCATAGGAGAAAAAGAAACTTATTACATTGGTATTTCCCTTACTAATTACATATACATGGAATGATTTCCTATTACTCCTAATGTCTTTTGCCAGGTGTATTCCATTCTGAGATGTGGTCCATTTTTTGTCCCGTTGTACTCTGTTGCAGTCATCCTTCAATGCTGGATCTAACTCAGAAATTTTGTACGCGTGCACGCATTAGAGGACAACAGCGACCTCACCATCTAACAAAGGAGGCTTCTGATACACTCACTTCCTGTTGTGCTTTGCCATGGCTGGCTTTTCTGCCCATGTCATTAGTACCATTTCTTCAAACATGCTTCTCTGCATTTAAGGCTTTTTTTTCTTTAAAATCTCTGTTTTCTTATTCATCTCCTTCCTTCCTTCCCTTCCTATATAAATGCTACCATTTTTGTGGTGGTTTAAGCCACTCTACAGTTTCCCATGTCTCGAAAAGTAATTTTGCATCTGTTAATTTCTTCTTCCATTGCTTTTACCATTTTTCTAAATCAATTTTGTCACTTCTACTTGTGACAAACTTTTGATCAGCAATTGCTTGAAATTACAGTAAGAGTCAACTCAGACACATGAGCAAATTTAATGGGAAGGTAAGCACAATTTCCAGAGATGTCATGACCTAGAAATCTATTGGAACACTCCTAAAGTGTTAAACAGCATATGAAAAAGTATTCTCCAGAACACACCTTCTCCCCTGCCACTTTACACAATTCACTACATGCAACTCTCAAACACTTCTCCAGGAATACAAAGGAAGGCCCCCTCACAATACCAAGAATTAATTACTAGTTAAGGACTATAACATTAATAATATGATTAAATTTTCAATTTTCATATTTCAGAAAGGTAACCAATGATGGTTTACTGTGCTAAAGGTAATGCTCCTCAGCACACTCATGAACAGGTTACTTAAGTTTTCTGTTTATTCAAAAATCACTCACTTGTGAACTGACTATGAAGAGCTGCAGGAGATACCTGTTTCAAAGTAAAGAGGTAATAACACGCAAAATGAAATCTCCTGTCAGAAAATACAAAGCAAAGAACAAGAGAGGAAAATAACCACACAATGTAGACAAACCAATGTATTCCAAATTAACTATTATCACTTACAAAGAGATCTTGCACTCATCTCAAAAAACCACCATGTTCAGCAGCAGATTTAAGAATAAAAAGGGCCACTGGCATCAATAGGAGAGGAAAAATGAACAAAACAAGCAGAATAATTACATAACTCTGTTACATGTTGTACACTCTACTGTACCTCATCCCCCAAATTAAGGACAACTATTGTTCACAGCATCTTATAACCCAGTAACTAGAGACGCCTTAATGTCAAAAAGAAGGTTTAGAGGATCAAAAAATTAAGAACTGTCTGTATAAGTTCCATAATGAATTGGAATTTTGTTATGGAACAAACTCCACCATTCACAGAAGAAATCTCCATCAAAATTATTAGATGCAACAATACAAAGCAGCCTTTGACTCAAGGAACCTTTAAATTCTCAAGTTCCACCTGAAAGGAATTTATACATCATTTGTCTAACATTCTTTCCCTCACCATTCACACTGTTAAGGTAGAATAATAGGTAGATGTTATCTGATGCAGTGCAACTGCCTTTAAATAACTGGAAATATATGCTATTAGCCTGTTCTTAATTTCAGTATTGTAGATTGGCAGTATAGCACATCCACAAGCAAAATAGGAGGGGCTGCTCAGGTGAAAGAGTTCTTTTTTATTAGTGCATGATGAGTGAGTTTTCATAGAAATTAAGTTCTTGTTTCAGAAAAACAAAACAAAAACAAACAAAAACCCCAAACAAACAAAAAAAAAAAAAAAAAAAAAAAAAAAAAGAAAAAAAAATAAAGGAAGAAAAAGAAGGCACAAAGAGGGGATGGGATATGAAGGAACCAGTGGAAATGTAAGACTGTAAAAGCAAAGATTTGGGCCAATGGCACCAAAAGGCTGAAAAACACAGAAGTCAAGGCTGTCTCCTGCACAGTTATCCTCATCTGATACAGGCAAAAAATGAAGATGGTGGAATAGAGTGGCAGGAGCAGGAGATGGAGCCTGTGAGGTGAGGACAGAAGAAAGACAAGGAAGGAGAGCGGGTATAAGTGATGGGGCGAGAGTCACAGCTGACTGGCAGGGGAACCATTACAGCTAGCACTGTATACACATAATAAGACATACCTATTGCTGCTTGCTGGATTTATACAAATATTGCAGAAACATGAGGCTCCCAGTGGAAGAAAAAGTGCTACATTGCCATCTAGAGCAGAAAAAAGGAAAATGTAGGAAAATATTATATGAACACAGCTGCTTTGGAATGTTAGACAAAAATCAGGTTAAAAGAGAGAACTGTTCAGAATTTCAACTAGGAAATCCTCAGGAGCAGTAAAGGGTGCTTTTTGTCAAAACCTCACATGAAGGGGAACCCCCAGTCACTACAAGATCTGCAGATGAGCCTCAAATTATTAGGTCAGAGAGAAAAAGAGCTACAGCAGGATAATGGTTGATTTGACAAGACAAATCTCACTAGTGGCTTTTCTAAAAGTGCATACAAGGTACTTCCCAAGAAGCTTTGCAAAGACCCGTCCATTGAGGGTTTTGTTGTTTGTTTTTTAATTATTAAAAAAAATCAGTTTGGGTCTTACAGAATATAATAAAAGAGTATTCCATTTCTAAATCAATTTTCATGCCCTTGATATATTTGCATTTTCTCTGCAGCAACATAAATTCAAGCCTGTAAGTGCTCATTATTAATAAAAATGAAGATAAATATTATTTCACTCTAAAACAACTACAAGAAAAAACTGTTAAAGAAATGGTTAAGGAAAATATTTCAAGGTATTTTTCACAAATTGAACAGTTTTACAAATTAACTTTCTACCTTGCAAACTTTAAGAGATGTACAAAATCCAAACTAGGACAGTGTGTGAATCCTGAGCCAGCTAAACTTCCCCTGAATTGCATTACTACTGGCTGAAGCCTTATACCTGTGGCAGAAATGCAGCTGCTGGAGTGAAGAGAGAGTTTTACTCATCTTATCTGTTCATTAGATCTAAAATCGGCAAAGCACACATTTAGTGATAGGACCATTGGTAGCAGGGTGGCAGGAGGGAGAGCAGAGCAGGGAAGTGGTGTTGCCCCTGAGAGACCTTTCCTTACACCGTCACTGCAATGCACAGCAAAAGCATGCACCACTTGCAGCTTGCCACGAAGCACAGCAATACCTTAAGGTCTTTAAAGCATCAATATCCGTGCCAGTCCCTACAACACTCAATTTACAATATGACAGGGCACTTGCTAACTCTGAATTGTTTTGCTGTCTTCTCCGTGCAACCTCCACAAATCTGGTAAGTTACAACAGTCAGAACTGTTTGTTTAGGACAGAGCAATAGCAAAATTGAATTACTTCCTGTTATTAGAGAAATTTGTCCCAGAGGAAGGTGTTGAAACTGCTGAAGCAAGAAAGTGAGAGAACATTTTATGGCTCCCTGCGTTATGAATGGTCAATGAGTACACAGACATAGTACTCTCCAAAGCTACCAGACTCCAAGATATGAACTCCATGTTTGATTAAAAGATAATAAATGGTCACACACACACACTCCTGTTCTTTTCTCAAACAGTTTATGACTCCTTTCCATTTTATAGTACTCAGTGGCAAAGTTTGCCTAGTCTCAGGCATGCACTGAGACTCCGAATGTTTACCTTAGTTGATTCTAGCTGACAGGTTTGAAAATTATTACATCCATTTGTTCTGCTAGATGTTTTGTCCGCCTTGCTTATGCTTCTTAATTTCTCACTTCTCCTATTATTAGCCTTATGACTAAAGGGTTTAATTTATTCACCATAGAACTGTTAGAAACATTTTCTGTCATTCATTACATGTTGCCTCCATTGTCTCCTGGAATCTCTAGGGTGTAGTGAGAAGAATCGAATATACAAAAAAGTTACACTATATATTACCTCATATGTCTGCCTTAGACTTTAGATGCTGAACTTCTATGCACTTTAATCGAGTAGACCTTTCCCTACTGAAATTATTCAATCATTAAACTTTAATAGTTGGTGTGAGTCCACACAGCATCAAAATGCACAATCAGGAATGTTAGCAGATACAGACAAATATAATCAAGACACATCTTAGTACCTCAAAAAATATGAGGAAAAAAATACCAAAATAAGCAAGATAATCCCTGCCTTCTTTTTATATCCTTTTTCTGCCTTTGAATTCCATCCTCTGTTTTCCTCCTCTAAGTTCATTTTTGTTCACACTTTCATCTGTAAATGGGTTTTTTAGCACTATCCTTACACAGGTATACCTTAATTACAAGAAAGAAATTATATACAAATCAAAATATCACTTAATAATTATGAGTTTACTCTGACATGCCCTCACTTCTGGGCATAAAAGAAAAACATTTGTTATATGTATGAGAAAAGTTTTCACTGTCTTTTCTTCCTAAAAATTCTCAGAATTCCTGTCAGAATTTCAACGGATTTTGACTCCTTGTAAATCCATTTCTGTTACTCTTAAGCAGCATTCCCTACGGGTTTTAAGTTGCTAAATATTCAGATGCTGTCTTAACAACCATCTCTGATGGGTTTTGCTGTCATGACTAGAAGATTCAAAGCATGACCTTCCCCTCCCAAGCCAATGTTTCTGTATACTTGCCTTTAAGACCTGCTATCTGAAATTTATATCTGTATAAAATTCCCCTGTTGCAGTAGGGGAATAGCCAGTAAGTATCTTCTGCAAACGTTTTGTAAAGGAATCACTTAAAGGTGAACTAGCTTGTTCAGATTTTACATTGAATGGTATGAAATAAAAAGAACACATAAAAATCTTAATAAACCCAAAACAATTACTATATGTAGTAAGAAGGCAACAGGTAAAAGTCAACAATCCAAATTCTAACTGCAGATTCCCTAATCGCAACTTTTTTTTTTATGACATGTGCTGTTAAAATTATTTCAGATCAATTTTGCATTAACAGGCATTGTCTAGTCCAGGAGAAACACCTGCAGCTCTCCTTCCTTAGCCACCTTTTACAACTTGACAATAATATCAAGGAGCGAATATTTTTGAAAAGGGTCTGGAAAAGAACATAAGGCTAATTAAACCAATTTACAGTCTAAAGCGAAGATTAAAATACAAGTTTCCTTGTATCTTTATGGACTAATTAGGGAAAAGGGCATCAAAATGGAATCTACACAGACATGACGCAGTCAGTCAGCTAAAAATGCAAGTGGTATATATATAAAAAAAAAAGCCAAATTAAAGGCCTGCTGATGTTAGGAAAATGCACATAACAGACATAGTACCTTACTGATTTATTCCCAAGTATCACTGTGATGAACTGCTAAGATTTTTTTTTAAACAGCCAAAAGCCTGATATCTAAGAGCAGTTCTTGATCTCATTCCCAAGCTCTGGTGCTAGAAAACTGCATTAGGGAAAAAGCTTACCTCTTTCAAAATGTAAATGTGTTTTTCTAAGAGACCATCTAGTTATTGTGATGATTACTGCCAGCTAACCTGCAAGTAGCAAGCTTCTAGAGGCTAATTAGAAAGCATGTCATAGCCACAGCTGTCATAGTGAGGCACACCTACTACCTCTTTCTCATTACCTCAAATAATACTCAGCATCAGAAAAAATTCTTTCATAAAAGGATAGGAAAACCATTTCAGTCTATATTCATATCACTGAATCTATACAAATGCACTCTAAAACGTTAGTAGTGCTCATTACAATCTTTTTACCAGCCTGAGCATTTTTTACAAAGAGCTCTGAATTAATATCTGCTTTCCACAATAATTCTTCTGCACCTTCAATAACTGCATTCTGTTGAATTTGTTTAGGTCTTTTCTATTTCAAAAAATGGAATATGGCTCATTGGAAACTGAAATTGCCAGGTTAAGCACCACCTTGTATTTTATGGTTTGCATGCATGTAATGGGAATGAGATTTATGTCCCTAAGCTTGAAATATTCTGAACCAATTATTTACTTAATATTTATGTTAAATTATCTATGATTGCAGCACTAACTATGAAAGCAACCAGAAAAAATTCTGCAGGTGGCCTGTAAAGCTAATTTTTAAGTTAGCTGTACTAAGCTCATGCAGTGGTCTTACAGAATATTAATGTAGTGTTATAAAGTACAGAACCCTCAGGGTGTTCACCTGCCATGGAATTTAATTTACTTCATATCTCATCTAATAGACTGAATCTCATCTATTAGGTAAATATAATGTGAATACGTTTCCTTGTTTCTCTAAGGAGTTTATTGGTGAAACCTGGAGAGGCATTCCCATAGAATCTTCTACTGCTATAATTAGCTTGAAATTGAGCTATTGTGCCCTTTTCTGTATTAAGCAATATAGAATATACAGCCTATGTACATAATAACACCAAGCCCAGAGCTGATGCAGCAGCTGCATTGCTCACTCAACAGGTTTGTGTTTATTCTCATTATTCCAAAGAGGAGAAATTATAGACAGCTCTGGGGATTTGAGCCAGAGACCATGTCTCCACCGTGCCAAGAACTGTGCCAGCCAGGAGAAGCTCTTCCCAGGGACAGCACAATGCTCTGCCCTTGGTAGCTTACGTGTTACATTCTCCTGTCAAAGGAGAAAGACATCGGTTTTGTACGATTATGTGAATAGTTAAATTGCCGGAAAACAAATCTGGTGTTGTCTGCAGCCAGCATGTTGGCACAACTTCAACAGTGGGAGAGGCTTCAAATATCATTTTCCCCTCTGCATTTCTTGCAGTGTCTAGTGCTCGTCTGTAGCAGTGCTGTGCAAGTGGCATTTGTTCCCAGTGCATCCAAAGTATCCTGAAACAGCAGCTTACTGGAAGGCTGGCTCACTGCTCACAACAAGCACATTTTATGGAAAAAACATCAAGGGGCTTGTGGTGTAGAGAGGAGCAGGCTTTCTGATTAGCTCCTCTTATGTTAAAAACTATCTTGGTAAGAAGAAGACCATGGCGACGTTCGCTGCTTGTACTCTTTTGTGTATGGCCCTCTGCTGCATAATATTGTGCATATTTGGTTCATTCTTCTCAGCCTGGGTTCACAACGGGGTTGCTAAACCCCAAATCCACTCCTACAATTCGTTCCTGGCTGCTGCTTTGTATGTCAAATGGACAGTCTCCTACACACTTTTTAAAAACTCATGAGAAAATATAGCTTTATTGGTATCCCATTTACAAGTCCATTTACCATTGGCCTGTACTTCTGTGCATAAAGTTTTGTCTGCATAACTCCCAGGGACTGGTCCTTCAGAAAAGCTAGTAGGGGCAGGGAATTTAGGCACCTGACATGGTAAGTGTTCTCATTCTGTGTATGCCATTTATGAACTCGACTTAGTTGTTATGTCAGACAGAGGAAAAAGACATGCAGGATGCAGAAAAGCAGAAAAATGTGTCCCAAAAACAGCTTTAGAGAGGGAGAATGTGAAAAAGATAGAACCCATGGGCAACTTAAAAAATAAAAAGTAGATGTTATAGTTCACTGAATCAAATATGACATTATAGTGCAGAGGAAATTGAATTCATCTGTACTCGATAAGGGTGGCTTCATTATTCACTTGTGTCTTTGCTTAGTTGTGACACTCATGACTGATGAGACCATCCCCATCTCATGAAGATAAATTCAATATCCGTAGTATCATTCTAATATATTCTCTATATATAGAGAATGCATTTAATGGATGGTGGTGGGATATTATTTTTATCTTCACAGACTCATGAAAGGAAGGGATACAATTTCCTCGAGCTGACACTTGGAGCAACTTTACATGGCCACCTTTTCACAACTGTGTTGAGGGTGAAAATGTTGTTATAGGGACATAGGAGAGAGGGTAGCACAGAGGTTAACTTCACTGATTTGTCATGTAAGATCTGAATTATATCAAAATGGAGCACAGATTTAGCTATTGTATCCTTATCTTGATATTTGTCTGTGTATGGGCATACAGCTGTCACAATACAGTCAATTAGAAGAAGCACCACTGAAATGGGCTGACATTAATCCAGTGCTGTTCAAGGCTGTAACTTTTCTCCTCTTTCTCCATTCAGGTACAATTTTCCAAAGCAGTGAAATATTTCTCCTTGATGTGGTCTCTGACTCATGCCTCCTCCCTCCTTCAGAAGCATTATACATTCATACATATTTGTACCAGACCAGTTTAGAAATGTGGAAGTCCTGGAAGATGTTCAGCAGAAATGATCCCAGAAGAAATGTGATTAATAAGTAAAGCATATAGGAGGAGGTCAAAGGGAATTATCGTAAATGTAATTTGCTACACATCTGTAATTTATCACAACTCTGTACAGAGTGTTCATATTCCTCTTCACAAGGAAGATTTCTCCTGTTAGATCCAGGAGGAAGAGGGAGAGCTCAAGCCAGCATAGGTTTCTAAAGCGCCATCTCTGTTCATGCTGCTGCTAATACAAACACACACCCAGTACAATGCTAATACCATTACAAAGTACTGGTACTCCAAAACAAAGGACTTTCTGCCAGAAAACTTCTGTCTAGATTGGGACAGAAGTCCATTAATTCAGTATTCATATGCTCACAACAAGACAAGTGAGAGTATTTACTGACAGGTAAAAGAAATATCAAAGAAAAGTCTGAAATAAGTTGTACACACAGAATTTTCTTTCAAATCACATAATTTGACAGCTGGCATACATCCACTGCAAAATGATTTATATTAACTTTAGTATTGTTCAGTTTGTCAGTGTTTTCATCACAGCCACTTTGAGAGTTCCATATGCAACCATTAAAGTCTGCTTCAGGCTGAAACTTGGCACACAAATGCATAAGGAAGGTAAAGTAAGAAATAGTTACTTTTAATTTCTAGAAAATTATTAAATACTGCCTCTCTTCTGGATATGAGAAGTTGTCAAAGAACATGAGAAGTTGCTTTGAGTACCATATGCACAAATTATTAACAGAATTTTCTCCTTGTTTTGTCTAAAATTGTAATTATATAAAGTGGATATTTTGTTATCATCTATATAGCAGAACAATAATTTGTTAAGCATACAGCAACATTACTCCATCAGACAATCAGTAGCAAAGAGGTGCTATACAAAAAAAAAAAAAAAAAAGAGTTGTATAACCAAATGAAATACAAATTTTAAACTGAGGTTTTCAATATTTAACAAGGAAACAAATGGGGGAAAGAGACAAAACAAACAAACAAAACCCGCAAAACAAATCTTTTGCTCTTTTTTTAATTTCACAGTTTGCAAATGTGTAGTAAGAGCCCAGTGATTTGGTTTTATGTACAAAAAGCCCCTTACTGATCATCTCAGCTACTTTTTATTGCTGTATGTCCTCATTCACTGAAGTAAAGTTTTACATTATTCTCGGATTCCAGGTGGAAAGTAGAAAATCTATTTTTATAACTAGAACTTAAAGAGCTAGGTCTTTTGTAATTCAATGAAGCCAGGTTAATTTACACCATTTAGAGAACTGTCCCAGTAACTCACTGTGACATTTCTAATTGGTTTTAATGAAATTTTACACATTTTTTTCTTCCGATTTTCAATATAGAATTGAATGGATAAGAGAAATAAAATATCATTAGGTAAACTCATCTCAAATAGAAGTATCACTTTCCAAGTGATCAGACTGTCCATCTAGTTGACTTCCCATAAAGCCTCTATTCAGACGTGTTTAATATTGATGTTACACTTTTTATTAAAGATTTTCAAGATACCATGGAATTTTGAAATCTTATGCACAAAAATGTTTGACAGCAAAACATAAAAAATATAGAAGGATGCAAAATGCTTTTTTTTTTTTCCTCCGGACACATTGAGTTGCAGACTTTTTGTACTGTACAGAGTAGATCTTTTCCTGCAGTTGAGATTAAACAAATGTTTAAATTAAAACCTTATTTCTGATGGTAAAAGGGAAAGGTATGATTAATACACCACAAACCAGAAAAAAATATGTTGTCTCATTAGTGGCACTTCGATCAGATTCTTCCATATTTTCTCGTTTTAAAGTGTCCACTCCAGAGCAGAGGAAGCATCCCCCTTGCCTCCCCACAGCATGCAATTCAAGCTCAACAGCACTCCACACACGTTCACTCCCCGAGTGCTACACCGGTAACACAATTGCAGTAATTACGGCATGAGCATGTCCTATGAAACGGATACTAGTTCGTTAATTACAAGATGAACATAATTGATTATTTCAACAGCAAGGCTAAACATGAGGGTAGTCCCACAGAGAGATCTGTAGGGAGAGATCTGTCCAAGGTGTGCCCTTGACTTCATTTCTTCTCCCAGGGGGTGGCTTTTACAGAACCCGGCCTAACGAGGTAATAATTACAGATTACTATTAGTGATAGTTAAGTCATTCCTGACCTGTTCCCCTTAGCAAGTTGCTCCAGATCTGATGTGTATTTCAGAGGCTGTATTTGCCATTTACAGCCGTCAGCCAGACACTTTGACAGACAATTGACATATGAAGGCCATTCTCTCTTTTGATGATGTTCTGGTCAGATAATGCCCAGATTCAATCTCACCTTTGCTGTTGATAAGTCACAGTGGCTTGATAAGTGTGCGTTATCATTTCTCCCCTCGTGTGGCAACAGAAATCTTTTGAACAAAAGAAGGCTGAGCACTGAGAGTGAGACACCCCTGTTTGTGCCATTGTCACTGAGCACACAGCTTACCTAGAAGGCATGTTGAAGATGCAATCCCCCTTGGCAACTTGTTAACAGATATGCAAACCAAGCCCCCACATTTTGGCATTCAGACCCTACCCACAGTTCTCAAATGCCATTTTGTGTTAGCTAACAAACACCTAATTAGGATCACCAAAGGCCTAATTACAGCAATGGCTTAAACCAGTCCATTCATGTTTTTAAAAAATGCAACACTTTTTGTGGAAACACCGAGCCAAAATGGAGCAATCATGTCCTTCTTTCTCGCCATGTCACAGGCTGATTTAAGGGTTATTGCATTTGGCTTGCTTCAAACATTTTACACAGTCCAGATCATGGCTGACCACATATGGGTATAGAGGAGGAGGAAAACCAAGAAGCTTTTCCTTACCTCATTGTGTTCCTAGTTATCTCTTACCCTTGGCAGCCACCAGCTCTTGGCAGCCCTTCATGTCCCCTGGGTACAGAAACAGGTCTTGCGCTGGCAGTAGAGGGACCAACACTACTGTGGAGGTCAAGGGCAATGACAGAGTCTCTTGCCGCCTTTCATGTGGTAAAAAGCAGCCAGCTCTCACATTGGAACAGTATATGCACCACAACTTCTCAGATAAAAGTGCCTCCTTTCATGATTATTGCCTAGTGAGACAGCCAGATTTCATTCAGGAAGTTACCAAGAGGGCTGGGGGCTGAAGTTACCAGTTATACCCTGGGCTGTTGTACGTTGATTTGAGGGCACTGATCTCCATAAACATACGCTGATGGATGTGTATTGAGGATTTTCTCTGTAACCTTGCCTGAAATGATTAAATCAATACAGATTCTTTGATATGGACACTGTAGACAATAACAATATTAGTCTCAATAAAATGATACTGAGAGAAGCCCTTTTCAGTTTCTTTATTTGATTAAAGCGTTTCTGGCTCAGCATCCCTTGCATAGTATCCCATGATGTAATTGAATAACGAAATTGAAGCAGAAAGCTGTTTCTAAGTAAATGAATACTTCACTGGGGCATTTGTTCTTATTTAGTACAGTTTAACAATTCCTTCCATTCACTGAACATGAGTGCCTGAGAAACCTGGAATACCCACTATGCCTGGGCATGGCTATACTCCATAGCCCATCGCGTTTAGAAGCACATTTGTAACAGAAAAAAATTCAAAATGGTAAAAGTAAACACTTAGGTCAAATTCTTCTCTTCCTCAGACACACACATTAACTCCAGAATATTTGTACGTGCCAGTGGGAAAAAAAAAAAAAAAACAAAATTTAGTCTTTTTTTATAGTGTCAAGAAGTCAAAGAAAAACACTTGACAGATTGTGTGCTACTCACTGTTGAACTCTAAATGTCACTCTTGGATTCTTTTCTTTCCTATATAGTCTGCTTTGTAACTGATGATAACTGATGATAGCAGTGGAAAAAAAAAAAAAAAAAAGCAGAACTTCCTCAGTTTTAAACAGCACCCTGTTGAATTAGATTAATATTACATGTTTATTAAATAAACTGACAGCAGAGATGAGTATTAATAATTGAAAATTAAACATTATGAATTAAATCCCTGCTGCAAGTGAAGCCTGTAAGAATAGGGTCAGGTCAAATACACCTAAGGGAAGCAATGATTTGATCTACTGATCGAATGGATGCAGATGTTTAAGGTTATGGTCTTTATTAAGCTACTCCTTTAGTCCTCAATGAAATCTAATTTATAACACAGATGAGGCTGAAGAGATAATTCTTCTCCTTTTAAGCAAGATGTAAGTTATGTGTATGTCACAAAGACAAAAAACAGCTTGCAGTCACAAAGATGAAAAACAGCTTGCACTTTTTCCTTTTTAACTACTATTTCTAAATGTCTAGTTTCCAAACCCTTGCAAATCCACTCAGCAAAGCTGGCTAAAACATTTGTTATATGCTATGGGTGATAGATATAATCCTATAATTTCCAATGCAATAATGAGAGGTTTAATTTTCCATTTCTTCCCTCTGTGAGATGGTGTCTGGCTTTGAATTCTCATTTATGTCTGCATGAGTACACAAACCTGATCTACATCATTGTGAAGTTAATACCTGCTCCGACTTCTTTTTTCATTGTTATAAAATAAAACCTGACCTGTAATTCAAAGACATAAGAAAAAGTTTATCCCATCAGGAGTCTCTCTCTTCTTTACTTTAAATCTCCTCTGATATGAGGACTCATTGAAGGTGCAGTTAAAAACTGTATCAGTTGGTAAAAGGTTGCTTTCCTTCCTTCTTTGTGACACTCCGTGAAAGGTTAACAATAATTTTAAACTCTGTAAACCAGCACATTTGCGAACTTGCTAAAATAACATGCATTTTTTTCCTTAAAGACAGAGAATCCCTATCAAATCTGAGACTAATTCACAAGGGACTTAACACAGAGAGAAGCCAGAGCAGTTCCTCCCCACTGCCAGGGGCTGCTGGGATGTGAGAGCTGGATGATTTCCACCACCAAGGGAGAAGAGGGGGAGGCAAGGCAAAGGGCCAGGAAAACAGTCTTTGTTCTCTCACACAGAGAAGATAGTATGGAGGGTTGCAATTCTCTTTTCTCACTAAGGAGCCTTCCTGTCTTCCAGCTACCCAGAAAGAGCTTTCTTCTTTTCCCCTCACTTGTGGGAGTGTGGAGGTAGGTTTGGGTGGAGCTGAGAACATTAACAGCTTATTGTTCAGTATTTTCTGTCCAGAACAAGCTGAAAACCTCAAAAGTTAAATACAAAACACATTTACCCATCTCTCTTTTTATTGTGCTGAGAAATGGTTGTAGTCTTTTACAACACAGAGTAAAATGTAATGGCTTATCTTTAATGCTTGGACTCCCTTTCAGTATATCAGCCAGCTAGGGCTGTCTGTGTTTGCACATGCTTGTGTCTGAACAGTGCAAAACTGTCCAGTACAATGGTGGAAAGAGCAGACCAAAACAGTTTTTTTCATCAAATATAGTTTTATGTATGGAAAGATTCTCAAAATATAGTTTTCCAACAGTAATGTCTTATTTTAAGTATAATTTTTACTTTTTCTTTCTCTTTTTGGGGACCACAAACACATGAAAGCAAAGAGAGTTTAAAAAAAAAAAAAACACACAAAACTATTTAGCCAAAGGCTGAAGATTTTTTGCAGGGAAATATGAACATGCATCTTTTAACTGAGACAAAATATCTCAGCAGTCCCATAAGCAAATGTTTCACTTCTGTTCTCTGTTCAATATGATCCTTGTTAGTTGTCACAACACTTCATAAGAACTGTATTTTAGGAGCCAAACACCCCCGTTTTCACAAAGCAACGCACTTCCTCTGAACTGCTTTCCAACCACAGTTCCCATTTTGTACTGCAAGAAGTCCCTGAAGAAATCTGTGCTGCAGTATAGATAGGGAATGTTGACCCACTGAGGTGAATGAAGTATGAGCTATTTGCACTTCAAATGGTGGGAAAATCACAGTTGTGCCTTAGAAAAATACGATTTAGAAAAAAAACACAAAAATTTAAAACTATGGTTTTTAACATAGAGTTGTCCCAAGGTGATACCTCTCGGTTTGATTGAATAAACCAAGACGTTGTAAATCTCATTGGAACAACTTGAAATAAATATTTTGAATTTTATTTCCAATCAAGGACTTTTTTATGTTTTAAAGGGAAAAAATACAGTCTTCCAAGAAGAGTAGGGACACATTTTGATGATCTCTACAATTTATATCATGGGCAAGAATTTGTACCAGTTTATTCTGGTACAAATTGGGATTAAACCTGGCATGTAATTGTGAAATCAAATTCTGGGCCATTGAAGTGACACTGTATATTCAGATAATAAAACTTCCATTCTCAAGTTTAGTACTGTGGCCTAAACTGCCACTACAGGATGTCATGTACTTGTATGTTACATAAGGTCCCTGGATACTCTACTCCTCCTCCAGCTCAGTGCAGGGCAATGCAGAAAAGACCTTCAAACTCTTTGCTATGCACTTGTTCATACGAAATCTGCAGGGCTTACAGTTTATCCAGGGAAGGATTTTTAAGGAAAAAATTTTGATATGCAGTTGAATTGCATATGAAGGTATGTATGTATGTATGTAAGTATGTATGTATGCACGCATCTATGTATGTATGTATGCCAACTACGGTAATAAAAATAATGAAAACTTTTACTTCACAGTTTCCCAGATCTGCATAAGCTTTGTCTGTGTAGTTTTACATACCCGTTCCTCCAATAGAGAAGAGGAATAAATAGGAATATATATACTCCATTCCAATAGAGTAGAGTAAATACATTTATGCTGTTTTATATGTGAGATTTCCTCTGATTTGTTAAAGCCACAGAAGCCACAAAGCAAATTTTTGGAATCCTGTTCTCCTTTTCATCATGGGTCAAATGTATCTTCAAATCCCATAGCTCTTTGTGAGACACTTTTGGTATGCTTGGATAAAACCTAGCACAAGAAAAGTAAAACACAGTTTTCCTGAGCATAATAGATACTTGCTTATTCTGGAACAACTCCATACATTATTAAAACCATACTACTATCATAATTAGGTTTAAACAAAACCAAAACTAAATCACACAGACCCATAGTTGTAATTATATTTATCTTTATGTAATATCTTGTTATCAGTACAACTGCTGCCCTGCCATTAAGTTGCTTGGTCCCTGAAAACTTACTGACAGGCATTAGTGAGGGATGTATGTGCTGACACTCATCCATGCTCCAGTCCTCACATACTGCTCCTTGAATACTTTCATTATTTCTGTAACATTTTGTTTGCTATTATGATTACACAATTTATTTGTTCAGATGGGGAAGTCTCTTCTCGATGAGCTGCTGTGTTCAGTAAACAGCTTCCAACAACAAACAAGGATTTAAATAATCGCTGTGTAATCAGTAGGCACCAGCACATCGGATCTCATCTCTTCAAATCCAGGTAGCTGTCTGACAAATCACTTTTATCACACTAGAAGTTAGATGCTTAGCTGCATCAGAAACATTCCACTCACTTTCTAAAGAGTTTCAGTGAATTTAATAGAAAAGAGTAATGGACTTCCTGGGTTTGTATGGATTTTGCTGCAATGTAACAGTCTTGAATTTAGCATGACAGTCCTAAGCAGCGCAAGGAGTAATAAGACCAGAGTATTGAGCAGACTGACTGGCTATCCTCCAGTCTGTTTTGTGCCTAGGAGGGAACACTAGAATAATCACGTAGTAGTCCAACAAAATTCAGCCCAAATTAAACACTGTTCCAGCAGCTGCAGTCAGTATCATTTGGGTTTGGCAGGTACATGCTTATTTGATACAAAGATTCCCAAAAGGATCTCAAACAATAATGAAAGCAACCTCTGAAGTACAAGGTGTATGCACAGGTCAGTGAGTGAGTCCAAACAGTAGATGGACACAGGCTATTCATGAAGTTCCTCAATGCAAAAGGATTCTTAGTATTTAATCAATAAAGGGGAGGTGAAAGTAGGTAGAAGGAAAACATGTTAGATGAGATAAAGAAAATCCTGACTATCAATAAAGAAAAAATGGGCACTTAAAGTGATCACTCTAGAGCATAGAAAGTGATTTTTAAATTACTTATCTGATTAGTGGGAGCTAATCTGTCAAGTAGAAACAAGTTCACATAAATATTCCATAAATTAAATATTCTCTTGTCATTGAAGCTGCTTTCAATTGTTGGTGGAGATTTTTTTTCATCAGAAGGAGACAGATTATTACATTGATTTCAACCTCCAGAATGCATTCTCTAATTATGCAATTTTAATTGTCTGGCCTTTTTATTTGTATGAATTTCAAAGGTATTGACATGAGTTAGAAAGAAAATCCAATCTCAAATCTGAATCAGCTGCAATCCTCTAAGGCAATGTACTAAAACACAAGCTGAAGAATGTGCTTAAGCCCGTATATAATCATTAAAATGTGTAACTTGTGTTTCATATTGCTCCTGATGGGGCTTAAACAAGTGCAAAGCACCATGTGAACCTACACCTCTGTCCTTGTAGCTGTTGAAGGTGTGCACTGTGCTTTACCAAGGCCTGCAAGAAGAAAGACTCAGGGATCTCATCTTATTAACATTTCAAGAATTTGTTGCTCAGCTGCTGTTTGTTTTCTCTGACAACCAAATGTTATGCAGAGCACTTTTGCCAGCTGCAATCTGATTAGGTATCACCTTTTCCATAACACTGCCAAACCAGTCAAACTCTGGTATAGAGAGAGCCTAACCTTTCATAGATCTCATAATAAACAACTCCAAGTTTCAGGAGAAAATCTCTGATAGAGCCTGACTACAGCTTATAAATCAAAGCAGTCAGATAAGATGTGAGAGCCAGACCTCTCAGAGTTGATCATGCTGACAGTTGAGCTTTGAATTCTTACTTTATAAATCACTTCCTTACCAGGCATCTGCAAAACCAGGGCTTGTAAGCCAAGGGGAAAAAAGAAGACGTAGTTTTATTTTGGATTTATTGGTATGATTTTTAAATCTATTCTAGGACTTATAGATCTGATTTAAGATTTGTTAATCCCATTTAGATATGGAAATTTTTTCTCTGATTTACCATGTACTGAAATGCTTCAGTAAAAACCGAACTAAAAATTACTGGTCTAAAAGATGGTTTATAAATCAAGGGTTTGCAGTTAAGATTTGCTGGCAGGTTCTATAAACTGCAGAGAGCATTTATAACTCAGTCTCTTACAATGGCAGATTTATAAATCCAACTTGCAAATTGTCAGACAACTGTTATAGGCTCAATTCTAATCTGAGAAACAACAGACATGCTTCCCTGTGTTTCAAAACCCTGTCCTTTTCCATTGCCTGTGTCCCTGCGGCCATCTCACTTGCACCAAGGAGGAGAGAAGGGAGGGAAAGGGCCTCCTGTATCACCATCACCCTGCCAGGCCAGGAAGAAAGGATCTGGGAAAGGAAAAACAGGAGATCAAATGAGGGTTACAGTTCATGCGCCCTGTTGCACAGGCTTCGGGAGCAGCCTGAGGTAAAAGGTCCCTCCTGCAGTTTTAGCTGGACAGAAAGAAAGTGGCAATCCTAACTAATTCCCAGGCTGCCAGGCCACTGGATAGCGAAAAATTAAACTTCATATACAAAACGGGGGAAAACTGGACCTAGCAGGAGCAAACCAGAGCAAGTTGAGGACTATTTTTTCAACAGTCCCAGTGATGTCTGCCTGTCCATCTCAGATTACCACGAGGAACTTCGGGGAGAAACCCTGGCCCTGTGATGGCAAATATCCCACTGATTTCACAAGGGTAGGATTTCACCCTATAAAAAGGGCATTGGCCAGATTCACAGGAATGCTCTGCCTGCCCCACATCACCCTGGTCACAGTAAGCAGCTGTAAACTCACATCTCTGCTGCGGCAGCCACCTCTCCCCAAGGAGAACAGGGAGCCAGAAGCCAGGGCTGTGGCAGCATCCTGAGGCTCCAAGTTGCTGCCAGCAGCTGTGTCTGCCCTCCCGACAGCCCTGCCCGAGAGGAAAGTGCAGAAAGCAGCATTCCTCAGTAATTACGAGAAAATTTACACATGTACTGGGAGTTAGTACTGCTTCCTTTCAGGCAGTTTTACAGTAGCCATCAGAGTTTATCCTGAAGTTGAGGGTAATAACAATGAAATAATAGCACTATCAAATAGCACTTTTTCTCCTAGAACGATTGTTTTCTATACAGTGTGAACCGGTTTTGATAAGCAACAGCTACTTCTAAATCCTATGCAGCAGGTACTAAAATACATTAATTCCTTCTGACTTTTTCTGAGTGTCAAGCTTCTTTGATATGATAGCTTTTGAAAGTGACCTAACATATTTTATTGTCTACTATATTTGAAATTTGGTTTATTCTCTGCTATACTCAGAATTTGAAAGTTTCATCAGTGGCTTCCTATTTTCTATTATTGCAATGCTTTTTTTCCCTTGAATTGCTTGTTGCCTTGCATTTCTTACAGAACAAAATAAATACAAATATGCTAATAAATATAAATTTCATAATTTCTTCTTTCATACTGGCCAGCTTTTAAAGTCAAGGATCTGATCATTGCATAACTCAGCAAATATTCAAGAATGTTTATGTTTGTGTATATATATATATATATATATATATATAATATATGTATATGGAGCTAAATCTTCAGCTACTTTAAGTACATAGAGGATAAACTGCATGTTCAAATGACTCTAAATACTAATACAAGGGGAATTGAAGCAAGCAGTGCAATTAGAAATAGGAAAATTTGCTTCCATAGCTTTGCTCCTAACTGAATACTCAATTTCACAAGCAAAATGGAGGATGGAATTGGGGAAAATGATTAATATTCTATAAAATGCTAAGTCAGTTCTTTATATACTGTACATATGAAAACAAATTACCTTGAAAACAGATGTCACTTTTTTTCTTTTTCATTGTGTATTCCAAAGTATAGAGCCTCACTCTCCCCTTGTGCATGTGTCTGACAGATACTGAAACCTACAAAAGTTTGGCCTTTTCCCTTGTGTTTAGCCTAAATGAAAAATGGTAAGATTCTATTTGCAAGGAGAAATAGTCTGGGGGAGGCCTCTGAAAGTCAGCTTTCACATCAGAGGTGAGGAATTGTAGCTACAGTAGGAGAAACACTATAAATAACTGCTTTAACAAACAGATGGTACAATTTAATAGAAATAAAGGGGTTTCACATAATTATCTTGCAGGTGATGTATGAAACAGACCTTTACAGACAGTAGCCCAACTGATCTGTTACAGTGCTGTAACTCACTGCTATTTTCCCCATTCCTTCTCTCCTCTTCTTTGGAGAACACAAGAACAGTTCACCCATTTCAATAACACTCAAATTTAGACTCAATGTAGAGGCTATTTCTAGATTGAAGGCAAAAGGCACTTCTTAAAGTGCCCTGCAATCCCAGTGTTCTGACTGTCCACCTCAGGAGACAGAACAGGTCACATCTACCTTCCTGGGTTTCCTTTAAATGGAGAGACACAGGAGGGACAGGGATGTCCCCTGAAGCACTGTGCGGGGCACAACGGGACCTGGGAACTCTGGAACCCAGGCTAAGAGCCAACAACACAGGCAAACCACTACAATTAGAGGTCTTCTATGAGGGTATAAAGGATCTGTTGCTAAGCTCTCTCATCAAAATCAAGGAAAATAAAAGGGGTTCTCTATAGCTGCAGTACAAAGAGCACATTGCAAAATTATAAAGTCTATAGCATGAGGAAAGGAGTAGGAAACACAATATTGTGTCTGCAGTTGTACAATTTTATGGAGCAATGAATTTCAGCTCTCCAGAGGACCAAAACCCTAACAGTGGATATCTTTTATTTAAAGTTTATGTTAAAAGATTCAGGCCTAAAGTTAGACCGAACATTTTTTATAATTCTACGTGTCAAGAACACCATTGGATCTATTCCAGCATCAGCAGAGGTCAAGGGAGTAGAAATGATAGAGAACAACATTACTGGCAAGAAAGAGAAACCTCCTGGCTTGCCTGTGAGCAAAGACACATACCTACCAGGCTACCAGCAGAGAAGCAGACCATAAGCCTTTGGCCTTAATTTTTCTGCTCTAACAATAACAAGCCTAGCAATAAAAACAACTCTGCAAGGAACTGAATACCACCCGCACCTGTCCTACCTAAGCATTTTTGCTTTATCAGTCCATTCATTTCTCATTTCAGAAAAACGAAGCTAACTCATTCACTACACTTATTAACAAAATCTCAGATCATCTAGGAACAGTAGCTACACAGTGCAATATACTTTTGCTATGGAAAAATCCATACATTGATCCTTATTAGAATTCAATCAAATTCAGAATTGAGAAAGGAGAAATACTGAGGAAAAATTGTAAAAAAATTTTAATGTATATTCCTTCACCAGTAGTGGCAGGAGTAAAGATTTTTATTGCAGGTTTCAAAAGCTATGAAATGAGGGTAAAGTATCCTAATAAAGCTTTGATAAGTTTGTCATTTACTCTGTTAACTTTTTTCCTAAGGTCACTTCAACAGACGTGATTAGACTACGGCTCTGTGGGAGCAGTGGAAATTAGCTTCAGTGTTTGTCTCATGTTTGATGAAGTTCTGAGCATGCTGGTAGAATTGCAATAAGCATATGTGCTTAATAATAAGCACATGTGCTGCTTGCCATCTTGAAAACAAACTCTTCAGCTAAATCACCTGATTTATTCAGTTGCAATCTTCTTCCCGCACAACTGTCAGGATAAATAAAACCAGGTCTCCTGAAAGCATCTTAACATCAAGTAAGAACTGTAAGGACTTATCCTTCTTCTGGAAAGCACTGGACATTACAATGCCTTCACCTTTCCACCTATAGGGCCTCACATGGGTTTGATAGTAAAGATGCCTCACTGTTCATCAACAGTCTGAAGCTAACCAAAGTTTATTGTAAAAAGCTCATTGTCAGCCTGCAAGCTGATTTTTACTTTTCTCTTCAGGGTAACTCTTAATCTGGAGCTCAGTAATCTAGCACAGGTGAAAACACTACTGCTACTGCCCAACGTAGCAGGGCAAAGGCTCTCCCTTTAGCCAGATATAAGGCTGACCCAAGAGTCACAAGTTCTATGTGAACTGTGATTCTATCTGAATCTCAAACACTAGTGTCATGAGAGTTTTGGCCCAAGAAAGGAAATTCTGGATTCCGGCAAGACTGTCAAAGGCCTTGTTATTTATTCTGTATCATGGTTTAAAACAGATGTCCTGTCTTACCCAAAATGAAAGAGTGCTGTGTAATTCAACTTCTACCCATATAATTTAAATGCCATTGCTCTCCTATTGCTGAAAAAATACCTTCAAAGTCAGGTGTGGAAGGAAGATGTACCTCTACATTTAAATTATTTTGCACAGGACCTCCCAAGGAGTTAAATAGAGCTTTCCATTGCTCTTCCCAAGTGTGAAAGGCTGGAAGGATTTGAGCTCAAAATATTTCAGGGCTGGGGTAAAGCAGCAGGTTGAGCCTTGCCTTTGCTGAGGTGATGCCCTGCCTCACATACCCCACTGCTCCCCCCAGGTTTGTATCCCATCCTGCAGTGGCCACCAATCCCAGCACACTGAAGACACAATGCTCCATATCCCCCTCCTGGAGCCCCAGTCCAGCCCCAGAATGGTCAGATGACTGGAAGACACAGGTGGAGGAAGGGCGAAGGGCCCACAAAGCCAAAGGGTATTTAACCCAGGACATGTTGCAAGCATGTGTTTTGACCCTACCACCTCTTGGAATTTCTATCAGCTGAACACCAATGGAACCAGAGGTACTGATGCTTGTTCTTTTCTGTACTTTTTCTGTCTGTCTCTTTTTCTCTTTCTTCTAAGTCCTTCTTCTTGGAGCTTTGAGTAAGATAAAATCAGATGGGCTTGGAGTTTGCCAAGCTGAATGCCTTGTGAAGCACTTTATGTTGATTTAATGCCGCTCTAAACTTCTGCCAAAACCCCCTGATTTTTCTGAAGTTGCCACTAAAGTTCTTTTTGTTGTTTTGATCTCCTGAGAATATCTTGTCAGTATTTCTCCTGTGCATCTAACTCAGAGTACATAAAATACCCTAAGCCCCTGTCAGAGGCTCGTTGAACGAGTTTTCTGGGGCCTTACACCAGGACACCTGGGAAAAATGCTAGAACTCTGGCTCTTGATGAAGCATGACCAAATTTCTATGGCTTCATATGTTACTCTGTCAACTGAGCCAAACTAGCCCATAATGTGAATGCATGTGGTGCATTCCAGTCACAATTGCTAACTTCCTTCTAAGCAAAAAAATAGATTGAACTTTGATGAGCTTAAAATTTGGCATTAAACTTTTAACGTTTTACATTAAACTGAGGTGGGCTAAAAGCACAAAGGTAGTTGTGGCAGAATAACTTCTCATGTCATCATAATTTAATTGTGACTACTTGAGCCCCATAAGCAATAACTCAAAAGTTTGAAAATACTTCAAAAGTTCCACTTTATTGAAAATTGAGAGAAAATACTTTAACCATTACAGAGAGTAAAATGATAAATGGATCAATCTTTACTAGCAAACAGTAGTAATTAGGTCATACCTCATTTCTTTATTAGAGAAAGCGTTTGGTGCTTAATCACCATTACATAATCATTTAGTCTTCTCTAGTCTCTGTC
Source organism: Sitta carolinensis (assembly GCA_032173965.1). Lineage (NCBI taxonomy): Eukaryota > Metazoa > Chordata > Aves > Passeriformes > Sittidae > Sitta > Sitta carolinensis. The sequence continues at coordinate 36,844,294 of JAVUNC010000004.1, read as the reverse complement.
TTTATAGATATTGTAAACTTGGGCCCTGATGCTTCAAATGGTTCTATGCAGGAAGAATCTCATGATCAGCTATTTGAATCAACTACACGATTCTTGCTTTATACCATATTTTCATTTTGTAGTCTGTGTTCATATGATAACAAAGATAAAACTCCCTGAAGGATTATTCTGAGAGAAAAGTTCAAAACTGAAATGTCTTTATATGAAGACACTGCTACAAAAATGAGAGAGTCTGAAATCACTAGTAAGACACAAGACAAAGCACGGCCTAGGGCATAATACCATCTTGGAGAATGTCCAATCGCCCTCCATTGTCTGAAGACAGATGTGCAATTCACCAGATGGACCATGTGTTTGCTTTAGCACAGATCAGTATTGAACTGCTCATTTTCTGAAATAAGCCACTGAAATCCAAAAAGAATGGGAAACATAATGAATGAGTTCTAAGAGAAATAAACAATGTCAAATCCTCTGAGCCTATGGTTTTACTTCATGACAGACATTGTCTTAAGCCCACTTCCTCTTAAAGGAACCCAGAATGTTCTTATTGGCTGGTAAAAAGCCAGTCAGCAGCCACTTAAGATGTCAGTAATGATAAAATCACTAAGACTTACTCTAACAGGAATTTTTCTTTCCCAAGACTGAAAATTATTTCGCCTTACAGCAATTACTACTGGGAGGAAAACGAGATGTTGCCTCTGTCAGCTTCCTTAGTGAGAAAAGGCAAGTTCACAGTTCACCACCTGATAACAAATAGCTCTCCATGAAACACAGGCTCACCTTCTCTTCAGGGGTGTTGGCCTCTTCTACTTTTCGTAGGAAAAGAAAAAGCAAGTAAAAAGTGTTAAATGTTTCCAAAAACCCAAAGACATGTAATTGGAATAAAAACAGCTTCATGGTAGGGTGCCTTTTCTTTAAGCATTTTAGTCCACGTAAAACAAGTTTTCTTCCTAACCACAGGCAGTAAGACCTAAGGCCAACTCAAAGGTCTAATGACAGCCCAACACTGTATTTTAGAAGTGGAAATGCTTTACCATGGTCTTTACCTAAGGGTCCCCACTTGAGGAATCAGAAAAATAGCCGAAGGAAACTCAGCGGGACTGCTTTAATAAAAACATGAATATAACCTCCAAACCCTTGTCTTTCTTTCCCACATTTACCTCCTTTTGTTAAACCTGAAGGAAAACATTTGGTTGAGCCTCTAAATCTCCTTCTGCTCACACAACTAAAACTATAAAGCCTCCTGAGCAAGCTCTTCAAGCACTGTAAGATCCCAGCATCAGCAGAGTCATGAAACCTCAGGGCTTTATACAGTTAAAATCACCTGCCTGATCCAGCTGCTGAGCAAATGTCATCAGTCCTAGGTCACTGCAGCTTCTTTCTCATTTCCTCTGATGCTTGGCTATAGTTATCATATTTGTCCTCAGGTAAGACAGGGAACAACATGCTGTTGCCAAAAGGAAAGTTTCTCCTTTCTCCCTTTTGCAGGCACATTCACACAGTAACACAGCAGACTTCTCAATTTCAGCAGTTCTGGTGCACTATGATCTCTTCCTCTTTCCTTTTTTTTTTTTTTTTTTGTTTTTTTTGTTTTGTTTTGTTTGGTTTTTATACTTTTTCTAAGCCATTTTTGGCCATTCATTGTGCTGAAGCAAGGGAAAACTGAGAGCAGTGGTAGAACAGGGAATGTAAGAGTAAAACTACTCCTGGTATCTGGAAGCTGCTGGAGCAGCACAGTTATCTTGTCAAATAACATCCTTGTATGATACACTCTTTCAACTTCATTCTTCCTCATGATCCATTCACAAGGTGTCAGATAACTATTTGGTAGTTAGAAATTAAAATAAAAAGAAGTCCCACAAGCTCTGTAGACAAGAAACACTAGAAAAGCTTGACAATACTAAATAGGAAGCTGTCAGCAGCCACTGAAAAGTATAACATAACATAATGGATTCAAACTCCAAAAATTCTCCTTTTGCAAGATGATTTTTCACAAAGATCCTGGTTTTCTGTTTCCTACACCACTGGCTGAAAAAAACACTAACCTTTTGAACTCATTCTGCTAGCTGAGCAATAAAAAGAAAGTGAGGAGGCGATCAGAGCCCTCACAACAGAGCACAGACAACACTTATTGTATACAGCCACATCAATATGCATGGGAGGACAGCTCCATGCCTTCATGAGCTGGACACAGAGGATGTGTCCTGTAATAACATTTCTAGCAGAAAGTGTCCATACAAGCAGGATATATTTTTCATGCACAGAATGAAAACAAAATCTAAACTGAAGAAACCACAGGGCTTGATGGAGAGAATTAGGTACTTTTATGACCCAACACATCCCATCTAAAGTGCGTGTTGGAAACCATTCTTGTCCTAAAATTGCCCCTTTTTCTCTATTAGGATAAAGAGAGATTATCCTGGCTAGCTTAGGTGTAGTGGTTTATATCCCAAACACATGACAGGCAAGGTACAATTGTCAAAGTTTGTGACATTATCCTATGGCAAACACTCTGTCACTTAATCTAGGTTGAAGCTCCATAAGCATACCCAAATACACTTTGCATTCCTTAGCTCTAGGTTTCCCTTTCTCATCTGCATCCCTCAAATGCATCCTTCACCACAGTTCCTTTTACCCCATACACTCTTCTTTCCCATTTCTCTTCTAGGGATGCCTCCTACTTTACCATTGGCTTTCACTGCATTAAAGTGCATTTGGGTTGATTTTGTTGGGTGGTGTGCAAGGAGATATGAGACATATCTGCTGTAAAGCCTTCTAAAATAAAATCACTAATCTGTGATGACAAGTGACTAGACTCAGTGACTCATGCGGTGCCTTCTGTATAAAATCATTTGTTTCAGGCAGAGAGCAGATTTTTTTACACTCTAGTTTTCACCTTTCTGTTATGGAGGACCAGTGTGCACTGCTAAAGCATTGCAGCGTTACCAAAACCATAAAATTTATTTATACCTAATGTCCTCTGATTGCCTTGTAACTCTAAAAGTAACAAAATGGCGTTTAAATGAACACAAGGAATGAATTTTGAACAGACACTACTGAGATGTAAATACAGGTGGCAATTTCTGACAGCTTCTTACTCTGTTGCTCTCCTAGACTCAGCACTATTACCCCAATAAATATTCCATATCAAAAGCTAAGTGACCATTACAACTTACCCAATATAGGCATATTAGTACATACTCTTTACATGCAGTATATAGAAAACCAGGGAAAGAAATAGGGAGGAAATTACATTTGGTTTTGTATTTAGTAGAGTGATTTTCTTTATAATGGTTCTCTGGAGCCCGTTCATTTTATCATGGGTTTAATTTACATCAGGAGATAGTCGGAAATCACGCTGTTCCTGAGGAGGCCCTCACTGGAATCTTTCGCCTTCACAACATGGTGACATTTGATCTATTTAAAAGGGCATCATGGAGTGCAGAAACACTTCTCTACTTCGAGAGAGCCTGTTCCAATGACCAAACTTCAGAAACATCTGATGTACAGCTCTGTGCCTAGGAGCACGTGAATATTTTAAATGCTGTTTATAAAAAGCAAAGCTGTGCTAAAATGCCTATTTGCCCCCTGCTGTTTAGCAATATTAAAGATTAGAGCCAATTGTTTTATATACTGAAGAGCCTGTAATGGCTTCTAGAGAAGAACATGTCAGCAAACTAAATAAGGTTCCTATTACATTTTTGTTGCTGTGGACTGCTGACTTGGGTCATTATACACTTAAATAGAGTTATTGTCATTGTTATATAACGAAACAGAAAGCTTCTTGCCTCCAGTAACCTAGAATATCTTTTAATGAATGAGCTCTCCTGACTGATTTATAAAATAGTTCTGTTTGCATTACAGTACCAGGCTGCTGGGAGTTTCAAAGTGATTTAGATGAACTGTCCTAAGAGTTCATGCATATTTTGAAAGACAAATAACAAAGTCTTGTGTGAACCTGCTTCCAATAATCTTTGAAATTTATTGAGTGACAGTGAAAGATATAGCAAAATTACAACTCTCCTCTCTCCCATAATCTAGGAACGTTTCATTCCAAAAAAAAAGTGTGCTTAAGGATTTGTGAGGGGTTTTTAATTCCTGATAATTATTTGCTGAGATTTAAAAACAGGAGTTGCCCTGTTTTCTTCATTCCAGGAATATTTGTCTTCTAAAATCTCAGGACTTATTCTTTAAAAACAGTTATGTTAACACTTATAAATTTGAATGAAGAATATGAACAGTGGAAAGATCAGATGACCATAAACATTAAGTGCTTCAAGCTACTTTATTTCAAACTAACTATACTACTGAGGGACACCATAACCACTCCTTTCCATCTTTGTCTTTGCTGGAGCCAGGATTTCACTCTGTACATTTTCTGCGGTTTTTTTCCCCTTAGATGCACCTAATAGCAGTTCAAGACAGGATGAAAGCATCTACGCATATGCTATTTTACTCAAATTCTTTTAATTCCCCATGTGATGTCTCTGAAGAGCTGCTGTATTTTAAGACAAATTCCATGGTGAGTTGTAAAGGAACCAAAATCAGCAGATGTAGGGATGTCTGACTGGAAGAGTTTCATTCCCAGAAGTCTTAGACAAGAATATATTCAAGCGATACAGGCTTATGCTAAATACTTCCTGAGCCTGCAATTTGACTAAAAAATAGAAGGTCTTTTTGTTTTCTCTCCACTCCCCTCACAATCTTCCTAGCCTTTCTCTGCAGCTTTTCTAGCTTCAGATATCTTTCACAAACACAGGTCACTGGGGTTGTACAGTAATAGTGAAGATCACATCCAGTAACATCCACTTTTCCCTCCCTCTGTTAGCAGACACATCCTAAAATTGAATTTTCTTTCCATAGCATTGCATCATTTCTGCTCCTTGTGTCATTCTTTGATCAAGCTTTCTCTTCTCTCTGTCCTAATGGTAAGATCCCAAATCATAGCAGAAAATCTTTATGTGATGCTTGTGTTTCAAATTTTAAATTTCATCCTCTTTCTGTGATCACAGTTCTCAAGGCATCCAATTTTGCCACCGTCATATTATGATCTTCTTCTGCAATAATGATGCCTCCTCAATTTAAACCATCAGCAAAATTCATTTGGACTCCAAACATTGAGTCTTTACTCAGACATAAATTAATAGATTGCAGGAGATATATTCCAATAGTTTTTCCACAGTAAGGCTAGCAATAAACTCCCACTACCCTATACCACAAATATGGCTATCTTCTTCTTTTAAGACAGTTCCTCTCCTGACAGGGTGAGGGTTTTTTACAGTCCTCATGATCAAGTTTATCTTACAGGAAATTCATGTACTATTTCATTACAATTCTGATTAGCTAAGTATGCCTTATTTTCCTTGAAAATACTTCATTTTACTAAGGAAAGTGAGAGGATATTCTTGCAGATTTCTACTCTGGCAAAATTTTTTTACCTTTTATCAAGTCCCTCAATTGTTTGGATATCCTTAATTATTATTTCTGTCAAAATAATTTTTTAACTTTATAGTACTCAGCTAAATAATGTAGGTTTATCTGATTAGTTTTCCCTACAAACAGATTCTATACCAAATACAGAACCACTTTGAAACCAAGAAAACCACTGAAAAATTTGATACTGGATCTGTGGTTCCATGGGTTCATTCCTCAAAATTGTTCAATAACAGTTATCTATTGCCTTGAAATTATCCATTTCTTTCTCTTTGGACATTCCTAGGGTACCCTTAAAGTGAACACTGACACAGCTGCATTTCCAACATATTTCCCTCCCTTTCCTGGAAAATTGACTGAAATTCTGAATTCATTTTCCATGTTTGGTTTATTTATGAGTTTCTTTCACAGACAAGTCTATGAATATCTCACTCTGCTGCTCTCCTTGGCCAAATCCCCTTCTTTGGAAGCACTTGTCTCCCATTCAGGCTGAGAACTCTGTGGGCTCTCTTTTGTCTGTTATCTCACTCAGACTGAAAGACAGCAGGGCCATTTAATTCAAGGTAATTTTGTATTATAGTCTTTTGTCAACCATCTTCATGCAAAATCAAGCTTAAAATAGCATCAGCATTTGCTAGTTCAGTGACTCTTGGGAAAAAAAATGAAAGACTGCTTTTATAAATAAGGTGGTGATGGACTTCTTCACAGCATGTTTTTTTCTACTTTCTCCTGGATAAGTTAGGATTTAGCTAAATTAATACATTTCCAGTGCCATTTGTCATTCTGATCCACAGGTACAGTCAAATTAAGGTCTGATGATCCGTTGCCAATATTACAGCTTTTATCACCTTTCTAAAAGTAATTTAGAAATCAGGATAGTTTTATCCATTGTATTTGTTGTTTGGCTTGGTTGAGGGAGTGTTGTGTTTATCACAAGTACTGAGTGAAGGTAATTTCATTGATTCTGATAATTTAGACTCTGAATATATCCCTAGTCCAGCCACAGCCACCTCTCTTTCATCTGTGATATTCAGCTTTATTCTGTACATTAGCAGTTCTAATGCTTCCATTTTTTTTGGCCCACACTCCTTGCATTGATATTTCACATATTCCCTTGTGGCCAGCCTCAACCCAGTACCCACCTACTCAGAAAAACTTTTTGGGTTTTTTTAAAATCTATTTTCCCGCTTCCTGATAAACATGTAATAAATATTCTTGTAATTATTGTAGCAAAAATAATTCTTATATAAAGATTATACTTGTGTCTTAGGGTCATCATCTGCTGTCATTTAACAGCTTACAAAACCTTTTTTTCATTTTTGCAAATCAGAATACAAGCATCCTAGTTGTTCAAATGAAACCCATCTGTGAAGAAAAGATTTTTCTATGTGTTCTGAAAAACCCTACCTTACTTTGATCCATGATTTGATCTCTGTTACTTGGTCATTCTTTGAGAATCTTTGAGGGATATTAGACAGACAGAATCACAAATGGGTAAAGTTGCAAGGGACCACGCTAGGTCATTGGGTTTAACTTCCCTACTCAAGCAGAATCATCCTAGAGCACAATTTATGGGATTGTGAGGGACACACCACAATCTCTCTGGGAAATACATGTCTCACACAGAGTAAGGTTCTTCCTCATAGTCAGGTGGAACTCCCAGTGCACTATCTTCTGCCCTATTTTTCTTGTCCTGTTGTTTGGCACATTTCATTCAAGGTCACTCAATTCTTTCAGTTTTGATCATTTTTATCCATTCCCAGATATGTCCAGATGAGTCTGGATATGTAATTTGTTCTGTAGAGCGATACAGGCAGTCATTTTTGCCCTACTGTGTGGAGACTTCAGCATGGTGTGGAGAGCTTAACCCAGCTTTCTTAAGAGCTTGAAGTCTTAGCGTTAACCATGTTTGAAGAGTACACAGAAGACCAACGTGTGAGGGCATTAAATACAGTTTAAAATTTTTCTCCCTTTCTTTAGTGCCTAGACAGGTGCTGGGGTTTTTTGTTGTTTGGTTTTTCATTGCATGCAGAGGTTTATTTATGGTGGTTGCTGAACACCACAAAAATTTAAAATCCTGACATAATCACTGCTGTTTGTCTATAGCGACAAAAATAAACTTCTCCAATATGCTCACTTCTGTATGGCTTTATATTTTTCCAGCAAGAATTCTCTTCAGTAAGTCTCACATTATTTAGCATTGCAGATTCTGAGGCATTCCCATCCTATTCATGTGACTAACAGAAATAGCAAGTGGATACATCTGTAGTTTTAACAAAAACTTTGGGGGTTCCATGAATGTTTCTGTAGTGCAAATGGCAAAATCTTTTGCAAGAGTCAACAAAATATAGTTCACGTGTAAATTTTCCATTTACAAAAATATATAAAAGAACTAAAAATTTATGAACTAAGACTTAGTAGTTAGCCTCAATCCATCAATACCCATTGCCAATGGCATCTCCATCAAGGAACTCACTTAAATCAAGCAACCTTTCTTCTGGCGAACACTTATGCAGAACCACCAGTCTTAGCAGTCAACATATCCAGGTTTTACCAGTCCAGAGCCAGAGTGAATGTGACACAGGAGCTCTTCACTGAGAATGAATTTTCACAAGAGTGCTGAGCTGGTCTAACAGCTTCCTACCACTAAAAATATGGTTCAGCTTTCCCCTTTTTCTCCGTCTCAGCTGTGTATACTTACCACTTCCTTTGTGCTAGCTCCAACAGTTTGATGACTCAATTCAGCTTGCTCAGCAAGCGAAAAAAGGGAGATAATTTTCTGCCTGTTGAATAAGCTGACATGTCTCATCAAGGGGTCAGACTGGCTTCAGAGACAGCAAAAGAAAATGTACAGGATCACACAGCCAGAGTGAGATGGGAAAAGAAGGCACAGGATCTCCTGTGCTGGTAAATTAGCACAACCATCTTCTGATGTACATATTTCTTGTCATCCACACCTCAGCACTGAAAATAGGACTGATAACATGTATTGTCTGATTTATTTTAGGTACTCTACTGTCCATACACCACCATGTTAAACTCAGGCAAACACCTCAAGAATTTATATGAACATAAACAAAACTATATTGCCTAATCAGTAGCTGAAACACTCAAAATGTTCACATCTTTCTTTCTGACAGGATAATCAGATATAAGTATTCACTTCATAATTTTCATCTAGCTGGAAGCTACATTCTCTGATGGTATGTGAAGAATTTGGCCAATCCCATGACATAAAATCCTGTTTCTTAGCTGCAAATTTCATTAAAAATACTTGAAATATCTGCCTAATATTAGCCATTGTAAGTAGTGTTAGGTCTGGTAGTAGTGGTTGTTTCATTTGTCACAAAGACAGAACAGGATCACACCTAGCAGCAGTAGAGGTACTCATAAATAAACACCCTTTTTGAAATGTGTGCTCCACACAAAAAAACACCCAAACCACAAAAAAAAATCACAAACAAAACTAAAAAGTCAGTATCTTGCTTTAGCGAGTTAATGAAACAGTAATAAGAAAATGCACCCTTTGGTCCTTATTGCATCTATTACACAAAGCAGAAAAACTCATCCCTATATGTGAGGCTGTGAGTTGTGTTCAGTTTTGGGCCCCTCATTAGCAGAAGAATATTGAAGTGCTCGAGCATCTCCAAAAAAGGGCAACAAAGTTGGTGAAGGGTGTGGGGCACATGTCCTGTGAGGAGAGACTGAAGGAGCTGGTTGTTTAGCCTGGAGGGGACCTCATTTTTCTCTACAACTCTCTGAGAGAAGGGCATACCATGTAGGATCTGCTCTCTTCTCCCAGGCAACCATGGACAGGAGAAGAGGAAACAGCCTTAAGTTGCTCCAGGGAGGTTTAGGTTGAATAATAAAAAATACTTCCTCATGTAAAGTGTTGTTAAACATGGGAACAGGCTGTCCAGGGAAGTACTGGATCACTATCCCTGGAAGGATTTAAAAAGGCATGGATGTCACACGTAGGGACATGATTTAGTTGTGGATTTGGCAGTGCTGAGTTAACACTTGGACACAGTGATCAGAGAGATCAATTATCTGAGAAATTATTCTTTTCCAACCTAAATGATCCTATGATTCTATTTTATCTGTTGATCCACAGCTCACTGACTTGTATCTCATGCTTTTTAAATTAAGAAGCTGGAGGGGAAAGCTGTCCATTAGATTTGTGAGAGGAAGTGTTCCTTGGGTCAAAGAAAACTCTCTGTAGGGAATGAGGGTCTGCCCCCAAGCATACTTACCTTTTAGATTCCAGGATAGAAAAAGCAGAGGCTCTGGGGATCAGGAGCAGACAAACAACCAGGGTTAAGATCAAAGACCAGATTTTTATATAGAGTCTGCTCTAACCTGGGAAGACACTAAAGCTGGAAGCAGAGCTGGAGGAAGGGACCTATCCTTCAAGGACCAATGGTTAAGAAAAACAGCTGTTTTCAAAGCTTTTCATTTTGTTCTTCTATAGCAGACTTCAATTGTCTCAGTTTCAAAACTACTGTATTCAAAGCTGGTCCAGTAAACAAGGTTTTTGATACTCAATGCCCTTTTGCACCCACTGGAGGAGAAAGGTGCAGGCAGCTCCTCCTTAGTGCTTTGGCTTACTGTGCATTGTGTCTCACTTAGATCAGCAGGCTGGTGCCCACTGCTAACCACCCCTGCCATCTCCACACTAAATCCTGACAGCCCAACCTTCCTTCTGCAGGGCAGTTTCTGCCCTGTCTCACTGTGACAGCAAATGAAGCCTTAAGTTTTAGCTTTTATATTTTTTAGATTCTGTGCTGTTTTAGTAGTTTTAGGTTTCGTATTAAGTGCTACTAAGCTCTCTTCGCAGAGATAGACAAAACAACTCTTTCTCTAGCTTAATACCATGGACAACCAGTGCAACTTTCAAGCCCAAGAACAAAAATAACAGTGAAGTAAAAAGAAAAAATGAGAATAGAGCTTCATAACCTGAAGCTGTGGTTGGACAATTAACTCCAATATGCTAATGGACCAGAACATATAAAGTCCTCATGAGCAGTTGTCCATTTTGTGACCATTTGTGGGATACATCTTGAGTGTAGTCCAGCTGGGCTCTTGTGCTGCCCAGGTGTACCCATTGAGACCTTTTAATAAATACCTACTTCATCCTTTTGCTCTGTCTAGTCTCTGTTCCAGGTCAGCCTCTAGAAGGCATCACAAGCAGTCAGCTTCCTCCAGCACAGGACCTGTCCATCAGGAGCAGCATCGCCACATTCCCTAGAAGCAGTTCCAGCCTTGCCCTGCCCTCTGCAGTTAAAACCCCAGCCTCTCTGCTCCAGACAATCTGATATTTCGCTCTAACCCAGGGGCTAGGCATAGCCTTTATCTCTGCATTAAAGATGGCTTTATTCTTTTTAAATTAAATATTCTAAAATATTGATTCACATCAAGCAAAACTGCAACAGACATTCTAAGACTAATTTAAAATATTATTCAAAAATTCAAAAACTTTTTCATGAATAAGCTTAGTGCACACTTGAGAGCAAAATATGACATACTGAACACAAAAGTAATATTAATCTTTGAGAAAGACAAATTTCCTAGTCAGCAAAAATTTGCTGAGGTTGTATACTTTTTATAAAGAAATTAAATCACTGAGTTGCTCTGGAATCCTTTATAGCTAATAATTAAAAATCTAAAATCTTATTTTCATCCTGTAATAAATATAGCTAACAATCAAGATAGATGAGACAAAACCAGAAAGGTTTGTTGGATGATTTAAGTTGAAAGAATTACTACATCAATATATTGTACTCTAAAAAGGGCATGCATCATTAAAAAAGAAGGCTTTATAATTAATATGTTTTCATACAACCTACCTTATTTCCCCTGAGATCACTAACCAAACCCTTTTAAAAATCGATTAGTTCAAGCAGTTAGCCTAGTACCACTTTAGAATGTATCAAGACAGATATTAGCTGAATTTATAATTACGGCAACTTTATTTTTAATTACTTTCCAAAATGCCAGATTTACATATTATCAAATACATTCCCATGGAAGAACTGACCACTAAGCATTTTTGGACAGGGCAAGAAATATTAATCATATTCTTTCTACAAAATTCACTTAGTATTCAGATCACCTGCATTGTTGTCAGGGATAATAAATGTGATTAAACTTGTATAAATTTCACTGTATTAACCAGTACAATAACTCTCTAGCTTTGCTGAACTGAGGTGATGTTATACTTTGCAATATTGTAGCACCCAAGCATAATGTAGGGCAGTTCTAGAAAAAGGTATGAGTTTCAAAGGGAAGAATTGCAACCTGCTTAAGTCAAATTCACCTTCTTAAGCTGTCAGTAGAAAGGAAATTTCTGGAACTGAGACATTTTAACAAAAAAAGCTTAATCATACATCATGCACAGTTAAGGTGTAGCAATACAATTGCCCTGCTTTTGCTAATATATTAGTTCTTAGGGTCTGGCTGTTTTTATTAGGAAAAAAAGCATTGTAGCAGAACATAGTCTGTGTTTTAAGACACTATGGTTGGCTGAACCTGGGGGAATTGTGCAGTATCCCTATGCCCTTCCACAGGAGGCTTATGAAACAGGAATGGTGTTTGGTCCATACAATGAAGTCATACTGCTAACAATTGACACCTGCATCCTGAACAAACAACAAAGCATAAGTAGCAGTATTTCCAGGTAAAAGATATTTTTCTTTTATTGGGGTGAAGTTCCAGATTCCAGAGAACTGTCTAGACAGACAATAAAGCACCCTAAACATGTTTCAGAAACCTGGTACCTGGTGCATGCCACTGGTGAGGCAGGAGGAGCTGGCCCTGGAGATCCCTTATGGGTGCTCCAGTTCATCCTGAGGGAATTTGCTCAGTGCAAGAAAAGAAGATACTGAAAGCATAGGCCTGATGTGTCTCTGAAGTTAGAGTGTGCAAACCAGAACATCACAGATGTTCTCACCTAGATGCAAGAGAAGGGCTGTGGGTATCTGCACAGGACAATTTCTCCTGCTTAGTCTTCTTTTTTATGTAAAAATATGCCACTCTCTATGGTGCTTGTTTTTCTGTCTGTCGATTACAGGTGAAAGTCCAACAACAAGAAAAGGTGACTTGCCTGTATTTAGATTATACTGAAGGAGACCTCACAGTTTGCATTTTTACAAGAGACTATGCAAGATTCACTGCAACAAAACCCAATCTCTCCACCTTAAAAATATAGTCCTCAATAATCAGAGAAGACTGTTTGAGAACCTCACTGCCGAAGTGCAATGTAGATGATGAGCAAACAAGAGCTAAGAATGGGGATGCATGGTCTTTGTTGATGGCCCAATAATTTACAAACAGTGGTGAAACAGAGGGATGTAATGAAGTGACAGATGTGCTTTTTAGAATGTCTGGTCAAACTTGGCACATCTCATTACTCATTCCTAGATGAAGTTCAAAAGCTACAAATATCATGAAGGAAGAAAAGTACCCAGAGACCTTGAGTCAGCTAATACAAAAAGGGTAAGTTATGGAAGGAGGGTTGCAAGTGGAATAGTATATGCAATGATGCCAAGCAATTCAGAGGATGATGCAAAGGCTGAAGTATGAGAAAACATTTACAGGAATCTGAAAAAAAGTTTGAAAACTTCTTATCCTTTTAAAAAATCCATCTTAATTAGTATAATACCTCTTTGAAGTGTCATGAAAAAGAATATGTTGTGGTGAAGCAGACTCCTGTTGCCATCTGGGGGGCACTGTTGAATGATTTCTTTATTTATGTCATGGTCATGAGGAGTGAAACCAAAAATATTTCCATTCACAGGCAACATATCCTACATCAAGTAATACAGCCATTTCCAAGGCAAAACATTCAAATTGCCTTGTAAGACATGTAAGACATGATGATGCCTTATGGTAATTCATTAATTGAAATTCTAGGGATAACTGAAATAAATTATTCCAGGGATTAGTTAAGCTATAGGAAACTGTTTAAAAAAAGCAAAGATTAAGTCTTGTATTAGAACTTCTACTCAAGCAGATGCTCCTTCATTCTGTTTTGTATGGAAGACTGACATATATTGTACCTATCAAGGCTGTAGCTGAGCATCTTTCATCATAGAGAAGTTGAATACAATGGTGACGGAACGGAAACACTGCATAATACATCCTGTTTCCTGCAGCACATGGACTCAAACCATCGTCACCAAATCTTAGCTTTGTCTTGTAGCCAGGACAAGGAAGGTCCTGGTTTAAGCTTTAGATAAATCCAAATACTTTGATCCTGTTTCAGAACTTGGTACATTCATCATGTAGTTTCCCAGCTCTGGGGAAAATGAAAGCCAAGGAGATAAACTTCTTGTCTGAACAGCAAAGTGATTGCAAAATCAAGACACTTGTCTCTTCTTTCCATGTGGGAAAGCCTCAGTTCTTTTTCCCCATCTCTTTCCCTTCCAGGCTGGAGAAGAAGAACACGAGACACTACAATTTGTCCCCTTCTCAAGGAGTGAGTAATGTAAGGTACCACAGGAGGACCTGTGGAATAACAATTCTTGGGTGCTTAAAGGTAGGCAGATAGACAGAAATGAGGCTAGGGACCCACACTGCCTTTTCCTAAACCTATGGTGAAGAAATAACATTATTTGTAGAATTACAACACACATGAATGCACATACATGCACACACACAAACAAACCATGGCAAGGGGAAGAGGGAGTTCAAAATTGATAACAAGCCCAAAACTTAAATACTCTTTCAAAAAGCAAATATTCACATTTGGGGATCATTCTCAAATTATAGGGCTTGACTCATGATTTTTGAAACTTTAGTATTAGCAGCACAGCCCTTTATGCTGTAATTGCAGCACTCTTAATTAGATTGGGAAATTGCTCCAAGATTCCTGATACAACTTCTGTAACAAATATAGACACCCTCAAGGCAGTCATATACATTTATGGAAACAGCAATTTAAATAACAGCTATAAATGGATCAACTGGATCCGATGACATCATCATAATGAAAAAGTATTCTTGACACCACCATATGAAAAATTATTTTCAAAGTCAGTCATTCTTTTTTTTTTTCACTACATCAAAACACACTGATATGTTTTTAAATCACTCTTGAGGGAAACAAAGGCCATTGCTTCACTCATCTAGTAGAGCACACTTTCTGAACAGAAGTTTATAAAGAAGTTGTGCTACACCAGAAATAGCTCTGTACACCCATGTTGGATGTGACTGTGATGCAGATAAAAACACACAGTAACACACACAACAGGTGTTCAGGCAGAGAAGAAGAAAGGAAGTTTCTGTTTATTGTTGACCTCGTATCTATAAGTTTCTGGACAGTGATCAGAGATTGGACAGAGAAGTTACCACCTCTCCATCTTCACTGGTCACTTGAGAAGTCCATCAGGTGATATCTTTTACAAAGGAATGCAAACATGATTCTTGTTTATCTTACAATTCATGAGAACTGACTCCACTATACTAAAACAAATCAGAAAGCTTATTTTCAAGGACAACAGTTGGACAAGAAAGAAGCTGTTAAATGCAACCCTGACACAGCATTCTTTGCTTCAGTTATTCCATGCATGAAGTTACCAGTTTATATGATGAAATTTTAAGCACATTCCTGTATGCTCTTCTTGTTTTCCACTTCTTCTAGTGTATATTTTGCTAGATGAATCTAACTTGGTTTTAGCAAGTATGAAACAAAGATTGCATTGCCTTGCCAAATTCCCTCCCACCAAATTACTGAATTATTGAAGGAAATGCCTGTATCAGTAGACCTTGCTTGTTTTGCTTGACCTCCAGCAGGTGTCCAATTAAGTCAGAAAAATTTATATGATATTCCCTTTCCATTGATAGTTCTAGAATTAAACTGATGAGATCTCTAGAGAAGGATCATCAGTGTTACACATTTCATCTTTAATTACACAGGTTGAAGATGAATGAATGTACCAGAAGGATCCCATCTGGGAAGTAGCACACTTATTAGATAGTTGATAATTTAATATACACTATGAATTCTGATTATTTTCTTAAAACATCTGAAGAGCTTTCAACATATCTTATGACAAAATTGTAGTACTTTCTCAGCTGAACATTGACTGTGTTATTTTTCTTTTAAAAAATTACTGCTCAGATGCAGGCAAAGTGACTGGCATATATAACAAATAATTTTAGACAAGGTGAGTTAAAGGTCCTGGTTAATGCGCTCGATCTGTTATTTCTAACAATTGTATATACATCTAAGAGAGCATATAGAGAAGCAGAGCAGAAGACTCCTAGAGGACTCCCTGGAGTCCCACCATAGCAGAAGGCTCAGTCCCTCTGCTCCAGCACTGTAGCTCCAGCTCCTCCTCATGTATTTTACTTCTGAGAATGCTACATTGAAAATGAAATGCTAAATGAGTTCAACTTCAGAGTGAGTCACAGCAAAACAGACTTGATAGGTAGAGTCTGTAATACAGACACCTAACATTGAGTCTCAACAACTAGAGGTTGAAAGCTACTTGTGTCAATGGTCTTGTAGACTGTTGAGAGAAATAGGTATGGAAACAACTCCTTTCATCTTCAGAAAGCGGTAATACAAGAGATCAGATAATACTGAGAAAGTACCATCCTCAGGGGCCTACATGCATGTCACTGAATTATTGCAGTATTACACTCTTAAAAAATACTCAAGTCTTGCCCAAAGCCAGACTCAGTTAAGTAAAAGTACTAGATTTTGTTCAGATATCTCCAGTTAAGTAAGAACATTGAAGCAGGATGCTCTGCATACAGCAGCTCAAAACCTGTATCTTTTTACAGGTTGACGGCTTGAGCAAGGAGAGTATGGCCTTTGTTGGAGCAAGAAGGGTCTGCTGATTTTAGTGTTGGTGAATGCTGAGATCAGTTTGACCAAACCATCAGACCTCACCACAGGTACATGAAAGACATGCTCCCTGAGGCTGGGACCAGCAAGGAAACACAAGCACTGATACAAAAGTGAGAGTCAGAAGTGTTCAGCAGTAGAATACATTCATTCAGCCATAAGCATTTTTTCTAAGAAAATCTGACAAAACATAATCTTAAAAATGTGTATGACTGGTAGTCCATCACTTGAAACCATAAAAGGCCAGGCCCACTTTGCATGGTGAGGCCCTCGAGCAGACATCCTAAGGTGTGTGATGGTCCTTCCCTAGAGTGGGAATGACCCTCAAGGTTACTTCTTGCCCACAGTCATTGATAAACGTTTTTTCTAGTTGTAATATAATTGCTTCAATATAATTGAGTTAATATAATTGCTTCGATATTGCTTCAAAAATAGCACTATACTAGTATATATAGTTATACCATACTGCATAGTAAGTAATTCTGATTAAGCTCTTTTTTTGTCTAATCATTATAACTTTTTAATTAAATCAAATAAATAATTCATTTTATTTATATAAATATATTTGAATGGCCACCTTTAATCTTGCAGACAAAGTTTTATAAAAGTTCAAATTACACCTGTATAATCACTTAGACACAAACTGTTGACTGGGCCTGAGGAAATTCAGGCTCACCAAGGCTCCTCTCAGAGAGGAGTTACAAAAGCAAGGAGGTCCTTTCTGCACCTTGTGACTAAATGGGAGGACTTCTCTAATAAATTTTGACTGAAGCTCCCACCCTGCCCACGACAACCACATTTATTTGTTTTACTTGAGTAACTCACTGGCATATGAACAATGCCTTTTTCAGCTGTTCAGGGATTGCCTTGGAAAGGAAAAGGTACAAATGATAGTCTGGCACCTATGCTACATCCTTCTAGACTCCAGTGCAGTCAAACTGAGCTGCTGCAGAAAGCCTATCCTACACAACAGAAACTAAATCTTAGATCTTCTACATACTTCTGTTCACAGGTAGGCACAGCACAGAACAGTGATGATTTGAAATAATTATATGGGAATCTTGAGTAGTCCTTCCACTGGGCATATTCCTATGATGTATTCTTCTTTTCTTATTAATTTGCTGCTTCTTGTTCAAAAAGGAGCCAGCTCACAATACCAGGCAAAAGTCTGCTTAAAGGTCACATACATTGAACAGAAACACACCCACTGAGAACTAAAAAGAAAGTCATGGATGATAGCACTAAGGTCTCACCATTTTCTAGATAGGTTGCATGATTCTGTATACAACAAATCCAGCCACAATATTCATTTACTTCTCTTGTACAGAAATTACAATCTTTTCTATCAAGTATTGGTTAGTATGATTGGCTAGTAGTAAAACAATTACCAGAAAACATTGACTCTTCTTTCTACCTCTGGAAATCAAAGAACATTGTGACATTTCAGAAAATATTGTCACATTTTCTTAATTTAAATGCTGAAGAACTTGAAAGTAAATATTGTCCAGTGTCATCAGACATAATAGTCACAGTTACTTCAAGAAGCATGAAATGAGACCCTACACAGATGCAGAGCAAGATTTACAGAAACGTATGCACACAGTTACAAGTGCCTTGCACTCTATTTTCTTTTCTATACAGAAAGAATCTCTTCTGCTATTTTGGATTCAGTCTGTTATTAATTAAAAATGTTTTACAGCTCAAACAGAAGATCAGTCAACCAAGGGACTTAGTAAATGTGTTATTTATACAGTTATTTGTTAAAATGAGCTTCATTGCATTATAGATTGTTAAGACAAATTGTTGTGCCCTTTAGATTCATTATAGATGACAAAATACTAAATAAATCTTAAATAAGTATTCACCTTTCATCACACAGGAACATAAATGGTTAGATCTTATCAACTGGGGAGTCTTTTTAATCTTCCTTTATTAACCATACAAAAAAATACATTGTTGTTTTTCCTGTCTTCTTTTTTAAAAATGTCTGATAATTCTTGGCATGGCAGGGGAGAGTTAAAGCAGATCATCTTTCAAGTAAGGAGCAAATCAGTCTCAGGAAGAAAAGCCTAACCAGCCTTAATGACTCTGGCCTGCTAGGTACTGTCTTACAGACTTCAGTGAAGTGTCAAAGGCAAACCAGCACTTTATAAGGGTACTTTATTGTGCACAAGCAAGGAGTGCATTATCTTATCATCTGGTTTTATAACTTCCTGCTTCATTGTGCTGCAGATTAAAAAAAAAAAAAAAAAAAAAAAAAAATAAAAAAAAAAAAGGATATAAATGTCATCTTCTGTGTCATTAACTTCAAGTCTATTAGAATTTTATTAGAAAATAAGTAGCAAGACAGTACAGCTACATTTCCTCCCTTTTGCTGTGCTAAATTGCTTGTGAAAGTGATATATTATGATTCTTACTCTACATCTATTGCAAAACATGGGAAAGAAGCCCACATACTGTGTACGTTAGATGGTAATGTTAAATTGACAATGAAGCAATGAACATCTCCCTAAATCTCCAAGCAGGATGTACAGATTTCCCTTTTGAAGGATAAAGATAAATAAAGAAATTGTTTTCACCTAGGACTAAACAAATATTACTAGTAAGCTTCCTTGTTGATATACCTGGGTCACAAGCTATTAACCTTTTTTTTAAGGATACCTTCTTTTGAAGAATAACAAAAAAAGAAGTGCTCTTGTATTTCCCTGCTTGGGGCAGGTAGTTCCTTCATTATTAAAAGTCAGAAGTCTTCAGAAAAAATAGATTTCTGAGCCAACAATTTAGAGGCTATGAAAAGTTATTAAGGTTTCTGCAAAACAGAAAAGGTCTCAGTTCATATGGGGTTTTAAATTATACATATTGGAAAGCAGAATTCAGAAGGGATTAAATTTCTTCCTGAGTAACTGGTCAGCACAAGGTTAAATAAAGAGACAAATTATGCATGGGCTTCAGGCTCCCTCTGTAAGGGTCAGTTTTACTTCAAATGGAGCACCTGAAGGAACTGCAAAAAAAAAAGCAAAACATTAATTTGATCATTTCATTAATGATCAAAAAAAGCCAAAACATTACATCAGCAAGTAGCACCCTCTCTTGGGAGGTCTTTGCTCACAAGTAAACTTGGCACCTTGAAATTTAGCCATTCTCCCAGAAGGATACAGATAGCCTCTGTAAAGAGCCCATTTCTAATCCTCCTGCTCCCATGGCTGTGGGTAGTGATGATAGCCCATAAAGCATTCAAGCTGCACAACAAAAGAGCACCAGGAGAAATTACAACTCTTCAGACTGGAACTGCTGTTACAGAATGTAACTGACCCATCCAACACTGGCTGCTGCTTTCCAGGCTTTGGAGATTTGAGCATGTGTAGTGGGACAGGGATTTCAGAAATTGAAGCAGCCTGCAGGTATGAGCTGAACCAGCACATTTTCAATCCAGTCTTAGTTCAGTTTAAACTGGGATTAAAATTCTTCCAGTTTGGGTGCAAGTTCAGGCCCATAATTAACATGACTGGGCCCAAGAATCCCTCGGAGCATTTAACACTGAAGAATGCTGCATTTAAAAATAGGAACACGACAAAGGCATGTGGTAAATTGTCCAGGCCTAGCTCAGCCAGCGGGAAAGCCCCTGCTCCCCCAGCAGCACAGACACTCTTCACACTTGTAGCACACTGCCACAGGGTCCTCTTACCACTCACAACTCACTTGAGAAGATGGAGAGGTGCTGCAGCCCTGCATGGGTGCTGCTGTGCTGCAGAAATCAAGAAGCATGAGAAAAAAAAAAAAAAAAGCTCTCTGCTACTTGCATACACCCCAGATGTACAGAAACTCATACATATTTCTACAGTGATTCACCCCACAGGATTTCCAAGGTTCCAAAGACATATAAAGGGCTCTGCTGTATAAAAATGCATAGTTCCCTGCTGTAAAACAAAGACGAAAACAATAAAGCCAAGTGAGCTTAAGAAGTGCCTGAATTGATAAGTACCCAACTACCAAGCATAATAACCTTGTATCATGGTGAAAAATGAGGGCTTTTCCTGCCCACACCAAGGCTGGGGAGAGGCAGAGGATGGTTAGGAGCAGGAGAGGCCCTACATGATGTGGCTTTGTATACCCCAGAAAGTTTAGACAGCTCCTGTGCTCAATAGCACCCCAGCAAAGATGTTACTTTATGGTCAAATCAACATTTTGAAGTGATAACTGCTGGTTCAGTCCCAAATGGACTATAATGATTTCAAAGCTTTGTGTCTGTTTCTGTCTCCTCCAAAAACCCCAAGATTTGAACCAGTTATATGCTTAGAATTAGTGCTAGGTTTAGCTGATTGTGAAGAAATGTGGGGATAAATACCCACACATGTGGAAATTACATCTATTTCTATTCACATTTAACAAATTATACCTGATTCTCTTTGTCCAGAGACCAAAAAATAACTGGGTCTTCAAAAGTACTGGTGTTGCTGCCACTGTCAGAAAGGCTGTTGGTGAGCGTTCTTCATCAAAGGACATTTCACGTCTGCATCTATACCCTTTACATTCTGCTGCCAAACAATGTCAGCCTGGGTCATATGCCTGCAAGGCATCTTTAACTTGGACACATATCTTCAAAAGACACTAAAAATTATTTACATTTTTCCTTACTAAATCAGCATTTTTGTTATCATCTCTGTCAGTGCCAACTTCCTCTCATTCTTCACCTCTGTTCTGGCCTTCTCTGTTTCCCCTCCCTTCTGTGCTCCTGAATACCACTTGCATGCCAAGAATCCCATATTGATGAATGCAAAGTTTGTTTGGCTTATTAGAGAAAACTACATTATATTGCCTCCTATGTAACCTACATAAAAATTTTTTCTAACATTGGCTTGCATCTTTCATGAATGGGAGTAATTTTTCTAAATAGGATACTTCCTTTATAAATAGCACATACCTCACATTTGGACTTTTTTTCCTCATTACATTTTTTCACTCAAGCAGTTAATGCCAAGATGACAGAAAGTGGCACACTGTGACCTCTATCCTGCCAGGAGGAGGCTGAGACTTGATGCGGAATTTTGGACTTAGAACAAGCACTTAAATACTGTGCTGATTATTTCACACTGATTGCTGTTCTTTACTGCTGATATTTTCCCTGACTTGTTACCTTTTCCCATCCATGTGCCCCTTCCATCAAGGTAAATTATCAAACAATTCATTTAGTTTGCTTGAGGGCTGTTGGTTTCGTTTGGGGTTGTTTTACCCTTCCCAGAAACACATTTAATTTACCTTGCAGCAGTATGCAGCAGAAATCACAGTGCAAATTCAGGAGGAGTTAACAGGCAAGAATCGCACATTATTGATATCTCACAGAACTTGATTATAAGTTATTATTCCTCAAAGGCAGAAACTGAGCCATGAGAAGTGATTGCTGAGATATTCCAGTGCTTCTGCAGGCACAATGGTGTGAATGTTTCCAGTGTGGCTCAGCATACTGTCTTCACTTACATTTACTGCCAATGCCAAGCACACAACATGAGGGCACTAAAGTCCTTTCAGATGTTGATGACTCACACTCTTTAAATACGTCACATGCCCTGACAAATCCACATTCCCATAGAAGGCACCAAATGCCATTAGATGAAGTAGATGTTTCTAGGCAACCTGACCATGACCGTGAAGTGACCCTCATCTATTTTGGATTTATCAAATCATCAAAGGCTCCTGCTCCTGCCAATAAGACTTGAGACAGGCAATTCAAAGAGGTCATTATATAATGACCAGCTGCCTGAGCCAACTGAGGCAGAAAATACTGCCAACAGGGGATTTGGGCTCGTCCTGAGGGAAGAGGAGCCCCCAGGAGCCAAGGAGACACAGAGCAGCCAGTGTCCTCTTCTACCAGGGTGCTGACCCACCACATCTGAGAGGAGGGAGCCTGGTGACTATGGCAGACAAAAACCAGCTGGGGATCATCAGGAAAGGTGAATGAGTCAGACCTGGGGTCTATGCAGGAAGACCTTTTTGGGAACAGGAGGAGGCAGGGATGGGGACTTGACTGAACATAGGTCTGAGATCCCTCCAGAAAATCACATCAGTAAGTCAAGACAGAAAGACCCTGAGCAAACCTCAACATTTCTCATTCAGGAGTGGGGTCTGCACTGAAATGGAACTTCTTATCCATAGGCAGGGTATGGATATGGGTGATAATGGCAACAGAGGCATTTGGATGCTCTTATGGCCCTGACAGCAGTCTTCCCCTTTTAAAGGGCAGTAAATACCAAGGTTAACCAGCCAGCTTCCACAACGCTTTCTTATTGTACACAGGCCAAAACACAGATAAACCACAAACATCTGAAGGGTAGCAACTCCAGTCAGCCACCTAACACATCATACTAAATCAGATACCAGATTATCAACCACAGTGTCAAAAACAGACATCAAAGCAAAAAAAGGCAACTCAGCCTTTGCAATTTTATTCCAAGAAAATCCTGGATCCCCAAGATCTAGCAATGCAACACTTTACCATAGGAAATCCATTGTCCACTTACTGAGCAAAGATGCCCAAGCTGCAACCATGCAAGTACTGATAATGTGAAAATGACAAGGTGGAATACAGAGGAGGTAGTACTCCCAGACATTTACTCAGTAACCTATCAAGAGTGTTACATATGAATTCTGTTGTGAAACAGAGGAGAAAAGAGGAAAACACTGAAAAAAAACTAGCTGATAAAGAAGCATTGTAGCAGTTTATTAGAAATGTGGGCTGTGTCAAACCCCCTATTGTAATTACAAATGAAATAGCTATGAGGGAGAAATGAAAGCAGATGACTGCACAGAAAAGACTCTTTATTGAGTGCTCAGCACTAAGAACTTCTCAGCCAACAGTCTTTTTCTGCTTGAGTGCTATTTTCAAGTGCTTTTTATTTTGCTCTGAGACTTACACAATCAAAGCCTGGAGTTAAGATGATGGTTCCACAGCAGCAAATGGCTAAAGGTAGTTTTCAATCCTTGCATTAGCCACATTCTTTTTCAAAATGTATTAATCATCTAATTTACCAAATATTCACCACAAACAATTCCAAACTATCAGTAGGGAGGAAAATGTTTTGATACCTAACATATCCTGTTGCCTTTGAGAATTTTATAGTGCTATGATACCTTACCAATTCTGGTGTAAACAAGGACATCTCCCCCCCAAAAAGGAAAAATCAGCAATTAACTAGGGCAAAAGACTCTGAAAAGTGCACATTTCCTATAAAATCAGGACTGATGCTGTCACTGCAGAGGAAGGGTGAGACTGCCTAGAGTAGGCAACTCCACAGGTTCAACTGCTCCCCAGTCTCTGGTCTGCATCTCCCCCTGCTTCCTCACCCTCCCTGCCCCATCCTCTCTCTCTCTTCAGAAGCCACCTGTCCTCCCAGGGGCAAATCCTGCTGTGGCCAATGCTGCCCAGAACTCCAGAGCAGGTTCTTGGAGTGACAGGCAAGAACCACTGCACTGAGCTTGGTGGAAATCTGCTGATGCAAAAGCAGCCTTCAGTGATGCCACACAGCATTCTGCTGTAGCCCCAGTAATAACTGACTTGGCAAATTTCTTTTCCAGACAATCTAGCTCAAAAATGGCAAACAAACTCTCTTCTGTATTGTTTACCTGCTAGGAAGCAGGGAATAAATGAAGCATGCACGTGCATGTGCACAACTTTTGTATATTGGGAAAGTTACCTGTCCTTCACTTTCTCATTTATTAAACTCTTACTTTGACAGGTTCTTGCACACATGCTTGGACAATTTTTAGAAGTATCATCAATCTAAGTACAGCTCAGTTGCTCTCTCACCTCCCTATTCAGAATTTGACTGAACAGTTTCTTTTAATAAATGAGTGATATGGCTGAGTGTTATCAACCTACTGTAACATTTAATAGATATTCATAACATATATTAATCATGAGCAAGTTTACAAAGGATTAAATCCTACAAGGTGTGCAGAACACTTGATTCTCCTTGAAGCTGGTGAAAGCAGAAAGGGTGAGATTTTGTCCTTCCAGGTTCTGCATTACAAATGCCAGGCTTTCCTTCTGGACAATAAAAAAGTGAGCACAGCTTTTTGAAGCAATGCATGTGCCATTTGGTCAGTTTGTTTTACCAGTGCCCTGTTCTTTGTGGACAGGAAGCTCTATTTTTGCTTTAAAAGTTGTACTACAAAAGCCTTCCATTAAATTTATCCCAGGTACAAAAGTCTGCTCTTCAGCAGAACTTTCTGCATTTTCCCTACTTGCTTTGAATCAGAGTAATACAGCTTGGCCTATAAACTCCCATATAGAAAATGGCAGTGTTCATATTCCTTTCTGCATGCAAAACTCAGAAAAACTTGGGGAAAAAATTTGATTTTAAAAATAAAGTTCCAATTCCTAACATAAAACAGTAGGGAAAGAAAATAAGAATATTTAATTCTAATAAAAAACTGTTTGTTGAGTTGGCTATTTTTTTTTTTTTTTATAACAGGAAGATGGTACAGCTGCATTACACATAATTCTGTTCACTATATATCCACCAATTTGTCTGGTTTGTTTACAGACATATCCTTGCCCTGATGGTTGTTCAACCACTTCCTGATATCATATTGTAATGTTAGATATTCCACAAAAGATTACAAAAGATGCCACCAAAATTCTGTGTACCACAGGAGATTATGCTCTTTTTCCCCAAATGGTATCCCAGATCTGTAGTTCATTTCCATCTTGAAAAAAGTGGTTTTCAGTACCATCTGCAGACTTGCACCTTGAGTGTGGTAATCTGCTTCTTCATTTTCAAACTGAAGAGGTTGCAGGTAAGGTTATATATCTCCACAGATTATATTAAACAACAAGCCTTTCATCTAAGACATCTTGACTAGTGAACACCTTTGTCATAAGCAGTACTGAGTCATAAGCAGTCAGAAAATCTAAGTGATTTTCCAGTTACTTTATTCTTCTGAACAGTTCTGAAAGAATTTAAACATAGTAAAAAGTATATCCTTTCTCTTACATCACCAGAGTTAGTGAAAAATCACTGGAAAGCAATTGTGTTCTAGGAATGGCACTCCCCGACTTAGTCCTTTCTCCACCCCCCCAAACAAGACTTTCTGAAACCCGACACCACTTGCTAGCTCCCCATTCCATGCCCTCCCCCTTCCCACTAAGGGGATGGGGTTCAGAATTGGAGGCACAAAAAGGCAAAATTTACAGGCTGAGATAAGAACAATTTACAGGAAACAGCAATGAGATAAAATAAAAAACAGTAAAATACAAAGAAACAATTTACACAGAAAAATCACAACAAAATACCAACCTTCCCCACAAAAAAGCCACTCCCTTACTTCTGCCCCTTGCAATATCAAATATTATGCCACTCCTGACTACTACTAAAATATTTACCCTGTCCTGCCCAAAACTAGTTCACCAACACAGCTGTTTACTTTTCCAGACAGCAGAAGGTTGAACCTAAAACTAGGTACAAGCCTAGAAATGGAATACTTGGGCAGCTGATAGAGGTTACACTATGGCCCCTGACTAGTGTGACTAATTATATTCAAAAATATTTTACTTTTGCTGTTTCTGTGTTTATACTTCGGGCTCATTTGTTTGTAATGTTCTATGCTATAATTGTTTTGCCTCCATAGCCCATGATGAAATGTCAGATTAGATGATACTGTAAACTGTCAGAATATTTAACAGCCATGAAGAAGATTTTCTTCACCCTCTTCTGGCTTCTATATGTAAATGTCTCCTTGTCTGCTTTAACATAATCTAGGCTATTTTAGGGGTTCTTTACCTCCAGACATGCTTTCAAATCTCATTATGCAAATCCAGTATGTGACACATAAGCAAAAATAATATATATTCAAGTTATTAAATGCAAAACCTGAATTCTTTTTGGGAAGGAGTTAGATACCCAGTAATAGAAATTAGAACTGTTAACTGAGAATCAATTTTCCAGCTGTCAGTTTAACAAACAACAGTGAAAGTTTTGTAATCAATTCAGTTGGCTACCTGATGTTTCCTTCAACAAGAGGCTTTCTTCCCATGACAGGTTACTGGGAGGAGGTATGACAAATCCCATATACATGGGCAGAATGCCTGTAATGCAAGATGTCCGGCTAGCAACAGCCCCTGGAAGATTCCAGCTCTGATGCCCTGCAAAGGGGTCAAGCAGGAAGTAGAAGGTATCCAGTACTGAGTGAGAAGAGGAAATGGGGGAACTATAGTCAGTGAGCAGAAAAAAACAGATGGTTCCAGTAGGCTGTAGGATTGTTGATTTTGGTTTGTAATTACAACTGGCAATCATTTTGAACCACTGCTGCTTTTTTTTTTTAATTATAACACTTTGATTGCAATTACCAGCCAAAATCAACAATTCTAGAAATAGAACTCAGAGTTTTCTGATGAAATGGTTGAACTCCCAAGTGTTTGCAACCAGACCTTAGAAACCTGCAATTTAACAGGAAAACATATTAACAAGAAAACTTTTTGGATAATAAGTTATATGCCAATGCATTCCTAGCCTAGAACCATGAGAGCAAGAAGGTTACAGTGAGGACATTTGAAACTTTCTTTTGGAAGCTGAATTACAGTCACTAAAGTCATCACTTACCAAAGTGCAAACAATTTCATGCACTGTTTTGCTGTAGAGCATAGCTTAAGGCAAATGAGCGTCTCAAGATGAACCAAAGCCTGAGGTTTCCAAAGCAGTTAAATTTTTTAAAATATCATGTTGACTTCTAACTCATTGGAAACTGTGCCATGTATACAATAAAATTCATCAAATTTCTTAAGCATTAGCAAATAGGGCAAGGGTATTTTTGAAGTCTACCTACTAGGTTCAGCAGCACCACAGGCTCACACAGGATGCAAAAAGTCCATTTTGAGCATGTGAGAGGTGATCACGAACACATAAGTAGAAATCAAATCAAATCAATCCCTTTTTTCTGGTAATTAACATATTTTACCTCACAGTTGCTCTTGAGAAGAAATCTCATCTTGAAAGGAAAATGAAAACAGAGCAAAAAAGTTATAGAAGATCATACTGAAAGGACCTCAAGAGAATATCTAATCCTTCTCCTCACTGAACTATACCCAAGCCATGCCTGAAAGACAAGTTCCTCAGGTGGAGATTCCACAATCTTTCCACAGATTGTGCTAAAGTTTTTCTGTCTTTGTTCTCATTATATTATTCCTGACTTTCAGTGGGAATCCTCATTGCACCAGTTAAAGCCTATTATTTCTTGTTCTATCAGTAGAATGTGAAAGGAACAGTTTTCCACTCTTTAAGTTGGAACTTAAACTTAAGCCTTTAAGTTGTGCAAAAACTGTTATTTTCCCTGCTAGTGTTTTTTTTTCTTTACTTAACCCCCCCAATTTCTTAAGCCTTTCTTCATGAATCACATTTTCTGCTCCTACAATTGTCGTTTTCAGCAATCTCTGAAGTTGAGCCAGGTATTTGTCTAAAGTTAGTACTCAAAACTGGGCATAATATTTCAAATGAACCTTTACCAAAACTTAATAAACCAGAAGATGATTTCAAATACCCTACAGGTAATACTCTTGTGTAACTAACCTATTAACTCACAACAAAACTACTTTTTTCTTATCCTGTTCAGTAGGTGATTCACTGTGATGGGAGATTCAGCCTAACCTCTTATTCTCCAGTGAGAAGGATACTCAATTATCCAGCCCCTTATTCTCTGTCTCTATGGATGTAAGAAGATTATTCCTGTCCAAGCATAATATCTTGAAATTCTTCTTGTTGAACTGCTGCCTTAGACCACATATTTAAAGTGTCAAACTTTTTCAAGACTAATCCTATCCTACAGTATGCTCCTTAAATGTTGATGTCGTATGAAACTTCACAAAAAATACTGAAAAGTGAGCTTTTAAAAACTTTTTAAATGCAGTTTTCCAAAGAGAGTGCAACTAGTCATATTATAATTAAATATAGAGAGTGTTTTCTTAGCTAGTTTATGAAATGTCATGAGAGATAAAATCAGAATTTGTCAAGAGAAAACAGCATGTCATAGACTGTTTCTTTCCTATCTATAAGGGCAGTTATTATTTAGTTCCAGAAAGAAATTAGATGACTGACACAACCTGATTTTGGAAAATATATAATGGCTGTTAATTCATCAACCTCCAGATCTTGAAAGATACTTTGAATATTTGTTCCAGTATTACTGCAGAAACTAGAGCCTTGCAGAAGAAAGCATTAATTCAAACAGCCGGTGTAAGAAGTACAAGGTACATCATGGTACTTCCCAGTGCAATTCTGGTCAGCTGGAGTGAGTAGGTGCACAACAGTCTGGCTTGCAGCAGCCACTGGCATTTAGGGGTTGGAATAGAGCTCATAGTTGTAGAAGTTCACAAGTGGAATGAGAGCTGGCATCATGTCACGTGCCAAGAGCTACCATCAAAGACATCAGAAGAGCAGACAGCACTCTAATCTATGTCACAGCATTGTCTCCCTTCTTCTCCTCACATGCACCTTGGAGGTCAAATGTAACTGAAAAGTGGGGAAGTGATGACTTCAGTGGCTTACTGCACCCTGCACCTCGTGAGACATCCCACCCTGTTGTACCTACCTGCAGCTGCCCTTGCTGCACCAGCTGGTAACTGTCAGCCTGCTTTTGCCCAAAGCCCCAGGCAGACCTAAAGGTGAACCAAATGGCTCCTTTTCTCTCTATTTTCCTCTCAGTTCCTCGGTCTGTAAATAATGAAATCTCTCTCTCTCCATCATGCCTCTCCCCTTCTCTGAGCAGTGCAATTAGAGCTGTGTCAGGGCAACTAGTCCTTTCTTTGCTCTGATTGAATAATAATGAAAGGATGGGAAACAAAGACTAGCAGCTTTTGAGATTAATCCCCCTTCTGTTCTCAGCTGTCAGACTTACTTATTTTTTCCCTTTTTCAGCTAAATCAGGTCATATTATACTACAAATCTTTACTTTGAATGAAAGATTAAACTCAGGTATTTTATTTTCATCAGGGCATAATATTCAGCACAGAATAACTGGCTAGAGTTTCATCTGGATATTTGTATGGGGCCTCCTATCAAATTCCACTAAAACCTTACTGACTCCATTTTTTTGAATTCCTTAGGACCTTACTGTAGTAGACTCCTGGCAAACTGAATCTTTCACTCAATTATAGCTATCTCTACATCTGAAATGTCATGTTTTCATGAAGCCTCTTTAAACAATCAGGAGAATTAAAAGGTTTTCAGGGTCACCTTGTAATAAAAACAGTAATAGAAAAGAAAAAAAAAATCTATAACCCAAGCTTTTGTCCTTGACATAGAATTTTTTTCTACAATGAGAAGGGAAAAAAGAGGAAGAAAAAAAAAAGAAGCAGTAAATAAGAAAAGGCTTTCAGACTACATTCGCCTGCTTTGAAGCCAACAATAAACTTACCACAGTTAAGCTAGAAGGCCAACAAGGCATATGGTCATCAACACCAAGGCTCATTGTGCCAGTGTGTTTGGATAGATGCCATTTCCACTTTGTCAGTACAAAGAGTGCTATATAGAACAGAGAGAACAGAGCTCATGCTGACTTAAAATTAAAACAAAAAAACATCAGGTCTATTGTGGTGAACTCATTCACAAGAAGCAGGCAAGTTTGCTATGCATTAGTAAACTCTCTGGTGTGACTATTGGATCTACCTTGATGTTTCTTACTTTACTGATTACTTTATTGATAGTGTCTTTTTAAAAAAAAACATTATCACAGAGGGAACGTATTTTCTCAACTGAGAAAAACTGGCTTTATGCCACTTCTGCTCTACTCAGAATCAACCCAACAGTAGCTTTGGGATTTAATTTAAACCAAGAGAGACAAAGCATGACAAAAGCATAGGGCATAACAACCGGACATGGACCCCTGATAACACACTAATTTTTGCTGCTGCAACAAATCAGAATATTTCTAGACTTAATCTTTCTGTTCATGTTTTGCTTTGTTTTCTCTAAAAAAATATTCTCAATTTGGAAGTAAAATACTAGTATAAAATTCTCCTTCAAAGGGAGCAAGGAGACTTACTGATGTTTGGAGTCCTTGAAAAATTATGCCTTATATTAATGCCTACAAATATTTATGAAGCATTTCAGGTTATTTCTCCCAAAGGTAAAATATTTTTCATGATATAAAGGTCACGGGAAGAGTTCATATCAGAATAGGGTCCGCAAAGGCTATTTTATCGATTCCTTTGCTCTTATGAATGGATAGCATTTCAGACCCATCTTTAGTATATGCAATGCAAAGATAAGTTTAGTCCTTGTGCTCTATGATACAGGCAGTCCATTGACTTTGGGCAGGAGAATCCTAATGAGAATTGCCAGAAACACTGCTTGGATCAGCAGTGGCACTAACAAGTTTGAAAGTACAAAGCAAGAAGTGTCCTGTGAATGTGGAAATTTATAACTCACCTCCTCTTTGGATTACTCATGCCTTGTCTGATCCTTCTGGGTTTTTTTCAGTTCCCTCCTTTGGTTGAGCTTAGTTTCTGTTGTACGTGCTACTGCTGGGAAACAAAATATTCTATCATGAGAAATATATACAGGACAAGTATAGTGTCCCAGTGACAGCAACGGCAAAGTCTTGCTCAAAGGATGATGCTGGGCAGAGGCTGGAGATTCAACTATGGCACCTCAAAGTCACTGCTCAGGTAGGACTGGGGAAAGCCTTCCACATAGACTACTGGCATACATGTCCTAAACAGCCAAACCAGCTTTTACATCCTATGAAATGAGGGCCTTTATCACCAGTGAGTGAGTGAAACACAGAGAGGAATAAGTGAGGAAACCCGGATGGGGTCCTGAGCAGCCTGGTCTCTAAGTGGAAGGTGTCCCTACCCGTGAGAGGGAGGTTAGAACAAGGTGATCTTTAAGGTCCCTTACTCAGAGCTGGCTAAAAACCACCCAACATGTCCTGAACCTGAATAAGCACTCTTTGGCTAGAGCAAGAGCAGGTTGCCCATTTTTTATACTGTAGGCCCGTATAGGGACAGTCCTGAGAGATTTCAATGCAATTGCAGTTTCAAATGTACCCTTCAGAGAGCTAGATTGAAGTGATATTAACAAGCATCTCACCAAGCTCTGAAATCCTATAGAAACTCGTGGCATTTATGGTCCTAACAAACTTCCTTCCCTTTGAACATCTCAGGCAGGCAGGCAAATATGATGCCATTATCAAAAATGCCAAATCAAATTTAAACACTACTGAAAACTTCATAAAAGTCAGTAAAGAAATCATTCTTCTGTTTATTATTAATGGTTGCAAGATAACCTTTCTTTATAGTGCCTTGGGGACTTATTCAGTAGGATGTAGTGACACTGATGAGAAGGATTATTTATTGTTTACACAGTTGCTTAAAGATGAAGGTACTGCATAAATACTCTGGAAAGTATAATTCCATGAAAAAGCTCTTCATAATTCATCAAAATACTTCCTGCATTAAAGTTATTC
This sequence comes from Sitta carolinensis, assembly GCA_032173965.1. Classification (NCBI taxonomy): domain Eukaryota; kingdom Metazoa; phylum Chordata; class Aves; order Passeriformes; family Sittidae; genus Sitta; species Sitta carolinensis. The sequence continues at coordinate 36,812,556 of JAVUNC010000004.1, read as the reverse complement.
TGGACTCACTCTGCATCACAAGCCACATTTCAATGCTCAGAAGGCCTGACTGTATCCTTCATCACACAGTGTCTGATATGCAGTCAGTGTAAGAAAATCATAGTTTCTATCTGGTATTTATGTAGTGCAAATAATCTGCAAGGCATATTGACATCTTTTGAAAAACCAAGGAAACTGTGGGCTTTCTTGACAGAATTTAAAAAAGAAAGTTTCAAAAATACATTAATGGGCCATAGAACTTGCATTCAGAAGTGATAAAATGTTATGATAAGGACTGCATGAGCAACAAAAGCCTCCCCATTATGTGTAAGCACATTAAAATATACCATGTTATTACTAGGTTGTGCATAAACTCAGAAATATCTTAAGTAATAAAAAACATGCTTTTGTCCATAATTTCCAAAACAAACGTAAAAAAAACTTTATGCACCCAAGAGGCAGGTCAGACAATACAGAACACAGTATAAAATCTCTGGTTATCACCAGAGATTATCAACTCTTACTCTTTCACTCTTATCACTGGTACCCCATGCAAATACATTGATCACAGGTAAGTTTCCACCACTTCTGTCCTCACCTTACACCAAGAACACCAACAATAATTATTTAGTGATCAGTTAGACCTATGAGCTATTCACACCAGAAACCACTCAAACAGGACTCCATGAGCTCTTTTGTCTTGTGTTCTCTGCATTAGGCTTCTGTGAAAATTTGGCTTATTTAATTCCTTTATGTTTACTGAATATGAATTTTTATATATTTGAAGACTGTTATTCCAAACCTAACTGAAATCATTCTCTATTACATTTCTTTTTTTCTCTAAGCTCCAGGTCCCAGGGTCCAAATTTCCCAGAGGTAATTTGCTAAGCTAGTTTTCAATGAAGCAATAACCTCTAATCAATAAAGCATCTCTAGGGGTTGATTTTAAACACCTAAATTAAATCTGCCTCAGGAGGCACCCTCTGTCTCCACTGCAGAGCTGGCTGTGCACCAGGCACCTGACTTCTGGTGTCCAGCATCAGGGAAACTGAGTGCCGCCCTCTCTGGGGTCAACTGAACCAAGCTACAGCAGATCTTAGCCCATCACCCATTACTGTTTCAGAAACTAAAAGTTTGGGAAGATGAAACGTTGTCTTTCTGAAGCCAATAAACTAATCACAGAATCACAAAATGTTTAGGAGTTGCTATGGCTCTTAAAGGTTATCCAGTCCCAACCTCACTGCCATGTGCAGGGACCTCTCCCACTTGACCAGGTTGCTCAAGGCTTTATCCAACCTGACTTTGAATACCACCAGGATTGGGGCACCTTTAACCTCCCGAGATTCAGAGAGGTTTAGACCTATTCCAGTGTCTAAACACACCTCACAGTGAAAAATGTATATCTTTTTTAAATGGAGAATTGGGGAAAAAAAATGTCTTTATCTTGTGGGAGTCAAGGGAACAGAACAAAGAGCCTTTTTGGCTTTTTTTGCAGAAAGCAATCCTCAGTGATATAACTCCTCAGAAATTTTTTGTATGCTGAAAAAGATTTTCTGTTAAATTTTTCTGGGCAAATCCATCTGGGGTGTATTAAGACAAATCTAGTTATACTGATCTATTACTTCTGTCTGAGCACTTAGTTTTCTTCAATTTAAAAACAACATAAGGGAGTAGGAAAATCTTTAAGCAATGAGACATGACATACTATACCATGCTGTATTGTTGATTAATGTGTATCCCAGGTGGATGGGGAGTAAGATAAGTGCCTACACCATATGTGGTGAGTGCATTAATCAATATTAACGTGTATTAACAGGTACAGAGAGAGGGTTCTGAAGAAGAGCTGGTTTTGCAGCAAAATCCTGCTGTGATAGCAATGGGGGATTGAATCTTGACACAAGGAGTCAGCCTGACCTGTGAGACTGTGATCTTAGAGAAGCATGTGCATTTGATGGACTCCACACCACAGGATGTTGCAGAAGCTAAAAGCTTACATGGATCCAAGGAGAGGCAGGGCAAGTTCACAGATCAGAAATTTTTTCAGGTTGTAAATTCAAAGAAACATGTCCAGGTCAGGAAGACTCTGAGCAGCAAATGATTTGGAAGCAAGAGAGTACCTAAGGAAGTATCACATATTGTGTACCCTGTTTTTATCCTCTTTCCTATATAGTTCCTTTTGATGACCATCAGGGACTGGGCAAAGAGCTAGAGAGCCATGAGGTACAAACCCATTCAGTGCTCAGTCTGGTGGTTTATGTCCTAAGTTTACAACATACAATGAGTCCCCATTAAGTCTGAGCAAGCTGTTGAATGTTCAGTGTGGAGCAGTGTATGCTGCTGCATGCATCCCTCCACTGGTCCACTGAACAGCATTGAGACTTGGGTAACTGCCTCACTGCAAACACTGGCAGGAATTCAGCATGGTCTTCTACCACAGAGACCCCAAATGTGCTGCCAGTGTTGTGATGCAGCACCTCCCTTGCGAAAGCTCCGGTGAGAGATACTGCCTGCCTAAAGGTGGAAAACCAGCCAGGATACGTAAGTCAGTGCAGTACAAGACACTTGAGGAACCCCACAGTACCACTGCTCCAGACAAAGGAGAGGACTGGGATTTTCAGGAATGAGGCAGCAGCTCTTGCTCTCCACTGAGTTCAGAAACATCCCCATTTTCCACCCTGCCAGACAGACTTATAATACAACTGCCACATAAGGGTAACCAAAGAAACAGTAATATATTGGTTATTGGAGCATATTAACATGCCCCACAGCAGTTTCATTATGACTGTTAAACTTTTACCTAAGATACCGAATTAAATGTCTTTTTTATTTATGGCCTCCTCTCTAGACTCTCTGTTACTTCTAGCCCTTCCAACCAGCAGAGGAACCAGAGTGGTTCAAAAGCCCAACAGCCAAACAATGCTGTCAGCTGCCCAATTTCAGATTAAATTAAGCTTCTCTAATGCTTCTTATTTAATGTATTAATGCACACAACAAAAGCAAAGATTTAGGGTTGGTTTTTGTCTGATTAATGTAGTCCTGTGTTTCAAAATCTTTTTCTAGATGTTGAGGTGGCTTTTAAATTAAAATTTCAACTGGTAAGTTAACCAACGTATTTGAATGCTGAGCTTTTTCAGCACTATAATTTTAAAGTATTTAAAGAACTTTCTATTTTAAAGGTGAAGAACTGTAAATAAACTGCACATGACAGTAAAACATCTCAGCTATGCTTCATCCTTTGTCACCATTCTTGGCAATATGAGGGAACATCTGTAGCTTACATCCAGCTATTAGGACCTGGCCCTGTATTGATCAATAAAGACCTCACAACTTTACTCTACACTTCAGTTCCAAGCCTTAACTACTCACTAGACAGCCTGTAATTTCAGCAAGGGAAGAGAGCGCCTGCAGGTGTTGAGTTAATGCACCATGAAAGCAGAACTCTGCTCTGCTGCAATAGAGTTAAAATCAGGCTTCTCTGTTATTGCTGGCAGTATTCAGTTCTATAGTATATTTCTGACTTTGGATACATAGGCTATCCAGTAATTTTGTCACATCTTGAAAATAGAGCAGAGATAAAAATCCACTTAGAGTCTTACAGCCATAGGTCATATTTACCATTTGCTAACATTGTGTTGTGAAAAAGTCACACCAGTCCCATCACAGAAAGTTTCTTTTGTCCAACTAAAACTCTCAGAAAGGAATTCAAAACCAAAAAAAAAGTCATCCATTTCTTCGAAAAATAATGTAAATTGTGATGTTAACCAGAAAAATATCCTTAGTAAACATCAAACTTTGTGAAAAGAAAGAATTTTGAAAGAATATTGTTTTAATTTTAAAATCAGAGCTGAAATATTTTACTGAGTATTTTCAACACCACTGATCCCACTGACTTTGGATGAGAAAACTGACAAAGGCAGTGAAGAAAAGCCATCATCAATGCAGCTGGTTTTTAAGCAGACACCTGCTTGGCTATGCCCTGTGGGTCACATTTAGTTGTCAGTCCATATGTGTGACATTTCTGAGGCCAGATTGCAGCTTCATCTCCCAGTACCTCAGTAAAGCTTAGAAAATTTAGGTGTCTCACTAAGGCCATGTTGACACCTGTCTCCGCTCCTAACCTGTACCACTGAGCCACCCCATGGGGAGAAGGAGGAAAACCTTCACTACTGAGGTGGAGATGAAGAAGTATTTGGAGTACAGATGCTCTGTTCCCCAGAGCAAGTTTGCAAGTCCTGAGTAGAGCTAGTCATCAAGGTGAGGTGATGTAGGCAGCTGCCTCAGGCAGCAGGCTGCCAGGTGGAAATCAGCCTTTGCTGTGACTGCAGCTGGGAACATGAAGGGCAGCAGCAACTTCTGGGTGAGAGAACGAGGAGTCTTATTCAAGAAACAACTACCATTTCCCTCTTCCTCTCAGTAATGATAAATCACGCTCCCCAAGGGTCTCCTTATGTTTTCTCCACCTTAGTTTTACCGCTGTCCTTGCTAAGAAATCTCAGATGCAAAGAGACAGACTCTCCCCAGGTAACTGTAACAGATTTTGGTGTCTCAGCTTATGCTGCCTGTGACCTTCTGTAGAGCCAGGTCAGGCCAAATATTCAAGTTAACAAATCTACTCATTGTGTGCGTCCCCTAATATGCACTGGGGTTCACAGCCCTCTACAGTCAGAACAGGGAAGGTTGGAAATGGTCTCCCAAGGTCACCTTGTCCAACATCCCACCTGAAGCAGGGCCACCACAAGCTCTAGACGAGCTTTGCCCATCTAGGGCAAATATCCAGCAGTAGAGATCACACAATCTTTTTAAGCAACCTGCTCCAGTGTGGCACTTATGGCACAAGATTTTTCCTCATGACAAACCTGAATGCAGTCTTTCACTGCTGCCCCTGGTTGTATGACCAGCCACCACTGTCAAGCGCTGCAGTCGCATCATCTTTGTGACTGGCCTCCAACCATTCTACCTTGGTCTAGGAACAACATCACCAGCATGGACTGGGGAAGAGTCACTTTCATTAGTCTAGCCACCACACTCCTCCCAACATACTCTGCATGATGTGCCTCCCTTTCAATGAGGCTGCACTATCACTTATTCATTTTGCTATCCACCCAGTCCTTTTCAGCAGTTACCACTTGGACAGTCAGCTCTCAGAATTATTGGTGAGCATATTTTAAGCATAGAAGCAGATCAGTAATAAAAATATGCAAAGCACATCCGTAGGAGTTCAAAAATAACATGTTCAGTTCCCATTATCCACTTGTCCTCCCTTCTGTATTCACACTGCCCACACTAGGCTCTGCCCCATGTTATTATTAAATTCAGCTGTTGGAACCACCATTCACAGATACTTTTAAAAACAGGCTTAAAATCATGATGTTCCCAAATTTAAATGGGACAACTACTATTGGTTTGATCATTATTTATACATGTTCATATAGCCAGAGTGTATTTTAGGGGATGTCGGCAGGGCAGGGGAAAGAGTCCTCAGTATATTTCCCTACTTCCACATAAGCAAGAAGTGCAGCCCAATAAAGGGGGATTTTTTGAGTGAAACAGTGCTGAAGACACAGCTTACACTAAACCAGATTTTCAGGGCATTTCATTTCTGACTATCTCCAGCTTATTCCTATGGATTTGATCAGCCATGAACAAAGTGAATTAGGTACAAACTGAGACCACACCTTTCATTTTATTTTCATGTACTCCAAGATGTCTTTACAATGTGAACTGAATATTGTAAAGACTATGATTTGTGCTCCAGAGGTACTCTCCTGTTTTGAACTAAAATGCTAATGCAGAGATACATGAGTTTCTTCTTTGAGCACTTCCTAACCCTAGTCCATGTCTCTCAAGAGCAAGAAAAATACAATCACTTAGATTGGAAAATTACTTAATATAATTGAGTCCAACCTTTAATCAATCTCTACCAAGTCCACCTCTAAGCCATGTCCCTAAGTGCCACATCTACACATCTTTTAAATACTTCCAGGGATGGTGACACCCCCACAGAGCAGCCTGTTAAGGGAAAGGAGAAAGGCAGGTATTGCATGAAAAATACTTGTGGGAGAACCCAGGCATTCTGACTGAAAATAATATCTCATGTCTATCAATGTGTGTTTTACCTTCCCTGACTTGAGTTCAGTTTGTGCTCAATTATTCATTTTACATGAATCAAACAGAAACAAAACAGATAAGAATGTTAAATATAATTATATAAAATGCCTTACTCTGAGGCCCTGAGAATCACCCTGATTACAAGAACATTTCAGATGTTCAGTACCATTTTCTTTATCTCATGTCTCCAGTTCAAGAACCATTATTGTTTCCTTCTCTGCCTCTCGTCTCTCATTGACCCTTTTTTTGCACCATATATCAATGCAAACTTACATCCTTCCTGAAGCATTTGAAGTTTGCTCAGTTTATTTATATCTAGTAGTACATTAATACTTTCCACTGTGCAATATGAGGTCTTAGCTGATCCTTGGACACTAATTTAGTTAAATAGGATAGTTACAACTCTGTCATTGCTAAAGTTAATGATCTGATACTTTACAAGACAAGAGACATTTCAAAAGAAACTGATTGTATTAATAGTTTTATTAAGGAATATTAACGGAAGTGTGTTGTCCCACAGTGTCCTCAAGCAAAGCCTTTATTGGCACATTAATGGTGACAAAATATCCAAATCCATAGTAAGAGACACTCTTTATTTCTATGAAATACAATTATGGATAGCCTAAAATTCTACATTAGAAGCTGATAACCATCCCACTCTGCTTGAAAGCCCTGTCTTCTGTGTGAATGAATGGGTAACTGCTGCATGCAAATCACCCCATTCTACTGACAGATTCTGTTTCCAGTTGTCTGTGCTAGAGAAGAGGAATATTTGGTGGAAATAGGATGAATTAATTTGCTTCTGTGGTACTGAAGTATCTGGGAGCCCATTTGATATTAGGAACAGGGGAAGGTAGCCAGCATCTTGAAAAATAAGACTTTTTCAAAGTGATATTAGAGCATTTTAAGTCGACATGATGAGTGTTGAAGAAAACCTGGTGAAGGAGGCAAGAGGGAAGGGAGCTGGGAAGAGCAGATGTACTCTACTTGAGAAAGTCAAAATAGGCCAGTTTCACAGTCATGATTTAAAGCTGTTGAAAGGCAACTTACACCTTACTTACTATCTCAGTCTACTGGACCTTAAAGGACTTATTCAAGCCAAAGGCTTTCTCAGCTAGATGAATGTTACACTCACCCTCATGCATGTGATCAAAGGATCAGTTTCTCACACAGATAGCAGCCCAAATTCAAAAATGTTCTTCTCGCAATGGCCATATCATTTAGGTCAAGTAGAATGCCAAAATCACTGAAAAACTGCAGGATTTGAATTTTAAAATTTTCTCCATGTCAGATTTCCGACTGATCCAACCTGTGTTTACAACTCATATATACAGACTCCCTTTGTGAAGCTGCATATCATTGTAAAAAGCTATGGTCAACCAACTAATTTGCAGCAGGTGCAATAGGATTATCTGGCACAGTTTAAGGTGTATTGATGAAGAGAGAATATCTTCTGCTACATTACTTCAAGCACCCAAACAACAGAAAGCAAAAGAGAGTACAGTTCAACAAAACCTTCCATCTTCATCTGCCCTTAGCATTAGGTGCATTTGCCTAACATGACACTTCCAGGGAAGAAAAGTGAGGTCATGTATGATGTAATAAAATAATGAATTCAGCCTGCAAAGTCCTATGTCAGACCAGCACTCAGTGGGTTATGCCTCAGGTGCTGTGATTGTTTTCCTCTGCCAATGGCATTATACTGATAGCAACCTGAATTGCACAACACTCCCTCAGTGTTAGACACCATAGTAGTCACAGTTGTGTAAGAGGCAAAGACACCAAGCAGTTTGATTACCACAGAACCATGGAATCATAGTATTAGGCTTGAGTTGGAAGGTGACCTTGAACTTTGTCTATGTCAAATCTCCTTGCCATGGGCAGGGACATTTTCCACTTGACCAGGTTGCTCAAAGCCCCATCCAATCTGGTCTTGAATGCATCAGGAATGGGGCATCCACAAATGTGGGCAACTTGCTGAGTGTCTCACTACCCTCACAATAAAGAATCTCTTCCTAATATCTAATCTACATTTACCTATCACTTTGAAGAGATATTTTGGATGAGCTTTGAACCTTGTGGCAGCGGCCAAAACTGTGATTTGCAAGGGCTTGAAGTTTCCAGCTTGTCATCTTTTATAGAGTTTTCAAATAAAGGTGTCAGACAGCCTGTGGGATGTGGCATGTGCCCATAACCCACTGAAGCAAAAGGCTTGTGAGGCATTGCCTCAGAGGAGTAAGACTGCATCAAATCATCTAAGCAGCCTTTAGTTACACAGAGTTTTGGCACCCTGCTAGATCAACAAATAGAAAAGGCAATAAAAACCATCCCAACTAGTGGGGCAAAGAAGCCTACATGGCAAACACTTCTGCCATTTCTTCTGTGTTTTGCTGCTTTCTCCCCAGGTACAAATGATTTCCCATGCCTACAATTTTGAAGAGAGAGCCTTGGAAATTGTGTATGAGGTAGCAAAGTTTGACATCAATCCAGCAAGGTGGGCAGCTGAAAAAGGAGGCAGAGACAATCAGGGGACAACTGCAGACAATTGTTCCAAGCCTTCGCTTGTGAACTAAAAAAATCTATCTCAGATAATTGACATTTATTTGATTGAAACAGCAGGGTGCCCTCCATCAGAATGGGAAGAGACCATATGGAACAACAGTATGAGTGGAGATAATGTTTGTCTGCTGAGTGTGTCAATGTGTTTAGAGATTATTCATCGGGCTCTAGGGATTCCAGTGTGGTAATGTTTCAGCTAAATTAGAATCAGATTAATTGCTCTAATCTAATAGAAAGACAATGTTTATCAAATTATTACTCCTTCACCACATGATTTCGTGGTGTCATTACTCTTTGAGTTAAAAAAAAAAAAAAATAAAAAGGCTCTCTTGTATCACATCTGCTCACAAGCTCCTTAACAGTGTTGATTACTGCAAAAGAGAGATAGTGCGGTTTATAACTCTATAAAGAAATTAATGAATTAGCATGAAAGTTTGGTAGAAAACAAATTCTCCATACTGTGGGTAGACCTGAAACTACATTAATTGGAATAACTTTGCCTTGTTTTGGACTTGGGATTTCTTATTTTTTGTTCAAATTTTGATACTTTTTTACCTATTTTAGATTTTATTTTAGTAGAAGGAGCCTGGGTTTTTTATAGTAAGTAGCACTAAAACTGAACCATATAGTAAAAATATTAATGTTTTCCTCATTTTCTTTCATCTTCTTTAGTTTAAATTGCATCTGAAAGTTGCAATGAAATGACTAAAAAATTGAGTGTGCAGATAAGATGCCTAAAGTCCTTCAGGTATACTTGCTTAAATGACCCATTATTAAATGCTTAGGGTCATTTTAGATCACCTGTCAAATGTCAGCCCAGAGGAGATACAGAGCTTTTCAGCTACTTTAAAAGGAAATGGAAATCTGTAGCTCTGGTAGCACTACACTGCAAATGCTGAGTACCTCAGAATGTAGCAAACTCTTTTAATCTTTCCACAGCCTGAACGATGCAAAAGCCTTCAAAGATGTCTTTTAAAAGCTGATTCCAGGTTTATTACCCTTGGCATTTTAGAACACTTTTGGTATATGCTATACATGCTAAAACACAACATTAAAATATTAGCTCTTTTAAAACTTTATCTAGTAAGCACAATCCTCGAAAGGGGTAGAAGCATGACCTCTTCTCAAAAGTGCTCATAAACCCACTAGGAGCACCCCTCCAATCTGATTTTGCACTGTGTTGCCCTGACTTGATGCTACTGAAAAGTGCTGGGACTTTTTCACAGGACTTTGTGTTTCACACCAGAACAATAGAAGGCAGTCAGACACTTTGTATCAGCTTAATTTATAATGGTGACACTGTTTGTGAAGCATTCAGGCTACATGCTTAAGAGAGCACTGAACAAATATTTTCTAGGCTTCTATAGTAACTAACAGTTTTTCCTGCCTTAAAAGAGTCATATATCCTCTCAAGACATACTTCACTGAAATTCTATTTAATAAAAGTGAATACCTTTATTAGTCAAGTGTTCATAATGCCTATTAAAATACATGGTTTATAAGAGTGGGATAACTGCAACCGCAAAAGTGATTGAACACTGAGCAGAAAGCACTGCTTATACATTCTGTCCCAGTAGTTTTCTCTCCCAGGCACAATTTGGCACAAAGATGCCGAGTTTTTAAGGCCAGGACCTGTGCTGGCAAGATATTTGTTGTACTAATATTCTAGGACTCGGTGTTTCCATAACCCATTTCTCTCCACATGCATTTTTCTCAGACATATTCAGCTAAGTTTTCTGGCCTTCTGGAGAGACAAACTCTCCTTCAATCTCCTTATTTGTGAGATATTAGAAGTTCATGGCAACTCTACCACATAAAACTTAGAGTTTTAAACCTTAGTTTATAAAACGTAGATCAAAGGTGTAGTGACAAGTGCAACATAAATTGGGCTGCATAATCCAGATGCACTCTGAGGCCATGATGACAAAGCCCTAAGCACTTGCTCTTTTCCGGTTTCTGTACAAAGCTGTTGTTAAACCCTTTTCAGCTACCCAGTTTTTTACATACCTGTTTGAAACTAACAGTGAACCTGCCCTTTCCCAGAGTCTTCCGACTACTTTTGAAGTGAGAAAGGCTCCAGAAAGAGTCGTGGTGGATGGCAGACAGACACTTACTCTGTCATCACTTGGTGCTTGGATCTCACTTCATCCCTTTTGTTCCGAGAGCTCCAGCAATAACTTCCCCGTGGTCTGCCTTGCGGTAGGAGCTGTGAACCGCCAGCCCAGCCACTCCCTGCTGGGCTCCTGAGCTCTGCACAGCTCAAAGATCCACAGTCACATCGTGCTGGGCACAGAAACACACTTCTCACAGATATATACAACTTAAGGATGATGTGGCTTACTGTGGAATACTGTGACCCACTGAATAACCCACATCATAAAAACAATATTCAGGAAAAATACACTAGTTTAGTATGGATCTATAAGCTTGGAAATACAGATGGCTAATCTAAATGCTTAATTTAAATAAATGACTTATTCATGATCTTTGAATTATCCACTACCATTATTTGGAAATGATTTAAAGTAGCTGTAGTCCCACACGGGAGAAATGGTAACATGCTGTCGGGAAACCTTGGTTGGTAAAATATACGGATTTATGTGTTTTGAAGCCAAAAAAAATGTTGTACACATAGGACACTCCATGTGGTAATGAATTAGAAGATTTGCAAACTAGCAGCAGGGGATAGTGTTTCTGAAGAAAAGTCCTTTACTGGAATCGGCAGGATACTTCAAAATTGCTATTATTACTATCTATTAAAAATCGCTGTGTTAAAAATGCATGGAATGCTCTACAAAAAGATTAATGTTATGGTTTATTCCTTGCTCCAAAGAATTTAAAACACAGTTCTGCCTCTGGAGACATTGTTGCCATACTCACAGAAGCCTGAAGGACCCAACAAAGTCGACAGAAGTTGCAGCCTAAGATAAAAAGCATGGCTGGGCATTGATTTAATATAGGCAAAACAAGAAAAAAAAATGTAAGAAAAGCAAGATATTCAGATCTGAGAATTTTGACCCTGACTCCTCTTATAGTCTGGTTCAATTGCACTGTATGAAATTCTGTTTTCATTGGGAGTCAATACGAGTTTTATCGTCTATGTTTTTTTATCTACGTTTTAAATGCAAATTCAATTGACTTCAAGGAAGTTTCCCCAGTTTAGTTTGTGCATGCATGCGTGTCTCTGTGTATATACACACACATATTTTAAACGAACAACAGGAGTAAATTTTGTGAAATACAACTGTTTGTTTTTTTGATTTGGCAGTACAATTTTCCTGCACCCAATTTTTGTCTAAACTGGCATGCAGTTAGAAATTACACAACTAATACCTCTTTCGTTTATATACCCAAGCAGCAATATAGAAGGAAGATTCCCAGATAAATAATTTCGATTCCAGTTTTATTCCAAGTTGTTATTCATACATTATAAAAAAAAATCATAAAAATATGTGGTCTTCTCTATAGAAAGTCAGAGATAGCTTTAGACCTAGGAATTACTGCAGTGAGGGGAGAATAATTACTGCCATGCTACTTACTTTCCTGTAGTATTTCTTAATTGCTTAGGAGCTGTACCAGTAGAGCAGAAGCCTGTGCTGGCATGACTTGGTAAACATCTCACAACTTTGTATTCAACCATGGCACCTGCAGGGCCATCACAAACTGTTGCATCAACATGAATGAGGACGTAATTTTCAATTACATACAATTTTTAAATCTCTGACATAGACATATAAAGTACTAAGGAAACAGATTCTATATAGGCTATTTGGGCAGCAGAGTAGTTTCACAGCACAGGGGCAACTTTTTACTGTTCAACAACTCAATTTTTATCTAATTATTGCAAATTATAACACAATTTCTGAGTCAACAACATTGTAACTGATTTTCTGCTTGAGCTGTACAAACACTAAAAAACACCTGAAACTGGCAAGCTCATATGTGTAATTAAAAAAAAAACCCAACAGTTTCTGGTAAACAAAATGTGCCACGGCTTTTCACCTGGAGCAGATTATTACAGGTGTTAATAAAACCTATTTAGATAGCTTTCCTAATACATGAGAAACTGCTCAAATAGCTCTGGATGCGGCTCTTTAGTTTTGCTTTATGGGAGCCTAGTAATTGCACTAGAAATAAAGTGACCATAGAATTCAGTATTGCAGGATTGATGGCTTCTGTAAAGGGATAAACATTGCTGTTTGTCACAGTTGCAGACTTTGAAAGACTCACTTGTGCTTCTCATCTATGCCCGAAAAATTCCCTCCCAAAAAAAACAACTAAAAAGAGCGAACAACACTTCTTCGATTGATTTGCCCTTTGTCACTGTCACAGATATGTTTTCCCTATTTTGACAGGTAGTTGTAATTCTATTAGCAGGCCATTGACTGCCCCTTGAAATCGATCTGTGTTGGGCTACCTGGGTCTTCTTAAACTAGGTGATTTATTGCTTCTGCCTGCTAAAAAAATTTAAAAGAAGAAGGAAAAAAAAGAAGGTTTTTCACTTCTATGGTGAACAAAGTACCTAAATAGTGTCTGAAAAGGAATAATTTTTAATTTGGCTGCTGTCTGCCCCAGCGGCAGATGAGCTGTGACCTCTTGCCAGCAGCTTTACTGAGATGCCCCCTGATGCTGGCATGTAAAAATGATTCTCAATTTCCCTTATTCATTTACCTGACTGCCTCTTGTATAAACTAGATCTCGTTCACCCCAAATGTCCTCAGCATCAATCTATCATGTTTACCTAATTTTGTGATTTCTCACTAGGCTGCCCAACTGCCTGACACTGGAGAACCACTTGAAACCTATTCAATGACTATTCACCACTGCAGACAGAAAATTGGGGCACACAGGTGCATTTACCATTCTAGTTTAGGTCAGAGAAAGAGGTTAGCATCATAATCATCTTATGCAGTGGCATCTGACTTACAATTTACCAGGGTCTAAAATGATGTCCTGAAACTTTAGGTTATGTGGTAATATTTGCCTCAATACCTGCACTAATTCTTTCCCCTGGATCAGAAAAGTAAATTACTTTTCTACTGGCCAAGAAGAAAATTTATGTTGTTTCAGGTTGTTGTGGGGAGCTTGTGTATTATCTGAAAACATGAATTTTTGACTATGGATACAAAGAGATGAAGAGTACTTTAATGTACTTGGTTATCTTAACCAAAAGCCAGTTTCTAGATGCTTTTTCTAATAGCCTGTGTAATCAAAGAAGAGATTTAAAGGAGAAATACTTTTTTTCCAGATTTAGTACCCCTGCTTTTCCCATAATGATAGAATCATTAATTTTATTATTATTTTAATAACAATAAATATGTTATTGTTAATTTGTTAATGAATCCTGAACCATTTTTATTGTGTACTAGAAAGGGTTACAAAAGTACAGAGATGCTGTATTGCAGGTGGCCATGAGGAAGAAAGCTGACCCACCCAAAATGTTGCAGTAGTTAGTTCTTTTTGTCCCAGTCTTTTTTCCTTCTGACTCATTTTAAGATAGATTACAGATCTAAGAGAGCATCTTAATACTGCCTCAAAAGGACCAAGGGCTAAAAAAAAAAGCAACCCAGCAGCTGTGTGACTTTAAAAAATTAGAAAGATGCCTAGAAGAAAGTACACAAGTATGCACTGAAGATAAAGGAAGAAAATTCAATAATATGCACTCAAAACAGAGCAAAATAATACTGCTGGAGGTGGCTATTATAGTGATACACTGTACTTAGTAAAGAAAGAATATACCAAATAAAAGACTGAGATGAGTAGGGAAAGAAGAAGCTGTCTTGCAACACCTACATGAGAAAAAGGATCTAGGACATCAGGGCTTTATTTAGTCCTTTCAAATATTAAAGCCTAAAGAAAAACACAGACCATTGTTCAAGACAACACCTTTTAGAAAGAGACTGGTGGAAAGAATTTGAACGAACTAGCAGAAATTTCTCAGGTAAGATTCCAATGAAACAGAACACAGTGATTGTAGTACTTGTAGATAAAAAGAATCATTACTAGTGAAAAAAGCAGAGCCTGAAAACCAACTGTAGGTAAAAAAGGGGTACATTCAGGGCAGGTTTTGCACAGGACCACATCATGGACCTTCATTCACAAGCACAAAGCTCCCTGCTGGCAAAACACCCCAAAGTCCTCAAACTGTATGGTAAAGCAAGGCCCTGAAAAGAGACGGCAATGGGATCTAGACCAGGTGACCTCCCACTTTACCAGTCTATTCACTCCCACTATAGTTCTTCTCTCTATTTTTGTGGCCCAGGCTATGATGTTGTCAAAAAACAGGAAGACATTTCCTACCAGGACCTGGGGCTGGGGTGAGGGTCCTCAAAAAGTCTTCAAGCCCCTACTTATTTTAAAACTAAGCATTGAACTTCTTCCTTGAATTTTATAATGCCGGATGTAACAGTAATTTTGTTACAGAACATGTTGACTGCCAGAGAACATTCTGGATGAAATTAATCTGGCTACTCATATCACATGAGAAGCTGTCCTTTTGAGAATCTATGGAATCCAATATTACTTGCTGAGGAGACCTTTTGTAATACTGATAAATGTAAACCATAAATGGGAGCCTCTGCAGAAAATAAGGACTTGCTAGCCCTGGCAGTTGCCCAGTATGGCATTTGACTCCGACTTCAGCTGAGTATAAATACAGAATAGTGTACAAAGGACATTGACCTCTCACAGCAAAGAGACTCCGAGTTGAATTTAGTTATGCAAAAAACAGGTTCTAAGGAAGACTGCTGCACAAAAAAATCTTTCCTTCTCTTTTCCCTGAGGATGGGACCATTGCATAAAAGCAATCCTGTTTTTTCCTGTATGTAAGGATGGTAGACTGAAAAAATGTAGTGAAGAAAACACTAACGTGAAGATACTAGCAGGGCTTGTCAGTTCAAGAAGTGAAGGAAACTGTAAAATATCAACTTCACAGAACTAAAAGAAGCAGCAGGCTCAAAATTAGTAAAAGGGTAGTTGACAACAACAGCAAATTCTACCAATGTTTGAGGCATCTTTGCCACAAGATACAGTCATCACATATCCCTTACTAATATCAACAACAGGCTCCTCTTATAATGATAAAGTTTAAAGGGCAATTCTACCTATCTTGTGTATCTGACTTTCACCTATATTTTCTGCACCAAAAGTGGCATTCATCTCATTCGAAGGTCTGCATAGCAGACATGAGCACATCTGAGTTTATCAAAGGAGTTCAGAAAGCAACTTGTTTGGCCTGCTTTCCATCAGATGAATGAACTCCACTGATGACCTTGGTTAGATTATCAGTGACCACAGCAGCAAATTTGACACCTACTCAGTCATGGACGTTCTCACCTAAAATCAGACAAATTAGTCAAGCAGTTCTCTAAAAGAAAGCACCCAAACTCACTGAGAAGTGGAGACATGTCCTCTTAAGGGATTTTAGACTTAATTTAGGAGTCCTAGAGTAAAAAAACTGGTTAGGACTGGCAAGGAAACAATGCAGAAAGTGATTAATGAGGAGTTATAATCACAGCGTGCTTGATTTGTTTTGCAACACAGAACAAATCCTCAAGTTAGAACTGCAGTAACGTCATCCAGCTTTTGAAGGGAATACAGTCTGTCTTCACTGAACTGAATCCTCAACATACAACAGCTAATTAAAGACTCCAAAAGTCTGTAAATACTTTGACAAATATTGATATATAAGCCTGAGATGCTCACTTGGCTAGTTGGCTAAGTACTGCCTCATTTACTTCAGTGATGCTGCAAATGACTGTGGTAATCTCATAATCTGAAATTCCTAATAAAACAGCTACTCCAAGATGTATGAAGAGGATCTTCCTGATATAAAAACTAAAGAAATTACTTTTGACAAAAGAGGAAAAATGGAATCACTCACTGTACATGCCTACTGTTTTAAGATATCTGGGAAGAATATTTTCTAAAACCCTATTCATTAAAATTAACAATAAAACAAATTATCTAATCCAGAGCTGACTCACAGCAGAGAAATATTATCAAAACTTGGATTCTGAAGTGTCAAACTATTTACACCACTTAGACCAATCTGGCCTAAAATACTTAAAAAATAATCAGTTGGATGCATACAGTCTGATGCCTCACATTATAATGTAAGATTTACATCCTGAGGAATATTTTTTCTATGTCTTTTCCTAATTAACACTGCCACTGGCAGCAAATATCTAGATACCAATTTTTCAAATTACACCTAAAGTCTAACTATGGTATCAATTTTTATTATTTTCCTATTCACCTGATAGGTTTACCCAAAGATTATAAACGTAACAGAAGACAGCAAGAGAAGGTACATAATTAAGATGCATCCAAAAATACCCTATGCAGCAAGTAAATATTTTCTTTTTAATTATATTATTACCTGGGTTCATGTCACCAAATTGCTACACAATTTCATATATAATTGATTTTCCATGAAAGGTATTACTGAAGTGATTCTGTAGTTCAAAACAGCATGAACCTAATAATACACAAACAATTTCTATCTCACAGCCTATAGTGCTGCATGGCATTTCTATGCTGAAAAAAAAACTTTCCTTCATATTAATAGTAATTTTGAATGTAACATAAAAAACTCAATGACTTTTTTTTATCTTTATTTGTTAAAAAGAATACTAACAGTTCCTCCTGTGAGGATATATTTTGTAGGTTCTTTTGCAGATTATGAAAATAATTGTGAGGAAATATTTGGATAAAGGAAGACAAAGCTCCAGGTAGCAATAGGTTTCATACTGAGTTGATAAATGCAATTAGGGATCAAAAGGATGAACAATTACTTCAGGGTATTTTTGATACCCGAATGCAATATCAGATGATTAGAAAACTGGAAAAATATCATCTTTTTCCTATCTCAGACACATCCAGCAGCCTCAGCACAAGTGAGAAAGCCATGGTGCCATGGCAATGGATATTGCATGCCCTGAAGTGTTCACAGGCTCAGTAATCAAATATGAGCCTAAAGAAATACCTGCCAGATCTTGAGAGACTTAAAAGCTACATTACCCCAGCACAGTGCAAGTAGTATTATGAAGAGTTAACATGAAGATTTGAGGGATATCCACCTTGGCCCAGAGAGTTTGAGATGGGTGAAAACATTGGCTCCTGTTCAGGAGAAGAGGGTGGATGCAGATGACACCACTACAGTTTTGATGAAAGGTAGATGAACTTCTCAGCCACTTTAAATGAAAGAACCATGAATGTACCAATGTTAATATCTTGCCAAAACACTTGCAACAATATCACAGAGTCTGTGTTACTAATTGCCAATATTTCTTGTCTAATTGATTCTCAGAGAGCAATATTGCTGGCAGCATTCCACCACTGCTGTGAGACACTGAGCACCTGGGCACTGCCAACTGCCTGAGTTCCTGCAGCCGACAGAGGATGCTCAGCCTCCACCAGACTGTGAGGCATGGAATGGGTTCTTACAGTCCTTCAGAGCTGAAGCTTTTGTTTTTGAAGAAAAATTAAACTGAGCATGGTAACTTAACCTCTCATTTGGTCTCATACAACTTAAAGAAAAAAAAAAGAATGAGATAATAAAACCTGTGCTGATTAGCTAAGCAGCACTAACTCAGTTTTTGTTTCCATTATATGGCTAATAGTCTCTTCTGAACAGGTTTGATTCTTGTATCTGTTTGCATTAGAGTCAATTTGTGGTATAAGATTGGTACTATTCATTGAATGCTACACCCAGCTAAAAAGTTAAAACTATGAAAAGCTTCTATGAATTTAATTACAGTACTGTGAGACGCAGTCCTGTATAGATGCTATAAATTAAGTTTAGCAAGTATGATTGGTGTGGTGAATAGTTAAATGGAAGTACCAGATCCATGAAGTTTCTGTCATTTAAAACTTTGTGGACTGTTGTTTTGACCTGTGTTGACCAGATTTTTGAACTTGCTTATTTTATGCAGATATGCATTCAAACTCAAGTCAACTTTACCTAAATATGTAAGGCTAACCTAAGCCTGAATATGTTCAGACTTGGAGGCAAGTTAGTATTCAGTACCACTGAGCAATGTGATTGCATGTTGGTGACTCTTTAATACATTTGATGCTGCAGAATTTTTTTTCATTACTAAAAATACTTAGTATTCCAAAAGGCAGAATAAATTTGATAGCAACAAACATTAGCAACTTTTTCTATTTTGTCTAAACCCTTCTGCTCTAAATGCTACAGACAGTTTCTCTCTTCTTGTTCCAATATGTAATTGACAGCTCAGCCCAATGTCCTTCCCTGCCTCTTGATTTTTCCCTGGCTGCTAATAGCATACACCATTTTACACAGCCTCAGTCTATTAACCAAGTGCCTGACCTTGTGGGATGCTGAACACCTGCTGGAATACACTCAGTGCCCGTAATTCTCATTGATTTCATTAGGAGGAGAGAGAGATCTTGCTCTCTCCCAGGTCATTTAGGCTGACCTCACTCATAAAGATAGAGCTCATGGTGGACTCCTGCTGTTCCAGAAAGTCACACCAACATTGAAGGTAGCTGTTTTCAGAGCCTCCAACTTGGAACTGATGCCAAACAATATTAACTGACAGGAAATAGAAATTAGGAGCACAGCTCCTCTTCATTCCTTATGCAGTCAATGGAGGGAAATGTTAAGAAGTCCCCCACTGGGTCTCACCAGTGATCCATTTACCCCAGTGTCATGCTTCTGACTTGCACAAGAGAGATACTACTAAGGAAAACACAGAAGCCAGGCTGTTTCTACTGCCTTTTCTTTAGGTAGCCCCAGCACCGACATTTGTTGCTGTAAGCATGTCAGAAGGAATGTTCCTACCTCTGATGCTGTCCTCTAGATCCAGCTGTGGAGGGTTTGGTGAATAGCAGCAGTTGTCTTTACCTCATCTAGTACCCTAGTGACTTCAGAAACATCAGTCTTACCCCCCAGCCTTTTCCCCTCCAGCTGAAGTATCCCACATCTTCTAACCCCTCCTCGTCAGGCAGCTGCCCCTGACTATTTATTATTCTACCCACCCTTGGCTACATGACCCCTAGTCCTCCTATGTCTCTCTTGAAACCAGGCCAGAAGTGCTTACAGTGGTCAAAAATGGGGCACACCAGTGGTGTAAATGCAAAATGGTGCCTTCTGCTTATTCTGAGTGATGGAGGATCTGTGCTGCAGAGCTTTGTGTTTATATGCCAGTGACCAGCAGCAGCCATGTACAATGAAGCCAGTCCCTCAACCTCCTTTAAGGAAATTGGTACCTTCAGGCATGAGTTATCTGATTTAAATGTTCATCTATTTTAAGATTAAATAAACAGTACCTTCTAGGTGCCTGCTCTTTCCTGCTGCCTGTAAAAGTATTTTACACAGATAAGGCAGCTACGGATGCTTGGGCTATGGCTGTGTTCTGTTGACCATATGAACCTCTTCTGGTGTGCCTCTGATATCCACAGCCACTCCTTGTTTCCTTGCACTTTGATATGAGGAGTAGTAATCTAAAGGATGGGGTCCTGAAGCATTCTGCAGTGAATTAAAACTTAGTTTGACCCAATCAGATTTTAGAGAAAAATGGGGGATGTTCATCTAGGCTACAGGTTTTCTGGGCAGTTGTGCCTTGGGCCAGGCTTGGTTAAAAGGCAGGGGGCTTGGAAAACAAACAAACAAACAAACCTGTACATTTGAGACATTAAGTTTGCAGAGTGATGTGGATGAGAATATAAACTAGTGATAAAGGAATACTGAAATATGCTCTAATGAAGGCTGCGACTAAGAACAATGAAAGGGAAAAAGACAGATAAATTACATTTTCTTTTGTTTTGCCCTTTTCTGGAGAATATGTTTTTTGTTTCAGGAATATGACTAGTTTATAATAAAGTGTAGGAAGTGCCAGAGAGAAGAAAGGGTTGAGTGCTAGCTGCTATACCACCTATTATTTTATGTTCCATTCACTATTGCAAGAGTGACTCTTCCTGCTTTAGTTTACAGGCATAAATTTGGTACTACTCAAGAAAATAATTTTGAGGGCTCAGTTTAAAAAGAAAGAATTAGTATATGAAAAGATAAAAAAACTACTGCTACCTCCAGTCCAGCCTTGTTTAAGTATCCTTTAAGCTTGAACAGTGAATTAACCTCCAGCAAGACACTTCATTTGTGATTTATTAGGCACCTTGCTTTGGTTTTAGTGAGCTTTCCTGTGAGGGAGCACATTATAATCAACTTTGGAACACAGAGTTAGTCACAACCTCTAACTATGGAGGCACAAGCATCCCTTCATAATATTTACTTACTGGCTTATTTATTTGCAATTCTCAAGCTAGCAAACTAATAAGCTCCCACGAGGCCACTGAAAGTGATAATATCCCTTCACTGGCATCACTAAATCATGTAATAAATAGCTATAAAATTTTAAAAACCCAGAAATTGCAAAGATCAAAGGTGAAAGCTAAGAAGTATATATTAGCAATAACAATAGACAACCCCAGAATGAAAACAAATGAAAACACAAGGATTTTGTAGCTTATGACTTGAGAGCCCTTCCAGAGAATTAAAATCTTGTATTTACTGTAGTCATCATTTTTACCAAATTCTTAACATAAATCATATCATATTCTAATAGTAAAAAAAAATGTGAAAAATTATTTGTTGAAATTTAAGATGTAGTTACTAGCAACTATTTGTTCTCCACCATGTGGTTTGCTAGATATGAACCTGTAAAGCAGCATTCACCTCATAATATAATAGCACATGTACCAATATTCAATCTTAAATGCAGTGGAGACATCTAAGTTGTACAGTACTCCTTATCAGGCCCCGACAAGCCTGTTGCATCCTTCCCAGCAGAAATAAGAAATGAAGAATGGTTAACAATATGGCTTATGTCACCTGCTTATGCTCTTTTCTCTTCCCATTTGTAACTGAACGAATAAAACCAAAAGTCAACAAAAGCAGTGCAGCTTTCCAGATGCTTTTCTGTTCTTTTGGGGTTTTGGGGTTTTTTTGGTTTTTTTTTTTTGGGGGGGGGGGATTCTTCCCTGCTCTAGAGAAGAATAGGTTGGAACATCACCCCACAAAGAAATGTATTGGCACACTGAGCACCTCTGACTATAAGTTATCTCCCATAAACTTCAAGAATTTCCAAGATTTGTTCATCACAGCACTATATTTCCAGATGATGTCTGGGAAGTTGGTATCTCCTATATGAACAAGGACTACTGATTCAGAATTTTTCCTAATTGTCTATAGAATCATCAGTACTTTCCTTCTGGCTGGTCAATCAGTAGCAGGCACCCACTACATTTCCTCTGTTTTCCATCTCCATAATCCTCACACAGAGCCCCTTCACTACAACATCGCTAACTGCATGGACTGTGCAATCAAACCTCTTACATGTAGTGCAAAACTTTCTTGTCTTGCCTATTCCTCCTGAACAACCTGCAGCAATCCATACCAGCATTCCTGTCACAGGACTCATTCTACCAAGTGATATCACTAATACCAGTGATATCATAGCTCAGGGAGCTGACAAATGCTTCCAGATCATCCTCCTTGTTCCTCAAAAGCACTTTTAAAACTTCATGTCATGCCAGTATTACTGCATTTTACCATCTTTTTGACTGATGAAATATTTTAGGGAGTATCCTCTTCAAACAGTAGCAAAACTGATGTGAACAGTATATAATTATTTTGGAAGAGTGATTGATTGCTATCAGTCTGTCCTTTGGTCTATAAACAATTACAATAGTTAGTGAAGCTGCTGAATCTGCTAATCATATGCTAAGTATTCACATTTTCTCTTCTCTTGATTTCATGGGACTTTTCCTCCCAGTTGTTACCCAAAATCAATAGGGTTTTTCCACTGACAATTGAAAATACTCCATGAACTGCCCTAAGCTGCTACGCAGAAATTTCTTGCTATAGAGAAAGAAGAGAAATGCCAAGTTGAGTAAAGAAGTTCATTTTGTTCAGACAAGAAACAAAGTGCACTTTTTCTTTCCCTAAACAAAGCATTTTTAAGAGCAGGATAGAGGATGCTTAAATCAATAACCATTAAGAAGCACAAAGCTGCTAAAAGAATATATCTTTGGAGAAAGAAATTATCAGGCTTGGAACAGAAATTACTGGGTGAAATTCTATTTATGCAGGAGGGATCCAAATTAGATGATCCTAATAGGCCGCTTTGGCATTGCAGTCTGAAAAAGTATGAAATATGAGAACAAAATAAATATTGTTCATCCCTGTCACAGCTTTTACAGAATGTTTCCCCAGTGACAAAAATACTTCACTCATTCACTCACTGCATTGAATTTGTTTTTCTACATATAGTTTATTAGATTAAGTTTTTCAAATTGGCAAAATCATGGTTTTGATGACTTAAATTCCAAGTTCATCTCTTCTTTTCAAAGTGAAATAGAGAAGAAAGAAAACACAACGTCCACACCAACGGACAGCTTTGTCAAGAGCCTGAGACCAAGAGGATATTGGGGCAGGACAGGCAAACATTATCATGAGTAAAGAATGTTCAATAGACATTAGAGTAACCATAAGAGTCTGGAAGTTTCCTCATTGGGAAAGGAGAGCCACAATCAACTGAGGGTACTCAAAGCCCAGGAGGCGATAACCTGATCCTACAGATGTCCTTGAGAGTTTTGCTGTTTATTGAAGTGAGCTTTATACTATTAAATACTGAATAACTGCTTTAATTCCACATGAAAAGTGTTAAAACATGGAACTACATCCTGCCTAGGTCAATACTAAAAGACTTATATAGTCAAGAAAATATGCGATCTCAAACATCTGGAAATCTCACTTTCTGTCCATTAACTACTGGATTTCCAAGGTCTTCATAAAAATCCTATTTTTCTGTGAAAGATAGAGGGACCACCCCCTGCTACCCCTCAGTGGAAAGGTAGCATTTCTCTTCCTGCCTGATGCGGGTGCTCTAGAGTTGCTACAAAAATGGGTTCTGACATCCTACAGCCTGGCCTACAGAAGGTGGTAAAACATAAATGGCCTCCGTGGTGGCTGCAAACAGTTTAATTCCTCCCCCTGTTCCCACCCGAGTGGGTTACCATGCACTTGCCTCTACAACTAAGCAAATACTTGCAGGCTTGTTTCACCAAAGGCCATTTCACTTCCTATGGCCAGTCCCTAGAGAATGCACAAACAATTCCATCCTTCCACTGGAACAGCTCAGGAGAGTTAAGTTTTCCAGGAAACACTCTCAGTTCTGTGCTTCTGTGTAGCTGACCAAGCATCAGGAGACTTATATCAATGTACAGATATCAGTTTAGCTTTTCTAAGTGCCTTTGCGTCTTAGGGTTAAGAGCAGTATGACATAAACCTCACATTCCTCCTTAAATTCCATATAGGATATCTAAATACATGTAATCCCTCCAGAACATGATGACACAAAAGATATTGCTGTGCTCAGGGTCTAGGAATACATTGCTCCTCTTCACTGGTAATACATCAAAGTCTTTAGAATTAGAAATAAATGCACACAACTTTTTCTTTCTTTTTTTTTTTTTCTTTTTTTTCTTCCTTCCATTTTTTTCTTCTTATGTTCAGCAAAGGCTTACTTGCAAAACAAAAACCATGTATTGATCATTTGGACAGGGGAGTGCACTGTTCTGGGACATAGCATTTTCATGCCATAAATTGCATTCCAAAGCAAATGAAGATTGAGATTTCCTCACAAGAGTACTGTAATATAAATGAGTTCATCACAGATGGGGGCTAGTTCAAGGATTTGAAGGAATAATTTTTAGCGTAAAATTGACTATTGGAATTTCATTAAGCTTAAAATTAACACAATTTATTTCCAAATAATATCAATCACAGTTACTACAGTTCTGCTTCTGACTGCTCTGATACATTCATCACTCATTTGAAACCTAAATAGAAATTTAACATACTTACAATTGTTTGTTGTCAATTGACAAAGACATTACTAAAACAAAACAAAAATTAAGGTGCAGCTTGAGTAATAGAAATGATATGGTCAATATTTCAGCCATGGTTAAAATATCTGATTACATAAAGGTATATTATCAGAGTGGAAGTAGAAGCATGGGGAGACAAACAGCATCTAATCCCTCTATGAAGCAACTTTAATAAACTACACTATAGTCATACCTCTGCCAGGATTAGCCCACAAACTTTGAATTAAAGTATGAGCCATGCTCTGACAACATTATTGTAATTTTTTCATTTTAATCCTTGATGAGAGAAAGAAATTGTACAGACTCCAGGAACACAAAAATAATTGTTACATTTATGATTCTCCAATTATGGCTTATGGGCACTGCTTCTTAACCATCTCTTTGGTCTTATGAAGGTTTTATAACAAGGCTTTTGAATAAAACAAGTGTTTTCAATAGCACCAGTAAAATAATCACATACTTTTGTAAAGGAGGAATTTTCATTTTGCTTTGATTCATGTTAGAATGTTAGAATGATTCATGTTATTTGGATAGCTTAATCCTCACTTATGTTCTTAGTTTAAGTGGATACAAGGGAAAAAACCTCCTAGGTCTGGTCTTTTCTATTTCCACTTCTCCCTGTAGCATTGTTGGACAAAGGACATACTTTAAAAGGAAAGAAATCTTAAACAGAGAAGAAATGCAAATCCTATTGTATACTCTGCTCAGCCTGAACTACTCTCATAGGGTTCCAGGCTAGAAAAATATCTTCTTTATATCTCAGTGTAGGCTGAGACAGTCAACCCCAAACCCAGTCACAAGTTATCATATGTCAGCTGACCTCTTGGTCAGGTCAGCAGGAAGGGATTGCTAAGGGTTTCAACATCCATTTGCTTTATAGTTGATGATGACTCCTTCAGAAAAGCAGAAAAATTAGTACCTCACAAATTTTCCCAAGGAATGTTGCTGATTCTCTGCCTGATCTAATAGATAATTCTCATTAAGATTCTATACTCACAGACAAAAACAGGAATCAAAATGTAGAACTGGCCAAGATTATATAATTTATTCTTAAATTACAATTTTATTCATAAATCATAGATGATATTTTATATATGACAAATTAATCTGACTTTTCCCCACAGAACTTTAACAAAAGATTCCTATACCAAGTCTAAAATGTATCAGTGAGCTATGGCCCATATCTGAGAAAAATATTCACTATTGATTTAAACAATAAGGCATTGAAAAGATCACATTCCAAGTTAAATAGATTTGTGGATTAATCACCATCAATACTAAAACCACACATCTTGTTTGTTAGTCTTCTGGCTATTGGATCCCATTATGCCTTTCCACTGCTTTAAAGACCTATCTCTACAAATATCTTCCTTATGTAAGTCTAAATAGTAATCAATTCACTCTTAATATCCTCTTTGGAGAATCAAAATACATGTAGTTTCTTACATCTCTAAATTTATGATACATTTACAGACTTGAAACTTTTTTTGTTAAATCTTGGTGAAAGATTTGTGACAAGGGCCCTAAGATTTCCCTGGTTTTCAGTATCTTTTTTGAAGGCATTCCAGTCTGATGTATTAGTAGTCCCATAAACATCTCCCCAACACTGAACAATATGGGACACCAGTTTCCTGTTCATACTTGATATTCCTTCCTTTCACACCTAAACATTGTGTTTTCCCTCTGTCCTTAGCACTTCCCAGTAAATTTCCTGTTCAGTGTCTAAGCATACCATTTCCCTTTTTCCAGCCACACATATTTTAGGATTTAACACCTTTTTTTTTTTTTTTTTTTTTTTTTTTTAAACCGCAATTGGCCCAATTTTGTTAACACATGAGTTGTTCTGATGAAACTGCTATTAAAGAGGCACAACTCAAAGAGCCAGATCCCAACCAGCATTCCCCTTGCCAACTCATGGTGTGACATCAGCTGACATAAATAAAAAATCTGGCCTCATGCATTCAACACAAGACATTCTTACAGCCATTTCTCCCACAGTCCTTCACATCCTTTTCTAACAGGTAGGACAGAAAGAGGGCAAGATTTCCACTGGTTTTCCACCAAACACATTCTGGAATGCAGGTAGATGACCTGCTTGTCATGGTGACAATAATCATGGAGACCTGACCTGCTGACATAGAGGTTCAGTTACTTGCTAGGAAAGAAGGATACTGCAGATTTCTGTCCTTTAGTGGAGCAAAACATATTGATTCTGCCTAACACTTCATCCATCATGCAGAAAAAATACTAAGAAAAAAAATAGTCTAAACTTATGTAATACTTATATTTGTGCACCCCAGAGCACAATGACAGGTTTTCGTTTTTTATTCTGCTAGCTACTTTAAGTTTTTAAAAAAACACATTTTTGTAACATGTCCCCTTCTAATCTGATAAATTTTTCAGCTCTAGAAATCCTTTTGGTTGATAAGGGTCACCAGCAGGGACTAAAGAGGGACAAAGAGGGATTTTAATGTGAAATCAGAGACAGCAATGAGAAGCAAGACACTTGAGAAGTCTGCCAGTGTTGGTGCCATAGAAAATAATGGACCTACATTTAAAAATTATAGACCTATTAAAGCATGGAGATATTGCACTAAAGGTGTTAAAATAACCAATTAAACATGCAGTTTTATTCCTGCAAAAATACAGAGTATTTCTGTGGAAAAAAATACCACTGTCAAGAATTCACCACAACTGCTAGAAATCAAAATAAATAAATAGCTTTAATTGGAAAAAGAATATTTGAAACCACAGTGCACAGTTTTGTGGGCAAAGCAAATCTGTTAGCCAGTCTTTTAATAAGTCCACATTGCACTTGATTCAATTTAGCTTTTCTGTGAACATGGACATAACCTGTTAATAATTTAACACACCTCTGGTAAAGCAATTATGCACTAAACAAAAGGTAAACTAATAAAACAAAAGTACTGCTTTGGTTTTGCAACTAAACGGTAAATTGATGGAAAAGATTGCTATCACAGCAAAAATTCTGAAAATGTTATACACACAGAAATCATGAGATCAAAAATTTATGATTCCAAGAGAGGTATTAGCTTTATCATATAGCATAATGCAAATGACATGCTTTACTTCTGGAATGGTTTAAATGTAAAGTAGTATGTGCTGCCAGTCCAGCTCAGCAGCATTGCTGTGGGAATTTCATTTTATGAAATTCTTCACTGCATTTCACTACAATTCTTTCTCTACATTTATTTTTTCTCTAGACAGAATCAGTGCATATATGATATATGTTCTGAACACATGATCGAGGAACACGAACACAAGGTCAAACCAGAACTTTCATGCACTCTAAGTATTGCATGTTAGTGTAACAAATTGTTATGTATTTATATGAATGAAGAATGAGCGATAGTTCATAACTGCATCGGGGGTGGAAAAGCACTTTGCATTAGTTAATCTACCTTGGTATGTTATACTTGCTGATTATTCCAAGCTTTGCACTGTGCAAAGGTGTCGGCAGACCGCCGGCCCGCAGCGGCACCAACAGCCCGGGTTCCCACTGCTCTCCCGAATTTCTGCCCGAGCAGGCTCCCAGGGCTAGGCGTGCCGCAGCTCTGGCCGCGTGCACCGAGTACACTTGCGGCATTAGCAAGAGCAGCGTGGCCCTGTCGGGCCGATGCCAGCTGGCGAGGGACACCGTGTGCCTGCTGAGGCTGACTGAGCTGCGGGAGGGTCCTGGGGGGCTCTCCCTGAAGGCAGCAGGACGCCAAATCGGCTCCCTCCTGACCCCCGAGGGCACCAAGCCCCACCTCAGTCAGCCCTACAATCCTAGACACTGACCGACCCTTTCCTGGAGATGGGACAGTCTCCCTGAGCTTCATCGGTTCCCAGAATCCAGTGGCCAGGCAGCCTGGGCACCTTCTTCACCTGAAGTTCTCCTCACGTTATTTCCTTTGCCCTTTAATCCCACTCTTCTCTGTCTAAAGCAGTTTACAGGCCCAGGGAGGTTCCAGTTGCCAGCACATTTCTGGCTGCATTTGTCACACTGCTGCAGCACTGCAGATCTGCAGACAGACCCCTTTTGAACAACCCTGGAGGCCAGTGCTGCTCCAGCTCAAAGGAAAGGCAGTCTGAGAAGCACAGCCATCCTCTATGGGATAATTCCCCTATTTGTCAAGCTCTCATTACCTTCCTTGCATAA
This sequence comes from Sitta carolinensis, assembly GCA_032173965.1. NCBI lineage: Eukaryota > Metazoa > Chordata > Aves > Passeriformes > Sittidae > Sitta > Sitta carolinensis. The sequence goes on along the minus strand of JAVUNC010000004.1, from coordinate 36,783,830 downwards.
ATCTTTCCAGTTTCCTCTCCACACACAGTGGAAACTTAAACTGAGCCTGCCTCCACTGTTAAACTTCCACTGAAGGCAAAACTTTGAGTTTATTATACTCTGCCACTTGAGAAAAACAAGGATTTGAATACTAAATAGAGCTCCATAATCCATAGCCATGTAATCGTATGTTATGCCAGTAACTTCTGTTAACAACAGAATTCAGGAAGAGGTACCAAGCTGACATGGAGACAGAGGCTGCTGCTGGGAAAATCAGGGGGGGAAAAGATGTTTAGGAGGAAAGGGGGAGGGAAGAGAAAAGAATGTTACCGAAAAATATGTGAGTCCTGGAAATGCAGTAACAGAGAGCAGCTGGGAAAGTAAGAGGCTCTTGACAGACTGGTCAAGAAGGCTTTGTGGCAGTACTGTCATGGGAATCCTGGAAGAGCCTGCTGGAGTGGGTGGCTGATGGCACCCAGCAAGACCTCAGCAGGAAAACACAAAGACTGGAGCACCGTTTTCGTAGTGTGTTCCCCTGAAAGTCTTACCTACACTCAGAGGGGATCTGTGAAGTTAAAAAAAAATATCCCAAGTGTATCATATCTTTTTTGTGTGATGCACATCTCTAGCAAATATTGAAGAGTTTTAGACAACTGGTAGAGCAGGGGCACATGGTAGGAGAAAGGCAGATGAAGTCTTCGGTGAGGAACTTGAGCAGAGGCAGAAATGAGAGCTGCTGCCTTCTGACCTGTCCAGCATGGAGTACCCCCAAAGGGCTGTGATGTGTTCACTTACACCTGAATGCAGGTGCTGTGGGAAGATGGTGGGGCCAGATGTGATGACCTAGCAGAACAGGCAGGATTTTCTTGTAGAGTCGTGAGCCTTGCCAGGCATTTGGGCTGAGCTTTGCTACAGGGTTGCAGATTCTGCTTTTCCCGTATGGTGACAAGCTCACACAAGCAGCAGTGAAGGCACTGGAAAATGTCTGCTTTTTTTATTTCCTTTATACTATGTATCCCTTCTCATTAGGCATGAGAGGATCACATTTCCAGTTTAGGATGCATGAGTGAGAACAAGGACAGAAAGATAAGAGAATTGTGCAAAGCCTCATCCCTCTGCTTTTTATTATCCTTGTAATCTATCAAGAGACTGACTGCTTCTCTTGCTTTTGCTTTTTGGGTTTTTTTTGGTTTTTTTTTACCTCCAGCATATTTGTAAATGTTATTTACTTATTGTCACTAGCTCCTCTGGGCTATCTACTTTAATTTTATACCACAAATTGTGACCGGCAGCATTCTGTTGCTGCTTCTTTCTTTATTAATTTGTATCTTACTACTCCAGCAACAATAGACAGTCTTCAGCCCATAATTGGTGCCCCGTTTTGGATCAAAACCTCACAGGAGTATTGATAGAATTCCAAGCCTAGGAGGGCTGGGAAGGTACTGTGGGCATTGCTATGGCATGCCCACACTTCTGATTCAAGTTCCTGGGCCCTTTTACACAGAGCAAAAGATTATACAACAGAATCATTATCACCGTTATCACATTTCTCTTCACATCACTAAGCATCATCATCAGCATATTCCAAAAAATTTTGCTATCATTTAGAGCCTCGATAGTTAAAGTATGTTATATAGACCTAAAAATAATGCTTTACCCTTTAAACACTTTAGATAGAACATTTTTTCTGAGTCTTGAGAAAATCTTCCTTGAGCAAATTTGCCATGCAGTGTTTATGCTATCAGAATTATTATTCTACTCATATGACTGGCCTTGCCAACTTTCTTTCGAGTCAACATATCCATGTTTATGTACCACTGAATTGTCTATCTTTTATCTGTGAATACGGTAATGAGATTACAGGCTTGACTCTTTCCCTATTTAATACTTTGTTTCTGATAGTTCTCATTCTTAATTCTCTTAATTTGGACCATTGCATTATCTACAACCAGCCTGTAAACCTGAATGTGATGGTCTGATTTTTAAAAATTATTGAAATCATCTTCTCTTTCCACACTTGATCTCCTTTAAATACCCATTTCTCGCCACAAATAAAATTTGTCAGATCAATTCTTAGTCCTGACTTTATGAAGTGGTGCTAATAAAAAACTTAATTTTTGTCATGAAAAATTTGTTTGTTTGTGCAGAGTAGGTATTTATATTATGGAATGTTTACTCGTGTCTCTTACTAGTAATAATGAAGAAGCTATATTCTGTCAAGGGAAGTTCTCCAGACACATTTGGCTACAGGGATCCCCAGAAGGCACAGAGTATTGCAGCAGCTCTGGATTTCTATTCTTTTTCACTAGCATAAATTGAAACTACAGCCCCTACAGTACAATATATTACATGAAAACATAAAACAGATATAGCTGAGGGGAATAAGAGGAATGAAGAAAGGCCAGAAATCCGTGATATTAACCCAAAAGAATTAATTTGTTTTCAAATGTTTTTAATTTCTATAGGCTTGAGTTACCATGTTTTAAAGCACCACTCTTTTTCTTAAAGGTATTAGTCAGGGTACAGGAGCTGCAAGATAAACACAAAATTGGATAAATGTGCCTATGGCTCAGATCAACACCCGTTAAGCAAAAATCTGCCTGTCATTATGCCTGCTTTGTATGCCATCACTGTTGATCCCTGAGTGCAAGGATTCATGGCATTATCACAGCTTCCTTCTCTAGACCTAAATGCTGGCTTCACGACCATTTGTTTTTTTTATTATTACATAGTAGGAAAATTGAATGACTCATACTGCCCACACACACTGCCTGATGCATTCGTACTCAGCAGTCAGAGCCAAAGGTTGTCTAAATGATACACAGAGTGATGCTTTGAAAATTCACGATAAAATGAGATCCCCCTCTCATTTCTAAATTACCATTCTTCCTACTTGCAAATGCATCTGAGGCATCCACACTAGGAAACAAGCTTTTTTGCTATGCCAGGGCTGACCATGCAAATGAGGACTTTTTTTCCTCATCACATCATCAATTTAAAAAGAAAAAAACCCTCTCTATAGGATTTTTTTGCACTAGAAATATATAATGAAAACACCATAAAAAGGCTATTAATGACTTATTAATTCTTAGAGGTTTTAAAGTAATTTCTGTAAAACACTATTACATTTTTATTGAACTTGTTCAGGTTTTTTAATAGATTTTAAGGCTAGAAGGGACTAACAAATAATTTATTCTGACCTCCTGTATTACTCATAAAATAGCATCCAGTTAGTCCTGTCTTGAGCCCATTGCATTTGTCTGAGCCACACACACCTTTCAGTTTCAGCTCATCCATTCTGAGGGAACCCTGGGTAGAATTGCCTTTTCAAAATATGGATGGAAGTCACATTTGAATTGGAAAGAAAGGAATCCTGTGGCTGCTTTTTTCTGGAGAAAAAAAAAAAAAAAAGGCAGAAATTATGATAAATACAATTCCTGTAAAGCATTTGAAAACGTGGAAATATTGATTACCAGGATTCTTCTTAGCAAGTAAAGCTATTAATTGTTATCTGTTGTCCCCTAAGCCTTAACAGTCTGTCCATGGCCTGAACTAATTATAGTGATCTAATTAGGTCACAGTTTTGAAACTATCAAGTCATAAGACCTCTTGTATTTTTGAGGTGTCTCCTGTAGTATGAAACAAATTGCATCCCAGAAGTACCTAATTTTCTTCACTAATTAATGAAGAAAAACTATTAGCTCAGTTACAGACAGCTGTGCTTGGGCAGATGAACTTTGGCATTTAGCTGTCAAAAGGAACAAAAATTAGAAGACCATTATGTAGCATTTCTCTGTTTCACATAAAACTCAGGATATCTTCAATACAGTGTATATGAGAACCTGGGATATACTTAACCTGTTAGAATGTCTGACATGTATTGCTGTCCTGCCTAGAAGAAAAAGTCATGAGGACCAGGCTAAAACATCTTATTCAGGGTTAGAAGCACCTAACAAGTACCAATGACAAAAACGCTTATCCTTCAACTGAATTCGTAAAGGACAGGGCTCTGCAGGAAATAATTATCTCTCAAGACTTTGTTAACATCTATGTGCAGCCATGGAATTGTTGGACCAGACAAAAAGGCAATAATCCAGCAGCAACACACAGCACAGAGCAGCCTCCACTATCCACCACTCTTGCTCAACATTGGTGGTGGCTGAGCCCACTGGCAGCAATCCAAACTGTTAACAGGTCATACACCATCCTAAAGGGAAAAAGATGTCCCAAGTGGCCATACCTCTGCTATCATTAAGGAAAATGCTGGGGAAAGGGGGAGGGCAAATATACTGGCCTCTCACCCCACAAGCCAAAAATAGCTTGTGTTTGAAAAGTGACTGGACAACCTGAAACCTGTGAGACACAGAAAATTATGTTGGAGGCTCTGCAGCAGACTTCAAAAAGTTTTAGTTACTATGCAATAACCTTTATTTGACACTGAATGCCCACAGTATTTAGTTTAGGTTTGGATTTTTCACTCACACCAAGCTCCCAAGGAGCCATATCCATCGATAATGCTTTCTTTTATCTCTGATTGGTTAAAAATCTCCATCCTAAGCAAGTCCAGCTTAGTTATATATGCTATCATCAACTCCCATCTGGATTGTACCAGTGCATTTTATTTGAACATGAAGTAATCAGACCTTCAGAGATACCTACTAGCTGATTACAGTGAACAAATTATATTACTTTCTCCACTGACTCCACAAATATTGAATTAAGCTCAAGATTGCAGTGTTTATATTCAAAGTACTCCCGGGAACTCACAAAGTTCTGTCACAATGAAGCCTTATGGTGTAAGAAGAAAAGTTATTTGCCTGAAAAAGTAATGCTTTGTGGTCTAATTTGTAGCTCCTGAATTCCACTAAGCATCCCACTTCTTCCTATAAAGTGTATTTTACCTAAAAAAATTAAAGATTCTACAAAAAAAACAAAGCTCATGGACATTCACCCTTTTTCCCCAGGGGTGAACTGGGAGAACAAATGTTATTTGTGACAGTAAATACTTCAGGATTTTGATCAGTAAAACTGCTACCACAGTGAACACATTCTAGATGTTGCCATATCTGACAAAAATTCTCATCTTCAGATGGATTAATAATCATAGAAATTACAGTAATTCTTCTTCCTTCACTACTTATTATTCAGCTACTCTTTTCCTGTCTTTCGTTGCAGTTAGAGCTCTGGAATGGACCAGAGAAAGTGTATGCAAATAATCTCTTCTATTCATAATGAAATAAAATGGCAATATATACTGTGAATAACTTGCTTCTATTAGAAGTCACAATTTCTCAGGCAGACACACGAAAGATAGCTTTTCCCCAGTTTACTTCTGCTTAGGAATGACTCACTTGTCCCCCTTCTCCACAAGACCACTCCTGAGGTTTATTACTAACTGAAAGATTATATCTGTAATGATACTGTTTTCCCTTCAACACAATGCCCACCAGGAATAACAGATTAAATCGTGTTCGAGCTTAGACAACTGTTAGCACACACCACAAGTATTCATTCCTGCCAGTTTTAATGATTCTGTCCAGGTGTTTACAGAGCCTGTTTCACAAAAGTGCTAACTTGCTTTGCAAACCTTTTGCACATAGGAAACTGTGGAAGGGAGGCAAGAGAGAGAAAGAGTCAAAAAAAAAAACAATTTTCCACACAGAGAACAAAGATGCAAAAATTTTACTGTCTATAATTGAAATACTGGAACTAGTTGTGCACAGGATTTTGGGGAATTTGCAAGGCTCGTTTCTGCCAAAACAGACTCCAGGTTTTCATTTGTTTTTTCAATCACTTTTAGGAGAGTGATAGCTCCAAAGGCTGGGTTTCAAATTGTGCAGTGATAAGGGGCAGGGCAGGGTGACCCTGATGGGGAGGACTGTAAGAGGGGGAGCTGGCAGCTGTCAGAGTACAACAGCCATGAATAGCTCTTGCCAAAGAGCCAAGGCAGAGGAACAGCAAGTATTGCTCCTGAAACCAAATTCATCATTGTCAGTGTCGTCCTTGCTAGCTCAGATGCACAGCTTTCAGCTGGCATATATATTATTAATTATTATTAAATTTATTTATTTAAGTGTGCTTTGCATAGATAGACACATTGTCAGTCACCAAGGACTTAATATCTAAATTAGTTAGGACAAACAAACTCGAGATTAAACAACACTGTAACAAAGAGCATGTAAGGGGATTACTAATGAAGAGAGAAAGAGAAGTAATTGTTTGAAGTGGTGAGTTGAGTCTTTAAAGAAGAACGCACAGATTTTAAAACCAGTGATCATGGTCATTAAAATAATCTAGGACAACCATTTTGTATGACACCAAACACAGTCTGTAATGCCAAAATGGACTTTCACTGAAATATTTCAACCTAGGTCTTGAACCCACCTCACAGGTGCAATTCAATTCCATCTCTATTCACCTCTTTCTGGGATTATTTTGCTTCCTGAAGAATAGAAAAAAATACTCAGAAGATGAGGACAAAAATGTTTTTCTGATATTGGAAAAAGGATCCAAATTCTAAAGAACAACAAGAAGAAAAAAGAAGGCTCCATTTATTAATGGACCAAGTGGATTTAGAGGGAACCAGAGTATGCCTGCTCAGATGAGAAACACACATAAGGTAATTAGCCTTACAGGGTTTTAAAGAGATAACTATTAAAAGGGCTGGAGGTAGAAAGACAGTGCAGAATTAATATTATATGTTTGAGAAGGATAATAACTGCATCAGCAAAGCACCACTAGATAAAACAACAAGGAATGAGTAGGGCATGAAGGCCAAATGAGATCTAAAATGTCTTTGGCTCCTTAATAAAGATAGGTTTTTATCTGAGGTCTTTTCCATTTCCAGATAGAACAGACCAATAATTTCTATCATTTACTAGATAAACCAGAATCCATTCTTCAGTGGGTGACTTGATATATGTTTGAATTCTTCCAAAAAATGATAAAAGCAGAAGAGGAAAGCATAAGGACTCATAAGCTTTGAAGGTCAGCTACTTCACCCTGGATCGTCCTGTAGACTTGGTTAAAGCAAGTGACAAAGAAATTGCAGGAGAATAAGATACTTCACAAAGGTAATTTTATTAGATCTACTCCCTCTTAAGTACATTATTAAAAGATTTCTTTTCATCTTGATCCTGCTATCCCCTTTGGTGGTCATCTCCAATTGGCAACCCTTCAATCTCTTTCCATAATACGAAAGTTGTGCTTTAGTAGAGGTTCTCTAAAGCCCAAAATGGCTCATAAAACATGGGGTTTCTGGTTGCTTTACATCAGAGTCTGCAGATGTTTCAGAGTGCATGTAAGCTGAGTCTGGCCTGTGCAGGTGTGTGTCCAGCTTAATAGTTTTCTTAGGCTTCAGAAAAGGACCATTTAGGAATAGAAACCAAAACTGGAAGCCAGAGGGCAAATATTTCCAACATCTGCTACTCTTTGTGTGATATTCCTCTGCTTTCAGAAGTAGGATTCTTAAAATTGTTTTGTATGGCTTTGATTCAATCTCTGAAGTGCATTTCTATAACAAAGAAATACTTTTACTGGGATCTAGTGTCATGGGAAACAAGATTCTTAGATTATAGGGCATAGGCATACCTCCCTTTCCTGCTTGTAGCTATGTAGCTCACTTTTCCCCCTGCAAAGATGACTTGTGGCACTGAAAGCAAATTCTGACATAGAAAAATGATGTTGGAGAAGCATTTAATCTCCTTTCACCTGTTCTTTATGAACTCTAAGTCCCGGAAACAAGAACCATACCCCTGTTATTAAATATCCCTACCAGCAATCCTATCTATGTACTACCAGCGAACCACTCCAGTGCAATTCCTTCAAGGGTATTTCTCCCATCCTGTAGTCTCAAGAGCCTGGCTAAGACACATGCTTATTCTTGTTAGATCTCATTCAAGCACATTTGAGACATTGCTACCAGGTCCAGAACACTTTTCCCACAGCACTGGATATATTTTTCTCTCATGAAGAATTATTATTACCTCCATCAAGAAAAAAATGAAAATCTAAAGAAAAGCCCACAGAAAGAGTTATTTTAAGCATGCACATTTGCAGGAAAGTCCCAGAATTCAGGGAACTTCCTTGTGATGAGCGAAAATAGTATGAAGAAAAAAAGCCCTTATAATATAACAATAATAGATGGAGACTGTTCTAAAGCAGAGCCAAAAACTGAAAAGGCTGATAGGTCATTTTCCACGTAGGGTGTACAGACGTTTAATAGACCATAACTTCATGCTTTGAGAAGATATAATCATAAAGAAAGTCTTTGCTTGGGATCTGATATTTAAAGAAAGGGTGCCCATTTGTAAATGTACAGAATGTCTGAGCAGAACTGCCTTGTGTATCTCTTCCTACCCTGCTCTCATGTTACCTCTGGCACAATAATATGACCGTAATACTGGTAAGAGACCCCACAGATCTGCTTTGCAAGCGCTGCTTGCCAGGCGACCAAGGTCCTTTCAGGTTTTTTAGCCTCATCTGGTAATTCTGTGCCTCCCACACCCTCATCTCAGTGTTGCAAAGTTGCATATTCCAATTAGAGGAGTATCTACTGTCCTGTCTTCACCCTAGCAGGACCAGTTCTATCTTCTGACCTAGAGGCCATGAAGGGCAAGCTGTGAACATTGACAAGTCCTGCTTGTGGATTCAAGGCATTCACTCTGCCTTCGTACAGACTATAGCGTGCCACATGGTTGCACCCCCTTAATTTGGGACTTGCTTGGGGTCCCTCACTTTCTTGATTCAGGTTGTTGTCCCTGGCCTGCCATGGAGCACAAGAACTTTGAATGGAATACTGTTTGAAAGTAAGATTTGAAAGGTAATAACATCAAGCTCTCCAATGTATTTCTTCCATTCATGAAGACTATATCGAAAACCTGGAGAAAAATAAGTAACTTTTTCTTAGAAAGCTTAGATATCACTAAATAAGACATAGACCATTGAATTTTTTTTAAAATAATACTTAAATGTGAGCCTCTGTATGTATTATTTTTTTATTATTATTTTATATAACTGGACCCCATTTTGATGTTCCTTCCCACTTTTAAGTATAGATTGTACATGACACTTGATAACCTGTGCAAACAGGATTTGTAGGGTAACTGCTTTATCAAGCTGCCTATGGTATACCCAGGCACAGGGGGTGAATAGAAGCAGCCACACAAAGAAACACAATGTATGAAAAGGCTGAGCCATAAAAACAGTAGTTTGTGGTTTTAAAATTGAGCAAAAACCTATCTGAGTCCATCCTTAACCTTGAGGATGAGGATTATTCACTGGACCCCAGCGGCTACATTGATTCTGAAGAATGCAATGTCCTCTGCTCTTGAGACCAACAATCCCTGCACAGCACATACCAATACAGCTGAATTCTCTTCTATGTAAAGTACAGGCTACAGCCAAACCTGATAAACTGTCTGGGCAGTCCTTAGCCCTGCCAAGGACTATGCTGACCATTTAGCAGCATGTGGACACCCAGACCAGGGCCAGGGCTCAGATCTACCATAGCCTCATTCCACTTTCTAATGTAAACTATAAACTACAAACTACTGTAGTACAGAAGCAAGACATGACCACAGAAAAGTCATCAAATGCAATAGTGGGGTGCAAACACATAGAGCTGTTCACAATAGGTCTACAGACCTCTGCAAGCAACTGGAAGAACCCCATGTACTGCCACAGAGATTGATTAAAACAATTGTTTTGTTCCTGTACTTGGCAGTGGTTAGGTCTGTTTTCAGGAGGAAAAAAAATGCATTCTCCTAAATACTTAATGGTTTTAATTTATTTTTACATCTGTAATTAATTGTAGGTACCTCTTACATATGTGTAACTAAAGGGGGAAAAAAGAAATTAATTTCTGAACAAAGAAAACTATTGTTTTAAATAAATTAGAAAAAAAAAAAGAGGAGCCTGAAACAGTTTGGGGTCTTTTTTAATGCAATAAAAGGTGATAAAGTCTAAATAACAATAATGGAGATTTTCTGACAACCACAACTTGCAATAAAATTTATTTTTAGTGAGAAAAAAAGTTGGAAAAAAGCACATTAAAGAAAAAGTCTTAAGAACAATGTGCAACGACATTTGATTTTAACGCTGAAACTTTCTTCTTTGCAAACAAAAATCTGTCTTTAGAACATGTGCAGAAAGGGATACAGATATAAAGCAACTACAGCCAAAACATGAGCTGTATAGTCAGTACCACAGTACCACCTTGTGGGGAAATAAAAATGGCTTCAGTATTGACTTCTTCCACTGCACAGTTTCAGGAAATACCCATCATATAAACATAAAAATTATAATTAAGACAAATGAAACAGACCCAGACATCAGCAATGAATGTGATGCATGATTTCTCCCAGTGTCAAATTACTCTTTTTGAAGAATCCATGTTCCAAATGAAATCTTTCAGAAGTCTACTGTAAAAACTTCCTGAAAGAAAAATGTCTCCTTTTACATTTGCTTGCATTCTTTACTTGACTTTCATTTGCTCCAAATTTATTTCTTAGTTATACTGAATCAAGAGAACAATTGCATCAGGCATGTCAAATTCCACCCACACAAAATGCTTCATAAAGTTAAAGGCCATGACACAAATAAACTAATGCCAGGATCTTTGAGATGACTTTTTTTATTGCTTTTCTGCAACTGATGTAGATATTAGAGACAGTAATATTCCTGACTACATCTGAAGAAATAAGGTTATCAAATCCTCAGATCCCCAAAGGGAATTTTCATCTGCTTTTCTCCATTTCTTTCACATAGTGAAAGAAATTTGTATGATTAAGTAATTGCTGGTTGTCAGAAGAAATAGTTGCCCAGCCATCATATTTTAAGAGCTGTTTTAAATGCAATTTTCACCCTTTCAAATATAACTTCTTATAGGCATCTCTGAATTTAATGTCCCTAATAAAGCAAAGAAACCAGCACTTTCTTTCCTAAGTTGTTTGAATGTTGACCAACAGGGTGGGGGGGAGATGGCAAGGGGAGTATTCTTTGGGGGATTTTGTGGGGCTGTTTTATATTTTCTTCCAATATAAAAACAAAGTTTAAATTTGCTTGTCTTCTTGCTGTAGAGAACCTGCCATTGATGGGAACAGTGCAGGAACAAAGTCACAAGAAATTAAAATTTTATTCAGATTTACTCTGGGTTGTGACATTTAGACCTGTAGAGTTTGAGGGCTCCACGTACAGCTATTCTACTAAGACTGATACTTAAGGCTTAGCAGGGCTGGTGTCAGATCCCAATAGTGGAATTCCCCTCACCTTACTAAGAAATTGGGTGAGCAGCCCAGCTGCGCACACATACCTATCTAACATCATCTCAGATTCCCCAGAATACGCTTCCTGGATCTTCAGCTGTGACCTGCCCCATGCAGAGGTCACAGAATCCCTAGGGGTCTCCAAAGTCACTAAATGGCTATTATTAGGAAGTAGAACCAAGCCCTAGAAGACTAGTTGAAATTTGTTACAGGGGCTTGCAGTAGAGAAAAAGACACTTCCAAAGAGTAATGCATCATATCCTAACATATTGGAAAGAAATGCCCTCTGAAGATGCCTGTCTCTCCTTACTGATCAAAGAAGGCATTTTGAAACCATCAGGGAATCACATTTTGATGAGATTAAACTGAAAGTTAATGTATAACAGATCACAGACTTTCTCCCTATTTTTGCATGCTATCAATATTAGCATTGTTGGTTGTTGTTTGGGTTGCAGGTTGTACCTATGATTTGTATAATGTGATCTGACCTATAATGCATACATTATCCAGGATACCATTCAGCTCAGATGCCATTAATGGCAGCAGTACTAGCAAGTGAGGTCTGATTGCCAGGGATGGATCATTCGCATGAACAGTGCCTCTGCACCCAGCTGCTCTTTTAGGATCACATGCTCTCTCCCCAGAGAAGGCAGCACCCCTCTTCTCCAAACATGCATTTAATTTGCCAGAAAGACATAAAAAAATTATGCCTCCCTCTCAAGATGTTCTCCACCTCCACAAACCAACACCCTAAAGTCATGGCATCACACAAATTCCCAGAGTTCAATCTTCACATTCCCAGTCTCCATCACAGTGGATCTGGCACACAACACAGAAGTAGATGTCTTTCTAGAAGATGCCACCACCAGGCACTGTCGCCCTGAGATTCAAAGCCTTCTGATTTGTTTTCATAATTGTCATGTACTTTCCCATGAATTGTAAGATAAACAAAGACTGTATTTACATTCCTTTGTGAAAAGATATCACTTGACGGACTTCTCATTTGACCAGTGGGATTGGAAAGGTGGTAACTTCTCTATCCAATCCCTGGTCACTGTCCAGAAATCTATATATACTGAGGTCAACAATAAACTTGCTCTCTTTCGGTGGTTGAACACCTGTGTGTGTGTATTGCTGCGTGTTCCCTCCATGCACCAGAGCAACAAGGCACACTGAACTGGGAGGGGCTGTGTGCCACTAGCCATGTATGCCTCACAGTCTGGCAGACTCACAGACATTCTCAAACAAAAAATATGCAAGTCATGAAGTTACCATTTCAGGCTAGCTTTGAAGCTATACTTTGAGTTTTCCACCACAAAACCATGAGATCTATGTATTTATTTTTTTTACAAAAGTTCATTCTCCTTCCTCTTCAGGAGTAGGAACCAATGGACACATTGAGATTCCTAAGAGGGCACATGCCTCCAGGTCCATAAAGGTAAATGAATTAGACAATGAAATGTTGATATTATGCCAAAAGTTAGGTCTTAGCAAGTTAATTGGCTCATCACATCTATGAATTGATCTGTGGAAGCAACAGCTAGAGTAATGGCCTGAAGAAGGCTGCCTTTATGAAACAGGACTAGAAGCTTCTAGAGGAAACACAAAAAATTTTGTGTGATTTATCACTTCCATACTTACTGTGAGTTTTGGTCCTACATGGTCTCATTTAATTGGAAGAATCATGTATAAAACTGAAGACAATGACTGTAATTTCATTACCAAATAAGTGATGCAATTATATAAACTGTTTACTTCCTCCTCTTATAATATAATTGGTTTTACTCTTCCACTGATAAGAATGTGTTGTCTTGATTACAGATGATTTTGACTGATCATTTTTTAAAGATAACCTTCTAGAAAGAAGTACCGTCCTAATGATGCATGGCAAAGCATGTTAACAAGTACCTCTTTAAAAGAATCAGATATTTTTATTTTTATTTTACATTACAGAACACTGACTTTCAGCACACATAACATGTGACTCACATATCAATTAGAAATATGATTATCTGGCGCCATCTCTGGGTCCTCCATGTTCATTCATAGGCTGTTTTCCAAACACATCCACAAGCAACGAGAAAGCAGAGCCACACAGAGGACATGCCTGCAAGACCCAACCAGGCTGGAGCTGCAGGTCCTTGTTTCACACTCACACCATTGGTTATGGCAAACCACACAAGAATGAGGGCTCCTTCTCTGAGATGTTTCCAGCCTGTTAGCATATTCCTAAGAACATATTACAGTCAAGGTTGGAAGGAACCTTGAAAGATTATCTGGTCCAACCTTGTGTGGGAAAGGGAGGCTAGATGAGATTATTTAGCACTCTGTCCAGTTGTGTCTTGAAAATGTCCAATGAAGGGAACTTCACCATGAACCTGCCTATGTTGTTCTAGGCAATGGTTATTCTCACTGTAAAAGATGAAACCTGGCACAACCAGTACCCATTGCACCTCTTCTTCCCTACGAAGAGAGAGAGTCCATCCTCTCTGGAGAAGCCCTTTAAGTACTAGAATACTTGTGATGAGATTCCTCTTGAGCCTTCTCTTCTCAGGAAGAAAAGGACTAACTGCTTCAGGCTTTCTTCATAGGCAAGTTCTCCGTTTGACTGAGAGCCCTACATGTTCCTTGTTTCCGTCATTTCTAGCTGGTAGTAAATACAGATGCCGTGTGCTTACCAGAAAGCACACAGAGCATCTATTCCTGTTTCTCATTTAAATAGCATAACAAATCTTTTAGAAGAAAAACTTTTGAAGGTGAGTTCCTCATACGCAGGAGCCTTAGTGTACGTGTCCCCTAGGGTGACAACCCAAATTTGCCCTAAACCAGGACAATGTGCTCTCAGACTACTAAAGTCTGTGTCTTTATCCCCATTATGTAATGAAGATCATGAACAGTTTCCCCTCTTTTTTCCAGTCTACTGCTCCCATGCTTTGTGATACTCCGCCCACTTATGTGTCTTGCATAAAACACACAAGGCTGTAAACTCCCTTTCCCAATATTGTTTAAAAATCACACCTGTAACAACTCCCTTCACGTGCTCTGATTCATGAGTTAGAAGCCTTAAAATGTGAAAGATAATGATATTACTTCTCCAAGAAATAAAATACCAAAAATTTGTCCTACTTCCAATTTCACTTCCTTCTTTAGACTGCCTTACTCACACAATTCAATGCAATTCTTATTTAATCTTAAGAACATAGAGTTCATTTCAACCTATACTCAGGTAAAGAATTACCACAATAACAGTTTGTTACATTATTTAGACTTTTAATAGCACCTTTTTATTCAACACATGATTAGAGGATACCTCCTCAGGAAATGAATACAATACTTTGCTTTCATAGACAGTTATGACAAATAAATCCCTTATCAGGACCATCCAGTGAAGTGACTTGCCCCAGTTGCAAGGAATATTTACAGGTCTCCAATCTGCATGCATTAACAGGGTTCTTGTGCAAAAAGGAGTTTTCCTTTTACTTGAATACCACTTTCCATCAGTACTGTTTACCTCCACAATACCTTTATCTTACCAAACTCTTTAAACAGAGGCAACATATATCCTCTCTGTCTTTGTTTCACAAGATTAAACATGCCAAGTTGTTTTATATTCCCTTCTGCGGTAAGCCCTCTCTTATCTTGACCATCTTTGTAGCCTTTCTCTGCAACTAAGCCTCAATTCATTTTTCTTGGAAAGCAGGTGCCAACACACTAGAGCCTTTCAGATGAGGTCTGCATAAACTTTTATAGCTTTATTGGAAAAATACAGGATATATAAGCTTGCACATTTTCTAGGTGCATTACCTACAAGACTTACAGTCCTCTTAAAACCAGTTAAAACATGCAAGTTGTAATCTTCTTCACCTCTTCTTCATAAGTCTTTTATAGGATAACAAGATATTCTGAGTTCTCAAATTAATTCATGAACGTGCACTCTAATATTTTAAATACTAGCCACTTTATTTCTCTTATCCTTGGAGACATCTAATTTTTCCCATTAGATATTCTTATCCTTCTCTCTATTAACCATGCTGTCTAAACTTGTGTCTTCAGAATCACTGTCATACTCCTAATTCTCTTATCAATACTGTTAATGAAATTACTAAGAAGCTTTCTTTCAGAATTCATTCAATCCTGAAAAAAAATTGATTAGGAACTTCATTCCAATACTTCCCTTTTCATAGTCTCTACTGTGTTCTAACCACTTCCCTACTTTCTTTAATCACTTTCAGTTCTTCTAATGAGTCTTATCATGTCCAGCTTAATTAACAATTTCCCACAAGACAATATATCAAATACATTCCAGATAGAATAGTTCTACCCATTCTCCTTGCCTAAAAATATCACTGAATATATAAAAAATGATCTTTTGTTAATCTGAGATAATCTACCTTTGATTAAGAAGATGTGACATTTCATTCCATTTACCTCCATGGTCTTTATTATTCTCTCCATCACATTTTATTTTAAAGACTACTGAGAGCAGAGCAAAAGACACTTAGATGTCTGGATCTGTTTCTGCATCTTTCTAAAATATCTTTGCTGCTTTATAGCTACCTATATTTACATGTCTCCTCTAAGCAATTTCATGAATCATATCTTTCAGACTTCTCAGTTTAAGATCAGCCAGTCTACAGCCATCGGTCTCCTTCTCTGTGTTAAATTTGTTACTATCTTTTTTCTCCTGGCCATTTAGCCAAGCCCCAGCTGCTGAGGGCTGCAACAGAGAAATTTTTGTTCGGTTACAGGTCTGAATCAAGATAGCCTCTCACCTTTACTTTGCCCTTACTGCACATTACTTTTCTTTCCAGGGTCTCTTGGTTGTTTAGAGTGCTGGAAAACTCTGGGAGATCTAACACACCTCAGATTAGGAGATAAAATAAGGTTCAGAAACAACTGTGATCATTTGAGTATTACTCATACAATAGAACTTTTACCAAAGTGAATAGAATTCCTTGCAAACAACTGAGTTTTCTATTTAGCAAAGCAGCTCATGCATTTATTTTGCAAGGCTGTTTTGGGGGTTTTTTTGGTTTTTTTTTAATATATGCATTTTATCACAAATAATAGGGAATACCACCACTGAAGGAATTAACAGCTATTTTAGAAGACTTTACATCTGTGGGGAAGTCTTCCCAGAAAGCAAAAGAAGCAATAAAAATACAGGAAACATGCTGGGGCTGCTATCTCAGTGTATTTGGCAGAAGACACCCTTGTGCTGTTTTCCAAGACTTTGCAAACCGTTAATGCAGGACATAATTGAAGAAATCATTGAGATTCAAAGTGGAATCTGACACACATAATATTGCAACCTGTTCTTGGGAAATATTAATGAACAAGCCAAAGGAGTTGAACGAGAAGAGTGGATTAGGCAACAACTCAGCCACGCTGAGAAACAGAAATCTCTCAATATCATCACAGTGATCTGTCCTCATGAGATATTCCCACTGTACCTGCACCGGAATAAGCAGCGGGCTCCTCTGGGGTGCCTCCCAGCTGGAACATGAATTTGTGGAGCACGTGTGTTTCATAGTGTTCTTCATACTACTGTCACCAGGAACCTGCTCTTTAATCACAAAGGGTTCCCACAAACTAAAATAACATAACTTCATATTTACAGGACAATATTTAACAGGGACAAAATAGAGTCAGACTTGGCAGAAACATATTCCTGTGCTTAATCTAGAAGGGAACCTTTTTTGTTGTAGCCATTCCAGTTGTAGATACCATCCAATATGTTCCACCACTGTTTTCTAGTCTCAATCTTCAATTGCCTAAAGTGAGACATTTTAAACAACTTTGAAAAAATTGCATATACTGAAAAAACAACACAAGTTAAAGTCTTTTGAAAGAAGAAATCACTTAGCTTTTTTCTAAATTAAGTTAGTAGAAAATAATGCTTGTTCACTCCCCTTAAAAAATTGTCAAACTAACTTTAAGGGAGCTGGACAAAGGGTAGCTAGGACAATGCATCTGTGCCTTTGTCTGTAGTCATGAAAATGTGTCCAAATTCTAAGCTGTACAATTCCATATTATATTGGATAAATTTTCATTAGGATATGCAGATATTAGGGCTAGATCTCACATTTGTTAAGCTGTCCAGGGGGACCTTGTTTATATTTTGCATCAGATTTACTGCTGCCTCTTCTGAAAAAACAGAGCACTACACTCTAGACAGGTGTGACAAAGAGCTCCACAGCAGCTGTCTCAGGTTTGAGTGTTTGTGCACACTCTGACCATGGCACCCATATGTTTCCAACAATCTTTAAGTGATCACCTTCCAGGTAGTGTAATCACTTTCCAATGTTAGAGAGAGGCTACTGAGACTCAGAATGTGGACTTTCCAGGTTTAAGGTTTTTCTTCTAAACACAAGAGCAGCTTTTCTCCAATATAAGCACAGCAGGTGCAGCTTTTCTTTTCCTTTTTCTCCTGAACATATTTATTTGTTGAATAAATATTTTGGGGCTGTACAACCAATACCCAGTCCACAAAATAGCTAATCATAACTAATTAAGACTGTGTCAGTCAGGAAAGAAGAAAAAAAGTAATATCAAAATTACCACATCCTTAAACCCCCTCCTGATCTTCAAAGCAATGACATTTTTATAATGATGATGACTCTACATTCACAAAGAAAAAGCTCATTATTTTTGAGATGCATATTTCTGCATCAATTTCTGAAGGGAAATGAACCTTACAAGCAACTATAATTGGAATGCTCTCCTCTGCTGTCTTAATACCCATCAACAATATATAACAAAAGTAACAGAAAAATCTCTCCACTGAAAAACAGAAGACTGCAACTGCCATTTGCTTGATACATACCCTCAAGAGAGGTCTGTGAAACATAACAAAAAGCCAAATATTCAGTTAAATTTGCCAGAGATCACCAACTGCCACTCACTAAAGCACAACCCACTTGGCCATTTTTCTAAAAAGTACTGATGTACTTTCACCTTCCCCAATGCATGTCTTCAAAAAAGAAAGAATTTTTAAGCTTTTGGCCTGAGACCATGTTCATGATTGCAACTAGGTATCAAGACAAAGAGTGATAGATTTTTCAGACCTCCCTTTTTCTCATTCACACCTTTTCCTTAGCTTCTGTCGATTTTAGGTGTTCCTTGTCTTGATCTACAAGTGTTTAGAGAACTGAAGCAATTCATCAGCAGTATGAACCAGTATGAACCAGTATGAAGACACATGAACCAGACTGAAAGGAGTCAGGGTTTCATTGGACTTGCAGTTTTCTCAATACCTCAAAAATCCATACTCTTCATCTTCCAATAATTTATATATTGCACACTTAGCAGCTGAGGCAGTAGCAGCTGCTTACCCAAGTGATATACTTTCCTGTAGGAAGTTGTGAGGTCCAGGTACAAACAAGGTTCTTTATGACTGAGTCACAGCATGACCAAGATATGCACTAATAGTGACTTTTGAGAAAATGAAAATCAAATGCTTCACTGGGTATAAGGTTGTGCCAGGGACAGTATGAGCATCCAAAGCTATAAACAGCCTTAGAAAGGAGGGGCTCTGAATACTTCCACTGCTGGATGAAGTAGATATTAGCCAGGGTTTGTGGTACCTGGAAATTTCCCCCATCTAACAGAAGAGTCTTTAGATCTTTCTAGACCAAACCATATCAGAAAATCAAAAAGCAACAGAAACTCAGCACATTCAGCATACAAGTCTGCTCCCCACTCACAGACAGACTGCCTGGGCAATGTAATTGCCCAACCAGCCCTGCATACAAGTTTCATCTTGCGTGCAACAGAGTCAAGATGTGCTGTGACTGCTTGGCTGGAATTTCTGGATTGGTGTACATCTGAAAATCCTGGACAAATTACAAAAGCTGACAGAAAAATACAAGAGGGAGCAAACAACCCATAATGGCAACCTATCACAAAGTGCAGCAGGTCTGATAGAGCTCTGTTTTTTTAACAACAGCTGAGCCACCATAATATTAGGTCGCTGCCCATTTTCATCTCTGATTGTTTTTCCCAGTGTTGTTCAAGTGGCTGTCTCAGGCTAGCTCTGTAAACCAGATCTATCTACATTTATAAGACTTCCTTGTGAGGCACAGACATTCGCTAGCATGCTAGCAGAGGAAGATCTAGGAAAGCTAACTAGATCTACTAAAATTACATACTATTAATAGTATTGTACAATAACATAACTTTTTATATATAGCCTGAAGGCTAAACATATCAAAATGAAGCACAGCTGTTTCAGGGGAACACAGCAGTTCTATTCACTCATCTCAGCACCGATTTCACACCATGGATTACGTTGAAGCGCCAGTCTGAGACATCTACCACCAAAACATCAATGCGGTGGGTGCTCCAGCTAAAAGCAGGAGCAGTAGCCAGACCTGGCAGAGTGGGTCAAGACTCCCTTAGAGAGAGAGCAGTTAAGGTATACGTTCATTCCCGAGTCCTACCCCTTTTTTACGATGTGCTTGCATCGACTGCTCCATTACCCTCCACTCCACAGCCATCCTCCCTACACACAGGTTTCCCCTGAGAACGCATCGCTGAAGAGCACAAGGGCTGCCGCAAGACCCGTACAAAAAAAAAAATTTAAAAAAAAATAACATATATAGATATATAGATAGATAGATAGATAGATATAGATATGTATGTGTGTGTGTGTGTGTGTTTGTGCTTAGGGGAAAGGCCTGCGCCCCTGCAAGCGCACGGAGGCAACACGCAGCCGCGGGTCGGGGTCGGGGTCGGGGTCGGGGCCGGGGCCGGGGCCGGGGTCGGGGTCGGGGCCGTGGCCGGCACCTGCCGGACGGCGGGAATCCCCGCACCCCGCCGGCGCTCCCGGCAGGAACAGGAAGCGGCGCCGCCGCGGGCCGCGACTGCTCCCCCTGGAGGCGGCGGGCGGCGGGGCGGGGCGGGGCGGGGTGGGGGCGGTGTTGCCGGCGCCGCCAGGCCGTGGCCCCGCCGCTGCCGCCCCAGAGGCCGCTGCTGCCGGCGCTTCCCTGCCCGCCCCCGCCTGGCGCTCCCTCCCTCCTTCTCTCCTCGGCCCGGCAACAGGAAGCGGCTCTGATGTCAGCGGCGGCGGCCGCGGCGCGGCTCTGAGCGGCTCCCCCACCCACGCCGCGGCCCCGTCTCCCGCTGCTGCCGCTGGGGCCGGCAGAGGAGCCCGGCTGCGGCCCCGGGGCATCGCCTTGTCTCGCCCGGGGACGCGCGGCTGAGGCGGTCCCGAGCTGCGCAGAGGCCGCGGCCTACGGGAGTCGGCGCGGCGCCCCGCGGGGATGCGCAGCGGCGGCGCCGGGGCCTGTGCCCGCCGCCTGTGAGGCCCGAGGCCGCCGCGGATGCGGCCCCGGCGGCGCCTCGGCCCGGCCCGCCCTGACCTGCGCCGGGAACCGCCGCCGAGACCCGCGTAGCCCCGGCTCTCGGCTGCCTGGTGCCGGACCCTCGCGTAGCCCCGGCCCCCTCTCCCCTCTGCGGTGAAAGAGGAGGCATGTCCGCTGCCGCCTCCGCTGAAATGATTGAAACCCCCCCGGTCCTCAACTTCGAAGAAATCGACTACAAGGAGATCGAGGTGGAAGAGGTGAGTGCGGGTCCCGCCGTCCCGCTCGCTCCCCGGGCGCGGCCAGGCTGGCCCCCGCTGCGCAGACCCCGAACGCCGCGGGGTTCTCCTCCCCGGCGCCGTCCCTCCGCTGCGGAAGGGGCCGCCGAGGCTCCCGCTTGCGCCGGGATGCCGGGACCGCCCCCCCAGTGCTGACCGGGGGTTCTGTGCTCCCGTGGATGCTGCAGCGGCTGGCACCAGCGAACAAAGGCGGTTTGGCTGGGAGCGAAGGTGCCACCTTACTTCTGCTGGCCCTGCTGCTGAATGCCTTACTGTGGAGTTTTATTTAAAAGGGATGGACTTATCCAGGTCTTTAAAGTTTCGCCGCCTGTTTTGCCAGGCACTTTAGTATGGGTGGCGAATATAGTTGTCAAGAGGGAACTGTTAATTCTAATGTTTCTTTCAGATCTCTATTTCTCTATGCCTCTGCTTTCACCTTCTGGCACTAAACTGAGCCATTGTATATATAATGATCATACTACTCTTAATGATTAGCTAAATTTGCAACTCTGTGAGCTTTAAGGATAAAAAGATTTTTTTTTCTTAACATAGACTAGTGATGTTGCGCTCATGGATACTTAACATTTCATTTGTGACCTGTGCCTGTTACCCTGGAAGTGATGTTCAGTTATTGTATAACAAAGTTGGAAGGAAGATTTTCTTCTGTGAAAATCATATAGTGAAATTATTTCCTTTCATCTGTCTGGGTTTCTTGTGAAAGTAGGGTGGGTGTGATCTAGAGTACCTTGTGTGCTTTAGTAACTGGCTCAGTAGTCTCTATATACTACAGTGTTGTTTGACTCTCAGAATTACACAAAAATATTGCTGTTGTTTTTTCTTTTCTCCCCTTCTAAATTCTCTACAGGAATGAAGTTGCTTCGTGTAAATCCATAATGAATTTGATGAGGCCAACTTGTATAGTCTGGACCTAACAGGCATTCAAGACTGCTGAAACAGTCTCTGTGCTTTTATTTGTAGATTACCATCTTTCTCTTTCAGTAGTAATTACCTTCTTTTCCATAAAAAGTTTGTGTGGAAGTGGAGTTATGTGTAGTAGCTTTCATAGGTATGACAACCTGCATCTCAGGTTTTTAAATTAGTTTGCTAGATACTGCTTTGTTCATAATTATCCTACTGGGCTTGGGTCTCCTGGAGATAGTTCAGGGACCTTAAAATCTACAATATTTCCATGGAGCACCAGGACACTTTCTGCTGTATTCAGGTAGTATTGTGGTAACTTTGGCTTTCACCAAGGCACTGGCCACTGGAAATTTTCACAAGACAGTATCTTTTGAAGGATTGCCTTTATCTCTTTGTATGAATTTGGCAATCATAAAGATTCTTGTTTCTGTAAGTCTAGTTGTTCCGCCTCCCTTTATGCATTTAACTTTTCTGAAATGAAGGTATTTTTGTTATTTTTGCAACACTTACTAATAGCCGGGGATCAAAACACATGTTTTGAGAGAAAGAGTGTTTCTCACCCAATGAAGAGAGTTCAGGCAGATTATCCATCATAAAACGGTGCCGAGTGATGGCTCATGGATGTCAGTACCACATCTGCTGTGTTAGACATAGCCCTTTGAATGGATAAAGTGCTATACAAATCTTTAATCCTCACAACACCCTTGGGGAGGTTGTTAGCAAGGATTGTATTGCTGTTTTACATACAGGAAATGTGGAGCTGCATAGTGTGTAATTGGTGTAACTAGAGTTTAGCATTCTAAAGTTTAGTGCTCAGAGCTTGACTGTGTCCCACACGTATGCCTGGCACTGGCAGAAACAGGAGTGATTGTCAGCACAAAGATGTATCTAGAGACAGTGCCTAAGTAGAAATTTGTTTAATGCAGTTGTTGCATTATTCTCAACACAGTATCTTTGTAGAGATAATGAAACTCATGTGATATAAGCAACAGAACTCTGATAAAGTCTTGTCTCTATACAAAAATCAGGTCACAGCTGGCATAGCATTTTGAGTGTATTTGTCCTCCCAGAAGTTCTTATAAGCAATGGGGATACCCTAGTGCTGAACACAGTCTAAATGTTATTGCACAGAGGAAGAAATAAGACCTACTTTACAAGAAAACAGATGGATTGGAGATCATACTTAGACATTGCTTTTCTGAGCTGTGGGTGTTGACCTCTTACTCATGATGCAGTTTCAGCACAGTCAGCTTCGTAGTCATAACAAAACACACATCCTTACAGAGGATTTTCTGTGCTCTCACTTTAGGCTCAGAAGTTTTCAAGGATTTTAAGTGGCTGTAATACCTCAAAATGGTCATATTTATGCTTGGCAAACTTCAAATGTTTCAAAATGGAGTGTTAGGAGATCTAACTGGAAACTCAAATGCTTTTATAGCTTTGCTGTTGTATTATCAAGGCTGTCTTGTCAGCAGATAGCAGTGCCACTCTGCCACTGGTTTATTAATAGATATTGAAGTTCTGGAATACTTGCAGGCCCAGAGACCTTGCTAATAAATGTGAGATCTATAAGTGCCCTTTCATTTAGGTTTGTCTGAACTTTTTTGAAGATAAATACAAGAATATACCATATTTCACTTTAGCTACCATGCACATGACTAACTAGAGTTACTTCCCACCAAACATGTCTCCATCTTCAGTCTTTTTGTTATTTCAAGTGCTTAAAATTAAGTAAAATATAAGAGACTATTATGAAAGAGTTGGAGACAAATCAAAATTGATGTAACACAGCATGAGCATCTTCAAAACTAGAAGGGGAAAAACAACATAAAACTTGTGTTCAGCAGAAGTGCTCTCTATTTTACTTTGCAAGTTTTCAATTGTGAAAATGGCCATTTTAAGTTTTTAGTATTAGGTAGACAAATCATTAGAAACTGAAAAAATAAAATCTAATATAATTGAAATCAAGTCAACAATAAAAAGCCTAATAGCCTTGTTTTAAATCTCATATTTAAATCTAGAACAACACTCCTGTTGTTTCTTCCCAGAGGAGTTTCCACATCTAGGCAACAAACAGACTTTGATTTTTTGTTGTTCTGGCAGCCTACTCCCTGACACTCTTTCCTGACAATTCCACAGGCTTTCCTCCACCAGGTGACTGGGTAACAGTCCCATACATGACCAAAATGTAGACGTCTTCATCACCTGATGTGTGTATCCTTGGATTGCATAGCCAGAGGTACATGTCTGGTCATGTATACTGCGACCCTACCCAGTCACTGCCTGACATAGACAACTTAAAAAACTAATGCTATATTTGCATAGTTGCAGGTTACTTTTGGATGGTCTGAAAAGGTAAATTATTTGAAAACTATTTTTTAATGCTGTACTGGTATATTGCAGTTTACAGTAAAGTTTATTTTCATGGATCTATTTGGGCAGTAGTTAATTCTAAGAGAATTAGGGTAATGTTTTCTTTGAGATGAAGAGATAAGCTTTATAAATATTTATTTTAGAAAATTTACTTAAGATCCCAGCAACTAAGGAGATGCAATTTATAGTATGTCCACCTATCTCAGATATTTTTTAAATAGTTGATTAATTTCATTAACTGAGTAGTGTGCAGAGAACTACGTGTTCCTTCCAGTTCTGGAGCAAAGCAGTTCAGAAGCAAGAGAATGAGCAATACAGCAAGGCAACTGGGTTTTGCTCCCCTTTTTAAAAGTTTGTGAGATGAAGTGACTGATTATGTCCATTAGAAGGTAAAGCAGGTTTGTGTAAGCTGATGTTGAACAAGGAGCTGTTAGTACCTCCTTTGTTTCTGTGTCCTGGGGGATCATCCCCAGTTGTAGAATACCAGACTGAAAAAGTTGGAAGAAATTTGAAGAAGAGCCAGATGATATTTGAGATCTGAACAGCATTCTTGGATATCTGACATGAGTACAGAAGGATTGGTTCTCAAGAACCAAGGGTGGTAGCTAGAAATCCATTTGAAGTCAGTTGAATTTCCAGCCTTTTTCAGTAAGATGTCAAGGTGCAAAGCTAGATATTCAAAAATAAAGGCAAAAAATAAGTACATAGTGAAAACATATGCCAGTATTTTCTCTGATTTTAGTCTAAATATATTTCTGAATTAATTCACGTAACTACTTAAATGTCGTTTAGTTATACCAATGGATGATTCTCTTTATTCATTTACATAAGAAAATAGCTGAAGTGTCAGCTGGGCTGTGAATTTATAGCGGAAGTTATGCAACACCAATTCCATGTGGATGAAATCTACTGTGCAGTGAGTTGGATGATGGCTAATAAGCTAGTTAAACTCTTAATGTGACACTTTACACTCATTTCTACGCATGCAGATCTATTCAGTGAATCACTTTGTGTCCTGTAAAAGACTCATACTTCACTCTCATAAAGAACACATAGGAAAGAAACCTCATAGATCTTCCTGTTCCAGTGATGAAAGCAAGATCCATATTCATGAGTTAATAGCAGAGTTCTATGTCTAATACCTTTCCATAAGAAAAAAACTAAAATAACAGAGCAAGTTTCACATGTCCCTTTTTTGTTCCACCCACTACATTGTTACCAGTATTTTACTGGTTGCATAATACTTGTTTGTTTTTTTTTTTTTTTCCCAAAGACCAGTAATTTTAGACAGGTCCAGCCCAGAAAGCTCATGCTAGAGTCCTGCACCTTGAATGCCTCATTAACCAACATCTTGTTTTTAAAAAAACAATTCTCTCTCTGGGCTGCTCTAACAGAACAAATTGATTCATACTAGAGCATCCGACAGTTGTTTTGTTAATGCTTTTACATTGCTGGTAATTAAAACAAGTTCATTTCTCAAGACAGATGTATAAAATCCTATCAGTGTGTAAAAGCTTTTCAGTATGTGATAAGCCAGAACGAATATATAACTTGACAAACTGTTGTCTTTGATATGCATGCATTTCTTGGAATGACTTGAGCTATCAAAATGCAAGGAGGGTTGGTTGCAAGTACAGAGCAAAGGAAGAATTTCTGGAAACATAATTTTCAAGAACTGGCTGGATGAGGTTCTGAGTAACCTGGTCCAGTGGAAGGTGTCCCTGCCCATCACAATGGAACTAGATGATCTTTAAGGTCCCTTCCAACCTAAACCATTGTATGATTCTATAATTTCAGGAACATGTAAGATGATACTTTGATTCTTCATAAAGGTGTTCTAAAGAAGTAGAAAAGAGGTTAGTTCTTAGCACTAAATTCAGATAGACAAGCCGATGAATAAAAACTGTACAGTGTTATGTAGCTCTTACAGATGAAACCTTAGATAGAGACTGACTGTATCAGTTCATCAAGCAGAACTTGCCTATATTTATTAATAAAGTTGATTTTAATAACCAATTTCTTTCAGGATGAAATATTTTTTTCCTGCAGCGTTTTGCATAACTTCTAAGTTTAAACTTGGAAATTAAATATAAACTAAATTACTTAGTTTACTACAGTTTAGTAGGATTGCTTACAGGGGTTTTCAGGGTGGGGAGGTAAGAGGACTTGGAGGTTTCTTCATTGCTGTATGAATCCCAGAAAGGAGAAGCGACATTTAGAGTTGTGCTGACAGCAGTGCAAATAAACTTAACCAGTCAAAGAACATAGCTATAAGAATTGGCAGATAGATCCAAACTCCTTCCTAAAAGTTCTGCCAGGATATTGGCCACAGTCATTTGTGGCACAGGGCCATTTGCTTCAACCTACTTAATAAAGCATAGCACACACAGAGGAACCAAAGCTGGAATTTGAGGCTAGTTGAATGAATGATACAAAGAGTAGGCATATATTTTTAGAAGTTCTAAACTGTTGTTCATGGCTTCTTTTGGCACTTTTTTTAAAACTTATGCTCCATATGCCATACAAGCGGGTATGTGAAAAACTGAAAATATTAGTATATTTTATTGGTGGTGCTGGAGCTCTGGTAGAAAGAGAGAGTAGAAGCAACTGAATTTTAAAATATGATTCATTTTTGTTTTTAGAACACATTATAGAACATTTTCTTCCACTCTTTCTTGTGTACTGTCTGGAACTTGAGAGATCCAAACATTCAGTTTGCATACAAACCATTTCATTACCAAATATACCAGTAAACAAAGCAACATAGATATTAAAGATAACTTAAAGCCTGTTGTCATTTTGGAAGCATGGGTTTTGTTGGGTTTCTGTTACTGGATTTTTGTAGCTGCTTGTCCTGCTTCCCAAAATCATAAATGAGCATGTCATGCGTTAGATACTGCAAATTACGAAGTCAGTTCTCCAAAGAATACTACGTCTGCTAACCAGGGAGCGATTATATTTTACTGCTGTCTTATATATCCAGCAAGTTTTTTTTAGAAAGAAAAGCACTAGGTATCCAGCATGCAGAACTACCTTACATGGAGACTTTATGGATAGAGAGAAAAACTTTGCATTTTTATGTTTTTGAGTTAACAGAAAACCTGTGCAGTTAATGCAAAGTTGAAATTAATTCTTCCTAAGTTTTGACATTTATTAGGGGTCTATGGTTCATCTGAATAAATAGAGATGCATTTTTCTTGTTTTACTGGGAGAAGGGAAATTTTTGGTCACATCCCATAGAACAAAATACATCCTTAAGGTCTTAACATATCTGCAGTCTCCATTTCCTGCATGATTTCTAGTCTACATAACTTACCAGTCAGTATAGTCTACATACTTTCAAGACAGTATCATGTATCTTTGTTTATGTACAGCATTTGATACTATTTGTACACAGAGACAGAGGTAGTGCTTGTTCCAGGGTTCTTGTATGGTTCATATTCTTTAAATAAGACTCTAAATACATTATCTGGAAAACATGCTAGTGGCAATGTCCTGCGCTGTGTCACTTTGTCACATGGTAAGATGTAACTTTTTGCTGGTATGTATTTCATAGGTAGAAGAATAAATTTTAAAACACTTTTTAATATTTGAATCTCTTTAAGTATTACCTCCAGTTCAAAATATTTTTGTGTGATGTACTGAGTGGGTTTCGCAAAGTTAATTTTCTTCCATGAGAAAGATAGAGGCTGTATTGTTCTTACTCTATTTCTAAATGTTTCATCTGCCCTGTATTACCCTTTTTTCTTCTAGACTATATTTAAAGGAACAGAATCTTTTACCAAAAGAATGTGTTTATTTTTAGATCATTTTCCAAATATACACAGTGCTACAGATCAACTGCTGTTTATTGATTTATTGTGTCAATAATTCCATTAACTGTGCTTCATATCATGCCGAACATGCACTATTGCTCAAACATATGGTGTGGCACCAACAGCAGGGGACAAGAAGGAATGAGCATGAAGGAACTAAAGTTCAGGCAGTGCCTCCCTCCTGTGATATTAAGTTACTTAGTTCCAGCATGCGGTGCTGAAGGAAACTACATAGTGTTTAAACCCTTCTGACCGTATCTAAAACTTACTCCTTTAAATAAATTTAAGGAAAGAAAATTATATGTAAATGGACTCTACCACAAGCTGCATTCTGTCAATTATAAAGGGGTTTTTGCTATGAGTAAGGTACTTTTTCCAGATTAAGTAGGAAAAACACTGAGTTTTCACATATGGGAAACTTCATTTTGTAGTGGATATATCATTGTTTCTGATGGTTGCTCCTTTCATGTGCTACCCAGAAGCCTTTGCTGCTTTAATGGAGTTTTGGCTCTTCTGTTTTCCCTGTATCCTAGGTAAATTTTCACTGCATTCCTGTCCTCAAGTTCAACCCTCTGCCTAAGCAAGCGCCAAGTTACTGATAAGTTGTTATGAAACCTTGACTGCATAATCATTTATCAAACTGTTTTCACCAACAAAATTTATGTACCTGATGGTCTCACAGCTTTCTTTTATGTAATTAAGGTTTAGATTGCCTGGTAAACTCTTCCTCTTGGTGCTTGACATTCATTTTATTTTTTATTATTATTTTTTTCCAGTCATCAGTGGGACTTTTTAAAGCACATCTGTTTCATGAAATTTATTCCACTTTTCAGCTAAAACCCAAATATTGTGACATTCATGGCTCTATGTAAAACTCTACATTGGGCAGTACACTTGTTTCTGAGAGTTTCTTCATTTAATAGAAACATTGTTAAAAAATACAACAACATTGAAAAATAATTATTTCTTTAGAATATGAATGGGAAATACATGTAACAGTTCTCAGGATGAAACTTGCAAATAGTCATGGATTCATCTGCAGGGGAGCAGTATGCATTTATATTGACTTATGAGCTGAATTTAACCATGTGGAATCAAATGGAAGACATATATGTGTTTTCTTTTTGTTACACATCCGAAAAATATATATATATATATATATATATATATATAAGTATATGTAGTATGTAGTCATAATACTAAAATCATATGCATATAGCATATCTGTACATATGGACATATACAAGTCTTTTCAGCAGGGAAAGATATCACTAGCCAGAAAAATGTAAGCCTGACTGTTGCAGTAGACCTCTAATTAGGGGTAGAAATGAGCCAAGCCCAAAACTCTCATTTAACAACATGAAAAGGGTCCTAGTTTATTCTTCCTTATAACTCAGCCATCCTGACTCCGACTACACCAAGCTCCTACTGTAGAGTCCAACTGCAGACTCTGACTGCTGGTTATCTCCTGCTGGACTTTGTCTGCAAATATTATTTTTTTATATAATTATGCAAATTTGCAGACTCTGAACACAGGCCTTAGCAATACTATGGCTGCAGGCTCCAACTCCATCAGATTCAGACTGACATTATAGCTGATCTTTTACAACAGCAACTCTCTTCCTTAGTTCCTTCTTCCTCAGTGTTCCTCTACCTCTGCAAGGCTCTCTTCCTCAGGGTTCTTCTTAGTCAGCCAACTCACCCCTTTTATTGCACTTACCTCTATTAATCACAGCTGCAACCCATCAAGAGCAAGGCTGTTCCTCTTCTTTGGTAATCAGTACAACTGTGACTTATCAGGGGTGAGGTCGCCTGCAATCCCTTCTTCCACATAACACCTGACCCATCACAAACTGTTGTAAGCGATTCAGGCTAAGTAAAAAAAATGTCAAATTACTTCATTAAATTTTGAGACCAGTCTTTTAACTTGGTGCGTAACTTATATGTACATGCACTGTTTTTAAATTCTTTTTATTTCTGTCACTGTATTAAATGTAACAGAGTTGTAGTTGAAAACTGTGAGAGTATGAGAAAACTTATATTAAGAAAAGGAACCTTCCAAAAGATGTCTCTCAGAGAGGTTTGCACCATAAGGCCAGTTATATCCACCTAGGAGAATTAATTATATGTCCATCTCCTTTTCCCTAAGTGGAAGGGAGAGTTCTTCCCACTCACTTGGGTAGCCCTGTTTGGATTCCTTCATAGTGTAGGGGAGCAGCAGATCCATGGAACTGTATTATTGCTGCCAATATACTTCATCCTGCACAGGCTGCTCTGTGGCATCCTCTTCTCATCAACTGTCCTTAGTATTTTCTAGGTGCTTGCATGGTGATTTTTTTTGTGCTCACTAATCACCATTTCTACGAAATGCAGACTTACGACACACACGCTGACTGATGAGATTTTCCTTATTCTGTAGGTTGGGTCATGTGCTGTGCAAGGTGGGTAAGCCTTTGTAATGGACAACTCTGGTGGCAGTAGAAGGTGGGGAGGACCTGCCAACACCAAGAAAATGGGCAATTTTATTCAAAATGTGGTCTGAGAGGGAAAATGAAATAAAAAGGAAGACTGTTTTGGACTTTTATGTCTTCCAGTGATTCATGGTTTCCAATTGTTTATATGTACTATTTTTGTAGGCTGCTCATCTATCATTCATATGGCTTGGTGTTTCCAGCCTCACTTGTGGAATGCAAGAAAACAGTCAGCATGTGTTACGTCAGGACAAGAGTCAAGGCCCTGCGCTTGGGCTGGGGGATGAGGTTACACTCATCAAGTCCTGTTCTTTAATGGAGCTGAATGGGGCATGTTCTGTGCATCTCCTGTGCATATCTTATCGCACACTCTTTGAACCACTGTGGTGGAAGGTAAAGGTGAAATGGCAGGAACTCCTGGAAGGCTAAGTGCATGCTGTAATGTAAAAGAGAAAAGTATTTCTTATAGTAATTAGGAAACCAGAAGAAGAAAGTGACATTGATCACCATGGTTGTCATGGTCGGCTGTCTCTTATATCCACATGAAACTTTAAGAAACATTAAGCATTATTTCCCTTTTTTCATCTTTCTTAATACAAGATCTTGATGAGTTTTTTTAATTTATGATTTTTATCTCTTCAAATTGAGGCCTTGATTACAGACTTTCTCATATCCATCATGACAAGCAAGTCTTAAGTTATGCACCTGCAGCCTTTTCCATCCCTTTCCCAGGGGAAATCAGTTTCACTATTTATTTATTTGGAAAGCACGTAATAAGAACCTAACTCAAGAATGGATTACATAAATGGTAGTCAACCCCTTGTTTCTTCTCCCCTCTGCTATATCTCATCTTGCCTGCCTTGCATTTTTTGGATTTGTAGTAGCTCCTTTTCCTTCTGTGCCTGTGTGTGCCTTAGATTTCCTCCTCCTTAACATTTTATTTTGAGCATATGAGTAACAACGCACTTGGCTGTGCTTCTCTGTAATGTCTGCACTCACTGTTTTAGCAACACCTTCATTTCAATTTTACATCTCACATGTTTTGCCATTATTCCTGTATGTTGCCATTTTTCCTCTGAGGAACAATTAGAAGTGACTTTTCAATTATCATGTGTAGTTCACCAGGAACTGAAAGTGGCCTTCCTTCTATCCTTTCGTTTCTGTGCTTGGTTTCAAAGAGCTACTCTAAATAATAGTGGTGTTAGAGCTTCTTCACAGCAAAGGTTAAAGATTACTTGAACACTATAGTATGCAGAAGCTGCTACCACTGCTTTTGCAAAGTTACAGTGAAGAGTTATGACTCTTCATATGACTCTGGGGTTGGGTTTTTTCATCGTTTTAAGCAATGTTAATTCTAAAGATGCTAGAAAGCAGACTTCAACAGAAATAGGGAAAGCTTAATTTATAGACACTGCTTTTTTGGAGGACTTGCAGGATAATTTACTGCTATCACACTCTTGGGTCATCTGTGAGAGAATGAACTGATAATTTTGAGCACACTGAACATCTTGTCCCAATTTCATCATGGTCCTGTGCAGTTGTATTTAAATTTCAGAAGTCTTAATTCCTGTTATTAGCAAGAATAAACAAATACAGCAGATAGATATAATTTCATGCGTGAAACCTAAAAAAAATTTGGTCTCATTCCTCTAATTTTCTACTGAGCAAATCTTGTTCTAAACAATTAAGATTATTCTTTTCTGAAATACTGTCCCTGCACATTAGTAATAAAATATTTTTTATGTGTGTTTTCTAATTCTTCTATAAATGATCTCTTGAGCAAACTTAGCTAATACCAGTTATGCTTTGATGGCATAGTATTCAATTTTTACTGCAAAACTCAAGCTTGTGTTATCTTAAGTTTTCTAAATTAAATTTATTTTCTGTTTGTGAAGTCCTGCACAGCGAATGAAACCATTTCAAGTTTTAACTCTAGTGTTTTATATTTTGTTCTAGGTTGTTGGAAGAGGAGCCTTTGGTGTGGTCTGCAAGGCAAAATGGCGAGCTAAAGATGTAGCCATTAAACAGATAGAAAGTGAATCTGAAAGAAAAGCCTTCATTGTAGAGGTACAGTATGTTTGATGGAAAATACGGGATTTGGTAGTGCTTGTTTCCTGAAATTCATGGGTGCATTTAGTGTACTAAAAGCTGTGTCTTTATCACAAGGTAAATGCTGCCTGTGGTGCCCAGTTCAGTGCAAGACCCTTGTCTTGCAGAACAGGAGACCTGTCAAAGCACATTGCAGCTCCTTTAGTTTGCATCTTATAAAAACTGAAAAGCAAGAGTGTAGGAGAGACAAGGGCATACAATTAGGGAAATAATAGTTCTTAGATTATCTCCCAGTCTGAAGTCAGCGTGCTGCTGGAATACCCACCAAAGCCTTGGAGCTGATTAACACTTCCAGGGACCACAGCATAGGTTCTCCAGTACAGTCAAGTTGATACTTGAATCTGTTTCTGAGTTTTTTCATCAGTTCCAATAATTTGATTAATTTTTTCTTATATATAAAAGTACATTGCTACCTTAAAGGCAATCACTGTTAGCATTCAGTGTCTGCTTCTTCAAAAATGTCTTGAGTAGTTCAGATATGCTGATAAACTTCCCAAGATACATAATATTTTCAAGAATCAAAAGTTTACTTTAAATTATATCTATTGTGACATGCTGATTAGTATTTATTCAGTTATAATTTAGGGTGTTCAGGATACACAAAATATGTTAGACATTCTTAAATTTAGAATTTTAAATTTTTAGAATTTTAAATTTTAGTAAAATGTGACACACTAAAGGGCCAGAAAAAGCATTTTTGTAATAGGCCTTTCTGTAAATATTTATATGTTGTTCATTACGATGGAAAGTTTTTAAGGTTTTTAATCTAAGTCCGGTTTAACACTGAGTAAATCCAGTTGGTCTCTTGGGATTTTTTGTTCAACAGAGATCTGAGTAGATAATCTCAGAGATGCTTCAGTAATTACTGCTATTCAGGAAACTGCACAGCACAAGCATCAGTTGAAGTATTTAATTCTGATTTTTTTGGTCTTCTGAAGTGTATATAAATAATAACATTTGCTCTGTAGACAGCATAAACTATTTCAGTAGAGTGTGTAAAGGGAAAAAAATTCCTTTTTGCTTGCTTCTGCTATGTACTGGGAGAAAGCCCAATGCAAAATAGTGCAATTGTCACTACAAATAGTAATAGGTGCTTGGAACTATGTCATTTTAATATTAAATTATTTTATAGAGTTGTGGGTTTGGGGATTTTAGAAATTTTGTCCCCTATATATTGTCAAAGCAGACAGTATGATTCTGATTTTTTTAATTTAATTGGACAATTTTTATGTAGTCCCAAAACTGAAGGCTCCAGGAAGAGCACCAAATCTATGGACATCATGCTTTCACAGTGCTTGTGACTTCAGTGACTTTACTATAGCCTGACAAAACAGCACTTTCTTTAAATGTATTTTCTTCAAACTTTCCTTTAAAACACCGTTCCAGTTTGACACAAACCTCATTACATAAATTAAAATGCAATGAGTGACATAAATCTTCTAATTCATGAAATCAGCATCTGGGGTTACGCAGACAGAGAAAACTGTACTTGCTGTTGTGGTGTATTACTTAGAGCTATGAAGATAAAGCATTAGCCTTTTTTCCCATGATTTGAAACTGTGATTTGTATTGCAGCTTCGACAACTGTCACGAGTAAACCATCCTAATATTGTCAAGTTATATGGAGCCTGTCTAAACCCAGTAAGTTACAGCTCATAACAGTATGAGAGATGACTAGCTTAATATATGCAAGCATCAATGCACAGAACATGTATTTTTTATTAAAAAATTTTATTTTATGTATTTTTTCATGTTTTAGCCATAATAAGGAAATATACAGATGTTGGTTGATATTTTCAGGTATTGTTTTTCCTTTCTACTGCTATGAAAAATAAATTCTTTCAACACCCCAAATCTGTTTCTAAACACCGGTTATACTTCAGTTTGTCAAAATGGCATCTAGTGTATTACATATGTAGCCACATTGTTATCTACGGTCCTATTAATTGCAAATCAATACAAAAAGGACATGCATTATCAACACATGATTGTGTCTTGTAAATCAGCTCCTATTTTCATACATTCAGGTTTCAGTGTTTTCTTGCCTTCTGCCACAGCTGCAAACAGTCTTATGAATTCTCTAAGCAGAAAAGAGGGTACTGTGACAGGACAGATGCATCCCTTAGCTAGTTCTTGTAGGGGCTATTTAATTTCTTAAAATAATGCTGCATCCCTTTTCCTTCTTAGTACTGGTGAAATTCTTTTGTCATGGTATGTAACTAATTTTTTTTGTGAGCCACTAAATGAATAAAGTAAAGGACACTGAACTACAGTGTGAAGACAGTATTTGCTTTTTAAGTCTGAGGAGTTGGGGAGTCATTCTTTTATTTTGTAACTTCTTATGAGAACTAAGTGTAAAACTGATTTTTCTTGCATGTAAATAACGTATATTTCAAACTGACTGATGTATTTTCCATTAGCTTAGGTATGGAGACTTTGCAGTTGCTCTCAAAGAAATTTCCTTTTCAGTTAACAAAAGCTGTTTCTGCCTCTGCATTGAAAATATGCCTATTTTTGTTCCCTTCCCCTCAAGGTGTGTCTTGTTATGGAGTATGCTGAAGGAGGTTCTCTGTACAATGGTGAGTATCATTTCAACTTCCTGGAGTTGTAGGGCAAACATGTAAACTACAAGCTATTTCATAAATATGTCTCCATTCTTGGAGCTATTCAGAAGCCACCTGAACGCAGTCCAGGGCAGCAGCTGGAGGTGGCCTGCTTGACATGCTTGGTGGACTTCGGAGGTCTCTTCCAACTATTATGCGGTTCTTTGAAATTCTTAAAATATTTTTAAGGAGAAAGGGGTGTGCCTTTTAAAACCTCTTTTCAGTTCACTGGTTTGTTCTTGATAGCAGTTTATTGTATTTTGTACAAGTAATTTAAGGTTTTTCAGTGGAACATTCTTCCTTGATTTGTAATCTCCCTGGGCATTTGTTTAATACAGACTTTACCAGGGATAGCTGAGAACAAGGAACATCTTTCATATTGAATTTTAACATAAATCTTTATGGAAAGTGTACTAAAAAAATGAGAAATATTTTGACATTTCTGTTATTTTAACAGTCTGCAGATGGATCTTTTTAGTTGCAGTAATGAGGTTTTGGTGATTACTTAGATTCCATAGAGCTTTTTGACTGGAATTTTGTTAACTCCATTGTATCTGTTGTAATATGCAATAAAGTTCTTTTTAGTTTGTGCCTTTGTTTTGCAGTGCTGCATGGTGCTGAACCTCTTCCTCATTATACTTCTGCACATGCCATGAGTTGGTGTTTACAGTGTTCCCAAGGAGTGGCATATCTCCACAGTATGAAACCAAAAGCTCTAATTCACAGAGACCTGAAACCACCAAAGTAGGTTTATAGTTATTTTTTTTTCATATTTTCTTACAATTCAAGATAATTTATAATAATTTTATTGTTATTTTATAACACATATTTATATGTTTATTGTTAAATAAAAATATTTAACTTTCAGATATTCTGTATTTCAAATGAAAGCTGTGCATTTGAAACCTCAGTTACAGAATACCAGTATATGATACAGAAAATTAACTGTATTCAGTTACTTTCTGTTAAACCAGAAAAATACCCTGGTCCTGCCCTGCATCATGGAAGAGGATTTTATTAGGAATAGGGCTTCTAATCAGAGGCATTTAAAATCTTCCAGTTTGGAATGGTTGTGGTGTTTGATAAGAGAACATTGCAGGAGGGTTGATTGGTTCTATTGTCATATTTAATCTGTTGCCTTAGAGCTCTTTCACCACATGGCCCTCCTCCTTTATCCCTTCCTTCTGCCTCTTCCACCAGCCCTGCCAGAAGCTCCCATCACTTTCCACCAAAACAAAATTTAATAGTTTTCTACTCAGTCAGTTTGTTATCTGGCTCATTTTACAGCTTCAGATCTGGCTCCACAGATTAGATAGAAACAGATATTTGAGGATCAGCAGAATCATCCCTTTTTGGTGGTAATCTGCAGTTATTACTAGGTAAAATTATAGCATGAAGCCACAATTTAAATATTTAGTTCTTTCTTGTATTCTCCAGTATTGATTTAGAGAGTTGTTCACATGTAACTTCAAGTGCTTCCATTTAAATAAATAGCAATTTATTTAAATAAGCAACATTAGTGGGAGACTTGATTGTTCTTCTTTTGGTCAAATTGTTACAGCGCTTGTTGGTTTTCAGCCCCTGGCATCTGAAAGTCTACGTTTGTCAGTATATGCTTAGTGGTTTACTATGGCTAAAGGTATTTATTTAAAATCTAGCATGTAGAAATATTAATAAATTACAACATATATTGGATTACTTTAAAATATGTAATATGTTCACGTTAGACACAAATGACCTACTGTATTTCCCAGATTATAAAACAAAGCACTGAGCCTAAGATACTTATATTAGAATGATAGTGGTTGGGATTAAAAAAAAAAAAAAATCAGTGGTTTGTTATCAGCCTATTTTATTCTAAAATTTTAATATCTTTTTTTGTCTCTGACAGTTTGCTCTTGGTAGCTGGGGGGACAGTTCTAAAAATCTGTGACTTTGGTACAGCCTGTGATATTCAAACACACATGACCAACAACAAAGGGAGTGCTGCTTGGATGGCACCTGAAGTTTTCGAAGGTAATAAAAATTCAGTGTTAATATTACATCTTCTTTATAGGGATGCAACTGTGAATTACTGTGGTGTAAGAATAAGAGCATCATGTAGTCTTTAAAATGAAGTTTACTAAAGTTTCAGGTAACAACTGAAAGAGTTTTGACTTAGCAGAATTCTAACTTTTTTTTTTTTAAATCTGTACAAGTGTATATTGTCAAATAATTGTGTAGAGGTTCGAAGAGAGCGCCAAACTCTCTCATGCTGATATTAGATATTTAATTGCGTGAAGATGTGGAACCTTTATTTGTCATCGCTGAGATTTGCATAAGGAGTACCTTTAGACAGCTGTAGATCCTTATTTTCTAAGTCAGTAAAATACAGCCAGAGGGCACTTTCCCCACAGTTTTGCGGTTTCTAAGATTCTTAAATAGTTTCTGTCATTTAAATACACTGTCATTACTTTCACTCCCAGCTTTGTTCAGCTTTTAACTTTAAAGTTTCCTGTTAGTATCTAAATTGAACATAATTGCCTTCTTTTTTAATCCCCCACTTTCTTGTAACTCCCCTATTCATCTGCTTTTTTTGTAATCTAGTGATTTGATGTACTTCCGCTTTCCTACATAGTGAGGAACTTGTTAGCACCAGTTAATTTGGTTAAGTAGGAAAACAAGCTATTTCTTGGCGTGTTATGGGGGAAGACTAATGATACTTGATAGTGAGATACCTACAATTGCTCCGTGATTATCAAATAAATAATCCCATAGATATTAAATTGCAGATTAAACTCCCTTTAACCTGTCTGTACTTTAATTATCAATTCAATGTAGCAGTGGTCTGGAAATGTCATCCTCCTGCTTTAGGAAGCAAGTGCCCTTGATTTGATATATTTGGCAGGTGCCTATGTGCAGCAATAGTTTCCCTGATTCTGGATCCAAGTGACCTCATTTATTTTACTGTCCTTATTCCAGAGATTATCCATATACAGTTTTAGGATTCCTCCCAAACATTAGCTTTGGAACTTTTGTTCTGCAGGTACCATTTTCTTCCACATACTGCTTAGAGTACCAACCCAAGGATTATTTGTTTCGCTCTGATGCCTGAAAATTTTCCATTATCTCATTTTATGTTCAGGACTTCGTCTATTTTTTTTTAGCCAGGACTGCTTCTTTTCTTAACACCTGTTTATTATTAAATTAAATTGTATAAATAAGAGTTTGGGGTTTTTTTTCTTCTAGAAATAAGCAATTGAACAATCAGTGATAAAGTTAGATTTTTTGATGACAAATCTTAATCTGAAATTTATATAAATAAATGTATTGTGGTAGGGATTTACAGTTCATATCCTAGTTCCTTTGGTGTATAAATCCAGCAAGGTAGAATAAAGAAGTCTTACATTGTAGTTATTGTTGGACAGCAGCAAGAAGCCTTCAGTTTGCAGTTGTTTTTATGTACTTTTAACTGAAAGCATTTACTAATAAATAGACAAATCATTATAAAATCACAAGTATGAAGGACAGGAAAGAATCTAGTATGATGCATCTTCTACAATGCAGCATATCAAATTACTTTTGAAACATTCATTAAACTACTAAAATAACCACTTTCAATGTCAAAATTGATAAAAATTTCTTTGCTTCTGTTACTGCATCAGAATTCAACAATGGAATAAAGGCTGATATTAATTTGGTGCTCTTCTAGTACTAAGGTTTCTAGATAAGAACAATAAAGGCATAAAAAGCATCTGTTGCAGAACATGGCACTTAGTGAGTTGCTGTAATAGTAAGATTTTTTTCCCCCATTTTAAATATTAGGGCCCCTTAAGCCTTGTACAGATCAAATAATCTAAATAAAAATAATACGATATAGATCAGGATGAAGTAAAAGAGAGCAATTCCAATATCAGAACTCCCATTTTCTAAAAAAAAAACTATTAAAAAAAATAAAAAATGCTTTGTGATAATTGGATAAATTGAGGAATTATTGTATCTGTCCAATCTTAGTCTTTCACATAAGGAAACAATACAAAATACTCTCTCTCTTTTTTTGGACTCTCACTTTTCAGAATTAGTCTAAGACTTCTCAGCCACAAAGTAGAATTTCTTTGCTCAAATAGGGGAATAGCACTACTTTAGTTTCATAGTGTTACAGTAGTGCTGTGACTGCATAGATGAGACTGTTTTGCTTCCCTTAGTGAACTGCCATTGTTTACATGACTTTTTTTCCTAAGCATCTTTGAAAATTAGCTGACTGATAAAGCTGACTTTGTTTTTCTTCTTCATGCCTTTTGAACTCATTAGCCACATTCAGCTACTTTCATACAGGTGTAAAGAGTTTTTGAGATACACATTCTTAGAGAGTTTTGTAAAGCCCAAATTAGTGCATACAAGGGCCTGTGGTTCATGCTGCAGCCTGTTTCTTGTGTTTATCTTGCAAACTGGCTGGACTGCAAGAACTGGCCAGAGAACAGGCTGTTTGCCTTGCACAGTTTGTCAGAGGTATGGGGACAGAGGAAGTTGGCTCACAGGTAGTGGATGGAGCCTATTGGAACTGTTGCTATATGGTGGGTATTCACATGAAACTAGACTTCTTTAATTCCACTGTTACTGAAATGATTTCTCTGTATAATGCTTCCTAATTAGATATAAACAAAAAAATCTCTTGGCCACTATATGCAAAATTTAATCCTTGTTTGAAGATAAATGAGCAAATCTCTAACTTATATTCACACATTTATTCTCATGTCATTAGCCATTCACATTTCTTATTAGTGTTTGCATGAGTTGTGGTTATGAAGCATACATTCTTTCTTTGTAGACTCTGAACATTTTTATTTATTATTCCATGTCATCTACCTGTCTTCAGCACAGGTGTCTTAAATATTAGGTGTCTTAAAATATTGAATTATGGTCAAGGAATTTTAATTAAGTATTGACATTACAAAAGAATAAGAATAATAAACCAGGAGAAAATCAAATAGTGAGGAATTGAGGACTCTCCTGAATTTGTTCATACGGTAACGTAGTAGTTCTTCTGAAGACCTGTAAGGGATATGACAGATGTTACTGGCTGGCATATTGTCACTAATGTCAGAAGTGAATTGAAGAATATTTAGAGGAAACAAAAATAATCAATTAGATCATGAATGCAACATATTTTTTAAACCTAATAAATTGTGGTTTATATTATATAAGGAAACCGATGCGTTTTATCATTTCAAGATGACTCCAAGGATTGATTCCCAGAGAGGGGCATTCTTAACAGTCATACTGTCAAGTAATTTCTCACTTAAGTTAGCATGAATCAGCCAGCTTTAAAAAACTGGTTTTTTTCAGCA
Organism: Sitta carolinensis; assembly: GCA_032173965.1. Lineage (NCBI taxonomy): Eukaryota > Metazoa > Chordata > Aves > Passeriformes > Sittidae > Sitta > Sitta carolinensis. The sequence continues at coordinate 36,743,388 of JAVUNC010000004.1, read as the reverse complement.
AAATAAATGTGAAGTGAAAGTAAGTATGTAAAGCTATTTGTTTATTTGGAGCAAGCTGCCCAGGGGAGTGGTGGAATCACTATCCCTGGAAGCACTGAAGAAAAGACTCAGCATGGCACTTAGTGCCGTGGTTTAGTTGACATTGTAGTGTTTAGTGAAAGGTTGGATTCAGTCATCTTGATGCTCTTTTCCAACCTGATTCTATGATCTGCTCAAACTGTATTTCTTTTTAATGTGTTGCTTAAAAAAGAGTCAAATTATATTGATGACTTTCTTCCAGGTAGCAATTACAGTGAAAAATGTGATGTTTTCAGTTGGGGTATTATTCTCTGGGAGGTAATCACCCGTAGGAAACCTTTTGATGAGATTGGTGGTCCAGCTTTCCGAATAATGTGGGCAGTTCACAATGGTGAGTTGAAAATACTTTATGACATACAAATTCGCTAATTCTTAGCTGTACAGCTTTAAATTTACTAGTGTTTCTATTTTGTGCTCCATCAAATATGCATTTTTGTCACAAAGACTAAATAGTTAGACCCTGCCACTTTTGTGTCAGTGTGGGTTTTGAGTTACTTGGCTGCTACAGTGCTTGCTACTTGTAACTGACTTATGAACAAAGAAGGTTAAAGAGTAATGTCCTCATTGTTAAAACACTCCATTTTAAAAGTGATCTGAGAAAAACCTCTTACCTGGCTGAACGATGGTTTTATTAGCTGTATTCTTTTTTTTTTCTTTTTTTTTTTTCTTTTTTTTTTTTTAATTGAACTATCTACAAGAAATGTGTAATTTTAAGTAATTTAACCTGTGTTTAGAAATGTAAGAAACTACGAGACCACCTTCAGGGCCATTACACATTAAAAATGTTACTTTTGTTTTTCATCTGTGGTGTTTAGGGGTTTATTCTTTTTATTCTGCTGTTTGAATGGTTTTTTACCTTTTTACCTAGATACCTGCACTCATGGAGCAGCACTTTATTGTGCTAGGTACTATTCAGAAGAGATTTTTCAGGAGCTTCGACTATGAACAGGACACAGTGGTTGTGTTCAAATAGATTGCTTTCTTTAAAGCAGTGGTGTAACATTGGTCAGGGTAGTAGAGTAGACTAGTATCTTCATGCTAGAGGTGTAACTTTTTTACTGCTGTGTTTTTAGGTACCATGGCAACACAATTTTTTGAGTAATGAAGTAATGATAGTGAAGTTAGTTCAGTGAATGTCTGCATAGTTTCTCCCATTTATGAGAGACAACATCAAAGCAAGCACCTACTTTTTGGAAGAAAAAATTAACAAACAAGCAGTGAAGGCTAGTGCTCTGCCTGAGTGTCATTGCTTCAGTAGTAAATGATAGAAGCATAAGGTGAGCACAGGCATATCCTATTCAAAGAAGAGAATGGAGCAGACAGTAATAGAATCAATGAATATTATAGTCACATAGTACTCAAGGAAAGATGTTTACAAATAGCGTTTTTGAATGAAGAAAGTTTCTTCAGTTTTTCAAGGTCACTGGACATTCAGATTAGGAGTTTTAAGTGCCTTGCATAAAAGCATTAACTGTAAAACTAAGTGTAAATCTGATAGTAAATCAGGAAGCCTCAGTAAGGTGTGGGAGTATATTTTTAAATTCCCTACCTATACCTACTTTTTCTTTAAATTTTTTTCTTTTTTATCTTTTTTCTGTTTTCTTTTTTCCTTCTTTTTAAGAAGGAAGTGTTAGTGCACTTCATCTCACTTAAAACTCTTGTGGCATTCTTACTTCATGTATTACTTGTTCTGTTTAATATATTCCTAAATACTTACTGCTTTCTTTGCAAACCATCACTGTGTCTCATATATTAAACGCAATTGGTTGCCCATTAATTGTTATCATTGAAATTTTGATACGAGGAGGAACTTGAAGCAAAAACAGCTGAATAGTTATACAATAGTTGAAGTAAAATGTTATTAAAAATTAGTATAAGCCTTGAAAAAGTCACACAAAATTGGTAATTCCAGTGTCTAATAATTTTTCAGGATGTTCTTAGCAAAATCAGGTTTCAAAACTAGTTTGAATCTTTGGGGTTTTTTGGTTTTGTTTTTTTTTATTCTTGTGAATACAACATTAGGAACCAAAGACTGTTATTACTTGCTTCCTAGTTTGGCCTAGAACTTTATTCTTCAAAAAGAGGTAACATTTCATTAGCCTTTCTAATATGCTGTATTAAGTCAATTGGTGAACGTATTCAAACTGAACTGAAGGAAAAGTTTAATTTTTTTTTTCTACTGCTGTAAAAAAAGCTCCTCTTGTCAGTTTTTGTCTGTAAAGAGAAAATTATGTACAAGCCAGTTCATCCAGATTACAATTAAGTCTGCATTTTCCTTTATTTTTTTAGCAAAATGCTGGAGAGAGATCAGACAGTCTCAGTTGCTTTAGAGTCTGTTTAAAAAATTTAAGTGTGTTTTTTAATTTCAATTACAGGTACTCGGCCACCACTGATCAAAAATTTACCTAAACCAATTGAGAGTTTAATGACTCGTTGTTGGTCCAAGGATCCCTCACAACGGCCATCCATGGAAGAAATTGTTAAAATAATGACACACTTGATGCGGGTATAACAATTTTTTAAAGTATTTTAATAATTTCTTAAACTATTAAGCTGGGAAATTGATTTCAAAAGTTTGCCTTTTATCCATCTCCAAAGGTGGACTTGTGTGTTTTCTTTTGCCTCCTCTTTTTGACAAAAATTATGAACTTATTGTGTAGAGAAGGGAAATAGTTTGTCTTTTATATATATATATATATATATATATATACACATATACACATAAACATATATATATATATTATATATATAATATATACACACACACACCTGTAGTCTGAGGCTCCTGGGCCTGAAGTTCCTGAGTTTCTGAACTCAGTTTCTTCGTGGTGTTTTGGTTCAGGAAGACCTTGTGTTCTCACAGGCTTGGCATACACATCACAAGTGTTATTGTAACAAGAGTGATGTTTTGGATTCCTTTCTGTGGGATGGACTTCTCTCTGTCTTTCAGTTTTGGGCCAATGGGATGAAGAGTTCTGGCACTCTTCTGACCAATGAGATGGCCTGCTCAAGAAGCTATATAAAGGGGGTCAGTCTTTGAATAAAGAGGAGTCAGATGCAGTTTTTGTAACGAGGTCTCATGTAATCTGTTCATCGCCCACAGCGACATACACGCTCTTTGGAAGAGTGTAATAACTTACAATAGGTTTGAGAAAATAAACCAAGTCATAGGTGCATCTAATGTATTCAATTATGAAAAATAATTGCATTCATTTATCTTCTAAATAAATTATTATAAATGTAATATATAATTTACACTTATAAATTATGAGGTACTATTTAAATAATTCTAAAATAGTTGTTAATTATTTTTTAATCAAATAATTACTGTTTTTTCCCAGTACTTTCCAGGAGCTGATGAACCTCTGCAGTATCCTTGCCAGTATTCAGATGAAGGCCAAAGCAACTCTGCCACTAGCACAGGTACATTGGTATCAGTTAGGGAAAAGGAACAGCAACATGAAATGATGCAGATAGATTATAAAATACATGTTGATTTTGAACTCAAAATGGAAAAGATTTCCAAAATCTTAAGCATCAGCAGGGCCTATTTATTTTGTTAATACCTCATACCACATCATAATTTGCGTTCTCAGTCAAATGGTTTTGCTGAAGTAATGTAATGAAAAAAAAGTTTATAATAAAAAGCTATCTCCAACTGCCCAGGTTTAACGTCTCCATCTTTTTCCCCATGAGTGTTGCTAGCAATTGACACACTTCTACTCATGTAGTGTTTAGGAGTTATCAGTTTAAAATTTTTCACTATTCTTGAAAGCTACACCTGCTTTAAGTTGCAATCTCCACAATTTAAACTTGCATTTGTTCTATGATAAGTTGCAGTAAATACAGTAATTTAAAATAAGTGCATGAAAAATCGCTTGAAGGGTGGATGGAGCAAAATGTGGGCTAGACTTTCAGGTAGTCAAAGAAATATAATAATAATAATAATAAGATAATTTTGTTTCCTCATTGTTTAGAGTACAGTTTTTTCTACTTGGGTAGTTTGTATTATTACATGTCTTCAGCTTCCTGTGATTGGTTGGATTATTTTCTATCACCAAAAAAATTACTACTATTTTGGATAAAGCTTCACTGGCTACTTTGCAGTTTAGTGACCTTTATATTAACAAAATCTTTGCAGCTTTAGCATTTCACTGACTTTAATAGTTTTTATCTACCTCGCAGCACATGATTTTAAGACATAATTTATCACTTCAAACTGTGGGTAGATACTGGCTGAATTTTTTCAGGTATTTGTGCTCCTCTGGGGTTAATGATGGTCTTCGTCATTAATTGTGAGTGAGGTTCTGTTGTTAATATAACAGCTACCCTAACAATTTCTAAGAGAGGTGAAGATTGACTTCAGACTGTTATCATAGTAGTTTCTTATACTGAGTGATCTGTATCAGTCTTGCAACTTATCTTTCATTAAAAGTTTTCAAAAGCATTGCCTTAAAGGCAGGTTAGACTTCTGTGAGCTTTCATGTGAAGAGATGCACTTCAGTATTTTTAGTGGACATTCTCAATTGCTTTTCCTTGGTACTCGATTCTAGGTTCATTCATGGACATCACTTCCACAAACACAAGTAATAAGAGTGACGCCAACATGGAACCAAGTGACTTCCAAGGAGCTTCTACCAATGACACCATTAAACGTTTAGAATCAAAATTGGCACAGCAAATCAAAAATACAGCCAAGCAGCCGGTAAGCCAATGTGTCCGATTTTGAACCATAGTAACTAAATGGACCTGGGTAGACATAGGTGTTGTATCTGCTCTGAAACATGTGTCTTCATTCAAAATAATGCAAAATTTGTTCCAGTTAGTTATAGGAGAAGAATATGAAACGGGATGTATGATCCAATGTTTGTATGTATGTATACAAAAATGTGTGATTCCAAATAGGTAAACTAAAAGGCTCTAGTAAGATTTCCAGTGAAATGTAAAAAATGGTTCATTGTATTTAAAGGGATTTATTAAATTAAGAAAATACATTTGAAAATTGCTGCCTTAATTTATAACCAAAATATTAGTATGACATGCAAGGATTAAACATTTGGGTGAATTTTGACAATACCTTGGTTTATTTCAAGTAGAATGCAAAAATACAAAGATTCTCTTATGACAATATTGGCCTAATGCTGCTGATTTTTTTATCTGTATGAAGTTAGATTATTTTCAAAGCTGCATTTCATCTGTATATACCAATAATAGTTAAATTATTGCCATGTGTTATAAATTTTAAATCTTGTCACTTTGAAAATGCATATTTTAGAACCATACTGGTACATATTACGGAGGGGCTTCTGCAGAATTTTTTTTTCACAAAATGTGACTGTTAAACAGGGTGACCCTGGCCGTTTGAGTTTGCCCCCATCTCGTGGGAGCAGTGTTGAGAGCTTGTCAGATGTTCGTGCACGACCACCGCCAGCCCTTGTTTCCGGAGAAGCCAAAAGGATGAGTGCTGACATGTCTGAAATAGAAGCAAGGATAGCTTCCATCACAGGTAAAATTTAATGATGTTTGGGGAGTAGACTTAGGAGTTGGAAAGAAATAAAGGAAGAAGGAATGCGTAAAACATGCATAGTCTTACAGAAAGTTGACAACAGCAGCCATATGAAAATACTTAATACTTATTCCTGTAGTCATGATTGTCCTTTATTATTTATCGAGGGGGAAATGCCTTTATTTATGGTTATACACTCAGCAAGACTGAGTATTTTAATTAAGTATTTTAAAGGTTTTAGAGATTTTGTTGAATTAGATTTTACCTTTTTAAAAACTGTGTTGAAATTTCTAAGTATCAGTCCTATTCCAAATGCACAACTTTCTGGTTTTTATCTGAAATAGTGTTATTACATCTCTGTTAGCACAGTTATTTATATAATAACATTTTCTTCAGGGTTATATCTGTAATACTTTTGAAATTAAGAGGTAGGTATAAAGTTCAGCGTGTTCCCAAATAAGTTTAAAAATCCACTTTGTCAGATTTCAGAATAAGAAAAGTAATTAGATTTTATTCACCAGGTAAAGAATGCATTGTCATACGTTAAAAAAAATGCTACAGGTGTTTTGCCAGGTTTCCTTCAGATATAAACTGTCATTTCTAAACCTTTAATCTTTGAGAGAATTAGAATTTATCTGTAATTATAAATACATAATTTTATGCTGAAAGCAATCTTGATTCATCCCAGAAGAGCGAATTAATAAAAATGTGTACACTTGGCAAACACTTTCTTGTGTCTTTTCTTCATCAAAGATACTGTTTGTTAATATATGTAAACTTCGGGTTTTAAGTTTCATATGTGAAAATTTTTTGTGTTATGGTATATAACCACAGATTTAAATTATTAAACGAAATTAGTTTGGTTAGTTCAGGGTTATTTAGCTGTTCGAGTATTTTTCTACCAATATGAAAATTAGGGTAGTTGAGTAGCTGCAGTTAATAAGGAATTACACATCAAAATTCTGGCTTTCTTGTGCACCGTGGCTATTTCATTTTTGTTCTTCATTGTGTTATGATTACTCCAGGATCTTATTTTACTAAATACTGAGGTACTGAAATAATATTTATCTTGCCCTAAATTCTTTTTACTTTCATGTTTTTATTTTAAAGCCTTATTCCAAAATCTGTCTTTTGTATTGTCAGTCTTTGACTGTGCTCTCTGTAGCACACCTCACCCTGAATATCTCTAAAGGTTTCTTGAAACATAAAGCAGCTGTGTACTTACCTGGTAATAACACCATGCTGGTTTTATTCTAAAACATGTCAGGACTCACTTTGGTCACTGACATTCATAATGTAACTTTTTGACATTAGCAGAGATAACCTGGCCCTCCTTTGTACGAGTTTTTAATTTTCCTAGTTTGTCATTTTTAAGTACATTGATCTGAAACAATAATTACTATTCAGAATAATCTAAGCACTCTTTGTTTGGGTTTTTTTTCTTATTGACTGTAGGGTTTCTTTTTGTTGAAATAAAAGTATATATTGAACATACTATTTTTGGTATGGGGTTCTTTGGGTATTTTTTTGCAAAATCATTTCTTGCTAGTAGTGGACTATGAGAAATGAGGTCAAGCACATCTGACCGTAACTTTTTGAAAACGAGGTGAAACATCACTGTATTGGTTTTGGTTTCTTTTTTTAATCTTGTTAACTGTGTGACAGAAATAATATGCTGTGAACCTGAAAAAAATTGTACAGCTGAGTGAGGATTAGGCTGTTGTTAAATCAGGTTGAAAATTATTTAATCTTGTTCCATCGTCCTCTAGATTAAATGTAAGAGTAAATCATGTAATGCACATCACCATTGTTCACTGAGATCAGTATGCTACAATGTTCTACCTTTGGGAGATATATTCAGATTTTTCTCTAAATAGGAACTATTTATCTTAAACTAAAGAAGTGGTAAAATTTTTAAAAAGTATGATTAGATTTTATTTCAAAGTGTAAAATGTTTTTTGAACATTACTCAAAAATGAAAAAGCTGGTAGTTGCATCCAGTTCTCAAAACAAAAAATCTTCACTAGTAGGACAAATTGGCAGGAATCATTGTCAAATGTAATAAAAGTAAGCATTTTTTCAGGGATCGATGAGATTTCTTTTGAAAGGAGTTGATTTAAAGAAACAGAATTACCTAGGTAGTAGACTTTTTTATAGAAGAGTTTGTGCCCAACACTAAAAAGAAAATGTTAGTTAAGTTCAGGAAATCAAGATCTTTTTCTGGATGTACAAATGAACTGAAATAATTTAATTTGTTCTCTGTTTGGATAATTACATTTGGTTTTCCCTTCTGTGTTGCCATGCTGCTTTCTGTGTTTGACTTTTGTGTTGCTAACTATAACTAATTACACTGTGTTGTAATGACGGCTAGTTCTGCATTTTTTGCTTTTTAACAGTTGCTTTATTATGTGTAAGCATGAGTGGAAGGCAATGCAGTTTATTCTGCATGACACATTTTTGCATGAACTCTAGTTTAACCAATTATATGAACAATGCAGTATTAGGAATTTAATAATTTTGCTCTTGCTATTTTAGTGTTTTGCATGTGTATTGTATATGTGTATTTTTTCAGCCTATTCCAAGCCTAAACGAGGCCATCGTAAAACTGCTTCATTTGGCAACATTCTGGATGTCCCTGAGATCATCATACCAGGTATCGCAGACCAGGTGAACGGGTCAATTGGTTAAGATGCTGGAATAATGATCAGACTGCTAAAATACTTCTTGCTCCAGTTGCTTTAGGCCAGGCCCAGAAGTTATCCCACTAAGTCTTTCACATTGCTTCAGTAAAGAAGAGCATGATATTTTATTACGAATTTACTTCTATCAGTAAATTATTAAGTCTTCTAATTCAAATTTTCTTCTACTGATAAAGGACTTTTTCCCTTAAGATTTTGATGTTCAGTCTTCATATAGAGGAAAACTATATATGCAGTCTTGTATTACAGTACCTCATTAAGTGAAAATGGACCCAAGTTGAAAAATTCCTAAGTAATTGTTTTGCCCTGATCTTTGTTGTGTTTAGGCTTCCATTTTTAATCAGATAATAGTAGAACAAAAAACTAAGGTAAATTATGTACAGAACTTTAAATCCATGTAATATTTGTGATTAAAACATTAACACTTAGTCTGTGTAATTCTTACATTTGACTATATTTCTCTAGGGCTAAAACGTGTGTGCATGAGGTATTGCTGTTGTGTTTAAGTTAATGCAAACTAAAATGACTAGGAGAGGCTTCTGATAGGAAAAAAATTAATCAGGCACCATGGATTGGAATATAATTTGGGACATTAATGAATAATTCTCATGTATCAAGTCTTTTTTTACTTAGTAGCATGGTGTTTTTCTTTCGTTTTAAACTTCTCAAAGCCTAAAAATAAGTATAATCAGTCTCAAACTGTGATAGGCATACCATTAACAGTATGCAAGCCACTTTAAAACAATATGTCAGGGGCAGGAAATGCAAGTGACAATATCTAGAAATCCACTAAAAACTGTGGCACTCCTATTCTAAATTTTTGTCATCTGAGGAAGTTTCCTTGTAAATCTTGATATTTTTAAGTATTATAAAGTTGAATTCAAAAGATAATTTTGTACAAAAGTTTCTTTCAGATAACTTTATTGAAGCTTACAGTAAAAATACAGAATATTAAAAAGTAGATTCCAAAGAGCAATAGCACCCGTAAAATAAAAACCTCTTTGGCATTGAGGCTAACAAATTGGTAAAAATGTTTATTACAGTAGCTTTCCACTGTAACTTTCAAGCAGTCCTGGCCTGCACTGATATAAATGAAATCCTGAGAAAGCAAGGCAAGAGAAAGTAAAGACATCTGTCTGGTTTCAGTGTTAACTCATGATGAGAGCATGGTAAATAAGCTGTAGAAGCTAATGAGTGCCTCTTGCCTCTGTACACTGTCTGCCCGTAACAACATTGAGGCTTCCAAGAAACTTTGAAATTTTAGGCAATAATGGACAAGTCAGTGAAATAAAATACCTTGTTGTTTACACAAAACATCTTAAAGCAGTCTGTTGGTTTCTTAGTTAGGCAGAGGCAGTCATCGAAAATTCTTCGCCTGGTTTATTTTAATCAAACTTAACTGGATGGCAATTTCAAGATAATTTGGAATACATATGAAAGAAATACAAACCTGTAGAAATAGAAAAAGGTGCAGTGTTGGAGCAAGCATATTAATGAGTTTTCTCAAAATTTACTCCTAGGGTATATTAGTCAAATGAGCAATACTAAAATTCCCTGTTAATGCTGTATCAGAAGAACTATTCATTAATAGGAGAATTAGAGTATCACATAAGGAGAATTTTGCTGTGACTGAATAGAAATAGGGTAAAATCCAGGGTCCTGCACTAACAACAATTTTTATTATTAAGATGACATGGGACCATAGCACATGCGTGCAGATTAATCCCATTTAGTATGACCATGAATCTGTTGTAGTTGTGAAAAACTGTGAAATCTTAAGGTTCATTTCCAGCAAAGATAAAGAAGCATTGACCCTATTACTGGGCCTTGTTGAGTTTAAATCAAGAATTGAACATACTGTTCTGGTTAGCCATATAAAAGAAACATACACTCAAATAATATGAAGAAAAGTTACTAGGGTAAAAGGGGTATAAGAGAGTATAAAAACAAATTTGAAAGCATGGCTTTTTTTAGCCCTCAGAATGAAAGCTGAGAATGGATAATTATTTTCTGTAGATTAATCTGCAGCTAAAAACTAGGGAGAGAGAACTACTTAAGCTAAAAGACAGTATTGGCACTACAGAAAGAATATGTAAATTGTCTGCAAATAAATCTGGGCTTTATATTGAAAGGTTTTCGGTTTTCAGAACGGCTTTCCTGTAATAATCCCAAAGACAGAAAAAAATTAATCATTACATGACAGAATGTGATCATCTGCCCAGTAAACTAATTACATTCATCTGTATATTTCTCAGTTTGTTCTTTTCTTTACTCTCTGAGCACAAGGCTCTGAATTCTGGCCCCTGAACAAGCTTTTTGCTTTCTAGACTCCCAAGCTTTCAAGACCCCCAAACTGTCACCCACCATCTCAGTCCCACCCAGTTATGTTCCATACTACTTCTGCCCAGACCCAGCTCCTCCAGACTTCCCTGGGCACGTCCCTCAGTGGAGTGAGCAGCTCGTCCCTGTCCTTGGAGCCGCACAAGTGCCGGTCTGTGCTGCTGCCTGGAGTTGTGCTGAGCACATGGTAGAGCAGCTGCTGCCCGGAGAGGGGAAGCACCAGGCAGGCATGTTACCATGAGTCAGCTGCTTTGGGCAGGACTATTTTGGAAGTATGAGTACTACATCTGCTATCATTGGAGGGTTTCGTAATGTGTTGCCTCAACTGCATTTCGTCCATGAACTGATTATGCTTCCAAGGTCGTAAAATACATACTTTATCAGTTAAAGGTAAAATACTGGCAGAAGGGGAAGTTTTTAGAATATATTTGCTCTCTTTCTAAATAAGTACAATAAAGGTGAATAGAACCATTTGTTCATTTAAGATACTATTTTCTGTTAGTAGCTTACAAAACTTAACTAAAAAGTGGGTCAAATTATCCCTCCTTTCTGTAACAACTTAGCAAATGAATTTGCAGTGGTGGTATCCTGCAACCAGATAGCCTAGTGACATATCAATTCTTTTTCTTTATTTAAGGTATGCATAGTACAGGTTATAAGCACCAACTTTATTTTTATATACATATTTATATATTAAAAAACCCTAGTAAGTTCAAAATATTTAAGTATCTTTATGTTTAAAGAAACAAAAAAAAAAATCTGAATTCTAGTTTGTATACTTTTTTTCACAGAAACCATTCAAGCAGCATCTAGCAAATACACCTACAAGTACATTCTTCTCTTCGCTGGCAATGTTAACCATCTCATGCGTTTAGCACATGTGCATTTGCCTTTGTAATTTTGTCATCTGAAACCGTGCCACAGTATTATGATTTTTACAGCATTGATGCTGCATAAATGATTACTCAAGATAGACACATTTTGTAGAGGGTCTTTAAAAGGTGGGTAGGAATTATGAATGCTGTAGTTTTTCTATCTACTTTTAAAATCAATGTATGCTAGAAATCCCACCCTTGTCTTCCCAGATCACTTAATTCTTCTGGAATTCAGATCAGTGTTTTAACGTCTTCAAAATGTCTTGTGGCACTGTTATAGTTACTGATTATCCTGTATTGTGAGAGAGGCTTGAGCCCTGTAGGTGTAAGGAGAGAGAGGACTGTGAGTAAATAAGAAAGTGTAAAAGGAGATGCAAGTATCTGCTAAAGGGCAGGGAGAAGAGGTCATAGCTGGTCTGGATATTTGGCGGCTGGGTGGGGGTGGTGATCAAAAGCTTAATAAGTTGTTCAATTTATTTTTGCCTAGAGTATGTGGGGCAGGACATGATGGAAGTTTCCTGTTCCTTTTGAATTTAATTTTAGAAAATAAATAACAGTATGTGAAATGGGTTTTAATGAGGCCATGAAATGTGTTTGTGACATTTGCTTTTTAATCTTAAAATCCTGTAAACCACCAAAAGCCCAACACTGTGCATCAAGCTACTGTGGATTAACTTCTGTCAATGTACAAATCTCTTAGTTTTTATAATAAGGAAAAAATATTTTTAATGGACAAAGAGGTAAGAAGATCAAAACTGGGAGAGGAAAGCATAAAGTACCCATGATCTTTTCAAATAAATATTTTTTGTTGTGTTGTATAGCATATTTTTCAATTGAAATGTTTCTTGAATCTGGAGCAATAAGTATTTGTTGATTTGTAGTCTGTTTCTGCCTTGTTGAAGCTATTTGCCAGATGTCTGCAGTATTATACTAATTAAAGTGGCATTGCCTAGTAGAGCTTGCTCTTCACTCATGCTACTAATTTAAAGATATTTCATTTAAAGGTGTTCATTTTTTTTTTACAACAGTAGTTTTGACCCCTCTTTCCCCCCTGCCCCTTCACTTCCCACGAGGCATTTTCTTTTCTTTCTTGCACCCCACCCTGATTATTTTAACATTTTGGCAGCCATGTTCTAATATTTCAGCAACACATGTGCTGGGTTCTTTAAATTCACAAATGTTGCTAATCTGAAATGAGAATTTCAGATATTTTTGCAGGCCTATTTCACTGAGCTAATTTTATAACAATGTTGTTGAATGAAATGTGCGCATAATTTTGTATCGGTTGTGGGTGGATTGCACGTATGTTGAATATTGAGATGAGCTGTGGCAGCCAGAAGAAGCATCCACAGCACAAAATTCTATTAAATGCATAAATCTTGTTTGTTAAACAATTACATAGTGAAAAAGTTCACTGCAAATGAAGTTCAGACATTTTGACATAGGTTTGTCATTCACAAGATCCCTAGTATCAAAGTATTAAACAAACTTAGCCGTCATTGCTTAGGTAAGTATATACTTTCCCTGAATTTCAGAAGCAGAATATCAAGAGCACAGAACAGTTGCAATTCAAATCCACTTGTAGTCAGAGCAAAAAGTATATTCCTGTTTTAGAATCCTGCTTGGTTTTCTTATGTGCTTGTTTCTTATAGTACCTTCTATGAGTTTTAAAACATCATGACAAATTGATAAAGTGACGCTAAACATTTTGCATTGCTGTTTTGTGGTAGTGTGTTCCTATGTGTAACAGAACATATATTTAAAAACTTAAAGGCTTATTAAATATATCAATCAATATAAAAAGTCTTACATTTTAGTAGTAACTGTTGCAATTCAAAACACGTGTCAGGATAGGCTTGGAGTCATGGGAATGATGCTGAATGAGAAGTATCTAAAAGGTCAGCAATGTGATGCCTTTTGCAGGGCTTTGAGTGAGCTGTGTTGGTGGCTGAGTGCAGAGCCACTGGGCTAGGGGCTGCCACGGCTGCAGTACATGTTTCAGATGCTCCCCTCCAGTAGCAGAGTTACGTAATGCAGAGCTAAGAGCAAGAATTTTGAGCATTGTCAGCTGTTACTCAAGACATTTTGGTGTTTCCTTTTGGACAGCTGACCTGCTCTCAAGAGATAATATAAACAATCACTGTAATAAAAATCAAAGTAGCCAGGGAGATTCGGTTGCATAATCTCCTTTTATTTTTAAGGAGATTTTGTTTCCTGAAAATGCCTTTGATTGCTTGTCAGTGCTAAAATTTAAACTGTTTTATGTAGCTGTCACGAGTGGATAATTACGAACAGGTGGAAGGAGAGGAAAAGATTACAGCATTGTGCTTCGTAGGTTGATGGTGAGATGTGATTTAGCTGAACAGTCCCCTTTTCACACTTCTCAGAGCATGAGAGAGAGCAGGACATAGTTTCATTCCTCTGAAGGAAGCACTTTCGCCTCTTACTTTTCTTGAGGGGAGTGGCACACAGGCAGAAGTCCTTGCTGTGTTCCTTGAGCAAGCCAAAGAGCAACAGGGTTAAAGCTGGCAGCCTGTTATCTTTGCGGTTTAGCTTTTAGAAATCCCCATAACGTAACGCACTTGAAATAGATGTCGTCATCAGCTCCTGCCCCAAGTACTAAGCCTGACCAAATACATGTGACAGAAGATGGTGGAGTAGAGTGCAGCAGCTATTCATGTGGTAGGAGTGGTTATTGTATTAGGGTATACTTTTTGTTGACAGGCCAGCATGTTTTGAGTTAAAATTCTGCAGCTGTCTCTCTCTCCCCCTCTCTCACTCTGTCTCTGTGGATTTGTACAAATTCCAAGCTCCTCTGCAACAGTCGCACCCTTCTTATTTTATTCTGAATATATTTCACTGTTTTGTTTTTTGTTTTGTTTTTTTCCCAGCAGGAAACGGACAGCAGAGGCGGAGATCCATTCAAGATCTTAGTGTTGCTGGAACAGAGTCCAGTCAGGTAATGTCCTTCTCATCTCTTCTTTGCCTTTCAGTAAAGTCTGCACCAAATCTGTACTGGGGAACCAATCTGGAAATCTTCACCTTTGATGCTTTCATAGAAATGATGTAGAAGCTTGGCAGACTGTAGTGTTGTTTGTATTGCATTGAAATGAAATTCCATGAGGGTAACTATGAATGGGCTGTAGATGAGAAGCGTTTGCCATATAGCTTATGCAGTATTTGTCACTTTTATGTAGACATGTTTTTTGTGTACCACTTAATTTGGCTGAGGGCACATGTTACACAGGAAAGCCTTTTCATCTCTCTGTATGTAGAAAACAATTTTAATTTCTACTTACTCTGTAAAACAGTTATATATAGACTCACTTTCTGCATGAAAATAAAAAGCATGTGCATCAGTATAATAAACGTTATTTGTTATCAATTTGAATCCTGAATAGTAAATACAGAGATATCTCTCTATTTCTTGTGAAACGTTTACAGCAGGGTGTTGTCACAAAGTTTTGTTTAATAAAAATACTGTTTCTAAAAGATATTTTATAATAACATAGCTATTTGTCTGATACTGTAAATGCCATGGTAACAGAAACTGTGGTATGCTACATAACATGCTCCTAATTTCATTTCAGTTTTAAATGAGAAAAGTATAGCTAATGTTTAATTCAGATGTGTTTATTCTGTTTTTAATTTCTTCAGTAATTCACAGAGGCTATTTGATATTTAGTGTGGATTGGCAATTTTGAGATCCCTACTATTATTTGAGTGTGGGATACTGGTGCTTAGCATATTCATCAGGTTAATCAGGTTTCTTTATTAAACAACCCACTGCAATAATCTAAAATAGTGGTAATTCTTGGGGCATGTGTAATTATCAGGGAGATAACCTTTGATTTTTCTTTAATTCCATGGAGTACGATAGCCCCAGAAACCTCATCAATCCTGTAGGTACTAGTAAATTTACTGTGTACATCTACCAGAAAATAACAAGTCTACATAATACATTTTAATATCTTCAGAAAAGACAGGCTTCTTAGAAAGAAATGAATCTGCAAAATTTAGGAACTAATTTAGTCTATTCATTTAATTGTAGAATTAAAATTATGCAAGACTTGGGGGAAAAAATTTAAGTGACAATACATCAGTTACACCAAATTGCGCTGATTGATGTATGGATATATTTAATTATAGCTGTTTATATATTTAAAAGTTTTCATTCTGTTCATTTTAATGAATGGTTGATATTTCAAATTTTCATCATTTGCTTCATGTCTTAATAACTGTTATAAAATCTGTCTTTGGAAACTGTTCTACTTCTTGTATGGGTATTCTATCTAAATTGTCCTTGTGAACAGAAGGATACAGAAATTTTATGTTTACCTCACCAATTTCTCCTGTGGCTCAGTAGAAGTACCAGAGTCACATTTTACTTTCTTGCTTCTGATAGTGTACATATTGAAAATGTAAATTGAAGAATTACAGTTATATTGTTGCTATCCTGCTGTTTCTTTGGAAACGTTACGGTAAAATCTGGAAAACATATTTTGACACGCATGAAAAATGCAGTTTCAAAGACATTTTGGCGCTGTCCATATAAACAAATAATGATTTTTTTATCCCCTTTTTGATGAAAGGAGAGATAGAAAAGTCTGCTGAAATTAATGCTAACTTTTGATGTAAACATGCTTCTATATTAAAAAAAAAAAGAAGTTGTAAACAATGAAGAAACGGCACAGTGTGATTATGGCTAAAGAGTTAAGATTATTCTTTATGAATTTCTGTAGGTCTAGACCTCAGTGCCTTGGTTTTTATTAAAAATTTTGAGCTGCTATCCATATAAGCAATCTACGTGCCAAAGCAGAGAAAACATCTGAGTGGCATAGCTCTGGTCAGATTATCCAATCTCCCCATATGCACCATACCACATATAGGGTATCCTTTCTAATGTGAAAATCCCCTTTCCCCTCCCTCCCTTCATTGCAAACATCCTTCTTCCCCGCATTCCATTCTCCCTTACACCCACTCTGCAGCACAGCCTTCTTCACCAAGCAGCCATGGCCCCGCGTGCCTCTGCTCCCCACCCTGGCTGTGAAAGGCCCTATCCCACTCAAAATTGAAGGATTGCCATGGTGCCTCTTTTCTGGCTTTTAACTATTTGGTAAAGATAATCAGAAATATTTTTACTGAACATGTTTTTTCCTGAAAATTGCTGCTGTGTCTACAGAAAATGGTTCTGTTACAACTACTGTTTTTTAATTAGAGAGGTTTTTCCAATTCAGAGTATAATTTTTCATAAGGCGAAGGAAAACACCAGGCTTATATATAAATATTCAAATATATGTATATGTAAAATATTAATTAATATACAATTAAAAATATATATATACAATAAATATATGTACCAGAGTTTGGGCACTTACCTGAAAGGGGTAGACTTGGTCCTATGTACCTGTTTGTTTTCATTTGACCAGCTTGTATGTTTTATGATTATATGTCTATTTTATGTCTGTGTGCTCTTAGAAGAATATTTTGTGTGTCTTTTATGGCTCACAATTACTATGTTTATGTTGTTAAGACACTTAAGGCACTTCGTGATATTGCTCTTACTGCTGTTCTCAACAGCAGACAGTAATAGTGCTTTGCAGAGGGTTTTACTACTCAGCATCAACAGTTTAGATAGGAAAATTTGCTTTGTCAAAGGTTTTCCATCTTTGAATCAGCTGTTAGAGTGATTTGGTGTTGAGAACACGTGTTTAGGTCTGAATTTTCACAGATTTTAGCACTTGGTGACCTTAGACTGGTCTCACTCCAAGTGACATGAGCAACACTGATGGAACTATCCCTTCTAAAAGTCAAATGCTACAATTTCCTTTGTTTTTCTGTCCATATACTGTGATGCTCTCTTAATTTCTCTTTCCTTTTTTTTTTTTTTTTTTTTTTTTTTTTTTTGGAACTGAATTGTTTCTTCTGCCTATCTCCCTTTATATGCTCTTTAAAACATATTAGCGTGTCAACTGCCCAGTGCTATTGCTCTTGCCTAAACACCTCTGTAACATAGAAACAGATGTGCGTTCTCTTAATTGCAACTACTAATATTTTTGGGAATTTGAAGGAACACAGCAAATTTCTATTTATACTGCATGCAGTCTTTACAAAATTTAATGTTTTGTATGGATACTGAGAAATATACCTGGCATATATACCTGCAATATACCTGCAGCCTTTGATCTGATGCCCAGTGTGGTAGCCATCTCCTTGCCTCTCTATCTTTTATTGGTTTGGTTATTTTGTACTCATCTTTCACAGTACTATGATAAATACCAAAACTACCTACTTCCCCTTTCAAGCATTCTTTTGTTTTGGGGTTGTTGGTTTTTGGGGGAGAGGAGGTGTCGAAACTGTTGCTGGACCTTCATAACGCTTACAGTTTACTTTGAAGTGAAAAAAATTACTATATTTAAGAAAATCATGTACTGACATGAACAGTTGAGAAGCAAGGTCAGAATGCACGTGCCCACATGCATACAAGCTAAGTGGGATAATTTGGGGATCTGATATTACACAGATGAATCATTCTGTCCATGAGATTGTGAAATTTATCACAGATGCACATTTGGGTTTTTTTCTTCACTTTCACAGCAAGATAAAATTCACAAATGAGATGAGGAAAGAGGACTAGTACTGATGATGTCTTTAAATTATGTTGGCTGTTTAAATTAAACTTCAGAGAGGATTACTCCTCAGAGCATGCTGGCTTTTCAAGACTGTAAGTCTTTGGGAAATGGAAGCTAAAGAGTGCTATGTGGGTTTGACCACCTGGCAAAGATTATTTGAGAGTAACCTGCCAGCAAGTCTGGAGGAAGCAAGGATGAAGGGGTAGCAGAAACTGATTGCTAAAGTCCAGGCACAGGAGCTGCCATCCAGGTGGCCTAAAGCATCTCACTCAAGACACACTCAAACACTGTAATCTAACCACTGTTCAGTTTGGGAAACTTCAGCTTCATAGTGCTTTTTAGATATGCTTCAGATGTGATTCCTTCATTTCTATATCTACTGAATTTCATGTAAATAATGATACCAAGGAAATGTTTTTTTGGTTGGTGGACCAAAACAATCTGGTAAAGCACTGAGAAGTTACTGCAGCTAGAGTATTTCTCAGATGCCCCTCACTATCCACTATAGATACACAAAAAAACCCCTCTTTTTGCTTAAAGGACTTTTATCCTGTTTCAAGTGCTTTCTCTATCTTCTGATCTCTTACTTCAGCAGGGTGTTTATCATTCATATCTGAGGACCCTAACAGTAAGCTCAGCAACTTAAACCTTACTTAATGTCAACAAAGACTCCAACACAAAAGATTTTTCAAAATGTCTGATACCATCATCTTGATAATATCCATCAGATTATTTCTAGTTTATTGTCTCATTTCTAGATATTAACATAAAACACAAAATGCTTAATAAACATCACAGAAGAAAGACTGTGCATTTGAAGTAATGGATGTTTCAGTGTATAGAATCTTGTTATTTTTTGGAATGTTATTTGGCTAGAATCTTGAATTTTAAAACTTAAAATAGGATATTTGGAAATAAAGTCATAAAGAAATATAGTCTCTAGTTAATATATATTTGGCTGCTTCTTTTGAAAAATTGAGTCATTTAGTGAATATTTAATGATAAATACACCACCTTGAAAATAGTTGTATTTTAATAGCATCTTTTCTTTTTACTTCATTTTTTCTGAGAAACTTTCTGGAGTTTATAGTCTTAAATCCTTTACTGTGCTAATTTAATGTCACTGAGGGGGTATGTGAAATAGAAACATCTATATTGTAAATAACATTTCTGGAAAAGCAGCTTAGTAGAATAATGAAGTCTGTATTATGTTTTTGTGCTTTAGTAAACAAAAGGATTGGAGGAGTCAAACAGCACATGAAAGAACATCCTTCAGAATTTTGTTTTAGTTCTTCATTTGCTTCATGAGGGAGAATGTTCTCATTTTCTGACTCTGATCCTTTTTGATTAAACTCTTTTCATGTTTTCTGAAGATTCATCACATAAGCTCTGAGTTATGTGATTAAAAGACCAGAAGAAAACTGTAGATTAATACACAGTAGTCTAGTGCAGCTTCTAAGCCGTATTCTTTTAATTGACTGTAGTTCCATTCATTGATTAAATGTTGGAAACAAACCTTATTTCCTCTTTATGTTATGGAGGTGCTAGATTTCACTGAATGATGGTGTGAAAATCACTAGACATGTTACGATTTTCTATAAAGATGTTGAACGCATTCAGCATTGCTTTTTGTTATGCTGAATAGCAAAATTGTATCATTTCTTTTACACAATAACAAAGAAATGGGGATGAAATTATCCTTGGATGCATGTAAAGTTGACCAAACCATCAGAAGAGCATTCAAGGTAAAAGCTTGGGGAGGGAGAGTATTTTGGAGGATTACAGGTTCAGATTTCTTCAATTTTTTTTTCTTTTTACTGAACTATCAAAAATCTTCTGTTAACTTGTCGTTTTGTTTTATTTTGTCATTTTAGGAGAGTAGAAACAGCAGTAGATCATCTAGTCCTAGTGTGAGAATGATCACTACCTCGGGACCAACCTCTGAAAAGCCAACACGTAATCCATGGACACCAGATGATGCGGGTAATCTTTTGATTATTATGTAATTGTTTTGCCTGTAAAAAATTAAAATATTTATTCGATTGTGGTATGGAGTGTGTGCTCAGACAGTGTAAAAGTAAGCAATGAAGATCATGATTCTTTTAAGTTCTCTTTAAATCAAAACACTACATTACTGCCTTGTTTTTCACATACACTTTAAGAACACATTTTATAGATTGTTAAATTACATAAACTTGCAAGCATTTTCCTTGTAAGAAAGTACTGTAAATTGCAATTATAGTAATATATAATGAGGATCTTGTTAGCAGTGTTTTTTTTACTATAGTGTGTTTTTGGGGACATATGGGAATAGACATCTTGGAACATTTTAGTCTTGTCCATTTGTATTTTTAATGCAATTTAAAGATTTAATTGCCCTGCTATCTGGAATTAAATGGTATGTAGGTGAGTATCAGCTGGAGTAGGTTACTTCTGTTTACCACCTCTGTTTTAATTTTGTTTATGCAGAATGTAGATGTGCATACAAAATTGCTGGTTTTAAATGCACTAACACGTGTCTGTAGAAACATTGTAAATTCTTCTACTGTAGCATCACTGTTCTTTTATTAATGAAGATAATTGAATAGTTCTATTTGAGTTTAAAAATCATAATGCATTCTGTTATGAAAAGAACTAGTACTGGACTGCAGGAAAAAAATGGATCCCCACAAATTCCATTTTAGAATATAAATAAAAATTACATTTTTGTTACCAAAATGTACTTGTTGCATCTTAAACTTAGTCTCAAGGTAGTATTTCACAGTGCCTCAAATTCTGTAATTTTTTTTCTTGTGACCTTTTCATCTGGATGATCAGTCTCTTTTCCTGTAAAATGGCAGCCTGTGGTGACTGACGCTTGCACAAGCATATGTATATAAACATAAATATGTATGTATATTTGCACACTTGCATTTTACCTAATATAAGGTGATTATCAAAATATGCTTTTATTTTTTCCACGTGTTAGTAGGAGGAAAACACACTCTTGTGTTTTGCTTCTCTATTTTCTTCTTTCTGTCCCTTGTTGTTTTGCCTGACCACAGTCAGTACCTTGTCACTCATAACTTCTCCAGGCGCTTGCCCACTGCTGCAGCTTACCCTGGGCTCTCTTGTGCAGCATGGACCACGAGTTGCTTTAGGTAGTGAGCGCTAACAGGAATTGCTGCCTCACATTGGAAGCAAGCTCCTAGTCAAGAGTTCATTGGGAACTGAAAGGTACAGATCATAAGCCAGTGCAACACAAGTTTGTGCGAAGTTTTTGGTCTTAAGTGCAGCACAGCACTGGAGCTAAAAGTTAAATCTGTTTTTTGGCCCACAGAAATTGCTCACCTTATATTCAGGTAAATACAGAATGTACCATATTTATATTTTTTCTTGCTAGGTTCATATAGGCCATGCACAAAAAGCTGTTAAAATTTCTAAAGAGAGAAATAATTTTGGTGTTCTGTAAAATATGCTGCGTTTTTAATTTAATGAAACAAAATGATAAAACAAGGATACAGATTAATCTGGTAAATAAAGGAAAATTTGCAGTTCTGTGACGTGGTGCTGAAACACTCAGGAAAGTCACCTGAAGCATTTACATGTATTGATGTATTTTTGAAGCATTGCAATGATTCCTTCATTGTCACATATCCATATATGGCAGTACTCTAATGTAGGGAAGGACTTCTCATGTTGATTACATTTAAGATACCGTGGTGATTAAGTCTCTGGTTTTAGGGTTGTTTTTTTTTTCTTTTCCTTTTTGTTTTTACCGCCTTCCAGTTTCCTTACAAGCATACACTTAACCACTTTTTCTCCATTCCCACCCTCTTATTTCTTTTTCCTTTTGAAGCTGCTCTTGGAAATAGCATAGTCTTTGAGGGCAACACCTTAGTTTCTCTACCACGACTACTCTGTGGCAGGTGCTTTTGGGGTATGGGTAAGCAGCCCCTTTTTTTTCCCACCTACCCTCCTCCATATAATCCTCTAGTAGCAATTATGCGGCTGTAAAATCAGTAGTTTCTCCATGTGTCTTTATTCCTGTGTCTCTTAAAGCTTAACAGTAACCTTGTGATCCCCAGATTGTGGGCTACTGAAAGATAAGAATTAAGAAACAGACTAAATCTGGAATGAAAGCTCTAGAGAAATCCAGAGTTACTGCAGTGTAAGAAGAGAGCAGCCATGCCCAGGAGACAGACTGGTTATTGGGTTCCTCGCTACCCACAAAGTACCTATGCAGAGCAGAGAAGATGCCCTAGAGCATGTTGTGAGGAAGATACTTAGAGACCTCACTGTGAGGTCTCAAAACTGAGCAGGAGGTTGTGCTTATTTTATTTTGGCAGAGCTGATTTGCACAGCTTCTAATTTTAAAGTCATTAGATGCATGGGCTGGCTGGCTGATCCTTCATAAACAAGAATGAAATGGCAACTTTTTATAAACAGAAATGATCACAAACTGTACAAGAATAGTATTTTTAAAGTCTGTGTGCTGTGACATGGCTTCTAGAAATGTGGGTTGATAACCATAATTTTTTTTTTCTTGACGTGGTAGACCATACTTTTGATGTTCTTAACTATCAGAAAAACAAAATGATTCATATGCCTTGGGATTGGAACGCTGCTATTTCCATCTGCTTATCCACATTCAGATTGTGTATTGTGAAATTACTTAGACTTCTTGGTTTTGTCCTGTAAGAATAGAATTAACTCTTTTTAAAAATACATTAAAGTTTTCTTGATATTGTTACAGAGACCAATGGGTCAGATAACTCCATCCCAATGGCATATCTCACATTAGATCATCAGTTACAGGTAATAAATATACAGTTTATTAGATTCTCAAGTTTGCATTTCATTTTAACATGTGACTTTGGGGCTGCAAAATATAGTGCCACTTATTTACCTGAGTTTATGTGCGGTCTAATTTTTGACCAAGGCTAAAAAAATACATTATGTAATCTGAGATTGGTTGAGTCAGATTTGATCAAGCTATTAAAAACAAGCCCTGGAAACATGACCCCAAAACCAAATGTAAGCTGAGTTTGACTGTCAAAATAAGACATTATTTGCTTGAATGTTACTGAATCAAATTGTTGTATACACTTTATTTTTTGTGTGTGGGATTAAACATTGCTTTGATTTTTGTGAGACGTGTCAAATTAAAAACTTCAGATTTGAGTAAACTTTGACATCGGTGTAGTAATATTTTCCAGGGCATGGTTTAACACACTTATTTTTAAAGGCTTACTGTTTTTTAAAAGACTGTTAAAAATACACTGCAGAGACATTCTAACACACTATTTACTAAGATATCAGTTCATTAGTCTTTAATATGTCTGATTTATTTTCAGCCTCTAGCACCATGCCCAAACTCCAAAGAATCTATGGCTGTGTTTGAACAGCACTGCAAAATGGCACAAGAATATATGAAAGTTCAGACAGAAATTGCATTGCTGTTGCAGAGGAAGTAAGTGAAATGTGTTTAACCTTTTCTGTTCTTCTATGTGTTTCCTAGACACAAAGTGTGTGTATAATAATAAAAACATATAATTAAAAGTAAATAATAGTCACTGTGACTATTATTTCTGGCTTTATGAAGTAACATTTCATAGGGCATAATTATTCTCCAACCTTAAACTGAGAAATATTGAGCTGCTCAGTACAGAGGAAATATTTAGAGCAGGTAATTGAAAGTTCTAATCAGTAGCAAGACTCTCCTTCTGGACAAGTCCTACATAAGATCCTGGCAAGTCTCTGTATGTAACAAACTGGTAATGTTTTTTTGTATCATCTCAAATGAAACACCTGAACTATTAAAGAACCTTGGAATTTAGTTTGCTGCTAAATTAAAATTAAACTCCATTAAAATATTTTCAGTTGTAATTTATAGGTAATTATTTAGTTAACAGATTATAGAATTTTGGGTAATACGTCAATGTTACTCATTTTGCAGTTAGTTTTAATCATATATCTGTCTTTTGTAAAGTACTGCATTTACAACAATATCATCAGCATTCATCTTATATTTTTCTGCCGTGGGACCTACCTGATGCTTAAAAGCTGTTATGTACCTTCTCCTTGTGTACTGGAAATAAACTCTTTCCTCTTGCATTGTTTACACATATAAGTAAAGCAGCTGCACATATTGTTGTATTAGGTCAAAAATTATTGCCGATTCAGAATTTGAATTCATAACAAATTCTGTTGTGTTCTGTTTCCTGATGCTGAGGACCAGTTCAGGGAGATCATAGTCACATACTAGACACTAGACCAAATAATCAGCTTGTGACCCACCAGTATCTGAGCCACTGAAGGCTAGCAGCTGTTAGTAGGGAGCTTGCCTTGGTATTAGGGGACTAGCTAATGAGAAAAATGTGTGTGTAAACCTTTTGTACAGTAGAAATAGTATACAGAATGGGGGAAAAAGGTTACTGTAAGATTGAACTCCTATTACATACTCACTTTGTGCTTAGTATTCTGTGAACAATTTGGTTTTTCCACTTGTAACTAGAATTTTTAGATTTGATGAGAAGATAATGATGCTAGAGTAAATATCTTGATTTTGGTTCTATTTATGTTGTCTTCAATGGTCAGTAAATTATTTAAAATATGTTTGTTTTAAAACTGTTAATTCTCTACTTTTAGATTCCTATTGGGGGGTTTTTCTAGGAAGTTTGTGTTCAAATTTCTTCCAAACTGTTTTTTCTTATTGAGAATGTAATTGTCCATAGATATTAAAACAAAAAAAGATGTTGTTGCAGATTAATTTAATGCTGGTTAAGGCTCAACACTCATACAATTACTAAATTTTCTTTAACTGTAATTAAAAAACATATGGCAACAATTAATTAACATGAACTTTCTCCTTTGCTTTTTTATTGCAAAAGTATTGTTGGCAGATTCCCTTCTTGTCACCTCATAACAAACCAGTAAAACAAACTGCCATATCAGTTTTGCAGAATAAATTATAACAATATTATCAGTGTGTTTGGGCTTCTGAAATCTTCACTTAAAAAACTTGTTTAGCACTTACAGCATAAGTAACGTGAAATGCCAGTTACAGAATTAATTTCCTTGATTCTACTTTCCCACTGCTTTAACAAGTCCATATAGAAAATATCACTTCACTAAAAAGTCACAGAAATAACTGCAATTTTGTACTTTAAGTTGCCTTTTAGAGATTTAAAATGTATATATAGATATCTAAAATTGGAATTGAATGTATTTATGAAATTTTGTGTGGCTCCTTAGGTATTTTACTGTGACCTGTAAAACTACATCTGAAGACATTATCTAAAGGACAGTTTTAGAGACTGAGGCTCAGTCTCTCAGCTATTTTAAAGTTTAAATGTGGATTTGATTTGGAAGGGAATTTTTCCCCAGACTACATTAAAGAATAACATTCTTTTGTCAACTTCTTTTGCACAAAATATCACCAGCTGTGAGTTCAGATTGATAATCAAATACTGATTTGAAACATATGAAGTCATCTACACAAAAAAGAAAATAGAATATAAATGACGGTAACTTTTTTTTTTTAATTTCAGACAAGAACTAATAGCAGAACTGGACCAGGATGAAAAAGACCAGCAAAACACATCCCGTCTGGTACAAGAACATAAAAAGCTGTTAGATGAAAACAAAAGTCTCTCAACATACTATCAGCAATGCAAAAAACAATTAGAGGTCATCAGAAATCAGCAACAGAAGCGGCCAGGCACATCATGATTTCCTGGGACCTTTCAAATGAAAAATATGCACAGAAAAGACTGATTTTTTTTATTGTTATTATTATCCCTTATTATGACAGCTCATGAGTGTTAGCTTCTTGGTGTGATCTCTACGTGTCTGCTACACTTAACATCATTTAATTTTCTTTTTCCTAAGTGAAATCCAGTTCAACAGGTTAATTGAATAGGGTGAAAAAACATTGACTTGAATTAACCAATAGCCCTCAGTTTAAAGCAAGAGTGGCTGTTTGCATGCGCCTTGTGTGAAGGTTAGCCTAACAAGTGTTGAGGAGGCTGCTAAATTGTGAGAACTTAATTTTAGTTTTTGGTGTTGCCTCAGTAAGAGCAACAAAAAAAAACAACCTTCCTGTTTAAGAATGGTTTTGTTCCAGTGTCTCATCTCAAACTATTATTATGATGATTATTTTCATAATAAACTGAAACATGCACCAATCTGCAGAAGTGATGTCGGCTGACCAGAGTAATTCTTGATGCATTAATGATGCCTTTTACCTGAAGACATAGTGTATTTTTTCCACATGCAAAATGGTAGGCAAACTGATGCCATCATTCTTGGTTCAGTGCTTGATCGCCCTTCATTTTGACTAATATATTTCTTGTAATCTTGCATTCATAAAACATTTGAAGTAAAAGGCTGTATTTTGTTTACTTTCTTGGGGTGAATGACATGCAGTTTCATTTAAATACGGGCCAAAAGCTAGGAAGGTAATCACTGGACAGAGTTGGTCCCTTGTATAAAAGAGATAAAATCAAAAGTATGTAAAAGCGTGTTTTAAACCTTTCAAACTTTTGTCCCTGTAGAATCTTTGGAAGGAAATTCATAAAAAAAATTAATACAGAACTTGAAATACTTGCTCCCTTTAAGTTTTTGCTCCCTTATTGATTTTGTTTCAGGAAGCTTTTTTTTCTTACAACTTACTTGGTGAAAAGCTTTTACCATAAATAAATTTATTTTAAATAGAGAGAGAAGAGTTTGGGGGAAATTATTTTAAATAGCAAATTATAAAATGGAGTTGAATATGCAAATAGTGGAAGCTATTAAGAAAATGAGGGAAATAGCTTAGATCTCCACCAGGAATCTCAGTTATTCCACTCATTTGAACATAGCTCAAAGGAGGTTCATCACAGAATGCCTGCTGCCTTTGTAACTGAAGAATTGCATTTAATGAACTTGAGTGGAATATGTAATGCTCAAGTAAGTGTTGTTATTTACCGTTATTACATAGGAGAAAATAATTACTTGTTTACATTGCAGATTCATTATTTGGATTATGAATTAACTTTTAACTGGTTAACAAAAATTATTATCATTTAACTTTTAACAAAAATTAGTCACTTCTGTATACAATGATAAATTACTCCTTACATACGTACATAAGTTCTTGATGTTCTCAGTTACAGGCAGGGTTTTAATAACACTTGTTCCCAAAATAAAAATAGGAAATTGAAGTTTAGCTGCTGAGCCCTATAAATAAAAGAGAAGTAATCTGAAATTTGAAATATGC
Source organism: Sitta carolinensis (assembly GCA_032173965.1). Lineage (NCBI taxonomy): Eukaryota > Metazoa > Chordata > Aves > Passeriformes > Sittidae > Sitta > Sitta carolinensis. The sequence continues at coordinate 36,716,017 of JAVUNC010000004.1, read as the reverse complement.
TTATTTCAAATGAATGGTTACTCATACCCATGAGCAGAACTTGGAAAAACCTTAAGGGGAAAAACCACACTGTTTTCTCTTTTTCTTTCTGCCTACTTGATAAAAGCCATTAATACTGTTGTGCTTATCTGTGAACGGCAAAGAGGACGAACTACTTACTGAATATCCTGTCTTAAAAATAAATCTATTGTTGGCAGACCTTTGGGAGTTAGAAACCTTTCCCTTGTTTTATTTAAATAAAGGAAGGTTGTCATTCTCAAAACCTTAACAGATAATTTGATTAGTTAGCTGAAAGTGATATTGGGATCAACTTAAGGGCACACATATTTATAGCAAAATGTAATTGAGGGAGAAAATAACTCTAGTATTAGGAATAGCACAAGTTATCCAAAGCATTGCTGTTCACATACATCTGTCTGTCTACCAAAATGGAGACACACAGTGATCAGCAGCTTACTTAACATATGCTGAAGCATTAAGTAGAGCAGCATAAATACTGATGCTCATCTTCAGAGGCAATGGTAGTTACATACACAAAATAATTTCCCAGGACAGTTTTTACATTTTGCTGTGTAGTAAAAGAGATAATGCTTAAGGTAAATCAGTGTTGTATGTGACAAGTCACTTCATGGGAAGGTTTGAATAATGAAAGTGAATGCAGTGATAAATTAATGGTACATAATACAAAAGTAATTTCTAGCAGTTGCTTATGATTTTTCAGAGATTACATTAGAAAGGGTCTCAGATTACAAAATAAGTGCTGTGCTACCATGCACTGTTGCCTTCAATCAATAGTTTGGTTGTATCACTCTTTTAATTTTCAAAGGGAATTTGAAGTTTGATTTTTTGCCTTCAAATTGTCCTTTTCTTAATTTTACCAAAAATTTGAAAAATACTTGCCCAAATTTCTCACTGAGGTTTTCCACATGAGAAAAATTGTTTATCGTAAAAAAAACCCAAAAAACTATAGGGTAAAATACAGCAGTTTGGGCTAAGAGTTTAACAGCTTAACTTTCAGTGACCTTTATTGTTTTCATAAGGCTCTTGTTTAAAAGTTGTTTACAAATGTACTTTTATTTTTCTGTTGAACTATTTGGACTGTTCAGGACTTTTTTCATGTACTCTTCTGTTCAGTTAAAGCTGTTCCTCTAATAATGGAGAACGAAACCTCTAGTTTTGGCTGGGCACTGCCTTCTCAGAAAAGGTAACAGGCTCTGCTTTTTGTTACAGTTTGTGTTCTGTAAGATATTGTGCAATTGAAGTATGCTTCTGTATACTATGCAGTTCTTCCAAAAATACTTTTTTAGGCTTTTTGGTTTGTTATTTTTTTCTGATGAGGTGTTGATGATTGTAATTCAAAACTTGTACATAAAATGGTGAATGATTTCATATGATTCAGGAATGAGCAGTGTGGCTTTCTGTTACAGGGTTTTACTGCTTTGTCAGGAGTCTAATTAATAAAAGCTGAGAGACTTCCACAGACATGTAGTAGTGCCCAACCCTTGCCAGAGCATCCATGATCTCTCGTGGAATCCCACACTGGATAGAAGATAAATCATTGTGCAGTTGTTCCCACTGCCAAACAAAATACTTCTGCTATGAGCTTGTCCCTTCCTGTATGCAGAACTAGGGTGTAGGATGAATAGTCTTACTCATAACTGAGTATAGAGATATTTTAAGAATGCCACATCTTCCTTGTGGATGTTCTGCAAAGAGATAAGTGCTTGTCTTCTGTTGTTAAGTTCAGAAAAATTCCATTCCCTCAAACTTGTCTGTTTTGTTCATAATGGATGTTACAGCTTGAGTGGTTCTGTTTCCAGCCAGAGACACAGTCGGCCCCCAGAAGTGTCTCATTACCTGTGAAGATCACAAAGTTGTGCTTCAGATCTGTTCTGAAGTGTTCTGAACAACTTGACCCTATCAGGTGCCCTGCTGTAACTTGCTGGGAAAGTTTGAAAAAACAAGGGGAAAGAAAAAAGGTGTGGCACACCCAGCCCCTCAGAATACAGATATCCCTGGTGAGCCTGTTGACGAGGAGGATCTTAGGAATGTAAACCCATGTAGATGTATATACAAATATAAACACTGTGTTCCATACTCACATGTTCCTACCTTCCTGAAAGGAGAGTGCAGCCAGCTGGGGGTCAGTCTCTGCTAACAGGCAACCAGCAACAGGACAGGGGACACAGTCTTAAGATATGCCAGGAGATTTAGGTTGGACATTAGGAGGAATTTTTTCATAGTAGTGGTGATTAGACATTGGAATGGGCTGCCCAGGGTGATGGTGTAGTCACTGTACCTGAAGGTGCCTAAAGAAAGACTGAAGATGGCACATGGTGCTATGGTCTGGTTGACGTGGTGGTGGTCAGTCACAGGTTGGACTTGATGATCTCAGAGGTCTTTTCCAACCTCCTTGGTTCTGTGATTCTTTAGAGAGCTGCATATATCAAATCAGAATTGATTTATGTCTTTTTTTTTTTCCAAAATCGGAGCTTTCTTTAGTCTTTATTTACTTCAGTAATGTCACTAGATGGGTAATATTCTATGGCTGTGAAGATCACATTCTCTAGAGGCAGATAAACAGAGGTGTGAGAGTGCATCAGTTATTTTCTGTGCTCCTGTAGCAGTTTCCTGCTTCTTGCAGGGGCAGTTGACATCTGCCGCTGAACTTGGAGAGCTTTGCTACAAATGTTTTAACTTCGAACCTATATCCATGTGGTCATGGAGCAGTACTTAATGAAAGAGCAAAACCGAATTTAGACTAAGTAGTTTTAATTTTTAATTATCAATAAAATACTGTCTGAAAATCCTTAGAGCACTGCAAATCCTAGGGCTTTAGCCTAAACAAGCATTAATGAAGAAAAGATTTTTGTTCATAGCTGTGTGCTTTACACTAAGTAGCTAAAAATTTGAGATACTCCAAAGGATACAACAGGCTTATGTCTGCCTAATTCTGCATAGTTTGTCAGTTCTCCCCTTCTAACTTGAATAAAGGCAGCCATGCACATGGGAACCTTTTGTTTTTACAGATGGATGGAGAGGAGCACATCACAGAATCATTAAGGCTGGAAAGGACCTGGTGGACAACAAGCTGTCCGTAATCCAGCAATGCCCTTGTGGCGAAGAAGGCACGTGGTATCCTGGGGTGCATTAGAAAAAAGCGTTGCAGGTTTAGGGAAGTGATTCTTCCTCTGTACTCAGTCCTGGTGAGGTGCTGTGTCCAGTTCTGGGCTCCTAGTACAAAGGAGACATGGAGCTCCTGGAGCAGGACCAGTGGAAGGCAATGAAGATGATGATGGGACTGGAACATCTCTCTCATGGGAGAAGACAGGTAGCTGAGCCAATTTAGCCTGGAGAAGAGGTGACTGAGAATGGATCTGATGAAAGTCTATTGGAGGATGGAATCAGGCCCTTCTTGGTGGTGCCAAGCAATAGGACAAAAGGCAGTGGGACAAAACTGATGTGCAAGAAGTTCCACATGAACATGAGGAAGAACTTTACTGTGCAGGTGACTGGGCATGAACAGATTGCCCTGAGAGTGTGGAGCCTCCTTCACTGGAGATACTCAAAAGATGTTTAAATAACAATCATGAGTAGCATGGTCTAGGAGATCTTTGGAGCTGGACCAGGTGACCCACTGTCATCCCTTCCAACATTACCCATTCTGTGAATCTGTTAACACTGATGTGCAGCCTGGTGGAAATGCATTGGTCTTCCCTTTGCCTGGTCATGCTTTTCTCTTCCACTGATACTGAACAGGAAAAGTGATGGAGCAACTGCATACAAACTGCTGTCCTGTGGTAATTAGGAAAAAGACCAAGTGGTAACATGCATTTATATAACATATGGAACAAAATCCTATTTTATACCAGAAAATCAGAAAAATTTCTTATCTGTAGGCAGCTTGAAGATTATATAATCTTTACATTTTCTGTGTTCAGAGGGTGATGAGGGACTAGAGAAGATTGCCCAGAGAAGTTGTGTATGCCCCATTCCTGGCAGTGTTCAAGGCCAGGCTGGATGGAGCTCTGAGTAACCTGGTCTAGTGAAAGGTGTCCCTTGCACATGGCAAGGGGGTTGCAACTTGATGATCTTTAAAGCCCCTTCCAACCCAAACCATTCTATGATGAGGTGGATATGTGAAGAGCTCTGTCTGGGTCTGTTCCCCTTCTTTCTCATTGAGAGTAACAGTGTGGACATCACAACTGTGGTGACCTTTGAGTGATGTGCAAAGCCACATGAATGACCCGGTAGCTCCTGCAGTGTGGAAAAGAGGGGTGGCCATAAATGTACTTAAAAAAAGAAGACTTCATGCAGCTTTTCTGCTGTGTCTATACAGTAGATCCTTTAGACTACTCAGACTCCCTTCCAAAAACAGGCAAAGTTACAAAGATTAGGCTAAAAGAGAGAAAAAATCATCCTATCATTTGGGGATATCCATATTTGCAAAGCCACCACTAGAAGTATTCCTGTGAGCATTTTTGTTCTCTAAGGTGTCAGGGCAGCATGCCTGTGCCTGTCACTGGAGTTGCCTCTGAACAGATGTCTCCAAAAAGTTACACCTGATACATGCAAATCAGATTCTTATTCAAGTTTCTTACATCACCTTCATCATTAACAAATTCCTGGCACAGCCAGGAATTGTTCATGAGGTAGGAGATGTAGATAATTTAGCTCATCCTCGGAGGGCCTGCAGCCTGCAGTGCTGCTGGGAAGAAACTGCCTCGGTCAGGGAAGTGCTCAGACAGGACCTCAGAAGAAAAGTCAGAGCCAGGAGCCCCTTCGGTCAGTGCTGCTTTGCACCAGAGCACAGTGCCATGGCTGAGGTTACAGAACTGGTGGTGAGAGCAGGGCTGCTGCTTTTCAGCTGCAGCTTTTATCCACCCCTCTGGGTGTCCTTGGGTGCTGGCAGACACCAAAGCTGCTGTGAAGTGTGAGATTTAGGGCGATAGTTGTATGCTTATCAAAAACCCTAGTTCCAGAGAGCTGGCTGAGGAGGGTTTTTGTATATTTGTTTTGGGGTAGAAAAAATAAAATTGGGGTGAGGGTCGTTGAGCATGCTGTATCCCACGTCTCTGGATCAGGCAAGTACTCCTGTAGTCATGGCACAAGCCCTTCTATGAGTGTGCTTCCCAAAGAACCATGTGGTGAAACAAGTGATAAAGGCTTTCATCGTTTCTTCCCTGGGTGCTCTGAGTTCTCATAACCAAAACAAAGAAGAAAAAGAGGGGAAAGCCTTAATGCAGCTGGGGAGTTGAATGTGGCTAGTTTATTGATAATTTCACATATGCCATGATCCACCAAAAAAGTGCTAGAGGTCAAACTGAGTTTTCAATCTCGGCTGCTTTAATTCAGTGGTTTTAGGACCATGTAATCTGTACCTCCTGGAGAAACTTCAGCCTTCACCTGGCCTTCACAGCTGAATTTGTCCCTCCGTAAAGCAGAAGTTTTTATCTAAATATTCCTGAAGCAGGACCTCAGGTAAAAGACTTGATATCTTTTTAATAAAATCCTATTGTGGTAAATCATAAAAGGTGCAAAAAGTGATAAACAGTAAGAATCTAACTTGGTTTTAATCATCTGAAAACTCAGATTTTGGCGATTTTTTTTCTGCCCAGTCCCAGAGTGAGAAAAGATGCAAATATTACCAATTGAACAGAGCTTTTCTGTATTCTATCCAGCTCCTACAAGTTTTGTCTCTTTCAGTGAGGTTCAGTGCGAGGTCTGGAGCACAAGTCCTGTGAGGAGCAGCTGAGGGAGCTGGGGGTTCTTAGCCTGGAGAAGAGGAGGCTCATGGGGAACCTTATTGCTCTCTACAACTGCCTGAAAAGGAGGGTGTAGCCAGCTGGGGTTCAGCCTCTTCTCACGAGTAATAAGAGGAAATGCCCCCAAGTTTTGCCAGGGGAGTTTTAGATTGGAAATTTCCTCACCAAAAGGGTTGTCAAGCATTGAACAGGCTTCCCAGAAAAGTGGCTGGATCCCCATCCCTGGAGGTATTTAAAAACTGTGTAGGTGTGGCTCTTAGGGAAATGATTTAATATTGGACTTGGTAGTGCTGGGTTAATGGTTGGTCTTGATCTTTGAGGTCTTTTCCAATTTAAATGATTCTGTGATTCTATGTACAGAGTTTAGGTAAACTCAGTTGCTAAAGACAGTAACAAAATAGAATTTTAAAGAATATGATTCTAGTGAGGTTTAGCCCTTAGTTGATTCATTTGGGGGCAGATTTCACAAGAAGTGAGTGATTTTCAGAATATCTTTATCAGGTAGAACACCAGTCTCATGGCAGTTGTTGATGTTGCAAGTTTTAAACCAGCAATGTGCCTTCCCTGGCCTGAACAGTTACGTCTAGTCTGGATATTGAAATTACTGGGGGAAAGCAGAGCTTTGGGATCATAGAGAGTAAACCTAGTTAGTCCATTTTCTGAAATAAAACAAAATGCTGAAATCTCCAAAATTGACAAGGAAAATGGAAGAAAATGCCAATGAGGAAAATGAATTTGCAGTCACTTTGGCATGTCAATCCAGATGTCTAAAACTGGCTGGCAAGGAAGTAAATGATGTATTACCCTCAAGCCTGTGCAGAGAGATGGTGTTCCAAAAAATTTGCTTTTGTCCTGCTCTGTCAGTTGGTCTGAGATATTGTTACTCTCCCAGAGAACCAGGACTGGCCAAGACACTTTCACTGTCACAGAGGGATGGTGCTGCCTCTACTCAGTATGTGGCTACTCCCATACTAACCATTTTCCCAGAGCTCAGCCTCGGAGCAGGTAGCTGGAGGGCTGGTAGAAGTATTCACAATGACACTTCCTCACACTTGCTTCACAGGCAAGGGAGACATATTCCTCCACATGGATCAAGCTGTGAGCCTAATTCAGGATCCTAAAATGGATGGTGCAGAAAATAGGTCTCTCTGCCTTACAAGTGAGGCTACACAGGTGGAAGGATACAGGAGAGATTACTCTTAGATGCCTTTAGCATTTGAGAATACCTCAAGAACTCCCCAGTCATCAGCATGTGCCAGTGAGGAAAGTCAGAGGTGATACCTATACTCATTTTGACCCATCTGTTGTGTTTCTACTGCTGAATATTATTTTGGACTTCAAAATCTTTTAATAGCCAAATATATAATTGACCAACACTTCTCATAATATGAGTGCATAGCATAGCTTGCCCTGTTATTTGGACCAAGGCTAATGTTGGATCTTTAATATCCGTTTTTATCTAATTACCCTAGAATTAGTAGTATCAAGAGCAGCACAGGCATGTGTGTGTCTGTCTATCCTTTGTGAGTCTTCAGGCAGGCTGCAGGAGGACCTGTGACACAAAAAGAAGTCTCAGAGTCACCAAACTCCTCACCTCAAAGAGCAGCAGAGTTCTAAATCATAGCAGCGATTTTGCAAGGTCTATGCCTACAATCCAGGCTAAGGTCACTAATGCACTCTGCGGTTGCCACTCAGCAGACAAATTAATGGCGTGAATCATTGTCAACTCCTACTAAATAAACCAGTGAACTAGAGATGAAAGGCTCTGTATCCAAGTTGTTTTCATTAATTGCACTGTGGGGCAAGGGTAGATTTAATTTCAAGGACGGGAATATTAACCTCAATTCCTTTTCCTTAATTGAGTGTGGAGAAACAAGAGGCGTAAGCAAGGGAAGCAGAGAACAAGGACATGGGTCATTAGCACTGTCATCTGGTCTCAAAGGCAGCAGAGCCTTGTAAAACATGTCATTGCAGCAACCAGGAGGCAAAAGCTTGTTTGGCAATGCACAGAGTGTAAGTAATAAGGAAATTTACATTGGTGATTGAATTTTCACCAGTATTTAGATGTACAAATCTCAGCACAGGCTTATAATGATAAACCAGTAACCAGAGCCCATCTTGCAATGATTCCTAGGGTAAAAAACACCGGCAAAATCCTGCAGAGCTAGCTCCATGTGTGATGCTGGCTCCGTAGGAAACCTTTAAGGGGGAAAGATGTGGTCATTAGGTCTACTTTTATTACTGATATATAACACTTGCAGAGCATTTCTCACCTGAAGGCTTCAAATCACTTTCCAAAAAGCATGATTACAGGAAAATAGAGGCCCAAGGGAGCACAGCTGACCTCCCAGAAAGGAATAAGAATTTGGAAATAAGATTCATGTTTCCTGCCTGTCATTCCAATAATGTATGTGGTGGGCTCCAATGATTCTGTCACTGAATAATTATCAATTAAGCAGCACAGTTTGGGAGAGGTTTCCTGGATGTAGCTTTGCTAGATCCAGGAAACATCCTTTTAGCTAGCAAGGATTGGGTGCATTTTTAATTACTCAGCTGTCTGAGTTAATTAAGCTGATGCAAATGGAAACAAACCAATTACATACCAGTTCAGCTGTCATTGTGAAAGTGGGATAGCAGTGAATGAATGGTTACATCTTTTGGGTATTCGTAGCAGGGTGTGTGATGAAATTACATCTTAGTATGAGATAAGGTGTCTCCTACATGTAGAAGGCTTTAATAAAAAAACATGAATTTTGGGCTTGCTACAAACTAGCTGACTGCCTAATCTTGTTCAAGATCATAACTGTTAATGAAATAAAAAACCTAAGAGACAACTTTCTGGTAATGCCTCAGAGAACTTCATAGTTCAAGGAGAGAGTAAAATATTCTAAATCAAACACATTGTTACTTGTTAAAAATTCTGCAAAACAATTTTAAAATTAAGGTATCATTTTTTTGTTGATGAAAGATGTTAACAGAGATCTATTTATGTTATATGCTTCCTGATCCTTGGTTGGTACAAGTGACTGTGATTAATTACAGTTAAATGCTGTGCAGTTAGGAAAGAATGTGCCTAAAGCTGTATCTCCACATGCAATGCTCATAAGAAGAAAGAATTTCTCACCAAGCTCAAATTCTATCCTCTCTGCTATTTAGAACACAGGAAACACAAGATGGTCTTTCTTTTATGAATCTAGCAGTGATTGCAATGCTGTAAATAAAAATGCAATTCTTTCTTGTGGTGCCTGTAAGTGAGCAAACCAAAATTAAATAAATAAATGTTTCCCTTACATCTGCAGAAAACCTTTAGGGCTCTACAGAACACTAAATTGTGGGAGTCTCTTGACTTAGCTCTGTTACACTTGGCTCCCTGGAGGCCCATCATTTTGAAAGAACTGTGGCCTACTTGGCTTGAGAAACCAGGTCAAACTCCCCTTACTTGGAAAAAAAAAGTAAAAATAAAATATTAATGCCAGAGTTTCTTGCAATAATCCAAAGCACACAGCTGAATTCGGGACAGTATAGCCAGAATCCAGCACACTACAGAATGGCGCTGTTCTGTGTTTACTCTCAGTGTATTATTACTGCTGTAATAATACTGTAAGATATCATTTATCATCTCTTGCCAGGAGAGTTGACCTCTCCTGGAGGACCTCTTTGAGTCCTGCAGAATTGCTGTGCATGCTCAGCTTGGGGTTCTGTTACCCATCCTCAGGACTGCTGGCCAGGGAGCCAGCCAAGGCCAATGTCTGTCCAGAGGAACATGCCCACAGCCTGTGCCACCTATACCCTAAACTGTGATTGGAAGGATCTGTCAATTTTTTGATCAATGTCTTCTTCATGCCCAGCTCTGGTTTCTTTTTCCTCTATTCTTCATTGTTGAAGCTTAACTGAGCACAGAGGCTTTACGTCACCCTCTACCTGTAATCTTTGTTGTTGGAATGGATATGGGCACATAGGAGTTTTAAACTACCTAACCATTGACCTTATTTGCCAATACATAGAGATGAATATATGATAGGCACACATTATCCTCTCAATTCAGGCAAAGTGAAAAAGAAAAATGTGCTATTCCTTTTTAATTGAGCACACTAGTACACAAAAGCAGTATTTTTTCACTATCTAAGTGATCATAAGTGCAAGCAGTTTTTCTGCAAAATTTCTCGGTGTCAGCTTTGCAGTAGCCAAGACACAGCATTTACGCTGGATCTGCAAGAAACTGCAATAAATTTGAAAAAAATAATTAAACAATACTGAGAGACTGCCAGCAGGGGCTAAATTACGTCATGCTATAACCTGGATTTCCTGGAGGCGAGAGACTTCTGCAGGAGAGCTGAGCAGCAGGACAAAGACCTTTTTCTGCACTATACTGCTCACAGAGCCCTTCAAACCATAGCATTCTGCTCTGTAACAGTGGTGAGACCCTCAGTAATGTCCTGGGGACAGAGAAATCGTGCCAAATAGCCCTCATAATCCCTTGTGCCAGGCAATTTTTCCCTTGCATTCACATGACAGAGCACTGAGGACTTTATATTTACTAAGACTTTTTGTCTTGCCATTTCCCACAGAGCAGTGAATTTTGTACTACTGAAAGCTCTGATTATGCAAAAATATGGCCTTTTTTCCTCCCCCTTTCCCCCAGAGGAATATCACTGGCTTCTGAAGAAGTGGCTTTGCTCTGCAAAGAGAACCCAGCAGGCTTGGTAACTTAAAAATTTGATTGCCAACGAGCAAGTCTTCAGTTGTGTGCACATTCCATTTCAACGCAGTGGCCTGGGAACATTCTTGAGCTAATTAAAATACCCTAAGTAGTCAGCTGGTGGTGCTGAAAGCTGTTTTACCACTTGGAAGTGGGAATTGCAATGGTTTCCTCCTTACGGTCCAGAATTGTTGGGAAGGAACATCACATGGAGCCTATTCAGTGCACTAAGCCTCTCTAATGGGCGCAAAATGGTTTGGGAGTTTCTTGTGTCTGAAATCAGACATTGTTAATAACTTAAGAACAAGGAAAATGTGCTGTTGGGGAGAGGCTGGGATTTGCTGCTACTACAAAAAGCCTACTTAAAATCCAGGCTGACCTTGATTGCAGCTGGACATGCTTAAATTCAAAAAAAAAAAAAAGTTGTATTATAGCCATTAAGAAGCATTCATCTCAGAGGTATCTGAAATAAACCTGTATTTTTTTTTATTAGATACCTTGTGTGTTTCTTTTGGTTTAGAAAATTCCACATTTAAAGAAAACCAACCAAACCACAGAAACAGTACCTAAGTCACAAATATGGATCACTAGAGTAGCCTTTGAAATGACCAGAGCCAAAGAGCAGGACAATTGCAGGGCTCCCCTGCTACATCATAAGCCCTGGTGTGACTCCTGGTGGAGTCCAGCTTCTGTTTCAGCAGTGGGCAGGGCTCTTTAGAGGGCAGAAGTGGGGTTTTGCACCACTTTCATATGCACTCCCTGGCATAAAAGATGCAGGTGAATCACTTGGAGGTGAAGCATCTCTGCATTTCACTACATGCTCCTCTGTCTACCTTTTTGCAGCACTGCAACCTTTTTAAATTTACCAGCGATTTACCAGAGTGTGACAGAGAGGAAAATGAGGTGTGCTTTTATATTTCCTTCGGCCAAATGAGCACACAGTCTCACAGTTATCTGTGGAAACTGGAAGAGTGGAAAAGTGAATTTTCCTTTTCTCGTTGCAATTTAAAGAAAGTGTTTGGAAACTAGTTTGGTGGATCTGCAATCTGTATCTTATTTAAAATTAAAATTGTCCATTGAATAAATCTCCATTTACTCTAGCAGAGCTCTGGTGATTTACATCAGTTAAGAATCAGCTCATCATTTCCTTTAAAGCTACTTATATCATTCTGTGGTTATGAGCATTTTAGGCTGCGTTTTTAAAGAGTAGAAATCCTCGGCAAGCTTCCTCTTGCAAATACAAGTTTGAAGGGATATTTCACCATGAAAACATGGTTAATTTTCCTCTTCCAGAGATTTTAGTGAAGTTTAGTGCTATTTTAGATATAATGATCTATTTAATGACATGGAAATGATACATCCTGTTGATCTCTGTGTCAGTCTTTGTTCTTTATATTATGTTTAAAAAAAAAAAGTATTATGACAAACCATTTTATTTAAACTCGTCATGTTAAACAAGGCTTTCCTGAAGTTCTGATGTAATATCAATTATTTAATAAGCATGGAGCTTACAACTTAGCTAAAGGTTATCATCTATAATAGATACATCTGCTTGTGTTTTCCTCAAAGCCATGCATCTTGACCTTTTCCCTGTACAAAAGAATCAACTGTTTCTGTGTCTGTACCAACTATGATGACACTGTGGTTTTCCCTCTAGAGTTTGCACTGCTGGCTTTACATGATATTGAATTTAAAAAAAAAAAAATTGCAGCAACAGGTTTATGCCAGAAAATAAATACAAACACTGTTGTACTCTCTTGAACATCATCACTAGACGTAAAGATTTATATTAAAACAAATTTTGCACACTGTCAAACTGCACAATGTTCCTGTCAGAGCAATTCAACTTTTCTGGCAAATGAGACCATTTCAAATGAAGTAACACCTTCTCAAAGAAGTGGATGACTTAAGAATCTGAGCTCCATGCTCAGCAGAGTGTTTGACACCCTGAAACCTTCATTTCACTGAAGTGGATGGGACTTGCATTCCTAAAAGATCGAGTTGCTTTTGAAGATGAGTACCAGTTGACCAAGCCACTTTTATCTAGAAGAACAGTCCCACAAAAAAAAAAAAAAAGAGATTCAGGTCTTTTGGCAAGTGTATCAGCAAAGCCTGGGTCACATTATTATTACTTATTCTGTGCCCCTGGGCTTAGGGTGACACAGACCACAGAAGTTTGACCTAACTTTCCACAAGAGTGGGCATTGCTGAGAAATGGTCCAGCAATCCCACAGCCAGGCACCAGAGAGTGGTCCCCAGTCACCATCAGCAGCCAGAGGGACTGGTCTTCCAAGTGCGTACATTTATTCTTTTTAAATGGGACAGAGGCTCCTAAATCATTGGGTGTATGTAAAATTTTTTGCCTGGTCGTACCAAAATTACAATTTCAAAGACATATGGAAGAGTTATATGTTTGTAATGATAATCCAGAGGGGCTCCATTTTAGTATTTGGGGGTATTTTTATTCCCTACCCACCCCTCTTTCATAACATGAAAAGGAACCTCCCCACTGGGAAGAAAATTTCCTAACCTAGTTCTCAGTGCTGTGGTATTTTGGAGTTAGTATGTGGTCAGCTGAGACGTTTCTCTGGTTTACTTCAAGGCTTCATGGGAGAACTCTCTTTGTTCCTTCCATGAACCTATACTGAAGCAGGTAGGTAGGAAATCTATTATTTTTAAATAAAGAATGTTTAAACCAGAATGCCTGGAAGCACCTTAACTCTAGATGACTGGAAATCATTTTCTAAAACCTGTTATTCACTAAGAATCCTTTAATTCTTCAAAATCTAGTCCATTTTCAAGTAATTTTCTACAACAAATGGGACCAGCTCAATCTGTTCTTCACATTTTAGTAATTTAAAAGGACATAACTGAATTTTATTTTAATGGTAATTGCAAACTCATGCAGAAAATGTAAATGCATACTTCCCGATTAGCTTGCAGCATAAACCACAGCTTCTATTAATGTATTCCAATTTGTAATTCTTTGCACAGTATGAGATTTGAAAGCTGTGATTAAAATTAATTAGGTTAAGTAAAGTTTATCCCCCCTGAGCACTGCTATTTGAAGAAAGAAATAGTAAAACACTAGCTACATCTGGCACTGCAGGAGGCTAAAGCATCACAAGACGCAGCAGCATTGCTTTTTCAGAAGAGTTGCTTATGCTGCTTTTCTTGGTGAACCTTAAGCACAGTGCTTCCTCCTCTAAAAGCCAGTTTGGAGCTGTTGAGTTATGCTTTCCCTCTTTAAACGCTCTGGAGCTACAACATCTGTATGAGCAACTGACAAACCAAATTTTGTAATACTGCGGTTGATGCTAATTTGCAAGTGGCATCATCCCTACCCAGCTCAGCATTACAGAGCTGCCCCACTGCCATGGGAAACAAGCCTTACAAATTCAAGAGGCAGTAGAAATGTTGTCCTGAGGGACCTCCCAAAATTTCTGCTTGCTGGTGTATTTGGTTGTTCTTGGATGGGTTTTTGCCAAACCCTTTAAAAAGTATTTTCTTCCAGAGAAGAAATACATGGATAAAAAGGAGCATAAGTGTTAGGATCATTGAACTTGCTGGGCTGGAAAGGCATTTTTAAAAGAAAAGACAGCCATACCTGATCCCCCCATTCTAGTTCAGAGACAAGGACACTGATTGAAAACAGTGTAGCTTGTCTGTGTACACCATTTTATACTCTGAGTTTTGTTGCTCCATAAGTGGTAGCAAATACTTCAAAAACCGGTCTTTAGCCACTCTCTGTTCCTTCAGAGCAACTCATTAAGTATTTGAGCAATCCTTTGTCAGTTGAAGTCTGATGCCTTTTGCAATCAGCATGTGTCACAGCCAAACTCCTGTATTAGTTACTGGGTATTGAATATGCTTGACCTAATAACCAGGGCTGTGCCAGAAGCAGGAAGGTATTTTTGGAGACTGATGCCATTGGTGACTCAAGACGAAGCCTTCATGCCTCTCTGATGAAGACACGCTGTTCCCATCAGGGGAAGGTAAGGGCACTGTGCCAGGTGACAACTCCTGAAAATGTTTTGCCCTGCCAGTCAGTACTCTCTTTGCCTTCTCTTCCAGATGGATCTCATTATAAGCTGTACCAGTGGAGCACTTCCAGCTCCTGTGAGCCATGTTCCCATGCCTGGAGTCCCTCTGTATTTGTATGTTACCCAGGATGCAACTCAGAAATTCAATCAGATGGGATAGTGAGGAGTGAGAGGAGATGCATCCTGCAGAGGGTGAAGCATGATGGGCTTAGCCCACAGCACCCACCAGGCACCCCAGCCTGGAGCAGAGGGGCACACTGGCACAGGGATGGCTTCCAAGTTAAACCAGTACAAATCTGGATAAAAATTTTAGAGAAAATAAAACAGGGAAATCTAAAGCCCATTTCAGGAGAGCAGTGAAGCCTGAGATAAAAATTTCACATAACTGATTCTGCTATGGCATCTGAAATAAATTAGGAAAGAAATGGTAATTAATTTTGCTGTAGTTACCCTTGCTCTAGTCCAATATTAAAAAGGACAACAATAACAAAAGTTGTGGTATCTTTCTCACCCAAACAACTTTACTCTCTCACATATTTTGTTGCCTGAAGTCAGGCACTGTGCAGAGAACTCAGTCCTGGAGGAAGCCTAAGGCCAAGCTGCCACACATGATGGAGAAGCCACCACAGGCAGGCACCCAAGGAAAAATTGCTTGTTTCTGTTACTTTGATGTGAGAGTTGAAAAAGAAGAAATGGGAAATCCCATTAAAATCAAAATGCATAACACTGCCTCCCTGACAGTAGTTTCTGAGTAATAATTTCTTACTCTTTGTGATGTTTCTGGGTTAGAAAGAAAGACCAGAGAATACACAGACTGTAACCCTTTAGCTATGCAGCTGCCCGGGATGGTGAAAGCACTGCCACTTGGGTTGTAAACAAAAGGGACTGGAGAAAGAGACAACTTTGCAATATTGTGTAAAGCCACAGGCTCCACAAGGTGATTCATGGTTTCCCAGGCTCACAAGGAAGATCTGCAATCCCCAGGTCTATCATCCTTTCAACTCAGGCCAGGGAGTTACACCCAGTAATTTTTGGTGCAGGCCTGTAATTTACCTGAGTTACTGCTCTGTGCTTTAGCCAAAACGGCAGGGGGAATGGAGGGAGTATTGTCAGCCTTGGCACAGCAGTAACTCTGAGGAGATGTCAGGCAGCTGCAGGGCCCATCAGATGTGGTGTCTCTGGAATGGGTGGGATGGTGAGGCAGCTCAGGTGGGCTGTAGCTGTCTGAGGTCTGCTGTGTCCCCTTTGAAGGATTTTTTTTGCTGGGTGTTTTGAAGGTCCATTTTGCTGGGCAGTGAGGGCCTTGTTGCACCCTCCTGTCCTTGGGGCTGTTATCACAGGGACAGAGTAGGTCTGAGTATGGCAGTCAGTCAATAGCAAGGAAGAGACCATACATAAATCAGAAGCCACTTGATTTGCTAGGGCCAAAGTTCTACTTCCAATTTGCATCCCGCTCCTTCTAGTTTTCCCTTTATCCTCCTTTAGCTCTCTCCTTGGCACAGCACTGATACCATGATGACTCTTCTCTTCCTGCCTTTCTGCTCTCTACTCCCTGCCACTGCAGCTAACACAAGCTGAGCAGCTTGAGTTTGTTAGTTTATTGGACAAGTCTGAGAACAAGGGGAGGAAAAGGCATGGTCAGTACAGAAAAAGGAAATAAACAGAACATGTCACCTGGCAGTACTGGCAGCATGGAGGTAAGTGGGACTGGGAGCAATGCATGATGATGGATAACAAAGGGAAAAGGAGAAGCATTGCATTTACACGGGACTTCAGCAGCTGTGAAAGATTTGTAGAAGTGCAAAAAGTGAAAGCTAGAATGGTAAGAGGGGTGTCTTCTCCCTAACATTCATTCACCCATTCATTTTAGGGAGCTTGAGACTGGCCAGTCTCAGCCAGTACAAAGGTCTCCCAATCATTCCAGCCTGTCTTTGATGAATGCTTAGTGAAACAGGGCACAGATAACGAAATCTTTCTTCTGGCAGGATGTCCTGGGCCCATGTGAGCAACTGTGCTTCTCTTGAGCTTGCAAAGTTGCAACATAAATCACTATGTTCCATAACCTTCACAGCTTCTGAAGAACTAAATGAAACCAACTGCAAAGCATCTGGAAACCAAGATCTTCCCATATGACACTTACTCTAGAGGGCTCCCTTTTACTACATACTTAAAGGAAGAAGGGGTGTCATTAAGAATTAGGTAGAAAAGGCTTGTGAGAATAACTTTCCCATTCCTCCATAGGGCAATATTGTTTCGACAGCTACATGCTTCCTATGAGGAGGATCCCTTCATGCGCTCCCAGTGCAGAGCTGGCTTTACAATTCTAGATCGTGAGTTACTGAGATGGACGCTTACCTGCTGCCTTATCCACTGGTCTTACACAGGCTTCTGCTGCGAGCACTTAAAAATGTGAGCGCGTTGTTGGTTTGTTGGGGTTTTTGCTTAATGGCAGAAAGGTGTGTTCTGGGGAAAGGCCCATCCTCCAGATAAGAGATCTGAAGAAAGGACATGACCAGCTGCCACACGGTAGCAGCATAAACTCTCACTGACCTGCATGATGTCATGGTCCCAAACTGCTGGATTAGAGAGGTTACTCTGCATGTAGGACTTTGCATAAGGAGAGGTTAATATGTTTCTGCTGGCCTGGCAAAAACTCATAACAAATCTGCAATTCTGCTTCAAAGATCACCATAAACAATTCAGTGCTCTCCTTAGTGTCTACACCCAGCAAATGTTTAAACCACAAGAAACCACAAGCCACAAGAAACCTGCAAACTGAATAAACAGCTGCTGCTCCAAACTCCACATCAAATTTACAATATTCTGCTATAGACAGGCATTTGCATTGCAAAATCAGATTTCATATTGCCAATATCTATGTCATAATAAAAGTATAGCTGAGCTTTTAGTTGTTTAAATGAATTCATGATAATATACTCAAGAAAATTATGGCTTCCATTAAAAAAATAAAAGGAAGCTCTAAAATGTCAAAAGATAAAGTGGCACAGGATGTGGATGTATTAACATCTCAGGTAAATGGGACTCATTAGCTACAATATTTCACACTTTACAATATAAGGTATGCACATAAGAAAAAACTCCCTTGGGCTTTTGCAGCACATGAGCTCTCTGAGTCTTCCCCAATGTTGTTGCCTGATTTGCTCTAATATTAACATGGATTGTGTATAATTCTATCTGTCCTCACAACGAAGAAAACATCCCCCTTAGTGCTCTTGTCCTTGGACTTGCTTTTGTGGCAGCACTCAGGGCAAGCAAAGAGGAGCAGCCATCGAGGGCACGTCCACACTCTGAGACTGGCCAGTGGGGAATGCCAGAAACAGAGCATGTATGAGTGATCCTCCTCTCACCTCACCCTTACCTAGAGATCTCTGAAGAAAGAATGAAGGGTCTGAAGCTGCTTGGTGGGTTTTTCTGGTGTGAGTTTATCTCCATGCTTCCCCAAATTTCTGGATAGGCATGTCAGGGTAGGGCAGGTCTCATGGGAGATGCACAGCCCTGCCAGTATAGCCCTTGTTTGCTGAGAGGAAAGGAGCAGAGAAATATTCAGTGAGGAATTGCTTCATCTTCTGGATGATGAGTGAGTCATTCATTCTAACAGCTTTGATCAGGCTGATTACAGCTACCTTAGTAAATAAAATGTGCCTGAGACTGCTTTCAGACTCCAACACCCACCCTCTCACAGCACCCAGGTAACCTTGTCCAGCTAGGAATACTCCTGGAGTATGCCTCAGCACTGAGAAGAGAGTTCTGGAGTGTCAAGACCTTGCTAATTAACCATACAGACCATGGCGTGCCCCTTTTCAAGGCCCTGATCCTTGGCCACTGGAGCCTTGTAGCAGAGGCAGGGTTGTTGTGTCTGACCTTCAGAGGAGAAGAGGTTGTAATCCCCAGAATACCTGTGTTGGCCAAAGCTGTGCTTGTGTAAAAAGAAGATTGGGTCAAACAGGAGAGAGAGTAGGTCACAGCAGAACTCACAGGTTTTCTTAAAACCTGCTGAGCTCTGCAGAAAGGGACAGCAGGAAGTGCCATGGGGGAAGAGATTAAGCTTGGGCTAAAGGAGGAGCTGAAATTCCTGGCGTAGGTCTCAGTGCAGATAGAGAGACCAGCTAGTGCAAAGACAGATAAAACAGAAGAGGAACCTACACTGAGAAAATTGGGAAACCCAGTATAACCCTAACATTTCTACTGATGATGTGCACACACCTGAAAAGAGACAAACACAGCTGGGGAGCAGGTTGAGAGGGTGGGTAAAGAAATGCCAGGAGCTGTGAGCAGTGACAGGAGCAGGGAAGCTGGGGTCACTGGTGAAGTCCTGAGGAGGGTCAGGGGAAGGCTGTCCTGGAAGCAAGGCCAGCAGACAGCCAAGAAGAGAGGCAGGAGAGTGTCCCTTCCATGTCAGGTGGTTGCTGATGGAGGGCAGGAGCAGGTGACAGGCAGCCAAACCACAGGCACAGGGTCACACTGACCTCTCTCTTTCTTCGTACTGTCATGTTAGAAGATTTCCCCTACAAGATTAGTCTCTGGAGAGCATTTACTGGGTCACTTTATGAGCTTGGCTGCCAGTGTCCTGTTAAGCACTAGCAGGAGAAGGCACAGCCCATTTCTCAGCAAATACCCTGACTCTGTCCCACTGGGTGGACCCTAGAGAACCTAAGGGAGAGCACAGCCAGAATCTGGCTCACATGCCCTCTAGTAAACCTGTCCATGTGTCACTTTCCTGACACGTTATAAGTTCACATGAAATAGGATCTTGGATCTGAGCTGCTGCCGTCTTTCATCAATTCAATTTGAACCACCCTAAATTTTTTTTTTTTTCAAGGTTGTCCTCTGTAATTCTGAAATAAAATGAAAATCTGACTCTGGAGCTTCATCTATTTTTTTTTTTTTTTAAGGCACTTTATCCCAACATTCGCCCTGAAGTCTGAGACTCCTCTGACTTCAGTGTTGATCTTTGCACTGATCCCTCAGACAGTATTCTAATAAAAAGTGGCAGCACAAGAAAAACACTGGAAAGTCAACCTTGGACACAAAGGTTGGTGTTGCCAACGGCCCTACCCTTGCAGCCATCCTGGAGAGAACTCCATAAGCATAATAGCCACTAGGTGCCACTCTAAGCATGGCTTTATATTTAGAAGATTTTTATTTTTAAAAAAAACCAAAGTGAACTGTCAAGGTTTTCTAATTGGAAAAATAGTCCTTTCAGTTGCATTTCCTTTGTACAGGAAAACTTTGCTTTAGAATTGCCATTTTCCTGGGCAAACTTTCTGTTACCTCTCTCCATCAGGATCATCATCCTCACATACAACGTAACAAAATGTACTTTTGTGTAAATGTAAGCACGCCTTTGTGTTTTGCCCTTTCTGAGCCATCCTCCTCAGGAACAGCTAAAGTAGAAATTACCTTTGGCATTCTCTCATGAGCCTTTCAAAAGCACTCCTCTGGCCTCCATCAGGGAGATGCTCCCGTGTCACCTCGGGCAGAGAAGTGCATTGCAAAATCAGCAATGTGCTTTGCTGCATAACATCATCAGCCCCACACTCCTGTGCACACTGACCCCATTTCCTGCAGGATGGAGAAGGACCATGGCTTAATCAGCTTTCACACTTCTGTCCCAAAGAGCTCTGCCCATTGCAAAATTTGGAATGACCCAGGGTCCTCTAGATGAAGGAGCCTTTACATTATGAAGAGCAGCACACCTGCAGAGAGGGGTGGGATGCACAGGCACTGTGCCAAGACCCTGTCACTTCCCAGCCATCCCACATTTTCATCCCCTTCAGCATTCTGCAGTGCCGTAGGAGAGGAAGAGCCTTATCCCAGGCTGTGCCTCTGGGCACAGAAGGAGGACTTTTCTGCACTCCAGGAGACTCATGCTATCAAGGCATCAACCTCATGCCCTCTCCAGCCCACTGCAGAGGCCAGACACCCACCCTCCACCCCAGAGTGCTGAGCAGTCACATCCAATGCTGCCACAAAGCAGGACACGCGCGCTCTGTGTCCTGATTAACCTCCTTCCTCCACCACCTCGCACAGGGAGCCAGTGAAAATAACTCTGGTGATGAAGGGGGAAGCCTTGCCACACGTGGCTCCACCCCAAACCCTGCAAGCCTGCAGCAGCAGTCGCGGTGCTGCTCTCCGGCGGCGCTCAGCCGGCCCGGCACATGCCTATGTGGGTCACATAGGCTGGCCAGGGCCAAGCCACCGCTCCGAGCCACCCTGAGGAAAGGAGGTTTCCCTTGCTAGCTGCCAGCGTTGCAAACTGGAGTCCGAAAATCAATTTCTCAGCCTCAGTTAGTCATCTAAGAGACATCTATTTTAAGACCAGACAATCCTCATCATAGATGTGGAGGTATCCACCATAATAAGTGGATAAATTAATGTGGATCTTGGGGAAAATGCTTTTAAATTTCATCACTGTTTCAGATGTTCACTCTTTACAGTTGAAAAGCCAAATGGAAACTCCTGCTACTCACTGACAACTCACATCACATTTTTGAGGTTTTTTTTGAAAAACAGAAAGGGTACTTGGACAAGAACTGGCGCTAAATACAAAAGATTTTGATGGGTTTTCCCACTCAATAACTATTTCATTTGAATGCATAGGAGGTCTGTGGGATTTAGGAGGAAATGTACCATCCTTACTGGTCTTGAACCTCTGTCTTGTTACCATGTTTTAGTTAACATAAAAAGAACGGGTGTCTTCTGATAATTTTCTAGTTATTTTTGAAAAGGAAAGCCGAGTCTTAAGAATAAGGCATTTAAAAAGTTTTCTCTTCTATTTTTACCTGCACAATTGAATACTATAAATCCAGAGCTTTTTCCCAAAGGACATTAATAAAAACTGACAAATTCAAAAATAGATACGGAGCGCATTGGAGATGAGCACTTGTTGGGCAGACATACAAAAAAATGAGAAAAAGTATCAATTCTCAAGTGAGTCCTCCCCTTTGGGGTGGTTGCAGACACCAGAAATCCTCATAGCATTTGTGGTAGGGTTGGTTGCCTGTTTCACCCTCTAGAGGTGCGCCTGCTAGAAGTCCCAAACCATTTACAAATGCCTCTAAGTGGAGCAACTATTTCTATTAAAGCAATGAAAGCTAAGGTTTTTTTCCCCTGCACTCCTGGGATACTCTCTATTTTGGCTCATATTCAGGAAGGCAATTAAATATGTGCTAACTCTATGCTCATGAATAGTCACATTGAAATTTAAAGAATTACACATGCCTAAGTGCTTTCTTGAATGAAGCCCAAAGTTTGTATCCCAAAGAGAGCTAGAAACACTGTGGCTGAAAGCCACACACTGCTCTGAAGGCCATGGCAAGGGAGCTACAATTCAGCAGACGCTCCCAGGAGGGTGTGGGGAGTAAAGGAAGGGAGTCCAGATTTATGGACGTTGCAAAGGAAAATTCATCATTTTCCATTTGTAGTCACTGCCCTACTGCTCTTGAAGAAAGTATATAGTGTTTTTCTTCCATTCCCTGTTTCTTCTTCCCCAGTCTGACAGAATTTAAGTAAGCAATACCTGATGCTCACTGTTTTGCGAAGTTCACCTATAGGATCCATCTAGTCCCCAGCCTCGATGCTGTGGAGTATATGTGAAGAGGATACAAAGAGACCCAGGAGAATCTCTGCAAACAAGTCTCAGGAATTTGGTTAGAGTCTTACCCACCTCTGTGGCCTTAGCAAAGGCAGGTAACTCTCCTTCTCATTTTACCCAGTTAATGATAATAATTTTCCAGGAATAAAAAGTGAAACTCCTTCAGGACAATTTTTTGTTGTAATCGTGCTAACATTGGTATTCGTAATGTCCTCTCTTGGTAGCAGAGCTGCTGTCAAAATAGAGAATCCTTCCTCACTGGATGACATGAGATACAGCACTTTACATTTTTCCCCCAGATGACCTCCACTGTGAAGGCTGAGTTTCCTACCACAGTAAGTGCCAATCCCAAACATACTGATGCAGCCCAGCAGCCTGTGTGTGCTTGGGTTGGGCTGAATTAGTCAATAACCTGAGAGAAAGGGGGTTTGCTAGATATCAGATGTATTCTGACAGTATTACTTAGTGGTTTTCCATCACTTCCTGTTTGCTAGATGGTCTGATACCTCTTGCTTTGTGCAAAATACAGCAGAATGTCATTTAGCACAAAAGACAGGGGGTTCTCCCAGCAAAATCACTGTGGATGCACTCTACCAGGAGCTAATGAATGATAATGTCACTGTGAAGGGTCACGGGTGACAGCTGGTAATTCACATACCATTGAGTTGGCTTCCAGGGGAAGAGTCACTGAAATCACAGAATCACAGAATAACTAGGTTGGAAGAGACCTCCAGGATCATTGAGTCCAATCCATGTCCTAATACCTCAACTAGACCATGGCACCAAGTGCCACATCCAGTCAGCACACCCCTTCCACAGGTGTCAATGACTGGCTCACCTGAATGCCACAAATTTCTTATGTGGCCCCAGACAATGCACCCAGGGTCCCACCACATTCCTTTCTTCCATTTGTTATTGTCCTTTCCATCTGCAATCTCCATTACATCTTGTACATTGGAAAAAGGCCTAGTACCATCAGTGCACTGTTCTTTTGTGGAGATGGTCTAGGCTGCCCAGTGGAAGAGGTCATGCACAAGAGGGGTTTCAGATGAACCTTTCTCTTCAGCTCTGCTAGTTGTTGCCCTTGATTTGGCAGTTTCAAGTCAAGATGCAAAGGCACAGGAGAAAAGGAGCCTAATTTTAATTCTTAAGATTGTTTTGAACCATCTTGTATCATTTATACTTTTGTTTGGTATTTGCCCTTTTTAAATGCAAAGACTTCAGTTTTCTGTTATGCAGAAACATGTTTAGTGGAGTGACCTTTGGTTTCAGTTTAGCTAATGGATGTGAAAAAGAGCACTTTCTTCATTTGGACTCATTCATTCATGGTTAAGAAATCAATTGGGAGTAGAAGAAGCAGTAAAGCTCATTTCCTCTTCCAGCCTGTGACTAGAAGCAGGTGGGCAAGGTCAAGACATGCTCATTTTAGAAACATGAAGGATGTGGGTGAGACTTTCCAAACTGCAGCTCCAGTAGGTATGGTTCCCACTTCACACAACTGTCACTAATTTCCAGTGAGATGCTTTGGAAAATGCCATAGAGAGATCATCTCTATCTTTAAGGACTTATATGTCTTTAAACTTCTAGTTCACAGTGACCAGTAACAGCCTGTCTATTCATTAAGCACAATTACTACTTCTCTTATTTAATACATCCATTAGACATTGGTACAAAACTTGTTTTGATGCTTTGTCTATCCAGCCTTTCCCACAAAACACCAGGCACATTTGAAGCAGTTAAAGTTTTGTTTATTAATAGAAAAAGTTGGTTAAATTTCTGATTTGCGTAGTCTTTACTGATTTTCCACTTCCACCCATCGACTCCTTGACACTAATACTGGAACTATTAGTTCTAAAAAATGTTGTCTTTTACCTTTTTCTCATACAACACTTGTGTGTCTACACATACAGCCTTGCTCATGATCAGAGAAATTCGGTGTTTACCCTGCTCAGTCATCTGGTCCTGTGCCTGAGCATCAGAGAGGGTTTCCTGGTTACCAGCCATCCACTACAGAGAGTAAACATTCATACCCTTTATGACCTGTCTCTCCCTCATGGATCACCCACTTTCCAAAGTTGGGGGGTTTTGCCAGTGCAAAAATAAAACTAATTTCCTGGAAACCTCTGCAAAAGCAGACCTCAGGTGGTGTTCTGGTACCAAATCTAAAATAACTGCATATGTTTTCTGGATACTTAGCTGAGTTAAAACATGTTCTTTGCTGAAGTTCCCTAATTATTACCTGACCTGTAACCTAAAACTGGCCTCCATAAGAAACACTTTCAGTTTGGTTCTTCATTGAGGTGTGAAAATAGTGGTCTGGCACAAATGTCCTGCCCATGTTACCAACCACAACTTTTATATATAGCAAGCACTCCCATGAAATAGATTGATTACAGTTAGTGACAAGAATTATTTCTAACAGACAGTGAGATCACCTTGTGAGTGTGGAGACTGTTTTGGAGGAGGTTCCTGTTTTAAGCTTGCTTGAGGTGTGACCACAAGTCTGTTTATTCTCATGTATCTTATGTGGTCAGGGTGGTGGTGCTGGAGATTTTAATTTCTGAGCAATTTCTTTTAGTTTATTAAATTAATTTAGTTTCAAATGGAGTACTGGGTTTTAGTTTGTGGTGCTGCTTTTCCTGTTACTGTTGTGGTTTACCGTCCATGCTGGGGTATTTAAAAACTGCTCTTCAAACTTCACCAAACTTGTTTTGTGATTTGTGTTTTTGCAGTTCTGAGCATTTCTTATTCCCAGGATTCTGAGCATGGGCTGGGACTCCCTGCAAGAGGAATCACAATATATACAGTGCTGGGACATCACTGGAGACTTGTGGCTTCAGCCAGAGTCGTATCAAGTCCTTGCTGGTCAGGAACTGAGAGGATGTAGAGATCCAGACAGACAGGGCTTACAATAGTAGTAAGGCCCTCTTTAACATACAGATGTTGTTAAGGAGTTACATTTCCAGATTGGCTTCTTCCCTATATCCAGTAGTGCATTTTAATTGTTAAAGCAATTACTCATAGACAAGACAAATAAATAAATAAAGGAGGGATAGCAGAGCCTTTCCCAGGCTTAAGCAATGATTTAGAGGATGTTAGGCAGGTTTTGGTACTAATTTTCCTATTTGTAAGATAGAGATCTTAAGAATAATCACAGTGGGCCAGTCCCTCAAGGATGTCATGAAGGTTACCTCCTATTAGAAAGTATCCTGAGCTAATCAAAGAAAAGGTTCTACCCACACGAACATAGTGGGAGGCTTGGCATTTCTCTACTCAGCTGTAGTGACGACATTTGAGATCGTGACTCCAGTTCCCAAACATGAGCAATATGGGACTTCAGCTGGGGAGGTAGGAGTGAAACAGTGCAAGAACACATCAGGAAAGGGATAACTGAGGGCACCATCTGCTCAGACCCTCAATGGCTGGCAGAACAGGACCTCTGCATTTTCAAGTGTATATTCACATCAGTATGTATTTCCATAGGCTTCAGAAAGGTACAATTTAAACAGCACAAGGAGCATAGAAAAGCAGAAAGATGTCCCCCTTTCCTTTGACAGCAGGTCTGCTGTCAAAGCTGTGTGCTTGGCAAGGGCAACATCTCTGACAGAGTCTGCTCAGACAGTACTTGCAATCATAACAAGGTCTGCTTGAATAACGTCACCTCGAGACTGGGTCTGAGCCTCCCTCAGAGATGCACAGCTGCTTCTGCTGGGAATCTCTCCAGTGAGGGGTGCACCATGGGGTTGCAGCAGCTGTGGAAAAGCTGCTGCAACCCAGCCACAGATGCCCCCAGCTGTGCCCTTTGCCTTACTACCATGTCATGTCTCTAACAATGGTCCTCTCTGCTTCCAGCCATGTGTCATGCCAGTAATCCGATGGCCACCCACGAGTCCTTAGTGTCCCTTCATCACTACTCACCCCAAACCCCTTTATTTCTTGCTTGCTTGAGGATGGACTCATCACAGTTGTCTGTAATGACTCCTCTTGCACAGCCCCCCAATTTCTACCACTGTGTCATTTTACCCCACTCACATGCCAGTCAGATTTCCAGCACTCTCCAACTCTTAAAGACCATTACAAACAAATGAGTAACTCCCAAACCAACTTTTCCTTTTTTTTTTTTAACTGGAGTTGGTGAGTTCCCTGTGTGACAACTTTTGCATGCGTCATCATCATTTCCATCATTCTTCCCAGTATTCGAAGGCCTTTAAGGCTCTTTGTCTTATGCCAAAACAATTTTGCCATTTAACAAAGGGAGGCAGAACCCTGACAGTTTTCTCAGCTGAAGTTTGGAGCAAAATAAATATTGGAAACCACCAACATAAGCAGTTCTTAATCATGTGGCAGTCTGCAATATGTTCTAGTGCTCCATGGTCCTTATCATCAGAAAATGTTTCTGATGGCTAAAATAAATCCTCCTTGCTGCACATTCAGCTTGTTACTCATTGTGCTATTGCCACTAGATATGGATGCTTTATCACAGACTCTGTTGCAGTTGTTTAAC
Organism: Sitta carolinensis; assembly: GCA_032173965.1. Classification (NCBI taxonomy): domain Eukaryota; kingdom Metazoa; phylum Chordata; class Aves; order Passeriformes; family Sittidae; genus Sitta; species Sitta carolinensis. The sequence goes on along the minus strand of JAVUNC010000004.1, from coordinate 36,689,391 downwards.
ATATTTGAAGACTGTTTCCTTCCCTTTTCCAGAGTCGATACAGCCTCATTTTTCAATTTTTCCCATGAGTTCACATTTACTAGACCTCTAATCACTCTTGTTGCTTTTGTCTGAGCTTTCTCCAGCATGTTAGTAGGGCAGCTAAATATATCACTGCTCTTCTTTGAGATTCAAATCGGTCTTTATGCTATGAATTATCCCCAGAGCTCCCATAGGCTTGGTTAGCAGCCTATTCACCTAAATCCTTTGCTAAACCACCACTTTCTAGGATAAAGCCCCTATTCCTGTAGGCAAGGTGCCTTTATTTATCCCTAGCTTCATGGTCTTTCATTTGGCAATCAAAATGTGTACTGTTTAACTGACCTTCCTTTAACTAGTAATCCAGATCAATTTTTCTAGCTGACCTATCCCTAATGCTTCTTCACCATTTATTTTATCTCCAGATCTTCAACCAGGGCCAGAAAGAAAACCTGTGAGACCCTGCAAGAAACAGCCCCCAGGGGAACCAACTCTCATTTATGGGCAACATTTAATCTGTTCGGGATGGGCTCTTTTGACTTCGCAGATCTCATTTATTTTCACAGCACCGTGTGCAGCGAAATCACATCTTACAAAACCCTAAATGTGTTGTGTCATTGTATTTACCCTTACCAAACCTGAGATCTGCTCAGGAAGCAATAGCAAACCTGCTATCTGGAAGGAACCTACATCTTTCTTAGGGAGTGGCAAAGAGTTTGAGAAAAAAAAAAAGCTGGTGTGTTGCTTAGAAAAGAAAGAGAAATGTAAAGGCATGAAAACTCTTGGACATAGGAGGTATCTACACAGATACAGTGTCTCTGCACTCATTTTGTAAAGACACAAATTAAGTACTGGAACTGACTATCTAAATTGATTGCATCTGGTAAGCATTAACTGAGCACACATTTCTGAACTGTTTGCTGCTTTTTTGATCCCACTGGGTAGTTGGCTTCTGATATTTCCACTGAACCATGTTTAATCATGTTTAGCAATATTTTAGTGATAAGTGATAGTTCCACTTCCAGCCTTTGATGCATATGATTATGTTACCTCCTTCTTCAGTGAATGCAAAAGTCCACCGGTAACTGGTACTATTGACGTCTGAGGAAGTCAGGGCTGTTATTGTTTCAGTGTTCAGCACGCTGCTGCTGCTGCACCGCTTTGATCCGTGGCCTTACGTGGCTTTTTAAAGCGGAGGAGGGTGGAGGGAGAAGGGTTACTGGGCTTGTAAACATTTCTATTACATCAGATTAGTTTCCCTGCCATGTACAATCTGCTGGTGTGACTCAGACTTTCACATTTATAAAGTCAGTTATGTCTACAGGGACTACAACCATTCTGAGAAATTCTAGATAATTGTGAATTAGTTTTATTCTTATCTTATTACACAATGTACAATTGTACAAAAAAATGTACTTTTGTTGACTTTTAGTGCAGATGTGCAACCACTGGCAGATAATGAGAACAACATGTTCCCTGTCTCACCAGCTCTTTTATTCTTTGGCTGAAAATCTTAACCCAGGTTTAGGACTAATCCATGCTCATTCTCGGTGTACTCAGCTGCACTCCACCCACCTGCCAACTTCTTTTTTACGTTGGAACTCCACCACAGTTACCTGAGATTGAAACCACTAAATAGCTGGAGTCATGTTTCTCAGAGCAGAGCAGTCAACCACTTTTACTCTGGGAAATAGGGCATAGTTTTTTTAGTTATAAGATCCGAGCAAGACAATTTACTTTTGTCCTTGATTTGGTTTAGGGCACCACCAGTAGCATGGGAAAAGTGATAGTCATTACCAGCACAAAATCTAATGTCTCATATGAAATATTCTGGGGCACCACGTGTAACATTTTCCCTTCAGGATGTTCTGGGCAGGATTTTCTAACACTCCATGACAGTCCAAGTTTACAACTGCTTTGTTATTTCCCACACACTTTCTTGCCAAATGTTTCCACAGTTGTCTGCTATTCAAATAGTTTCTTACTAGAGGGGTGGTAATTTTCATTGTGTTAGGGAATAATCAGGGTTCATGGGTTGTTTGCAGATATCTTTAGCAATGGCTGTGATTTCTTCAACACTGGGGTAATCAAAGAGTGCTTTTCTTTTTGGATGACCTACCTGCCTGCCTCATAAAATCACATCACCATTTCTAACTTTTTGGCGACAGTAAATAGGACCCATTCACTAGCCCCAGGCAGAGGAAAAAAGTGCACTGCATCCTTGAAGAAAACATGATGATGATTTGGAGGGAGGCCCCAGATACTCCCCCAGGGTCCTGCAATCAGCTGCATCAGTGCAGCTTTGCAGCATGGAGAGTATAAACCTATGTTTTTGGAAAGTGCAAGGTGGGAATCACAGACAAATAAAGACAGTGAGTGAGAAAAAAATTCAGGAGATTGTGGCTGGTGCTTACCAGTCCTTCACATAAAGTACAGGACATCATCCTGCAATTGCTACTAAGCAAAGAAGACACTAAAAACCATACAAGAAACTATTCAAGGTACTCAATAGATCAGCTATCACAGTGGGCTGCAGCTCGGAGGTATCTGCTAGGGTCATGCAGAAAAACCATTGCCACACACACCAGGATTTCACATGGGGATGGGAAACAGGACTAGAATACAAACCAAGCAAGAGACTTTCATTGCCCTGAAAGAGTTTCTTGGTCTTTCTTTCTGCACCTGTATTTAATCCCACACTCACAGCCAGTTTTGAATGCAGAAGCCTCAGGAAGGACAACCCGGCGCACGACCCCCTTTCCTTTAGGTGAAGGGGCACCTTGGTGGGAGGTGAGGCAGGTGCTCACAGCCCTCCAGCCAGTGAAGCTCTTTCACCAGGCTGCCATGGACCATTGAGTTGTGGGACAGGTCAGGAAGATTTTGTCACTCAGAGGAGTGTGTCAGTGCAGAACATGAGCCTAAAGATGCTCTATTTGTGGAAAAGCATTTTCTTAGTAACTAACCAGTTTTTGACAGGGTTTTTACTGAAGCAACAGTCTCCCCCAGGGCAGGTAAATGTGACTGTGGCAGCAGTTAGCATTCCCCGGGGCCTTCCTGCATCTAGGATACAATTAAATCCATTTGTCTGCAAATGCTTTAAATATTTCAGCTGGTATGCCATTAAGGAATAAGAAAAGGTTTTATGTGAAGAGCAACTCAGAGCACTGCAAGGCAGCCAATATCACAGACAAGGCACGAGAATGATTTGGGATAGATAATGGTTGTGAGTAATGTTATAAATGATCTCATAGACTTTTTATTTTTTTTCTTCTGTGAAGTAAATGACCTTCCTTCTCCCACTTAGGGAGCTGTGTGGCCATTACAGTGTGAAAAATGTTTCTCTCAGGCAGGACCACTCAGTACATTTTTACTGAGGTCCACTGGATAATTTTAATGACGTCTGCTCATTTTCACTCAGCTCTTTCTTGTGATCTTGCCAAGACACAGCCATGATGGCAAGGAACAAGGGCTCTCTCACAAGGATGCAGGAGGCTTCTTATCTAGGTCTTCTGTGATGTCTGAAACATCACTTATGTACCTCTGCCTTTTCAACTCCAGATTCAGTGTTAGTGTTTTTATCCGAAGCAGCAGGAAGATTTACTTATATTACAGCTTAATTTGTAAGTGTCAATGAGAACCACGGCCCGACATGATGAGACACTACTTCCCTGCAGCAGCAAACAGAAGATCCATCTTTCAAAGATCTGATGGGCAGTAATGTGAACATGGTAGGCATGTGAGGATGCAGACTGTGGCAGTTTTCTGAGTTTTCTGTGAGCAGGAGGCCAGAGAGAAGAGGGTGTGACCCACAGCACCGATGTGATGCCACCAAGTGGGTAATCAGTGGACCTCACACAGTGTCAGCAGCTGACTCAAGCTTTCTTCTTGCCTTTCCAGGCCATGTCTTGCTGGTGCCACGTCGTTCACCGCTGTCACAGTACACATAGCTCTAGTCACATATAGTCGCAAAGCTCTAGTGTGGAAGTTCTAATTTGCAACATGCCTAGAGGCTGGGCTGCCCCAAGATCCTGTCTTTGCTCTCTTTCTGTGTAAAGGCTGTGACAAATAAGTTCCATTTGGAAAGGAATGCCATTCAGGACCCACTTAAAATATTTCCTTTCCTCCTTACTTGGTAAAATTTTCCTTCTTTCCTTCTCTGTGGCACGTGCAAGTGATGTGAAAACAATTGTACCTTCATTACGCCTTTGGTTTCAGAAGATACTGGCACGGGAGACCTCATGAAAGGAGGCTTTGTGTCCTAGTCATGTTTTATTATTCTGGATGTCTAGAAATGGGTAATAGCATGCAAAAGCCTTGCGCACTTGTAAGTTTAAGCATTTGTAATCATGTATTCAAAACTGTTAGACTCTGCAGCTTAAAGTCCAACTGAGACATCTTTAGGAAGAGCAAAACCCCCACAAAAATATTTCTGTGATACAAATTATTCAAATCCTTATTAGTCTCGCCCATTCTACTAATCTAAGCCTATCTGAAGGATTCCCGCGTGGAACAAGATTCAGCACACATGGCAACAATTGTGCAACTTCTTTTGATTACCAAATTGCTATATTTACCACAAAAACTTTGTTTCAGTCAGAGTCCCCTTGAAAATGTGTTTCAACTTAAAATGTCAGTTAAAGCACTCCACAAAACCTGAATCTCTGCCTACAAACTCAGGATTTGTTCTGGCAAAGCTCCCCTCAAGTCAAGCAGAGACACCACTACTCCAGACAAAAGCTTCACAGTTTGACTCAATAAACTTGTCATCTTCACATAAAGAAATGGATAAAGATGCAAACAAGCCATTGTCCTGACATGTCACATAGCATTTAGGCAGGACACTTTTTTCAGCCTCTAAGCAGGCCACCAGACCAATGCTGGCAGTGATCAGTGCTGCTGAGCTTAAACATTGAGCAGTGGCAGTCCTGCAGCGAGTCTCAGATCACTCTGCCTTAAGCAGCTCTGGTGGCCACACAGGAGCAGACGACAACCCAGGTCAAGCTTGCAAGCTCTGATGCATTTCTGGTGCTCACACCAACACTGTGGTCTCTTGCCCTGCCCCATCTCATGGCATGGTGGGAGCACACTTAGGTACACCCATCCTGAGCGCTGGAAACCTTCCAACGATTAATCCACAAGGGTCCATCACAACTTTATAGCCTTTCTGCCAGAACATAACAATTGCTTCCCGAGGCTTTCTCTCCTATCTGTAGATAAGGTGTGACAGCACTAGAATGTGAGCTGCTTGCTGGTGCCTGGTGATGGCGGCTCTGGTGCCACACTATGAGATGTAATTAAGACACAGGCAGGTGACTCCCATATGGTGTGGGCTGACCAGCTGTGTGCAGAGACCTCATGCTAGACTAGTAAATTATCACATCATATTTCCAGGGAGAGTAAGGTGGTGTGCTCATGCCACATTAGAGCACACTCTGTGCTACATTTAACAGAATATTTCTTTCAACCTTATCAGTGTTTTTTGGAACCTGTAGACCAAAACACCTAATGTAGCTCATTCACCTGATGCTCGAAATCATCAAATACTGGTCCCTAAAATTTATGGGTGTTCAGGGTGACAGACTGCCTGGATTTGAGATAGATGTCATTGTGCAATAAAATGTTCATGTTTGGAGTTGAAAAACAAAATGATTTAATGGAATATTGATTTTATAAGGAGAGGAAGAATTACAATTGGTGATTGGAGTTAGTCCAGCTAGAGATGAGTCAAAGCAAATGAGAAGATTCATGCACTTAAGTTAGGAACTTAGTTTCCCTTACTTAGATAATTACTTATCTGTCATTGCAGAAATCCTCACAAGTGCAAATGCAATGTCTCTGTGAGATAGGAAATGGTTGTGATCTTCCATTATGCTCACAACAGAGGCCCAGAATGCTCAGGCAATACCCACATGGTTTGTTGAGGTTCCTCTTGAAGGCCACCACCACGGTCCGAGCTGTTAGGGCACCCCATCTGCCACCAGATCAGGGATATGGTTGACCATGCAACCCACTTCAAAGGGTCATTTTCACACTACCCCTGCAGCTGACATGTTTACATCCTCTGATCCCAAGGCCTGGAAGTATAGACAAATTAGGTATCCAAATCCCTGCAAGTCTTTAGCTATTGATGGATAGAGCAGAAAGGGACCTTTAGGAAAAGGGTATATGATATCATCACTCATGTTGGGATCAAACACAGAGAGCCCCGGGCAGACTGCTCTCCCATACACCAGGAGCTCTGAAAATTTCTAGAGGCTTTTTTCACCAAGCTCAGACCTGTCAAGCTCAGGGCATGACCATGACCCTCACTACTTTTTGCACAGAGGAGATGGAAGACACTGCATGAACTAAGAGTTTGCCCAAGGCCTAAATCAAAATAATAAGCAAATGCAGAGTGCAAAACTATTCTGCAACTGTCAAAAGCAAAGATCTTTGTTCTCTAATGCAAGAAAACTATAATGATCCCCTGCAGAGAAGTTACTGCCAAGGGGTAAACCCAAAACCAGTCCACATTTGATAGCTTTGCACCATTAATGACAAAAAGCAGCATTAAACTTTTGCAAAAGTTTCAGACTTCTTCATTGAGGAATGCACAGATAATAGAGGTATTTTTGTATCACTTTTTTTTTAAATTTGGGTCAGCTCAGATAAAGCACAGACCACACACAGAAAGACTGGTCACTCCCCATTACAACAGCCATCTGGAATCCTCTCAGACTAAATGTGCCCAGGCCACCACAGGTTTATAACTGCAATAGGCCACTGCAAAAGAACAGAAAGCATAAAATTGTAATGTGACCTAAAACTTAAAAACAAGTAAGAAATATAGTCTGGCCTTTTAGCACTTTCATGGTGTCTGAAAAAGGTCAATAAATAAGGAATGAGAGCCACTAGCCCTTTCTGACTTACTATGTCAGGTGTCAAATCCAGATTATGAGCTATCCATCCATCTTCCTGGTAAAGTGGATCTACTTCCATCACCTATGAAAGAACAGAGATAGGACAGCTTACCCTTTCCTACAAAAAAAAAAAAAAAAAAAAAAAAAAAAAAAAAATCAAAGGGGTAGAAAAATCCACAAAATATCCTTGTCATATTCCTCTGGGTCCTGTTCATATTTTTCATGCTGCCTTTTGCCAACCTGGAGAAGCACTGCCATCTTTCTTGCCTGGTTTGGAAGCCGAAGTCCCACAGATGGGGCTGCCCATTGTGAGCCCTTCAGCTCACAGTGGCAACACCAGCTGCTAACACCCATGCCGATGCACAGAGGAGGTGTGGGGATAACTGTGGCTTGTGCATGCATGGTCTTGCAAGAGGTGGTTCAGAGTGAAGACCTGGCAGTCAAGCATCCTCAGGATTATCTGCACTGCTACTCCTCAGGGTCCTCCCTTCAAGCAGTGATGGCTTTTCCAAAGCAGCAATCCTATACTTACTCTTTCAGTATGAAAAGGATCACAAGGATTCAAGATAGGCCATACTCAGGGATACATCTTGTGTCCATACCTCAGCAGTTCTGTGGAGCCCAAATGCAAGAAGGTGCAATCTTGTCCGTTTTCTCACAACTTCAGGGCTCCATGCAGGACTCAGAGCAAACTCCAGAGAAGGTATTGCAGAATACTATCTATCTTTCCAAAAGTGGATATCATGGAGGGCAAGCAGAAGGACAAGTTTCTTAGATTTCATGTCTAGAAATGTTAACTGAAGTGCCCACTGCTTTGGCAGCTGGGCACCCAGGCAATGAACAAAATCAACCTCGAATTTTCCAGCAGGGCCATTTTTGTTCGATTGTGTTGGATAGATGCTGAGGATGCTCAGGAGAAAAGCACAGAATAAGAGCTGAAATTCTGGTCTCTAAATGCAAGCTGTCAATCTCTTCATCTGGCTGTCCTCATCACTGCCCTATCCCCTTATGCAGATGCCTTTGCACAGAGCAACCCCTATTTAAAACAAAACAAAGCAAACTTTTTCTTATCACCTAAGGGGCTTTGTAACACACGGCCTTGTTTTCCTTCCAAGCATAACAAAGGTCTGTGGCAGCATTTATCAGTGCACCAACGACACTCTTTATCCAGCACACGTGAGAGAACAAAGCAGTGCCTCTCTGCCTGCCCTCGAGGACCTTACACAGGGCCCTCACAAACATTAGCAATGTGTGTAGCTGTTGCATTGCGCACTTGCAGGGTGGAAGTGTCAATCTGATCTCCTGAAAGGGTATTTTTCATGATGCCTCATGACATAATAGTCTTGTAGCATCTTTAATTTAAAATAAAAGCTCCTGCAGAGGACTGCTCTCGCAGTCTTGCCGACCTGAAGAACTCAAGCGGGAGATGGCATGCAGACAGCTATACCTCAGAGGATTCCACTCATGGCTCTTTCATTGTTTGTTTGACGGTAATGCAGGAAAGGTGCAATCGAGATCAGCATCAGTCGTGCTGTGTGTCACCCAAATACACAGAGAGATGTAGATGCAGGTCTGAAAATCTGCAGGCATATTTAACTAGCTGCTTTTGATCTGTGTAGCACCGTGAGGCAACAGCAACTCTCACTAGGCAGACGAGCAGAAGCTGAAGGAGCCAGAGGTCAGGTCTGTACAGTGTCATCCACAGGCACATGCACTGACACTATTAAACAAGGTGCTGTCAAACAAAAGCACTCTGATTCAAATCACAGATCTGCCCATGCACTGTATCCATTCTGAGAGTGATTTTAAATGGATTTTAGCCTAGGAACACCAAATGTATACATTGGCGTCTTTTTTCACACAGAAGAGATGCCTGTCCTAATTTACAGTGGGGAAACACAAGTAAAATTGTCAGCACAGGTATGGCGAAGGATCCCTGCAGGGGGGAAAAGAGTGGCTGAGGGTGAGGTGTGCCTCAGGGTGCCCTGGTTTGGCATTGATGCCAGCACTGGGGTGTCTGCAGAGCCCAGCCACGGGAGCATCAGGTCTGGGTACCCCCACTGCTGCCAGGTAGCATATGCCCAATCACAGCTGTGTCCACAAGAGGATTGGGGGGAGAGAAGGAGAATTAGAGGATACCAAGAGAGGAAAGAGGTCATTTGCTGCACAGGAACACTGTCTTTAGGTACTGCCTGTCATTTCTTTTCCTCCTTTTATTCTATTTCTCTGACATGAATAATTTAGAAAATTAATAGATTAAAAATTAATATATGCCATTGTAGAATGTGCATGAAGGCACATTGCAAGAGATTATCCTTTCCCCATTCATCCCGTGAGCTCAAAGCTGACCTTAGCTATCCCACTGGACTCGAACATTTTTATTTTTTCCTTTGTGCATTTTGGATCTAACAGCACAAGGAAAACTGAACAAAGCTGGGAAATGGAATTACCAGCCTGAAAACAAGACAGATCATGACAGTGAGATTTCTACACTAAAATCTGAAAAATAAAAACATAGAGAAAAGAAGAACTGACTGAAAGGGTACATGAAGTATTCCCCCTTGAGAACCTGTCTCTGTGTCTTTTGGGATTAATTTAGTCAAGGAGGGGACTGTGGATACATTATAACGCCTGCTGTTTCAACTGAAGGCTATTCTAAGCAAACAAAATCTTAAAAATACATGAAATCTTAAAAATGCAGAAAGCAAAGCCATAAACCCAAGGGAGATGGCTTTGAAGTAGTATTTTCGATTACCCTGTATCTGGTACAAAAGTTTTTATTCAACTCAGTTTGCAACAGTTTAAACAATGTATTTTTAAAAGGGAAGGAAAAGAAAAATATTTCATGGTAAGCCACGTGATTAATGACTATATGCAAGGAATTGCTTTGCACTAACCAGGATGGTAAGGTTTGTGATCCAGCCTTTAGGCTTGAGACAAGTTTCAGTTTTAATATAGTCCATTCGATGCTTAATTTTTCCAGCATAAACTCAGTAAATACCTGTCAGTGTTCTATCTGTATTTACACTACTAGGATCCACATCACTTTTTTTTTTTTTTCCAGAGCCACTAGTGTGTGTGAACTTTCATGAGAACTTTCTTTTTTATCTGCCTGATATGGATGTGGAATATTTTGGTCAGGGTGAGGCTAAAGTCTGATAGAGTGCACTCTAAATTTTCCACAGTACAGACTGGCTTTTCTCTGGCATGGGTTGATCAAACCTTTGTTTTAAGTCTTGGCAAACTGTTTGTGATCTTTCATTTTGGGTTCAACCTCTGCTTTCATCTGGCTTCTCCCATATTCTCATTCCTTACCCCTTCTCCCACTTGTCTTTTATTTCCACTTGCACTGAAGCTTTCCAACTGGAGATACAGCCCTACAGAAGAATCCCTACAAAACCTAAACCAAGACATTAATCACACAAGAAGCATGAAGTTAGTCTAGTCTTTGCTGCCATCATTGGTTTTTGCTATGCTTAAACATAACATCCTATTTCTTCCTGGATCAAGAACTAGATGAAGGCACTTTGACAACTGAGGCCACCCTACTCTCCTTTTCTTTTTAAGTTCTGCTTTGTGTCCCTTCTCCTCCCTTGCCACAAGCACTGAACATCCAGGCTGGAGAAACCCAGGGCAATGGGGCAATCCATGGGCTGGGGGCCATGTCCCCTCATTGCTTCTGCCCCAGTGAGTTTCTCCCTTCTTGCTGAGAAACATAGCAGCAGTTGTGGCAGCTAAATCAGGGACAGTGAGGGCTCTGTGTAAGGTCACCCTCTTACGGCGAGGGACAGCTTTTCTCTGCATTTCTCTATCACAAGCCTTCCCTGGATGTCTTTTCAGGACCTGGACCCCACAGTGTGGAGAGGCTGGAGCTCTGCAGCCATGTTGCACAGGGCAAGAAATTTGGGGCTCTCCTCTCTACAGATTAATCTGAAAAACAGAAATTCAGGGAACACGTCCTTGTGTTCAGGGCTCATCCAAGAACATTTGGTACCCTCATCCTTAACGCTGAGGAGACTACGGTACCACAGGAGCAGTCACAGACACTACCACTACCACCATCCCAACAGCATCAGAAGACAAAAGGGCTGCAGTTTATTTCCTTCCTCATGAAATCTGTCTTTTTAGGGGCAATCAAGAAAAATGTCTCCAGCCTACCCATTGTTAAGGCTTTTTGTTTTCTAGCTGTCTATCTGTCCAGCAGAAACCAGCTGCTGTTTTTGCAGTGTCTGGCATGCTCAAGTTAGAGTTTTTCTGGCACTTTAATAATTTTATTAATAATTATTATGGTTAATGTACATTATCCCACTCCATGGTGTACACATGGGCCTTGCAAGTCTCATCCACCAACACAGCTGCATTTTCTGTGGTGTCCTTGATCTACATGTAATTCATGGCTCAGCTGGGATTTCTGTGGCATAAATAGTATTACACCATTATGAAATGACAATAGATGCCAGAGCTGTTATCTGTCAAAGTGGAGCACAAGAGTGCAACTTCTACCAGACTAGCAGCAATTAGGTTTGCAAGTGTAACCAGATCCTATTGTTAATCCCAATTCTGTTTGGGCATCTGTAACAACTGGCTATGTTGTAAGACCACGATGGCTTCCAAGTAAGAAATCACAGCATTCTCATTATGTGCTGAGTGTTCATCACATCGGATCCATTTCTCAGCATTTAATGTTAATTACTAGCTTGGGTCTGTATTAGCTGAAAGCTAAATGATGTAGTACTGCAGAAAACTATTAAGATCTGCGTCACATAGGCAAACATGACCATCCACTTCCAGAATGTGAAATGAATAATGAGCGGGTATAAAGGAGTTCTCAGAAACCCCAGATGAATGCATTCAAGAGTAGTGCTTTCTCTTTAATGGGCTCTCTGCCAGAATGACACATCACTTTGCCTCACTGAAGTAATTTATAAACAGTCCTTCACAACACTCTTTCCTCTCTTGCCTGTGCTGCTCCTCCTCACAGAGATAGCTGCAGAGGGAGGATGCACCTGACAGTAAAATTCTGAACTGTTCAGAATAGCAATACTTCTGGAGTGAAAGCAAGAACCTAACTCTTCCCAGGACTAAGCCTAAAGGAAGAGGGAAAGGAAAGTGATGTGAAAAGCAGTTACATAGAAGGAGTTAGCTACTGACCAAATTCCCACTTCTTTGAGGCTTACTTGGGTTTTCCACTCAAAAGCACTGCCTTGGTTTCAGACTGTAATGCAGTATCTGAAAGCATTCCGTGTAGTTCGCTGCATTCCTGGAGAAAGCCAGGCCAGAGCCCGAGGCTGAAGTAAAGGTCTGAGAGGTTTGCTCATCATTCCCCCCAAGGGATGGTGCTGAGGTGTATCAAAGGGAGTGTTTAAAGAGAGGGAAAGGAGCTTCTTAAAACCTCTGTGTACCTTCCCCTCCCTTCCTCTCTTTCTGCCCAAGCACGCTCCCTTGCAATGAGTCACTGGTGGCTGTCACAGACTTGGGATCCCCACTGTTGTATTCAGTACAAAAAACACAGTCCTTGCTTACAACACAAACATGAAAAGCTAGACAAAACAAACCATAGGACAAAAATTTCAGTCATCCTGCAGGTCCAGCAAACTATGGGCAAGATTTTGGCCTGCAGTGTTCAAATGAGAGTCTTTCTGGAAAGAGGAGCTGGAAGAAAAGGAGAGAGCATTACACATTTTGAATCAGGAGCTCCACCCAAGCCCAAGGAGAAAATAGCAGAGGTGCTTGCTTGTGGCTGATGAAGGTGGAAGTCAGCCTCCCAACAGTGAATGAAGGTTTATGGGCAGGGTGGGGACAGGCTCTATTAGACCTTGCAAGCAAAGAGAAATTATTTCTGCCTGATATCACAAAGAGATGAGAGCCAGCACAGGGATGTGATCACCACAGAGAGAAAGGAGCCAGCAAAGAAAAAGTGATGATTGGGTAGTCTAAGCAATGGGCAAAGGAAATGACCAGTGCAGCAAACTTCCTGCTGCAATAAAAATGCTAAAGTTTTGGATACCGAGACACTATGAAGCCAGCCAGCCAGGAAACATTATATGTAGATGAAGTATGAACAAGAAATCTTTGAGGCATAAACTTGGCATGCTTTTTTAAGAGAAAATTCAAATTACTTAGGTTGGAAGAAAAAAATGCTTCCACTAATATCTGAAAATTCTTATGCCAGAAGGCCTGTTACATCTTTCTCAGGAAAGAAGAGTCAGCTTTTCCTTTGGGTACCTTGCCCATCAATTACCTGCTTCAACAAAGTGATTTCTTTGTCCATTGCCAGCTATTTATGTGATTGTTTATACGTGGCCCTACAGTACTTGCGCTCTAGATGTGAAACTACAGACTCACATTGAAAGCACAGACAGCACTGTATCAGAAAAAAAGTTTCCTAAACAGACAAATTCTAATCAAGATCCTTTAACAGAACTTTAAAAGATTGCCCTGCTTTTAACCAGTGAGATACAGCACTGAATCTAAGATGCAGTGGATCTGCCAGAAAAGTGCTGGGAGTTACAAGGGAAACTGTTCGATTGCTACTTTATACAGAGAAACTACGTGTATATCCTTCCTTGCTACAGTTTCTTGGTCTTTAATGGCCCTTCCCTTTTGTCCCTTTGAACATGAAGTACTTCTGCCTAGATGCGCCTCTGTTACTTCAAAACCATTGTTGGGAATATCCACAATTGCAGCCTTCTCCTACTGTTGGAGGAAAGGATGGCTTCTGACAATGAACTTCACATACATGAAGACAAGAAATGCATTGTGTGGCTTCCCACTTGCCTTTGTTTCCCTGTTTTGCAGAATTTGCTTCTCTCATCAACCTGCCTAGGGCTGCCAGGGACTAATGTTGCCAGTGTGGTGTTGCATACATCAGTCAAATGCTGAGCTTCGAACAGAGGATACCTTCCTTTACAATTAAAATGAGCTGCTATCTGGGGAAAAGTAAGGCTGTCAGCTTCAAGGAAATTTAACTTGTCCAGTAATATCCTCCCTATTTCATGACCTCTGTGAAAAGACACTACAAATTTTGTTAGTATAGCTCTTACAGTAATTTGGCTAAATCCCATTGAACTTCTTGAACTACACTTCATCTTTAACAACAGACTTAGACCCTGAACACTTCTGTAAATTGAAAACAAATGTGTTAAATACCCAACAGGTATTTTTCTATCTACCCCTAAAGCAACTTAGTGCTTTCCCTCCTCCTAGCAGTACCAACAACTTCTTGCTATGAAAAAATCACTAGGAACACAGATGAGCTTGCAGCAAGGACAACAGGCTGAAATAAAAACACAACAGAATTGGAAGAAAAAAAGGAGAGCATATAGAGTTAGAAAACAATTCACATCTTTAAAAAAATCTCTGGTTCCATCCCTTCCTCAATATCAATGGCTTCAATGCAGGATATCTGGAAAGGACAAGGGACAGAGATACTCACAAATACCAGGGTTTGCCTCCTCTCTAGGGCTGACTTCAGAGGCCAGTTTCCCAAGGACCTGTCTGGAGCCAGGGGAGAAAGGCAGGTAACACCATAAGACAATTCATAGGACCTTAGGAGACCTCAGATCTGGAATGTCCTTAGAGCCCTTTTGCTTCAGCACAGCTGCAGAAAAAGACACTGGATTGAGGCAATTTATCAGCCTCTTTTGGGGGTAAAGCCAGGGAGAGGACCATGGGGAGAAAATGCAGCTCTTGTCTCTGGGCTGAGGGACAGACTAAGTCTGCCCACTGGACTGAGTGATTTATCTCCATGGGCTGTACCCCTCAAAGTGCCTCCTGTGGCAACAAAACCAGACACAAACTTCTGTCTGGATCTGAGGAACAGAACCTTTCTTGTGAAGAAGTGGTGATTTCCCATACTCGAGTGAGGTCCTCAGGTTTCAGGACACGAGACAGCACTGTACAAGAGCGGCTCTGCTCTCTGCTGCGTGGTGCTGCTGGAGAGCTGGCTGGAGCCCAAGCAGCGGCTGAGCCAGCAGGCTCAGGTCTTTCAGAGTTGTCCTGTACCCTGTGGGTCAGCTCAGTTAGCTGGGTTGTATGTGAAAAGGAGCACAGCCGAGGGCCATCGGCATAGCTAGTGCTCCAAAAGGAAAGAGAAAAGGAAAGAGCCACTCCAGTAGAGAAAGTTGATAACAAAGTTCTTAATTATCAAATGTTTCAAGGCTCTTTGACTGTAAGTCACCAACCTGAAACACTTAAAGAAGAGTGAGTGTGGGTGTTCAGCAGAGACAGATGCCCCCAATCAGTAATTATCCATGCTTAAAAGAAAACTTTATAGTTTGCTGCCTTACAGATTTCACTGGCAGGGTTATTTGTCAAAGGAAGTGCATATGCATAGTACTAATGTTAGCAAGGAGTGGGATTTACAAATGACATTTATCTCCAGCATTCAAAGAATAATAGCTGAGGAAGTGAAGGACTAAGAAGTGCTTGTTTGGCTATTTCATTACTCTGGTATTGTCAAAAACTGGCATACTTATCTCTATGGCTCTTGCATTCTGGACTGTGACAAATCAGTCAAAAAACAAAAATCTTCGTATACAGAGAGAGAGCTATATATAAAAATGTGTGTGTGTGTGTATTCCAACATACACTGAAAACATTTTCCCTTATTCTCCCTGAATCATTACAGTGGTCTCTTTTAGTTTGGCTAAAAATATGAACATTGTGTCATGAAATATGGCCAAGAGATAGTACTATCATAGATATTGCATTCTTACCAGCAGCCACAAACAAACAAACAAACAAACAAACCAGGAAACCCCACCAAAAAATAAAAAATTATAAGAGCATTTACACTGCAAGAAATCCTGGATGATGAGCTGAGGTGTTAGCAGACTGCTAAGAATATTCCTGGACATTTCTGGCCCCTGAAGGAGCTTTTTTTAGGGTTTGTATTTTATTAGAGAAAACCTCCAGCCCCTGGTCATGGTGCCACAGTGAGGCAATCTCTCTTAGTTCTGCTCCTCTGACCTACTTAGTTGGGCTTGGGCTGCTATTTTCATGCAAAGCATTTGAAATCAGCCTCATCATTACAGCAAATAGCATTATCTCTCGCTGTTTTCCATCTAGCCCCAAGAATAACTCTGATGTCAGTGGGAAGCTCTCTCTCTGGCAGCCGTCTCCTTGCTGCCAGCTTGTCAGATAAAAGGTCAGCTGGCTCTGCCAGCTCCTCGGACAGACACACAGTGTGGGGTCCTCTGCTCACACCCAACTGCCCCAAGCAAAGCAGCCCTGAAGGAAGCCAGCTCCTGCTCCCAGCTTCCAAGATCCCATTCACTTGCCTGTCCTCAACGACACCAGCCAAGTGCAGTCCTCAAAATCACACACTGCAGCCGGGCGTGCCAGTGCCTCCTGATCCAGCCATTCCTCCTCCACAGCAAATATCCCATGCTGGAGCCCCAGGAAGGGAGAAACCTCCCCCCCCCCCCATCCTCATGTCAGGGCTTTCCCAGCAAACAGCTGTCATGTGGCTTCCATATCTGTGCTCTTGCAGGGCTGATGTGAAGAGAGGAAAAGAAGGTAAAAAGCTGGGACCTGAAGTGCTGACTGGCAGTGTTTGGGCACGCAGAGGGAGCATAGGATCATGTTGGCCTCACCAGTGAGAGCTAGGATATTTTGTCTCTTTCAGGAAATTTGTTCTCCAGCTACAATACAGCCTAGAGTTCCTTACATGAAATCACTCTTCCAGTGAGGATGTAAGAAATTACAGGGTGAACAAGAATAACACCCCAGGAGTCCAGCCCTGAACACACAGTCCTAGCAAACCTCATTCATATCACTAACCACAATGGCCATTTTGCCTGAGGAAAGACAGAGCTAAGACTTCAGATTTTGGCCCAAATCCTAGACTATATAAATAGATTTCTATGAATCAAAGCTCCATTATGTAAGACATAAAAATAAAAGAACAAATGAGAGGAAAAATAAGCTGAACTTCAGAGTCTGCAGTGAAGCATCATCTTAGGAGTCTGGGCACTGAGTCAAGACACAGATCTTTTTCTTTTATTTTTTTCCCAGTTTGCCTGCTTTGCTTTAAAAGTGACTCATCCACTCACTCCCCCTTTCACCACCACTTCCCATGTTGTTTCAAACATGCCTGTACATTTTAAAGCTCTACAGGACCATCCAAACTGCCTGATTATTGACGGCACATCTACATTTGCATTTCCAATTTAGAGGGGAGAAAAGGATGTGCCCAAATTTAAAACGCCTTCAAACACGTCGCCAAGGTTAAAAGAACCGTGGTGCAAGGCATGCTGCAGTTTACAATAAATTGAAATGTGACTAAAGGCAGCATGTGACAGCCTTCTATATTTAGAGGTGGCTTTTGCTTTTACACTCTTTGAGATACCTGTCAAAAAAGCATCTATGTTTGTGCATCTCAGCAGAAGAATGAGCCCCTGAAGGTGTAGGAAATCTCCAACAATAGCTTTGTATATATTCCAGTTGTCGCTGGGGCATTTGTTTATACACATTGCAGGCTTGCCTCCCTCCCCACCTCTGGCACATTCCCATCTACTCTTTGCTTTGACCAGTGAGTGTTTTCAGCTGATGTAGAACAGTGATTTCACCGTTGGATCTCCTTGTCACACCTTTTCCACAAGCCTTTAAAAGAGAAGGCTTGAGAGCAAAACAAAGTGCCTATCATAGAAGTGCTGTGGTTGTCATTCCAGTAAGAGAGGAAATATGTATTCCATTTACATTTTCCTTAATTTATGTTATTTGCATAGCCAAAGGAGGGAGGAGTGTTTTGTACAAGGTAAAAACCACGTTGAACACAGTTTGGTCTGAAGGGTTTTCTTTTGTTCAGAGAGATTCCACTAGTCATATGTGCACTCTTTCACCAGATTTTTTTTTTAAATAAACAAGCCAAATAGATATATATTCTTTTTTAAAAAAATCACCCTGAGCTGTTGATCATTTGGGAGAGGTAGACTCTTTTTTCCTTCTTTTATTGCAGCTTTTATCTACTGTTTGGTAAATAAAAGCATTTCTTATGTGCATTTGTATTACATGCATCCCTTTAGGTTTATAAATAGTTACAGAAAATGATACTTTTTTCACAGTCCCCTTTCTAGTCTGCTTAAAGCCTTGCCTGACTGCTTTTAAAGAGGGCTTAGTGAACATTTAGATAACATGGTGATGCATGCATATAAGAACAGTACTAATAGTCTAGCTGGGATAAGCATTAGAGCATTCCCACTATTCCAGATTTCCATAAATAACATAAATTAACCTCACAGCTATTTATATGCAGCACCAGCTACAATAGCCTTTTATTTCATTCCCATTTTCTCACCATTTGCTAAATCAATATTCAGCTAACATTCTGGAGATGGCATCCATTTTTTTTGCAATAGGCTGCACAAGCACAATGGGTGTTGCATAAGTTTAATAGGAAACAGTCACCAAAATGTCTCACTGAAGCCCATTGTTGCTCCTTATAGGCGTCTCCACTTGGAAATTTGCAGAATAAAAGTCAGGCATGTTTTACAAGAGGGTCCACATATTGTCATTCCCAACCAGGATGACAAAGTCTGCCACTGAATTCATGGCAGCTGTGAGACTCTACAACAATAAAAACATTTCTTTGCATAGGCTAGGAAAGGGATAAAATGCTCATCCTCCAGACCTTGCAGAGATTCTTGGTCCACAGCCCAGCTCTAGACCTATACTCCATGTTTCCAGGGTTTGGACATGGTATTTTGTGTGCTACCATAGCAACTGATGCTCACATATCTTCTAGCAGATGGCAGTTCCAGGAAGGAGGCCTGAAAATGTCTTTGTAGCAATAATTGCATCCCTTGGACATTTCAGAATGACTCTGTCTTCCAGGCTGCTCTTCATGATGTTTCAGGCATCACTGGTTGGCATGTGGCTTCATGAAGTAAAGGCAGGGCAAACTGGAGCTGCCTAATCAGTATCAAAGTCAGCTGTACAAAAACAAACAAAAAAATCAGCAGAAACTTTAAAAAAAGCATAAAACAAGTAGATACATGGAAAAATGTGATAGAGAAGAATCTTGAAGGATGTTGTGCAGGGAAGCTGTGTTTTCTAAAGGAGTTCACAAACATGTAGCTGTAGCTCATTTGGTTGATAAAGCAGGAACAGATTTACGACAAAGTTTCACAATATCCCTTACCAAGGGCTCATAAAGATGCTAAACTAGGGGCAAAGTTCTCTCATGAATTAAAGTTAAAGGAAACAAAGAGGAGGAATAAACCTGGAAGTCCTGGGGAGATCTGTTCTGCTGGTGTCATTAAGCATGTTCACTAACCACAAAAAAAAGGCAATGGAGAATAAACTAATGAGGTTTATTGATGACACTAAGCCACTGAAGCTGTAAAAATGATTGATGACTGTGCAGAATCACAATCCAGTGCTATGATACAAAGCAACAGGGCAACAAGATGTCAGATAAAATTTGGTGTCTAAGAACACAACGCCTATGCATATAAGGAAAAGCAACCCTAAATTCAGAGATAAGTGATGAGTTTGAAGGTGCCTGCTAACCCTCAGGAAAGTAATCCTGGTCTTACAACAACCTTTGCTACAAACAAGTTAGCTCAGGGTTTAGCAGCAGCAAAGGAGTAACTGGTATATCTGGAACTGTTAGGAAAGGAACAGAACCCAAAATCCCTATTATTCCTGTAGTTTGAAGTATCTGTGAAGTTCCAATACTTCATCAATCTTGAAAAATAAAAAAAAAAAAAAAGGATACAATTACAAAGAGGATAAACACATATCACCAGTGATTAAAAGTATTCAAGAAAATACTCAATAAGCAAGTAAACAACCTAAGAGTCTTACACCTAGAGAGGTGAGTAGGGAAATGAAAGATAACCTTGAATGGCATGAACTAATTGGGCGGGGAATGATTATTCACTCTTTCTATACAGTGGGAAGTACACAGCATCACATCTTGAACCTACAAGGTGGTAGTTTCAAAACAAAGGCAATTTTTCACAGAAAAGTACACTGAAGAATTAATTCCCACAGGATGCTGGCACTGCCAAAAGTTTGCAAGGATTTCAAAAAGCAGTTGGACAAAGCCATAGAAAAAGACCATCCTGAACTATTCTGCAGGTGCCGACTCCAGCTCAGAAAGTTTCTAGGTTAGAGAGTGTCAGAAAATGGGAATATGCCTGTAACACTGGCTCCACAAAAACATTTTCCTATATACTATCAGTCAATGTCAGAGACAGAATATTGGGTTAGCTGGGCTTTGGTCTGGGTGCTCACAGTCCCCTTATACCGCATCATCTGAGCTGTAGGAACTGATCTCAGGCAGTGCTAAACATGACCCACATTAGCACTTCTGACTGAAAGCCAAAGTCCATCAGCTGCTTCAGATTTACCATAACTCATAAGAGCACACACAGATACTACTTCATCCTGCCTTGGCATCGTTTGGTCTCTTACTTCAAACTGATAGGGCCAACGTACTGAAAGCATGAAGGAAAGCAGAATATTTTGTATTAGGCTTCTTCAATCCCTCTGGACCTTATTCTTTTTCATGCTTTGTTTTCATCCCTATTTTACCTGAAATGTCATAGAGAAAATAGAGTTCTGTTGATCAAATAACCTCCTTCATCCATCAGCTCTTTTTCAGCAGGAAATTACTGCCATTTGGTCTGAGCATTTCTCATGGAATAAGGAAGGGCCAGACTCTGGAGTCTGGGTTGACTCTAAGTTGTACCTCACTCAAACACAAGTCACATTGCAATTACTGCCACTGCTTAGAGGATTAAAAATTACAAGGCTAATCAGAATGAGAATCTGCCCCTAATGCACCAAGTCCTTCTTTAAGAGTCCTATTTGGTTCATCTTACTGTGGCTGCTGTCCCATTAAAATCTTAAAGAGAACTCATAAATATAAAAATACCCAAGAGCGTGGCAGAGAATCCTGCCCTGAATAATTGTACTGAAATATTCTAGAAAGAACTTAATTTCCTTCTTGATAGCCTCAGTAATACTTTGAAGAGAGAAGAATGAAAGTGAGGACATGCATTACATTCTGTAGCTGTACAAAAAGAAACCTTTTCTCAGGGAATATGTCAGGGGAATATGTCTAAAAGGGCATATCTGTGAAAATATGACCTCTGATTTTGCCAAGGTCAGCAAAACCTACTGTGATTCGCTTTGTAAGTGTCGGTCACACAAGTTAAAGCTGCCTCAAGGCAACTTTAACTTCTCTACCCAAATTCAACGAGACACAATGTTTTTGAAAGGTTTGCAAAATCCTCCTCTTCATGGAGGAGCAAGATTATCTGGTCCAACATTTGTTTATGATTATTTATGGATCCAAACTAACTTAGTTTTTTACTATAAATTCATAGGGACTGGCAGATCAAAAAGCCATTAAGAGCTGTTAATCTAACACAGAACAGGCTTCTTAATTTGAGTTTCCTGGCACATGCTGTTCATGGGTGGGTGCTGTTCTTCCCTTAGTCTCAGTGGCAAGAAGACCCTTACATCACGTGGGCCTACAGTGCCATTTGTTGAGAAAATCTGTTATAATTCTGGGTTATGCCATTTGCTGAATATTTCTTGAGGTGAAGCTGAGAAGAAGAGGGGATGGGTCTTGCACTCTGCCTTGGATGCCTTTATATGACTGCCTAGACGCTATCACAGCACCTCGTAACCACTGTTTTGGAGACAGAGATGGGCATCTGGGGCCACACCATTACCCATTCCTTCAAACATTCTTGGTTCCTAGTGTCAGAAAAATGAGGTCCCAACATTCTCTGCACTTGTGTTCATATGGGATTTCATTATTGTGCTAGGAATAGGAGGATTTCCATAGAGGGTTAAAGCATTTTGTGTCCTGCATGAAACTGGCCAGTTCCAGGTGTTTCAGAAAAAGGTGCTAAGGCCTTATAAAGCGGTTGTGAAGTATGGTGATATTCAAACCAGTTTCCAATTTACCTGCACTAGGGAGAAAAAGTAGGTTATCATCTGCGATGTATTTATCTCCTTAATTTTTCCAGATATCTTACACAGACTAACAATATATATTCTTTTATTGATGTAAATGTCTAAATGCCTAATAGTGCCCTTACTTTCCTCACATCTTGAAGCACTGAACGTGATCAATTGCTGAAAAAGTATTTACCTTTTACTGGAAAGGGTTGTCTTTCAGTTTCACTTTAGTTTTATCTCAGGCCATGTTACATGTATTGTTTTGTGCCATAGGACGCTCTCTCCCTTCCTATTCATCTCCTGTCGAACAAGAGCAAGCCCTTTTAGTCAGCTTTTCATCAAGAAGTCTCCCATCTCTTCAGTTACTTTATCACTAGATTTCTGTGTCCTCTCTAGATAGACTGGGCTACCTCCCAATAAGCACACCTTACATGACAGATTTATAATGATTTTGTAGATGTAAACGGTATCATCTCACTCATTTTTTAATTGGCTGGAGTACATTTCTTGCTTTCTAATAGCTACAGTATAGCATGTGGTATCATGATGTTCCTCTTGACAAAAATACTCACAAATCTTTCTGGTTTGGTTGTTCCCTTCTTTTATTAATTCCATTTTGGTTAGAGCAGTACACTCAGTGATCTGAACACCCAGCCCAGCCTCTCTCTGAAGACAGGCCAGTGAGGAGGCTGAGCTCTTGCGGGGCACCCTGACTGAGCTGCAGTCAGACAGGATTGCTGTTGCCAAGAGGTGATGCTCCACTTCATCCTCACAACACCTCTACATCCCCACCATGCAGATGCACTTATTCCCACCCTGCAGCACCAGTGTTTCTTGGAACTCTCACTGAGCTGAACCAGCTCCTGGAATGAGAGGGAGGTGAACATCAGAAACAAAGGGTGTATTCTGATGGATCAGATAGCTGGTTCAGCTCCACAGTCAGCCTGAAGAACAATGTCAGAAAGAGGGTGAGAGTCCTGGTTGGCAGTAGCAAGAGGAGGAGAAAGGAGAGAGAAGAGGAATGAGATGGCATCTGCCAGTAGTACCAAGCCAACAGAGGACCCCCAGCAAGAAGATAGGAAGATGTTTGTGATGCATCTGCTTCAAAGTACACGTGTCCAAAGACAGAAATACTGTTTAAACTACAAGACTGTTAACCTTTCCATACAGCTGCCAGGCAAACATCCCAGCAGTGCCAAGCCCCCAAAAGTGTTACACCACTGTTGCCAGCAGCCATCTCACTCTATCATCTCAGCCCTCTTTGCTGCTCTTCACTGCCCTCTCTTGAGTCACGAACCCACGGCGGGTTGTGTACATCTGTGGCTGCAGTGGTTTCCCTTCCTTTCCAGTGTGACATACTTCAAACACTTGCTCTAGATAAGGTGTTGGGAGCTTCTCCTTGCTAGCATTTAGCCACACTGAGAATTGCCAGCCTACTTCTGCCCTGAACTTCCCAGCCATCAAATACAACCTCCCTTTAACTACTGCCTCTATGAACTTTTTGTCAGGGACTTTCTCAAAGGTTTTCTGAAAGTGCAGATGCTCAGGATCACTATAAGAACAACCCCAGCCATGCCCTCTAAGGAATCCATGGAGCTGTAGCATTTTATTTTTGCTTTAAACTTTTTTTTTTTCTCCTGTGATTTTCCTTTATATTCAGATGCAGAAGTGATGCAAAACTTTACAGGAGGGAAAAGGTGCACTGCAGAAAAAGATGAGATAGGGAGTATGATTATGCAGGAATCCTGCACAACTTGAATTGTAGGAAAGTAATTTTGTCTCCTGCACTGGAATGTCTCCTGCTGATGGGTGCAACCCTTTCCCAGTGACTGTGAAAATCTTGATAAGGAAAGTGATGAGACACTTAGTGCAGCTAGAGCTCTAAGACTTGGGTTTGCCCTCCCACGCATTTTGGGTGGGCAGGCAAACCACAGAATGTCATCTGTGAAGTCAGAAAGCATTGGGTACATTTAATTACTACATTAGCACTTGCTAACTCTTTGAATGCCAAGAACTGGTTGTAGAAGATTTGGGGTTGTTGTTTGCACTTTGGTTTTACCTCAACAAAACTATTGGGGTAGGAGCTCACACATCTGAGAGCTGGAGTCAGCCCATTAATAGGCTCTTACTGCAATAAACAGGTCAGGAAATAATTGTGGCAAAGCAAAGAGCTGAGTGGCTTTGGCTTATTCTCATTGTTTCTTATTCTGTATTTTCTCACTCACATGGTATTCTTTTTAACAGTTTTCTACTTCCAACCATCTTACTTGTTCTGAAGAAAAATTAAATAATGCAAATAAAGGATATTTTCAGTTAAACAAGGTATTTCAGCCATTGGGGATTAGGCACCACAGAAATCCCCTCTGAGAATCTGCGCTGATCATTTTACCAGTGTGTTACTTACTGCACAGCCATTTATCAGCAACACCCTGGTGGCTGACCACAGCTTCATCGTGCATCCCATGACCTAGTCACTCCCTCTCCCAGATACCCAAAGAAGCAGGCCAAATCCACTGACAACAAGAGCAGCCAGCTGCTATCACCTCCTTTCCCAGAGCGCACAGCCCTTGCACAGCCTTGGGGAAACTGCATGGCCTTGGAGTAGAGAAGGGATCTCAGCATCCCAAGGAGACACGAAAGATTCTTGTCATCCCAAATTACCTGACTCATTCCAGTCCCCAGTTGCTCACCCAGTGAAGCAGCTGTTTCAGATCTTGTTGTATGAATTCTCTGGGCAAGCCCTGCTGGCTCCCAAAGCCTCTTCCCCTGAGACACACACTCAGCACCTCCAGGACCATGGCAGAGCCATACACAACTGGAGGCATTGTGCAGCACGTCTTTGCCTGACACAATGGTAAGCCACATGGCCTAGTGACCCAAAAAATTGGGTGCCGTTCCTTCACACAAGAAAGGGAAGTTATAGTTGCATTTGGCAGTTTTCCTGAGAACAAAAACCAAGGCATGAAGCTGTTCTGATGTGATCTTTATAAACATTTGGGTAGGCAAATACCTGAATCAATAGGAGGTTTCTGACAGATTTAGGATCTTTCAGTTACTTTTCCATTCTTGGGATATCTGAAATGAGTCAGTCATCAAAAAGTCACTGTCACTTAATGCTGTGGGATCAATGGCAAAACCACTCATCGAGAGCTTCTCTGTTAGTCAGCATTTCCTTCCTGATCCCATGACAGGAACCGAGGTATGTGTGTATCCGGGCTGAGATTTGCCTTCCCTGTGCACACTTCTCTCCTGCTCACCACGAAGGCGAGAGCCTTCCCGCCACTCCTAGTGTGCTGCAACCCTGCCATCTGCCCCAGGGCCATGGAAATGTCCTGACGCTGGGCGTCTTCTCAAAACACGATCGGGCTTGCAGGATCTATACTGTCTTGCCTAACTCTGCTCCAAATGTTATTGAATCAAAGGCTAAAGGATTGCAGTACTTGTTGTTCAAAGCAGAATTAAAATACTACACAAATTTGGGGTTTACTGTTGGGTTTGGGTGGTTTGTTTGTTTTTTTTTCTTCACAGGTGATCTCCTTTACCAAATTATTTAACTTTGAGGGCATTTTTGTTCTTTAGCTTCTGCCATGCATACCCTTGTCAAGCAGAAACTCATACATTGGGACACCATGGCTTTACTCCATAGGCAGTTATTAAGCCTGATGTAAACACACAGTTGTTTTCATTTGGCTTATGGGTGAGATACTAAACAGGTTTTGATCAGTATGAATATTTTTCACTGAACCTGGGGTAGATGTTTGGGCATGGATACCCTTTACAGGTCACACTCAGGCTTCTCCACAAACAGCAAGGTAAATGGGTATAACCACATCCTAAACCAGTCGAGAGAGATTTGTGTTGCTGCAAATGAACTCATGGAGGTTTGGGTGTGCACAAACTCTTTAATTGCTAGCAACCAACTTTCTGCAGATATCCATATTCATATGTATCCCTTTCTAGAGATATTGAAGGTGGTTGCCCCAGAGAGCACTTTGTGGATCCCAATGTCTGTCCACATAACTTGCAATCTCATCTTTTGCTAAGTCCAGCTGGTTTGCCAGCTCTTATGAGCCCTGAGCCACAAGAAAAAAAAATCAACAGGACAAAGGGCTGTAGGCTCTGACTAAGGACAGCATGCCTCAGGGCAGGAAAACTGTAAAGGTGAGGGTGCATCAGTGGCTGTGGACAGGTTCACTCACCACGTGGTGCAGACAGCTGGGCTAACCTTGTCACCTGTGCACCCCTGTTGTGCCTGACTCACCCACCCCACATCCATATATTATCATCCAGGACACTATCACAGTAGGAGCTCTTTTCTACACAGTGTCACAGACTAAAAAGAGAAGATGAAGAGGAACATAAAAATACAGAAAGTCCATGGTTTTCAACACTGACCTCATAAAAAAATTTTCAAAAAAACTCCCATCCCAAATAGCAGTGAAACTGATAACTTTCCGTTCCACACAAGCTCTCAAACATTGTCATCCTGGAAAATGTCTTGATCTTAACCTGGCCCAACTGTTTGTGACAATATCTGGGAGTGCCAGACTATCTGCAGTGGGGCCACTGGTCCACAGAGACACCAAACATACAACAACCCTTTGGAGTAAGAGGGTCTGAAGCCCAGGGTGTGAGACCTGGCGCCACCAACAAGGTGAGCCCACTTCTAGTGATTGGAGTGATGTTACCTGGGCTCCAGATGCCATACAAGTCACCTGAGCTTGTTAAGAGAAAAGGGTGGACAATAAAAAAAAAAGCCACAACACACACAGTGCAAATGTTTTTCCTTGCAAATGACACTGGAGTGGTCAGGAAAATAGAGTATCTGATTATTATCTAATATTTTCACACATTTTATTTTCACTGGTATCATCCTTTCATTCTTGGAAGGATTTTGGTTAACTCATTCCATGAATGGAAATAATTGAGCTTGTTATTTTTTTGCTAAAGCTTTTCCCTGCTTACTAGAAACTAGTTCCAGGACAGTATTCCTATGCATTCCTTTTACATTTAACCTTCCTGTCACTCTAGTTTTACCACTGTGGGTCTGAAATTCATTCACGTGGAAGCCAACTGCAGACTGGTGGTTGTGTAATGTCCCTTTCTTTTATAATTTAATCTTCTTTTCATCTTGCTCATGTACAATATCTATGGCTGCTTAGATTCAGCGTGGTTATGAAATATCAGATCACTCTCTCTTCTTCCCAAGAAGGGAAAGAGAAAGAAAAGGGGAAATTTCATCTCAATCCCCTGGTATCAAGCTCTGAGTGTTATTCACTGTGCTAATAACTGTATCAGCATGTTTATAAGCTGATATGCTTTTAATTGTTTCACTCACTCTCTCATACACATGAAGTAAACACACTCTAATAGGTTCTGTACCTTTCATCCTTTATTTTATTGTTAATGGTATCTCCAGTAACATAAAATGACGGATGAGTGCAGTCTGAAAAAAGCAGAAAAATCAATACATGTCCAGACTCCACATAAGAGAGGCGAGGAGCTGGGGCTGCCAGGCACTGCATCCCTCCTGGGCCAAACAACAAGAGCAAGGCAGTGAGCGAGCAAAGGCACACCAACAAAACACCTCCTGTGGAAAGAAGCAGGGCCCTGGGCATCCTGCACCCTGTGCCCCACCGTTCTACCTCCTGTTTATAAAGAAGGTGTCTCCAGAACACCCTTGATGTACAGACAGGTGCAGCATGGCTGTGAGCACAACACTCTTGCCACAGCTGGGGTCACTCACAATTCAGGCAGCACATGTGTGGAGTTACCCAGTGCAAATAGCCTGGATTGTCTTCATCCCAGGCTCTCCCTGAGGTGAGATCCAAGGGGTCTTGAGGAATGAGAGAAGCAATGGTAAGCCTTTTTCTTGAACTCAGAAACAAATGTGTCCATGTGGGCAGGGGTCATGGCCAGACTCAGGTGTGAGCAGACTCACGAGTGCTTGAGAAACTGTGCCCCAAAACATGCAATGGTGTTAGAGTGTGTCAAGCAGAAGAGTGAAGCTGCTTTCCATAGCTCGTGAGGAACACCTGATGGTCCTCTGCATGGCTAGACAAGAGTGCCACACACATTCTGCAGGAACTCAACATCCCCACGTCACATTCAGCCATCAGCCAGTGACCTTGTTAATAATGCACAGGGCAGCCACTTGCTATTTCCAATTCTCTAGACATCTCTGTTTTCCCTACAGGAAAACCAGAACAAAACCACCTAACAGATACCAACAATTTTTGATGCATTTAGGGAAATAAACCCAAAGGTAAGGAGAACTGTTTTCTGCTTTAGAACAAGAGCCCATCCTTCACATCAGGCTGTAGCCTGAAGTGGTATCATACTGCCAAGTTATAAGAGCCTGTAATGGAAATGATGACAGACCTTCAGCACCACTGCAGTCACAGTCCCTCTATAAATAGACTGCAAATGCTTGGTATGTGAGATGGGTTCAAGTAGCCACTTGACAGACTCTGGCAATTTGACCAATGATTATATCAGAAAACAATCACAGATGAGATCTGTTTATCATTGTACTCATTCTTGCAGGTGGTTTGGGTGTGTATCCCACCTATTCTCCAGTGCCAGATACAATGCATTAAGGATGCTGTTCTGGCAGGTACAATTCTGCCTCTCAAACAAAGCTGTAATATGACCTACTTTGCTCAGTCTAGTACTATTCAATAATAAGTGGCCTCTACTGGGTTTCTACATGTAGACAACATCAAACACATTTCATCGAAACATTTAGATATTGATTTTACTCAGTCTGGAAACTTCAAAGTGGGTTCTTTCCATGTCATCTTGAGAATGCATCCTCTTGCCTCCATGCTATAGATTCTGTGTTAGTGCACATGTATGTGGACTCCCTCAGCTGCTAGTCATCCCTCTGCTTTTTGTTCCTAAATTAAGGGCAATTGCTGTGTTCCTTTATCTCCAATGGCAATAACTACTTTGTATAGTAACATAAGAGCTGTCTCGGCTGCTCGGCCTCCTCACAGTAAACCAGACATGCCTGGTTTTTAACCAGAATGCAAAATAATACAGTGATCCTAAATAGGAGCACTGGAGGTACTGGAGGATTGTTTGAAGTCTGTGGGCCTGTTTCTTTTGCTTCGGGGAATGTGATGAGTTTTGATAATGCATTTGCTCATTCCATCATATGTTCTGGGACTCTGTCTCCAACTAAAAACTTCATGGAGATTTGTTTATGTTCTCCACCTATCTGAATTGCACTCTTGGTTTAATATTTTTCTGTTTTCTTGGTTTTGGGATAAGAACTCAATCACTTAGGTAGAGACCCAAGTGCAACGGGCATCTTGTTATGAGTTAAAATGAAAGTGAGAAAGGGCCAGCAAATACACTTTCAGTGAGGGAGTTAAAGGCTGAACTTGAGTCAGATTTCCAAGGACAAGGTGATACTCTTTTTCCTGAAGTTCTTATGAAAATTTCAAATGCGGGAAAAGCGTTCTTTTCCTAACCCATCTTGTTACATGTTTTTCTGCACATAATTACACTGCTGCCATGGTTCCATTCAAAGCATCCTGAGTAAACATCATGCAGAAAGTGGTTGAGGGCCTTTAGTCTTGAAGTACAGGTGTTTAAATAAGCTGTCCTAATAAGCTCTCCTGCAGCAGGAAAGACCACTGCCATCAGCAGGGATGGATGAAATGGAGCCCTACCTAGGTGTGGTCCACGTTCTTGCCACGTATTTGGGATTGGAAAAAAACCTTTTCTTGCCCAGAGTCAGGAGGTGCTGGTGTCCCCTACACTCTGCCAGAGCAGTACAGACCAGATTCCTATCCTACTTATTTATGAGCCAATGCATGCGTCCAAGTGAAACATCCATCTGTCTCATCCTCGGATGCACTCTTCAAAGTTGTGTGTATTTAATTTTTTAATCAGAAAAAAAAAAACAACAAGTAAATGTTCTCATTTAGGGTCTTTTTTGATGGAATGTCTTTATGTAATCTATTATTATGGTGTGCTTGGTGTATATATTATTATTATTATTATTATTATTATTATTATTATTATTATTATTATTACTACTACCTACTATTATTATTATGTCTAGAGTAGCATCATTAGGTCAATGGCAGTTATTTTCTTCTAGAAAATTATGAGTTAAGAGCACCACAGCAAATGAAAATCAACAAATGCCTGAAGCAAAGGAGCAGCAACACTCTGCTGCATGTCAGCTCTCTTTCAAACACGTCTTTTTCAAACTTTTGCCTCTTGATCACCACAAATGACTGTTCTTGACCAAGTGCCATTTACTCAATAATCTTTCCTCCTAAAAAATTGGGTTAGAAAAAACACATCACTTACATTCACAGCAATTATTTCCTGTGAATGTCATTTGTTTGAAAGGACTGAACACAGAAGATGATGTCATATTCCAGTAATACTTGATGGTGTTTGGACCAAAGCAAGACTAATCACATGGGGCTGCTCATGAGGAAAGTGTTTCATCTGGGAAGCGCAGACAAGGTGGACAGTGGCACAACCCACCACCAGGGCACTTCACAGCACCTGGAGCTCCTGGTGCTTCTCTCAGCTTTCTGCCCAGCCTGCAATAGTTAGGCTGTCTGGGCCAGCTGCTTTGGGTATTTCTGTGGCTTGGTAATGCCAAACGTCACCTGCTCAGTCAGCACTGCAGAGGACACAATTCTCACTACGACTTTGGTGACAGTAGATGGTTAAGCAGCAAAAAGTGCCAAAGGCAGAAAGCATGATGTTGTTGTTTTAAGTCTGAATCCTTGCAGTGATGGGGAATGTTAGAGCACTTTCAGCACATATAATAAAAAAACCCAAAACACCATGAGTAAATCAGGACAATTTGATACTGCTGAAGTCAAAAGCTTCTGCTACATTCCTTTATGCATCAGAAATACTTATTACCAATTGCATGTTTCTTTCAAAGGAGCACACACAATCCACTGTGGTTTAAAGAAGGTGGAGGAAACCCTGACAGAGAATAAAGATGAGCTACAAAACCCATAGTAAATGAATGCCTCAGTGGAGATCACTTTTCTGCATCATTCCTGCTTTCCCCGGAGCTAAGCACAGTGCTGCACTTAACTGGGGACCAGATCCTCTTCATTTTTTCAAGGCCTGTCATCATAAGTTTCGCTCTTTGTATACAGCAATTTTGATTCTGTCCTCCATGTTAAAATAAGGATATTAGCTAGCAGTGATAATCCCTTCCCGAGCTGTGAGATAGCGGTGGAGTCTGTTTTATGAATGCTAAAAGGGAGTATGCAGTGTCCGGAAAACACTACACTGACCTGCGGGTTTGAAACCTGCCTATAAAGTTCTCATTTAGACGAGATGCTCTCAGAGTAGATAAGCTAAACTATGCTCTTCCTAAGTGTCTGCTAATGACCTTAATGGAGTGCAAAACCATAGAGAGGCACCAAAAGGGATTTAAAAGCGGAGAGAGTGGGGAAGAGCAGTAATGTCACTTGGTATACAAAATCACACACTCCGAATAACAGAGGTGCTGAGGTAGGCAGGAACCTATGGAGATTGTCTCATCCATATCTTAAAATGAAACACTCCAATCTACACATTCACATGTATTCAAAATGGGACACAGACATAACATCACTGTTATTTGACCAAAAACCATGATGGACCAAAAGCATTGTGAGGAAAAGAGGAGGTTGGAATCATAAGATGAGATCTGCAAACATGCCTGAGAGTGCTGGCACACCTGATGCTAAATCTGCTCCAGTCTCAACGCTGCCTGACCTAGTTATTGGGATCTATAGGAATAGTAGCCACAGGGCAGGAACCCACATTCCTCACAGGCTGAGTGCAGAGGATGAAAAGCCAAATAGTAAGCTCTTGAAACACTGGCAGGGCAAGCAGGGAATGAAAGTAGGTGGCCATTAGAGCCTAGAGCAGCTGGGCAAAGCCCCTCAAAGACACCTATGTTCTTTACTCCTTCTGGAATTCTCACTCAGAGCTGGTTGCCAATACCTGCAGAGGCATTTTGTACAGGATGAAAGAGCTTTCCTGCTCTGCCACAGCTTTGTCTGCCCATCAGTCCACAGACACAGCACTAGCTGGGAAAGCACCTGTGCTGACAGCCCCATGTTTTTGGTGTGAGCAGGTTGTGAGTGCAGGACACTCACCATGTACACAGGCTGCCCTCACTGCCGAGCTATGAACACTTGGAATGAGTGTTCCTATTTTGAAGGCATTCCAGCTGTAATGTCCATACCCTGCTGGGGGAGTTAGGATCCCATGGAATGCAAGCTTTCCAAGTGTTTTCTCCAAACCAGGCAGCATGAGTTAAACTTGGGCTTTGTGTGTGTTGGGGAAATTCTCTAAACACTCAGGTGAGATAGGAACTTACACGCAGTGCTGCTCTGAGGGTTTTGTCTGCACTGTATACAGACACATTAAAGCAGCAGCTTCTTTTGTCAGGCCTGGTGGGAATTTGGTACTGCTCTCCCTTAGGGGGTTGAGAAATCCCACCCAGGAAAACAGAACAGACCCAAAGATCCTGCCAAAGCCAAGTGATGATAGTGGAGGGGAAGACATGATCAAGGATTTCCCTGAAGATTTTGAGCGCCCAAATCGCTGCCAGAATCTGCGGAGATGTCTCAGTAGCAGTCGGGGTGGGGGAAGTGTAGAAGCAGCAAAAAAGTGCATCTGGCTGGGCCTGCCCCTTTCCTTCAATCGGCACAGCCAAGCTTTGAAACACAGAGAACAAAAGGCAGACTGGCGAGCAGGGGAAGAAAGTGAAGGAAAGGAATTTGTTGCTACAGGAAGCTCAATGGTTTGTCGCAAAAAAAGACTGCAGATCTGTCGTTTCCGTATTAAACCCTAGAAAGGGGCAGCTCCAGAACACAGTGGATTCTCTGGTGCAAAACCAGTGAAGGTTTGAAAAGAATGAAAGGCAAGTTGAGTCTGCCAGCTATAGTAAAAAATCATAGTGGAGACCAAGCTTTTTTTCCCTTTTCTTCTCCTTCCAGAAATTCCCTGGTTTCATCTTTTTGAGTCTTAACTATTGATTTAATTCCAGGCTTGCCTTTGAGGAACAAGAAAATGTGTACCAGGCCTTCTAGATCCCAAATCTATAGCAACACTTCCAATTTTCATTACCAGAAATAGCAAAAGGAAATGAAAAGCAGGTGTGGAAAGGCTTCTCTAAATAATGCCAGGGCTGTCCTTTAACCTTTACTAGAGGCAAACACACAACTATGCATGCCAGGCTATTGCCTTACTGCATAGTTCCCTTACAATTACAAAAATCTGACAAAAGCAACCAAACACACTCAAGTTTTTCTATGCATGTTTGCTGACAGCCCTTGCCACCAAAATATTTCACTGACCTTTGACAAAGACAGTAAATAAGGTTTGCTAGGCTGTAGGGAGGAAAAATCAGGGCTTTGGGGATCTCGGAGTTAAACAAAGGAAAGGGTAACATGAAAACAACTTTGGAGATCAGTAGGAAGAAGAACAGGCATCTCATTTGTCTCTTGATCACGATATGTCCTTGCTTTTTTGCATATATTCACAGTACTTTTAAAGTCACTTGAGATGACTTCGGTTTGATTCTGCCAGATGCTGAGCAACAAGCCACAGCCACACTCAGCAGTTTGCAGAGATTGAGCCGAGATTAGTCCCAGATTATATTGGTGCAGCTGGCGAAAGCCAGTCATTCTGTTTTTCATTTCTGTGGCAAAACTGCAAGATCCTGGAATTTGTTCTTTCTCCTCCTATATACCATTCAGTGAAGCAAGAATTAATGCCCCGGAGCTAGCTGTACACTGCCAACTCAAGCCTTTAAAATGAACACAAAAATCACAGCCCAGCCTGAACAGGGAAATGTAAGCCTGAACCTGGCCCCAGCGACAGCGGCTGCTGGAAAGGCCCCCGGAGGCAACTCCAGCACTGTAATAACCTACGTAAACAGGGATGGTGTTTTTTCTTCTTTTTTTATCCTCCGCCTTGCTTCAGTGGAAAGGGGTGGAAAAATAACTCACTTGCGTACACAGTCATTTAGGCCCAGTCATGATTCCTTTAGAGCCTGTGCCAATGGATTTTAGTCATTTTCTGGCAAAGGTTTCCCTTTCAACCACAAATACTGAATAGTTATTGGGTGAGTCACCACCTTGAGTAATCTAATTCTTTGACCAGTACATGCTTGCTTCCTGTGCTGCAGAATGTCTTTCTCCACTAGGATATTTTAGCCTGTGCCTTTTGTTCAGGGATTTTCTTTCCTGCAGGGGCCAGCGTTGCAGGGGTGGGAGTCAGAGGGGTGCAGAGGATCTCAGAGTTCAGCTTCCAGGGCAATTCCTCTGCAGATCCCTGGCTGCCTCAGGGCTGAGGAAGGCATTGTAGCCTACTGGCCTCCCCCACTTCAAGTCCAGCCTGTGCTCTCCTTGGGACAGTGGCAACCTCAGGGTTAGAAGGTAATTTTTAAGACGGAGAGCCTTTACTCAGCAGCTCTGGTCATAGCTGGAGGTTTCATATGGTTCTGTGCAGATTTACCAGCAAATTGTAAACCAGCCAAACCTGCAACATTTGCCTTATGCCAGTGTCCCAGCCAGACCCTCAGATCAGAGCAGTCAGTGCCTCAGGGCAGATCTCACTGACTTTAGGAAGGAAATACAAATGACAGCTGCATGGGATGGTGTTGGTGCTAACCATATCAGCTGGTGTTGCTACCAGTTTTGCAAGGGTTTTGACCCATTTTCCTTTCTCATGTACTAGCTTTATAAGAAAACATACTGCTAAAAAAATCACATAGGTTTAGAAATACTACAGGAGAAATATATTTCTTTTTACCTTTAGAAGATGCAATGTTCCAAGAGAACTTAAATGCTCAAGGATTACATTGTGGTGAGCGTGCACAAGACACTTTTTGAAAAATGTTAATAAAATCTTTTCTAGCCCTTTCTTCATGATTGCAGTTTTCTGTTTCATTTCCTATTTATGGGGGCCCATGCTTTCCTCAGGGCATCTTCTAGCCACTATTTACTTAAAGCTTCTTCTCTTCAGGGAAGTAAAAGAAAGAGAGGCAAGCAAGAGGAGAGGATTAAATTACACCCTGATATTTTCATGACAAGAAAAGCAGACTATAATAAAAGTACTCTAATATAAATTTATGATCCTGGTAGAAAAATATCAGAGTAAGATGTCTTTCTGCATTTATGTACATATAAGCACTGCTAACAAACAGAGCAGATCCAACTGTGGCTATGTCTGATAAGCCTGTATGTCTGCTAGAACCATTAGATTCTCTCCTGACCTGTTCTATATGAGCACAGAATTACTAGAAGAAAACAGAGCTGTTGAGACACACCCGAAGAACCCAGCTGTCTGCGCCAGCTCTGTCCACAACGTGTCAGTCAATGGAGCCCAGGAAAAACCCTATTTTGTACTTTTTCCTAGAGCTGTGGCTAAACATTTCCATGTCTGATGTGAGACCAATATAACATGTTGCTGTCTCTGCTCTCATTGTCCTCCTGTCAGCTGATGTTTTTCCGTCATTACTGTAGAAGCACACCAAATTGGACTGGGAAGGACAGGATGATATCACCTACTCCAATTCTTCTCAGCTTTGGGTGCATTAGGAAGATCAGTGCCAACAGGTTGGCAGGGGTAATCCTGCCCCTCTACTCAGCCCTGGTGAGGCCACATCTGGAGTGCTGTGCCCAGTTCTGGACACCTCAGTGCAAGAGACACCTGGAGCTTCTAAAGCAGGTCCAACAGAGGCTACAAAGATGATTGTGAGACCAGAGTATCTTTCATACAAGGAAAGGCTGAGGGAGCTGAGCCTGTTCAGCCTCATCTCAGCACATGAGATGAAACAGCTCAAAGGGGACCTTGCCAATGTCTGTAGGTATCTGAAGGAAGGATGTCAGAGGTTGGAGCCAGGCTTTTCTTGGTGATGCAAAACAATAGGACAAGAGACTACAGGCAGAAACTGAAGGACAGGGAGTTCCATCTAAACATGAGGAAGAACTTCACACATTGGAACAATAGGGTCATACACTGGAACAGATTGGTCAGAGAGATTGTGGATTCTCCCTCACTGGAGATATTTAAGAACCATAGGGATGCAATCCTGTGCCATGTGCTCTAGGATAACCCTGAGTGAGCAGTGAGGTCAAACCAAATGTCCCACTGCGGTCCCTTCCAGCCTTATCCATTCTGTGATTCCTTGAACTGTGGGCCTTTAAATGTTTCCTGTGTTGGCAAGGTCTTCTGAGGTTAGGAGGTGGCATGGGTGAACCCATGTGGCTTTTGAGCATAACCTGACTTCATACCTAAGGCAAACCATCACCAAAATGAGCAGTCCTTCACCTCATCATCATCCCCACGCGTTACTCATGTTCTCTTTCCTCCAGGATACTGGCATTCATATGAGGTAAGGATTCTTTAGTACAGTAGCTGAGCAAGCAGGGAGCAACACACTTTTTCTTCTGGGGTTAGTCTTCCTATGGCTTTCTGCCCTGGCCAGGTCACGGCCAGGGCAGGCCAGCCAAACAAATGTTTGTGAAGGAAGTGAAGGAAGCTGTGGAACCACAAAGAGCCAGAGACAGCAGGGCATTTCGAAGACATTGGCTCTATCAGTTTGGTTATAAAACTGAGCTTTGGCTTGCATGATGTCCCTCAGGCCAGCCTATGAAAACCACTCTGCTGTCAGGTCTGAATCAGAGAAGTTCATGCTTTACAGATAGTTGTCAAACCTTTTCTCAAATTTACTTCAACTTCCACCCCTAAAGTTTACCACTTAAAAGTTATCTTGGTTTTGCTCTTTAGCAGTCCTTATAACAAGAATAATTTTTGTCCTGCATATAAATCTTATGTAGCCTCAATAATGTGAGGAAAACAAGGTCTAAAAATTTAAATTAAGCCTTTAGACTCCCAGGCACAGGCCCAGTGCAAGAGAAATTGCAGGCCATTTCCTGCAATGTCTGTGGTCACCACAGTGGACAAGAAACAACTAGGGGCTAATGTTCCAAGGTTACCAACAGCAAACTTCTGTCCCTGATGCAGAGCCCTGTGTTACCAACCTGGTTCTCAACCCTTCACACTACCCAAGAGCTGCATCCCTTCTAACCCTGCCTCCATCACAACTTTGGTTGATCTCAGGAGTGGGGCTCAGCCTTCTCCCTCCCAAAGCCAGAAACAATTGCATCACTATAGACATTCTGAGGGCAGTGGGCTAAAGATGCATCATTCAGAAAAGCAGCTGATCTCATTCTAATGAAATGAAGCAGTGTCAAAGCCATGAACATTGTGGTAAGCTGTTTCAATATTTATTTACTGCCACTGCTAGGAAAGTGCTTCCATTTCAAGGTTGAATTCATTTAAGTTCAGCTTACAGATATTGGATCTTGTTATGTTTTTATATATGGCATTAAAATATCACCCTAGGTCTCATTTCTCTGCAAATATCTGTAAACACAGATCAAGTCACCTCTCAACCTGCATAAGCCTTGCTTTGGGGCTTGCCTTCCAGCCCTTGGGTCATCTCTGTAGCTGTCCTTTGAATTTCCTGCAGTATTTCACATCTTCCTTGAAGCATGAAAATGAGAAGTGGACAAAGTATAGTAATAGCTGTCATTAATTCAAAATCACTTTCCTTTTTTTAACTTCTTATTCCTTTATTATACATCTATGGGATGCATTGGCAAATTTTTCCCACCACACTGCATTATGTGCTTAGTAATTATGGTTGCTTATGTGGTTTGGTAATTATTCACACTGACCCCCATGTCCTTCTGTTCAGTACCACTTTCCAAGAAAGAGCTCTTCGTTCTGTGCAAGTTTTTTAATCAGAAGATAATGTGGTATGAAGTCAAATGGCTTTGAGAAGTATAAGCATAGATATTGATGCAGCTCTACAGACCAGTAATCCTATCAAAAAAGAGCAAGAGGTTTTGTGATGAGACGTGCCACATCTGAAACCATACTGACTTACATTTGCTATCATTTTGGATGTAACTAGAGCTTGGTTTATTGTTTGTAGAATCCTGAATTCAGTCTTCTAATATTTTGACCAAGGTGTAATATTTCCCTGAATGGCACTGCTCACTTCCTGCCTTCTTCAAGCTCTGAGCACCTTGACTCACTCCTTTCATCCTCTTGGCTATGCATAATCTGAATAGGCTGATTTAAAATTTTGATATTTAGCAGATGCTGCTTCATGCACCTCTTCCCGTATTTCAGAGGTTTCTACTCCTGGATCTAACTTCATCTGAGCTGGATATATCCTCCTGCTCCACCCCATCTACAAAAATCTCTTTAAAAATGTCTGCCTTTTTGAGATCAAATTCACACACCTGCAAGCAGCATTGGAGCCTTAGCTGACCCACAATTTTTTCCTTAATATGACAAAGACAACTTCTTATTTCCTCTAGCTGTTTAGTCCCAAGCTGTGCGAGTGACTCCTTCAGATCTCCCCATCACTGGGCATTATTTACAGTTTTTAGCGTCACTGTCCATCCACCTTTTTAGCCTGGAAATCTTTCCAGCAGCACATCTTCCCCATGTGACTTCAGAAAACAAGGCTGAGGGATGCCAGTAGACAGCACAAAACAATCCTCAGTTTGAGGCAATGGTCCCATATTACAAATTGTTCATGTCACTAAGAAGCTTGAGTTTCTGGAAAACTCTCCTTTTTGAAGTTTCAAATACACATGATAGATGTTGGTACTTTCTATACAAGGTCAGTGAAACCAGGCTGATTTCACTGGCGCAGGCACAGCTGCCAATTTTTAGGTCAGTGATGATCTCATCTTCTTCAAGCAGAATGAGAACCAGTACGCAGAGCTGTCATATGTTCTCCTGATACCCGCATGGCTACTGCAGCACCAAGGTCAATACTAATTTAATCTGCTTTTGTGACTGCAGTGAAGCCACAGCACTTCTGCATTAAGAAATCATTCGTCATTTCTGGAAACTCAGGAAATGTTGCTACTGGCCAAGGGAGTCTAGTCAGTGTGTCCTGAGAGAAAGGAGGGTGTGATAGTGCAGTTTTACTGCACATTATAAAGAAAGATTAAGAGCATGA
Source organism: Sitta carolinensis (assembly GCA_032173965.1). Classification (NCBI taxonomy): domain Eukaryota; kingdom Metazoa; phylum Chordata; class Aves; order Passeriformes; family Sittidae; genus Sitta; species Sitta carolinensis. The sequence continues at coordinate 36,650,511 of JAVUNC010000004.1, read as the reverse complement.
GAGATAAGATGCACTTTAATAAATGTTCACTAACACCAACATGTCTTTAATTCATTGCTTGAAAGCGTAACCTATAACCTTTCAAAGAGGATGGTTAGGATCGGTAATGGTCTAAAAAGTACCAACATTCTTAATGGACAGTGCCTTGGGTGAAGCTAATGTCACTGGTGCAGACCCCACCACATTTATCAACCTGGGATGCCTGACATCAGTGTCTTTTATTATTGTGATGTTGTCCTTCAATTCTTGAAAGCAGAAAACTGCTGAGGGATATACCTGTTCCTCCAAGAGCCATATGCACTGCCAACCCCTTTGGATTGATGACTCTCTGCATCTTCTGTCTTGACTGGGACAGCTGAGAGGCCCTTATGGGCTTTTCTGAGGTTTCTCTGGCTTTAGACAAGCCAGACTTCTCAGTTTCCCTCTCCACCTCCTGTGTGTCCCCCCTTCCAGTTGATTCTTGCAGGTTCTTTGTTCAGATGTCTAATTCAGCGTCTGGTGGTGACTTGATACCTCCAGATGTAATGATAACATTCTGGTTCTCCTGCTTCTGATCATGACAAATTGCCAGCCTTTTTCTTTGTTTCTCATGTTCCCTGGGCAACCTATCTCCACTGCCAAAGCTTGAAAGATTTGCCGTAATACTGGCCAGATCAAGGAAACTTCAGAAGAGCATTCATATTTCTGATCTTTTGTGAGATGATCAGCTTTTTCTTTAACTTCTCTCTGTAGATCTTGTAGCTCCCACTTCAAGATGACCGCAGGTAAGAAACAAATAAGATGTGGTAGAGGTAAAAAGAACTGGTAATGCTCTTTCCATCTTGATCGCTGCATTTATAGAAGAAAACCCCAAACTACCAGAGAAAAACCTCCAACATGAGATATCTGTGTTCAAACTTTCACCTTTTTTCGAGAGTTGTTGGTTCAAATAGACACTTCTACATTTTCAGTACAAATGCTTCTATTTCAAACACATATACAAGAAGTCTTAGCAGTATTTGGCAATGATATAGAGTGAGAAACTAATACTATTACGGTCCTGTTAAAAAAAAAAAGTTTTGAAAAGGATTAAAAGAAAATTATAATGAGGATTAAGAAAAGAAATAGTATTTTTTCTTTTTTTTTTAAATTCAATGCTTAATTCTCCAAAAAGAATAAAAAATACAGACAAAAGACATTGATACTGTATATAAGCTTAACTATGAAAAATATGCCTACCTTATTTTTATGGTATTTCAGCTTTTGTTCTGGAGCTTTCAGTTTGTTTTTTTAACTACAAATACAAGCTTTCTATTGTTGTTTAGCACATAAATGTACTTTATGTTGTTATGATCCACAAACCAAAGAACTGACAAAGCTGGATCTTTGTACAATAACTGGAAAGCATTGTGGGCCCTGTTCTGCTCTTACAGCTTAATCTGTGCAGTAATAGGACCTAATTCTTCTCCCATTCAAGTGAACTGGACTCTCACCATTAACTTTTATGAGAGTAAGGTCAGAAAATATATTGCATGGAATTAAATACCTGACAGGTTGGGTGTTGTTTTCTTTTTTTTTTCTTTTTCTTAAAGGGCTAATTCTTCACACTGAATTGCTGGGAGCTACAATGTAAATGGAGAATGAGTTGCTTCAACCTTTACTGGCAGTGCCATGGTTTTGATCTGTATTACAAAGGATCATTGAACATGAAGAGGCCTGGTGGCTTTGAAAATCAGCCCCACAGCCCAAGAGTGGCTGTGAACATATTTTGCCCCACATCCCACCCACTTTCAGTCCATACAGCTGCCTCACAAACAGTTTGCTCCTGGACTGTTTGGATGCACCTGGGAGCATCCTAGCCCACAGAGCAGGCTCAGGCAAGCACAATCCCTGCAGCTGCTGTAGAGAGCACACCTTGAGCCCAGGCAGACGCTGTGCTTACAGACTGCCAGCATGGAAAACAGTCAAGTCTGCTCTTGAGGGTGGTGTTGGCATAGTCAATATTGTCTCTAGAGATTTCTGGGGATCTCTGAGTGCTCTCTGTGACCCAGTTCAGTTTCTGTTGCACCGCTGTTTGCCCATAGCATTACCCTGGTGTGGGTGGAAAGAAAAACATGTTGTCTGCCAGGTACAGCTGTTGGAAAGGGCTAGGCCTTCCGTGTTCTGAGAGAAGCATGCCTGCATACTTATAGGAGAGGCCATAAGGAGAAGGGTAGAGCTGGGCTGTGCAGCAATTAAGGGCTAAAGCTGCAGCTAGCACGGATCAGCCATGCTCTAGGGATGTTAGTGATGCTACCTCGCCTGTGCCGGCTGAGGATCTGGCTTCTGGCATCCTTCTTGTCTGTCATAAAGGCACAAAATGCAACATAGCAGTGAGCAAAAGAATAACAAAGGGATTTGTTAGCAGCAAGGGTTAGAGAGCTGTACCAGTTTCTTCAACTGCTGATGGAGTCCCTGCTGCTGGCCTCATCACCTGCCTGTTTCAGGCAATCTCTTCTCCAGGCTGCCTTAGCCATCTGGTAAGATTACAAACAGAACAAAGCAGCAAAGGGAAAGAAGGAGTAGGTGCAGAGGGAGCTTGTTCATCCTGCCTCCCCCCTATGCTTTCCTTTCATCCTCTGAATGTGTAAATCCTGGCTGTGGCCAAGCTCCTAACAAACTGTGGGCAGAGGTAGCCAAGGCCATTTGATTCAGCTCTATTGGAAATCTGATTTCTCGTTGGTTTTACACAAAAGTCTATTAATTAGGGCTGATAGAGCTTAGTAAAAAAATCTGCTTGGCTAGCAAGGGCACTCTCATTTGTTGCGCTTTTCTTAGATCTTGCCAAGATCTCAAAAATAGAGGGAGCTTAATTACAGTCAGTGGATTAATCTCTAAGGGAAAGAAATTGTAATTAGCTCTTTGAAATGTGCCACTTTTTCTTCTGGGCTTTCAGAGTTTGTCATTGTGTCTGTCTGTCCTTCTGTAGGACTAGAAAAAAGGTAATTCTGCATAGCTTTTATGCTCATTTTTCACCCCAAGCCAGAGATACAAATGGCAACTTGACTTCATAAACATTTCCAGTTGATTACGAAGAAACTTTTTTCTTCAGTTTTTCTCGTAAGTCCTGCTTGCTGCTTCCCCTGGAAGCAATTCTCTGAAGCAGTGGTCACTTTGGGTCCTGCAGCCAAGGCTGCAAAGGGCTTTTGGTGTCTCTTTGGACTCATTCTCCCCTTCATGAGAGGAACAAGGAAAGCCTGGAGTTTGACTGTGCCATTTCGAGCTGTTCACGTGATGGCATGAGTTGTAACCGCCCGTCAATGATCGATGGGAAGGCAATAAACCCAGTGCCTCATAGTCTATCATTTATGTTCATGTTTAAGTAGGTTTGAAGGTGAACAGGGGTGCTGGGGAGAAAATCTTAAGCCAGAACAAGGCATTGCAAGAGATTTCAGTGAATTCCCATTTCTCACGCATGGGAATTAGGCACAGGTTTAAAAATCACCTTGATAAACGAGAATGTGTCCAGCAAAGACACACCAACCTCTCTGATTTATAACAGTCATTGCATGCACTCATGTTCCTGATACACTGTGCCTTTGCTGTTGACTTTGCATATATGTAAGCTGATTTTCCAGACATGTACATTGGGGTACATCACACTTTGGCAGGCGAGACCAAGCCCTTTATGTGTACACACTAGCAATGCATCAAGGGGAAGAATAAAAAGAGAAAATTAAATACTGTCCTATGGGGGAGCGAGCATGGAAGGATCCTTCAAGATGTATATCCCTTAATCCTTCTGCCTAGTATTTCATCATTCCTCAACAGTGCAGTAAAGCTATCCCTTCATTAAAACTCTCAGTCCTAGGGAAGGTGACCCAAACTCCCCTTCCATCCATTTGAATCTTGCTCTGACAGCTGGTGACTAGTTAATTATTAATATGAAATATTTGATGGTACATACAGCAGCTGAACCCAGTTTAATGTATGCTCAGAGCGACTCTCTGAAGCTGAAATCAGCCATTCTGATGCTCCAGATTTTTCTACTGAAGTTTTGCCTTTTGCTTCCTCTTTTACTTCCCTGTCTTTCTTTCTTCTGCTTTTGTGCCTTCATGCTGGGTGTCTTCTTTCATCTCAGCTGTGAACTTACAGGTCTGCATTTTCGATTCTATTCCTTTATGTACTCATCAGGGTTAATGGAAAAAATAAGAAACAGGACACGAGCCCTGGCTTCATCCAATCCCCAGAAAACCTATTTCTTCCCTACATCTGAAATGGTCAGCCAGTCCAGCGATCCATTGCTCACCTCTGTGCACCCCTGAGTTTGAGCTGTGCTATCAGCCTCAACTGGAAGTGAAATCACATCGCCCAGAGTTAAACATGCACAAGTGGTAAATACGGGCTTGAGAAGTTTCATCTTCTGTCTTAGGGCATGTTTTTAGGATGCAAATCTCCTCTTTAGAATGATTTGCTCACTATGAGATTATGATTTTCTACCTGCATGCTTTGTCCACACACAAATACATTGCAGAGGTCATAACTACCTGCCCGCTCTGGATGCAGCCACTGTTACAGAGACCTGTTGCTTTACCATTTAAAACAAAAGGATATCATCTGTTTGACTCTCATGCAAGCTCTTCAGCACTGATTTTTCAAAATAGTTTTCCTTTATTGGGTCAGGTCACATTTGGCTGCACCATTTTTGTCCTTTTGTTTGGGCAGCATCTTCTTCGCTGATCAAGAGAGTTTATTTTAGTTAATGTTTCTCACCCACCCCCCCACACTTGCAGCAATTTTTATCCACCTCCTTGCATTTTGCCCTTTTGAGAGTCATGAGCCATGATAATACACAAAGGCTGAGCCAACACAGTCCAGAAACCAGGCTTACTCTGGAGAAAATCCCTCTCCTGACTGACAGGAGCAAACTGCAAAGTACCCCAAATATTATTTCCCTCTTAACAGGAGAGTCAGCTCCATCAAAGCCTCTTTGAAAACCTGGCCATCAGACCATTCAGGAAAATAGAAACCAGCACAGCTACTTCCAAATACTGCTAATTTCAAGTATAGCAAAGACAATGGAACTTGGCAAAGTCTAATTGTCCGTTCTCTCTTACTTACTGTACCCCAGTACTCATTTTATGATCACTAGAATACACACAGTAGTTATATGCTTATTATATTACATCCATCCCTCTCTAGGGAAAATATGAACATATATTTAACCAATATTCTATTGCCTGCTGTAATTCCAGCTCATGTCAGGGACTTAGCAAGCAGCACACAGCAGAAGCAACAAGCCCCATTCCTTGTTCCTCCTCTGCTCATCCAGCAGCCACACTAAATTATGCACATTGTTTTTCCTGAAGAATCTGTTTAAGCAGCATCATAAAACAGCAGTATTTGCATCGCCGAGACAACCTTTGTTCTACTTAGCACAAAGTAATACTCAGTATCTGCATGCAAAAGCAGAAGGGGAGGTGATTTGGAAATTATTTTGGGAGAGTTTAGAAAGCAGGATTGAGATTTTATTATTATTATTATTATTGGAAATGTGAACATTTTCTGTCACATTAACTGACTTTACAGCAATTTATTTTGCTGCTATCATAAAGGGAGGTAATGAACCATGAAGTTTCTTCAGGAAATTGTCAGCATCTGCCTGCAAATAATTTTCAAACACGTGAGCCATGAAGGAAGAACACAGTTATTCAAAGAAAATTGCTTGTCCTCATCCTAAAGGAAAACCAGTCAGTGTCATTGGTGTTGGACACATTCAGGAGAAGGATCCAGTTTAAAGATGTGTCAGTGGTAAGTAACAATGGAAAATTTAGATGCATGTTAGTAACCTCACAGATAAGATTATCCCCTTTGAAAGCATATGTTTCCGCAGCTGGATAATCATAGTGAAAGGATAATCAATAAAATGAGAAGAAATTCAACAACCTGCTTTTTATTCTCTTAGGGATCTCACTTTTAAAAACAATTACCTCTCTGTTATCTGTGACACCTCCTTTGTTCCTCACAGTAGGTGCCTAACACTAAATCAAAACCGAAACCCATATCTAATCAAAGATAATAGGAAATTTAAAAGATTTCCTTATCAGTTCCAAACACATATGACATCAGGTAGTAGTTATCTCGGATTAGGAAGCTTTCTGGGTGTGATTCACAGATGGAATTTACCTCATATCTCTCTAGCTTTGTTGACAAACATGGAACTGAAGAATAAAGTGACATTCTCAGGTTGCAATACCTTAGAAATCTATGGGAAATGGATTCTGCTTGCCTACAGCCTTGTGTGGTCATTTATGGTGCAAGGGGAATATAAAATACAACCAGTTATATGTGAAGCACTTTATTCACACCATTAGTGGGTGTAATTGACTGTGCAAGGTACCTGGCAGTGAAAAGTCAAACTCATATATGTTTTAATCTTTAAAAGATTCCCAGTGATAGAAAAGTTGTACATTTTCTCTATTCAAGCTTTCATTTTGTACACTTAGGACATCTATCATTCCCTCTCTTGGGTCTTTTCTTCCTTGATGTAATAAGAAAAAACAGGATTTCTATTTTTTTTTTTCCTTTACTGATACATTATCCTTAAAAATATCTCAGACTTTGTTATGACTTCACAAAAAACTGGTAATTGATATTTCTCTGACTAGGAAAAAGCCAGTGTTTGTCTTCATAGCAGGTTCACTGGCTGGAGAAATATCTCACTAAACTCATCACAAACAGAGTTAGAATTCATTGATTTACTCATTTTCTCCTGTGTTCATCACTTTAACAGCTGTGCATTTCATAACTTTTGAATGGATTTGTCTCTGAAATAGATTGGTGAGGTAAAGAAATTTTATTTACTTCCATTTTAGTGGCGAAGAACTGAGGCAATGAGAGACTAAGTGACTTGTCACAGGTCACAAAGGAATCCAATAATGTATCCAGGAACAAAGACCAGATCTATTTAATATCAGTCCAGTGCCCTAGTCACAAGAGCATCTTTCTTCTCCTTTCTCCCTTAATAACCTCTAACTCATTTCTTCCAGGGATTCTTGTAGCAGTCTGTGTCTCTGTTCACAGCTTGCTTGCTTTTACCATAATTCCATCAAACCCTCCAGCCTTATGGTGCTTTCAAAAACATTTTATATTTATTTCTGATATCAATACAAACAAACGATTACAGAATTCTAAAAGTAGCATTATAGCAAAGTCAGTATGAAACAGATGGAACAAATAAAATGAAGTGATGAAATGCCATTCTAACAATAGTGAGAAGACAATATATTGCTAACAACACAGTCTGCTCCTTTCCCACAGTGTGTGTAAAAAAAGCTTTGTTAACAGAAATCACAGCTAGTTATTAATCAGTATTATGGTTAATGTTTGCTTTTACTTGGTTTTCAGCTGGGAGAAGGACATGTAGCAATTCCTCCCAGAGTATATGTCAGTAGCCTAAAAATGCCAGAAACACCTGGTTTCAGTTATGCACTGTAACAGTATTTCCTTGGCCAAGAAGAAGAGGAGGGGGAGAAGTTGAAGCTCTTAGAAAAAAGATGAGAAACAGCATTTTGGATACATCTTTACAGGCACCTATGCCGTTTTCTAGTCTCACTGCAAAAAAGCCTAGTAGTTGATGAGGAAATGGATGGTGTTCATCAGGGTCTCCAGGGCCATCAACTGGACCCAGCTACAGTCAGGTAACTCCTGGGGAAGTCAGTGGGATAGGGTATCCAGTGGGCTGCAAAGCCATTTCGCCGGTGCACAGATGTTACAAATCATTCCTGTCTCAGAAGTGTCCTAACAACTGATTTATGCTGGTACCAGCGGGTAAGCATGCAAAAAGCCATGAAAAATTTGAAGGCAGAATTTCTCTAATTGGAGGTGGAATTTCTCTCTGTTTAATTTTCAACATGATTTTAAGTCAGGAAAAGGGTCTATTTTGTAGCTGAGCTGGGATTCTTGAGGATATCCACATTCTAACTCCCTAAAATTCTTACTGTGTTTGCATTCAGTCTGAATATAGGCTGCTGCACTTACAAATTCTGCTAGTCCTTCCAGTGGCAATCTTGGGCTATTTCTAAGGAACACTGTAAATCTTCTAATCCAGCCAGCTCTGACTGTGGCATGTGGCTGTAGAGGCTGTTGGCAGGGAAGGGTCTGTCACACCAGGCACAAAGACAATGGTCATTCTCTTCACCATCATTAGTGCAGCCCTAAACAGAAACCCACCCAAGTATTCCCTCTCTTTACCTAGTTTTCATCTCACCACTATTTTCAGGGTGAATACCAGGGTTCTCCAGCAACTTAGGTCCCAAGTAGCATCCGAAATTGTCTTGAAGGAAGGTCTAGACTCAGTTGGGATATTTAGAATTAAATGGTCCCCACTTATTTTGTTTAGCACACATTTAAAGTTCCGCTAAGTTTCAAATCAGCTGCAGGTAAACGTTCTAGCTCACACCTGCAACTTGTGTGTCAGGGGGAAATATTTCAGTGCTTGCCCCTGAGAAAAGCGGTAGTTTCATTTGGCTCCCTCAGTTACACTCACATATTTCCAGTGGAACAAGGAGTAGAATAAAAAGATCTCCCACATTTACAAAATGTTGTACAGGTCTGTCCTGGGGTGATGTTATGATGCTGAATTGTATCCCCATTCATCTGTTTAGCACAGAAATAAGCTTTGTGCCTTTAAAACTAGATCCGAGAGCAAAGTGAGGGAGAAGGAAAAGCTGTGGAAGTTTTTCGTGGCTGTATTCAAAAACATAGATAAGAGCTTTGGCTCACTCTGTCTTGGTGCATGTTGTCTGCAACATGGACAGGGAGCAGGAGAGATCTCTCCTTTGCTTTTAGTTAGTTTTTTAGCTAGCTGAGGGGCAGAAGTTCCCTGGATTGTGGCTTTTTCTTTTCCTGGAACTATTCAAACCTGCTCTGGACCAAAAACCCAGAAAAACACCAGGAGCTCACACCTGTGGCCCACTGAGGCCTGGGACACTCCATTCCAGCACCAGAGGGACTAAGAGACATGCAGTGAGCTGAGAAACACACACAGAGGACTCTCTCTGAACTACAGAAGGACTTTCTGAGTTTGCCATCTCTTCAGAACAGTGAGAGCTTTCATTGTTTAATATTATTCATATTTTTTATGCTTGTTATTACTTTGCTTGTTAAATAAACATTTTTTCCCACTTTTCTGAAAGAAAACCATTCCCAAACTGGTGAGGGAGAGTGGCTGCTTGAATTAGCTTTCTAGAGGGACCCCATTCAGAGATTTCCTCCCAAATTTGCCTTAAACCAGGACGAGGTCAACTCTGTTAACTACTTTCATCAGACCTGGCAGGAGGAGTCAGCACAATGAGTGGGACTGAAAGACAAAGTTCTGGAGGTACTGAAACTTCAGTATGTGCCAGAGGCAACCTGTTTCCTCCAGCCTTTCTGAAGGTCCGACTACAGAAAACTTGTCCGGAATTAGCAGCCCCACTGTGGATGAGCATCCACACAGCTCTGCAGCCACAGCCACATCCTGTGGCAGGGGAGGGTGCTTTGCACAGCACTGCTGAAGGAACAGCCCCTGGTATGGCATGTGGATACTATGTCAAAATCCATCAGCAAAAATCTTGGCCATTCGCTTCAAAAAACATAATTTTGGAGAACATGAATATTCTTGTTTGTTAATCAGAGTTCAGAAAGATGGATGGTTTGTCCAGCTACTATGGTAACATCTGTAACAGTCAGTTTTCAGGAAGTGCCATAGATTTTTAGCAGAAAAGTCCTGAAACTTTTAAAAAAACCAAACCCCCATATAATTAGAAACACTTGTATTGGGAGTGATGGCTTTTTCTTGTTCTGCTATAAGACAGAGAAACTTGTCTGTACATGAATTTCCAGTAACCTCTGTTTTTCTTACTCTTTTATACATGCTGTCCTCATAATATTTTTATAGGATGCGACAAAGAAACTATTTCAATAAAGCTTTTCTTTCTTCAAGTAGTGAGGAACTATAACTTTTCATTTAGCCTTTTAAGAAATGACACATCTTTTGACACTTTCTGACTCCTGGTACAAGGCAAAGGCAACTTCTGAGCCTGTGTTTTGGTTTTCCTTCTCTTTTTGATCTGTTTAGCTGAGCTCTTCTCAGTTAAGAAAGAATTTTTAACCCATACAATTCTGGACGTTGAAAAAAAAATTGCTTTTCATTAACACCAGGACCTTAAGAGCAGCAGCAGAGCTCTCTTTTCCACCACATGGGACTGGATCCTTTTTAGCAGAGTTCTCTTTTCCACCACATAGGACTGGACACTTTTATTCTTTAGTGCTTCTTTGACTTGTCTATAATGTCCTACTTATTAAAGTTTTACATTCATAAGCTCCCTTTAATAATTTTCTTATTTCTTACTCTTAATGAACATGGCTATTGGCCTTGATCAATAACATAATCCCACCTGCCCTACAGATATCACTAACTCCACAGATAAAGATAAGCTTACAGGTCTTTTATGTCCCTGGTCTTTACTCACTTTCCCATCTACTGAGCAAAATTCACAAATACTCAAGTCGTCATTATTTTTTTAAAAAAAATTATATTCTCCACTAATATTTACATTAGCTGCTTGGGATCTTTAAGACTGGGATACTGAAACTAAATTGTCATACTTTTGCATACAAATATGCTCCTAAAAGGTGAATAAAGAAGAGGTTAATTTGCACATTCAGATAAGAAAAATAAAAAAAATACCAAATATATTTGTGTGAAGAGACAAAACCACACATAACATTTTTGCAAATGAATCTGGGTTCGATAGGTTCATTTTTCCTTCAGGTTAACATCAAGACAACATTTTGCCCAATCACACCCACATTCATCTGCAGAGTTTAGCCCTAAGCAAGTTCAGATATAATTATTATCATTTCCTCCTACTTCCCTTTAAAGTACTGTAGGTACAGTTTGCTTTGAAAAGATCTGAACAACTTTTTCCCATGAAATACATAAAATAATCCTCTACTTAGAGCACTTGCTTCTTTTCACTCTCTGCTTTACACAGCACATGTGGTTCTCATGACAAGAGAAAGGAAGAGATTGTTTTCCTCTCCTTTTTAATTAATCCATTGTGTACCAAAGCTGTAAAAAGAAGGCAAAGATTACGCAGTCAAAAGTTTTTCTCTTGTGACCTTCTCAGTGATGAGTAGAAATGGAAATTACTTGGAATTAGAGGTCAGCTAAGGTCTGGCCATCTTTACAGGTTTGTCTCAATGCTAGTTTACATCAAATTAAGTTTGGGCCTCATTTGTACAAATCACAACCTCCAAAAGGGAGGTGCTGTAAATCACATGACCCCACAGGCAGGCAAGGGAGGTGGATAGGTGCAGGTGCTGTGTTTCAGCCTTGGTCCTTGGGTCAGGTAGTCTCAGCGTTTCCTACCAGCTCCTCATTCAGCTCCACTCTCACTGCCTCCCTCACCTCCCAGCCCACCTTGCTTCCAAAAATGTCCACTCCTCTTCTCTACAAAAGGCAGTTTTAATAGATGAGATTGACAGAGAGCCTAGAAGAAGCCATCTGCAATGGTCAAAATGAGGGATTTATAAACAGCTGATAGGAGGATAGTATCTGACAGCCTTAAGTAAAATTATCTCTTCTGGCTAATATCATAGTTAATGATAACAATATTAAAAATATCAAACGCCTCACTGAAACATCACATTGTACTTCTTTATCACACTGAACTGAGGCAAACAAACCTCTATAAAAAAATTCAGAGCCTTAAAGGCTCTTTCAAGGCAGGAGCTGCTGTAGTAGTGTGGTGCTGTGAACTTCAGAGACATTGCCTCCAGGACAGCACTGAGGGAGCTTTCACAAAGACATGATAGAAATTCTGACCAAACCAGCCCAGCACAAGTAAACTGTAAATAGATAGTAATTCAGAGGGAGGAGAAGGAGCAAACCAAAGCCAAAGATAATAAGATAAACAATACATAATTATTCAAATAGACTAAACATAAATCAAGCTGCTTGTGTGTCTCTGTAAGCCCTCCGGGTCATTACAGAATTAAAGACACAATTAACAAGGATTAAGACATTTTCAAGAAGCTGAATTTATTATTTACATTTGTTCTCACTGTAGTGGGGGATTTTTAAATTTATTGAAATGCTGATTGTGCTATTATGAAGATAAATATTTCTGAAGAGGGGTACTGGAGCTAGTTAAGAAAACCTAAGCTGATGAAGTTAAAAGAATTCAGGAGTGTTCAGAAGCTAAAATTCAGAACAGAGAGACTGGCAAGAGCATGCAATGTGGAAAAACAAGGGTGTTTTCCAAAACTAAAGAATTTCTCTCTTCCAAAATATGAGACAGAAAGGAAGGTAGGCAGGGTCAACCCCAGCACTGAGGATGCTCTCCATGTGCAACCACAAACGTTGTTAGTTTGGGGTGCAGGATCAGGCCAGCTGAGCTGCAGCTCTCTCCCTCAAACCCACAAAGAGTACCATTGAATAAAGGAAGCAGAAAGTGTCAGCAGGTTTTCAAAATCCTTTGACAGAGCTCCTCACAGCAGAGCAGTGTGTCAAATGACAAACTGTGGATTAGTACACTGTGTTATAAATGGATTAAGCAATAGGAAACAAATAATCTCAGTACAGTCCTGCGTGACAGTAGGAAATGCTAAACCCCTAGTGTCTTAAAGGTTACCCCTCACATCTTCCTTTTTCCATTATGTTTATTTGCTCATTGTGAGGTTTTATGAAGAGATTGCCTGAAGAAAAAGATCACCTGAAAAAATTTTCTTTCAGCTGGATTCTCCTTGCCTCCATCACCATGGGATGACACTGCTAGGCTGAATAGCTATGCCAAGGTTCATGCTACCACATTATACATTCCAATTTGTAACTGTTGGGACAATACACACCTTCCTGGATGATTTTTTCTTCCGTGTCATCCTGCCACCTCAGAACGTGGTCTGGAAAATGAAGCAGAGGAAACACAGAACACCATGGATCTGGTGCTGTTCCTCAAATGATTTTTCAAAATGATTTAGAGAGAAATGACAAAGTGTCACTGCAGTTTATGCACATTGCTAAGACTGAAGAGCAGCATAAATTATGGAAGATGGTGAGTGATTTCAGTAGATCACATCTATACACCCCAGGCATGTAAAATGTAGTCTGAGGAATACAAAATAACATGCTCCTAGATGAAATAACAGTTTCTTGACACAAAATGGCATTCTTTTCACATCATGGTTTCAGAAAAATTCAGTATAGGTTGCAGAAGGCATTCCTCCCACCTCTCCCAGGATGCATGTAATGACACTTAAGCAAATAAAATAGCATGAGCCATGCTAGGTAAACAGACCAACACACTGCAGGCAGCTTCAGACATCTGTATTTGGCAGGCTATTTCTTCTGCGTGGAGATAATTGCTGAACAAGGGCTCTGATTTGGGTTTTGCTCTGTTGTTTGCCATAGCTGAAGCAGCAGCTGAAAAGATCCTGGGAAAGCTGATGGAAACAGAAGCATGGCTGACTTTAGGTACGGAGAAAGCATGAAGGTAAATGCACATCAGCCAGCAAAACACACATATGCCCACCCTCACTGCTCATGCAGGCAGCTTGCTCCCAGCCCTCACTGCACTCCCAACTTGTCCAGAGTCTCTGCCTCACACAGAAGGGGCACACAAGGTTCAAGAGCTCCCCATTCTAAGCCTGCAATAAGCCAGCAGACTCACCACTTTTTCTTCACTGTCTGAGCCCACTACCTGATCCCCATGTCCCCTAGCATCCTCCCTTCCCCACTGCACCAGCCTGCCTCTTGTCTTGGACCCATGGCACTGCCCCTCGCTAAAACACAGAGGTGCTGCCCTTGGTCAGATGCTGGGGAGCCTCCACACAGGGGAGCATCTAGCAGGCAGATCACCCTCTTGTAGGGGGCCAGGCTGAGGCAGGGATGCCTCTTCGCTGTACTCTCGAGGCAGTGGATCCACATCAATATGGGATCCTCTGTCCTATCCCCAGACTCCCATTCCCACTCCTCCCTTTCAATATGTCCTGTTCTTACCTGATTTCCTGGTCAGCTGGTTCAGGAAGTTAAGCTGTTAGAAAACCAATTCTGCAAAGAAGTGTGCAGCCACTTAAGGTACCAAAGTGTCGTACTGGAACACCAGTGCCTGCCTTAGGGACAAGTAGCTGGGAAGGGATGTGAAAGCACAGCCAGAGGCAAGGATGCCATGGCAGCAGCACCACGAGAACTCCTTCAAAGCTGTCTCAGAAGCACACCCTTACACTCATGTCTGCTGGCCACCTCAAAACTGAGGCTTGTCTTGCCTCACCCATGCAGCAATGACAGCCTCAGGTTGTGAAGGCAAAACTTTGGGATGCAAACCTGCATATTTTGGGCACCTCCTTGTTTAGGAGCCACCTCTCTGTTCAGGAGCTCAGGCTCACAACTTTAGCACTTAAGCCCCATGGGGAGTAGTTAAACCTTTTTTGATCTCCTTTACCTTCTGATATTGCTGTTAAAGTCCATGTGCTGGATTTAAAGAACCATTTTGCAATGTACATAGTAGAAAACCACATGCAATGGAGAGAGTGCAGAGAGGATTATCACGCTGCTGTAATGAAGCCAGGATCACGCTGCAATGATGCTCAAGGTCACGCAAGGTCATCAAAGGATGATTTGAAAGCGTTGCTTGCACTCTTGCCCAGGAGAGAAGAAAATCTGGACTAAGCTGGGAAGGAGAGGGAGTCTCACAAGCCTTGCATGTTTTCACAGAGCAGTCCAAGCAGAACTCCTGCTATTTCATGAGGAAGTACTGAAAGGGCAGAAAGAAACTGGCACCACTGCTGCCCTCTGTGAACCCTCCCTTATGCTCTGTTCCTCTGCTTGCCACTGTCCTCTCCTTTGCAACATTGGGAGGGAGGCAGCATGGCCATGCAGCAACCTCTGGCTGCAGGCAGATCTCTCGCATACAGAGGTGAGACAGAGAGGCAGACCTCTTGCGTACAGGTGTGAGACACAGTGAGAACCTGTCCAAGCCTCCTAGAAGGATAGAAAGGGTAAGCCACTGACCAGTGCCAGCAAAAGAAATCTCTCTAAAGCAATCGTTTCACAAGTAGGGGCTGGGAAAGGATTAACTGCTTCAGTTAGGCAGGGCTCAAGGAGAAGGGAGTGGTAGCTTGGGTATTTTTCATCTAGACAGTTAGGTCTAATCCTCGGGGCAGTGGGTGTTAGGCCAAGGCTGGAAAACTTTCCCTAAACTAGCAAAGCACAAAGCTTTCATGCAGTGTGTGCTCAGCCCCAAGAACTTCCTGGTAACTCTCAGGTTATTGAGGCAGATTGTTGATTAGAATCCAAGAGAGGATTAGAAACTCTTTTAAGCATAAATAGTATTTGCAACTGTATGAGTTAAGCAAACGGATACAAGGGAAATCAAACCTCACGCTTCAGGGCATAAACTGCTCTCCTGTGAGTCAGGAC
The DNA here is from genome assembly GCA_032173965.1 of Sitta carolinensis. NCBI lineage: Eukaryota > Metazoa > Chordata > Aves > Passeriformes > Sittidae > Sitta > Sitta carolinensis. Next base: position 36,635,090 of record JAVUNC010000004.1, on the reverse strand, counting down.
CAACCTTTTTTTTTTCCTCTACACATTGGATCTCATAATTAGCTAGGTGCTTGCTGTGGTTTTGATTTGATCTGAAGCATTAGTTACTGGCCGCTGCCAGAAGCGGGATGCTGAACTAGACAGACCCATGATGTGTTTCTGTAGGGCAACCCTTTTGTTCCCCTATTGGCAAAGCTTTGTGGGAAAGCTTTAGTGATTCATGTCTTCAGCAGCTCCTGGTCTTGCCGAACATTGTCCTCTCATTTCCATATGCAATAAAGTCACTCTGAATTGCTACAGAAATAAAAAGGCAAAGTTTCAGGAAGGGTTATTTATCTACATGGTGCAGACAGCATTTATTTAGTAAACACAAAGATGCTTTTAGGACCTGTATGGGCAATTATTTGCTCGCAAGAAATTAATTATTTTCAGTATTTCATTTTAGCTGCAAAGCCAAACAACTTCATACAACAGAAGGTTTTGTATGTCAAAAAAAATTATATTTCTCTGTGTATGCACATACATTTATGCACATATAAATATAAATATAGGTTGGTCCAATAAAAGGGTTTGAATTACTAGCATTTCCTTACAAATTAAAGGCAGGCAAGGAAGAGTAATGCAGGTGACAGAGCATGCACTAACAAAGTCTGCCTCTCCATGCTGCCTCTTTGATGTACCTCATCTTTGCCCCGAAGGAATTTCATTATCGTATGGTGAGCTGGTAATGAAATCTGTACTCAGAATCAAGCCTTCATAGACAACGATATCTTGATTCTTTGTTCTGTACAGACTAGCTGTGTGTGGCAGGAATATGTTTCTATTTGTGTGTGATCTGAGTGCACTTTGAATACTGATCTCCAGATAAAAAGGATAGAGATCTAATTTGACAAAATACTAAATTACTCTATCTTGCCTTATCTAACAAAATTCTGATGCTTATTATTGTGATGAATATTTGGGGCAATACTTGTAGTGTTCAGCATGTGTGAGAAAATTCTCTCCGTGGAGAACCAACTGAAGTGTCAAAGACCCTGATTTATAAAGAGTGCAGAGGGCTCTTAAGTACTATTTTTAGAACAATGCCGCAACAGATTTACACGAAGGGAAAAAACCTTCCTCTACAGTCACTTAGGAGCAAAGTAGCATTTCACTGCATAATAATGAGGAATTAATTGTTCTTTGTCATCACTTTCTATGCAAATTGCCATAGAGCACTTGCCCAATGTGCATTTTACCTTTTAACAAAGAAAGTAGTCATGAAAATAGACGAAATTTCATAAGCTAAAGGAGGCTGTACCATTCACAAATTGAAGCTAGCAAGTCTATTCCTTTGAGGAACTCTATCAACTTCCTATGAAAGTCCATTAAAAAAAAAAAAAAAAAAAAAAAAAAAAAAAAAAAAAAGAACAAGGAAAAGATTTCTTGGCCTGTGCATCTAGTTAAATTAAATTAAGTTCAATTATTAGACAAGTGAAATTTCTTTGCATGGAGTTTGCTCATCACTCTTTACAGACTTTGTTTATTTGTTTTCTTTTTGCTTGGCATAATCACCAAATATCACCAATATTTTATTTCCATACTGCTTACAAGATTTTACTGTATCTTTAGTGGATTTCAAAAGTCGTGGGTTGCCAGTTGTTCAAAAATGTTCTTCTGACTTATATTAAAAAAAAATCCAAACAAAAATAAAAACACTATCAGCCTTGCGTTTCATGTATATTTTCACATCTACATTTAGAGTAAACTGACAATTCTTCAGAGAAAGCCAGAACAGAAACAGCTGCAGAATAGCATTTCCTTTCACTGCATGAAAGAGAAATACATAATAAATCATCTTTCTTCTACATGAAGCTTTAATTCTTTAGTCATTCTGCAAGTGACATTGAAAATGTGATGTAAAAATTAACTAGATGGCAGACTGGGTCAAAATCTAGACATCCTAATGGATTGCCTTGTGTCAAAGCATTTTGTCCAGAAACATCTCAACGTATTTTCTTTTTCCTGAGAAACATAGGAAGGATATCAGTGTGCCAGGAGTTTCTGTCTTGCATGTGCAATGAATTAATTCAGTGAACCAGCAGGTCTTTTCAATCTCTAGTTTCTACCAACTTCAAACATAATAGCGAGTTCCAACAGAGTCCCTTTTCTATTCACAAGCTATTCACTGCAAACCATTGTAGTTCACAACTTCAAGTTAACGTAGCAAAGAGCAGTTTTAAATCAGTCTTGTAATCAGAGGTCACAATTATTTGCAGCTACCAAACAAACCCAGCAAAAACACCACACACTGCAAGCCAATGCACTCTGCTTTCACCTTTAAGAGAGCAAAATAACAGAGGCTTGACTTCTGCCTTATGTGTTAACACTTCAGTAACACTATCTTTTAATCAAAAAATAGTTGAAGGAAGCTTATAAATCCCTCTGCATGGACAGAGCCATCTTCATCCTTATAGAAATATATTTTCTGCCCTGGTCCTCGCTTAAGGTGCCTTTTTGAAAAAAGCAAAAGAAATGGATCTGAGAAGTAACTAAATCAAACAGATAATTATATGTCAGTGGCCAGCCAGTTTCACTGGGGTCCCAAGTCTTTGGTTAGTATTAGAGCTAAAAGCAAAATTAACTACCCCTGCAAACACCAGAGCTTCAGTGAAGCACTCCAACTCCCCCACACCCTCTCAAAATTGCAGCATGTCACAGATTTAGCCTTTAATAACGAGTCCAAAATACTACAACAGCTTCCCTAAGTTCATCAGAGGCAGGGGGAGCCACCATGGCAGCAGGGCCAGTGTGTGCACGCTGAATGCTAGTACATCTGCACCCTCCCTGCTCCCTCCCAGCTCTCCCACCAGTCCTTCTCCAGTCTCTGGTCAGCCAGAAGCCATCCTCAACCTGCACAAGCCTTCTTATGCTTCAGTCATGTTTCAGCTTCATGAAGCACATGTTGTTATTAAACTACACGATGATCAGACTTGCCTTTTAAATTTTACCTTCCCACCCCTCCCTCAGAAGGCACGCTGGACACCTCGGACATCCCCAACACAGTTGTGTCTAGTACTGCTGGGCTCTGACAAAGCTGGAGGCTTTGCATTCTGCTTTGTCCTCCCTTCCATCTCCACTGCCCTCCCCCAGTGCTCCAGGCTTCTCTCCCAGTCACACCAGCACTGCATTGTCTCCATGGTTCCATCTGCTACATCCTGCATGACTCATCACCAGAAATACCTCTCCAGGTAAGGCTTAAGCAGCGTCGGCTCAGTATTCCTCCTCCCGCAGAGGCAAAGTGAGCACACAGCCACCATGACAGCAGCCCAGACAGCACTGACAGAGACAGTGCCAGAGGCACAGGAGGCGTCCAGTCAGACATCCCACCAGAACTCCCAATTAAGAGACTCCTTCTGACTTCCATAAGACAACAGCCAGATGTCCTCTGCTGTGGCTGCACAGTCCATCCAGGAAAGAAAGAAAGAAAAAGCCCCTACTACAGTGAGCACTGAAAGCAGAATCATGGGTGGTAGAAGGTCATAACTCTTATCAACTCAATACCTCTGTGAGTAATAATTACCTAAATGGCTTTTACTCTTAATAAGTGTATTTGAGTCTATTCAGCCATTGGGGCATGCGTATAAACTATCATTGATGTTGAAGACTACATGGAGTAGAAGAAATAGCAATTTCTCTCCACAGAATAGTGCTTTTCTTCTTACCTATCTTCTGTTCCTTCCCAAAATAATGACTTCCAATTAAATCTTGCCAATAACTGGTGTCTTGTGACATGTCAGAATTGCGACCTAGACTGCTCAGAAATACCTCTGAACTCCTGAATGGAAAAAGTCTCCAGCCTGACATTTAATATCTAGAACACAAACACCACTCTGTAATATCTAGATTAACCTCTGCATGCCCTTTGATCTCTAGTCCCAGATGTTTTCCCTCCCTCAGCACTGTTCAAGAGAAAGAAGTATTTTTCTAACCCTCTTAATTCATCCCTTGATTTGCAGGAGGACAACCTGGATGAAGCAGAGGTTTTGTCTCCTCTCACGGTTTGCTGGAGATATTTTCACTTTTCTGGATAATTGGGTTAGCGACAAGGCCTACAACCATGAGCTGTGCCATAACTGATATGGCGAAGGGATTTCCATGAGTCAGTGGTGAAGGAATTATCATGGACATGATGGTCTGCTGATGGGGTGATAAGTTATCAGGAAAAGGAATGACCCTTATCAGTTGGCCAAGTGGAAGTGGTAGCAAGGTAGACCCACAGTCTTTGTACTCTCTCCCTTTGTAACTGTCCATTTACATATGAAGTGGTTGCTCCCCTCCCCCACTTATGACAGCAGTAATAGAATATTTGACTATCTCCATTTTGCCTACCTCCATTTCTCCCCCAAAGTGGAAGCTGGCATTTGAAATCTCTCACATTGCAGACAAGTCAATGGGCTTGCTCCTCCCTCGTCCCCAAAGCCAGTGACACATTTTTGGTAAGATTTAGGCATCTGACTGCACTGGAGCATACCTCATACATAGTGCTACATGCTAGTATTTTGCAGGTCTAGTGAACTTACCAACAGCAATCTAGGGAGAATCTGTAACATATTGCTCTAATAAACAGCTCTATTTGTAAATCTGTGCTTGTGAAAGTTCCTACTGAATGTGACCAGATTTACATTGTTGAATTGGCACACCACTATTTGTAAATCTGTGATTGTGAAGGAGACCAGACTTACAGTGTAACCCAAACTATTTGTCCATCTGGGATCTTAATGAATGCAAGTGGACTTACAGTGTCAAATTGGTTGTAATCAGAAATTAAGCTCAGTCCCACCCTTTGATCTCAGGGATAGCTGGAAAGCAATGGGGCTTAATTTCTGCCAAAATTCTATACTCTTAATACAATAACTATAAATGGCAAGTGTTGTTGAAAAGCTGGATTACAAGGCTTTCGAGCAAGCTGAGCAAAAACAAGGTTTTGCCCACAATTGCCCTCAAAACATTTGACTGTGATGATTTTTAGCAGTAGGAGAACGTGTGAATCAAGATTTAAATACGTCATTTCAGATGTCCTTGCTTTTAGAAACAGATTCTGGGATCATCCTGACCTGTGAAATCATGGAATTTGACAGAGTTGACCTTTAGAACTCATATAAAAAAAAGATTAATATTATATTTTAAAATATCATTCTAAATGCAAATTTTAAAATGTAACTCACAATTTGTAAATAATAATAAGCACACTATGTTAAAAAAAAGACTGAAAGCAGTAATAGAGCAGAGGAAATTCTCAGAGGATGGCACTGACTTAAAACAAAATGAGGAAGGACAAAACTAGATGGCTAGCCATCTCCAGGACTTGTCATGCACTGTATTTGTGTTGCTTTTCACAGCACTGAGCTTCAAAGAACCAGCAGGCTGCTAGGACTGTTTGCTTTGGGGCTAACAAATTCTGGTCCCCGTAAAACCTTTGGAAAGAATAATCTTTAGCTCATTCATCCTACCTGTCTAGCATAGGTGTTGCAACTACTTTTGCCAAATTAAACAATATCAAACCTAAGCTGGGTGACCCCAGCAATACCTTTTTTTCATTAAATATATATATATATATATATAAATATAAAAACCAGAGAATCCAGTTAGTGACCACAAAACGCTTTTTGGACATAATGTGTAAACTTATCGATTCCTGGCCCTCTGTTTCTTAACATACAAAGAGTTCCTTATATTCCCTTTTTATTATGTTACCTGCATCAATTTTTTAAATGACAGTGCCTGCCACGTTTTCCTACCTTGCTTCCTGACACTGTAAGTTTAGTCCCAGCAACAACACTGTGTTGGTACTTCAATATATTTCCAATATTGTATCTCACCAGATCCTCAAAATACCATGCCAGGGATCTGAAGCCCTGTGCATGACAAATACTCCTTTGTGGAGCTTTTGATGTGATGTCAAGCCACGCTCCAGAGACACTACATTGTGGATCTTTGATATCACACACCATGACAATGTCTCCTTCGTAGCTGTCACCACCACTGACTCAGGGCGTGCTGTTAGTACTGTCAGTGCTCCAGGAAACATAATGTACCTGGGGTGTGCTAGGACCTGCTTGCAAAAAGACATATGGTGCCTGTAGTATAGTCAATAATCAACTGTGAATTTCTTAATCACTGTGAAGAAAATGATGCAATGTCATTAATTCTACCTGCATAACCCAGGAGAATACGTGCTTAATTACCAATAAGGACTTAGATCTCTGCACAGGACCGGGGCTTACCCAGGAAAACTGATATTTTTCAACCCAAATGCTGAAGGGCAAAATGTACTTCAGAAGGAATTTAAAACTTCCCGAATTAAAACCTCCAAAATTTGTCCATATTTTTCCCTTTTCACTCCTTCATTACCATTGTAAAGATTAAATTGCATAAGATCCACTAATGTGTTGCTTCATTCATAGTCTTTGAGTCAGCATTGGTTGAAGCCAAGACTCCAGTACTTGTCTTTCCACAGCACTTTAAATTAGGAATTGCCTCTCACTAAGAAAAAGCCATTTGTTTGTATAAATAAGTGACTGAAATACCTTGCAATACACAGAGCTCTCCAACAAGTGGCACTATTAAGACTATTCAAGTTACAAGATTGATATGCAAATGAGATCTCAGAAAGGGATGTTGGGACATGTTTTACAATATTGGATCCACTTTAAAATCTTTTAAATTTACATATGAAATATGATTGAAATATATATTCATAATTCAGCTACTCTGGAAAGTTTTGTGTTATCCAGAAAGGAACCACTGAAAAGTAGGTCAAGTGCCATAAGCTCAACCAGGCAGTCCTCTCCAAAGAGATGAAGTCATGGCAGTGTGGAGAAACCACCTAATTAATATGTTAGTAAAGGTAACATGCAACCAGGAAATCTGTCCACAGCTCTGAGCCAACACATGTTGTTAAATGTGTGGATAGAGGCTTTTCTGGAGGATGTGTTGCAGCATTTATGGCAAGTTATCCCTTAAGTATTCTTGGGTCAACTTCTAAATTGTACCTCTTCACATTCATTCTTATTTTGTTGTTACTGCTTTACGAACTTGGTATTGTTTTGAGAGACCATAAATGACGCCTTTTCAAATAACTCATATTTGTCTGGAATATATGTTTGGCTGCATTGCAAGAAAAATGGTCCAGAAATAGTTACATCTAGAAAAATTTAGTCATGAAGATAGTCGATTGCAATGGAAACAGTACCAGACTAGATTTGTTGCTGGAATATAAGCAGTTTCAGAATGAATTGGGAAGCCATGGCATTAAAATGGCTTTTTTTTATGTGTTTTTTATATATGTGATATAAAAAATAGCATTTTTAAACAGTAGGCTTCATTTTGTTAGAATAATATTCCTTCTGTATTTGGAAAACAGTCAGTTTTCTATTGATATATGGACATACAACAGCCATAACAAAATAATAATCTGAGTGACCTACAGGAATATGAACTCTGTCTTAAATTATGAGTTGATCGCAAAATGATTAACAGCATTTGGGTACCAAAAGCTGCATAGTGCTACTTGGTGGGTTTTCAAAAAGCCTCTGTGCAGAGTCCCTGCTTGACATCTCTGTCCTGCACAAGCATGACCTGATTCACACTGAAGACACTGCAAATTTTATCGCAGCATAGATTGAATAATAAAACCCAAAATGGACACTGGCACATTACTCTTCCTTTTAGCCAAATAATAGCATTCATTTGAAAACATCACCCAGTAAGTTAAATGGCAATTATTGTGCTATGGGCAGAACATACACGGCGTGTTCTGTTGAGTTTTCAGTTTGGATGGCTTTGACTACCTGGAGCCATATCTCCCATAGTGTGCTGTAAATAACAGGATACGTGCACTTTGAATGCAGTGGCATAACGGGCACATAGCCTGCTAACTAAAGCATTACAAATGCTGCATGGCTTATTTTTATCTCTCTGTCCTTCTCATTATAGTATTTTTATCTCTCACGCTAATACAAAATTATTTTTGTGTCTCAGGGGAAAAAAAGGCAACACGAAGATTCAGCCCTGATAGCATATAAACATGATGAGTCTCCTTACACCCTGTGGGACTTTTTGCATGTTTAACACCATATATGTCTGCAGAACCAGAACCTAAATGGCACTGGTGAGCAAGGCTTTATATGAACATGACTTGGAAAGTGAAGTTTATGAGTCGAAATCTCCAGTGGAGTGCTATTCTGAAGCCACATGTAGCTAGGAAAAGTAGGGGCAAAATGCTACAAAGAAATAAAGGCTTTCCACTTTACGAAAGTGGACAATAGTACAAAATGGAAACTGGGGAGAATCACTTTCTTGGAAAGTGACTATATGCTTGCCCTGACATATAAAGAGTTGAATCTAGGTTGACAACACAGTTTTCTGTAGTTTAGCAGACTTCAACAAGGCAGGTAGCTGCTGCAATTTCAGGAGAAGACATCATTAAGAAAACTTCACAGGAACAGCTTCTCTTTGAAAGATACAGAAAACAAAGAATATCATCTTGCCGTAGTGAAAGGGGGAAACAGAGGATGAAAATGTGCAATGAAAACTGAAAAACACAGAAAAAATAACAAACATGCACATGTTAATTACTGAACGTGCTTTTGTTAGCAGTAGGTCACCATCATTCTTTATTGACATTTACTGCAAATGCAATTTCTTTTTCAAGACCACTGACCCAGGAAAATGTAACCCTCTAGTTATCCAACGCCCTTTAATTAGAGATGTCTCCAGAGATAATCTCACTTACGGCCCCTATTGTGAATCATTTATTCTCCAACTTTCCTTTTTATCAGCTGTCTTTCATCTTTATGTTTTTCTGCCCGAGCCCGGCTGAGTAACTCGGGCTTGCAGAATGCGGTTTATTCATTTACCGGTTCTCCCAACTGCATCTCATGTCCATTGACATTTCGGGTCTCGATCAGAAGCACTGGCTGCCGGCACCAGAATAATTTGCAGGAATCACAGCTTTCCACTTGGCAAAAGGAACCATGGCGCCAAGCCTCGGGGTGGGAATAAGGCTCGGATTCGAGCGCTTCGCGCGCACACACACACACACATATATATATAGGAAGCTCAGCGCTCCCGCGTAGGAAACACTCGTCGGGGTTTTGTTTTTGTTTTTGTTTTCAGTCCCGGGAGCGCTCACCTCCCCGTGCGAAGCTCGGCACGGCTCACTCACGACCGCTGGGCGCTCGCGGTCGCCACTATAAGTAGGATGAGGTTTCTCCGGGGGGGCGGAGCGCGCGAAACAACGCAGGCATCAACACCGAGGCGGCCCCGCTGGCAGCCAAGGGTGACCGGGATGGGTGTTCTTTGCCCTGCCCGTCACACCCTGACCATCGCACCCTGCCCAGTGCCTCCCCGCCGCCACAGCCGTCTCAGCGGGGCCCCCTCGGGCCGCCCCCGCCGCCATGGCGGCCCCTCGCGGCGGACTACGGCTCCCAGAGCCCCCCGCGGCCGCCGGCGCGAGCCCCGGCGCGGGGTCCGGCGGCACGTGCGCACGCGCGCACGCACACACCCCCTCTCGTACACACACACTCGCACACAGTGCCGCGGGAGGGAGCGAGCGAGTCCCGCGCCGCGCATGCGCTGGCCGCTGGCGGCGGGGCGGGGCGGGCGGAGCGCCGGCGGCGCCGCCGCTATTCGCGGAGCGGCCGTACGCCGCTCTCCGTGCGTAGGGGCCGCGGTGGGCGTAGGCGCGGCGGCGGGCGCTGCGCCGTTGGCGTAGCGTTGTTGTGAATGGAGCGCGCGGCGGGGCGGGGAGGGTGACGTCAGCCTGCGAATGTCAACAATGTAGCGATTGAGGGGCGGGGGCGGCGCTGGGCCGGGGCGCGGGAGGCGGCGGCGGGCGGCAGAGCCGGGCAGCAGCAGCAACAGCGGACGCGGCAGCAGAAGCAGCACAGCAGCGCCGCCTTCTCTCCTCCGCCTCCGCCGGCCGGGCTGCCACCGCTGCTGGCCCCGGGTGCCGCTCCGGCTGCGACACAGCCGCCGCGGTGCTGCTCCCCCTCCCCCCCGCCGCCCGCCCTCTCTCCACCCGCCCTCCCTCCGCTGCGGCTTTCTCTCCTCCTCCGGCCCCCCTGCCAGCCCTCCCCTCCTTCCCTCCCTTCCCCCTTTATTTTTCTCCGCAAGACTTTGGCTCTGGAAACAGCTGGTTCAAAGCAATCGCCATGTGATGATCGTCTGGGTCGGGTTTTTTTTTTTTCATTTGGGGGGGGGAGGGTGCAGGTTTCTGACCGCAGAGAAATACTAATAAGAATTTCCGAAACAACAGCAGCAGCAACAACAAGAGCAATCTCCCCCTTCCCCAAACGTCCTCAGCCGTAACAGCCCCCCCACCCCCGGGCCCACTCCACCCCGCCTCACTGCCTCCCCCACCTCCCGCCCAGGCTGCAGCGAGAGGGGCGACCCCGAAAGTTGCGCGGAGGCGAGGTGAGTGCGCCTGTTCCGCGGCTCGGCAGCCCCGCCGGGGAAGGGGAACGGACGGGGGGGGGGCGAAGTTTGGGGGGAGGCTGGCGGCGCGGGGGGGGCAGCGTGGTTTCTCCCCTCCTCCTCCTCCTCCTCCTCCTCCTCCGAGGCACAGCAGCTGTTGCACGGGGTCAGGCGGGGGGCTGCACCCCCGCCCCCAGAGCTCCGCGGGCTGTGCAGGCACGCTTAGTGCTTATTCCTTAAAGTGGGAAATACGCGCGTTGCGTAACGGGGAGTGCGCGGCGGGCGCCCCAGTGCGCGTGTGTCCGTGCGCGCTCTCCCGCTCCCCTCCGCTCCCCGCCGCGCCGCCCTGCACGGCCGCAGCCCGGGCAGCCCCGCCGCCGCGCCCGGCCCCGCCGCCGCGGCCACCTGCAGCCTCACGGGGCAGGCGGGCAGCGCGTCCCGCCGTGCCCCCGGTCCCGTCGGCTCGGGGAGGGATGCGAACTCCGGTAACAGTTTCTGGGATCGTTAAGGCGCGGCGTGCGGGCAAGGCAGCGCGCCGCGGAGACGCTGGCTGTCATGAAAGAGGCTAAGTGTGAAACCGTGCCTCTCCTTTTGTGGAGCGGGCTATTTTGGTCATGCAGCGAGTGCCTTGCTTAAATCGCTTCAGTTGCCATGAGATCATTGTGCCCTTGTTATTGAAGCTCCGGAGTAAACCACGGGTTTCAGTCTTTAATAATAAACGTGAGGCAGGGACGACATCTGATTAGAAATGATCCTTAAGATGTTGGAAAGATTGGGAAATTGCTGCGTTCCTGTTTGCTCTAGTTGAAGCTCTGTCAGTGTTTTCGTGATGAAAGCCTGTTTTCAGGGACTTTGGAACTATCGCTAAACTTGTGCATATTTTAATTTTTTTCTTCTGAGGCTTTCACTGAAAACAAGTTGGGGTTTTTTTGAGCTGAGAATTGTCTGAGATTCTGCTGTATCTGGTGGAATGCTCTGCAGTTTGGGGAGGGTGGTGATGCTTGGGTAAATTGACTTTTTCAGGTATATAAATACTGAAATTTGAGATAAGTGCTGAGATGAGATGGGTAGAATAAAACGATAAGGTGGTGTGTTAGGCTTTTGCTGCAACAGCCCCATAAACAACAGCTTTAAACCGCTGTTGCAGGAGCTTTACATCTGTCTGACAAATAGAAATAAAATTCCACCTCACATGTGGGCTTGCTCTCTTAAAAGCCTGTTGCCTTTTGTGTCCACCCGCTTTCCCTCTGTCACTGGGATCTGGGCAGCCGTGCAGCAAAATGGATCGGCGTTGTACTTCCCTGCCGTGTACTGAACCTGAGTTTTCAGCATTGCTTTTCACATTTGACCCTCCAGCTTCAAAGGCTGTTCTGAAGGTGCTGTGCAAGGAATGGAAGGAAGCCGTGACTAATTGGAAAAGTAGAGAACTGAAAAATCAGGATAATAGGTCTGGTTCTCTTGTTAGTTTCCTCTGTAACGCTGGGCGAACCACTCAAACAGATGCACGCCAGTACACAGCTGCCAAGTGGGCAAGAAAGGTCCCTAGTGATTTTGGAGATAGGCTGGTTCTCAAGATATTTAGGGATCTTTTGCAGAAATGCTCCACAGAAGCAGAATGTGCATTTCTGGGCAGTGCTGGGCAACTCTGCTGTGAGACTTGAGGTTAAACAGCTAACATTTTTTAAAACTTTTGCCATTGTGGAGAGTAGATGGGGAAGATGCACGCAGTGAATAGATGACTAATGCACATGCTGACAGATCCCGAGTTGGTAATCAGCAGCAATTGTTTATGCTCAGGTATCTCACACTGGAAAACAGTTCTAGGACAGGTACTCCTAGTCTTTCTGACCCAGAGGCACATCTGGAACATCTGTTGGTGGTAATGTGTGTGCTGGCAGATTGCTCTGGTGATGTAGGTGGGATGTCTTCCTCTCTTTTCCTCTTGGCTTTCAGTCATTCATTCTGCAGCAAGAAAACGTTGGCTGTTTGCTCTTTTGTGTTGGGCAGGAAGGGAAGTTAGGCATAAAACCTGAGTTTGAGGAGGTTTTGGTAAGTCTTTGACATTGGAGAAGTCTTCAGATACCAATTGAAATAGTAAAACCTCCATGATATATAGCAGTCTTTCATATCTTTATCTGCAAGTGTATAATGAAAGACAAAGAGAGCTGAAAATAAAACCCTGTATAGATGATGGGTAGTGTGGGATATGTGAGAGAAGTTGCTTGCCTTTGCTTATTTTAAAACTTTCATTGCTTGATTTTTCAGTCTGAAGTGCCATTTTTTCTTAATGAGGCTGCAGTATGATTGCCAATTATTTTCTTTCAGGTTTTCTCTAAAAGTGTCATGGAAAAAAAATCAGTATTTTCTTTTTCTAAGAAAAGAAATAGATGTTTTGTCATTGTGTGCCTCTGACGTTCTTTTTGGGTAGGGCTTCACATATGCACAGATAAATAGGAAGCTTTTCAGACCATAGCAAAGAGAGGTTTATGGCACTAAGCTGAAAAATTAGATGTGTAACGTTAATATATGCAAAGTAATCTTTTCAGTAGTAATGACATTTTTATGTAATAAACAGTTGGTAAAATTGAATGGCATTTATTGTGTGACATGGAACAGAGTCTCTTAGGTGGTATGAACATGGTTTATATATTCAAATCAAAATGTATATGCCTTTTTTACTCAAAGGAATACTTTCTGGCTTCTTAGTTTACGCTAAGAATGTACCTGTAGTGTTGAGCAGATCTGACTTAGATTTGAAGGCGTGACTGTTTCTTTCACCTCTGTGTCTGAATTTCCAGCTCAGTTCATGTTGGGTGTGACACTTGTACATAAGGGGTTTCTGAGTTGAGCTGTTAGGGAAAATACACTAATCATTCCATTGATGTGCTGAAGAAAATTCAGGTTTAAACTTCATGCTTTCTCTGAGTTACTCCTGCTGTTTTCAGTGTTCCGGTGGACTACAGATGCTTTAAGAGAATGTGTAAAGAGTATTGTTCTGATACTGCAGTTCTTTACTGATATTTGAGTAGGTGCCCAAATGATTTTGTTGTAGTAGATGAATGGGCAGTAGAGTTCTACTCCCAGTTACTCCTGTAGGATTTCCGGAATAGTGCTCAAAGTACTCATTCAGGTTGTTACAAAAAACGGTCATCATTCCTTTAAATTCAGCCAAAAGATACTAACCTTGGCAGCTGTCTGAATATTACACATTTATTTGAAGCTTGCATTAAGAAGATGTAAAATGTATGAATGTAGCCAGCCGAGTTGCAATGTGCTCATTTTGCTTTTTTGTAGGCAGAAACATCTTTGTAGCGGATTGAAAGGAGCACTGCATACTATGCCACCGTTAGACTATGAATTACAATTTTAAAACTGGCAAGCAGAGGAATGTATACAAATGCTGCCCCTATGACCAGTGATGGACTTGCATCTTCTGAGTTACTAGAACTAATGATCAAAGATCAACCACATGTTCAGAGCAGGCAAATAAAAAGGAACAAGGGAGTAAGTTCGGGAATGTCCTTATTTTATTAGCTAAAAGTTTGCATGTGCAGCAGAACTTTGATCTATCAAAAACTGGGCTCAGAAGACTCCTCTACTCGATTGTATTGATCTTCATGCAGAAGGAGCCACAGCAACAATCGGAAGAGCACCACCTGTGCTGCTCTGGCATCTCAGCAGATCAATAGATGTGTCCCTGTTTAGCTTGAAAAAGGCTGTCTGTAAAAGCTCCTGATACAGTGGGGGCTGAACTGCAGCTTCTGTGAAGGTGAGGGGGCTGCCAGACACGCAGCCCCCCTCTGTGTGTAACCCTTCAGTTGAATTCTGTGTCTGCTCCCACTTTGCTGTTTCCACCTGCTGGTGCAAACCTGCCCTTAGAGCCAGCTGGGTCATTTCGGATTCAGGGCCTCAAAGGAAACAGAGAAGGAGGAGGTGGTGCAAGTGGTGCTTGCAGGGACAAGAGACATGGGGACCTGAGCAATGTCTTTTTCTTCTTTTTTATTTGAAAGGTAATCTAAAATGGTCAGATCCTCGCAGATTTATTACTAAAACCTATCGCTTGCATACAGCTGTCTCTGCTAGCTCAACTGAACAAGATGTTTGAAAAGCTTTTAGGAACAAAAAACATAGATTTCCAGTTTATCCCTAGTAGGAGTTGAAATAGAAGCCTGAAGCGTTTTGGGTGTTTTTTGGGGTTTTTTTTTGTTTTCTTCTTCCCTTGAGTGATGAAAACAATCAGCCGGGCTGTGATGGGTAGATGGGGTTTAGTGCACAGGTTCAAAAGGAGTCTCCCCACTAAGAAAAACAGGAACTGTTTGCTGCCTGTCACCACGCAAGGCTTCTGGGCTGTGGAGCAGCAATTTTGTTTTTTTGAAAAGAGGAAAAGCAGCTTAAATAAACAAAATGACCCTTGAGACTTAATCACAGCTACTTATTATAGCTGACATTCACTGAGGGCTTTTCCTTTTTTTTTCCTTTTTTTTTTTTTTTTCTTTTTCTTCTTTCTTCAGTGATCGCTTTAAAATTTAAACCTGAACTAGGAAAACAGGAACTGTAGGTTGTGGGGGTGTTCCTTCACCCCGATTTGCATGCAGGCTGTTTTTTATTTAGCGGGTAGGTGTGTTCGGTGTGTGTGAGAGCAATTGGAGGTGTCAGCAGTTTCCTACGAGCCGCTCTTGCTGACTCACGTGTCTGGTGCAGCTTGGAAGCTACCCTGGCTATAAACTATCCACAATAGGAGGCGCGGGCAGAGGGACCGGCAGTGCCGAGCCGCTGTTCAAAGGTTATTTTCGGTTCTCCGGTCACTGCTTTGCTGTGGTTTTCTTCCCCAGCAACATCAAAACACACTGTCGTTTTGCCAGGCTGCCATTCCTCTAGGTGCAGAGGGTAAAGTGGAAGTTCATTTTGCCGCAGCAGAGGTTGTGCTCTGAGTGCAACTGATGCTACTGATCGGCAAGCTAAACCTCTGGGGTTTAGGTGTTTTTTTTTGGTGGTGTTGCTTTTTTTTGTTTGTTTGGTTTTTTTTTTATTTGTTTGTTTATATAGGATTTAGGTTTGTTTGGGGTTTTGGTGGGGTTTTTTTTTTGTGACTGGGATGTTACCAAAAAATCCCCATGAGCATCATACAAATTTGGGTATGGCAAGTCTAGTCTATGAATTGTTTTCTCTTTCCAAATGCAAGCTGTGCTGTGGAGTCTCCTACCCTCCACCCCTTTTTATGGCATAAATCTTCTTTAAACCCAGCAAGGAATTATGATTAAACTTTAAAAAGACTGGGTTTAGCTGTCTTTAATTTTCAAAATTTTGCTATTTCTTAGTCTCGTTTTTACCTTCTGTGAGGCAGTATCACTGACTGCTAGCATGAAAGGATTCCTTCATCTGCTCACACTCTCGTACAACTGCTTCTTTATTTACAGACTGTATTCTGATTACTCATAAGGATTCTAAAATGATAGTTGCTGCTGACTGATGATTTTTAACTGATCTTGTTGTGGTTTTTGGTTTTTTTTTCTTCCATCCTTTCTTCTTTCTTTCTTAGCTGATCACAAAAGCCTTTGCAGAAGTGGAGTGAATTAGCCATCTGCAGTTCTGGATTTACTGTGAGGGAGTTTAGATTCATAGTTGTCTTTTGTGTATTTTTCTTGTGGAATGGGGTGAAAAATAAGCCGTCTTTGAAAGTGTGATAAATAAAATCAGCTGCTACAGTACAGGGTTTAATAACAAGGTGAGTTCATGTCACTTGTTTTGTTTTTAGTCAACTACTTTGACCAGTAATTAATAGAAAACCACACCGAGAGCTTTAAAACACATAAAGAAGATGGGTGTTCTTGGTTTCTGCCAATACAAATGACTCATCAGTATCAGTAGGGTTTCTACTTCTAATAATAAAACTGTGGAAGACCTTTAAAACGTGTGGTTTTGGCCCCTACTCTTAGTGAAAGGTTGGAAAATATTACTGTGAGATTTATTTATTTTTTTTTAACTCGTGGAAGATTTAGTGATTTGCTATGCAGCAGTGAAACATCTTGTACCCTCCAAAGAAAGCCTACTCATACCACTGCTTGCAGTGCAAAATTCTTCCCCTCTCCTGTCTTCTCAGTGTTTTGCATTTCACCGTAGAGTACTGCTGCTCCTTAGCCTTGATGTCAGAGATGCATATCTGGAAAGTATAATGTATTTATGTCGACTGGGGGAAGACTTGGCACACTACCCTACCAGTCTGGTGAAGAGAGGGACACTAAGACTGCTGGGTGACCTGTATTGCTTTAGCTGGGGGTCAGAGGATCTGGAGAGGAAAGTAAACAGAAAATGAGAGTTGAAACATAAATGCCAACTGTATGATGTGTCTGTCACTACCTGGAAGGAAGCACACATCTTCCAGTACTGAAAATGATACTGAAAAAAGTGTAAATCAGGAAACAATCTGTTAAATTATTTTTCTCTCTCTTAAAAAGTAATAGTTTTCAAATCGTTTTAGCTGTTACCATTTTGTAAAGATTCTGCACTGTATTCAATGCAGGGCGGCAACCTCTAGCACATTCTGCTTTTTGTTTGAAAGCATTCCTTGTAGAATGTGAGTTTTTTTTGTTTTCGTGTAAGCCAAACATGTCCTTCATGGTATTACAGTATATCAAATTTTAATTCTTTTATTCAAGGTGTTGTACTTTGAATGGTAGTCTAATCAGTGTCTCCTGATTTGCTGCATTAATATTTAGTATTGCTATCTGTTTTCAAGTTGCCTGTGTTGTTACAAGGTTTAAAGGCTATACATGAGGCAGAGCTAGTATTTTCTTCCCTGTTAGAGTGAAAATTCCAACATTTATGAAGCCTCCAGGTTTACTTTCTCTGTTGTTGCAATGTTTATACTAGTAAGCTATTCCTTATAAGGATGTGATGTTGCTTAGTTTCTTCTTATTCTGTTTTAAAAGCATAGTGTGTTTTTAACAAAATCTACTCAGAAAATCTAGACTTATCCCAGCTTCTTCCACATCTTTTACCGCTAAATGTTTATATATATTAATGTAGTTGTTTTTGGTTGTGCTGAATTACCTTGGATGTGTTTGCCATTTTCTTGTGTAACCAGACTGTGATGGAGAATTTTTGTCTTGTAGCCTCTTACTGGGGAAGTGCACTAAAAATAGAGGTGCAGAAGCCTGTGGAAATAAACCTTCGCAACATGTGGAAATCCAGTTGTTTGTTACATGGCAACAATAAGACAGATTTTATTATTTTCAGATGGATATAGCATAAAAGGCCAAATTGCAACTCAAGGGATTTATTTAGGGACAATTCTTACTGAAGTTCACAGAATAGTAATCAGTAAAGACTGCAAAATAAGGTGTCAGTGGTCGTTCAGAGTTCAAGAGGACATAGGTTCAGCACTCTTAAGTTCAGCTTGTCTTTAGAAAATCATGCCATCAGAAACGTTGTGAAGGTTGGATCATGGCAAATGAATAACGTGTCTAAATCTCATTGATGTTTTGGGCTTTTGACTCTGAAATGGGATTTGTGTCCAAAATCACTGAGGACTGGACCTGTGAAGGGCAGCTGACAGTGTTGCTGCCAAATCTGCGGCTGTGATTCTGCTCAGTGTTTCCTTTCCTTGCATTTACTTGCCCTAGCACCTATCTCAACCCACAGTGAGCCAGCTCTGAGAACTAAATGGATAAGAAATTACTCAGTCAATGTTTAGGGTCAGTTTTGGGCATGCTAAGTTTGCTGTGGAGTCTGTCAAGAACCTGGATAATGCATCAAATTAAATCAAAACTTGTTAAAAGGCTTAGAGCTGGCCATGGGACATCTGGTCCCAAAGTGCACTGGCTGTCACTGCATCATGCCACATCTCCTGGAGGTTGTTCTTGTCTTGCCCTTGCAATGTGGTGGCTCTGCAGAAAGCCAGTAGCAGCCTGTGCCTAGCCTAACCTATAGCTTGGCAATAGGAACTTGCTTCCCTGGCCATGAGAAATTTGGGATGTATATTTCCAGCTTGTATCTGCAACAGACAGGTGAAAAAAAAAAGTTAGAGGAAAGCAGAACTCAATCAAATGAGTCTTCAGTGTTAACAAAATGCAGAAGTACTATCTTCTGCAAATATTCAAATAACTTAAAAAGGGTAGGTTTAAATTAGATATTGGAAAGAAATTCTTTACTGTGAGGATGGTGAGGCACTGGAACAGGTTTCCCAGAGAAGTTGTGGGTGCCCCAAACCTGAAAGTGTTCAAGGCTGAGTTGGATGTAACTTAGAGCAACCTGGTCCACTGGAAGGCATCCCTACCCATGACAGAGGATGAAACTAGATGATCCAGAAAGTCCTTCCACCCTAAACTATTCTGTGATTCTCTAACAACTATTCTAATTCCTACCTGATTCTGGCTTCTGGCCTTATGCAACCTGGTCATGTCACTGATCTCCCAGATGTGATGAACTCTTGAGAATTTTGAATCTTTTACATAAAAAGAGATGAGCAGACCTGGTGACTATCGAGAATTTTTTGAATCATGTGGCTGCATTCCTAAACCCTCAGGTCTTCTTGCAACCTTTTATCGCTCTGGGGATGATGGCAAGCAATGTTGAGTAACAGGCTCAGCAGATGACCTGAGTGGCTTGAATTTGCTCAGGTGAGGGAGGGAGTGTAACTTTGTCCTTCAAAATGAGAGGATGAAACTGAGATCTGGTAGGGCCTTGTGCCACTGGGTGGGAGCAGGAGGTCCTGCTTGGCCATGTGCTTTTGTTGTGCTTTGCTGAGCTGATTCAGCTTTTTGACCTAGTACACATCTATTCATATTTCTTAACCCTGGCTGATTTTCCTAGGCAAGTTGACAAGACCACAGGTCCAAAAAGCAGCAGAGCTAATGTGGGAAAGACAAGGAGTGCAGTGTGCAGGTAGCTGAAGGGCAAGCCCAGATCTCCTGATTTGCTGTCTGTAGCTTCACCCCACCAGGCTGCTGGAGCTGGGTGGCTGTTGTTTGGGAGGGGGATGGCACTGCTGCCCCTTTCCTGTGTTCTTGAGCAGCACTCCAGGATGATTTTCTGCAAAGCTGAATGGTTGTACATTAGGCAAACTTTTCATCAGAACCTGAGTAGCAAAAATGAAAATGTCAGGAATCTTCTGGTTAGGTCCTCTTCTTGAGCTGGGAAACCTAAACTCTGCTTCAGGTCAGCTTCAGATATCTGCCATGCCTGAGGTACTTTTGTGTGTGGAACCTGTGCCCTGCCAAGTGTTTGTGACTCAACTCAGCAATTTGACTTCATTTCCAATCCCTTAATTTGTTCCTGTAACTTATTAAATATGTACCAAGGGAAAGTGTGGAGCAGAGTTCTTACAGAAATCCAAATTAAGTGATGCTGTGAAGTAATCATGAGGCGTGTCAGTAAGCTAACCCCAATGTAAAACTCATGGTAAATTATGAAATGTATGCATAGTTTGTCATAGCTGGAAATTCATGGGCAATGCAAATTTAAACAATTTGCAAGGAAATTTTTTTCTTTTCCCCCTTTGTGGTCCTCTTCATTTGTCTTATTATTATACTAAAAGTAGAATCAGTGATTCATTCAGTAATCTCTCTCTTGGACAGTTAGTCATCTGCCAATTTGTGTTAACTTTCCCCTTTGTTCAGAAAGTGAGTAATGCTTAATGCACCAACCAGCAAATTCCAAGCTTAAGAAGATGTGAGTATCATTCAGATGTCTCTAAAGTTTCTCTAAAAAAATTTTACCATTTTGTAAGATCAAAGTAAGGTCTGGCATGCAGTGTTGTACATCTACAGTCCAGTTGTTTTGTCTAGCCTCAGTTACTAAAGCAGAACACGAGGTTGCAAATGCAGTGCACAAGTACAAGTAAATAACAACAATGTTACTTAGCCAGTGTAATGCTTCTTGTTTTTTCTTCCCAAATAGTACTTTCAAGGAGTAAATACTGCCTCCATAGTTTTTTCCCTCCCCAGATTGCCATGGCTTGTTAATTTCTATTGTTTCCTACCTCAATAAATTCTGATGCTGTCAAGGCTTATTTAGTGAAAATAACTTGCAAGGAAAGTAGTAATTGGCATTATCTATCTGCTACAAATATTTCTGGTGCTTTTCATGATGAGTTTTGGTAGAGAAAAAAATATTGTGCTGTTGAAGTTATCTATATAAAACTTACAGCTATAAAGTCTTTCCATAGCAGTGGGGTATATATTTTGATTTCAAAGTGATGCCAGTTATTTCTGAAGATGAACACGGTACTTGATTGAATCACTTGAGAATTTAACTACTTTTTTCTTTCTTATGAAAACTGGAGTAGCGTAAAGAGCAACAAGGTCAGTAATATCATAGGAGAACTTTATAGGACCAAAGTCTTTACTGTCTGCTCTAAAATAACATGAAATAGCTGACTACTCCTCTCATCAGCAAATGAATTCAAAGTGTGGATGAGACTTGAGTGCTCTAGAGAAGGGAGTGCATGTGCAGGAGGGTAGGGTAAGGTGGCAGTGGTAAACATGAATGCCAGAAGTGGTTTTCTTGGCCCCACACTTTTTCTTGTTCCTTCCCCAAGTGCCTGTTGTCCTGCCCCACCACTTACAGTCTGTTTCCTGCCGTGAAGTTGTCTTCTCTATGATTGTCCTTTGGTACAGGTGGTTTTAGGGGTTTCCGGGTGCCATGGTTCACAAACAAGCAGTGCAAAAGCTGGTGGAGAGGAAGGAATAGCCTTTGGTTATAGGGTCAGTAGTTGGTAGTCTGCAGCATGATGGGGCTGTAGCCAAGTTCTGTTGTGCTCAGCTGTTGTCACAATAAAAACGTGATTTAATCTTAGGCAGAGGTAGAAGAACGTCCATTTTCCCAGACTGGATTCCTAGAATCCAATTCCATTCCATATAAATACTGAAAATATCCCAATAACCGTGTTCCAGTGGGAAGAATTAGGGCTTCAGAAAGGTTTTCCCTTCCAGTCTTACTTTGCACATCAGTAATTTTTGATAGTTTGGCAATGCTTTGGGCAAACAGCCATACCGAGGTTGCTTATTTGAACACCAGCCTTTAGGAATTACCCCTTCTGATTATCCGCACTTTTTCCAGCATCAGCAGTGTTAGTTAATGCACTCCCCTCCAACCCCCCACAGGAATGTCTATGCCCACACTAGCATTGCTTGCATATTTCTGATATAAACCCTCAGAGCATTGTGAAGAAGCTCCTTGCTAGTTTTGGGGATAGGCAGGCAGAGAAGAGCAAAGGCTGAGGTCGGTGGTGCAGCTCTCAGTTGAGTTTGGGGCACGCTGTGCATGTGTGACTCAAGCAATGGCTGATTCACCCACTGCCTGAAGGTTGTTTGGGATTTGCTTGGTGTTTTTTTTGTTTCTTTAAAGTAGTAGTCTACCCAGATGTGAGAATCAGTGCCCTTTTGTTGGACTATGAGTAAAACAGAACTCTGAGAACCGTTTGCTCCCAACCTTTTGCTCCAAGATGTCCAGCAGTCAGTGCTGGATAGCAGACCCAGGGCACTGAACTGATGGAGGAGATGGGCATCTGGGTTTCATGGAACTGTGCAAGGTTTGAGGGATAGCTCAATTGCTAGATTTGGCACTTCAGGTTGCAGGTCACGTGGGTGGGGCAGAGAAGGCTGCAGGATTTACAGCTGTACTTGGTAACACCCAGCACAACTGCTTTCTTTGGTTAGTCAGAGATGGTGGGGGAAAGGAGGGATGACCAGGTGCCTGAGACCTTGTGTTGAAACCCAGATAAAGGCAGTGTTGACTGTTGCAAAGCTTAAATTGTATTCAGGGCATTTTTATTTGAAGAAATAAATATATATTTATATGGTTTTGTCCCCCGCCCACCTTCCATTTGTTACTTGACTTTAAAGTTTAGGTTATTCCCGGGAAGATGGTCACCCTTGCCATCATCCTGCACAGAGAGGTACCCAAGGAGGCGCAGCCCGGTGAGGGATCTCCCGGGTATTTATGGAGGGGTGTCTCCTACCCTGACTTGCTCTGCAGGTGCGCTGTGCAGTCGGTTAGAGAAACCGCAAGTTGAAGGGTTCGCTGGTGTGAAACAGTTTACAAATAGCTTTTCAGTGTTTGTTTTTGGTTTTAACTCCCTCCCCACTCATGGGTCCCTCCCCCAGCATATTGACAAAGATGAAATGGCTCAAAGAAGGTTGTTGTTGTAGAATAGGCAGATCACCCCAAGAGCTTCCAGAGGACCTTTGGAAAATGAATTACTTTCCCTGCTTCTTTTTTCTGTTCCTTACTTCACTGGGGTTTACAGAGGTAAAACTTCTCTGTGGCTGCTGGTTTTTCAGGGGAGTGGGGGTATCGTATGATTTCTTCCTTTTTTTCCTCAATTTGTTTTATTTTTTCTTTCCCTTAAAGACTGACAAAAAGATACCTATAGCAGTGTATTTGAAGCTAGTAGAGGCAGGGTGCCCTTCTGGCACCTGCAAGGAGAGCACCCAAACCACGTCGTGCTGCCCTCACACCAGTTCCCAGTGTCCCCAGGAGCATGGTCCCCATGGTCAGGCATCTTCTTCAGGCATATTCTCTCAAGCACTTGGTGTGTGTCCTTTTTGCCCTAATTTTAGGTTATTACAGGGAAGTGATCTTAACCATGTAGCCTCATCTGAGCATGAAAGGAAATGTAGATATTTCTCTATTTTATTTTCCTAACCAATGTTCAATTGCTTATGGAAAAATCTGGTCAAACCGGTAAAATTTCTTTACTGGGTGTTTAATCTCAAAACCACAGTTCCCTGTACCCAGGACACAATAGAGGTAATGCCATGCTTACAGCCTTTTTCCAGCACAGTGTAGGAGTGTGTAGTTGTGCATGTGGGGGAGAAAGGGGAAGGGCAAAAGTGTGATGGAGGGGTTCTCTTTTGCTCCTTGGGCTGCTTTTCTGGTTTGTTTATTAAATTAAAAAATGAGAAAGTAAATTGCTTGCAGATGAAGTTAATCCAGAGAGAGAGACCCAATGCTCGTACTCCACGTATGTCTTTTCACACATGTGTTGCTGGCTGCGTGCATACCTTGCGGCTGGCACAGCATAGCTGGAAAGTATGTGGGAGCATGTGTGCTTCCTCTGAGGCTGCTGCAGGTGGTTGGGAGGGTGGGGGCTGGAGGAGGAGATGTTGGAGGCAGGCGAGGTACGATACCCATTTCCTTTGGCGTGTGTCGTGCACTCCAAGCCGCTGCCTTGCTGGCAGCATGTCGCGCCCGCGGTACTTTGTCTTTGCACTTACTGGAGGTTTATGACTAAGGTTGTGGTTTAATATGCCCTTTTTAGGTTTGCAAAGGGTTTAAAATTATCTAGTGTTGCATTTCTTTTTTTTTTTTTTTTTTTTTTTTTCTTCCATGGCATTTTCTGCCTTTAAAAGTTTCCATAATTTTTAGAGGGCAAGAATCATAAGTTCATTTTTAAAAGAAAAAAGAAAGTTTTCCCTGATTACTCATCAGCTAAAAGTATACATTTTTGCCTTTCAAGGATCACTTTTTGAGACTAAATAATCACGGCTTGTAAGTTTTAAATACTTAATGCAAACTGTTGGAGAGCTTTGAAACAAAATTTAAAAAGTTTAAATGCCTGGCATTTGTGAGGAAACACTCTCTCTGTACATGAAATGCCTTTCTTCTGCAGCCATACCCCACGAAGCTTGGTGTTAACATTTGCAAGTACAGATTTGTTTCCTTATGATTACGAAGTCATAAGGGCTTGTAATTTTCCTGAACTGTTCAGGTGCCTCTTAATGCCTTGAGTATTTGTTGGATGTATTGCATGTGGCTTGTATTCCCTTACATTTCAGATGAAATGCTATAGCCCAGCAAACTACGCTGGATAAAATTACATGTGGTAGGTTAGAAACAAGGTGGAAATGGAAGGGAGTAGACCTGCACATGCACACCTTGCTTGATGTAGCACTTCTTTTTTCGAAGGTTGTGCTGCTTTTGTGGCTGTGATTCCTTTTTTTTCCTCTTTTTCTTTCAATTTCATGTCCTGAACTGCCATGGAGCAGGATATAGTTTACATACTCCTCTTCTTTTTATGAAGAAAAGTGTGTTTTTCCCATGAAGATACCTGGAATATTTGGCATCAGCTCAATTGACAGGAGCTCCAGATGGTCTGCTCCTGGGGAGATTGAGCAAGTTGAACTGTCAGTTGTAGCTATTAGGTATCAGAGGTGTAGAGCAGTCTTTAGGATATTTTTGCCACTTCCTGTCTCCTTGTCAACTGAGATGGCTTACTGGAGGACCCAACAGTAGTTCTCCTTTGCATGTTTGACAATTTAGAAAATGTTGATACACAACCGTTGTAGAGGCCTTAAGGCTTGATACACGTTTTGAAAGGGAGTAAGTGCAGGGAAATCTAATGTTCCACAAAGATGTAGCAAGATCCGTGAATCATTAGCAAAGTCACACAGAATTAAACTTAGTTAATTGAGGAAAAGTCTCATGGCAGTTTGGCTTTTCTCCTGCAGAAAGAGTGCTGATTTGGTGTCTTTAGTGTATTATTTGGACTTCAGGTTGCCAGTTCTTTGTAACCCTGCAATCCACTTACCAGAATCCTTGTATATAGATCAGGTGTCGCAAATGTCCCTCCTTGAGCACTGCAGGAGATCCGGGAGCAGCTCAAGTAGATCGTTCCAGTCCTTCACCAGAGGATTTGCTGCTGAGTGCTACCTACTGATGGTCCTGGGAGCTCGCCTGTGGAATTAACCCAGCTCAGCGCTGCAGAGGGATAGGTGGTCCCTGCACCAATGGACCACTCACGCCTCTCGGGTAATGCAGTCAGTGGGCATGGCCCCTGAATTGCTCCTGGGGAAAAGACTGTGATTTAAGGGCTGTGTGCAAAAAGGAACAAGACAAGGGAGGTTGAGTTGAAGTAGTCATAAATGTTATGTGCAGCTGCCAGGCTGGAATTGTT
This sequence comes from Sitta carolinensis, assembly GCA_032173965.1. Classification (NCBI taxonomy): domain Eukaryota; kingdom Metazoa; phylum Chordata; class Aves; order Passeriformes; family Sittidae; genus Sitta; species Sitta carolinensis. Next base: position 36,609,757 of record JAVUNC010000004.1, on the reverse strand, counting down.
GGATTAGAATATCGGGGAGAAAAATGTGCAAAGCCAAGAAGTGTCTGAGGAAAAAAAATCAGGCATGATACAAAGAGTAAAAATTAGAAGACAGTTGAAGTCCAGTACTCTGTCACAGTGGAAAGGGAAACACATAATTAAAACTCCTGTGTCAAAGCAGATAATGTAGGAGCTAAAAGCACATACCTGTTCTAATTAGCTGCTTCCTAAGTATCCTCACTTCAAAATTAGCCCCAGAAAGAGCTGCTTACTTACAGGAAACCATGTTTTTGACTAGAAGGTACAGTAAAAAGACAGGGTGGGGCATAGATGTGCTTTATGGTATAAAAGTCAAAGTCAAGGGTATGCTGCAGAGCACTGTGAGCGAATCCATGGTACTTTTTCAAAATTAGTTCAGAACTTATTGTGCTCTCAAGAATACCACACCAAGACTTGAGCAGTTGAAAAAGGCACTTAGCAGTTTCAGGAAGCTTTAAAACGCTTAACTCCCTGAAATAATGCGTTATTTCAGCACATAGGACTTGCACACTGACCAGAGGCACAGTAAATACAGTTCTGATTTATTTCATTTTTTTAGCAGTTCTGCTGGTAGACATGAATGAAGCAGATTGAGATCTCACCGTGGTTGCAAGCTGTGGTATAAAAACTAACACCACACTTTCCAATGGAAGCAGAACAAAAATGTAAAGTCTGCCAATTAAATTGGAAACAGCTCTTAATTTTCCCTTTCCTCCTCCTCCCCCAAAGGATGAATGGCTTACTCTTCTGGATGAAACTTCGTGTAATGACTCATAGTTTTATATGGATTAGTATGAATATGTAGGTGAGGGAGATGTTGGTATCTGAGAAACTATAGTGTCTGGAAGAAGTGTCCTGGAACACGGAATAAATGAACATTTGATCTGTTTCTCATGCTAAATTAATGGAAACATAATTCCTCCCTTTACTCCCTCTCCCCCCAGATGCACTCACCAGATACAATGGAGGTTTATGGTGAACAGAGAACATTCCTGTTATGATAACTGAGTTAGTCACTAAAATAAGGGTATTTCCCTTGCTCGATCTGAAATATGCAGGGACAAGGCACTAGGAGCCAGAATTGTGGTGCTGCAGACATCAGCAATGAGCATGCCAAGTTTTGTGGTGCTCTTTGTGAGGTGGTTATTGTTCTCATAGGCTGCCAGCAAGGGAAGAAAAGCCCTTCCACCTTTTTGCGCTGTGCTCCTTTGGTCAGAGGACACTGGTCCATGCGTTATACAGCAGCTGCAGGGAAGAGCATCACACACATTTCTCTTCTGCTGGCACTGTGGCACACCTTGTTAGACTGTGTCATAGTCATTCTTACTGCTGTAAAACAATAGATAGGGCAACTGTATTCCTGTTTGGCTAAGCCAGAATCTTATGGCTCTGCAGTCATGTATAGCTGGCAACTTGAGCTGAAAGTATGGATTCAGTGAGGCTTCTCCAGAGGACTGCCAAGTTTTCATCTCAAGGCTCCTGGCTTATCCTCTCCTCTCTGCAACCATTTACTATACATCCACTTGCATCAGAATAGCTTTTAAAGGCAGGTCTGGGGAAGTGATTGTCTCCCTGTGCTTGGCACTGGTGAGGCCACACCTTGAATACCGAGTTTAGTTTTGGGACCCCTGTGACAAGAGGGACTTGTTTGAGGTGCTGAAGTGTGTCCACAGAAGAGCAACAAAGCTGGTCTGAAATACTTGTCTTAGGAGGGGCAGCTGAGGTTGTTCAGCCTGGAGGCTCAGGAGGGACCTTTTGCTCTCTACACCTACTTGAAGGGAGATTGTAGACAGGTGGGGGTCAGTCTCTTCTCCCAAGTGAAAAACAGTAGGACAAGAGGAAATGACCTCAAATTGCATCAGAGAATATGTAGATTGGATATTAGGAAAAAAATTTCTTCAGGAAAAGGCTGTCAAGCATTGGAACAGGTAGCCCAGGGCAGTGGCGGGCTCAGTCCCTTGAGGTATTTAAAAAGTCATGTATCTGTGACATCTGGGGACATGATTGTTTACTGTTGGACTTGTCAGTGCTGGGTTAATGTTTGGACTTGATGATCTTAGAGGTCTTTTCCTACCTAAGCAATTCTGTGATTTTGGTAAAACCCTTGTCAATTAAATGTTTAGGTTAGACAAAAATAAAAGACCACTTTCTTCAAAGATTTTCAAAGCTCAGTCATTTAGCTGTATTTCTCATAAGTGGTAAAAATAAGGGGTCAGCTTATTGCAGTAGAGAAGATCAAGGAAGCCAAGGAATCAGAGATGGGCATGTGTTGAGCTGGAATTGCTGGTGGTCAATCCAAAAATTGGACATTATGTAATGACCTGTCCTTGTTGAGTAGTTTTCCAAAAGTCTGATTGTAATTGGGTCCTCATTTTTAGATTGTTCACCATAGCTTGTTTTAGCATTTAATGGTAGGGGCCTTGTTTTCAAATCTCAAACCTGCAGACATGTATTGTGCTAGTGTAGCATTGGTACATGCTACACTAAGAAGATTGGAAATCCTGAGGACAGTTCTGAGCTCCTGGCCTCTGCTTTCCTCTGGCGATATGTTGCTCCTCTTCTCTGGGAGGACCATGGCTATGGAGTCTCCTCAGTTCTCTGCAGGAGAAAACTTCAGTTTTCATTTCAAGCAAGATGCCACACAAGACTTACCCTCAGGGTGCCACAATACCCTGGGAACATTTTCTGGAGAAGGGGAAAAGCATTTACGTTAAAAACACACGAACACCATCACCAAAAAGCAGCAGCTGCTTCTCATATAAGTGTGGAGGGGGAATCCCACAGTGTCTTCAGAGAAGTAGACTTATTTGGTCATGTGCAGTATATCAGACCTCCCACCATCACATGTCAAGGAGGTCTGACTTCCATTTTAAAACTAGCACCTGGCATGGAATATAGTTATACTGAAGTCTTACTGCCCAGAAACCCAAACATGGACACATCAAGAATTCATGTTATTTAGAATAATTTCTTGAAAAAAATTTTAAACTCCTAGTGTTTATTTTGGATCCCCAATGCAAGGCACAGGAGGGTATTTTATGATTAATGAGCTTTTCTGCATATGTTTTTTTTTTTTTTTTTTTGTGCCTCTTGGCATTTAGTAGTCTTAGTGACCTAGCTTTTTTCTTCATTTCTGTCTTGTTGTCATTCTCATCAGTAGTCTCTCCTGAGATGCAAGAATCTGCCATCAACCAGCCTGTCTCTCCTTGGCTGTGAGGATGTATTGCAGCACTCATGTAGCTTTTCTGTCCCATTCCCACCATCACTCATTTTGTTCTCTGCTTTGGTCCAGAAAAATTCCTGTAACACATAAAGCCATCATCCTCACCTTGAAAACAGGATCTGCTTAAGATGGGGAGTAGCGTTGTACTGGAATTTTTGGCCTAACCAAGAAGAGGTTAATTTGGGTACCAGGAGTCTGGCCACTATACTTACTGCTCAGGGGGAGTCAGGTTTGCACACCAGGCTGGCCCCCATGTACAGCAGGCTGGTGGTCCCAGCTACTGCAGCTTCTGTGGTGGCAGTGTAGACCTGTCCCACACTGAAACACTGGCCGTAGGAAGAAGCACCCTTCACCCGCCTTTCTCTGTCCTCAAAAAAGGAGAAACACCAGGTAAAAGCACATGATTCCTGGTACTCACATGAGAAACGAGTTTTTCCTCTGTGGATCTGTGTGAATTTTATTGATAGGGAGGGATTTGGCTTAGACATGGGACTGATCCTTCATCTAAGACAGTGTGAGGAACTTCTGACATTGAAGATAAGTAATTTATCCTTTCAGATGTGAACTTTCTCAACTGGTGGCAGGCTGTATATGGCACATCAATCACTCTGCCTCCCCTGGGGTTTGTCTCTGCAGCTGCAGACCACGTGCTTGTGTATGTTGCATTCACCAAGGAGGTGGGGGTAGTTTCTAACCAGCTGTAAATCAGTGAATCACTGTAGGGGAAATTATTTCCCTTGGTCAGAGGAATGTTGTGCTGGAGCATAGGCTGAGTTTGGCAGGCCCTCCAGTGGTTCAGGGAACCCACACCACTACTCCATGGTACCTCACCTGGACTGGAGAGTAGACTCCTGGTTGTCAGGTCCCACTGGATAAGTCCTGCATGCTTTCCAGCCACTCTGAAACCATTTATGTAATTTCCACTGCTGCTTTGGCCAAGGTATGGAGGGGATGGGCAGGAAATGTGGGGACGGTGTCTCTGTAGAGCAAGAGCAGGGAGATGGAGGACTACTGAAAAATAAAGGTGTACTGCAGGTCAGGCAATAGGTCTTCAGGGACTGGAGCATGAGAAGAGCATGCTTTTGCTTCTCTGTCAGGATTTAATCCTTCTTTCCTGCCTTTCTCCTACTCGGAGAGTAGTTAAAAAAGAAGTAATCTAATCAACCTGTCAGAAGCCCTGCTTGTTACTTCTGCCCAACTGAAAGGGCAACCGTAAGTTTTCTTTTTTTTTTCTTCGCTGTTGATGCATGAGGGAGTTCAGTTTGTTTTGCTCATATACGGCTAGTCTGTCTACATAGTAAATATTTTTTGTCTTTCTCCAAAATCTAGATACAACACACCTGTTTTTTACAATGATAGATGTGTGTTGATTTAACTAATTGTCTTAAGTGGAGGAAGTCAGTGAGTAGATGGAGGATTTAAATTTTTTTGCAGCCATTCAGGAAACACAGCTGGATTTCTCTTCTGCATACATCCTTATTCCATCCCATGCTTGACTTGTTTGGGAAGGGCTATGATGAGCACCTTACATGGTGAGTTCTGTCTTGTGCATGAGTGGCTGGATGATCATCGCAGAGGCTGCGGAAGAAAGTGCGCCTGAATGTCTGGGACAGAGAAGGTGGCTCAGCTTCATTTTTTATAGAGGAAACCTTAGATGTTTGAATGAGCTTTTTCTTCATCCTGGTGAGTAACCCAAAAGAGTGAGGCTTTCCAGGATAGAAGCTGTTGGAAAAAGTTGTAGCTGACAGTCTAGAGGTTTAGGGCAAAGGCATCCTCCTCAAAACTTGGTTTCCAGCACGGTAAGGGGAACAGAAGAGACAGGATGGGGCAATTTTTCCTGTGATTGACTAGTGTTAGTCTTTTTGCACCTTGCCATGGAGCTTCTGTAGCTTTACTTCCTGAAGCTGATGGTGACTGGATCATGAGTGTGATCTGAGAAGGCATTTTCTTGTGTACAGTATAAACTGTTATATTGACAGTATTTCCTCTGAATGATGCATTTGGGAGTCTTGTAAAAAAATGTAAACAAAAAGTATTACTCTGTGGGGAACACTTAGCTTCTGCAGAAATGAAAATGAGCAAAACTAAATGCAGTGTATTATATCCAGCAGACCACTATCCAGCATCCAATGAAGTAGATAAAGGGATGGGAGACACTGCATTGACATGTGTTGATTTAGGGTCCTGTCTCCTCCAAATGGAGTAGAAGAGCTATAGTGAACATAAACACAAAAGCAGCCATTCCCTGTATGGGACAGCAAAGACCATGCTTACAAGCTGTGATCCAGATAATGAAACAGTTTTCACTATGTGTTTTTGGTGATTATTTCCTTTGCCTGGGAAGGGTGTTGTTTGAAAATCAGAGCTCGTAAATATGTAGTGGGGCCTTGGTGCTCTAGGCGCTATTATATTGCTCTGAAAAATGTATGGCAAAGCTGTTCCAGTATGTTTCCTCTTGGATCCAGAATATGAGAGTATCTCAGAGGGAGAATGGTAGATCAGATGTAGCCTTGTTAGTGAAAAGTGTAAATAATGTTGTTTTAAAGAAATCACCCCTTGGGTGTAAATGCTTTCAGCAGGTCAAGGGGATAGCAGAGACTCTGGAACAGGTCACAGCATGGAAGTGAATGTGACCATTAGCAGTTGAGTCCAGCAAGGAAGGTACCCAGTTTTTTATTCATGGATTGTACATTTCATTTCTTACAATACTCCAGATGTTCCACTTTTAAAGTGTTGGACCTTTGCGTAGTAGCATACATTTCTTGGGAAATGTGTACATAATAGCATTGTTTTAGTGGGCACAAATCCTTGCTTGGGCTACAAACGTGTTTTGGATGGGACATGTTTATGCATGGAGTTTTATATAGCAATCGTCCTCTCTGCTTTTGTGGGTAAATTTTTAGCACTAAAATATCGAGCTGCAACACTGTGCTTCATTGTTACACTCCCTGACCTTTGCCTCTAGTTGGAAAGGGGGCAGGAAATCTTTGTTTCCTAAAAGCTGCCTGAAGTCACAGAAGAAAGCAGTATCCCTTCTGCTAGCAACATATGAAATGACTTCTTGGTGCAAACAGAAATAACTGCAGCCACATGAAAGCCATGTAGAGGCTTGGCTGTGGGAAGTCAGTGATGATAGGAAGCAAATTAATGACAAGGAACTGGATGGTAATGTTGGATGTCAGATATGTAAGCTCATAGGTTGCAATAGTTCTGCTTTTAGGGATCTGCAACCCATCTCTTCCCAGAGCTAGGGCAAGCCATGGAGCAGTTCTGTCCTCACTGCTTCAGCAGAAAGACCCAGTTGTGAGCAAAAGAAAGATGATCTTACAGGGAAGGGAAATCAAAATTGGTGCCTCTTCCCAAGTCTTGGATTGTGTAAGAGAACAAAAAGCAGTCCAGAATGGTGAAGACAAAACATCTCAGCCTCTCTTGCCAGTAGGAGAATTGCTAATAATGTTTATAGTCCTGGAACAAAAGACAACAAAACAAGTTACTTAAGAAAAGAATCTGTCACTCTGACAAAAATAGAGCTTTCAGCTAGTTTTTTGTCTGAGTCTGTGTTTCTCCAGCCAATCAATCCTGTTAGTGAATAAAACTCTGGAAATAAACTTAACAAGATTAATGTCTGTAACTATTTGTAAAACCTATGTGTTACACAGTCTCCTTAAATAAGATTATGTCTTGTTTATAATACTTACTCATATTTTGTCCCTGGTCTGGTCTAAAATTGAATAGTTTTCATTAATTTTTTCTTGCTTGTTTAATTTTGTGCTTAAACCAATAAGTTACAAATCCGCATGGCTGCCCACTTATTGTTACACTCGGAATAATTGCACTGAGTCACTGTGCATGGACTCAGATTGCCATAGGGTGTTGATACTTAAGCAAGCATGTTTATCTGAGAGCTGGCTCATCAGTCTGTGGAATGCAATGTTTACTACATGAAGTTCAGCCTAGAATTATTGCAGTTAGGAGATGTAGGCTGTGCTCATTAATAATGCCTAGAATCAGTGTTGGAATTTTCAGGGGTGTTAGGGAAATTATCTGCTAAGTGTGGGAAAATAAATACAGGGAAAACAAGTGTTAGGCTTTAAGAAAAAGGCAGTTATATGCATTTAATATGTCTTCCTAGAAGTTTGTTTTTTCTTGCCTATGATTTTTTAATTTATCCATGTAAGTGTCTGTTTTTTGTCTATGCTCTGTCTTGAATGCTTCGTTTACCCAGGGAAGAATTTGGGATTATGCAAGCTAATAATAAATTCCCTTCATAAATGAAAAGACTTTTTTGTGTCTAAGTTTATTTCCAAGCCTTAGTCCAAATGTTTAGTTCCAAAACTGATACAGACTTTTTTTTTCATAGTGAAATTTTCCTCTGTGGCAGAATAAAACCCAGGGAAACCAGTATTTGAGATGCCATTTCACCTTCATTCATTTTGCTGATGTGTTTTCAGATAATTCAAATCCTGAGAAATTGAGTGTCAGTATCACCTGCTGGAGTGTGTTTTACAAAAGAAAAACAAATAATGAAGGGGGTCTAGGGTTTATTTGCACCTCCTGCTGAGAGGCTGTTCTCCAGTACTGGAGGAAGCAAGTGATGCTCTGCCAACTCTTGGCAGGCAGGTAAGAGCACGGAACCCTTCCCTGAGCAGATTCCCGGCACCAGCAGGTAAGCAGCTGCTCGGCTGCTCTGTGGGGTATGGGCTGGGTAAAGCCTGCAGACATTCTCTTCCTTGAGCAGGGTGGATGACTGCATGTAGGACTTTGTCAGAAACAATACTTGGGTTTTAGCAGAAAAGCACCATTTTTTTAAAACTGCAGCAAGTCCATCCTTCTTGTTTTTGGGATTACTAGTGAAGTGTCAGCAGCAGGCTGGATGCCATTTTTCATGGGAAAAGCATCTGTTCAGTTCCTCAGACTGAGATAAAACAAAGTTTGGATTGGAAATCCAATGACTTTGTCAGTCAGAATAACTGTATTGTGGATCTCCAGGTGAGGAGTCAGACGACACTTAATTCTTTGTAAAAATACAGGAAGGATTTATATGATACATCAATCTTTCACATTAGTAGTATTTAACACCATTTAGGACAGTAGGTCCTGACCAAGGTGGTTTTGTTAGCTGATTTCCTGTTACTACAATTACTTGGAATATCCAAAGGAATTACTGTTATTCAGAGACCACTTCTGTCAGCTTAATACTTTGTGTTTCAGGTGGCATTTTTATATCTGTGTATGATAGTTATAAATAATGATTCTTGTAATTTTTAGCATGTCTATTACAGTAAGAATATACAAGGGAAAGGACTGGGAACATCATAGTTAAAACTATTCTTTTATCTATATACTACTCTTTGATCTCTTGTTGATCTTTTGCTAGCTGTACAAAGAATGCTTTAGTAAACAATATAGATTCAATAGAGAATGTAGAGGAATATGTATTACAGGTACAAGAGACTTTACATATTTTTTCCAACTGCATTATACTCTTTTTTAGATTTTAAGTACTTTGCATTAATCTTAACAGCAATAACACATGGATCATACTGAGATATTATACACATATCATTTGTTCTTGGGAGCCAGCATAACATACGTGGGTGTCAACTGTGTATCACTGTGGTTTTTAACCAATTTATGATAGTTGTGTTCTGATGCAAGGCTTAAATATGCTGGAACTAGGATTGCCGCCCACTTTAAATGTTGTTGTTAGCGGATAGCATTTATTTCAGTGACTTTAAAATCTTAACATTATGAAGTGGTTTTAAGAGGCTCTTGTCTTTTTAAAGCAACTTTTATATTCCATCTGGGTAATGTCTGTCAGTGTTGGTACTGGAGATCAATCTGTAATGTATAATGCAGGTGTGGAGTTCCACCATATTGATTAATTCCGCTGGCCTTGAACCTCATAGAAAAGTAGAGTCATCCCCTTTAACTGTCCAAACAGGGCACAACTGACTGAACAGCAGCGTTCTCTCAAAGCTCTTGTTGATCACAGAATCCTCATTGATCCTCTGGATGGAGTCCAGGAAGCCCATCACTTGAAGGGACACATGTGTCAGACCATATGACCTTACATAATAATCATGCATGTGAGAAACCCACAGGGTGGATAATGCGTGGGATGTCCAGTGTGATGTTGGCAACTTCTTGTGCTAGAGAGTTTTTCTACTGGCTACCTTGTGGTTTCTTCAGCTTTCATTTGTCCTCCTGCCTTTCTTGCATAGCAGTTAGGCTGTGAGAATGGGAAATATGGCTTGTGCAGTCCATGCAAATGTTTCTGGAGGAAGCTCATGGATTGTTCCTGTTGCCTCCAGTCAATTCTTTGGGTGAAATTAGCTTGAAGATTAGAGGAGAGGATACAGCTACAAACGTGCACGCACAGGCTTGCAGAACAATGAACATACCCAGAGAAATTGCCCAGAGTAAATTTTTTGTGTGTCACGTAAACAAACAGATCATAAACATTCAGCGCCTGCTTGTTAGGTTTGTTTGTTAGGTTACCCTGTGTTGCCTAAGAGCTTAAGTTAAAACGCTTACCAGTGGTGTGCTTGATCTTCAGGGATCTACTGATAGAAACAGGCTGAACCTCTTCACCCCTTCTTCCGTTTCTATATGTGTAAAATGGAGACTGCCTGCCTTCCCTGGGCTTAGAGAGGATTATTTACTCCTTACGGCCAGCTTTGGAGAGGAGAAGCACTAAGCAGGGTAGTGTGACATATGACTGCTCTGATGGAGATGGGGACAGAAAGGCACCAGGGTGCTCCTGGGCATGGAGGAGCATCAGCCGGTGAGGACAAGGTCAGGAGAGTCCCTGCGTGGGCACATGGGAGTGGAGGGAAGGCCACTAGAGTCCACAGGGAGACAGGTACTGCTTGGGGCTGGCTGGCTGGCCCTGCTGGGACATTTGCAGTCTGCTCTTTAAAGCAAGCACAGTGAGGCAGGCAGAGGCAAAATACCCACAGTGTTTGGGTACTTAACGAGCACAAACCTGTTGATTTTAATCAGCTTATGCAAAATGAACTGTACCTGGGACCTGCACGTGCTGGGCTTGCTGGGTGAGCTCAGGTTCTGGCATGGGTGTGTGCAGGTCCCTACACCTTCCCTGGGTTGAGGGTTGCTGCCTTCAGGCTTCATCATCCTGCCCCAGCCCCCCCCCCCCCCCCCCCCCCCAAAGCAAGCATACCAGGAAAGGAAAGCCTCATCACTTGTCATGATCCAGCACAAATTGTGTGTTTACCTGGAAAACCATGCTTGGGTTCTGCTTGACTAAATCAAAGCCTGGTTCATGACAGGTTAACCTTATGTAGCAGAATTAGGAGAGCAAATGTTCACCTGGCTCTTCCCACCCAGCTGAGCATGTTTCTTTCCTTGTGAGCTCTGTGCCATTCCTGTTAATCCCTGTTGTCTCTGTGTTCACAGAATCAAATAGGTTGGAAAAGACCTCTGAGACTGAGTCTAACCTGTGACCAAACACCACCCAGTCTACCCAGCCATGTTACTAACTGCCACGTCCAAGTCTTTCCTTAAGCACCTTCAGGGATGGTGACTTCACCACATCCCTGGGCAGCCCATTCCAATATCTAATTACCTGTTCTGTGAAGCATTTCTTTGTAATGCCTAAGCCAGACCTTCCCTGGCACAGTTTAAGACTGTGTCCTTTCATCCTGTCATTGGTTGCCTGGGAGAAGACACTGACCCCCAAACAGTTGCAATCTCCTTTCAGGCCGTTGTAGGGAGTGATAAGGTCACCCCTCAGCCTCCATTCCTCCAAGCTAAGCAATTCAAGCTCTCTCAGCCACTTCTCACAGGACTTGCACTCCAGACTCTTCACCACTTTGTTGCCCTTCTGTGGACCTGCTTCTGCTCCTTAATGTCTGTCTTGTCGTGAGGGCCCAGAAATGGACACAGCGCTCAACATGTGGCCTCACCAGTGCCAAGCACAGGGGAACTCTGTTGAGGGGATACAGCCCCATGCCACTCGATCTCCCCATCAGTAGCTTCCCCATCATCTGCTTAAGGGTCCTGGTGGCTTTTTTCCCGCTGCCATGACTGGTTCTCCTTCCTGCCCATTCCCTTCAGCATCCATGGGGATTTAACTCCATGTAGTTGGGCTGGATAATCCCCAGCAGATAAAGCAGTGTCTGAAACTGTGGTGCAATGAGGTCCCACACTGCAGAACAAAGGGATTCCCAAGTGCATCCCTGCCTTCCAGAGACTTCAGATCTGTAATGTTAAAAATCAGCTGGCTTCTCACATTAACTCAACTTTGTGTTGTTATTTTTTAATGCTCCTCATCCCTCCCAAAAAGGGAGGCTGTAATATTAGATGAAAATTTTATAAATCCAGGGAGAACACACTTCTCCTTGTACAAATTAATGGTCTGTAATAACTACTGTGTGGGAATGAATTTTCCGCAGGTAACAGCTTCATGGTCTTGATATGATAAAGTAATAGAATTCTGCATTTTGTATCTAACCCCTGCAGTATTTCAAGGCTGTGATAGAAACAGCTTTATCCTGCAAGAATAGCAATCGCATTCCAACGCTTTTAGGTTTCAACATCAAACACAAGAACAATAAAAAAAAAAATCTGAAATTCATTATCCATTTTCATCTGAGTTTGCCAGGCCCCACACTGTAAGTGTGGTGGTACTTCAAAGACCATGACAGTTCAGTTAAAAAAAAAATAAATAATGTAATCCTCTTGAAATATTAGCATGGGAGAAAAACAAAGGAAAAGCCTCTCTTGGCATCTGCATCTGCGATGGGTGGATAATTCCTTTGTCATTTTGAAGTTCTACCTAAACTTGCAACAGAAAACCTGGCACTTCATTATCATTAGGCTTCTTGCTGTCTCTTTTTGATGCGGTTGCCAGGCTCCTGACTTTCCTCATGTAGCACGAACAGGGAGCCTCCAGCTTCAGAGGCCCTGGGAGAATGTACAAGGAGTTGCATAAGGGCAGAGAGGAACTCTGAGGTGTGATTCAGTTATAAATGGGCTCACTTAGGCCTGGGGACCTGTTCCAGGAAGAAGCAGGGCTTGGAGGGGAGGTGATTTTTGTTCCTGATGCAGAGAATACACTGTGATTCTGGACAAGCAAATAATGCCCTTAGAGTACTTACTGTGTCCTCCTTTGCAGCAGCTGAAAGAAAGGATAGAGCATGTACAGAGCTGCTGGTTTGCCTGGCTACACACAAGTCTTGTACTCACTGAAGTAAAAGTTTGTTTCTAGAGCCTACATAAAATCCACTCATGTGCTTGTGTCGCTCTTCTGTGTCTTGGACGAACTAAACTTGCAGACACGGAGTTAGGTCTGAACTCTGTCTAAGCATCTCTATGCTTAAATCTGCTGGCAGCCTGCGAGGATGGTGCTGATCTGGGGAGGGAGGGAAATGGCATTGTGATAACCTGTTTTGAGGGAAGCCATTGGAGGGTGTGAACCCAGGATATGCCAGAAGAGACACCGGTGTTGATACCTACTTGGGTTGAGACAGACCTGGAGGACGAAGTTGGCTTCCCAGCGCAGCAAGAGTGGGCATAGATCAAGTGCTGTGATTCTCCTGGTTGCACAGGTTGTAGTTCTCCCGGCTTTACCTGGAGCTGTTTCTTGAGAGGAATAGGATGTACCAAAGCCTTAAGTACCAACTGGGCTGGCAGCAAGCAGATGCTGTTGATGCTTGAGTAGGGCTGTAGGGCTGTTACCTCCTCTTCTGATGGTGAGGGTAATGCTCCCCATCCCTCCCTACTTGCATTATCAGCACTGCATTTCTGCAGCCAGCTCTTCTCAGTGTGGCATTACAAGCCCTCTCTGATTTTATGGCCATGTTTGAAATATCTTGTTGCTTATTATGCAAAGCATTTGCTTTTCATCACTACATCTTCTGGTGTGAATGCTGTGTTCAGTCTTCAGTATGTATTTAATGTTTCTTGAACATTACATGTTAATTGCTTCCAATTTTCTATTGCTTCATCTTTTGGCCACTTCAGCGTAAATTATTGTTATTGCTGCCCTTTTGTGAAATGTGTGATGCCTGTTCCTATTTTTCTTGTCAGTTTCATTTAAATACTTGGCATTTTAAGTAAACCTTCTTGCCTTATATGTTTTGTTTAGAACAACAGATTCCCACTGAACCAAATACGGGAATTTATTTAGTTAATAGGGAGACCGTGTTGCATTACTGTCTGTAAAACAGACTGTTGTAGCCTGCAGCATTAAACTGAGAATGATGTGAGTTTTGAAAATAGAAGTTCGTGTGTTGATTCTTTTTTTATATATATCAGGTTCTCAAAAAATGTTATTACCACTCTTCATGCAGAATTCACCACCAGAAATGACATGGCCTGTTCCCCTAGATCTTAGCCTTTGTATAGAGAAAAGGGTACAGAATCTTCTTCATGTTGTCTTCATGCTGTATGAAAAGGTGCTCCTTCAAAAGGCTAATGAGGGGAACTGGACCTCAGCAAGAAAAATGCATCAAGGTAATGTATCCCTGACTCTGAATTTTATGTGGCTCTGTCTGTCTTAGGTGGAAGGGGGAGCTGCTGGAGTCCTTCTGAAACACTGCTAAGTGTCCTCATTCTGAAGAAAAGGTTCCCAACTCTTGGAGGATTAGGGGAAAGAGGATGATGCAAAATTCAGAAGTTGCAGGGGACTGAGAAGGGAGTGACTGGCAAAGAAAGCTGCATAGATGCTGCTGAGTTTTATCTCAACCCTCATGCAAAAGTTTGAATTTCCCTTGGATCTCTTGGTGACAGAGTGACAGCTCTTCTGAGTAGTGAAGGATGGGAAACTTTTTCCTAGGATGTGTGGGAGCTAGACCAGATGAAACAGAGGGTGTCAGGAAGGGTCCTGTCTGCAGTGTTGGGATATTTGTTTAATAAGACAACTCTGCTAGGACTGAGAAGTGCTGATGCTTCCCCACAGTCTCAGACCACTTCTTTCCTGGCTAGCTGGCTGTGCAAATCCAGGTCCTGCCATTTACTTCCTACAGAAAGTATTTGGCATAAAAGGGATGTGCGCTTAAAGACTTGTGTGAGGAAATGCAAGATCTCCCAAAAATAGCACAGAATTATTTCTTAATGGGGTTGTAGTACAGTATGCCATAATGGACCTTCAGAAAAGTATGAAAAGTATTTGCCTCAGTGTCTGAATACCCTCTCCAGAGCGGGGAGTGGGTTCCTGCCCGTGCACAGCTGTCCTGGGCCGGAGCTGCGGGCTCTGGTGAGCAGCCCCTCTGCATCCTGCACCTCACCCCTTCCACTCTTGAGATGTATTTAATAACAAGGTCACTTGCAGGCTGGGATTTGACATTGTCTTTTGTAAATTAGTGTTTTGAAAGGAAACCAGTGGACTTTGTTGGATGCCCATGAGTTGGTTCAGGTGCTTGTTTCTAATGCAGACAGTAGCTCATTCATGGGCATAACCAAAGAGAATGTAGTTGGTTGTACCTTTTTTTTTTTTTTTTTTTTTTTGTAACTGAAAAAAGTATTTTTGTAAGTTATTTTAAGATGCATTAAGTTTAAAAAAAAAACAAACCAAGCAGGTGCCATGCTAAAACATGTAGTTCATTTACAGTTTCATGGCATATCTCTCTTTTCTTCCTCTACATTATTATTCCCTGCAAAAGCAAGTGAATTCAAGACCCCAAGCAAATGACTGATCATAAATAACCTTTAAGGTGCTGGATTATTCCTCAGGTTTATGCTGCTTTGGGATGCCTGTTGGTTGCATGCCAACTGCAAAAGAGTTTATCTTAATAGTTGCAAAACAAAGAAGTGCAGGACTGAAAGAATGGGTTACTGTTGAGATATTATAACTCAGAAACAAAAATAAATATGCTAAAAATGCCTTCCATTTCTTCATAAAATAAATGAAAACAGTGTTAAACAAGTATCCAGTTATTTTTAGAAATTTCTAGAAAGCTTAGAATGCAAGGACATGAGTGTGACAGCTACCTGTCCACTACAAGACCACATGAAAATATTTAAGAGACTTTTTTTTTCAGATTATAGGATATGGTTTAAAACCACCTTCATCTTGTTTTTAAAATGAGTTATTTTCACCCAGTAACCTCTAAACACTATCTATTTCTGCTTTGTCTGCCCTGCATGTGCTGAGGCTGGGAGAAGGCAAGAGGGGCACTGAAGCTCTTGGTATGTACCCTATGCTGCCATGGCACGGTGCACCAGATGGTCCCACCCTGAAGCTCACTTGCTGCTTATTCCCTTCAGTTTCCCAAGCCTTACTAATTTTTTTTTCTTCCATAAATCATTAATTTCCTTTCCTAGCAATTAATCATTTCACTTAGTTTTTGGTTCTATATTTAACCTTCCCATTCATCAACTCTCATGCGTTAATCTTCCAATATTGGAAGAGATGCATGCATTTCAGTGCCAGTTCAGATCTTTGTCCGTATACCCCAATTTCCTCTCTTTGTTTGGGTGACCAGGAACAAGATGCTCCAGAGGAAGGAGCAGTAGTCCTGCCCCACCTCAAATGGCAAATACAACATACTGACAGCCTGTGGTATCTTCACCCCTTAGTTATTGGGTCAAGACTGAAGAGACATGAGACGTTTGTGTTTTTTTCCAATGTCTTGCTGAGATGGGAAACTCATGTCCATTCTCTTTTTTAATCCAGATGGACTCTTGGCCTGCCTGGTGTAAAGGGAAATGAAGTATTTTTGGGTAAATTGCATATATAGAGAGTATTTTTGGGTGAAATTTATTTTCTTCTTGAGTTACAAGGAACACAATCTCCTGTTTTATCATCCCAGTTTATTTTCTAAAGCAGGTATTTTAAGCAGACCAAATGGAGCATGTTATCCAGAACCAGAGCACACCTTCCTTCCTCTCAGCACCACTAGGGCAAAGGTTTTGCTGTTTCCCTTTTTTTTTTTTTTGGGTCACCCATTGCTGGAGTGCCCCTGTTCAGAGCCCAGGTGTGGGCTGGGCAGGCACTGGTCCTGTGCTATCCTGCCACCACAGGAGGGCAACCCAAGCCATCCCTGCTTAAATTGAAGAGGTGTTTGTCAAATGACTTAAAGGCCACCACTGTATGGATGCATTCCTCATTTGGTTTTGGGGGGCTTTTTTAGATTTGGTTTTGGGGTGTTTTTTTAGACAAAACAAGGTAGAGATATCAGCTGAGTGGCCTTCTTGAATGTAGGTAGGAAAAGGGGTAATGGTTTTAAAGTGAAAGATGATGGGTTTAGATTAGATATTGGGAAGAAATTCTTCACTGTGAGTTTGGTGATGCACTGGAACAGGTTGTCCAGAGAAGTTGTGGATGCCCCATTCCCTGGGAGTGTTCAAGGCCAGGTTGGATGGGGTTTTGAGCAACCTGGTCTAGAGAAAAGTGTCCATGGCAGGGCACTTAGAACTAGATGATCTTTAAGGTCTCTTCCAACCTAAACCATTCTATGATCTATGAATAAGAGCTCCTTTGTTCCAAGATGCACCTGCAGCACATATGTAGACTGCTTTATTTTACTTACATATATGAATTCTACAGAAAACTTTTTAAAAGTTGCATCATGTCTCTTAAGCCATTCTCCCAACGAGTCCTAGGCTTAAGAACACTTCATGGAAAGGGAAGAGGGAGTGTGTTGAGGTGTTGACACCTGCAGCATCAGTTGGAAAGACCTGAGCCTCTTGTGTCAGTGCAGTAGGGCTTCCTGTGGAACAGACCTGGACTGTGGAACCTATAAGAGGGTGTGGCAAGGGGGTTTATAACTCTGGATTTGAATGTGTGCAATGTCTTGTTTTTGGCAACATGTGTTCCCAGCCTCTCTTATCATTCCATGACTTACTCAGACATGTGAATAACTTCCCGCTTCTCGACTGCAGGTTGATAGCGGTGCCCTTTGTGGACTTGTGTGAACTCCTTTAGACTACATAGTGTTGCTTTGCCTTTAGTGTGTGTACATAACTGCTCAGATAAAATAAATTCATAGTACCTCACCACAGCTGTCAGTTAAAGGAAGTTGTGCATTTTTCCCTTAGAGTTTTTAGGAATAATTTTTCTCCAGCCTTTCCTTCTTTGAAAATCCTAGTAGCATGCTACTTTTTAGATCTCTCTTTCTTTACGGAGGAAAAATCACTTTCTGACTTTTTGTGTTCAGAATTATGCAAAGGAGTTGCTGAACATAAACATGCAACTGTAAATGCCATAGAAATGTACTCTACAAAGATTCCACTGTTAACCACACCAAAGAAAATAAAAATGCAAGGTTATTCAAATCGATGTCACATGCAGGAAGTGACATTTAAATTCTTACTCATTTAAAATTAAGCCATCTTACCATTTTCCTCTTCTGAAGTGTTGAAGATTTTCCATTAGTTAAAGGGTTGTCTTGCAGGCATTCGAGAATAAGTTTTTCCATTATTTTTTAGAGGCTTGAGCTGTAGGCCTTTTTAAAAATTATAACATGCATGTGAGTGTGAGAACTGTATATATTTAATTGGCTATTTGAGAAGCTGTGCTAGAAGACTGACCTCAGAAGCACTAGGAAATGGCAGTTCCAATGCTTATCTTAACAATTCATAAAAAGTATTGTTTAATTCTTGGAAGAAGAGGGTGTTTCAGTCTTGCTCAGTTTTTCTTTGTTCTGGTTTGCTTTGGTGTTTTGGTGTTTTTCCTTGTCCACTTCAGTGCTGGAATATAGTGTTGAAACAACTGTGTGGTTTATGTCTTTTACTCCGAAGTTTTTAATTTTTTCATTGTGTTGAGCCTTCTGTCAACAGATTTTCTTGAATCCAGACAAAAAGCAAGGGCTGCAACATGGAGCCAGTTCTGGCTGTGAGATCATCAGGGTCAAAATCCCTTGCATACATCCAGTCCCAGGGGCAGTGGTCTTGGGCTTGCCCAAGTGTTCACCTTCCCCACTACCCTCAGCTTTGCTCCTGTCTGGACGGTATCTTGAGCTGTCAGTCCCCTCCACTACTGAAGTTGTCTAAACAAGCATGTTCTCCTTACTTTTTGAAGGAGTGTTGGTGGAGGAAGCATCTGTCCTTCCTCTTTGTTGGAACTGCCCATCCTTTTGCTTGCTGGTTGTGCTGTGACTTGAATGCAGCTGTTGATGCTCCTCTCTTGCGTGAATGGACAATGCATTTGTTTTATTTCTCAGGTACCTGCCAGAAATATTTAATACTGTTAAAGTATTGAGATATTATCTCAATCACTTTTGTTCTTGAGCATGTCTCCATTGCTAAGATTGGAAACGAAACCACCAAATTTGAAGTATGTACTATCTTTCAAATAAGGTATAACATTTAATGTACTTTTAGCTGGTAAAATCATCACAAGTGCTAACTAGTGTAATTTTTATAGTTACTGTTGAATCTTGTTTATTAGGCTATGTGTGTGTTCCTTTTATTTACCACTTATCCACAACATTGAAGAAAAACACATCTTCATTTCCTGTGTATTATTCTGTCAGCAAGGAGTATTTCCTATTGGAAGATGTTAAAATAAGTCTATCAAGGAAAAAATAAAAAGATACTCTGTTAAGAAAAAGAGGGGAAAAAAAGCTAAAGTCCTGTTAAATAATTAAGATGCTTTGGGCTCTATCAGGATTGACAGTGTTCTTGCTATAATATACATATGCAAAAACTGTAAGAAGTTTAATATTTTATAGCAAGGATAACTCCAAACCCTAAATCTACTGGCTTGTTTCTATGGTAACAAATATTGAAATATGTCTAGCCAACACTGTAGGTTCCCCCTATTTAATTTCTGTCTATGGGTTCTAGGAATTCATTAAGGCTATAGAATCCTTTTAAAATTGGTACATTCTGTTGTAAAATTCCCTAAGATTAATGTTGAACACAACTCTAAATTTTAACATAAACATTTCTTTGAAAGAGATTTCTTAGCAAGTGAGGGATTAGAGTTTTATTGTAAGACTGTATGTGCATTGGTCTGGTATTTTTGTTCCTCATTGGCAAGTTGAATTTTTTCTTTTCCTATGCATGACTACTGAAAAAAAATGGAATTTCAGTCTATAGATTCTGATGAAAATATTGACGGCTGCTTAACTGGAACAGTCTGGCTGTATGAAGTAAGCACCTTCAGTTATTAGTTTAATGGTCAGAACTTTGTGGCCAGAGCTACTTTTAAGGGATCCTGTCCTACTCTTAAGATTAAAATAATGATTTACAGGGAGCTTCAGTATTTATTTCAATTAGTTGCACTTAACATTTTGTGTATTGCAGAGAATTTTCTAAATGTCTGATTTAAGCCATTTTGTGTTTGACATCTTCTGGTTGTTTTTCTTTTGATGGCTGCCCATCAGTGTTGGGAAGTAATCTCAAGTGCTGGCTTGAGTCTCAAGTGAGATTCCATTTCCCCAGTGGTAACTGAAACCACAAGCACCTAGTCCCAGGTGTAAGAGGAAAATTTTGAAACTTTGAAGTGAACATCAGGTTGATGCAATATTTTGCATCTGGTTGACTAGCCAGGGTTAGATGCAGCTGGAAGCATAAAGACTTCCTCCCTCAGCCTGCAGGGACTCTGGTTTCTGTTGGCATGTAGTAAAGATAATGAGGCAGCAGAAAGAAAATTTCAGAAACTGAGATTTGCACTTAACAGCTGTGTTTCAGGAGCCCGTGGTTATGGACTAAATGCATGTTTTCTCATAGGGCTAATAGCATCCAACCTTCTTTCCCTCAAAGAGACATAGCAGGGGACCTGGAAATCAGACCCAGCAACCTTAACTGATGCCTTGTAGGGCAAGGAGGTGCAGCTGGCAGTGACTGAAGTACTCAATAAAAGCAGAAGATGGTGTTCAGAAAAAGTGCACTTCATTCATTCATATCCATCTGGAGCAATAAGGAAGAAAGTGGGCTATTTATTGGGCAAAGAATTTTCTCCTGTGTGAAAAAGGGTGATTTCAGTGTGAGCCTGATGCAGTGATTTCCTCCTAGTGCTGGAGGAGCTGACAATTCTACTTACACCTCAGGCAAAGCCAGGCTGAAAGAAGGGGCCAGTGTTTGTGCACAAGGGAACATGAAAAGAAAATAACAGATATTGACGCTATTCAGCTGTATTGTGAGAAAAAAATCCTGTCACCTCGCAAGCCCTAGGTAAATCTCCAAACCTTCTTTTTATTGCCATAAACAATATGTAGAAAAAGAATTCAGGTGGTGTTTTGTGAAGAAGTTGCTTTGGATTGGATATGGAAGGTTTGAGAGACCTTCATGTGGAGTCATTCAGGATGCACTGTTGGCAGGCACAGTCCCACCAGCAGAGACTCACAGTGCTGGGACCGAAGCACCTTTGTAGCAGTGGCTCCAGTGACCTCACTGGTGCCCTGCATGCCACCCTACACACACCACACTCACTCAGTCCAGCGAAAGTTTCCTTACCGGCTCAGCACCACGTTTCCCCAGACATCTGCATCTTTAAGCAGCTTGATCATGTGCAGGAACACAGGAACAGGAGCGCCACAGAAACAAAGGGAACCCTGGGCTTTCCTACACTTCCAGTCTGTGTGCAAGATAGTCTAGGGTCTTCCTGCTGATTCACTGGCTCCTGCTGTGTCTCCAGGTGTCCAGTCACCTGGCTGGCACTGCTTGTGCCCTCTGTTGTGCTAGGAGTCCAATAGTTTGTGGCCTCTTGCCTGGTGCTCCTGCTACCCAGGACACCACCCGCAGCATTCAGACTGAGCTACCTGCGCTGAGTGTATTCCTTAAAAATCCTAGCTGTCTTCTTGCTTCACCTTGGTGTGTATTTATCTGACCCTGGCCTGAGATACTCCTTTCTTCGTCGCACATGTCCTGTGGTCTTTTTTGACCTAGCATGGGCATTGGAAATAGGAGCTGCAGAGTCACCAACAAAAAATGTTATCAGTTTCCCTCCGTCATCAGTGAGTTGTATCATTGTCTGAAATGCTTTTGAGAGTGTGTGCTTTTGTGGTACCCAGAGTCCCAGGGGATTCTCATACTGGGAAGCCTTATGGCTGTTACGGGACTTTTGCCTTCATGCACCCCTACGCCGTGCAGTCAAGAACAGTGATGTCCACTGTCATCAATATTTTGAACACTCCAGGCTTTATCCCAAGTCTGTGGAAAAGCTTTTGATCTCTGCAATGGGCTTCACCCAAGGGGCCAATTTAAGTGATAGATGCATATTCCTGTTACTCTGAAATTATGCTTTTCTGCAGGGCTGATTTTTTTTCTTCTACCTCTCTTGTTTTTGTTTTAATGATGAAATTGCCCTTTTATTAAAATAAAAAAAAACTGTTTCCCATCTTGTAACAACAGGTGAAACTTGTCTTTTCAGGATGTGAAGTCCATATGTATTTGTAGAGTACCTGGTGCTGTGAGGGTTGTTGCTGAGGTGAAAACCTTTTTTATTTGCTTTTTTAATAACCAAACACAAATTCAGAAGAAAACGGAGGAAAGTGACTCAAGAATTGCTAGAAACAAAAAAAATTGCCCTTTCATTTCTTAGGTTGTGTGATGCTGGATATACCCCAGCCCCAACTTTTTTGTACATGTAACAAAATGATTCAGTTTTGAGGCTTTTTCACATCATAGTGATGGACTTGTCAAATTTATTTTCAGGAGAAGAGAGTAGGATTATACATGTGCTTGAAGGCTGTGTATACTCCTTTTCCATTAGTCTTGTAAACTTCCACAGGCAAAACAAGCCTGCTCACTATAGCAAGACCAGTTGGTAACTGTCAGGAAGCTTTCATGACACCAGCTCTTCCACCTTACTGTAAAACATCTGGTATATATCAGGGTTCTACTCACCCTTTCTGATTCTTGGAGCTGTGAAATGAAAAAGCAACTTGTATTCTTCTGTGATCTACTTTAATGTGTTTATATGGCCTCTGTGCAATCAGACACATTCAAAATATGCTTTGACTTGCTCCTACAGTCTGAAAAATACTGTACTGATGAACTGTGTAGTTAAATCCTGCAGAGAGTGAGCACGATTTGAGCGGGGGGGAGCACATGTGTGGTAAAATGCCAGTGGTTGTATGGACTGCTCAGCACAAGGCAGAGGCAGAGTTCAAGCCACGATTTCCACTGTTAACCTTCATGGTGTTCATGCAGAGCAGGTAGTGTAGTCAGTGTTCTTTTGCAGACCTAATGCTAGTATTTCCTCTTAACATAAGCATGTCTAGGAAGATGCATACCAGATGATTACAAAAATAATAGGCAGTGTGAGTACATGCAGAGAATACCTGCTTTGTTACGGGAGCATGTGTTTCCTGCAGGAGTTACAGCCCCTTGTGAGAGGAGAAACAAGGAGTCGTAGAACTGCATGCCTTTTAAATGTCTTTCAGTGCTTAGTGCTTTCCTGAAAGTGTGGGTAGTTGGATTTTTTTCTGATAGGTTTTTTGGAGGCCTACAGTTTGGAACAGAAGGTGGATGGTAAAACTCCATAAGGCCTTTTATGTGATATTCACAACAATAATTTTACCAAGAGTTTCTCCCTGCCCCATTTCCCAGCTGATAAAAAATTCAGTTTCTTATTTTTGCATGCTCCGGAGGCAAAATTTTGAGAGGTCAGGGGTGACTCTGTTGCAGCTTCTTTTCTGTCCTCAATTCCCTAGCCTTATGGTGAAGTGTTTTTCACTGTACTTGGTTCTGCCATAGTGGTTAAAGACAGAAAATATTTAGCTTAACCCTGAGGCAGCTCAAAGTTTGTGCTGGATTAATTAAAAAATAGTTCTGTGCCTTCTGTAGCAACAGTATTTGGGAGGGGAATGGAGGAAGGAGTCCTGTGTACTGGGGACAGGAGGGCTTATCATGCCAGCCAGGATCCCTGCCATCTGCAGGAGATCCTGGCACTCAAGGGCAGCACGTGTTTTCTCCCAGGTCTGCCACAGCTCCTGGGGCTGAGTTTTACTTACAATGGTCTGTCTGTAAGGGAGCTGTTCCACTGTCCCAGTGGTTGGTTGGGTTTTTAAGTTGTTTCAACAATCCCCTTTTCCATCCTGGGGGAAAAAAAATAGCACTTTGGAAGAGGGGCTAGGTAACTAAGTTCTGTGCTTATCCTCCAAGTTATGTACTTTGTGCAAGTTAAAAGGCTTGTTCTGCCTTTCATCTTGTGTGCTGTTTTCTGCAGATTTTTCCTAACTTCTCCCATGACGTTTTTGCCTGGTTCTTCAGAAGATTGTATGATCTGAAAGAGACTATTGTTTCTCCAAGAGAGCAGACGTGTACATCAGCTAATCTGGTTGGTACAGGATTTCAGGAGTGGGTGTTGGACTGAGGAACAGGGTTGTGATGTGTGCGCCTACGAATTCTTGTGAACAGCGTGCTCTCCTATTCTGTAAATAATATCACATTTCACTTTCTAGATTTACCATTCATGTTTCTCCAAAAGTTGAACTCCCATACCATGAGATGTAAACAAGGAAATGGCACACAGGAAGGCTGCAAAAGTTTTGGTTAGCAGAGATTGGAAAGCTGATGTGATTTTCAGTCCTGCGCCTGGATAAGTGTCAGCTGCTTGATTGTGTGGAGACTCAGAACGTTTGTTTTGCCCAAACATCATATGCTTAAAATTGTTACTTCAATTTAAACATTTTCTTTTTAGTGTTGTCTTTCTAATGTTTTCCTTCCCTGGGTTTGGGTTTCCAGCTTTGAAGTACAAGATAGGCAAACAAATACTTTTTAGACTGGTGTTTAGGAGGAGGAAGACTTTGGCAGTTGAGGTGCATTTGACAGCTCTTGAGAAATTGCAATCTGAACCTCACATTTGCTGCAAACTCATTCTACAAAGCACTTTAGATATAAGACATCAGGCAAAATTCGTTGGGTTTTTTTTCCAATTGGATGATATCACCAAAGGAGCAAGGAAACCCCCAGTTACTGTTTTTGTTTACATCCAACATCTTGTCAGATGAAACCTCGCCACATACTTGTTTCCCCTTTCGTGAACATTACCTAAAAGGTGATGATGCTGGGATAACTCTAGCTTCCTTGTGGTGACCCAGATCTCTGCTGGCGATGAGATCTCTATCTCTGCTGGGCATGGAGCGAGAGCAGCAGTTGTGTTTTTGACTGCTGATCCACAGGCATGTTCCCATACAGTGTTTCCAGGCTCGTCAGCTACCTTGCAGCACCTTGGCTATTGCTGCTGACATGCCCTTGTCTGGCGGCAAGAGGCGGGATTTTATTCCACAGTCTGGTTTCATGTAGGTCTCGTAAGAGGGCGTGAGGCAACTTTAGGGTGGTTTTAAATACTACTTTTAGAGTACAAGACAGCATAAAAATCCTGGTAAGTTTGTTTGGTTTTTTTTTTTTCAGCAACAACGTTGTATAACTGAAAGTTGGCTGCATCTTGACTTTAGTTCCTTTGCTTGGTCAGGAATAGTTGCTGCTTGCAAAACACCTCCTTGGTATGGAGGGTGCAGACTGGGAAGACTGACACTTGCTGGTAGTTTAAGAATTTATGAGGATTTATCCTGTGGTTTGTTGATGGGATTTGATTGGCTGAAATGCTTTTTGATGGATGCACAGGAATTTCCAGGTGTGGATAAAAGCACTTGGCGATACTCAATCGAAGAGGATAGAGAGGAGAGATCATGAAGTGAGGAGGACACAAGGGGTTGTCTGGTTTCTTTTCATCTATAGGCTGTCATGTATAACAAAGGGCTTATAGCTTCACCTATAGTTATGTGTATTTTTAGCACTGCTAGACCAAACTGCTATGTTAGCTACCCTTGAATGGCTTTCCCAATGCTTTTATTTGGTGCAGCATGGGTCAGCTTCCTTGCTTCACAGCCACCTCACTGTTTGCCCAAGTGGTATTTCTGGAAGTGTACATCCTTTTCAGCAGCCCATGGTCACAGTATGGAGCACTGGAACCTATCTGTGAAGCTATCGCTTTCTGTCCAAGATTTCTTTTGTGTTAGAGTCTTGCTACTATAGCCAGGAGTGTTTGAGACATGTTTCTGCTGACAGTTTTCTGCTCTGCTCTCCTGAGGATTGGATGTAGGACAGTTTGGAGGGTTCCTCACAGTGGAACTCCCTATTTACAGTCAGTGAATTCATTAGAGCCCTGAATTATTTACCTTAAAGAATTCAAGTTCTGAATTATTTACCTTTAAGGTCTGTCTTCCTGTGTTGTGCATTTGGTTGACTGTGGACCTTTGCTCCATTATAAGCTATGAATGTCTAAGGTAGCATAATATCCAAGGCAGTTGCAGCTATTTACTGTTAATTTTATTTTCATACATAAATGCATTGCAGCATTACAGCTGATCTTTAAGGTCCCTTCCATCCCAAAGCATTCTATAAGTTCAGAGTGACACTCTGATACAAAATGGATTTGTGCGGGTCTTGTAAATGCGTGGACAGTTTTTGAGTATGTCATCACACTCTTCTCTTTCTGCAAGTTGCCTGCCTGCTGCCAGCTGTAGCTGTAAGCCCTGGGCAAACTCCCTATTCAGCATCTTGGTTTTTCTCTGCTGTCCCATATTTGGCCCAAATTTTTATTTATAGCACAGTACTCAAATCCTGCCGAAGAAGTTTGTCATTTCCTCACTATTTACTCTGTTTACCAGTGTCGGCTTTAGGATTTGACAAATGATTTGGGAAGCCCCACTTCTCTTTACAGGAAGAGACTTAAGAGGACAAAGGATCCTGGGGATGTTACAGCCTTGTAACTGCTGCCGAGGTGTCTCCTTACTCCATAGTGTTTTGTGTACTGGAAATACTGTTCCCTTCTGCTGTGGCTGTTCATCACTTTTAGTTGAGAGAAGCCAGGTTTTCAGGTTGGTTAGGAATTCACTGTTGATGGCCACTTGAGGAATACTGAGTTTAAATTACTGGTGTAGTGCTTCATTGGAGCTGTGTGGCAGCTCTCCAAGGCACAGCTCATCTGCCTGGGCACTGAGAGGGTGGCAGGGAGTGTCAGGGTGGCTGCAATCCTTGCTGCCAACAGCTGTTAGAGTTGTCATGCACTCTTATCTTGAAGCCCTGATGTACAGCTCAGGTACATCCTATGTGCCAAGAGTGAAGGCAGCTGCAGCAGGCAGCACTCACCTGCCACATTTCCTTCCCTTTTCAGGGGTGAGTGCTTGAACTCATCAGCATTCTCTCTTGAAATACCTGTGATACACCAAAGACTTCACAAGAAGCAAACAAATGGCATTGTCCACTGGCATCAAGAGTTTTGGATGTGATTCTTTGGCAGAGCTGCAGCTGCACAGCCACCAAGCAGCCCTCCATGCCTTACCCAAATTCTCACCCTCTCCCCATCCTACCCTCCAATTTTCTATGCTCATTAAGTGAAATTTCTTGTTTCGACATGTTTTTTCCTGCTGTCCCCTGGCCCAGATTTGTCTGTTCTCTTTTGAGCACGGACGACTCCAGGCTGCAGTAGGGAGGTCACCTGGATCAGGAGACCCTCCTTGCTTGGGAAGTGGCCCTACCCTGGTTGGCAGCAGATGCCAGAGGCCAAGGTCACCTCTCTTCTGGACTAGACTGTGTTCATTGCTTCGTGTGACATCGGACTAAACCCAGGCTTAAACTCTGTTACAGAGTTCTCCAGAATTTGGTCTTTCCAGCCACTTTTTTGGGACTGTCTCAATCAGACCGCTGTGACCAAAATCTTGCAGCAAAACTTTGTCAGTCATCCATGTCGACAATGAGCAGGGTATGCCAAATGCCTGAGCCCTGAAATGCAGGAGGGGTATTGCAGCCACATCCCCCACCCTGTCCTGTGTGTCTGGGTTTAATTGTGTATGCCCTTGTGAAGGTAAGCAAGGGATCATGTACACATGGTTGAGTTGCATCTCTTTAAGTGAAGAGGTTTGTTTTGCTTGTTTTCAGAGAAAGAAACGAAATACTGACACTAACGGCATTTCCAATACTGAAAATCCAGTTTCCTTTACTTATCATATCCCTCTGGCCATTCAGAGAAGTTTGAGGTGGGGGGTTGAGGTTGTGTCTTCAGCTGAATTTCTACCATACGGACTTTTTTCTTCCTTATTTAAATGTAGAAATGTCTTCTATGAAGTGTCTTGGCAGGAGAATTTGACACTAAAGCTTAAAGCTACTAATATGGGAAGTGAAGAGTAAACACAGACAATAAAAGACCCTTTTCAGAATTTTAAGTGGAGTCACTACTTAATGTTGTAGGTAGAGAGTACGGGTAAACTTTATGATTAAATAATCTACTGTTGATGCAATTTTGCAGGTATTATATTTACATCACTGCTGTGGTAATTAGTGGCACGTATTTGCTGTTGATACTGAAAGAAATTTAATTTGCTTTCTCTCCCTCTGTATTTCTGATTTTGGTGGCACTGTCTTCTTGGCATTGGTTCTGGTGCTGCCAGGCAGGATGGTCTGGGAAGAGGGCAGAGGAGAGCTGCGTTCTCCTGTGTAGTTCTACAAGTGATGGGCTGTGGTATCTCACCTGCCTCTCCAAACTGATATCTGTTGCGTCTATTTGATCAGTGAATGATTTTGGGGAAAGGACTTTTTCTTGTTTAATGTTTTTATGAGATGAAGCAGAAAACAAAAGACCTGAATATCTACTGCAAAACTGCTGTAATGCAAATAATTGATAATTGCTTGTAGTTAATCGATTTTCTCTTTTGTGTTGTTTTTCACACAGAGCAATGAGGCAAAAGAGAAGTTTTTAAAAACAGAAAAATGTGATTGCAGAAACATCGTTGTTGGCAGGAGGACTTAGTGAATTCAGGTAATGATGTGACACATGTTTTTATTATGCTTTAAAAACTGGCTGGGTTTCACCCTGCCAGTGGCCCTTTGTCAGGGGCTGAAGAGTAGAGGAAGGTGACAAAGTATAACATGACCCAGTAGCTGGCTGTTAATTCATTCAGACCAGATGTGAGGGTGTGGGTGTTCCCACAGTGCTGGGGAGTGATGCTGGGGCTGCAACAGCTTCCTTCTTTATGTCAGGCTGTTGTATCTGAGACTGTGTTTTTTTGTTTTGTTGGAGGTTTTTAATGGGTTTGTTTTTAACCCTAGGAGATTCTCTCCTTCAACCTCTTACAGCTGTGTTGATGTAGGCTGGGAAACTCCATCCCTGTTTCATGGAAGAAGGTCAAATGTTTAGCAGTCCCTTCAGACTGCAGAACCCTGAATCTACGAATATTTCCCTTGAATTCTCCCTTTTAAAGGATTTCTGGAGCAGATCATTATCTGCTGAAAGACTCAGACCTAGACCTTTAATGCTTTAGAGAACTACTGCTGGTTGTTTTCTGTTTGTGAATGAAGACAATTTCTCATTGCATGGTTGTAGGAAACCTAATGTGTTATGTTTAAGCACACTACTAATGTTTGCGACATAGTATCTTAAAGTGATGGACTTTAACATATGTAGATCCTCTTTTGTAGAAAAAGCTAAAATGCATCTCTTACAGTTTTAATAATTTTAATTATTTCCCTCACTGAAAGGGAGTGCAGAATGAAGGCAGGGGGAGTTTACAGTGCTAATTGCACTCCACATTTGTAATTGGGAGCAGATCCCATTCTCAATCTTCTTAGGCAATCCTAGTGAAGTCATCAGGCTTTTCACAAGCATATGGCTTTCCCCACGCCTTGATTTTTTGGTTTGATTCTGGGATAAGGGCCTACGGTGTGCTTTTTCGTTCACTGATTTCTCATATGGAGGAAGTTTGAAAAATATGCATCATCTTTTCCAATGTAGATTCGTGGTTTCTAGCAACAGTTGAAGGGGTTCTGCAGTAT
The DNA here is from genome assembly GCA_032173965.1 of Sitta carolinensis. Taxonomy (NCBI): domain Eukaryota; kingdom Metazoa; phylum Chordata; class Aves; order Passeriformes; family Sittidae; genus Sitta; species Sitta carolinensis. The sequence goes on along the minus strand of JAVUNC010000004.1, from coordinate 36,580,827 downwards.
TTTATTGAGATCAGCGAAGCTCATTGCCTTAGACTGAGCTGTTTCTAACTGGCAAGTGTATTTTCTTCTTTGGGTGCAAGGTGAGCAAAAAAGCACTTGTGGCTTTGCATTACTATAGTCATGACCAAGAGGGACATTTGAAAAGGATATGAATGGGTGTGGATTTGATATTTCCTAAAGCCAGCTTCTTTTTAGTATTAAATTGTGTACTCCAGGAAGCTAGTTGCTGTATCAACATTGGTATAATGACACATTATTAAAAAAATCAATATCCAGTCATACATACAGCTGTGATTTGTATATATTTGCAAATGTAATGGTTTTTTTTTTTCCCTTGTAGCACTGGTAACTTGGATAAACACTGTGTGCGTGACTCATTGCAGAGTATAAACTTACTTTAAATGAGCAAGTGTTGGATTTGCTGAATATCCTATTGCTTGCATCTTTGAATACTTACATGTAATAGGTCATGATTAATCTTAAATTGGCCACCCTGAGGGGAAAATTACTGCTGATGTCCCATGAGTACTTCAGAAACAAACAGAATGATGGAAGTGCTTTAAAAACATAAATAGTAGTTAGAATTCATAAAATCGTAAAGCAAACATATGGTACAAGGCCTTCTAAAATATAACACTTGAAAGCTTTTTTTATCGTTTTAGAACGAGCTTGTTTAGTTATCACAGGAAAAGTAAATATTTTCATTCCTTTTTCTTCAGTGCTTTCTCATTCCACTTCTCATTCTCTTCTTCCTTTTTTACTTCTTTTTTTTTACCATCAGAGCATTCTTATTTTGGTGGGATGGGGGACCAACACCTGATGCGTGTAGAAAGCCCTGCTTGAGAGCAGGAGATAAAACTGCTGTTGGTCCTCCTGTTAGGTACATTCTTGAAGTCCTTTTGCAGTGTTGGCGCAGAGTTGATGTAATCCAAATTGAACACTCCCTGTGCACATGGTGTCTGTGAACAAGATGTGATGGACACTGCAGCGGCTCCTGGACCACTCAAGAAGACACTTACTTTTTAATGTAATATCCCAGACATTGGTGATGAGGGATGTAGTCCCTCTGTGTGTATGTGTACACACGTGTGTAAGGGTGTGGGCTCACGAGGGCAGCACAGCGCAGCATCCCCACTCTTCTGGTGCACCTTTGGTGGAGTGGTCGTGCTCTTCACTGCTTCGAGCCATTAGTGGGACAGGGAGGTGAAGCTGCTGCTGGAAAGGGGTGAAGGAGGAAGGTGGGGAGCTGGGTGGGGATTGGGGGCCAGGGAGGAAGACACAGCTCCAGAGGGAAATACTCTGTGCTTTGCAGTTGCTTGTGTGGATAGAAACCAGATGGTGCACTGGAACACCCGCTCGCTTGGGCGGTGGAGGAGCCAAACATATGGTTAATGGTTAGGAGAAAGAGCTTTTGGAGCCAGGGCTTTGCTGACTGCCTCGCATTACAGATTGTTGCAGTGTGTCATTACATTGCCAAACTAAGTGCTTAATACCCGCTGCGGGCGCTGGGCAGGCATTTGCAGGAAGGATGCAGAGGCTCCCCGGTCAGGGCGGGAGGCTGACATCACGTACGGCCCCCTGTCACACACCCCCACGCCCTCTTTCCCCTCTGGAAACCCCGTAAATCTCCCCATTTACAAGCCCAAATCTGCAGCCGGCAGTTTTCCTGCTCTGAGTGTCTTTAATCCATTTATTTCCAACAGTGTATGGTTGGTTTTGCCTTTTTTTTGTGCCTTTTTCTTTTTTTGGTCCTCAAGCAGCCGAATTCACTGAGGCTGCAGCACCACACTTACATGTCCGGCATCTGAAGTTCCTGCTCTGGGATCTTTGGGTGACACCAGACCCCATGTTATCTAAGGAACTGCTGAGCTCATTCATCTCCTTTTCACGGCCCGCTTCCTTTTATTTTTAGCCAAATCCGTCAGGCCTGACAGGCGGGTAATTTGAGCCAGAGAAAGGGCAAAGCTCCAGGTCCTTTCCACAAAGCAATTCTTCTCCTCCCTCCTGGGAAGGCTCCAAACTTGGCCTGCTCCAGGCAGATGGATTTGTTGAGTCATGTGAGATCATTTACACAAAAACACAGCAAGGCAGTGAAAAGGAAAAGAAAAAAGGGGAAAGAAAAAGGAGAAAAAGGTGGGGGAAGGGGTGGGAGAGCGTGCACTGCTGGGGCTGCTGTGAGCGTAGGAAATGTGCTGCGAGGCAGCTAGACAGAGGAATGCAGCAGATTCATTCTTGTATAAGGTAATGTCTCGTTTACAGTACAGGGTGGAGCCAGCACGGAGGAGAAATCTCTTGAAAACAGATTACTCATTTAAAACAAAAATTCTCCTTAAAATAAATAATAATGAAAACACCAAAACAACAACCCAACCGGCAAGCGAGCGGCGCACATGTGCGCCCAACAAAGGCGGCGTTGTTGACAGCACCGGATTACAGTAGCAGTAAACTCCGGGCTGGGAGGTTGCTGGAAAACGAGTTTGCTCCGTGATGCAACTGGAGTTTGCTTTGTCTGGCCGCCAGTGCAAGCGGTGCGGTGGAGACTGGGAGCCCAGCGGCAGCAGGGCGCGCTTTGCTGCAACCAGGGATGGTTTCAGACAGTGGGGAGAGATGGAGCGAGCGGTTAAGAATCCTGAGCAGACAGGCTGGGGGGGACATGACTAACAGCGAAAACGAGGGGTGATATGCATGGTGGGGGTGGGAGGGAATCTCTTCTTGCTTTGGTTTTGAGCCGGTTGTGGCATCTTCATTGCATCAAGGAGTAAATTGCATTTATTCAGTTGAATGTGAATTTTGTTTTCGTTTGCAACCTAAGCTAACCCCAGCATGTTGGGTTTTGGTTTTTTAAGTGGGTGGTAAGAGAGAACATGAAACTTGGAGCTTTTAAGATCTTGTTACATCCTAGAGAATTAAGTTGGGTTAATTTATGCAGTGTTCTAACAAGATGCATTCAAACCTTTAAATAGACTGTATTTAAGTATTGTTAATGTAACTCCCAGTTACTCCAGTTTTCTTAGCAAGGCGGTATCTGAATGTTACTGTTTTGTCCCAGTAGTGATTAAAAATTAAGAACAGAAGTAGAAACTGGAACTGGAAATTGATGGGAAACATGCTATTAAACAAGTCCAGTACAAAGTATTTCCTAAAATTCTCAGCAGCAGTTAAGGAACTTGAGGGAGCGTAAACAAGGGTTTGTATTTTAACATGATACATTCCCCTGCTGAGTAGTATCTTCTGCAGTGCTGACTCCACAGCAATGTCTGAGGTGCTTTCCTCTGCGGAGGGGAGCGTTTGTCGGGAGCTTGCCTCCCTCTGACTTGACCTTGTCTTTCCCTTTTTTTCCTCCTGCTGCTTTTTTACACTTTTGTCTGAAAGAGGGCTGACTTTCACAGCCCGTACGCTCTGCTGGGCTGTGCCGCTGAGCACAGCACATTCAGCGTGGGGAGAGCCTTCCCTTCTGCGCTTAGAGTTTTCTCACTTGGTGGAAACCTTTTGTCTTGTCGGTCTCTTGATGAGGCTGCCTCGTTACTTATGTGCAAGGAGCACTTGGCAACGCCCCAAGTCCCAGCTGGGGTCCTGCAGGGCACAGACCCCTCATGGGGTCCCTGACCATCAGCTGTTGTCTGTTGTGAGGATCAGCAGAGGGATAGAACTAAAGATGAGGAGTATAGCCAGGCTTGTGACCTAGATGGTGCAATAAGCTGTGGCCATAGCACAGCAGGCTTTAACGGGGAGTGGCTGTTGATTGCTCTGAGATCCTTGGAAAGGCCCTGGAAAAGGACAGCTTTGTTATTTATTCTGTTTGCATAGTTACTGTAACTTTCTTTCCCTTTTTCCCTAAAAACCTAATCATCCTACATTTTCTGTTGCTGTGAGAAACATTTCCTGTTGTTACCCAGGGCTGCAATTCCAGTTCAATTCTCACTTTGTAAAGGTAATATCCCAGCAGTGGGTATGGGATTTCCAAAAGAAAAGGCATTTGTGAAAAGCCGGTCTCTTTGTCTTACTGAATAATTCTGCAAAACTCCTTTTTTAACTATTCACATTCATTATTGGTTGAAAGCTCTAGCTTCGTCTCTATTTATGGCACTTAGAATACTTGCAGGTTTTTAATTCCCCTACAGGGTGCCCCAGTCCTCAATGTCTCCTTTTTCCACTTCAAAGATGCCACATGTGTTGCTTTTTGCATCTTTACGTCAGACAACCAGCTCAACTAGGCAGGTTTCGGGAACTGTTTATGACCTGTCTATCGGGAAAATCAGCCTTACTCTTCCTTCCCCCTCTTTCACAGCCACTCGACTTCCTCTCCTTCTTCTTAAAGGGTGTTGATGCTATCAGCCCCCTAATTCTTTTATCTCACTTCTCCTATTGTTTCCATTATTCTGTTTGTCTCATGATTGGACTAGAAATTTCACTGCTGCTGCTGGCCTTTTCCCTCCTGGCTGGTACTGTGGTGTTGCCTCCTTTGGGATTGGAGGCGGGATTGAGTATGGAGTTGAACACGTTGTGAACATGTCCTGTGCTTGGCATCAGTTTGCAAAGGTAGAGGACATTGACTATGGCAATTTTTCTTTCAAATAGTAGCTTTAAACTGCTAATTCTCTCCATCCTAGGTTGGAGGATGAGCAGGAAGTCCCCACCAAGGCTTGGGAAAGGAGGCACTGAGAACCTCCTGCTGAGGTTGCTCAACCTTCTTATGTTGTGCCAAGGAGAGATGCACTAGGAGAGAGGTAACCCTCTATGTTTGATTTCACATTAGACTTTTGATGGGACAGGATAGCGATTCTCTCCCTTTGAAAACTTAGGCAAACTTTATAGTACTCTGCAGTGGTATCTAAGGTGAATGGGGCAAGCACTCATTTATGGGACTTAGGAAATAACCTCGAAATAAATAAATCCCTAGCCTGCCTTCCCTCAACAGAAAATTATAGAAGTTACAGTGTAGTGGTGGCAATTTCTTCTTTGTCATGTGTTCATCCAGAGGGCATTGCAGGGGAGAGACTAGTTTTATTCTAAATAGATTAATTTAAGTTTCTGTGGAGCTTTAAATCTGTGTATATTTTTCTCATCCAGCAGTGAATTGGTGCAACAGTGAAGTGCAGAACTATTTGTAATGTATTCGAAACCTAGCTGTTTTCTGGATGCTGCCAAATCCCATTAACTGTGATTTCCCTGCTTCCTTTTTCCTCCTGTCAAGCCTTCTGGATAGCGGCTTTTCTTAACAGCTTGTTTGTAGAATCTGCTCTGAAAATCTCCCAGTGGCTTCACTCTTCTCAAAGCAAGGGAAACTCTGGGAGCAGCTTCTTACCTGCTTATCATCCAGTTCCCAGTTCTGTTAGAAAGTCTCCATCGGCAATAGACCAAACAAGCTCAAATCTCTTTTCCTTCTATGTGGTCAAGCACAGTGGAGGTAAAAGTTCTTTCAGAGATTAAACTTTGCAGGTTGGTTAAGTGATACATCGATCTAGACAGCACTTTGTGTACGAAATTGCCTTCTTGAATTCCCTTGGAACATCCTTAGGGAACCTTAAAAGTTGTCTGAAAGTTGCTAGCAAGGATGTCAAAGCACCCTCTGACACTGCCCTTGGAGTAACAGGTTTTCACGTCTGTGTTAAAAAAATACCAAGTTGTTCTAAGGCACTGTTCATTTCATTGAGCTTTTCACTGATAGCCCCTGTAGCATTACTAACTGCTAATGTGATCCTTTAGTGTTTTGCCTTGATTTTGTTATAAATTAAACTGCTATCAGTGAAAGCTGCTTCTGATCAGATGCTGTAGAAATATCTTTTTTTTTTTTCATTTCTTTGCAATTAATGGGAACATACTGTTGCTTCTTGATAAGTTCTTGCATGTTTAATAGCTATTTGTGAGCCATATTTGGCTTTTAAGTGGATGTATCACAGCTCTTGAAGCATTTTGGTGGCTAAATAACTGGGATTAGACACAGTTTTTCTTGACAATTGTTTTCCTGTGTTCATACTGAACTCTGTGTGTCATAAAAATATTTTTTAGTTATAGCCTTGTCAGATTTGTTTAAGGAGAAGAAATGTCCTCGTTTTTCAGAGACGTTTATCTGGGAATGAGTGGAATTATATTAATGTTTTTTCTCACTTGATCAAATGCTAAGTGCTAAGATGAATGGCCCACTATTACTTGCAATAGTAGGACTCGCTTTTGCAGGACTGGAGCATTTTATCTTCTGTAGCTGCTTCACTAATTGCAGACTGTAAAGACCCTAAAGAGTTCTAGTCAACAATTTCCTTACTGCAACCAGTGAGAAATCAGATTTAAAATGCACTTAACTGATGATCCATTCCACATTTTAATATCTCTTGACTACTGTGGTCATAGCATAAGTAAATACATTTGATTGCTTACTGGATCATGCAAGTGTTGAATGCCTTCCTCCCTCATCAGAAAAGTCCTTTTATCAAAGCTAGCTGCTGTCGTAGAGCCCCAAGCTGTTGATTAGGTGAAAGGGACTACCATACATGGGAAAATAAACCAGCACCCCCAAAGTAGCTTCTTACTAGGAAGCAACGAGGTTTCTATTAGAAAATTCAGCTTGTTGTTTTCTATTTGAATACTTTTTCAAACTTAATAATAAAATACTGAAAAATAAACTTGTACATTCTGGGAGAATGGCGTAAGTAATTAACATGGGGTGTCTGCTTATTTGGTTTTGAGTTGATTGCTAATTGGCTTCCACGTAGTATGTGAGTGGGTTTGAAGCCCCTGTGGTGGGCTTGGAGTAGTCTGGACCAGCTCAGACTCGTTGCTGCCCTTCTCCATGCAGTTCAGTATGGTCCATGGTGTCTGGAAGGATGGCAGAACCCAGATAGTTATGATTAAAGAATTCTTCTCCTGGGATGTGCCACTTGGACACAAGCATCAGTGAAGCCCTTTCTGCAGCCAGTGATATTGTAGACAGTGGGGAGGACATTGTGGGTAGCGGTGTGCTGCTGAGGGTATGGGTGGCACAGCCAGACCTGCTCAGCCGGCATTTTGAGAGTGAGAGGTTAAAAGGACAAGGGTAAACCACGGTCTGAAACAGACACTTGCATGTGGTGGGTCTGTTCTTGGGTGACACTCATTTGGTCGTGCATCTCAAGTGCAGCAGGAGTTTCACCCCTGCCCACAGGCTGACAATCACACACTCAATGGGAAGTTACTTTTCTGCTGGGTTTTGCTCCCTGTGAGTATTGTCGTTGGATATAACAGAAAATTAAGGGGCAGAGGTTTGTATCATAGCCTGTTCACCATTTAAAATAAACCTTTTGTAATTAATTCTCCATGGGGCAAAGGGAGAGAGGGGTTTGTGCCCTAAACTCTGGAGAATTTTTAGTATTTAATGCTAATTTTATCCCTGAAGCATTAGTAAGTTAAGTGGAGCTCCAAGTGCTGCAGTTAGGCTTCAGCAAGAAACACTGGATAGCATTGCTGAGGGAGTGGTGACAGCAGGGAGTTCCCGTATGCATGCAGTGGCACTTCTAAAAGAACTAAAGGTTGGTATTTCCAAACACGAGTGGAAATGCACGTGAGTTGGTGACACATATTTTGGTTTTCAGTACAGTAGGTGGCAGGAGAGACAAAGTGACAGCTTGACTGGGGTGGCTGCTGGTCCACCTGCCACAGTAACAAATGACGGTCTACACTCAGTACTGTGGAATAAACATGACAGTATTGCCAGGTGCTTTTGTGAGGTCTCTCCTCTGGTGTGATCAACACAATGCTATAACAAGATGGGAACATCAGTTACACGTATTGCAATGTCCCCGTGTTAAATGCCACAGTGTGCATTGTTGTGCTTTTGTACGATGTCTTCTGGTACGTGTCAGGGGCTAGAGGTTTTGTGGCAGCCTATACCACTCCCAGTTATGACTGCTCATTGTCTTTCTTGCATTGTCCTTGGCCAGGACTTGCCCTGTCCCCCCTTGTGCCAGTATTGGTGCTTATGAAGCTAAACATAATCTGCTTGCTGTGGTGAAGTCAGCCAACAACAAACTAAACTAAAGACGTGGCTGGACTTTGTACAACTCAGCAGAAGCGTCTCACCTCATGGTTGTGAAACCAGTGTTGGGGTAAAGAAGTAAGTGATAGGAAAAGGAACTGACAAATTCAGGCAATAGAGCGCACCCTTGATCAACCCTATCAAACAGGATGAAAGATAGTGAAGTAGACACCAGCAACTTCTCTAAGCCAACAGCTGATATACTTCAGGGCTTCTGATCTGCAGTTGCATGAAACAGCCTTTAGCCTGAAAAACATTTTAAGTACGTAAGAGCCTTTCGTAATGGAGAAGCAAACTGAAGTGAAATTAGTGGCATTTTCCCTCTGTCTCTTAGACATATGTCTCCTCACAAAAGCACCTGGCAATACAATTTCATGTTTATTCCTCATCCCACTTCATTTAGGGTGAACAGATTGTTTCCTTTCTTATTTATGGGAGATTTGGTCTCCCAGTGCCCCCAAGGACAAAATCTGCTCTGGTGCATGTGTAACTTGAGCAATGTCAATGAGATTGTAAAACAGAGAAGGTGATTTGGCTCTGGGTTTGTAACTGGAGAAAGGAAGAGCTTTCGTCCATTGATTTATAGGGAAATTAGTGTATAGCTAAAACATGCCCGCCTGTTTGCTGTGCTTTTTCACAAGTATTGTTCCCTGAAAGACTTTTGGTCCTTGTGGAAACAACTTCATTGTGCAGGCCTGCCTTAGACTCAAAAAGAGCAGACAGTATTTGACTCATACTTGTCAGAAGAATCTTTAGTATACATATAAACTTCCAGCGATGACTTTAATCCTCCTTTTATCTGTATTTGGACATAAACTTTGAATTCTGGCATATCAAAACATGCATGTATGATGGCCTAAATTTTGTATCTTCATAAGACCTCAAGCCCTGTTGCTCAGCTCCATTACTTGTATTCTGTTTCTTTGACCACTGGTTTTGTAAGATCGTTGTCAGTGTTTTTACAATAAATTAACACTCTTTTTTTCACTGAGGGTGACTGAAAATTGAATTGGTGTTGAAATTGTAAAGCTGTTAGTGTAACATAGTAGCAAGGACAAGACTTTTGTCTTTTGTCTTTGCTGGAGAGCCTGACTGCCACATAGATAGAAACCTGAACCCTTCATACTGATGAAAAATGAAGACAGGGACACAGTGATTTATTGAAGGTCGTGGAGGAAACCTGAAAGGTCGAGACCTAGGTCTCTTCTACCCCACCCCAGGAAGCTGAATCCTGTGATTTCTAGTATGATGAAGTTTACTTCCTCTTCCCCGAGAATGTGAGACTCTTCCCATTGGAAAAATAATTGTTCTTGTCACGACAGGTACAGACACACATTACAAATTTGGAACCAAGTTTGATTCATTGCCACAAAAACAGGCACATTTAGAGAGTAGCTAGCTATAGCTGTATTGTGCAGAATGAAAAGGGGAAATGGTCTGAGGGGCACAAACAACAGTTAGTTACTGCTTTGTTGTTGCTTTACATACTCAACTCTCTGAGTTGTATCTGGACCAGAGGGACCTGGGCATACATTGGGTATAAGCAGCTTTTGGACTGCTCTATCCCTTGCACCCAGGATAGTTTTTTTTCTCATTGAAAAGCCATTTGTAAAGAATGGGACCTTGCTGGCCAAACTTTCCCTGAATGTGCTGGTATGCTGACAGAAATGGTGTGGCTGCAAATAATTAATTGGTTCTGCAACCAGGTTTTACTTTGGAGGGCTCTGCTTGGTGAAGAGGATCAGGAAGGAGTTACTATTATTTTAAAGCAAATGCTGTCTGAGGCTAATTATGAAAAACATGCCAACTTGAAATGCTCATTTTTTAAAATTAATTTCCATATGCAGCTCATAGACAGGTTTATGCTGCATTGGAAGAAACCTGCACTTTAATGTTGATACCTGTATTGGTGATTAGGAAAAGATTGTTAAACAACTGGAGTTTAAATACCAGTATAGCTTCATTGTAATAGTTTCCCCAAAGGCACACTGGTAATGTTGCTAAATAGAGAATTTAATAGACTTTAATAATGTGTACTTGGGAGACCCTATACACAAAGGAATAATGCATGAAACATTCATTATTGTAAACTGCTACCTTTGCATGTAGAGAGGAAACTGTGTATTGAGCATGGCAGCATGTCTGAGGCTGTAAACAGACAGAAGTCATTTTCACCCCCTTACCTAATTCACCTGCTGTGATTGAAGTTGCATCATTTTACTCAACAGTGAATGAATTATTCGAGGTAGACACTGGTTTATTTTCTGAGAAGTCCTTAGAAAGCTAGTGGGCCATGGTGGTTCACAAGGCTTTGTTTTCTTTGATATACTGATTTAGTGTCAAGAGAAGAGGTACCTGGTAGGAAGCATAGCATAACCCCATTTAAAAAAATGACATAAAAACGTTAACATTAAAACACAAAGCAACCTTAGCAATTGGCTCTAAGTGAGTTTAGTGTTCTATTTTGATTTGTTTTCAGTGTGCTGCTGCTTACTGCCCTGGTGTTGAACAGGTGAAAAGAAGTAAGGAGCAGATGCTTTTGCTAGTACAGTAAAGCCTTTATCTCTTTTAATGAGGTAACATCATTAGTGCTGACAAAGTGCTGCAAATCCATATGTGTAATGGACTGCTCCTGTCTTTCAGTAGGGCACAGGCTTCTGAGTATTTGAATCCGCTGAATCACAGGTCAGGATCTCTGGTCTGGTGCTGGGTTGCATTTTTTTGTAGTTTGTTTTTATTTTGTTTGTGTTGGTTTGTTTGTTTGGTTTACTTCCTGTCGTCCCCCTCCCCCCCCCCCCCCCCATTCCACCTTTACCTTTAATGTCTGGGAACTGAAGCACTCCAGAATATGTATTGGGGCAGAGAAGTGTACCCATTTTCCAAACATAGATGATTGAAATGTCACATGTCTATTGCAGTGCAAGGACCTTCTCTTTACTAGAAAGAGTGAGTGGTTATATCTCTTTGAGACTGATTTTTTTTTTGTCTAAGATGGCTAGACATTTTGGGTTGTTTTGTTTTTTGGTTTGTTTTTTTCGGTTTGGTTTTTTTTTTTTTTGGTCTTTTTTGTTTGGGTTTTTTTTTTTTTCCTTTCCCTCTGCCCTCTGCCTGTTTCCTTTAGAGCAGTGGCATAAATGTCAGCCACACTAATTGTGTCAGCCAGTGACACTGACACTCAGTAACAGAGAGCTGAAGAAAAAGGGAGAGAGGTGGCTATAGCACTGGACAAGGAGCAGCAGCAGTTGGAGGGAAATCTACAGGTTAGATCATTCCTCTGTACAAAATTTGTCACTGTAAAACTTGTGTGCACCATTGTATTCGAGGTGTCCAAGGGAAGAAATGAGATGTGTGTCAATGCATATGTCTCACTTTTCAGATAGTAAACATTACAGCACATGACTATAATAGTATGGAAATAACAAAAAACTTCAACCAAATAAATCTAAATTTAAAAAAGCTGGGAGGTTTTAATAATGCCTCTGTTAAAAATTAGTTAATAACCCCAGAACTCCCATCAAAACCTCCACTACAAACAGGCAACATAACCCAGACATTTGAGGTATGCTGTGTGTTTATCAGAGAGCCACAGAGTGACACTTGGGCATCCGTGCTGATTCCAGGAAGAGAGCCTGTGTGTAAAAAAGATTCACCTGAATAGATCACACACACAACAAAAAAACAGTGGTTCCTCTTTTTCTTTTTTTTTTTTTTATCTGCATGCCCCTCCCATCCTGGGCTTCCCAACAACTACTTGTGCTGAAAGAGCATAAGCAGAATTGCAAGATTCCTCAGCATTAACTGTTGCCTGACAGTCCCAGCTAAACACTGCAAGATTATCCCATTTTTCCTCTTCACTCTTTTTTCTTGCTCTCTGCCACAAATCCAGTGAACCTCTGCAGCGCCTTCAGATGGACTCCATTTTTTTTTTTTGCTCTGCCATGAACTGAAGGTCAGATGTGTTCACCAGAGCTGAAATGAATCCAGAGTTGAGGATCTCTCATTGTCCACCCCTGTTATGTTACCCTCACACCTGTTGGTGTGACAGTGGGGGGGACATGACTGGGAGCCAAGTAACTCACAGCAGGTAGGTCCACATGCTAGCCTGTACTGAAGTATTATCAAGTAGCCACACAACTGAGTGGAGGTTTGTGTCAAGACTGTTGTTATAGATAATAAAACGATAAAGCCGAATTAATGAAAATGAAAATGGATTTTTATTTCAAGACCGAAATTCGGTCGCTTGGTAGCCACAATCAAAGATACGGCTCCGAGCCTGGGGTCAGAGCCGGGTGAACCAAGATTCCAGCTCTGCCGCATAGAATCTCCCCTTGTTCACAAAGGTCGTCTCTGCTGGGGTAGTTTTTATACAGTTTTTCTTGCCCGGGGCAGAGTTTCTCCTATTCTTTCATGATTTCACATATTCATGTCGTCTCCTTTTCTCTGTGTTGGGCTGGACAAAGGTTTCTGGGATGCAGTGAATGCTGTTACAGGAACTTGGTATTGGAATGCAGGTTCTTGAGGCTCTGGCTATCTTGATTGCTGGTACTGATCGAGTGTTCATCTATTCATCGCTTGGGTGTTTCCTGGACTGCCCCGGGAGGACCCATCTCCATAGGAGCCACATCTTTTCGTTTGTTAATTAGGTCTTTCTTTCAGCTGGCCTCTCACAATCCTGTTTCCCTGGTTCGGGCTGGTGATGTTTTTAAACCTTAAGAATTTCACTCACAGGTACAATTTTTATTTCACATATATTTTACATAAGCACGAATTATTCCAATATATATATAACACTATGTAAGCTCCATTAATACTTGTAACTTTTATTAAATTTATTTATTTAACGCTGGAGAGATCCAAGGGTACGCTTCAGTGATGCCCAGTCAGCATTCCACACTGCTGAGCTGAAAGCACCATTCTGCGAAGCAACAATCTCACTAGTGACTTATTGCTTCCTCATGCTTCTGATTGCCTTGAACTGGCAGAAAGTAATGGCCAACAGGTCAAAGAAAAGGTATTGTCTTGGGAAAGCTTTTGGGCTTTTAGAGCTTTTAGATCTTTTTTCATTTTACACACACACAGACACCCCATTGCTTCTATAAATCATCATTTCTACAACACATACCAAAGATTTTCTGTGCTATCTTATTCCAAAAGTGAAACCAGAGTTCAATTACCTCTCTAGCAAGGTTGGGATTACAAAAACTTTACACCGTCTCACTCTCCTCTCTTGCTGCAGGCACTCCAGACCAATAAATAAATAAATATGAGTTTTACTGCCCTTTACCCCTTTAACTAAAACCAAATGCCTTCTGCTTTTTTGAAGGCAAGTCATGTCTATTTCTGTTGCTCTAGACAGCAGTTTCTCAACCAGCTTGGCCTCTCAGGGACTGATTAATTTTTAGCGACTCTGAAACAGTTACCAAACCTTTCTGTGACTGATGTGTGATAAGAAAGTAACATTGTCCTGGGCTCTTAGGGACAGAAAATACCTAGTCCCTTTCCCAAGGCTACAGACGACCCATCTTTGCTGTCATTTCTCTTAAAAAAACTGGGGTGAAAGTGTTGTGATGGGAGGGTTTAGCAAATAAACAGGTGATGGTATGACAGGCTTCTGTATTAAGGTTATCTACTCCTTTGTTAAATTTCTTTCTTGTGTCTGCTTTTTAAAAAACATTTTAGCCCTTGACACCACTTCTCAAGAGGAGAAAGTGCAGGTCTGCTCCTCAGTACTGTTTCAGTGCAGACTTAGAGGTGATGCAGCCAAGACTTGTCAGGCTCGATGCTTATTTCTCATAGGAAATACAGGGCAAAGCCCTCATAGAGAAGGGCTGCTCATCAGCAATTGCAGCACTGGTGGGCCAAAGCGTGTTTGCCTGGCTTTCCTGGGTGGTCGACTGGCTCATATGCAGCACATGGAAATAGATCTTTTGGAATGTGAAACCGTGCTTTCTGCATTTCTCCCACAAGTATTTTATAGTTTTGACTGGCATGTGCAAAGGAAATGGAGAATAATAGAAGAAAAAACTTATATAACCCTTCAGTTGTGCTTCTTTCCATACCAAGGTTTTGCATTTAAAGTAAAAAGACCAGTCTCACGTTGTTACAAAAGTCTTTTTTGAAAGTTTACTGAAGAGTTCTTTAGGTAGATGAGTAAAGAGGTGTTTTTTTTCTTTTTTTCCTTCAGAAATTTATCTCCAGTTTGGATAGTGGATATGTTCAGAGAAATGGAATCTGATTCCTGGTTTTGCAGAAATAGGTTGTAAAGAGGCCTTGAGTGTTCGGAGATTTTTTTTATGTTCTTCCCTTTTTAGTAAAGATGTTACAAACCAGTAAGTATCCAGGCTTTTATAAGTCTCATACTTATAAAAGAGTATGAGACTTCTAAGAGTGAGGAAGGGGATGCTCTCTGTGTGACTGCTGTCTACTTACTAGCTCTGTGGTCATGGCTCTCAACATTTGGGGAAATGTAGAAGTAAAGGAGTATGTCTTTTAGACAGGTCCTTGCCAGCAGGACTCCTTTCTCCCTCAGGTTCAGCTGAAGAGCATGGAGAAGGCAGCCAGCAGTTGTAGAAGTTGTCCTTTCAGAGTCCATGGAAGATCCACCTTTAGCCCAACTGTGAATCAGCCATTTAAGGCTGAGGATACTCTGTACTGCCAGAGAAGTTGCTTCCCTGTAACAAATAAAAGGATTTTTGCCTTGGAAGTGATAGTTTAAAAACACACAGTCATGCAGAAGAGGCAGTGCAGCAGTGCATATGTTAAAGCAGTAATGCAAGAGTAGGGGGGGTAAATGAGCATGTGCGAGTGGAATTAGGAATGCCTTCTTTCCCCGGTTCTGCCTTCCAAGGTGGCTTTGCTATCTAAGGACATGGTCCTGGTTTTGTGAGGAATGCCTGAGGGTGCAAGTCACTTAGCTTCTGAGCTTTGTAAATCTAGCTGTAAGTGTTCTGTTGTTTGCAAGGTGCCTTGCAGTTCTCTGGTGGAAATGTGTAAATAGTATACATGTGAAAAGTACCCCTGTCTTTGCAGTGGCTTTCAGATTAAAGATCTGCTTTGTTAACTCGATGGCTCTTTAGCCTGCTTTGTCAGCACTGAGCATGCAGAGATGCTTCCCAGCGGTTTACAGATCTTGGTTTCATCTAGCAAGAGCAATCTATTATCCAGGGGTGTACGAGCTCTCGAGAGGTTTGTGGAAAAGGAATGATGCATTCAGCATGATACTTGGTGAATATTCTGACAGTTTCCCACTCTGTCACGCTATTCTGTTTTGAAAATAGTGCCTTCCAGTTATCCTCTCAGTAGAACAAGGAACTTCTCTTGGACTCTTAGAGGAGCCCAAAAAGTGTACTTTTAATTGCTTTATAAATGATGAGCCGTTGCTCATTAACTAGCTGAACCTATTAAACCTGGACAGCAAGGACTGGGTCATCAACCCTTGATTGCAGGCAGCTAATGGAGCTGTGGGAGCAAGCTGTGACTGCAGAGTGGAGTTGGCAGTAGACTCCCAGCAACCCGCCCCGTTTTGAACTTGCCCTACACTCCATTTAGACTTCTGGCTTTGAGACAGATGATTTCAGAGCAGTGAGGAGGGGGGAAGGCAGAACATGGAAAGTTATCGTCTTCCCAGCTATGTTAGCTTTGATCAGAAGTTAAAAACTAGCCAGAATTCGAATAGCAGTGGTAATTTGATATTCAAACCTGCAGAAGCAGAGGGATTTGTCATCTGGCCATGGCTGGCTTTGATTATTGATTGGTACTCATGAGGATGGTTCCATTACACAACACTAAACAAAAAAAAAATTGCCCAAACAATGTGACTTGGCATCTCCTCAATGTTTTTTAGCTCTGAGGGAATCAGCTGATCTTACAAAGCCCATATAGAGGTGGTTTGAAACCCAAAAAGCACATCCTGTCTTGCAAAAGAGCATGGTAGCACTTTCTTAAATCTCTCCACACTTTTAGCAGCACAAGAGAAAACAAAAATCAGTAAATGTTGCGGTTTTGGTGGGGAGTTTTTGTAGTAGCTTGAAATAAAATTAAGATAGTTGGGATTTGCCCAGGGAACTTGAAGTGTTTAACCTTTTAAACAGAAAAGTGTTTAACCTTTTAAACATCTCCTCAACTGGAGATGGATACAGCCCTGGCTATGTAGTGTTTACCTATAGAGCACTCTTGACACTGTGCCGGAACATTGTTTCAGATGAGCTTATGCTGCTGTCTGAATCACCAGGATCTCATCCTTCAGCACTCACATGCCTCCCATCCAGTTGTACTTTGTGCCCAGCCTTATTTACCTTGTGGGTTTTGCCAAGATCACAGCTTGGTGGTGTGGCTTCGGGCCCAGTCAGACCATCTGTCAAGAAGGAGGGGAGGAGAAGGTAGTGGTTTTGACATGTTGCTTGAAGAAGTACAAGTCCACATGGGCTTTGAAATCTTTGTTCTACTTGCTTGTTCAATACTTTCAAGGTGCTGTGAATTGTGGAACATTTTTCAGTTGTGCTGCCTTACTTTCCCTGTTGTGGAGAGATCATTTCATTTCTAGTCTGGATTCGTACATTTTGTTTGTGCTGCTGGCAGATCCTATCAACACCCACTTTTCACTGATATTTAAACTTTAAAAGATAAAATAAATTTGGTGTCATGGAACACTGACTTGCTTGTAAAATAGTTCTATATACCAGAGATGCTATTTAAAAATATTGTAGGAGTCGAGTAATACATTAGCATTTTATGCATTTCACTCTGAGCAGTCCCTAAGTGCTTAAACTGTAAGTGCACACACGCAGCCCTGCGGAGACACAGTTCCCAGGACAGGGGCTGTAAACCAGCCCCTGCATTTGCTGATGGAGGGATGGGTGCAAGCAGCTTCACGCAAAGCGGCCAGAATAAATTGCCTTCTGGAGGAAAATGCCATGTGTAGGTGTATGACTCCAGGAGTTCAGCTCAGGATGCTGTCAGAGTTGCCCACCCTGGGATCATGAAGCTGTGTGTGGACCAAGATTCCCTTAGTCTGAACTGCCCTGGGTTTTGTCACAGCCTCAGGCGCAGCCCCCGACGAGCACTTGAAGCCGGATATTTGAACAAGTTTGCTCGAGGGCTCTGTGTTGAGCTTGTTGCCTTTAGCACTCTTCGCTGGACTAACAGCAAGTAACTCTTGTTTGTCAGGGCTGCGAGAGGAGCCACGCTCTGTAGCTGTGGGCTGGGCTGGCCCGGTTGGCTTGCGGAGAGCCATGCATGGGGAGCGGCGTGTGGGCAGGAGCTGCCGCGTGTCCTTTGGTGGCTGAGCATTCCTTACGCCATGCCACAGTGATTGTGTCCCTGTGTGTGTGCAAAAGACATTTCTCTGCATCATCCTAGGTATTCTTCAGCCCATTTTATATTTGCATCCCTTAGAAACCACTGTGTGAGTTGATCTCAGATTAGCTATTCTAGACGTAGCTCAGCCGAGGGGAGATGTAGACCTGTAGTGTGAGGACAGAAAAAAACATTTTCAGATTATTTTGAGATAGTAGTTACATCACTCTGGGAAATTCAGCTTTGCAGAAGCTAATAAAAACTAAAATTCAAGCTCTTATAAAGTTAGGCAGAACTAATACCACAACGTTTTATTAGTTTTCTGGTTATCATTTCAAAACCTCTGTGACATTTTCTTTGAACATTCGCATACAGGTGCAGCTATTCACATGTGAGAATCTCAGGAGCAATGGTGGAGGGGAGCACCAACCTCACTGTATAAGAGAGCTCCATCTTCCAAGAATTGCATTGTGGCCAGCTGTGATGTCACAGTTCAGGGTTCAGTGAGTTGTCAGCAGTCACAGTCTGATGTTTCTAACCAAGCAGCATAGCAGCCTGTGCTCTTTTTCACTCTTTAAAGAAAATGAAGCAATTAATTATTTCAGTTTTAAAATACATCATATCTAAAACAAAAAATAAAAAAGGAAAATTTGACATGACTCTGTTAGGCTGAAAGAACCTTTTGATATATTGAGTTGGGAAGTAATTAATCTTGGGAGTGTGAGATGGGTTATAATCTTAATGTCATTTTACCATTAATAAAATTGGCTAATTTTGTCCTTTGCTAATCCGTGTAAATCCCTTTGATTTAACAGTGTCATATGGATGAAAATAAGAAATGGCTGCAGCCTATATTTTGGGATCTCCTTGCTAACAGTATAAAAGCTTACAAAGCACATTGTTTGATGAGGCAGCCATCCCTCTTGTACACTAGAACACCACTACCAAGTGCTGGCACGAGCCAGAGCATCACCTGCAGCTGTTGCTTTTTTCAAATGTAGCAGGTGAAGCACAAACCCTGTCATTTCTCTAGATTCAGCAGAATATGTGTTTGTGCAATTTGTCAGTATGGTTATAGCAAAAAGGCTAAGAGCAGAAAATATTTCTAGTGATAGTAAAACCTGCTTTAAAAGAAATGAGAGGCTTTAAAAGCTTATACAAATCTTGCAAAACACAAAAGGGCTGGACTGAACATTGCAGTTTCGGTCAAATTTAGAACCTCCACCTACTTAAAGAGGAACACATTTAGGTCAGCGTTTTGTGCTTGGCAAAGTGCTCTCCCTAATCTCCTTCAGAGCATTTCTGACTGTGATTTAGGTGTAGGGGGGAGGGAAGTGCTTCCAGGCTGAGAGTTGTAGCTAAATTGTCCTACCAAGTAAATCTGTTGATTACTACTGAAGTGGTGTAGATGGATAGGTGCTGAATTCTGAAACCTGCCATTCACTGTATACTTGTGTGCAGTTATTAATTTGGAAGCATTCAACCAAGGTATCCAAAACCTTCTGCGTTTTAAGCCATTTGCCCTAACCATGGAAGCAAATTCTGTTTGCCTGGGTTGATCTTGCTTTGTTTGTGTGTTTCAGCAAGATTCAGAGAGGTTGTGTCAGTTGTTCTATATGCAGTTTCTTGCATTTGTCAAGTAAGTGGAGCAGAAATACGGTTTTCTCCTTTCTCAAGGCCTTCTTTCATTTAATGAAATGGGAAATGTTGAAGCTACTGGAAACCTTGATGTGACATTTCTAAATGCAGTGATGCTGTCTCTTAGGTTGGGTCCTGTAAGCGAGTTGCAAACATTAGGAGCTCCTGTATTGTTGGTCTTCAATGCTATTGTTTTATGAAGTTGGTAAGGAATAAGTGATCAGACTTGTAGATGTTTTAAAACAGAGAATGAAAAGTGCTTTCTTGGCAGATTTTATTAGTGGTAAAGGTGTTGGTAAATCCCTTGATTACTATAAAAGATCCTGATTTTGAGTCTGCTGACAGAGGACTTGGGATAATGGGAGATGGCATTGTGATTTAGGATTTCTTTAACCAGCATCTTGAGAGCAGAGGCTCCAAGACGACTGTAGCTGGTGCAGCTGTGATTGCGGTGTGAACGTGGGTGTCTCGTAAGTGAGATGAGTCTCCTGGGAATTAACGTTGGTGCTCTGTCTTCCATGAAAGCCCCATGTGCTCACCCACATTGATATGTACGGCTGTCGCCTACCTGCTAATGAACAACGAAACAAAAATGTTCTGCAAGGAAGTCTTCCCTTGGCATTCTTCCCCCAAGTGTTTCTTCGTCTGTCTGCTCAACAGGTGCTAAAATTGAGTTACAGAAGTGGAGGAGTTTAACTAAGGTGAAGGTGGCCCTGTGTGCTCTCTGGGGCTCCCACGTATTTCAAAATTCTTGCTTTTGGGAGCAGGGATTGGAGCTCATTCCTGTTTGAGCTGATGCTTCAGTTCTTGCCTTTCCATGCTTACACTTAATAAAATCAAAAACTGAGAACAAATCCAATCTCGATGGGTTTAACAGCAGCTTATCTACAGATAGTATTAAAACATGCTCCATCACATTATCAGGATGTAGAAACAAAATTGCAGCACAGTCATGCACAGAATTGTTGTCTAGCCGTTAGAAGGCCAAGCAAAGAAAATCAGGTATCACAAAACTGAAATTCATAATCAAAGCAAATGAAGCAATATGACATTACTTGGGGCAACAGAAGCTAGCTGTCCTCTTGGGAATCTGAAATAGTCATTTCAGTCTTCCTTCAAATTTCTCTTTGCTTCCTTTGAGACCTACTAGCTACAGATTTTTCAGACACCTGCGTTTGCTCAGATACCTGCCTTTGGCTTGTAAAAAACGACACTGGAAGTTCTTTCTTGGACACATGGTATAGGGAGATAGTGCAGACAGGAACCAGCCATGTCCTGCATCCTCCTGCTGATCAGTCTTTTCTAGCGGGAGGTAATAATGCAATGGCCCAGACTTTCTAGGGGTGTCACGTCATTTTAAAGTCTGGATTTGAGCAAGTGAATTCCAGCCTCTTTGTGTTTCAGAAACACAGGTAATTTTTTTATGCTCTGTACTTTCAAAAAAAGTGTGTTTTCTAGGGAGAAATGATGAACCAGATAACCATAAATGGCAAAAGTTGCATAACTTTTCTCAAAGTTACACACTAAAACAGTACTTCAACCACCAAATTTTAATTAAACTCACCTTACAGGCACTAATCATAGTGTATACAGCTTTTATGTGTGTATAAGCTGAGGCATAAAGTAGTTGCTTGGGGTTACGCAAGAAAGTTTTTAATACAGCCCAGGTCCCTTGTTGTTTGCTTTCCATAGTTGTTTGTTTATTACAGTGTGTTAACATGAAGAGGTGAAATGCAGATGGTTTGTCTTTTTTAAAGCAAGCTATATATTGGTTACACTTGCTCAGACTGTATTTATACTACTTGAGAGCTTGTTATCTGCAAAAAATCATTAAGACATCTCTGGGTTTTATGTTCTGAACATATCTTCTTTGTCTTCCCTGTGTCTGTCTTCCGTTATGATTAAAAGACTGCCACTCATTTCCCAGTATCTCAGAAATTGCATTTTTTATTGTCTCATTTTTTAACCAGAAAACTCTCTTTTACCCTCAACTGTGGTTTTTCTTCTTCCCTCTCCCCATCCCATCTCCCAGCCCATTTGGCTGGTGCCAAAGATGACACCCTCAGTGCAGATGACCTCTGTGCACTGACTTAATCCATTGTCCATCCTGTAGATTTTCAGAGCAGTCCCTAACATCCTGATTTGGCTTCTTCATCTCTCGTTTGGTTGATAGTTACCCACTACAGTTTTGCTGTGGAAAAGTGATTTAGCAAGTCCCAGGTGCTGGCACCCTGGGTTAAAATTTCCTTCCTCTCCTTTCAGAGAGCGTGTCTCCGTGAAAGACTGGGCCTTTTGCAAGGATGAAAAACTGTTCTTTATAGCACTGCTGGCCCATTTTGGCTCTCCCTCAAACCTGACTTTTGAATGTTAATATTTCAGGTCTGTGGCTTGACTGTTCAAGCGCAAAGTCTGCTCTTCTCTTACAGTTTACCCATTGTCAGGTCCAAAATTACTGTGTCATGTGGGGCCCAAGTGTAGCGAACATCTCTCACGTGAGGTGGTAAAAATTGTTGGCAAAAGGGACCTCTCTTTTAATTCTCCATCTGCTGAACCAAATAACACCGTAAGTGTAGAAGAATATGAGTTAGTTCAGTAGCCAAAAAAAATTTTTATGAATTTTTTTTCTTCCGGCTCTGGTAGGCGTTAAGTTTCTGTGTTTCACCATATTTAGGGAGTCCTAATGTGAACCTGCATAAGATTAAGGTGGTGATAACTACTAACATATTAGTGTGCTGGGGGTGAGGGAGAGAGGCAATGCAAAATGTCATGCAGAAGAAGGTATGAACAGCTTACATCGGCTCTGGAGACAGAACACAGCCATTTCTGAGATGTAAGATGTGGTTTCTTTTTTAAGCCAGGTATTGAAATGGCTGCTGTTACTGTAAAATGTGAATACCCAGAATCTTTTCATCTTGCAGCATCCTTATCAAGTAGAATGTAGGTGACAGGAACGTGCATTGCAGCTGGCAATGCATGGCTACCACTTGAATCCAGAGGCCAAATCAAGGCTTCAACTGACCTTGCTGAGGCAAGGCTGTAGGGTCTCATGGCCCAAACCAAATTGGTCAAACATTGTGGCTGTGATGAAAAGCAGTGATACAACTTTCTGTGTTTGGGGTTCAGCTACAGGCAAAGAATCTGTCCTTGGAAAAGAGGAAAATTAGAGGAAGATGGCAAGGTAGCTGTTCCAGCAAAGTACTTGCCAAGTAAATAACAGATTCTGTCTTGGGTGAAATGATGCAACCTGCTTTGGTGAAAGCCATGAGTCAGGCAAGCCACCAAAGAGTTCTTTAGGGAAAGGTTTGGAAAAAAAAACTAACCACAGAAAGTAGGTTTCTGGAACAGTGAAATGAAGGCTGCAACAACAAAAGAGATGCAGGTGAAGGAGATGGAGGAATAGAGTAAGGAAAATCCTTTGAGTAAGCAAACTGTCTGTGACCAGGAATTGATGAAGAGCAATCTTAAGAATGAAAACAAAGCTATAATATATTCATGAAGCACGATGATGATAACTCGGAGGGAGTAGCATTAATTATGACTTCCAAGGCAGAAAAATAGCTTTTAGACTGGGAACCAATTAGTGGTCGATTGCTCTGAACTAGATTTCAAATGCAGTACATGAAATGACAATTACACAGTATTACCAACAGACAACTACTGCGATAAATGCTGTCAGCAGATTTGGACCAAATTCCTTAGCTGACCTTTGCTTACTAAAAGGAGGATTTCTTTCTTGGGGTTAGGGCCAGTGACAGAACAGAGGACTCAATCGCCAAATGTCATCTTCTGTCTCCAAAGCAATAACGTGGGGCCTGGCAGAGCTCTGCCTGCTCTCTGGGCTCTTGGTGATGCCTGGACATAATGTAGAGGTGTCCCCACAGCAGATAGTGGAATTGTTGTGGTCAGAATGTGTTGAAGATAAACACAGTGTTTATCTTCAGCACATCTCAGCATGCAATAGAAGTGATTATTTTTTGGTGCTGATACAAAAAAGAAAGGAAAAAAAAAAAAAAAGAAAAAAAAAAGAAAAAAAGTGCCAGAGAATTAGTAGGATTTAGTAAATTAGTTTTACTACTTAACTGAACATGCCATATGTTGATTTAAATGTAACTGGTTTTTGGCTGAGCAAGCCCAGATAGTGAGCTTTCCAAGGATGGAAATACCAAAACCAACATTGGACATTTGAATGCATCCAGGAAACTCAGCAGGAAAATCAGTTTCAGAACAAGAATAGAGGCCCCAAGAAAAATAAGAAGATAGCCTTGCCAAGAAGCTGATGTAGTTCTTGAAAAAGCTATTACCTTTGCTCAACAGGCCAGGTTCTACCCCCCAATAGGCCTGTCTGAGGTTAGCAAGTGAAAGTTTTTTAGTGACAGGAGAAGGATGATGATGGTGGGAGGAGCGCTGTGACTTTGCCAAAGGAACTGAAAATCCCTAAGTAGGGATGCTGTCTCATAGCACAAAAGTAGATGTGAAAAGCTATCTAAAACCACAATTTGGAGTAGCTGGAGGTAGAGACCATTGCTGAAAAATGGTTGAATGAGTAGTTGCTGAGTTCTTCAAGAAATACAGGAATATGAAAAAATTTATATAATCAACTGATACAAAGAAATTGCATTTCAGATAAAGTATTTCAGACAGGTGATGCAAGTGATTGCAAAAGTTGAAGAGAAGTTCTGTTCCTTTCGCTGGTACAAGCATCAAAAATGAAATAAACCAAAATGAAAAAAGGAGATTCTAATTTTTTTTCTCTTACAGCTTTAGCCCAGACATTTCAATTCAGAACATAAAGCAATGGCTGGATTTTTGGATGGCCTCTGCTATCCAGATTTTGGATAGCCTCCTGCTCCCTAGCTTCAGGCAGATCACCTGCCAGTTTGATGCAGTTGTTTGTTTGTAGCTCTTGGTAAGAATATGTTTATTACCATTTTCAAGAGACTAATCTTTTCTGGTATGTATTTATAATGGTTGTGATGTCACTGACAAGCTCGAGCCATTGATGCAAGTACAGAGCTGCATTATGTTCATCATGGATAGCACTGGTAAATAGTAATGCTGGTAAAACCAGCGTGCATTCTGTCACCACTTCAAGGTTGCTGTTGGGTGGACAGTGACATGGCCAAGACACCATAAGAAAAAGTACAGCTGGATGTAGTATAGTGAGCTGTTGCATCAGATCCAGCATCCTGAGCATGGGGTGCTTAAGTGACAGTTTGAAAAACATGTAAGAAAAGACTAGCATAGACTAGCATAAGTCTAGCATTGCAGGGCTAATAATTATTTAAGGGAAAAAATCTCAAGAAACCTTTTGCAAATTCCTACTGAAGCATTGTATAAAAAGGCAAAAGAATATAAGAAATGAGTCAATTTACATGTCTTGGCAGAGACACACCAGCCAGGGGGGAAGTCCAAAAGGAAATGTCACCAACTGGCAAGGCAACAGCTGCGTTTACCAACTTAAACAAAATTACTCATTGAAAATACAAATGTAAAGTCCAAACTAGGAGTCTTCCACTCAGATGTTATTTCCATCTTAACATGTGGATGTGAGTATTGGAAACTTACCAGAGGCAAAGACGTCTCATGCCTCCAGAGGTAAATACCTAGGGAAAATACTAGGTAACAGACGGAGTGAATGTGTCACAAATGCAAAGATCTGTCACTTCCTCACCAGTGTGTCCCCCAAGTTCTCCAGGGTAAGCAATGGAAACACTGGGTTGTGTGCAGTGAGTGGAGCCAGCAATCCTGTCTGAGCAGATGGGCTCTGAAGCAGCTGGAGAACATGCAAATGGTCAGACCAGATATTGTTTGGAGTGTGAGCACTTACTGGCAGTCAGTGATACCGAAAAACTGCAGAGTGGCTAAAGATTGGCACAGACTTTGGAGCCACGTTGGCTCCCAGAGCAACATCTGCAGGTGCAAGAAGGGAAAAAATTACTCTTGGTACCCTTGGGGGAGTGGTTGGGAGGGGAGAGTGTGCTTACGTGGGATTTTCTCCTTCAAAGATCTAGACTATTTAAAGTTAGCTTACTGAGAGGAACCAGAGCTTCCCAGTGACAGCATTTCTGGCTCAGGCTGCGGAGGGCTGCATTGCATGGACAAGCCAAGAAATCTGTCATCTCTGGTCTAGTGTGCTTTTGCTGTGACCTCAAGGAAATCACGTGACCTCACCAGCTCTCCAGAGCTCTCTGACCACAAGACTGTAAGATTTTAATTAGAAGCGGTGGACAGTACACTACTTTCTCTAGTTTCACAAGCTGTCCTGAGGGCCTAGTAGGTGAAGTAAGTTTCTGTGGAATTTGAAAAACCCCACATGTTTCACACACTGTGCTGAGAATAAAGAAGTTGTTTGTAGCTTTATTTATAAATGGCCTATCACGGTGTAAGTGTAGCTACAAATTGTCTTAAGAGGTGAAGAGTAGCCTTTAGCTTTGTACTGTATGTTCAAAGTGCTTGTATGTTATACTGAATACAATTTTGTGAGTTTAGCTGATGTTTTAGATGATGGCAGTTACTAAAGAAAATGTTGAGGTTCCACAATTTTAGTCCAGTTTGTAGAACATGGGGACAAAAATAACATCCCATGCTGTTTTCTAATCAATAGTACAAATAGATTGTTCAGTTATTTGTTCTTTATAATTCTGGTTCCTGTATGCAAACCCTGCTTTCTTAGAAAAATTACCAGGCCCTATTCATTCCTCTTGCTTTTATCACTGCATCTTAGCACCTTGTGTGTCAGGGTTGAAGCAGTTTGCATTCCTCTTGCTAGGCCAGTTTTGCTACCTCACTTCTGCTGCTTCTCTTTTGACATCTACGCTGGAGGACAGCTGTCAAATGATTATTTCTAGTGATGGTGTCACCTGCCTATTGGATAAGAAGCTGATTTTTTCAGAGAGTTAAAAATTTAAGGCAGTAAAGACTGATTCTATCATCTGCTCATGCTTTTCCATCCAAAATCTTACTACTTCTCATTCAGCCTAGCTTTGAAAGGTTGAGGTGAGGAGATCCCAGCCCTGTGCCTAGGGAGACTGTTCTAGCACCCAAACCAAAGCTTTCTGCCATGTTTGGAGTGACAATCCCAATCTTTCCCCCAGATTTAAACATGCTTTTTTACTTGGAACATGCCTCAAAAACATTTATTACCATTTACCATGACCAGGTGGTATCTCGCCCTTTTGATTCTTCCCCTTTAGGCTTGTAGGATAGCTGTGGCTCCTGGGCACTACAAATCTGGGACCAAGCATCTCTTTTGAGGGTTTGCTTTCAGCCTACCCTGTTTCATACAGCTGGGCCCCTCTGCAGCAGCAGGGTGAGTCGTGGCAGTAGGTGCAGATGTACCTGCATGCTTCACATGATGCCATCTTTTTGTGTCTGTAGCCAGTGGACAAAGTACAAAGTCACCTATTTGCTGGGGAGAACTAAGCCATGTATTTTTCCTTTGAGAACTGGCAGGCAACAGCAGCTCAGTAAAGACACCCACAGCGCTTTCCTGAGCTGGTGGTATGACTTATGCTGCCATCCCTCTCCAGAGATGCTCAGAAAGCAGGGTATGACCCTGGGAGCATGATCAACCACAGTGAAAGGCAGTCTATCTAAAGTGATTATGCTCCCTTTTGAAAACAGTCTGCTAAGTGAGGCTGCAGACAGTAAGGGCAGCCGCGATCCACACCAGGGAGCTCATCTGGATTGCATTTAAGAGGGTGTTTCTGATGAGTAAAACCTAAATGAACACAGGAGCTGCCGCATTTGAAATTTTGACATCAGCAGACATCAGAGTACAGACTGGCAGCAAACCCTGTAGGTAGGTTGGGATGCAGCAGAGCCAAGAGCTTGGGCCTTGCTGTGGGAGCAGATTGCCCAAGGCCTTTCTTGGCCAGTGCTCTGTGGAGCCCCAGGAGTATCTGGCAAGACTCCTTGGTGATTTCTGCAGGGAGCTTCACTTGCAGAATCTCAGCTGGAATCCCTGCTAAAGTAGTAGCCAGCCTCTTTGGGAGTGCATCCTTTCTCCCATGACCCAGTGTGGACGTGAGCAGCACTGCCGGCCTAGGCTGGGCTGGATCCTGTCATTTGCGTCCCTCACATAAGTGGTTTCAGATACATCCCCAGAACAAAGTCATAATACAAATTGATTGTGGCAGCAGGGATGGCGTTCAGAAGGAATTAGCCTTTGGGGTATTTTATCAAATTTTTGAAGCATGAATTGTTGGTAAATCAGAGCTAACATTCCCAATCTTCAGCAAGAAGCAATATAAAGCAGCTGCAGCCCTGCTGCTGGTGCCTGGTGTTGTATTTCTCCTGCCCGTTCTCTGCAGACTGGCTGTTGCTGTTGCCATCCTTCCCAGGGGCTTGGGGTGCACTGAGGACCCCAGTCCAGCTGGAGATGGCAAAGCAGCTGAAATACTGCTGTGAGTGACCTCTTCCCAGGAGGCCAGACCCAGCTTTCCTGCTGCCAGGTCCCTTTGAGCTGGGGTTTGTCCATGAGCAGTGGAGCACAGTGGAGCTCTTGGTCCCTTCCCTGGGCAGCAAGAGGTTTATTCACCTTAAAGATACCTGCAGTGGTGGACATGTGCCCTGGAAGGGACTGTCACTTTGCACTGACTGTAAAGGGAATCTGGAGAGCTGACTGTCACTGCTCCAAGTTTCTACCTTGCATCTGAATCAGACAGAATTAATCCTTTTGTAAACAGCTGGAGTGATTGGGCTGTAGAAGTAGCCAGATAGTGACAGCTAATTAGACCATATTTTACTTTGTAAGATGTTCTCTGTAGCAATCAGCAGAGCTGGAGAGGTGGGTGTGAAAGGCACAATAAAACCGAGATTCTTGTCTCTTTAAGTCATGGTGCTTGATAATAGTGTTTCTTAACTGGCAGGAGCTCAAGTATCTGTGGTGGTCTTGCACATTTTGACAGAGAAAAGTGTACAAATTAGTGGGGATGTTCTCTAAGATATGTTAATTTCTGCAGGAATATCATAGGTAGCCTTCTGTTCGCACCTGTCCATTTCAGGATTGCATCAGGAATAACTGGATCTTCAGTTCAAACTTTTAATTTGAAGAAAGTTTTTATAAGCCTTGAGCCATAGGTTTTATCTTCTTCTGCAAAATGCTATGAAAATACTGTAAGCAAAAATGGAGGTTTTCATGTCCCCAGCTTGATTTTCATACATTGGCTTCTTGTATTCCTCTTGATGAGGACAGGAGAAAGAGCTTCAAAGATATTTTCCTTCCTATGAAACTATACCTCTACTGTGACTAAGACCATAAAGGACTTCTCATTTTCAACTGGTTTGTGTGCCCTTTAATCTCTCACAGCTCCACATGTCTTCTTGCATCATCTCAAACCTATTAGATAAAAAATGAAAAGTTTAGTTGGAAATTACAAGAAGTACTGAAAAATGTCATACTCTGACTGCCTTGCTTGCAGGAGGCAGTGGGTGGGAAGGAATAAAAGCGTACCTTAATTATACAGTCTCTCTGTTTATTTTCACAGCTGTAGCTTTGCTGAAACGTGCAGCAGACATCCTAAATCGGCCAAGCAGGGTCCCTGTGTGTTGCACCTGCCAGTCCTACAATCTTGGTACCAGTTGGGGATGTGCATGTGGCTGAACAATGCAGGAAGACTACAAGAGGTTTATCCCATTAGAAATAAATTACAGTGTAGTGTAGCATGAAAATGATGTGTCAGTGAATACAGAACACAGGATTGCCTTCTGTCTCTTCCCTTTATCATAGATAACAGCAGCAGTATGGGAAGGAGATTTATACTGCACTTATTTGAAGCTGACCAAGCAATTTAGATGAGATGAAATAGGGATTTTATTTCTGGAGAGAAGAATGTGTTCTTGCTAAAATGCCATTAATTGCTTTATTATTTAAAGCACAAATTTTATCCAGCAATTTGTTGGTCTCCTCTTTTTTTTTCCAGTGAAAATAATTCACCATGGAAAGATTATTCTGTCAAAAAATTATGATGAACCTACTAGCAAATTAAGTTGAAAGAAGCTGAACTTTCAATTCAGCTTCTATTTTCACCCCCCTTCTCTCTTTTAAGTACTGTGTGCATGTGTGAATTTCAATAAAAACAATAGTGGCTTACTATGAAAGCCTTGACAAATATTGCAGCAAATACCATTGCAGCACTGGAATCATTGGCATCTCCTTGAATGTTGGGAAGCTGCTGTCACGCTGTCATGTAGTAGCAGTGTCATGGCACACCCGTTGCAAGCAGAGCCTCGTTGTGCTGGTCACACATAGAGCCAAGGAGCTTAGGAGAGCTCCCAGCCTCTCCTGGAGGCAGAGGCAGTCACTGGGATGGAGCAGTCCCTTCCCGGTCCAGTGCTGAACTGTGCTCTTACTCCTCTGCCCTTGTAAAAATGCCACATCAGCTTCTTCCACAAGCACTGTCCCTGTTTGTCAAACTTCCCTGCTTTAGCTCTTGGATTTTTAAATCAGTCTCTTTGCAATCTATTTTTGCTCCTGTCAGTGCAATTTTGTATTTCTTTATATGTTTCCTCCATTACCCTACCAACAGCAGGCTGGTGGCAAATCTCCATCACCCAAAGCTATGCTTTTTCTCCTAGGGCTTCATACCTGGAATTTGCCCTGCCGATAATAAGCCAATGCTTGCTCATGGCTGATTTATTTGCCATAAAGGCAAATTGAACCCCAAGGAGATGTGCCTCCATGCAAATCAGGTTTTTTGTACAAGTGCTACTTGCAGGATTGGTTAATTCTGTATCATGCCCAAAGCACAAACTTTGGGGTTTCTGCTTTGCCACAGGCTGAAGATTAAGAGTGACTTGTAGCTTATGAGGTGAGCAGAGTCTTTTGTACCATTGGCTCACTTGAGTCACTTTAGAGACCTTGAATGCATTGCTTGCTTCAGTTGTGGCCCCAAGAGGGGCCCATCTTTCCTTACATCCAAGAGGGCAAAGGAGAAGGCATGTAGATGTGTTTTCTGGAACAAGGTGATAATTATGTTTTACTTAAAAAATAATAGCTGTTCAATGGAAAAAGAGCTTCCAGGCCATTTCTTAAATCTTCCAGTTCTTCACAAACAGAAATAATTCCAAGATATATATATATATATGTATAAAGTTTTGTTATTACTGTTTTCCTTGTGAGAAAGAGTACTGCTCTCTGTCTTGATCAGTGATTAAAGCTGCAGCAAGACCCCTGAATTGCCAGTAATTCTGTATCATTTGTGTCACCATCGATAGGGAAGAAGAATAGCTTTTACAAAAACTATTTTTATTGCAGATGTGTAGATGTGAATTTATAGCTTCAATTGTGCTTCCAAGAGAGCAGCTGTGAAAGTGAGATAGAAAGCTTCATGGAAGAGCTAACAGGAGGAGTAAAACATAGCAGCAGGACTGCAGGAGAGGATAACACCTGGAAACATCTGTTGGGAGAGGTAAAGCTGGAGAAGGCATGGAGCCACTCTGCCTCACCAATCCATTACCAACTACTAGCTTCTTGCCTGCTTTTTATTTTTATTTTGTTTCAGTATTGCCTGGTGTATCAATCCCCACCATTACTTGCAAGAAACGGTTTTTATAAGATTCGGAAGTGAGCGAGTGCTTTTTCCAGCTCTCTGGTCTCCATGCCTGCTGGAACATCTGTACACACACACACTTTTCCTGTCTAAAGATAGTTTGAGCTAGTGTGCCCAAAATACAGCTTCAGGCTTGGGTTTGTTGTTGTCTTAGTAAGCATAAAAATATGTTCTAATATTATGTCACTCCAGTTATGTGTTTCAGCAGCTGCAGTCTATCTGTGTCCAGTTTGTTGGGAATGGCCTTGCTTCCTGGGATTTCTTTTTCCATAGCTGGAGCCCTGGTTTACTTAGTTTGACCAAGGCTGTGCATTGCAGTCTTTCTGTGAGTATGATCATTCTTGCCCAGTTGGATAATTCCAGCAGGGTTTTCTGCTGGAATGACATGACCTCCTTTGACTGACCTCATGCTCTGCCAGCACTGCTGTTTGAACATAATCCCTTCCCACTCCCTCTGCTTCCTCCTGTCCCTGCAGGCCTTGCTGCAGTTGTGCAAAAAAAAATTCCTTCTTTCTGCAGTGCCATCACTATGTTGAATAATTCCGCTTTTACTTCTCAGGTTTTCTGGCTTGACCTCTCCACCTCACTCCATCCAACGAGGACATATTACCTAATCCCTTTTGTGGATATTTGTGTTCCTGTGGTGTGCATTTAAAAAGTGGGATTCACTTATTGTAGACCTTTCCTCATTTTTACTTATGTTTTGTTATATTTAGTTTAAGGCACTGTAAGGTCACAAAGCATAATCTTACCCTCCCATCACAAAGTCACAGTTACAAGTCTGGGATGGGAGTTTTGTGTAGTCTGGAAATCCAGGGAAAGGAAACTGCTAAATGGCAAGTGGCGTACCAGCCACACTTCTGGGTTGGCTGGTGCTCAGAAAGCTGGTGAACACTGAGGGATTTCAGAGGAGGCTGCTGGGAAGGGTTAAAAGGAGCAGGGAAGTGAGCAGGATCAACAAGTGTTTGATGTTCAGGTATCTGTAAATTGATATCACAGTCCGTGTATTTGTGTGGGGATGTTAATTTTTGCTGATAAATGACAAACTATGCTAGGCACTTGAATACATAAAGCAAAAATGGAACATGATTGTGCATGATTGTAAAAGTTCTTATACTGCTTATTGCTATAACTTAGGAAATGTGAAGCGGTCAAGTGAATTATGTGGGTCATCTCAAATGAGTGCCTATAAAAAATGTGCAGCTCATTTTCTATTCCCTTTTTAAGGCTTGTTTTATGGAAAGGGAGCTTTTGAAACTTGGAAGATTCTGATTTTTATTGATGATATTCCTCTATCCTTGGAGAAGCACAGGCAAGCTCTCCTTGCTGCAGAAAACCAGCACACTTGGGCTCTAAGGAAGGTGAAGGTGTCAGAGTTTCCTTAGCAGAGCAGGAGGGTGTCCCATCACCACTTCTGGCTGGATGGATCTAGGAGAAGGACTCAAGGAACCATTCATCTGGCATCCTGCTTATGATTCTTAGTGTCTGCCAAAATTGGTTTAAAATAGCTGTTACTCAGAGAGCAGTAATACAGATTTGTATTTGAGCTATTTGGACTTCTCACAAGGGTTGGAATACAAGATGCCAAACAGTGCAGCTTGCTGGTTTTTTAATACAGACTTTCACATTGTGAAGTTCTTGTCACAGAAATTTCCATTTCAAGCTCTGGGATACGAGGTGTTTGCTGTAAAGTGTGCTGTTGTTGCAGGGCTGAGTATCTGCCCTCCATTGGCATTTAGGTTATCCTCATTTATGCTGCAGTGATGCCCAGAGGCTGAGTGAGTCAGGGCCCCACTGTGCTGTGTGCTGGGTGACAGCAGGGTGACAGTCCCTGCCCCAGGAGCCAGTAGCCTGGGTCACTGGCTTCAGATGGCCACTGCCACAAGCTGTTGGGGAGCATCAGCTGCCTGGCCAGAGCATACTAGGGACAGAAAGCAGGGATAATTCAGGTGAGGCAGCCAAACATGCGTTTTAAATGCAGTTTACAGCCAGGATGTCAGTAGTGCCTTCTTTGACCGAGTCAGCAGGTAGAAATGCACAGCTTGTTGTCAGTGGCTATCCTTATGTATTTCAAAGCCTTATAAGCCCTAACCTACAATTTGATCTCTGCCAACAGGAACACAGGACCACTGTGAAAGCAAACTGTTAGAAACAGAGAGATGGATGTTCTCCTTCACAATGGGGAATCTCCCATGTTCTTCCTTGTGCTCTGTGTGCAGCATCACTGGGTGAAGTACAGGGGATGGTGTCCATGAATTCAAGTGAGAGTTTGAGGTGCAATAGTGAAATGCTGGGAAATTTTTTCATGTTTATCGTATGCCTCTGTCCAAGGAAGGTGCAGGTTGGAAAAGAGTCACAGAATTGTTTAGGTTGCAAAAGACTTTTAGAATCATAGAGTCCAACTTTTAACCCAACACTGCCAAGTCCACCACTAAGTTGGACAAAAATGCACCACTGGGTGCTATTTGTGTGTTGTATAGGAGGGTGTGAGGTGGTTTCTGTAGCACATGCTCTGGACCACTGAAGTGATTCAGTTGTGCCATTGCCACTGTGGACGGGTCTGCAGTTCTTGGAACTAGGGCAGATCAAGCCTTATCCCCAGCTCCCCTTGCCAGGCAGCGTGTGTGCTGTATGCAGCACCAGTGTGGGAACAAGCTGAAGGGAAGTTTCATTATGTTTGACAGTGCCTTTTTAGCTGAAGTACTGCCATGATTGGCATGACAGCAGTGAATCCCAAAATTGGTTGATTGCCGAAAGAACCTGTAAAGATAGACGTGAGGAATAAAGGAATTAAATGCTTAATTAATAGGTTTATGCTTCCTATTTCATGAAGCATGACAATTTTCCCCTCTCCTGTTTTGTTTACTTTAAGGTGCCATATGTTCCACTTGAAGCTGTATAGAAATTTGCTAAAGAAACCTGCACATCAGGGTTAAGAGGGTTCTTAACTAGATGATCCACTGCTTGAATATTGGACTTTTGAAATAATGAAATGTTTTGAGCTACCAGCATAAAGAGATTATTTGGCCAATATTTTGTACACTAATGATGGCACCTAAACAACTGTGCAGTTTCTCTTGATCCTAAGGGACTAAAGCTTCAGCTTTCTCATGGTAGTTCTCTCTTGTTTTCATGTATTCCTGATAACATTTTTCATTAGAATTCTAGTTGCGAATATCAGCATTTCTTTGGTGTCTCCTTCTGTTAGTTCCTTGCTTCCCACAAGCTGTTCTATGTGAAAGTCTTTGTGAATTGCTTAAAGGAGTAAAATCCTTCATGGTAATGGAGATGCTAACATGCATGACAGTTCTTATCCATCCAAAAATGGCAGCAGTTGACTTGTAGTTTTTCATATAAGCTGTTTTTTCACTCAGAAAAGTTTTCACTTAGAGATGGTAGCTATTAATTACTTATCTATCCATGTTTCAATATGCCACCATCTCATTAAATAGCTCCCTTGTCTATTTCATTCTGAAACTATAAAGCACTCTTTTCTGCAGAACAAGCTCAATGACATCTTGACACTTCCCTAATGTTTTCAAATCCTGGTGGGTTTGAGTGAATTACTGGATTTATTTGAACTTCAGATTCAGGGCTTGTAAATATGCACAGATGAAAGCTAAAAAGGTTGACAAGAATGCGTTTGCAGTTGCAAATGCTAGGTTTGGCATAGTTATCTTTGGCAACGTGAACATAATCAAGTCCAGGAACTCAAGTGATCATAAATCTGTTGTGATGCTGAGAGTCATCTTGTATTACGGTAGTCAGTACTACCTCCTCTATTATTAGATTGGACCCTGGGGAAATGCAAAGGAAAGTGTGAGTCTCACCCACGATGTTTTGGTAATAAGCAAGCCAAGCACTTGGAGAAGATCCTTTTCTTTGCTTAGCAGATGGAGGGTGAGGTGAGCATATGAGACCAAGTTGCTGAAGAGGTCTTGTATTCCAAATGTTAGTCCGGAGCCTAACATGGAGTGGCCCTGCTTTCACGGATTGGTACACGGCTGTCCTGTTTCCAAACAGGAGTCCTGCTACCCACAAGAGACCTGTGAAGAGGAGTCCACCCAAGCAATGAAACTTTCAATGGATGGCATTGTTAAGGATGATTTCAAGAGCTGACTTCTAGTGTTTTGGTGGTCCAGGTATTTGAAAGATCTGTGAAACCCTTCAACATGGATTTATTTTAATGAAAGAATTTGAGTAGTGACATTATGTGCATGTAGGTAGCCATTAAGAAAAGAGGGGAAGTAGGATGCCTTTTGCTGCTACTTCTGCCCCTTCACTTTCTGACGAGAATGCTTCTTAGTTTAAGGGCTCCTAGCATACCAGCATCTCCTGGTGAGCACTGGTTAGCTGGCTCTGTGCAGAGAATGATTGGATTGGTAGGTGTTTAGTTCATAAGTTTCACCTACTCATCTTGTTTTCTATTAATAACTTTATGTTTTAATCCTGTAAGTGTATTGTGCCATGCATCTGTCTATTTGGTAAGCTAATCCTGTAGTGGTAGGCATCTATTTCAGGAGCAGCCCAGACAAAGCACAGCCTATTTGAGTGCTGGCCTCCCTTATTGTGTGTAGTGGGTTAAATCGCTGGTATTAGTGTAGTGTAGGAGTTCAAAAAGGAAAGACGTTATTTGCAGCGTCAACTCATTAAAAATACTCCGTATAGATTTTTCCAAAAGAATAAGCAGCCCAAGCACACTGGGCCCCATGCCAGGGTATGTAATAGCCTTGCATAGCACAAGTTGAAGCTCCAAGTTGGATAAAAAGTAGCTTTTTTTCTGTGCGTGTTAAGTATTCCTTTAAAAAAAATAAAAAAGGCTTGTGTACAGAAGTAGCAAATTAATTCAGTCCTATCAGAAAGTAGGTCAGCGACTGACCTCTTGATAGCATGAGGCAGCAGTTTCAAGCAGAAGTGACAGCTCAGCAGCGTGGACCCTCTGTGTCTCCAGGAAACTTGTTTTGACAAATGTAAACACATTATATCCTGTATTCCTCTTACTTTCTCTCTTTTTTTTTTTTTTTTTTTTTTCTGCTGCATTAGAAACCACAAGCTGTCACTCTCCATGCCCTTTCTTCACCCTTTCTGGTCCCCAAAGGGAAAGACCTTGTATCGTAGCTAATAATTTTTGCAGGGCTGCATAATGAGTAAGGCGTTCCAAGAGGGTTGGTGTTTTTTATGACACACAAAGTTGGGCACTGTAAACCAGACTTGACTAAAATCCAAACCAAAGTCTTTCCAATGTTGAGGGAAGTCAGTGGGAAGACAGGAACTGGATTAATTTAGGATCCTTCTGTCCTAGCTTTGCTTTTCTTTGTGCTAAATGGAATTTTTGTGTATATACATGTGCCTCTTCAACGGTTACATTGTCATTGTTGGTGTCCACATTGCTGAACAGACAGAACTTTGAATATGCCTTCACTGCAGCCCAGCAACTCCTGAAACTCGGATGCTTTTGTAATTTCGGATGAAGCAGCAAGGTGTATATAAGTGGGGTTGTGGCTCCTTGAATACCCCATAAAGAATAATAGCTCAGAAGACATGGAAATATGTTCATCTTTTTATTGAGTTGTCACTGTCAGCAGGTACTAAAGGCAGTAGTACACTACTAGTTGACTATTTTGACTTGTACCTTTCCTGCAATGATTTCACCTGTGGAAATCATTGTGGATCAAAGGGTCTCACAAGGTTTTCAGCTGTCTCCTTCTCTTGACTTGTAACCAGGTTGCACAGAGAAGATACTGCAAGTGTGGAATATATAGAGGAGGATTTCAGACTGTGTTAGCCAACATGGCTCAATTTAAGCCATTTTGCTAAAGATCTCATAAAACTTGACATGATTTTCTTCTTTACCTAGTTACCTTTCTGGCCTGAGGTGGCTCAGAAATAACCAGAGAATCCTATGGATATTTATATAGATGCTGTACAAAGAATGATTTTTGCCATGTGATAGATAAGCCTTCAGAGCTCTTTAGCTGTACATTGCCATTTAACTGAATTTTTAAGTTCATTTGCTTAGAAGTAGTACACTACAGTAAAAGTTGGATGACATCGTCTCACCTAGAAGTAGACATTTGATTTGGGAGGATGGGAATATATTTATTAGAACCAAAATGCTTCTGACTTTAGTTAAGGTATGATCTGAATAGATCCAAATCAAGCAAGAAGTCAGATGGATGTATAAAACAAAACTGGCTATGAGAAGCTGGGAAGAAAGTCCTGTTTCAGTGAATTACATGTTTGTGTGCTATGGATAATGTTGGCATTGACTGTTACATACCATGCAATGGTTGTCATGCTAAGAAAGTAGTGAAAAATACGCTAGTATATACAGTTAAAAAAAAGGGCAAGGGAGAGGAGTGCCCATATACATATGTGTGAGTACACTTGTTGGGGGGGTACAAACAGTTTCCAATCTGCCTCCTGAGGGAAATTTGCACAGCATAGATAAGCTGCTTCCCTGCTGCTCGTGGGTGGCAGAGCTCTATGTGACAGAGGTGACATGGTGACCTTTCCAGCAAAGTAAAGACAGGCAGAGACAGGAAGATTGCCCATGGTGTAGGCAGCCACTGGTGTCACTTGCCTTTGGGCTGGTGTCCTGTCTCACTTGTTGGAAAAGCAGTTCCCATGGAATGAGAAAGCTGAAATCCTCCTTTTTAATTTCTAGCCAGGGGAGTTTGTTT
Source organism: Sitta carolinensis (assembly GCA_032173965.1). NCBI lineage: Eukaryota > Metazoa > Chordata > Aves > Passeriformes > Sittidae > Sitta > Sitta carolinensis. The sequence goes on along the minus strand of JAVUNC010000004.1, from coordinate 36,543,652 downwards.
TACAGTCTGCATCCCATACAAGCAGTGACTGCCAGTGCATATTTGGTGTATATATCCAATACATGAATTTACCCTTTCAGCTGTGTGCATGCATCATCAAAGAGCAGGACACCTTCATATGTTCCCTTTTTTGCTTTTGAAATCTTGTTGATGAGATGAATGTCATCTTTATGGCTTTCTTCTGATACCCTGCACATAGCAGTTTTGAGGGAGTGTGGCTGCAGGATCAGCCAAGACTGCCATCTTCCCCGTCATGAAACTGGAGGGGTGAGCAGCGAGGCGTGATGCAGAGGGGCCACAGGAGATCCTGGGTCTGCATTTCCCCAGTGCTGAACCTTCCTGTGCTGGCCCTGTGTTGGGTAGAGCAAGCTCAAACTCATGCAAGGGACTTGGCAAGAATGACTCTTCTGCTTGGGGATGGTTTCTTCACACTCACAAGTCGTATCCCCAGAACAAACAAAACCAGACAAAAAATGCTTCAGAAAAATCCAGGTCCCACCTTTTCCCCAATAGCATGCTTAATTAGATTAGTGGCTTGGAAATCTTGGGCTTTTTCCATCACAAAGTAAGAACTCAGGGAATTTGTTTGTTCCCTTCTATACAGCAAAGTAAAAAGGTACAAGAGAAATCATATTTTGGCAGTTGAGATAACTTACAGTAAAACTTAAGATTTTATTAGTTTTCTTCCGAGGTGGAGGAGAATTGCTTTTACCTTCTAGGTAACTTGTCAGCTGAAGTTTTTGACTTTAATAGTTGAATCTTTATTTCAACCCTGTTGACTCTTGGACTGAATCCAGTGATATATGTGATGCACTGAAAGTATTTATAAATTTTTGTTACTTGGGGGAGGAAGGTAGGAGTTGCCAGTTTAGTGCTTTTCTGAACGTACAGTGATCTACGCTGATTAAGCATGGATGATTTCATTTCAGTCAACAGCACAAGGCAATGTCCATCCTGACTATAATAATGTAAATATGCTTTGCTTTCCTTAGATCTGTCTTAGAGTATGTCATCTATCAGAGTAACATCTCAGATGGTAAAGAAATTCTATACAGGGTGTGTGAAGTGGGAGCAAGTGAAGAGTCTGTATGAAATTTCATCCCTCCTTAATGTATTGCAGGAGCTCTTCTTGGTTAAAGTAACAATGCGATTTTTGTAGAGAAATTAGGTGGGTCATTCTTGCACTGATATGCAGGCTTAAGGCAGGTTCTTCAAAGGTAAAGTGTTGCCTCTCCCCAGGACTTTGGAACCACTCAAACCAACTTTACTTTGTACAACTGTTAACAGGGGGGAAAAGAGAAAATTAATTCCTTGTATTGCCAAGCTAAGTTCCTGAATGAATTTACTCTGCATTCTTGTATGGTCCATGCCCCGAGATGTGGTGTTCTTAGGGAGAGCTATTGGAGCCCTGGATGTCGAGGTCACTGGTACATGATGTGAAGCAGTGGCTTTTAAGGGCTCCTCATGAAGCCCACTTGGCAGATGCTATGAGGGCTCATTTTGCTTGACTGTGTTTCTTTCCCTGGATTTAGGCTATTTTGGGGTTAATGTCAAGTTTGCACCACCACTGAAACACTGCTTATGTCAGCTGGCCACAACTTTGTGTCCATTACTGATTCCAGAGTGTAACCAAGATAGATTATTTGTCCTGCCCTGACGAAGGAGAGAAGGAGTTAAAATATTAGAGCTGCTGCCACTGGTGGGGATGAGTGCTGACTAACACCTACTATCTTGAGTACACGGAAATCAATTTGGACCTTGTCTAATGAATGGCACTGCTGGAATTCTTTTTTTTCCATATAGAGCTACATATGAAATAAATGCGTTTGCTTAAGATAACATCGTGTGACAGCTGAGAACAGTTAAAACTCTTACTCGTAGCTGTATTTTTTTCCTTCCTTTCTACAGCAGGAGGGTAGTGTCTCCAACTCTAAGGAGTTGATACAGGCTATTTGTCACTGCTGTGATCTTATCTAGAACAAGTATCCTGCAAGGTTATTTATTTTACAGCCTTTTCTTCTAGTTTTGCACAACACACAGATCTTGGGAGATGGGAAAGGATTTTTTTCTTACTAGAGTCTTTTTGGCAATAAACACATGCCTAACTGTAAGAGAAGAAACGTTAACAACCAAGCTTGTTTTGTGAAGCCCAACCATTTGTGAAGCTTACAAACCCTCAAACTTTGCATAATGTGCCCATCCCTGGTCTCAAACATGAAGTGGCAGAAGAGGGAAGTGTTACTTTTTTTAACCAACAACTTATGACTGTGTCAACACATGACAATTTGTCAAAGCTTGCTGTAGCGGTACTGTAAATTAATTTTTAGCATCACTTGTGAGTGGTAAACACTTTGTGCAGTGTGAACAGTTCCTAGTACAGTGTGAGTTGTCAGCAGCTTGTGAGCTACCCAAAAAAAAAAAAAAAAAGCACGGAGGGAAGGATGCAAGCTCATTTTCTAGTACAAAATGGATCTGAGTCTGCAAAAATTCAACATGTGGTGGTATGTCAACTCAACTTTGAAAACTTGTTTTTTCCACTAATAATAATCACCTGCAAGGCTGGGAAATCACAACTTTCCACTCTGTGCCCCAAGCAGTGCCTAATAGCAAGCAGCTTTCTCAGGCTCATGACTTGGAGAAATAGAGCCCTTGGGTTTTGCCTTTGGTTGCTGCTTTTAAAGCAGAATATCCTGCTTTTGAGAGTATGCTCTTTTGCTGAGAAGTCTCAAATTAACTGCATAAAATGGCTGGAAAAAATTAATGTGGCAGCCCAAAGATAAATGATGGGGGCTGAGTGCTCTGTCCTCCTCACCTGTCCCCTTGCTGTTTCTCCTTGCCTATCCCAGCTGCTGTGGTGGAGCTGGCAGTGATGGTTCATACAATAGGAGTTGACATGATGGAAGAAAATTATTTGGTGTGAAAAGACAGGGAATATGTATTGTAGAAAACAACTTTTCAGATACAAACGTGTTTTAACCTGTCACTTTAGCAGAACAAGCAGTAATAACCTCCCAACCTAACAATGACTGTTAAGTTGAATGTTAATTTGCTCAGTCGTTGAATTGCTAACATGTCTACAATTTACAAGTGAACACCCACTCAAGAGAGAGAAAATAGAAGTTGGTGCCTGGAATTCCTGGCCTTACTGAAATCACCTACATTTTTTTGGCACTAAATCATCTTGCATTTCCTGCAAATGTTTTAAGTAGAACTAGATGAGAATAACAGCTGGGCACGTTTGTTTGTCACTTTGATGAGCACAGTGCAGGGTTTTTTTCTCAGGCACAGTCACACTTGGCTTATACACTGTAGGGTGGGCTTGGCTGCACCTTTGGGCTTGTTCCTGTGAGCAGGCAGCACATGTGAAGCTTGGCACGAGAACTACTGAAACCTGCTAAAGCTGGTTTTAACCTGGTCATAGTTTTAAAGAGAAGGATGACTTTATTTGTGTATTTGCTCATAAAGAATTTTGGTTCTATTTCCTTTTCTAGATACAACTGTAAGTGCTGCCTGTATGAAAGAGCTGAGCCACACCATCCAGTAAACTGTCTAGAGCAGCAGTTGGCTTGCTTGGAAATCACTTTCAGGACTGCATTGTAAGTAAGTGTTTTTACAAACGCATCATCAAGTGGTTTCTTCAGTTTTGGGATGTTTTGGCTATTTCTTATAATTTCACAGTTTTATTCTAACATCTAGTAAGAGACTAGTAATGCGTATGGGAACTAGCACCCCCATATATGCGCAAAGCATAAAACTAAAGCCATTGCAAGGCTTTTTGCTGTCTTGCTCTAGAACTCCCCAGCATAGTACCTGTTCTCAGTACTTCTGAGAACAGGCAGCTACATACAACCCTAGAGAGAAATTTGACCAAGTACATTGTGATCTATTTTGTCATTAACTCTGACGTACATATTTTTTGATTGTTCATTCCAGCCTGCACTTCAGAGTTTTAGCTATGCTGGTGTAGGCCTGCTAGAGCAAATGCTTTGTGGAGGTTTTCATGAACTGTGATCTGCCCAGCTCAGTTTGAAATGATCCATGAGTAGTTGCCCTGTCTGATCCAAAAAGAGCACTGCCTTGTCCCTTTGGCCATGCGGGGGGATAGCTAGGGAGCCTCAGTAGACTGTGAATGGAGGTGAATTTGGCCAGCTGCAGCTGTTTCTGTGATCATGGAATCATAGAATATCCTGAGCTGAAAGGGACCCACAAGGACTTTTGAGATCATTCTAGTGATGAGTGAGTGAGTCTCAATGAAAAGGGCCCTATTTCAGGTTACAAGCCAGTCGCATTGTATATGGCATTGAGAATGTGTTTGCATTTAGAATGAGTAACATCATCCTAGAAAACTCTGCGATGTACACCAAAAAACCCTTATGCTATTTATATAGTTCATTTTGAAAACATAAGCTATTCAGGGATGTTTGTGACCTAAAATTTTGTAACTTTTATTTCTTTTTATATTGCCTTCATTTTCCTGGTGTTGCAGGTTATGAAAAATATGATATATAAAAAAAAAAGTGTTTATGACACAAGTGCATCTCCCTTGAAATGGCCCCTGATAACATGGTTGCTTGAGAGAGCAGTGGTGGGAGAGTTGGTGACTTAGACTGTAAGTCACTTAGTTAGGCATATTTATTATACAGGCTGCTCACATTCCTCACCACCTTGCAGAATTTTCCCACAGGTGGCATTTGCTGTACCTATACCAGGTATAAATTTTATTTTCTTTTTAATGTTAATCCTGTTGCCAAGCCTTTCAAACACAGTGGTCGAGTCAGTTTTTTGCCATAGGTTTCTTTTTTGTGAATCTTTACTCTGTACAAGCAATGGACAAACCTGGTTCACTCTGTAGGTGAGGTTGTGCTGGACAGGGATCTTTGGCTTGGTTCTGCCTGCATTTATCTGCCAGATTCAGTAACTGCTATTTTGTTCTTGTTCCATGCCTGCTGGACCCGTGAGGCACTCGGCCGAGTTCTGCATGGGTGAAGTTGAATGAGATGAAAAAAGGACTCAGTGATGGGATATTTCAGCTATGGCAGATGTGCAGAGAACAAATGAGGGAATTGTTTCAGGGAAATTAGGACTTTGAAAAGTCTGAAGTCAAACAGTTTTCCAATTAGAAATTTAAAATAAGGCCTAATGTTTATTTTCAACAGCCCGTAAATGGTTTGCCTGCTTCTGGAACTTAATTCCTGACCTAAGCCATCATTGCTTTTGTGGAACCATAAAATCATTAAAAATCATACAAGCAGAATTGTTTAGGTTGAAAAGTACCTTCAAGATCATCAAGTCCAACTGCTAACCCAGCACTGGCAAGTCCAGCACTAAGCCATGTGTAACATCTACATGGCTTTTAAATACCTCCAGGAATGGGGACCCAACACTTCCCTGCACAGCCTGTTCAATGCTTGACAATCCTTTCTGTGAAGAAAGTTTTCCTAATGTCTAATGTAAATCTCTCCTGGAGGAACTTGAGGCTGCTTCCTCTGATCTTGTCACTTGGGAAAAGAACTAACCCCCACCTGGCTGCACCTCCTTTCAGGCAATTGTAGGAAGTGGTAAGGTCCTCTCTGAGCCTTCTTTTCTCCCAGCTAAACAAACCCAGCTGCTCCTTAACTGACTTGTGCTTCAGACCTCTCTCCAGTTGCATTGTCCTTCTCTGGGCATGCACCAGCCCCTCGGCTTCCTTCTCGTAGTGAGGGGCCCAAACCTGAACACAGGATTTGAGGTGTGGCTTCACCAGTGCAGAGTACACATGGATGATTGCTGCCTTAGTCCTGTTGGCCACTCTTCGAGCATGGGAAGCAGGACCCTGGCTCCTGTGGGGGCGGTGAGCAGCTCTGGTCGTTTCTCGAAGGGCTCTGCTGCACTTGTTTGCAGCAAGCCCTGCTGTCACTTGCCCCCCTGCTGATGCCACCATAGAGGTGCTCATAAACCCCTGAGGCTGTTTCAAGGGGAACAGTTTCTCTATCACTGTTAGCAATGGATTTTCATCCAGTTTATGTCATGATGTTTGCGTTGCTCTGGCACCAGGAGCTAGAGCTGTGCATTCATTTAACTTACCCCAGGGTAGCTGCAACTGATTGGTTCAAACCTGGTGTTGCAGCATGCATGCTGCAGCAGCAATCTCAGTTACACCAGTTCCTTGAAGGATTGACTATTCCAGTGTGGTTTTCTGCCTCATGTCCTTCCAGTTTAACTGTATTAGTCTGTTTTATGGGGCCAGAAGGCCACATATTTGCTCTCTGTAAAGCCTCAAACAGTAGATGCATGCTTTTAAATAGTTAAATAAGCGTTAATTATGATTCACAAATAGATTTTCCCTAACTATTAAGTAATATCAAACACTGAATTTTTCAGTCAGTAATTGTTTTTCCAGCTGCTGAGTGAGACTAAGTATTCAATATTTTTACAGAGTTATTTTTGCAGCTGCTTGTCTGCTTTAAGCATAAAAGTCCTATGTTATTTTGTAGGGCTTGACAACCTAGGATGCACAGTGGGCACAAAAAGCCTGTGGTGGGAGTGGAATAATTACAGTCTTCTGATGCACCTTGGGTAGCTGTGGATAGTTTGGGCTGCATCCAGATGAGCTGAAAATAGTGTATTTGGCACATTTAAAACTTCGTGGTTTTGCAACATTTTCTCACAAAAATGTGAAGTCTTTTTCTTTCTCACTGTGTGAGTTATTACACGTGTGGAAATTAGTTATTTTTTCCTTTTCAAGATCTTGAGACATTCTGGGAGGGCTTCAGGCAGTGTGAATTATTTCATGAAATAGTAGTTTGACTCGTTGCACCTCCTTGCAAATAGTATAATACCAAAGAATTTTGTCTTAGAAGTGCATATTACGTGTTTTACACAGAAAGATCTCAAAAAATTTTAAAATAACAATTAAACCACAGGTCATGATGATAGGGAAAGAGACCTCGTTTTCACCCATCGTGACAACTACCCTGGCAGTGAGCACATGGCTCACATTTTCCCAGTGATTCATTAGCCAAGCCAGTAAATCATCCTAGGCAGTCTGACACTGTGGCTTACTGGTAGCTCTTCTTCAGATGGTTGCTCATGTCGACATGATGCATAGCAGTATCAGAACACTCACTTTGTAACTTACCTTTTCCGTGCATCTCTTTTCTCTGGTTTTCCCACCAGATCTGCTCTGCTGCCTCACAGCACTGCTGTTTGCTTAAGCAGTTGTTGTAACTCTGTGAAGATACTAATAAGTCATCTCCTAAATATCACTGGTGGATTTTGATGATGCCACAACCATGAGCACAGAGTGCACAAAGGACACAACACTGTGTGCTAGGGAGAGAATGATGTTGGTAGGGGAGGAGACCAAACTGTGAAGGGTAAATTCTGTTTGATGTTGAGTTGTGTTGGTTTTTTAAGCCAAAACAGAAAAGAAGCAGGATCAAAAGCCTTCACAAAGCAGAAGTGTGAGTGTAATGAAATGTAGTGACTAGACAAACGAAATTAAAAAAAATCATTATAAAACCCACCAAACTTAAATTTCAAAGCCCCAGAAGAAGAGGTGACCTGTCATGCACCCAGCTTGGACTGGGCACCCAACTGGAACTCATGGTCTGGGTTCAGTTCCCTGCGTCAGTCACAGGTTTCCTGTGTGTTCTCAGGCAACCTCCTTCATCTGCCCCATGACCAACTTCCTCATTTGTGCATTGGAGATCATCTTCCTCACATTCATTGTGAGGACAAAGCCTACTGATGTTACTGAAAGACGTGGATGTTGCAATGGGAAAAGCCACTCTGGAGACCAGAGCAAAAGGGGTGCTTACAGGGGATAGTCACCCATGCTGCTCGAATTTCTGTGTTAAAGAATAAAGGAAATTATTTGCAGATCTCAAAAGGGTTAATTTTTTTTCTTTCCAAGTCTTTCAGGCCTATTTTTTTGTGGAGTTTGGCTGCCCCAGTGCAGCAGCAGGCATTTGGAATATTCCCTGTCTCTCACCTTTCTCCTCTCAGTCTGTCTGCTTATATCTTTGAATCACTCCTGTCTGCTCAATACGTGCACCCGGCACAACCCAGTTGGATCAGAAACACAGCTTCTGTCATCTCTCCAACTTATATGGAGAGCTCCTGAAACATAAATATGATTGTTTCTAAGAAAGAAACTGAAGAGTGCTTGAGGGTGGTTGGAGGGGTACCAAACATGACCCTAGCAGCTGGGGAAGGTGGTGCAAGGCAGTGATATGTCACATGCATGGACTCCTGCCAAGGTGTGCACTTGCACAGTGTGGCTGTTAAGGATGCCGACACCACCACTGGCCTTCAGCCCCTCTGCTCCTTCACTCAATCCTTCATAAGCAAAAATATTGATTTAGGGGGTTTTTATATACTCTCACTCAGTGCTGATGCTAATTCTGAGTAAGGAATCGGAAATGACAAGTCACATGCCTTTTGATGTGCCCTTTTATCTCCTCTGCATTGGTAGTTAAACTTTTAAGTGTGAGGACTTCTCAGTACATGGAAAGCAATGTCTCATTTCTTCAGCTCAGAGTCCCTTGCCATGAGAAAACACGGATGGTTTAAGATGTAGTACTATTGACATTAGACGTCCTTTCTCTGCCTGCAGTGCTTGTCCCTTTTCCCAGCTGGTGAAACTGGAAATTCAGTCTGATTGCAGCTCTAAAGGACTAGTGCCTGAGAACAGCAACTGCTTAGTTGTCCATTGCTGTTTCAACCCCTCACCCAAGCTAAAAATAATGAGTTATTGAGCTAATTTAGTTTTATACATAAGTGATCTTAGTCTTGCAAATCAAGAAAGGCTATTTAACGCCGTGTAATTGACTTCAGCTGTAAGATTCAATGCACTTATCTAGGATTACAGTTCAATAAAATCTAATTGTGCTGAGAGCAACGGGAATTATAGAAACACCTGGGGATTGTTTTCTGCCTTTCCTGTGAACAAAGTGAGCTGAACGTCTTCTGATCCTTATGGTTTGGGTTATACTGCTGCTTGACCTGCCCCTTGGTGGGAGCAGCTTAAGGTGACACCATTTGGTTTGGGGAGGTGAAGCCAAGCAGGTGAAAATGATGGGTGAACTTCTCCAGTGAGCTCTGGGTGAGTGATGCTCTCATTTCTGTGTGCCCAACCAATCAGCTGGGGGAACGGGAAGTAAGTGATGTCTGGTTTCATTATGATGGTGATGATAACAGGATCCATGAGCTATGTGAGATTAAAAGCCCTATAACATGGCAGGCCAAGTCATTCACAGAGGATGAGGCCTGAAATCAGTTCAGTGCCTAAACATCCTTTTGTCTTGCCTCGCCCAGTGTAGAAATAAATAAGGGAAAACAAGTATTTATTCAGTATTTCCTCTCACTGTTTACTAAGTAGAAAGCTGTGTAAAGCCAGTTGTTACTTGGAAACATTCACTGGCCATTGTGCATTGGCTTTATGACGGTGTGCTGCAATTGTAGAGAGCCTTTTTGCCCAAGTATTTGTTAATGAGCTTTTCATCAGCCACTCTGAACAAATGGGGAAGCATTAGATTTATTTTTTCACTTGGCAGATCTTCAGGGAAAAGTACAGACTTTTTAGGGGGATGAGGGCACTGGCACAGGTAGTGAATAATTTGGGATGATGGCAGAGCAGACGGTGTGGCAAGTGTCCTTGTGACACACATGAGGTGAAAACTTTGTTATTCTCTTGTAGAGAGACATCCCAAACACCAATCCTTGGTCCAAACATAAGGTTGTGTAATTAGGAGCTAACATCATGCTTATTTTCTCCATTATTTCTCCCAGTTATTAATTAATCCTGTTGCAAGCAGGAAAGGAAAAATGTACTTTCAGACCAAAGTAACAGATTTGGCTGGTTCCAGTACTCTGACTTCACGAGCAATAAAATATATAATTACTTGCTATGGCACATGCTGTACTAATCATTCTCTGTTCAACTGCCTACTTTCTGCATCATTTTAAACAAATGCCAGGACTATGTGGAGTAATAAAACAGGATAATAATGGCAGAACAGGTAGGTTTCATTGTACAAGTTAAAAACAAAACAAAAAATACCTCCATCTCCAAAAACCCTGAGAACTGTAGAAAGATGCTCTTTCTGCCTGACAAAGTTAAGCTTTAACTGCTGAGTGCAGAGAGCATCTTTCTTAGAGTAACAAGCAGTGAGAATGGATCACGCAGGATGTCCCTGAAGCTGCTGCAGTCACATATTTAAGAACAGAGAAGAGAGATTGCAGAGAAAATATTTTTTTCCTGGAGTTGCCTTTGCTTGTGGCCTAATGATTGCTGTTTCTTGCTATGCTTTGGGTGATTGTTAACTGGGATGGTGAAAATACTGATGTTAAACTTCTGTTTTCAGGTGACATGAAACTGAAGAAGAAATTCATGTTATGCCTAAGTTTTCAGTTTGAGTTGAGCTGACAGGGAGAACTAGATAGACATTTGAAATAAAGTCTTTGCTGTTTTGTTTAACTTTAAAAGGTGATAAACCCTGTTCCGCTTTGTTTCCACACCTATATTCTTTTAATTGGATCATTCAAGAGTTGGTGCAAAATTAACTTAAAAGCAAATACAGGGGGCACTTCAAAATTTGTCCACTTTGCATGGATCAAAGTATTAATGTAAGCTTGTGCACGACCTGCTGGTATGCAGCAGCAGACAGCAAATGGTTTGTTAGTATTGGCAATGCTCTCACGAAGCCAAATACAATTCTTACGCTTCCTGGCTTGGCAGTCCAAAGTGCTTTTCATTCCTATCCATTTTTTTCCTGCTTCCTCTGTCTTCGTATTGCCACCCTTGGACATTAGAATAGTAAAATGAAACTTCAAAGAGTTTATGGAAGTCACAGTCAAAAACATACGTTACCTTAGGTCAGGTAGATGAATTCAGTGCTAAGTCCAGTCTCTTCTCAAATCTGGCCAAAATAGTGTTTCACCTACATTTGGGGAGTGTGGCAGTCCATTTCTCTCTAAAATAGCTGAAGTTGATAAAAGTGTTGTTCAGAGAAATACAAGATTCCCCAAGATGTTGTAAATGATACTTACTGGATTCTGTGCTGAGCAGAGCTAAATCTATATGCTTTGAATATTATTTCTCAAACACAGGTGAGATTTCATCTTGTTTAGTATTGTCATAGGTTTGTTTCATAAGTGTAGGTATGCAGTAATTTCTTACTTCAAAGAAATTGCTTGCCTGAAGATTTTTTTCATTTAAATCCAATTCCACGCCATTTAAAAGAGTACAGTTTTTGCAGATATGTCTGATATTCAAGTCCAACTATCTACCACAGTTAGGGAATTAAAATCTAATGTCATATTCAGACAGTAGATCATTCCCTTTTTTTGCCATTTGTTTTATCTTTTCTTCTCCTCCACAGCTTTGGATTTTGTCTGTCTTCTGTTTTAAAATCTGCTGTTGTATTACTCTTATTACCCGGTGTTTAGATGGGTCCTTCCCCCTCTTCTCCAAAACATACCAATGTTCTCCTCCTATCTCATGCCTTATATTTAAGAATTAGTGGCATGATGTGTAATCCATGAGTTACTGATACATGCCAAGAGTTGTGCCTCCAGCAGTGCTGGTGATGTACTCCAGCTGCTGGTGGGTGCTCACTCTGCAGCACCAGGCTGGAGTTACTGCCAGATAAAATACGAAAATCGGGCATCATATCAGCAACATGGTTCCAGTGGAGTAGTTTAAGTCTAAGGGTAAAAGTTAATATAGATATGGTCATTAATTTCTCACCCCTTCAGGGGCATACTTCTAATTAAGACCATGTATACGCTGTTGAATGTTTCCAGTACTGTCCCCTTAATCTGTAAATTATTGGTCCATTGAACAGGGCTCTGCATACAGCCCCAGCTCAGACACCTGGCTGGTACCAATTGATCCTGGTCCATCTGCCGTAAGTAAATGAAGAGTCGTCTCCTCTTCATTTACTTGCTAATAGAGTAGCCTGCTCTTTCTGTTGTAGTCTCACATTGTTTCTCTAATTGGCTTCTTCTTTGATTTGTCGTAATGATTTTGCTATTCTAGGGCAGATTCCCTCGCAGAAGACTCACAGTATGGCAGTCTAACATCACCCTTATCCTGCTAGTAGCAACCACCTCGTTTGGTGTTACCTTTTCTTCAGAAAACACCACTAGAGGCAGTTGCAACCTCACTTGATCTTTCCCTATGTAGAAGATGTGAAAATACCTAATGAATCATTTTGGGGAGGTGTGACCTGCGGGATGCAGATGCGTGGGAGTGTTTATTTGTTGCAAGCATCAGAAGGGGAATCACTCCGTTATCCGAGTACACATGTAAAAAGGTGGGAAATCAGCATGCTCTGAAGTTTCGCTGTACCTTGATTCTTCTCCTATCTGTCACTTCCTGGAAGGTAGTTAATTTTGGAAACACGCACAAAGAGGAGAAAAGCAGCATGTAAATTCCCAGGATTTCCTTTGGGGGAGAGATCCCGCAGGGGAAGGAGGGAAGTCTTTTAATAATCTTTGCAGCATTTAATCCCAAGAAAGTGAAATAAAATCAGCACTTCCACAGAGAGTTGGCAGCGTAATTTTTTCTGTAACAAGACCAGTTTTTAGTTTCTTTGTAGTACAGTCTGATTAAGACTCTATCAAGTTGATTGAGGGGGGCAAAATCTGGTTTTGACAGATGTTTCCCATGATCTGAAGAATATAAACACTCCTGCAAGATGACAGACGGCTTGTTTACATAAGAAGTCTTTTTTTTTTTTTTTAATTAAAAAAACCCAACAAAAACACACAAACACAAAGCAACATTTGGATCAGTCATTCTGATCAAGGCAGTGTCAATTATTAGGCTGTAAAGGGAACTGATGACTCAACTTAGGCACAGCACTGCGGCGATCTCCGATTTTCGGTTTCATAACAGATTCTTTTCAGGAATGCTTTTCATTCATACCTGATGAATTTAAATGTGTCTCTGGGAGCATGTATCACTTCATGATGGGGATGTCAGAGACTGGTGTCAGCGTGTTCCGAGTGGTTGGGCAGAATTTGAGAGGCTTTCCTGTACCTTGGTGGGATGCCCGGTGGGAGAAGAGTCCTCTGACACATCGCATTGTGCACTCGTACCTGCACATTGCCAGTGTTGTTACCATGGTAAATTTTTATAGATAAGTTCACATCAGTAAAATTGAAAAGCACTTTGATTCAGAAAGTGAAATGTTTTGATGAGATCCCATGCTTAGTAATTCCAGCGAGTGTGCTTGTTAAAGCGGGTGAGTCAGAAATGGAAATGCAAAGCATTTCTCTGAGCAGTGGCCGGAAATTAGCTTTGAAAACTGAAACAAAGCCCCAACCGCAGTTTTATCTATTTACCTAACAATTTTAGATATGTGAAAATCCCTTTGTCTTTGGGATACGTTTTGATTCCTCTCTTGTACTGCTGGTGCAATCCTTAGGCTGGATAATCAACCATGTCAGGCCTGTCTTGGTGTGTCTGATTTTTTGGTTTAAAAAATTGAGTGTCCTGTTAGTGGCTTCATTGCCTCTGGTGCTGCCATATTCTATCACGTCTTGTGGTGGAAGTTGGTGGAAATGTAAGTCAGGATGGGATGTTGTAATATTTGTAGTAATGTAACACTGAGGAAGAAAACCAGGGGAATTGAGTGGAGTCACTCAGCTGCTTATTACCCAATGCATAAGTTGTGTATATATATGTGTATATATATATGTGTATATATATGTGTGTGTGTATATATATATATATATAGGTATATATATAGCACACAGGGCTATCTGACTGTTCTGGTGTTCTGGCACAAAAAACTCCTTGATTTGGGGCTGGCTGCTATCCAGCTTATCATGAAAAGGCTTCAGTAGTCACAAACCTCTCTGTATCCATCTATAGGGAGAGGACAGAGTGTGGTCATGAGTTTTCATGTTAGTAGTAGTTGTCCTGATGAAAAAAACTTTGAAAATCAGCATGTTGAGGGATAAATAGCAACATTCTTTTCCTCATCATGGCCCTTTCTTCTCTGCTGACATCTTGGTACCTCTTGCTTATCCTTGCTGGACGCTTTGGACTTGTCACTCAGTCCCAGACAGCGTAGGGCCTGACTGCTTTTCTGGCAGCTGTAGTGTGGTTTGAGGGCCATCAATGTAAATCATGGTGGAGGAGGACAAAGTAATAAATGTGTTTAAGGAACTTGCAATTCCCACGGCAAGGCTGGTAAAGTAGAGTTCATTTCAAAGAGAAGGCAGTTTGGTGATTTTTCTTAATTACTGTTTACCTAAATAAATAAATAATGCATATTCATGGCTTTAACTAGAGTAAGTCATGTTGAAATGTTTACCTCTCCTGAGGTTAGTTATTAAGGGCAGGGTGTGGGGTGCAGCAATTAATAATAAAACATTTAGATGAGATTACAGAATGTTTTGATTGGAATAGTAAACATTATGCTAGAAATAAAAGCAAATAAAGCTGTCTTAAATTAAAAAAAAAATAATACTATGCTATCTGAAGAAACATGTCGAACAGAAGCAGTTTTGATGAAGAGGCCAAGCCCTTGGAGCTCTTCAATATCACAAGGAGGCTTCTTCAGTCTGAAAAGCATCCCTGTGGAAGAAAGCACCTCATTTTCAGTCTGGAAAAAAGATGATACAAATATTGGCATCCACACAGACTAGTGTGGGCAGATGTAACACCTGTATGCACTGCTTTGAGACTGGGGTCCATTGATTCTTTAACCATGCAATGGAGAGCATTTCACCTGCTTATATCAGTAGTAAATAAAACCTTCATTTGCATTGTGAACCTCCTCCTTGCTCATTTTGCACATTCCTTTGAATGAAATTCTCTGCTCAGCTGAGAGTTTGAAATTTGGACTCATCCTTTCATATCTTTTGGCTGTGATTCCTTATCTGGTTAATCAGATCAAAGAGAGCCAGTGATGTGTTCAAAGATTCTTGTGACAGCTGTGTACCATTAGGCTGAATGATTAAAAAAACCCCATAATTGTAGTTTAGCGCAGTAAATGCAGATTGGTCTTTCAGTTTAACATATGGTAGCCGGAGAACTGAGCCTTCGACAAAAGACCTGCTGCTTTAACCCCATGCAGACAAAGCTGTTCGCCCCCAGCCCCACCTGTCTCCAGCTTTTTTGGGCCAGCTGAGGAGTTTGATCTAGCTAGCAGTGGGTGTGTCTGTCCTGTTGCACTAGGTTGGGGATGAAAAAGAAAATAGGGGATGGGCAAAAAGTAGGTAGGGTGCACCAAGGTAGCCTGTGGGGACCATTAGCCTCAAAGCTCCTTGTGCAAAAGGGGTGGGCTCTCTTTTCTCATCAAGCTGTCCTTTCTGGGCCATTTCCTAACTTGGGCATCTTTTGGGGATGAAGGCTTCCAGACCCCCTCATCTAGACCAAATTGGTGCCTTCTAAAGTAGCTTCACAAGTGCTAGGCTGCTCTCAACCCAGCATGCTGCTGGCATGTCTCCTGGACTCCCTCTCATCTAGAAACCGAAAAGTGGCTTCTCTCTGACTGGAAGTGCGGTCTGACTGTTAGCTGTGGTGTAGTCTTTGCTTGTGTCAATCACTAGTGCAAGTCCCTGGCTGTTCTCTGAGAGCAAGATGTCGAGGAACAAGCACTGCGAATGGGCTGTCTTGTTCCCGGCACAGGTGGAGGGAATGTCCCATTGACTTTGGTCCTTGTGAGGCATCTTCACAGCTGCTTTTGTCTGGCTGATAAATTTCCCTCAACCGCATTTTGTTTCTCACTTCAATGGGTAAACCTTTTCCCTGACCCATCTGCCTGCTCTGCAGGATCTGCAAGTGGTATCTGTATCCTAGAAGATGAGGATGCTAGTGGTGGCACAAGGCGTCCTGTTGGTCCATCTCCCCTGTAGCAGAGGGGTGTGGTTTTATAAATGCAGTGCATTATCCCACTGGAAGAATCATTCTGGGCTACAGACAAGATTTCTGTGGAACAGAAATACCCATTTCTGTCTTCATCTTTTTTTCCTAAGGGTTTCTGGGAGTTCCAGCTGCATGCCTTCTGGCAAAGCCAGCGGCTGCAAGGCAGCCAGAGCCTCGCGTGGGGTTTTGCAGGTTGAGAACATGTTGCACACATGGAGTGCACAGCACAGTAAACCTGGTATCAGCTCGCAACTAATTATCTCTGTATAAAAATTCCCCTGCTCGCTGTTTTGCCGTTAGAGGCTCAATGGTAAGATTTATGACTGGCTAAAATAAAGTACCATTTCCTTTTTCTCAGCATTACTGTGCCTGCCCTCTCTGGCTTTTCTTGTTAAAAAGACTTGAGTTCACCCAAGAGGGAACATATTTTTGAACCTCTTTCCCCTCATCATTCTGCCTTTCTCTATTTTTAACAACCACAAAACAATTTCAGGTCTTTTGATTTCCCCTGCTTGGAGTGAGGGTGGAGACAGAGAAGCTAAGAGGCAACTCCTTTGTGGGAGATGTATTTGCCCTCTTTCAGCCCTACCACAGTTGCACAGACAAGGTGTGTACATCTGCCAGCATGGGCTCCATCTTCATAGTTTGGTGAGCAACTATTGCATCCAGGGTTTATATGAGCTAGAAGATAATTTCCTCACTTCATGCTGTAATATAGGGGACCAGTCTGTATAGCTGGAGAAAAAACTATTTCTCCTGCCCTTATGTTGCACATTTATGTCCTCATTTCACAGGACGTTGAAAATGAGACCACTGACTGAACTTTCTCAACTTGCAAATGTATGGCTGACTTCATCCTAAATCACCTTAAAATTAGTTTGTGTGACACTGTAAGACAGAGTTTTTTTCTGAGTACGGAGGGGAAAAAAGGGAGCAATGTTGAGCTGCTGCCATCTCTTCCCAGTTGCAGTTAGACATAGTTATTTTTGTATTAGAGCTTGGAGGAAAACCGGTAGAGATGCCGGATAAACCTTCCCAAAACAAACATTTGTGCTAATACTTAAATATTGTTCATCTTTTTCAGCATTTACTTATCTGTTTCCCACATGCTGAACCTTATGGGAAGTTTTGTGGTTAACTGTGGCCTGTTCTTTCATTCTGTATGTTGACTGTTTTCTTAATTTGCAATTTTAAAAAGAAATCAACAGTAAAAGTCTGACTGTGATAATCATTCAACATGAGAACGTCTTTCTGGCATGGCCGTGGTGTGTTTTTTTTGGGTCACATGTGTTGGGTCAGGAGTCCTGGAGCATTAACCCAATGAGCTGTATCATTTCATGATGACCTACGAAGCATTCTTATCTGAGAGAACCAGTTCTGCCTAGTCCAGTATCATCTTCCAGCGTGCCCTGCTAAGGGATGGCAGTTTCATCCTCATCACTGAACCATCTCATTTTCTCGTTTGCATGTGTGTTAACCATAATTTCCAGTCTTTAAGGGGAAATAAGCTAAGTATCTGAATTTTCATCAGTTCTGACACAAAGTATTAGGCTGTGGCTTTTGCTGTCTATTGGTTTTACTGCATAGGATGTAAATATTCAACTTGTGTCATCTGATAAGGTTGCTGGGGAGGGGGTTTTTCTCACAGAATATATTAACTTGCCTTTCACACCTAGCCATTCTTTCATGAGTCATAACCCCAAGATAAAATATTTTCGATGGTGGCTTTAAGTCAAGTATATTCCAATGAGAAAATCATTCAGGTTTTACATAAAGAGATTTACAAGTTTCTGTAGCAATACTCTTGAACTACAGCCTTATGCCTTCTTCTAGCCCTGCTTTGTTGATGTGTCACAGACCTAACTGCAACCAGAGAACATGGAAGGGTGGAAAATTCTCCCTATGCACATTCCCCAGCTCCTCTGAAGGTTTTCTGTTTAAGCCTGGTTGGTTTTTTTAAGTGTAGCTGGTGAAAATCCAGTTTGCAAACTCCAGACCACTCCGGGGCAGCAGCAGCTGCCTTCCCCTGCAGCCAGTCCACCAGCAGTGGCTGTCTTGAAAGTTCTCGTGGTGACTTCAATCATAGTTTCTAGCTAGGGTGGTTCCTCTCATCATTTTGCCATTATCTGAGGGAATTGCTCAATCTCATCTCCTCTGACTGTTGACACAACTCACCTAGATAGGGATGTGCTGCAGAGCTGGTCCTCACAGTCCTGGGATGAGTGGGTACCTCCCTGTTTGTGGCGCACACCTCCTTGGTTGTGTTGGTTTTCTGCATCCCACCTCTGGGCACTACCCTAAGCTGATGTGCCCTTCTGACTCCTATTTTGGCTGCCCGTGGTTAAACAGTGCATGTGGGAACAAGCAGGAATGATGCTTCTCTTTTGGAAGAACTGCACAGGTTACTATGAGGAAATTAGGTGCACTGAGGATGAAGCAGACCATGTCTCTTTTGTGACATAGGTATCGCATATCACCTTGGGTTTAATTTACAGATTTCAGGGAGAGATCATGCATTAGATGTCAGGAGCACTGCAAATGCCTTCCCAGCCTCAGGCAACCCTTCAAGCTACAAATGTTCCAATGAAGCTATTTCAACCAGAAAGAAATTACACACAAAACATAAGGAAAACATGTTAGCTGATCTGTGATGGTATTGCATGTAACAAAGCAGGATCCTTGACTTCACTGGGATCAATTTCTGCACATACTTGTATAACTAGCATCATTGCACTCCACCAAGTGAGGCACTGCTTCAGAAAACACTAGCTCTGTTTGCACACCTGTGATCACCTTTCCCAGCTCACAGGTGCTCAGCATTCCTTAAATATTTTTCCTCCTGTCCACATATGAGAGAAGCTCACCAACTTGTCTCCTTGTGTGCGTCATTTTACCCACCTATGCTGAACATCAGGATAAGTGTATTTGTTGCATTTGTGTATTTGTCGCTCGCTTCCCCCATGGCCAACCAGGATCTCCAGCTTTCTTGAGCATGACTACACAATTCTCTGTGTGTGAAACATGTTTTCATGATAAGTGGAATAATACCCAGGTACATTCATCATGCCCTTCTCAATTCACCTTTCTTGGTTTGTTTGTTACAAATAGAAAAACTTGCCAGTTTTCCTCCTCTTAATCATTGAAGTCCTATTAAAAACAAAGCCTCTCCATTGAACACTCTCTCCATATAACAGAAATCCAAATTGGGACGTGTTTTATTGAAGCAAATGGTTTTTCAACTTCATGCATTCTTCTGCCAGTTAGAGTGTCTGGTGTGTCTTCCTTTACATTTGCATTCCTCAGTGCTAATTTCAGCTGCCAGGCAGTACTGGAAGGCATCAGAAAGGGGGAGGAAAAAGGTAACCCGGTTCAAAATGTACAAGAGGTTGTTAAATAATATAAGTGTTTTTAAAAATCAAACATATTTACAAAGTCCAGTTGGAAGTATTGATATTTTTCTAGATTTCTTTGTAAGCTGTTATGGCAGATGCTTCTTTTTAGAATAAATATAAGGTTTTCTTGCACCCTCCAAGACTGCAGGAGCTGGGTCTTCAAGCTGGTGTAGGACAGTGATTTTGTGGCCTCTCATAACCCTGTTAACTGATGGCCCACATGTGCAGGTCTGTGCTGAGAGCTGAGACCTTGATGTGAGCAAGCCTTGGAGCACAGAGTGCATCTTACCCTGCCTAAGATCCAGCTCTTCCCAATGCTGTAAACCTGGCTGATAAGCCTCTTAAACTGCTGAAATTCAGCTTTTATGTATTCCTGTAAGTTTGCAGCTGTCATAACAGCCTTGCCTTTGATAATTTGCCTGTTTCAGGAGAAGTTTTTTGTCGAGTGGAAAGCATGAAGAAGCCCTCGTGCTGTGCGTCGGCAGGGGTTAAGTTTCATTCTACCCTAAGCTGACCCCTGGGCAGAGAGATTCTGCTTTAGTCTTTTAGATCATGTGTAAAACCTGATGCTAGCTGGATCATCCTGCATAGGGCAAGAATATCTGGGGAACATGGGGAGAGGTATGGAGTGAGACATTTGCAGAAGGGAATGAAATGTTTGGGATGCAGCCTCATGCTTTCTACAGCAGTGAACATCAATCAGACCTTCTCAGAAAAGCTTCAGTGGTGCTGAAAGTCTTCTTTTCCCCCACCCCCCTGGCCCCTTTTTTTTTCTTTTTTGTGTTTCCCTATTCACAACTTCTGTTTATTCTCTTTTTCTTCTGATACACTGTGGCATGTGCAATTTTTGCTCAGGAAACTAATTTATCATTGAAAACACAGAGACTTCACTGGTTTTAGTACTTTGGCCATTGAGTAAGCAATAGTTATTTTTGTTCTACCAGTGATTTATGACTGAACAGACTTAGAGTTTATATTTTTAGGTTTATAGGAGGTTAGATAATGTGTATTTGTGGCCATAAATATTTGGTATTCTTACAGTCTGTCAATGAATGTTATGCCCAATTGGAGAAGACTGTATAAACTAAAGAGACACAAGCATTGTGTTCCTAGCACAGCCTCTTGATTCTTTTCAAGTACCTAATTAGATAATTCTTAGAGGTAGCAAGAGTTTGAGCATCTCTTGGTAAACCATCTAGGAGGGTGCCATGCAAAGGAAATAACATGCATTTCATAAGTGAACCAATTCTCTGCAAGACTTGGAGTAAAATGCAGTAGGATCACTGCTCAGAAAAACTTAACTTTTTTTACCAGGAACAGCATGCTTAGAAAAATAACCACCAAATCCCTCTCATTTGCACTGCGTTTTGGTTTTCCCCCACCACCACACTTTTTTATGGAGTCATAAACAGGCATTAGTCATAAAACGACATATCAGACATCTCTTGAGAAACTAACTGAAGAGTTAATTTTGCAAGTTGTTTTTTTTTTTTTTTTAAAAAGATAGTTTTAAAAAAATTCAGAACTTTAGGGGTTTATTTTACTCTTCCTCAACTCCCTATTTATCTAGCTTTAGTTTGTGGTAATTCTGCAGACACAGCCTTTGCAGTGATCCTGTGAAGACAGATACATGTCACTGCTTGTACTGCTGCTGTCCCCTTCTGTTCAAAAGAAAACCATCTTCCTTTCCACTCCCAGTTGCCAAGTTCACTCAAGTAAATAGTAGTTAAGCATTCCAATGTTTTTTCCGGTAAAACAGTAAAGTATTGGGCACTGGCAACTTGAAAACCTCAAATTGAGAACCCCTGTAGCTTAAAGCTAATTACTTCTTCTACAATTATTTCCTCCCCAACCACTTCAGAGTGTGACCGCTTCCTTGGTAGATGGGGGAAGCCTTTTCCGGCATCTGGGATTGGGATTGTGCACACTGTGGGATCTGGGCTGTGTGGTGGTACTGGGACTTGGCTCCTGGGGGTCTCACACCCGCTTCAGCGCCCTGGCCCCAGCCCTGCTCTCGCCAGCCTTCCCCATCCCAGAGTGCCTCCCCTCCAGGGACTGAGCCCTGAGCCCCTTCCACAGAGATTACAGCATAGAGAATTTTCTGTAGGCAGATGAACATTTCATTCTCTCTCCAGTTTTCTTTTGACATGGACTGGCGTGACAGGTAGCTTTGCTTTAGGGTGGCTGCAGGATTATGACACACATCGCATCAACCCAGGGATACCGAATTACACTGATGGTGTTTCTTCTCTGAAGCTCCCCAGAGTAAAAGAGAAGCAAAGGAACAAATTTTGTGTTCCTAACTTAAATGTCTTGAGAAAATCAATGTGCAAAGCTTTGACAAAAGCCAATATTAATTATTATTTAAAGCTTGCTACATATATTTGCTGGGTGTGTTATAACTTCCTTCTGGTGCGATGTGCAGTTTCATAGAACCACAGGGTGATTTAGGTTGAGCTTTAAAGCTAATCTGGTTCCAGCTCATCTGCTATGGGCAGGGACACCTTTCACTAGACCAGGTTGCTCAAAGCCCCATCCAGCCTTGGCCTAGAACACTTCCAGGGATGGAGCATCTACAGCTTCTCTGGGCAACGTGCTCCAGTGCCTCACCACCGTCTCAGTAAAGAGTTCCTTAATATGTATGTGTAACAATGCACATACCTGTGGTGTGATCTGGTAGAATAATCACAGAAATGTTAGTTTATCTGTTAAGTAATTCTTTTCAGGGGCCTCATACTATACGAATGAAAGGAAAACATGGTCTTTGTAGGAAGGTATCTACAGCTTAATGCTTTGAGGAAGTGTGAAATGGACATAAAGTAATTGTCATGTTTGGCATAAAGACCTATATTTAAGAAAAAAGATGCCCAGTGTGTTTTTTAGAATCAGAAGAAAAAAACAAAGATGTGTTTGTGACCATTCAGTGCTTGATTTTTTTTTAATTCTTGCCTTTATTTTATTTTAGGTTGCTCCTGAGTTGTCAGAACACTGCTCTGCAGAACTTTGGAGGGTCACTTCTTAATGGATTGCTGCAGCCTCTTTATTTCTCCATTGATCCTGTTCCCTGCATCGTGAGAACATTTTAGCCAGCACAGAACCTAGAAAAGTTACATGTAAGTGATGGTTCCAATTTTTTTCTATTTAAAGAAAAAAATGAAAAAAAAAAGGAAAAAAGAGATCTTGGGGAAGCAAGGTAGAGGCAGTAAATATCACACTTTAGAAAAACACTGTAAAAGCTGTAATTCAACTGCAAACATTAGGTGGTGAATAAATTGTTATTGAAGTAGTTACTTGCTTTTTTAACCTAAATAGTGATTGTCATTTTGACGGCTTTTCTAGGTGTTTGCTACTACAGTATACCATAGTGAGAAGTACTTGAAATAGCTCTGTTCGCCCCTTTTCTCTGACTGCGCTTTGTTTTTCTCTGTAACGGACTGCCTGTGTGTACACCTACATTGGTGTGCTCTGCCAAAGCTGCTCATGCTCTGTGTGAATTTGGAGGCTATCATCTGCCCAACAGGACTGCAGGCACCTTTCAAATTCTCCCATGATAAAATCCATATCCTTCTCCTTTCGGGTTCCTGGAATATTTCCCTTGGAGGACCTCTGGTGCTGCTTCATCCTTCAGCCTGTTGCCCCAAAAGGCTCTGTCAGCATCAGAAGTATCTTCATTGCTACCCCCAGCTCTTTCAAGTGGAATTAAGTGCTCCACCTGACTTTAGGAGGGTGAAGAAAGTAGTGCATAGATCTACTAGGGATAGATTGAGGGGACTGCAGATCCATTCCTAACTTCTCAGCCAGGTAGTAGTCCTCAGTGCTTGTTGTGCTTTGGTATTTCACCCAAGATGGGAGCAGCTTATTGTCCTGTGCACATATTTCATCCCTGATCCCACAACAACTGAGTCTTCTCTGAAACATTCCATAGCACAGCCTAGCATAGAACCAGTGGGGAGAAATTAGTTTGACCCTTTGCAGTTTGTCAGTGGTGCTAACCCTAATTCTGGTTTCTGAGGTAGAAGAGGCTTCTGGATCACTATAAGGATGGCATGGATGTGATGGTCTGTGCTCTGTGCAGGGTGGGACACCCCAGAGCTAAGTTTGGGAAGAGGCTTGATCACAACTTAATTTCATTAATTTTTAAAACAAAACCAAAATTCCTCGTGGTTAAGAGGTTTTTATCTTTGGGATGGTGGTAAAGAGCAGCTTGGCAAAAGGGGGTAATACAAAATTGTGGTTCACAGTGTGGCACTGTGCATGTTACTGCCCTTGTTTGTTCTCTGCAGTAACAAATGCATATGATGCAGTTTAGTCAGAACAGGTCAGTGAAGCAGACCACACCTTACTGGTCAGTTTTTCTTGAATGCTTACTAATACCACTTTTAATCTTAGGAACTGATCTGTAATACTACTTCTAAAAAAAAATTAGTGTTTTGGAACCAAAGCATTTGCATTAGAAATATACCTTTATTTGAAGTACTTTATTTGCTTATGTGACACCAAAAGATTTATTTAAAACAAGAATAGTCTACTGCAAAAGGAGGATAGTGTTCTTTAATACATATGGAAATTCAGTTTTTAAAGAGAGGAAATTTTTTTTCTGGTGTGATGAGTATCAGCAAAAACAATGGTGAAGTCGTAGGCAGTGGAGAAAGCCTGGGTAGTAACAGAATTCACTGTCAAAGAGGACTTACAAGGTGTGAGTTTGATTTCATTTTCCAAAAAAAGGGAGAGTGTTGCCATTTCTTTGAGGGTCTGGCATTCTCTGGTGCAGTTATTAATCAAATCCCCTTAGCAAGAATTGTCTGACTATAGGAAAATTTTAGATCTGGCTTGAAATTTGTTTTTAGTGCTTGTCTTAAGGGAAGAAGACTTGAAAATATGAGTTTTAACAGCTAGGCAGGCAGAAAAAGCTTGTTTTTCATTAGTCCTACTTAGCACTATTCCCATGAGGTTTGGAAGCCTTATTCACAATTTTTTTGCAGGCTTTTCTCATGGTGTTTGAAAAGCTTATCATTAGGCATCTTGCAAATTCACTATTAAAAACACTTCCAGAGGGAACTAACTTCAAAAATATCATCCTCATTGGGAGACTTGAAAAAGCTGACTAAACTGGGAAAGAAAAACCCTCTCCCATTCCAAGAAGTGCATAGGAAGTTTTGTCTTGATTTTTGTTGTGCTACAAATAATCAGACGTCTCCTTCTCAAGGAACAAAATCAGGTCTGAGGACCAAATGAACTTGAAAACCAGAATGAGGATATAGGAGCTGTCATCAAATATGTCTTTCCCATTTTTTTCTTTCTTTCTCCTTTTTCTTTTAACTGTGATTATGTGCTTGAGCCTGTGCATCATTTTTAAAACATGGTGTGAACTCTAGCTCCTAAAAAACCCATGCATCACCTCACAGGCTGTTGGCTGGGGTTGCACCCGTCTTGTGTGCAGATCCACACCAGCACAGGTAGGCACGAGGGCAAGCTGCCCATTGCTTATTTGATTTCTCAGTGTTTCCCATTGTTTGGCTGTTTTTGATGACAGACTCTGCTTTGTAACAATTACCTCGTTATAGCAATTTCTGTAGAAAGAAGTGGACTTCCCCCTGTTACTTAGCCCTGCTGGAAAGAGCAGTTGCACAAGGTTGACTCAGCTGTAACAACTGCATTCTTGTTGCCTTTCCCAGAGTGCAGTGGGATAAACTGCACCTCCTTTCCCCCCTTCCATTTATTATTTTGTTTCTCTAATACTGCTAGGATGCTGATTGATAAAATCTCCATAAAAATAGTACTTACTGATGTGTGAGTTCAAAGCAGAATGTCCCTTGCTCGTTCTGACGGAGCATATTGCAAAACCTTGTTATAGGTGTATGTGCCAAGATAGTAAAGAAAAACTGATATCTCCAGGTTCTCTGGGAATTAATCCTGGGTAGATTAGACTGAATATATTGTAATGTGGGAGTACAGCAGTCGGGGAGGAGCTGTGCTCTCTGCTGAGAGGCTCTCTCCATTTGTTATCCCAAACAGTCACAAATGAGAGAGAATGCACAGAGCTGTGTTTTGGTGCAGCTGCTGAGGCAGGGCTGCTGGCATCCTAGTGGAGACAGGTGACTGCAGTGTCCTTACTCTGCTCTCATTTCACATTTTATTTTAGCCCTGCATGTTTTCCTTTAAAAGCAATAAAAATAATATCTTAATCAATGTCAATGCATCTCATAAAAATTTTTACTTTTACTGCTTATCTAATGTTGTGAATTCAGCAAGGTCCTATAAGTGGTTTACACAGGATAAAAAAAAAAAGACAACCCAAAACTCAGGAAGTTCTGTACAAACATTTCATATTTGCTAGGTATGAGTTCTTCAGAGTATTTAAAAAAAATTTGAAAGATTTCTTGAAATCTGTCCTGTGCCCATCTCTAGGCAGATATAAATAATGTAAAATTTTAAATATGCAGATATTGGTGGTTAAATGTCTCTCACCCACCCACCACCACAGCCTGGGAAAAATGCAACTTTTAAAAAAATCTTCATTTAAAGGTCAGATAATTTGACAGAATTCAGAAGAATTTCTTCTGGCAAAATTCTATCACTTTGGACATTGACTTACCAAACACTCCTAACCATCAGTAGCAAACCCTCTTCCCAAGCACCATGACCTTGGGACATTGACAGGTTTATCTTACTGGATAAGAGATTTGGCCATATCTACATTTCATGATTTTTCTGGTACATTTTCCTATTGGAGTGCTGTTTTCATAGGGACAAAGGCACTTTCTTACCCATTTTATGGTACTGGCATATCAGACTCTGTACCTCGTGCCAACAGCGTGTGGAGTGTTTCCTGCCTTGGGGATCTTGACAGCTTCCCATAGCATCCTGTCCATTGACCACTTCCAGCAGCTCTGTGTCAGACCCTTGACGTGATCAGGTGCTTATCAGCACCATCACTGCCTCTGTACCTCCTCAGCCAGGCTGGTGGCTAGGGACAGTTTTTAATACAATTGCATCTGTTGACTAAATACCCTTTCATTTATATGTGCAGATGTGTGCATATGTATAAAAATGAAAAATATATTTATAAAAGTTATATCTATATATATGTATGTATACAATTTTTAAAATATGTACCTGGACAAATATTTGGCCTGAAAAGTGCTGGTGTGGCTTCGGGCAAGGGCCCCTGCTCCTGCACAGGCATGTGGGTGATGAGCCAGTGTCCCTTCCTGGAGGTTCCTGACCAAGACCCCCGTGTTGGAGGCATCCCAGTCCGGGTACACGCCATGACTGCGGGCTGCAGGGCCGGGAGGAGCGCTCTGCTCGTGTGTAGCTGTTAACAGCAGCAGAGGACAGCAGAGTTTGTTGCAGTGTAATGTGCCATATGAACCCGATTTACTCTGACCCTCTCGCCTTGCTGCCACTGACCACAGGTTGGTTTGTTCGCCACCCCAGAGGTGCCACGGGCTGGGGAGGCACACGGCGTCATTGATCTGTTTACTCGGTGTTTCCCATGTGGCCGCCGTGTTGTGGCGAGGACTTTTATTTTTTGCTGTGGCAGGTGACAGCGCCAGGGTATGTGTGTGTGCGCCAGCCCAAGGGACTGAGTCACAGCCCTCCCTCCGCCCAGGGCCAGGGGCACTTCCCCTTTCCCGCTGGGGTGAGATTCTGGCCCATCTCCACAGGACATCTTACCAGCCTGTACATTTCATTTTATTGTTTTTTTACAGAAAAGCCTGAGAGATGGTGACAGCAAGACCAACTTTCTCTGTAACCTAAACCAGTGAAAAGTAAAATCCATCTCACCACATCAGTTTTGTTTTCACTGCTGGCTCAACCTCTCCTCTCCCTCTGGCAGAGCCCTGCACAGTCATTCAGTGCCCGGCTTGGGGGTGGTGTGGTTGTTAGCTCAGTGGTGTATGACCCATTTATTTTCATAATACTTAGATACCCGAGCTTCTGCGGCATTCAGCACACAAGTCCTGCGACCTAAATCCGTGGCAGAAAAGTCCACACCTGATTCCAGCAGCGTGTGTGGAGAGCAGACGGCTCTGCCCTTGCCTTGTCAGGAGCTGCAGGAAGGTGGTGTGCTTTTGGGTGTAGCAAGGGCAGGTAAAGCTACATTTTTCTGGAGCCAGCACTTTCTCTTCGATCATTTTTAGTTAAATATTGATTGCTAGCTGGTAGGACATGTTTCCTGTTACGACGTGCAAAGAGTTGAGATGTAAAAGCGTTGTGTTGGGTCGTTTTCTCGTTGTAATAACCCACACTTTCCGCGACAGCAGGATGATTAGTGGCACGAGATTGTTCACTCTCAACATCTTCAGACATGGCATCACCCTCGTGTTGGGTCTGGTCTTAAGACAGACCTTTTTTTCCTTTATTTCTTTTTTACTCAGTTAGTTGAATTAGTTTTCTGCAGGTTTTCAGATGATAATTAGGTTCATGCTTGTGTTCCTTTCTGTAAATGGAAAGAATCAGGCATAGGACACACAGGAGAGTAAACTGGCATCATAGCAGACCTGCGAGTTTTAGGTATAAAATCAAAGAGCAATTTGCAAAGTTAGTTGAAGTAAAGTGGATTTAAACACAATGAAATCATCCTTGACAACAATTTTTTTGAAGTTCTTCTACTGTTATGAGTGTAAAGGGATTTTTTTTTTTAATTGCCAGTTTCTGGGTAGAGTATTCAGCATAATTTCTCACAGGTAAGTGAAGCATTAACTCCTTGTACCTCAGTAGTTTGGGCAATGGGGGAAGAAACTGAGAGTTAGGGGGAAGCACCTTTTCTACTTCATCATTTGAAAATCAGTCAGTGGTCAGCTAACTTAGAGAAGGACTTTGCCAGGGACACTGGTACTGGGAAAAATGTATGAAAATCCATCAGAATCCTGGAGAGTAGATATGTACAGCATGTGAAAAGTTGTCTTGAATGTTTCACAGAATATAATGGCACTCTAGATATAAACTGGAAAAAGAGTAACAACAACTAGCTAATTTGTGTTCCTTGTTCAGATGAGCCATGAGTTTTGGGGCTTTCACATTTATATTCTTTTGCTGTAGGTGTTGGAAGTGTGGGTGGCCACGAAAAAGCAGTGGTTACAATAAGATTTTCCATTTATTGCCCTTTGTGTACAACTAAAAATAAGATTCAAATGTTCAGCATTTGTGGAGAAGCATAATATTTCTCTGAGGTCTGATGACTGTCTTGCCTGCAGCTTCAGCTCTGTCTGGTAGGTGAGTCCTAGGTTTTAATGCTTGTAAATGGGTCTGTGTTGGAAGGAGAGTCAGAGCTTACTTGTGGTGTGGTCTGGCTGTGTTAACTCATCAACTTCTTACTGGAAAAAAAAAAAGAAAAAGTAGATAGGCTTAGTACATAAGTTAAAGGTGATGATGAAAATTTTGGAAGCAGAATTGTTTTGCTGTCTGGAAAAAGCATCTT
Source organism: Sitta carolinensis (assembly GCA_032173965.1). NCBI lineage: Eukaryota > Metazoa > Chordata > Aves > Passeriformes > Sittidae > Sitta > Sitta carolinensis. The sequence goes on along the minus strand of JAVUNC010000004.1, from coordinate 36,514,971 downwards.
TGGAGAGGACTGAAAGATTTTTAAAGTCAGAACTTTCAAAACTTCAGTTGTGTTCCTTGAATTGTTGATCCAGAACTTCATCTTCTGGCAAAGAAAAAGTGAAGGAGAAAAAATGAAAGGATATCTATATAAATCTGCTGAGCTTGAGAAAAAAATTCTCAGGGTTAACTTTTGGCAGATAAAATCCTTTTGGTTTGCTTTTTATGGTGACTGTTAAAATACACGGTGTGATGCTTTTCCAGGTAGTTGCACTGGTTAGGAATCTACTAAACCAGTTGTGGTATCTTGAACTACTAAATGTGTTCTAACCACATTAATTGATACGTCAGCTCATGGCCAAGAGAAATATTAAAGAGAGATGTCAGTATATGCAGGGAAATTCATAGCTTCATGGTGTCAGCTTTGGTGCTGTCCCAGCTTCACTCATTAAGAAGCTGTGGCATTTCCAGAGAATGAGTGTGCCTGTGCATGTCAGGCTTCTCTGTCTGATGTCATTCTTGTGATGAATGAGAGGAGAGAGCATCTATCCAAGAGCTGCAGGACCCCAGGTAGAAGCTGAAAACTTGCTTTCTGCTATGTGGCAGCTTAAGCATCACTGCTTTCTTGTTGCTTTGTGACCATCCCAGCTTTGCCATGCTTTGCAGGGTGGCAGAGGTATTGGTCAGGAGAATCGGGCTTTATAAGAAAATAGGTTTTCACTCTGACTAACACCACGTGGTGCAGAGGATGTGGGGTGCTGGGGGAACTTAGAGGTACACGCGCTTGTTCCATGGACTCATCATGCTGTCAATGGTGAGTCTTTCATTAGGCAATATGAAATCCCTTTAAATTAGCTTGGTGTAGTCCTCCCTCTCTTCCTAGGAGAGCTCAGTGCCTGTCATTGCTGCCTTTCTTCAGCCTTTTTGCTGAAATGCTTCTTACTGCTTTTGCATGTGTGCCTGCTCATTGGAACGGCTCTTGCCTTGATACAAAGTACAAATGGCAAGAGATTAATGCAGTAATCAAGACTTCAGATACTTCAGATGGGAATGGGCAAAACTTCAGCCGTTACCAGTTTTCCCCACAGTAGTTGCTGCAGGGAATTACATTACCTCTGTTATAATCCACCTGTATGTCTCAGCCCTTAGGTGCTCAGATGCTGACAAGGGGCATAATCATTTGCTATGTTTTTTCTGTGGAATTTTCCCTTTTTCAGTACAGTTGTAGAGGTGGTTTTTTTTCTCTCCACCCACCCTTCTTTTTCTACTGCTGTGCCTGCCGCAGGTAAGTTCAAACCTAATGGCTTTGAAGATAATGACAGGAGAGAGTGCAACATGTGCGTCATGTGGCAGCGGCACTCCTGCGCCGATCACTGCAGCTGCGCTTTCCAGCGGGATGAGACATGCTGGACTCTTCCAGGGGTATCTCCACACAGGCTATTTTTAGAGATTGCACATTGGGTGCATTGTGCAACTATCAGTACCCACTGCTGTGCTGTTCATTTTTTCCCTTGTATGGTGAAGAGGTTTTAAAGGTGTTTGCCTTTCTCTTGAAGAGGTAGAAGGATTTCTTTTTGATTTTTTTAACTAGTTGTAGAGCTGCTCTGGGGAATCTGGGAAGTTTTATTTTCTGTACACAGTTTGAAGGGAACAGTCCTACATGTGGACACTAAATTAGGATTAGTGCAAGTGACACGAACCATGTGGTTGAGGTTTTCTGCTGAAGAGCTCTAACACCTTTTTGGTTGCAGAGCAGAACTGCTACCTTGGGAAACCCCCAACTTGTTTTTGTTTTGTTTTGTTTTTTTTTTCTTTTTTAACTTTACCACAGAAAACAAGCTGTACTCAGGCATGTTTTTAAGTTGTCATAAATTCTTTCTGTGGCTCTCAGCCTCTGGAGTCCTTTGAACAGCCACCTCATGCTGTACTGTGAGACGGTGACAGCAGCAGATACTTTAGGATGTGATGCACCCTCACAGTGGGAGCACAGCTGGACACAGAAATTGACTGGTGGCTTCTGCCCATCACTGCTGGAGGAGCAGGGCTAGCCAGTCACAGGCTCCTTATTGCATTGCTCAAATAATGCAAAAACATTAGCAATGGAGATTTGCTGTAATGGTGTATTTTAAGTGCATCTCTGCTCTGCCAGCTTCACTTTTAATGCACTCGGTTAAGGAATGCTTTGGAGGTTGCTGCTAATGGATGAATCTCAGAAAATTGGAATTTTGAAATAAGATTGACACTTTGGAGTGAGAAATATAAATCTAATGAGAGTATTTCAGCAGAGGTTTGTAATTAGGAATGAATGGAGAGAATTTGTACGCGCAGTCTGCAGAAGGGCACAATGGAAGGTGAAATTGCACCCTCTGTGCTGAATGAGGGATGAAAGCCAATGTATCAGTGTCATGGCATGACAGTGTAGAGTATAAATGATACTGTCACTGAGTGCTGCAGAAGGTATCAAGGGAATTCCACTCCAGTAAATTACATTACTTAGACAGACCTGAAGGCATTGTGTCTGAATGATTGGAGGGAAAAAAGGTTGTCAGCACAAAGCAGAAGATATTACAGAACAATTGGCTGCAGGCTTGGAAAGTTTTTTTTTTTGTTGTTTTTGTTTTTTTTTCTGATGTTTACCATACGAAGCTTTTCAGATGCTATTTAAATTTCTTTTTTTGGTTGAATTACAAATGTATTGATGAAGCAAAAGTTATTTTTGGGGTGGTGTTTGGAGTGGATACCAGCCCTGGAGCCAAAAGATGTAAGCATGCACAGCTCCCATTTTTTTTCATTAGGAATTGAGACTTCTTCAGACTTGAGAAAAATCTAGTCATTTGTTCCTAGCTCAAAGCAGTGTTTTTTAATGCATTGCTTCATTTCACTGAGGGCTTCCTTTTTGGCCTGGATTTTGCTTGTGGGGTAATTCTAGCAGAGATTTGTGGACAGAGATAGGTTGTTACTGTTCTCACTAGCAGCGAGGGGCTGGACTGTGGTGAGCAGCAGCAGATCATAGGACACAAACTTTAAGGTCTCCTTTAGAGGCATGGTGAGGTCTGTGATGTAGGCACTTAGGAGCATGATGTCATGGTGACAGTGCAGCAAAAATACAGAGACTTTGAGCATGTATGCATTAATATAACATGGTGTATTCCTCACACTGTTCTGCTTTTTGTCCACCAAGCTCCACTGCTAATACCAGTCTCAGCCACAGTGATGGTGTTGAGAGGATTAGTTATTTGTCACAATTTTATTCTCTATAACAACCTACTACATCCACCTGCAAAGGGACAGTACCTTAGAGATGGGTTTAACTGCTTCTCTGTCTCTTACCTCACAAACAGACAACACCTACAAGCTCCTGTAATTTCCTAGTATGCTCATAGGTGAGAAAGCCCAGCTCCCACAGTTCTCCCAAACTGCTGCTTGATGATAAAACATCTGTTGCCCGAAGATGCTGCATTTCATCCTTTGGTACATAATAAGCTATGCTTGTCTTGGGGCTTCTTGTAAAACTACAGCAGTCTTTGTCCTTAAAAACATACTTTCCCACTTGTCTACTCATAAAAAACATCACTGAAAGTACATGCTACAAGTAATGGTAAGGGAGTGGGCTCTGATCCTCCTTTCCAAAACTTGATTTTTGGCAAAACCCATACAAAGCAGGAGGATGGACACGCAACACAGTTTTAGCAGTCCATAGAACAGGCTTCTCCACATGGAAATGGTGATTCAACTTGTGGGAGCATTTAAAGGAAATACAGCCAGTCTGAAGGGTGCTGACTCTAGGAAGGTAGCAGTTCAAATGCTCCTGTGGAAAGGTTTCAGCCCTACAGCCTGTAGCTGGAAACCAAAGTATCAAACCCACAGACTTGTGGAAAAGCAGTCAGGCATCTGTGGGAAAGAAGACGCCCTGTGTGGGATGGGATTCAATAGTAGAGCAATTTAGTAGTGGGTCCTGATCATAGCCAAAGGTGAGTCGGAGGAAGCAAAGTACAATTTCTATCTATACCTCCTGCATTAGAACTGTGTAGGAGTAGTCCAGGGTGTAGGACTCCCTCTGTCTGTCTCTCTGTCTGTCTCTCTGTCTGTATAAAAGAAGGATTTCAGTCATCAGAGATGTAAAATTTGTCCTTAAATCATAATTTTCAGGGGAAACTACTGTGCCTGCTTGAGCATCTGTTTATAGTAGTATTAAAAATCTGCTGTCATTCACTTCTCCTGTGGTATTTTGTGTCAAAAGCTGGCATTTTGACACATCTGCTTTTTTGCATGTTGGGAAAGCAAATGGGTTTTTTTTTCTATTTAGTGTTATTCCTGTGGTCATGATCAAGCTGTGTTTTCAAAATGTGGTTCTCCGTAGTTATCCATTAATCCACCAAAAGTCCATTAGTTCTCACAGCCCTAGCTACTCATATGAGGCCATTTTCCTCTTCCCATGCTTGGTTCTGCAGCATAAATGCCTATAACCAGCACCTGTGAAGTCACCAGGGCTACTCAGGCAAAACTGTAATTTAAACGCTGCAAAGTAGTGTGACTGCAAGAGTGGGATAGAGCAGGAGAAGGAATGACCAAACTATGTCTTAGGGAAGACTGGGAGACTAACCAATACTGCTTTAACTGAGAGAGATATTGAGCCTGCTCAGTCAGATCAGTATCCCCAAATGTATTTTGTTGTGTAAATGGTTCCCTGCAGTCCCAGAAGACTATCACTGTCTCTTCCTGTCTTGTACAGTGAATTTCTAAATAATCAATCTTGTTGCAGGAAAGTTGCGGTTTAGTAAGAGTAGCTTGCTAACAAGTCAGTGGTTCAATCTTAATTCTCACTCCTCGTGCTTTTGATAACACAGGGCTATAAAGTTTGACATTGTAGAATCTTCTCTATAAATTCTGATTTGCTTGCCAAAAAATCAGCCTATTATTTTCAATTCCCCTCTTTATCATTAGTGTTATTAAACTGACGACTGATGTGTAAAAACTGCCGTTTGCATGAAGTTCACAAAACTGCAATAAAAGACACTTTTGTTCTGACTTGGTAAGGAAAGAGGGGGGAAAAAGCAGCTAAATAATGCTAGTTCTAACAGCAGAGATGTTCATATAAAGACATGTTCTGAACAATAAGATCATTTATCCATGTATGACATAAATACATCGGAATTTAAATAATGAGAGATCTTGTGAAATGCAGCAAAATGCACACCACTGGCATTGTGAAGTTTCCCTTCTCTAAAGCCCTGTTCTCAGGGAAAAGCAGCTTTACTTTTGCCTTGAAAATCCATTATCATAAGCCTTTTTTAAAACACGTTTGTCGTAGTGCAATATTAAAGCAATTTTATACCCTAAGTGTAGCTCTTTTGTAAGGTAAAATGCAATCCCATGTGTGTATGTAATTGCAGTTTATACTTCTCACAGCCCTAATTTCCCCAAAATTAAGAAAACCACTAACCTTTTTAGGCTTTCCTTTTCCTAATTGTTTTTTGTTCTCCCTGTCTTTCTTCCTCATAATATTCTTTTTTTAAAATCCCTGCTCAGAAGGAAAAAAAAAAAAAAAAAAGGCACAGAACGCTCTCTGAATTCATTGCAAAACACTGCTTGGAGGAAGCATTTTAAGAGTTTAGGTTAAAAAGTTTCTGCTTCTTTCAAACTACATGGGTGACACTGCTATTTTGAGAGACTATACCATCTGCTTGTTAACCAAAAAGCAGGGAAGATATTCCTAGTTCTAGTATAGACTTTTGGGTTGATTCCACATAAAATTCCCAACTGATCTCCGCTTGTGTTTGCCCCCTCTAAAGCTAAAGGAGAACAAGGACATTCATCCCTTCCACTGTCACAGTTCCCAAGGTAAAGATGCTCAGCTTGTGGTCCTGAGTAAGATGTGATTGTTAACAACAGGCACAGTCCATCAAGATGTGTGAGGTCCCTAATTCTTCCCTGCAGGTGTTCATGTCACAAAAGCTATGACAAGTAGTAAAAGAGCAATATAGTGCCCAACCTCTGATGTTCCTCAGGTGACTGCTACCTGTGGGTCAAGAAGATGCTTGAGGAAGGCTTGGTTGGGTTCTTTTGGAGGAGCTGAGTTTTTGTTTGTGTTTGAGTAAGAAAGGGGAGGATACATTTTCTGGGGCTTTGCTTACTTTTTTGGGAAAAAAAAGGCAGAAGGACAATGTTTCCTGGTCCACATACCAGCCATCTACCAGGTAGTGCAGGTGGAAAAAGTGCAGGAGCTCGAGAGAACAGTAAGACTGTCCTTCCCAAGGTGGACAGGAATGGCAGGACTCGCAGTGCAGATGGATTGAAGGAAAAGATTGACATGAGTAGGAGCAAGGTGGGAGTCTATGTACTTTGTCTGGTGAGTCCATGGAAATGGCACAGGGAAATATGAAAATGTGAGAAAGATGTTACTGTGGTCCTCCATAGGTGATAAAAACATTTTCTGAGACAGGAGAGATTTAAGTTATATTATATCACTGGAGTATCTGCAAATACGTATGTATCATCATTATAGTATCTTCCTGACTGGCAAAATGTTTCATCCAATCTCTGTTGACAGGAAAGATTGCCTACTGATAATTGCTTTGCTTAAGTGTCTGATAATATGCCAGAAATGAGAGCATTCTCTGTTAGGTCATCTTTAATTATGCATGTACCACCTGTCAGCTTTAAATCTGGAGAAGATTAGATTTCTCATTGGATTTAGAGTAGGGAAGAGAGCCTTCAACAAGAGGACTAGGCTGTTGCAAACAGTGTGTATGGGGGAGTTTCACAAGCAGTCTCCTCATCATCCCTAGTCATGGATACCGCTGTTGGCACACGCAGAAATATTTGAAATATTGCCTAAGCTTGCTGCCGTAGTGATGGGTTTTGCAGGAAGAGGATTTCAGACCATCTGTTGCATTTTCGAGTTTTCATCTTTCGCCATACCAAAGGGAGAGGGAGAGCTGAGGTGAGGGAGGACACATGGCAAGCCATGGCTCCTTTGGCAGTGCTGGGGGGAAATCCCCCCAAAAGCCATGTGAGGGGGTTATTCACTTGCCACTGGTGAAAGCAGTAATAAAACTGGTCAGGCCAGTACAGGCATGCCAAGTATACAGGAAATTAAGTGCTCAAAAGACTGAAAAATTAGGAGGATAAGTGCTTTGCAGAAAACCCTAACAGAAAGAGATGGTAAAGATCTCTGAGGATATTAAATTAACAGGGTTGCCGTTACCAAGAGTAGTTAGGATATTAAAAATTATATTGCAGAATAAATTTATCTTTGTACAGAATGGGAAGGCAGTAATTGTTTGGGAATAGTTGAAGAGATGTTCAGTTAATGGGAGAATACTAGCTGTTTATTTGGTACAGTAATAGATTTTAGTTATCTCCTTGGTTTTCTGGTCTCCTTTACTCCAAGGCCAGTGTGGTTGGTTGTTCTCTGAAATGCATCATTTGCACCAGAAAACAGAAAAGGTCTTTGCTAAGCTTCTCACCTGCTTTTGGCAGAAGAGAACATTGCTTGAACTGTCAAATGTTACTCCTGCTGCTCCTTGCCTATATATCTGAGTGGTCAGTGCTTCCCCCTCTCTGGGATTTTGGTTTTCCAGCTTCTGTCATCACTGCCTCAGCCTCCTGGAAAGAATTCCTCAGTTACACTTGTTAGCTGACACTGATTGTTTTTCCTGGTAATACCTTCAGCCAGAGCTATATCTGAAAATCTGGGATTTGGAACAGTAGGTCAATTTGTAAAACAATGAGCAAAGAGGGACAGATGGCTGTGGATATGAGAGCATGTTTCTCTTCATCTCCATTTGGCTTTTGCTGATGCTTCGTTGTTGCACGAGCATTTGAGGCTGTCGCTTTGCATTGGTTAAGTGATTGTTGCTCCTTTGCTTGGAAGACTGGCCTGTGGCATTTGTCATGTCCCCCACTCTGCTACAGTGGGTCTCCAGGGCAGGCAGTCTCTGCAGAAGCTTGAAGTGCCTTTGCACCCAAGGACATGGAAACAGTTTTCAAAACAAGTGGATTTTCTGCTCGGAAATCTGGCTGTGTTTCTCCTGACCTTTTCTCCCAGGACCTGCACTGGGGGAGGCTTTCCTGATGATTCCTTTGCTCAGGGTAAGGTTGCTGGACTCACCTTTGTTATTTCTGTGTAAATGATTACAATTTCTCCATCCTGTGTTGTGCTGCTGAGTTTTGCTCAGTTCTTAGATTCTGATTGATTCAGTCTCGCTTGTTTCTGTCTTTCTGAGTAGTGGTGCTATAGCATCACCTCTATGTAGCTGAATTTTACAGATCTGAAATGGAAAAGTGGGGGGGTGTGCCACAACCCTTTTTTCCTTGCTTGTGATTCATTCAGCCCTTCTTTCCACCCTCCTGTTTCATGTTAGAGGGCTCTCTAGTCTTGAGGTGGTCACTGGAAGACATGTCTTTTGTACAGGCTCCTTCATTAATGCAAGGGTGTATAAATCCCATTATCCCGGTGCTACTGCTAGGCTCTGCAGCCCCACTAGGCACTGAAGGAGATGTCCTGTTCACTGGTCTGAGGAACAGCAATACTTAACTGAATGTAGTACTTAGCTTTTCTCTCTGGAAAAAGAGGCAACTAGATGAGATTTAAGAATACTCATAAGAATTGACATACTTACTTCAAACCATCTGAGTTCTTTTGACTTGAGAGATATGGCTTATATAGTCCTCAGACCATGGCTGGTACTGGGAGCTTTTCGTTGTCCTATATTTTACACATGATTGCTTAAACTACCCAGAGCAGTTTTTCTGGAAAGCCGTCCTATTCTGGAACTTAGGATGTCCTATCTAATGACTCCTCCCTCTTTTCTCTCCTGGGGTCTTCATTGGAGCTTGTCCACTGCCTTAGTCACAGGAGGGGCTTCAGCTATCCTCTTCATTTTACCCTGGGACACTCATTTAACAGTTCTCCTGTAGCCTTTGGTGTGTTGCTGATTTTAGGCTTCACATGTTTTCTGTCTCTTTTCACTCTTAGAAACACTACAATAAAACTCTTCGCATATCAGATTAAGTATCTGTTATAGCAGAGACTTCCTACAGGATTCATACTTTTCCTTGCTTGGTAGTGAAGCTGGTGAAATTCAGAGTAATGTGTTTACACTGAGCTATCTGACTGTATACACTGCTAATTTTAAGAGGAAGGGGAATCCTTCTTGGGATAATTAGTTTTGCCATGTTTATAGACATGATCTCTTGCTGAAGCATGTTTTTCTTGACTCTAAGGCGGCTGCTGACAGCTGGCATTACAAGAGTTCATTGGGAGTCTCATGGTCCATGTGTCCTTATGTATACACAGCACAAACAAGAGGAAGCCAGGAAGAGATAATGAAGGCTGTGATGCTAAACTCTCTAGCAGTGCCCTGTAGTGAAGCATTTGAACAGCCAATGTGAGCCAAATTCTTAGCTCCTGTCAAGGCTGTAATGATCAGGAAAATCATTTTGTCCTGATGACCTTGACTTGTTCTCTAACAGATTTTACCAATCCGGTTGAGCAGCCAAGTCAGGGGAATCATTTCTTCTTACTGCCCCAGCAGAGGCAGCGCAAACTCTTAAATCAGGGAGTTTGCCTGTGGCCCACCAGCACATGAGGGTGCTGCCACACGTCCCTTCATGCCCTCCTGAGGCGTAGGGGCAGAGCAGTGTATGTGGGCCACATAAGTGCCACCATCAGGTTTTGTGGTCTTTCCGCCGTAAGTCAGTTGGCAACACAGTGCTGGAGATCGACGGTAAATACACACAACCTTCTCGAAAAGTTCAAGTGGCCAATCAGAGCACAGCGAGTGGCTGCTTTTACACTTTGGTTACAGAGTGATTCTGGAGGGATTTCAAGGAAACCTCTTTGTAGCAGGAAGCTGCTGCTCTAGGCAGCTCATTCGATGAAGGAGCTGCGCCTTCTGCGCCTGGTGCCTCCTTCCCTGGGCTGCTTAATAAATACATGAGTGCAGCCATTATCAGCCAAGCTCTGTTTCTTTTTGCCTTTGCTAATGTGCTGGTATTTTATGTCACATCAAGTGAGGAGGGAAAGCAGTGATATGAAGCCATTCCTCCCGTTCCTTAAATAGGATTGATGACCACAGCTTAACAGCATTCCAGGAAAAAGACATTTGATTGAAAGTGGCCAGAGCTTCCCCTGAGATGCTGAATAAGGATTTTCATCCTGGTAATAACTTGTCTTTGCCATTTTCAGAGCAGGCGTTCTTATATTGCAAATCCTGCATTAGCTTGCTGCAGTTAAATGTGCACACACATATCTAAAGGTACCTCTTTGATTTTCCTCCTCTGCCTCCCCCCACCTCCCCACACAGGCCCAAGGGAGCCCCACCGACTCATTGGCAGCTCCATCTCGAGGTGGTTCTTCCAACAGCACTGCTTGTTGCCCTTTGGTTCCCCTTCAGCCGTGGGGGGGGGGTCTGCTCTATTGTGCAGGAGCATCAGCGAGCTTTCTGCACACTGTGAGCTGGAATCCCCTCTGGGCCACTGCAATGAATATTGCAAAAAACCTGTGCTGAGCAGGGGAGGGCATTGTGCTTTTATGTGCCATGGCTTGCCAGTTTGAATCACATCTGTTATGTTGCAGAGGGGAATATTGCTTTGGTTGCAGTGGGTTACTGGAGTACTAGCTAGTCTCATTTGTAAGGGGTCCTGGACTTCAGTCTCATCTCATACGTCACCAAGAGAAGGAATATACCTGACAACTCCTGCAAATGCTGGTTTCACTTTTGTTTACTTGTTTCCCAGTCCTTTGTTTCTGAAACGGTGTTTACATACCACAATTTTTTTTGGTGCAAATCAATTAGCTTTAATTTCTTTCTCAACTACCTGATTTTTATCCCATTTCTTCGCTGCCATTCTGTTGTTAATTCACATGATTATGTGATGTGATATCCCTCCCTGGTTAGCAAAATGTTAGAATAGCTGTTGGCAGCTTCTGGAAGAGTAATTAGCAAATAGGAATTTCTCAAAGATGTGCAGACTAGCCTAAGTAGGCATTTTCCAGCTGTTCACAAGTTCAAAAACTCTCTTAACACAAGTTTATTTGCTACTACAAAAGAACATCTATGGAAATGTATAGTGTGCAATCCAGAACTACTGTGTTTTATTCCTTAAATTGGAAGTGGACATCTTTGTCAGGAAGAGCGGGATTTTTACAGTGCTTGGTAGTCCTTTTCCTGAGGAGTAGAGCCTTTTCGTTACAAGGAGACATCACGCTCAAAATGAGAATAGTGAGAGCCACCTAAGAAAGTGCTGGGGGCTCAGTGGCTGCGTCCTGGCCCCGCGGGGCGAAGCCGTTCCTGCACAGGCACGGCGCTGTGCCAGTGCCTTAACGCTGACTACCTGAGCTAGGAGCCCCAGCTCCTGAGCCATTCCAGTCTAGCCCAGGACATGCTCCTTTCCTTTCTTTCTAATGTGCGGGAATTGCTGTCCACTAGGCTTTCTTTAGAAAGCCATTTACACTGCTGTGCCTCGTTTTACATGAAGAAGCCCTCGTAAATCAAATACAGCCACGCAGCTGTGCTAAAGGTCTCCTTTTCATCCATGGGTGGCTGCTGTCAGCCTGCTTTTATTTCTCCTCATTCCTATTCTGTTGTTCCTTCAGAATCAGCTGGAGGGCAGCTGGATGTTTGTTTGTTCCCGGTAGTAATAAGGTAGTTGGTCCCTGATGGTGCAATGGAGAGAGGGGGCAGGCAGAAGGGAAGTGCATTTGGTGTATTTGGACTGCTTGACAGTTTTATTTTAAGCTCAGGGTCTTCTTGCCACATCCGTAGCCTCTTCTGTTCTCTGCTTTTTGCTTGACATCTCTTGTGCCTAATTCTCTAATCAGCTGGATTATCATCTCTTGGCACCATGTCCTCACCCACTCTCTAGCCTCTCACCAGTGATTACCTCTCCCCTCTCATCTCTTTTCCACTCTGACACTTCTCCCTGTTTGCTTCTCTGAGTGCCTGTGACTTCTCTCTCTTCACCTCTCAGTATCATCCCACCTCCCAGAGGGAGAACAGACAATTTCCGCAAATCTTCTTTCTCGGCGTTGCCTTCATTCCCACTGCTCTTTCAAGCTCCTTGGCAGTCATTCCCCTCTCTGTTCTGGGCAGTGAAACATCTCTCTCTCTGCCACCTGCGCCCTCTTTTCTGCTCCCTCCCAACAGCCTTACCTACTCACTGTAGTATGCAATGCTTTATCTTAGGCTTTTTCAATTTCTTATGGCTCACTGAAAACATTGGACAATACCCACCGTTTCTCATAATTCATTTCCCTGTTCTCACTCCAGCCTCTCTGCCTCCCTGGAAGCAATGGAGCCAGGACTGGGCTCCTGCCCCTTACTCCAGACATTTCTCCTTGTGAACTTCTCCAGCCATCCCTCCTCTGCTTTTCCTTCTGAGCAGCTCTTGATCCATGAGCCCCTAGCCTCTTCACCAGTCTCTTTCTCCAAGGTAACCCTGCTCCTTTCCCTTCTTTTTTCTTGAACCCTTCCACACATCCATAATAACATGATTCTTTGCATCCTTTTGGATCTTGCTCCTGGTTCTTCCCCATCCTTTCAACTTTTCACCATTGTCTCTGGATTTTCCCATTTCAGAGGTTTTTTCCATGTCTCTCTTCTCCTTTATTATTACTAAAAACATTTGCACAAACATCTTTTTCAAGATTTTAATTTCACCGCTTTCTTGTGCTCCTTCTGGAAAAATTCTTGCCACATGTAGCAGAATAGAATGCATGTGCACGTATGTACTTCAGGTGAGAAATGCGTGGAATAATAGCTACAAATAATACTGACACCTAATTTGTAGAGTAAAAGGAGCATTTCTTCCTTCATATAAAGATGGGTTGCTGTGTTGATAGGACTCTTAATTAAGAGACATGTCATTTTTTAATGTTTGAAAAGCTCATGCAAGGTGACATGAAACACACAAGGATAATAATGCATATTTTTAAAGAGATAATTAAACATTGTGTGTATGTATGTGCATGTATATAGATACATGTTTATATGTGTGCATATATATACATGTACATATTTATGTGTGGTTATATATTTATATGCACGCATATATATAACTACAGGCACATGCACATATGTGTCTGCTTTTAAGACCCTATATGTGAGAAGTGTATGCTGTGATGGAACAGCATAATGCCATTCATAATCCAGTGGTGGCTGTCCTGTATTTCATCAAGCAACAGGTATTTATTTAAAGCATTTTAACATTCCCTTGGGCATATAACCAAACTGTGCCTTACTCACACTTTAAATTCTTGAGGTAGTGGCATGAATCTGTGGATAGACTTACCTAATCTTGACCTCTGATAAATATAAATTAACTGAGCCTATTTTTACAAGACTCAAATTCTCTTAATGGCAAAATCTTCATTTAGTTAGATAGCTCAAAATTGTCTCTTCCTTTCCTGAAGCTACATCTCAATGTGGTCAAGTTTGTCTGAAAAGATTGGATTGGGTCCTGCATAAAAGTGTTTGCATTCTTGTGATAGTCCAAGAAACAAAGTTCATTGATTTAGTTAGAAAGACTTGAGGAGTCATTTTTTTAATTAATTAATTTTTTTATTACAGTCTGCAATATAGGTTAGGTACATATAGGATAGGCAGAAGTTGAGAGGGAAGAAGTAAGAAATAAGCATGCTTGTTTTTACATTATGGACTGTTCTCTTTTACATGAAACAAACTCCTTGGCAAGCACTAAAGTTTGCCATCTAGACAGGTCCCCTTTTTAGCACAAAAATTGCTGTAGGGGTTTGCAGGCATGGAAACGTATTGATTGTTTCCTAGCACACTGTATTACATATTTCAGTTAAGAATTTGTAATGCTTTTAGATTAGTTTTGTTTGAAATACTAATCAATGAGCTTTATAGATCTCCCGCTTTATACATAAACATGCCAATCTTCAGTGGAGCATATGAGTTTTATTTTATTCCAGATTGTTTATACTATATAATTTTTAATCTGTAGTTTAATCTCCTTGTCCTCATGCTTTTATGGTTTGATTCCACTTGTTGCAAGGGATCTGAAATCTAATTAAAGGGCATGGATTAATGGAACTCAACACCTTCACAAGTAAGTGCTGAAATGTGCCAGCTATATCCTGTTGCCTGAAGACCTCCTGAAGCCTCTTACTCTATGTGTGCAGCAGAAACAGGACTGGCTGTCTTGTGTCTTGTAATTTCACTCTATGAAATTTCACTCTATGAAGCCTTATTTTGAACCACAGTAGGTTTTCCAGTCTTCAGGTGCACAGAGGCACAGTTTTTTTGCTGTGATGTTCTCTCAGACTGTTGTTGGAAAACCACCACCAAAGTGTTTCAGCTGAGGGGGAAAGAAAAAGGAAAATAAAGTTTGAAATTATGTGTTTTCCCAACATTCAGCATTTTTTTAAACTCTTACAAAGCTCTGCTGCCCTCATCCTGTGGAGCAAAAACATGAGATCTCAGCTGGAGATTGGGCGGGGGACACACTGCAGCCACTGCTGGAAATCCATCTGGCCAACCAGAAAGTTTGCTAAGGAAAGCCCAGGGCAGCTAGTGGCTTCTGCTCAATTCTTCCTGGAATGTTGGGTTCTCACAAAACAGGGGGACCTGTGCTCTGCTTGCTCCATCTGCATTTGGTGTGGTGTTGCAGACTGCTTGGGTGTGATTTTGCAGATCAGTGGTGGTCAGCCCGTTGTGCTTGGGAAGCAGGAATCTCCTGACTACCCTCATCCTCCCCCTCGTGAGCTCAGGGGTTAGGTTACACAATGGTACCTTCAGTTTGTTTAAAGCAAGAAAATTATGCACAAAAGCTGTTAAAAGAATATAAGGTTGTCAAGTCAAGTGAGAAATGTTATAACATCGCCTGCTCAGCCTTCAATTGAATCCTGCGTGCATGCAAATTTGACAGTCTTTAATTGCATGTCTCCAAGATCTGTGGAGAATATAGCTTCTCAATTCACATCAGAAAAAAATCATACAGACCTCTTTCTTCTCAGAAAAAAAAACCCAAAAGCACGCTCTCTCAAAGATTGTCCAGACTGTAGGGTGTACATTTCATCAGCCAGGCAAAGCTTCCATAGGTCACGGCTGCCCAAAACAGCCCTGAGCAAACTTGCCGTGGTCCTGAAAGTAGTGTGTCAGTGGTGATTGCCACTGTGCAGACAAGGACCTCACTAATTCCTTTTGTGTTGTCCTCAGATATGGTACAGCCAAGGTGTGCTAGAGGGTCTGTCCCCTCATGACTGGAGAGGAAAGAGAGAGAGTTGCAGCAGGTGGCACTCTGACACACATGCTGCTGAGGGTGGACAAGGCTCGGGATTTTGTGGGTCTCCGAGCTAAGGTCTGTAGAAACTGTGGGGAATGTCTAGTTTTCAGTGGCCTCTTTCTCTACCAACAGTACATTCCCCTTGAAGACAAATGAGCAGATGGGGGCTGTAAATAACCATAGAGGGAGAGAGTGACATCACTGAATACCCAACCGTATAAACCAGCCTTACGTAAGTCTGGTGTAACTCTAAACCAGTATATGTGAGTCTAAACCATTAGGATTGCACAAGAATCACATTGTTTGACATTTTATTAACCAGGTTTCTAGCATTATGGGAGAGGCATTGGAGACAGAGTGGTGCACAAGCAGGAATCCAAAAGATTTTCAGTTGGAGTGGTTCTCTTAAAAATGGACTGGAAAATACGTGTTTGCCACTTGTTGCATGAGAAGATGAAGCAAGAAGGGAAGCAATTTTTCAAACAGTACTATTTGTGGACAGTCTTAAATAACATGAATCACAGGGTCTCAAATCCTGTACGGTGACCTTGTGCAATCAGGCTACATCATCTACTAGAAGATTATGAATTCATGCATGCGCTGTACTCAGAATTGGAAAAGATGTTTTCCAAAGTTAGAATCTGTTGTGTTGGCATAACATTGCATTTAAAGTAAAAAGCGTTGAACGCACTGGGAATTGTTGAAGAATATTCTACCAGCTCTCAAAATTACGATTTTACACTGCCATCAATAACAAAAAAGTTAATCTAATGAGAAACCATTCTGGTTAAATGAAGAAATACAAGTTGTGATAAAACATTTATTACTTTAATATCCAAAAAAGGGAAAATAGAAAAGGCAGAAGTGTTCCCCAGGTGTTTTTTGTATTTGAAATTGTGGAAGAGGATGTGTCCATCCTGTGCAGTGATATGGAAAGAAGAGAAAGTTTGCTGCTTATAATAAAGGAGGATCTGGGAGGCAAGTGGTTGAAATTAAAAATTCTCATATCCAACTAACTTTTATATCCAGGAATTTTAAAGAGAGTAGCTGAAAAGCTCTGTTAAGTGGATGGTGATTTGTAATAAATCTTGGGAAACGGGAAATTCCAAAAAACTGGGGGGCTGCCAACTGTATTTCCGATATTTCAAAAAGATAAAAGGGATGTCCCGGGGAACTGATGGCTGATTTAGCTTGACATCAGTCCAGGGCAAAATAGTGGAACAGCTATTTCAGAATCTGTCAAGAGAGAACTTGGAGGCTAAAGGTATTATTAATTCCAGTAACAGTTGAAGAGAGAGCCTGTCAAAAAAAACTTGCCGGATTTCTTTGCTCTGTCAGGATTGCAAGTCTGTGTCAGGATTGCAAGATAAAGGCAGCTGTTGATTTGCCTTTAGGAGGCCAGAGTAGGTGGTCCTTTCTGCCTTTCGGGTTTGTGAACCATATAAGGAATAACCAGAGATTAAAACTCCCATGACAGAGTTTCAAACAGAAATAATCAAGCCACTCTGTTTCCCTGGGATAAAGTGTGGCTTAGTTTTGGGTTTGGGGTGTTAATCTCCTATTTGATTTGATTTGAATTGATTTGATGGCTTTTGCAGCTTTAAGTGTGTTTGAGTACATTGTAGCTCTGTGGGGGTAAAGAAAAAAAAACAAGCTTCAAAAGGCTTCATGAAAAGCTCAACAAATAATGCAAGTATTCTCAAACAAAGATAAAATCCAAGTTCTTCTTATAGCAGTCTTTGTAGCTTTAATCCCTCGCTCTTTACCATGGCAAAGAAGATTTCATAAGCTCCTCTGGATCTTACAGGGGAAGGAAAGCTTATGTTTGCTTTTTGCTGGCTTTGCAGTGCTGTAAGAAACTACACATACAGATGCTACCTTGGCTTTACGTACTCTCAGAACAAGTACCCAAATACATCAACTATTTTCTTTTTCTCTGGGCTCCATCAGACTGCAGTTGCACTGAGTCCAAGTGTCCATTTTTGTCTCACATCCTCTCCTTACCTTGGCTGTAATCTGGTAGGTGTTGGCAGCAGAATTGATTGCTTTCTGTACACTTTTCTCTGTGGAATGATTTATAGTCTACAACAGGAAAGGCAGTCAAGTTCCAGAATAAGGGCCAGTCCATGGATAAAAGGACTTTAAATAGGCATCTAGGTATATGTCAGACTCTGAGAATAGTGGGAAGGCTTGAAAATCCTGCTTAAACTTTCTGATAACAACGGCAGTTCTCAGACCTTTACAGGATCAAGACCAGTCAGAATCCCTTAGTGTGATCCAGGTATCCCCTTGACACTTGCTCTGAGTTTCTAAATTTCAGTGATCATTTGATCATTATAAAAATATGTGAAAATTGGGGTTTTGCATATATTGATAGTACTTCCAGGAACCAGATATGTAAATCTGTGGACCCTAATGGAGTAGTCACTAGAAGATATTTATTTATTTGTTTAGTTACTTAGTTATAGATTGGTCAAAATCTATGATCTAGCTGTAAAGAAACATTTTTTCCTTCAGTTTTCAAGGGAGAGCATTATAGTTGGTATCCCTTTGGTTGTGGAAAACGCTGCACAGACAGATAGTGGCCCACTCTTCAAGGAGAAGGCAGCACCTGCATTCTTTCCCAAGAGCAGAAGGTGCAAAGTTACACCCTATGCAAGTGTGTCCCAAATTTAACCCAGTGACCTACTACATGCATTCCTGCTCTTCACACATTAATCACAACAGACACATTCCTAAGGACATGCCAGTTTGTGTCCCAAGGAAGGATGAAGGATATTTTGACCACCTGCTAACTTGCAGCAAAGATGAAAAGCTTGCATTGTAGGAGGTAAAACAAAGACAGCATATTTTTCCCCCAACAACTATGCAGTATGACAGGAGAAAATGGAATTGGGTTGCTTTCACAGCCTCTGCAATTTGTATAGTCAAAGATGTTCGCAGTATTTTTGGTCATAGTCTCTCAGATAGCAGATAGAACTGCTTCCACCAGTTCTGCAGATAAGCTGGAAAAGCAGTAATTACTACAGCTTAGTGAAGAAAATAAAAACAATTTTGAGAGAGAACTTCTCCTGTTTGCTTTTTTTTGTGAGTATTTTTTGTGATTGTTTTTTGGTTTATTCTCTGTTTTTGAAAAAGTGAAAACAATGCTCATTTGATAGCAACCAAAATTTCAAGTACAGAGCTTCAGCACTGAATTCCGCTGGAGCTTTAAACTTGAGAATAGAACATAAAGGAAATTTATAACTTTTATTCAAATAACTTGTTAGCATAATCTTTGACATTCAGAAGCTGCTGAAAGGAGCTCCGCAGTGGTGTTGTTCATAATTTGTAGCTCCCAAACTTTGGTGGTATTAGGGCAGTATCAGCTGGCGCTTTGTTCTTATAGTCATATTAACAAAAGAGGTGTCAAATACAGAGGCACCTTCTTTACTCTCCTGAGGTATTGCCATACTGGCAAGTGACCTGGATATTTGACAAACCATTTGTATGTACTTCAGCAATTCATTTCAGATGGCATTTCTGCAGAGTGAGTTATGCATACATGTACACATATGCCCACACAGGTGCACATAAGTTATTTAAAGATTTAGGAAAAAGGGGGAAGCTGTAACACTGTATCACTTCTGAAACAAAACCCCCAAATACTCATTTAAAGCAAGGAAAGCAGTGGGCCTTTGCCAGAATTTCCAGCCCCTGTTTGTGTGGAGACCTCGAACTTTTCAGAGAGCATACCAAGCTGGAAGGCAAAATAAAAACAAATCACTATTTCATTTTTCCATCTCAGATTCTTTAATCTGTCAATCCAGCTCGCCCAAGAACAATCCAAGAGGTTGTGTCTTTTACCCAAGGTCCCGAAACCATTGACTACTTCAGAAGAACATAATATGTTGTTTGTTGTGCTTGGTGGTTTCCTGGCAGTGTTTCAGTGTTGGGCATTCCCCGTTCTGCTTTGAATAAGCTAATTTGAGTAGCAGACTTAGTTCCGGTCCCCTTCACTGTAGCCAGCTACTGTAAAGAGCAATGTGAAAGCTGCGAGAGGAGATTTTATCAGGAAAGAGTTCTGTGTTTCTTGTTTTCCACGTTCATATATATCAGTTAAATAGCTTCTGAGAAATAAGGATGGAGGACAGTTTTTGTGCTGTTCCTCCTGTTTTCCTACCTGGTCTGTGTGGAAGGTGTCCCTGCCCATGGCAGGGGGATTGGAACTAGATGATTTTTAAGGTCCCTTCCAGCCCAAACCATTCTATGAATCTGTCTTCCCCCACGCATCTACCATGCCTCTTTCCCGAGGGCATCATCAGTTTATTTACAGAACATTGAAAATGCATGTTAAACTAAGCCTGACTCACTCAGTGTAGGAAAATTAGTAGTATAATTATATAATTTTTACTGAGTCATAAAAATATGCATGTGTATACTTTGCCTAGTAGGCCTGTATAGAATGTATAGGTGCATGTTTACTGCGTGTAAACATTATTTGCATGTTAACTGAAGTCCCTGAAGAATGTGAGCTTTCATTACCTTGTTCATCTGGGTTACTCTCTCAAGAAATAATAACACAAACCTCTGAAGTCAAGAAATAGATTTTATCTCTGTGTGGAACATAAATCTGTTTGGACTCTTCAAAGCAACCTCCACTGGGAATCCCTGTCTCCTTATGTCTCCTTATGGTACCAATCTCTGAACAACCTGAAGCACAATTTCTTTAGAGTAGGCACCTGGGGTTTACATAAACATTCATCCCTGAGACTACAGGCATCCTGACAGTGCTTTAAAAAAATAAGATTCAATGAAACTGTGGTACATTTTTGCTCACGTGTGCATTCTGCCAATAGCAAAACTGTTGTGAGTAACCAAAATTATATAGATTAAAGCCATATTCAGCAATTCTGTTTAAAGGGATCAGAGTCCTTTTATTTATTTATTTATTTATTTATTTTACAGTATATATGCAGTAGTGCTGTAGGGTCTAGGTCCAGTATAAGAAAAGCAGCAAGTGACTTTGCAGTGGGACTCATTTCCAGCATCAAAACCTCTGCACCGTGATGACAAATGAGCTGTTCAAAAACAGCTATTCCACAGTCTGCAGGATACATTGCTGTTCCCATCAGTTTAGCTAAGGAAGGAATTTCCAGTATTTTCATCTCCATTTTGAATCCATGTGAAGCTTGCTGTACAGAAATGGGGCTTCTGGCCCAACCCTGCAGCCAGCCCAGGCACTGATGCTTCTGCTCACTGCCTGTGGTATAACTCCTGGGGGACCACTTTGTGGCCCTTTAACCATGTGTAGCTCTTCAGCAATTCCAAGGGTGCTCCCTGGGCTGTGGATGCTCAATGTGTTGTAGCCATGCAGCCTCCTCAGCATTAGGAATTCTTGCCTTTAGGAGACATTAGCAAATGTCTGCAGGGCCCTACTGTGTGCCCAGTCATACCTGCCTGTCTAGAAGGCCTGTGGTTAAATTCTCCCTGAGTTTCTCTTAGCTGTCCCCCTTCCCACTCACAGCCCAGTGAAGGTCCTTCCTCAAGGCGCTATGGTCAGGAGCACCAGCCATCACTCCCGGGAGCAACACGTCTGCAGCTGCTGGCCAGGAATGCTCTACAGTGTCTTTTCCAGTTGTCCATGTACCTTCTGCTTTACAGCAGAAGCTACTTGATCAATGTGAAAAGTTCATTTCTTAAGACAATCTTGCTAATGGCCCTGGCACCCACAGTATGTTTGGCAGGAGGAAAGTCCATGTAGCCTGGCGGCCCATAAGTCTATTTTCAATTATCTGGGGTGCTCAGGGAAGAAGACATTAATATTGCTGAGGATGACATAGCAAATTACTACTGCTCCCTAACCTTTTTAAATTGCTAACACTGTTGTAATCTGTAATTACAGAAATCAGTGTGAGAATTGTGGCACAGTATAATTATCTTTCCTGATACTTTATTGCTGTATGAATTATTAATCAGAATCAGTCTTGTATGGTATTTGTGGCAACTAAGAAGAATAATCTATAATTAAATTTCGTTGTTTCTATTTTTGTGCTGGTGTTTTATGATGTTGTAATTGATAATTAATTGGTTAAAAATTCACACAATTCTTGGGAGTTTCATATGACTATGACTGCTCAGTATTCAGCATTTATTAATTGAATAATGGGCTCACTGAAGAGACCTTTGTATATAGTCTGCTGTCATTACAATGAGCTCTCAAAAATGGTGAATTAATCATTAGGCCTTTCAATAGTTTCTTTTTAAAGGAAAGCGGTGACAATATAATCATATCCTTTGTTGTTATAGCTATAATTGAGAGATCGTAATAACCAATTATAAGCGTGGTCATTTTAGGAGCTCTGAAGTGTCAGTTATTGATAACTTTCTTTAAAAACAAAGTGTTGATTACACAGAAGGAGTCTTTTCATAGAAAAATATTAGGAGATGGGGAAGGAAGCCTGGAAAATTATTTTCCTCCCACTTGCCACTTAAAAACAGTGCATGTTTATCCCTAAAAACTGTCAAGTCTGATGTGCTTCTGCTGCCAATTGTCAGAAGTACAAGTTGCTCTCAACTTTTTTTCATTATTTTATCATCATTCTCCCTATTTTTTTTTCTGAGTACCTTTTGCTAAATTGTTAGGAGGGAAAAAAAATAGAAAACATCAGAACAAAAGAGCATTTTTTCACATTCTCTGCCTGAATCCCATTGAACAAAAATACTGTGAGACATTTACATGCAAATCTGTAATGCAGACTCTGACCATAGAGCCTTAGATGTGTTCAAACTGGCCACTTCAAACTGTTCCTATGATTCTTTCTTCTGCTGTTAGTGGAGCTAATTGAGAGAATGTGAACTGGAACTAAAAATACTCCCAGTTCAGTATTGATCCTCTCTTAACAGAATAAGGAGAGTTGGGAGCTGCCTTGCATAGCAGGACCTAAAATGTGATCTCTAGTTTGCGCTTCCAAGCAAACCCTGTGGTTCATTTTACACCAGGTCAGGTGCTGCAATTCCTAGATGTGGAATCACAGGTTTATCTGTTGGCTTCTCTATTGAAATGTAGCATCACAGACATAATGAGGAGATACAGATAAACCTTTTTAGTCCTTCGCAGTGAAGTTGTTGGGAGTCCTCTGTGCGCTGTTATGATGTCGTGTTTATATCACCTAGGGTACAAGGAGGAGGATGAGATGATGCCTTTAGGTCCCTCTTTTCCCCCATCCTTGCTGGTGGTTTGCTCTGGACAGACTACAGAGATGCTTCTGCTGCCATTTATATACCTTTTATGAGTTGAATTTAGCATCGTATGGCTTCTCATGTCCTAAACCAGCTGCTCTGCTGGAGCCATTGGGAGCGGGAGTCCCTGCTGTCAGTGACACCCAACACATGTAATCTTTGGACAGGTGTTTTCTGCTGCTCTCCTTCAACAACTTGGTCCCACACGACTGCAGTTCCTGTTATGTGGGAGAAAGGAGAGCACCAGGCAGCATGCCCATTGCTGTCTCCTGCAGCTGGGGAGACAGGGGATGAAGACAGGGGAAGATGTCTAGGAAGCAGTAGATTTGGGGTTTCATCTGTGTTGACATCCATCAGATAATTAGTTTCTTTGTTTTGCAGGGGTTAGTTGGTCAGGAAGGATGGATAGTACAAGCACATTTGTTGTTGGACAGTGGAATATCCATGCTGTGGCATGAAAATATCCATCTCATGTAAACTTGTACTCTCAGTAATGTGGCTCTGGATATTTTTATTAGGAGTAACTAATCCTTTTACATATGCAGTGAATTCTTTGCCCAGTAATGCACAGCAGTGGTCAGTTGTACATCTGGTTTATTGCAGTGACTGTAAAATCTCTCAAGGAAAAACTAAACATTCATCCTGCTGTGAGGATGGGGCACTATTTTGGTTCATTTCAATGAGCAGGTATCACAGCCTCTCCAGGCAACCTGTTCCT
This sequence comes from Sitta carolinensis, assembly GCA_032173965.1. Classification (NCBI taxonomy): domain Eukaryota; kingdom Metazoa; phylum Chordata; class Aves; order Passeriformes; family Sittidae; genus Sitta; species Sitta carolinensis. The sequence continues at coordinate 36,491,802 of JAVUNC010000004.1, read as the reverse complement.
CAGTTTTTCTTATATTCAGTCTAAACCTCTGTTGTTTCAAATAGTTCCCAGTGTGTGTCTCGATCATGTCATTGCCCTTACAGGAGGAGTGTCAGGCTGCTGTGAGGACCATGTATGTACATCCAGGCAGTCTGCCATCCAAGAATTAAGTGTGCCCAACCTTGCTGTAGCTCCAGAGATTAGAGAGGCTGTTGAACAGCATGGATGCAGTCAGATGTGAGCCAGTTTCTGGAGAAATTTCTCTGCTAACCTGCTGAAAATGGTCCCTGTATTCCTCCTCTGTTGAATACACTTTATCCTAAGTCATTTCCAGTCTGATGCAACTTCTCAGCTTATGACAACTGAGTTTCTCTAACAGCCATTTCAAAATTTTTTGTCAAAGAATTTCTGGAAGTCAACACTAATTATATGTACCGGTGTTTCTCACAGCTAATTTGACACACTTCAGGGATTCTGATAGAGCCCATCAGAGACATGACTTCCCCTTGCAGAAGCCCTGCTGCTTTGTCACAATGATAATTTGCCTGGTTAAGTGCTCTGTACCTCTGCCATGATAGAGATTTACCTTTTTACATAATTAGCCCTGTTCTGATGCAGGACTTTGTGGTGTGTCTTGATAAAATTTTCTCTCCCCTCATATTTCCCTTTAAAAACAGATACCACATTGCCTGTGCTCCAGTCTCGTGAGGCAGGAATGGTTTTCTTGTGATAGGTAATGTATTTTTGGTAGCAGCTCAGTCAACCTGTTTATGCGTTCCTGGAGAGTTTTGGATGAGCGCCAGCCAGTACAGACAACATGCTCCAAACCAGAGTGATTTGGATGTTCCGTGAGCCACATTTTTGGTCTCCTGAGGTTTTGTGTGCTTCCTCCATGCTGCCCATGCAGAAGGGTTTGGTGGGATCTTCCACCCATCACCATGGAAGGAGCATGTAGGCAACCTTTCAATTCACTTCGCTGCAGTCGCTGGCCTTTACCAGCAACTTTTTTGGCTCAGTTTCAGTGGTGCTTTCCTTGCCCACAATAGTTCGTGCCAGTTTCTGGAAACTTTTGTTTCATAGAGGTTTTTTCTGGCAGCAGGGTGACCTATATGCAAACAAATGCACAGCATGTTCTTTTGAGCCAGAGAAAGGCTTGCTGAGACATTCCCTTTTCAGTTTGAAGAAATACCAAGTGTGTAGCAATGATTTCCATGAATAAGGTTCTGCAGACTCAGCATAATACTGAATTCAGCAAAAAATGATGTAGTTTGAATTAACACTGTGTAAAAGGCTTGCAGCCCATCTTGCCTCAGAGTTCAGAGATAATACCAGATCCCTGGGTCTTTTTATTCCAAGGAGATGGGAAAAAAGAGTTGAATTCTGCTAATTTTCGTGCTACTACATGCCAAAGTCCTACAGTGACCTTTCTCTTTGCCCTCTAAACCCTTTCCCTGTGAAAATGAACAATATACTTCCCAGTGAAAGGTTTCACCATCTTGCACCTTTCCTGCAGGATAAAGCCCTCTTGGAGAGGAAACACCTCACGTCTGGAGGTCATGTGGTTGATGGCAGATCGTGTAAAAGGAAAGATTGTAAATCATTTGTGTTGAAACATTAAAAGCTGATAAATAGGTGGTCCTGAGCCATAGCCCAGTCCTGGTTTCCCTGTGCGCAATGCAGGGCTCAGGGTACTTCCTAGAGCGGTCAGGGGCACGGTCAGGGGAAGTCTGTGGAAGGCTGAGATTGCAGCTGCCAGACAGGGCATCCACATGCATTATCAGTGGCTGTGGGAAGGCGAATGGCATGGATCCACCTTCAGGAAGCCCCTGGAGTCACAACAGTAGCCTTGGGAAAATATGATGATATAAGCAGCTGGGTGGAGGTCCTTCCCGGGAGTGCAGGTCAGGATCCGCTGGAGCGGATGGTGCAGTTTACTGCTCCAGCACCTCAGGACTGCACCGGTCAGATTTCCTAGCAGAGAAGGCTGGCTTGCTCACCAGCAGGGAAATACACCGTGGTATTTTCAGCACTTCACAGCACATGCAGAAATTTAAAAAAAAAAAAATACATTTGATGAGCGCTGTAGTTAAAAAGTGAGAAATTACTAATTAGTAATGAAGTAATTCGGGGTTTGATTCACACAAATTGCACTATTACTGTAAGAGGGGATTGCAATTGCAGGCTAACTGGGGTTTGGTGGGTTTTTTCTAAGGCACTGAAAATATAATTGATGTTCTGTTCATTATCTGCCAGGTTTCAGGTTTCTTGTCCTTTTTTCGTCATCTGAGATATTACAGGCATAAGACATGCCTGGAAAATAAAGGGAAAAAAAGCTTACTGCTTTCCCCTTTGCATTGTCATTTGTAACTCTCAGGTTTTCCCACTAGATTGTTCTTGCAAACTCTTTCATTTCATAGCACGCAAGAGTGACCACTTAGAACACCCTTACAGTGATATTGTTAGCATCAGTTTAGTTGTACAGAAAGCTGTGAGAGAGATGAACTGTCATTTTCTCTTTTACCTTGATAGAGTGCTAATAACATGATCGCTGTCAATTCTTCTCATTAGTCTCAATTTATACAGATAATTTTTTTAAATTTTTATTCTGGTTAAGAAATCCAGCTGGTGTAGCTCACACCCCTGAAGTGTCTCACTCCCCTGCCTATATGCAGATCAATTAGCAGCTATGTATCTTCTCTCTAGATGTTAAGTTGTAGAAGGGCTAATCTCTGTTGGTTGCTTGTAGGTTTTTTTCTGTTCATGTAAGCATTTCATCTGAGTGCTCAAAAGCATAGCATGAGTCAGCATACAGACTGAAAATACCAGTAAAAGAGAATCTGTAAGCATTCCATTAAGACTTCCAGTAATACTAGTTTTGCACTGTTGGCAAAAATACCTATTTTGTACTGAGTCATCATAGCCACTGGCTTAAAAATACTCATATGAAGGTGGGAAAATGAAGTTACCATTGAGAAGTTTAGTCAGTATAAGTAACGAGTGTGTCCTCTTAAGTCCATTCTTGTCTAGATGATTAGTGTCTTTCAAATGGCACTGTAGGAAAATGGTAACCTAGTTTGCTCATAGCAAGAGAAATAGTTTGAAGTCATGTTGTGTCTAATGATGTGCCTATATATTGCATAGCAAAGGAGAATGCTACAATGATCCACATTAAAAAGTAGCTGAGGAGGAATTTTGCTTTTACTCTGTACAGTAGTCAGATACTTACAGTGCAGCAGTACTGTACCAAAATACAATCATCTTACCCTTAGCCCTTGATGCCTCTGAATTTTACCTCTCAGAATTCAGTTGTTGTTCTCAATAAGGAAAAATATTTCCTTATAAATACTGCAGGCTTGTGCATTTGCACAACTTTCCCTTCAGCAGCAGACAGAGTAATACATACAAATAATCCTTTTCCCCAGGTAAGCCTGAAAACAAGCGGGTTTGGCTTGGGATGCATAGTCTGTTCAGTCACAGCACAGGCTTTTACACCTTCCTTCAGGGAAGTTGAAATGGGAAAATAATGCAAAGAAGATTCAGTATAATGCTGGGGAAGATGTTTTGGGTAAATTAATTACTTCAATGTGTTCAAGTGCAAAGGAGGATCATTTGCAGTGTGGGGTATTAGGGGGAGCTATTTCTCTCCACCATCACCATGGCAAATCCAGTCACTTTGTTCAGAGGTTTTGCCAGTTCTACATGTGTCAGAAACTGCAGAACAGCAGGCAGAGAATTTCCCTGACTCAGACAGTAGTAATGGATGTCTGACATCATTCCAACCTCTGCTCTGCTGTCAAAAGGGGGAGACATGCAGGCAGGAGTAGCCTCAGCACCCATCTGCTGCCTGGGGCTGGACATACATTCAGGTCAAGAGATTTTTTGGTTCTGTGGGTCTGGAATTCAGGAAGATCTACTCTTAGGTAAATGACATTAAGCCACTGGTGAAGGCATGTTACTTTAGCCATACATGGAAACAGATTTCTTCTGGAGCTGCTAAATATTTTTCTCTCCATTTTAAGGCTTAAAATTGTGATTGAGAAATTAAGTTGCTGTAGTTAGTGGCTTGTCTTTGTCAGGTACAGTTCCACCTTGCCTTTTACTTGAGCCAAGGTCTTCAGTGTGGCTGTGTAATGCTGCCTGTCTGCTGGAGAAACTTGGGGGTTTGAGGGGATTTTCCCTCTGATCTGAAAATATCACAAGCAAGTGCAAAAAGCCCTTTTTTTCACCATTAGGTGACCCAACAGTTACTCTAGCTTTTATTTTCTAAAATCTTCTAAAATTTCCAATGTCCCCATGTTATCGCCATTACTAAATATGAAATTGGAGATGCATAGTAAGTAGATGGTTGAAGAAAGTAGACTTTGCAGTCTGTCTAAACCCTATTTTGGTTTTGAGGGGGGAAGCTGGTGGGGCAAGTAGGTAATCCAAGCATGACAGGGTGAAATCTAGTGGCATCAAACCAGTATCAATCATGGTATCTTTCCCTAGGAACTTTCTTGGATTTAAGCATTAAGGGCATTTAAGCATTAAGGCTGTAATCTCGAGGTATCCAGATACTGGGGTGAATCTGTCCCTCCTGCATTCACCCAGGGACCGTACTGCTTCTCACCACCTTGTTTCTGCTTTCTTCTCCCTTGTCCCCTGCAGGGTGTGAACGGCATGTCTGTGGATGAGAAGACTGACTCCCCCATGTATGTGTATGAGTCTACGGTGCACTGTACCAATATTCTCCTCTGCTTAAATGACCAGCGGAAGCAGGACATTCTCTGTGACGTGACGCTGATCGTGGAGGGGAAGGAGTTCCGCGCCCACCGGGCTGTGCTGGCTGCCTGCAGCGAGTACTTCTTGCAGGCCTTGGTTGGGCAGACGGAAAATGACCTGGTGGTCAGCCTGCCGGAAGAGGTACGGTATTGTCACCATGCCCCACCATAACAACGCGCCCCTTCCTCCTGTGTGATGAGGAAAACCTCTGTGGTCTGCTGGGGTGGCCAAAGGGAGGGTGGCACAGGTGTCAGTAGCTGCCCCAGCACGGCTCAGGATGTGCTTGTTGTATTTGGGTGGGTTGCAAATCACTGAAGGATGGATGTGTTCACGTCAGCCTTATGATGAAGACAAAGCTTTGAAATGCTTCAGCTCACCTTTGTCACTGCTGCTGAAGGAATTGTACCCAAACATTTCATTACCATAGCCTTGTTCAGGACAGTATTAGGACCGTGATATTCCTCTGCACTTCTAGACAAGAAGTCTGAAAGAAGTGATGTGACAGCTACATGGCAGGTTATTGTTGAAAAATCATTCAAGCTGTCATGTTGTTGGGAGTTTCATTGCTGTCCTCCCCTCTCTGGCAGCTCATATTTTTATTTCACTTCTTTGCCCTCTCCTGCACCTCATTCAGACTGGCTTCTTCACAGCTCCCCTCATAAAGAGTTTGGGATTTAACCGTGTTTTCCACCAAGAAACCATGAACACAGTCTGTCAGAAAGCAGAGGTTTTGTCAGGCAGCGTGGCTCCCACAGCAGGAAGCCCAGGGATGTAGAAAACACATACCTCACTGGAAAGTTTACTTTATTTTATCACAGAATCTCACTGGCTGGCTTCCACCCCCACTGTAATTTCCTCACAGCTGTAGAGTCATGACAGCACAGCTACCATAGGGCGTGCTGGTGGCTTTGCTGCCCACAGAGGGGAGGTGCATGCCTGATGGCCAGGACTGCCATCACCTGCTGCTGCCTCAGCCTGCCTGCCTGGTGTCTCTGGCTGGGAAGGGTGGCATGAGAAGGGTGGCAGTGTACCCAGGGCACAGCACAGCAGTCACTCAGTCGCTCTGGCATACAGAAGGTTTTTCACCATCATTTGCTTAATGCCCTTGAGAAGAGGCATGGTGTGTTTTTAAATGATGACAGGTCCCAAAGTGTCACACATCATTTTTCCCCCTCTGGTTTAGTTCTCCAGAGACTTCAGCAGCATTGTAATGTTGTCACAGCACAAGTTGGAGAGTATTAGAAGTAGGTCACTGGCTGTGACTTCATGAGTCCTGACACTGAATATTACTCATGAAGACACTTCAACCCAGACATTTCGCATAGGAGTTTAGAGATGTTGCAGAGGATGCACTAGGATGCACACTTTCATTCTGCAGTGTCCACTAATAATTTCCAGTGGAAGAATGAAGTCTCAGTCAGTGTCGTGTGGTTTTCTCAACACAAAGCAAGGGTAGAAGCAGAGAGGTGACGAAACATGCCCAAGGATGCACAGATGTGAAATGGCAGGAGACTATCAGTGCTCTTCTACAAAGCCTTAGTGAAACATCTGTGTATAATTCAGACCCTGTTGCATAAAGAAAAGTAATTAAAATTCAAATAAGAATGTAGAAGAGTGACTGAGATGTGCAAAAGAATGAGCCTGACCTAAGGGAGAAGAAGAAAGACCATGGCAGGTTCATACTGCTGGTGTGACAATTGAGATGTGCTGCAGCTCTAGTAAGGCAGAGGAGCTAGCCTTACTAGAAACACCTGAGAGGAGGAATTTCTCTTTAATGCTAAAAGACAGTGTTGGCTCAAACATTGATTGGTTTCAACTGTTTTAAAGTAAAAGTAGACTGGAAATAAGAAGATTTCTGGTTCCAGCTGCAGTGAGGTGCTGAGATGCAGGCTACTGGAGGGGTCATGATGTGCCTGCACTTGGTCACCCAGTCCTATGTTAATGACACTAAAGATTAAAAATACAAAAGTTTGTCTTTCTCTGTGTTTTATATGAGATGGTGTCTAGGAAAAAATCCTCCAGTTCAACCATAAATTAATTCTATTTCAGTGAATTCTCTTTGAATAAATGAAGTATTGGAGTTTTACATTTTAGAATGTTATCTCAATGAAAGAACAAAAAATTTTTGTGACTTAGGGTTACACTGGCTGCTCTTAGGGCTCCAGTGAAGCTCATGGAGTTGCAGAATAGTTCTTCTATTAGTAGCAGAGCACCAGGGCTTTGACTTTCTCATCCCGAAAAAGAATTCTCTTGGCCTATTAAAAGAGATAACTACACTTTCCCATGTTTACTTGTACAGATATTTTCCACGTGCAAATTAATTGCTGCTAAATGCGTTGAATCTTAGTTTTCTTGGTGGCTACTTTACTGGAATAGCTGTGTGAGGGGGTCAGGTAAATAATTTCCTCACCAAAGCTAGTCACTTAGAATAAGGAGAGCTGCCTGATGCACCTCACTGTTTCTCAGTTACTCCTTGGTGAAGATGCACATCTCTGCTCCTGGCGTTGCTTAGCTTCACAGTGCTGGGCATTTTGGTAGGTGCCTGTGCAGAGATACAGGAAGTGCATCCAACAGTATCAGAGCTCCCTGCAAGAGGAACTGAAACACTCCTGGTTTTTAAAAGCTGGTAAAGCAGAGGAAACACCATCTTAGTTATACTGCATTTAAAGAAGTTAGCAGGGTCATCTTTGGTTCACAAGCTAAGGATGCTTCCCAAGGCTACCATTTTCAGTCTGTGGTGTGCAGAGCTCTGGCAGCAGTGAGTTATTTCTTAATGTATCTGTGAAAACTGACTTACTCTGTCATGTAGGAGGTTTTTCCTCCAGTGGAAAAATTTCAGAAAGTTGAAAGTGAATATCCTGAGCAGCTACTTTTTTCATGCTTAGAGACAATCTATGTTGGTGTATAATATTACAGAAAAACAGATAGTGAAAATAATTTTAAAATACAGTCTTCACTGTTCAAAACTTTTCCAAAGGTAACAATTGAGCGTAAATTTACAGAGATATTTTTAAGTCAACCACACAAACACTGTATTTTAAATTCGAGCATAGTTTGAAAACTGCTGAAGTACGTTGTGGAGAAAGGGCTTTATTGTTACTATAATTTCTCAAAGGTTTGATGGTGGAGCTGGATAAAGCTTTATGTATAAAGCTTTTACATTCATATTACGTTGGTGTGAGGAAGCTTAACATCAAAGAAAATAACTTAGTTCTGATTATTCAAAGCAGTAAATCTGCCTCTGAAGTCTAAACTGAAGACTTTTCTTTTTGCTTCATAGCGTGTTTGGGTCATTTTGTTAATCTGGCATCCAGACATTGTTAACTGTTGTCTAGCTAAACAGGGAACAGATTGTTTTTGCATTATTTCTTATTTATATCCAGTTATAAGCAAGAGCAGTCTTTACAGTACACCAGTCATTTTAGTAGGAAGACATTGTGCACACACAAAATTGGGACTAGTTGCATTTAGAGGGTTTTAAACCACTGCAAAACCTTGTGTTAGACATTTCAGGTTAGTTCAAGCATGTCTTAATGTGCCTCAGTTCAAACCTTTCCTTAATCAACTTTAAAAAAAAAGTCACTATGGAGCTAATTCTGCCCTGATTGAAGAGTTTCCATAAACCCATTTGTGTTGGCCTTGGTAATTTGAGTTTGTACCACACCTTTTGTTAAGGCAACATATTTCAATTTGTAGACAAGCTGTACAGAGCAGCTGCATAATAGCAATGGCTCAGATGGGTCCATGGTGTGTGAACTATCAGCCCTCAGAGCAAGTTAGAGAAATGGAGTGTTTCAGCTGCCTACAGCTAATAAAATAGGGCCCCATTACCTCTTAACTTCTATGCATTTTTTCTTTATTTGCAGTTTTGCCAAACAGGTAAAACCTTGCCTGCTTTTACCCAGGGTATTTTTCAGCAGTTAATCCAGTGTTCCTCTAGCAGGTGCTGTTAAATGCAACCCAGAATTAGTACTTTCAAAGAACTGAGTTTGAAGCTGTAAAGTTGGTTATTCATTCCATACCCTTAACTGTTGTTTTGTTTTATTTAATCACAAAAACTGGTCTTCCTTCCTCTAACAAGGCACTTAATTAAGTTTTTAATTTATGATAAGAAGTTAAATGGCACTTATGAGGCATTTTTAATGGTTTCCACTTCCCATCTAGATTACAAAAAAAGGTGTGATGGAGAGAGACACGGCTGTCAGCCAGGGGTATTGTAGGTCATGCCAATATTAGCTGGCAGCAGGCCGTTATCCAATTAACATTGCTTCATCGCTGCAAGTAATAGCTCTCGAGTAGATGATTGAGTCGTTCATGCTGTAGTGGTACTCAACTTTGCTTGAGAAGGAGCCATCGAATGGGCTTTTTATTTGCTATTATTACCTGCCTGACTCTGCTAATGGAAGCACACAGCAAGTCTGCATGGGCAAGCTGAAAGCTGAGCACTGGACAGGGGAGCATCATCTGTGCAAGCGCCTTATTCACTTGGTCTTTTGAAAGCTGAGGGTGCAGTTAAAGACAGAAACAGAAACAGCAACAAGTAAAACTCCTCAGTGGCATTAGATTCCTACAGGTTAGAAATAGAGATTCTCAACCTTGCTTGCATTTTTTTTATTTGGGGGCTTGAATTTGAAAAAAAATTCATCATCCATGAGAGCACCAAATACCTTCCTCTCAAATGAAGCTAAACAAAGGTCTTCTGAAACAGCAGACCAAGCTTTCTTTAGCACTGGTGTGATACCAGCCTTTGTGTTCTTTTAGAAACTTGCTTCTCCAGTACTTTGGTTAGTTCTAACTGTACCCCTCAAATTTCTTGAATCTGTTTCAGAGTAGTGATCTTTTTTAGAGCAATGAACTGTCTGCTGGGAATGTTTTCTTACAAAAGGATTAAACTGTGCTGTTGTAGTCTTCCAAGGGGCTAAAGGAAGCAGTGTCTCTTTTAGGGTGAGGTTGTGGGATTTATCCACAGAGCTCTTTCCTTTGCTGTTAAGAGAATGATGTTCAAAATAGATGTAAGCACACACCAAAGGCTGAATGCCTCCACGTTCTCTCTCCTTCACTGCTGCAAAACCTGCCTATTCCCCACAGGTTCTAGTCCTGTGAAATTTGTCATCTGCTTCTTTGGTTGGCATGGGTTAACTCACTCACATGGTCAGTTAAGCTTTGCAGGGAGAAAGGCAGGACAGGACCTCAGATTTGGGATTCAAGGCTGGCAAAAGCTGAGTATGTTGGAAGGCAAAGGCATGCAGCAGCACTCTGGGTGGGACTGAGCCAGGCATCTAACATTAGCATGGCTCGTAGCTGACAGGGAGGAGAAATACTGGCAGCTGCTAACCATCCATGCCAACCTGCCAGCCTGAGGGGAAAAATGCTGGGAATTAGCCAACGAGAGATGATTGTGATGAGGAGAAAATCAAAGGCAGGATGCAGGAGGTCAACTATTATATACCCTGCTGGCTATAAGCACTTACTATTGCTTTTTATCTCTCTAGAAATAAACAGTGTTCTCTTGCTTTGTCTTTTCCCTTTCTTTGTATTCTTTGTATGTATTAATATAATATCTTTGGAGAATGTAGGGACTGAGCTGGGAGTGCTCTGCACAGGAGCATAGAGTGAAAGAGGTGATAAATGTGGAAAAGAGGAGCAAGAGGGCAAGGAGTTTATTTCCCAGCTGGAGGCATGTTTAACACAGTAGGGAACAACAAAACACCCTTTTTCATTGGCACCCCAGAGATATATTAGGAGTAGCTAAGGTTAGCACTTAGACAATGGAAAACAGTAATGTGGTTTTCTCTTTAAATTACTGTATTGGCCATTGGTGTTCCTCACAGATTGCAGCACTGGCCAGAATTATTTCTGCTTTGGTGCAGAGGTGGCAAGACCCTGAAAGCCATTATTCCCTTCATCTGCAGAACTTTTTGTAGTGGCAAAGGGTTATATCCATCAGGCTTCAAACTTAGTTATGCTTCAACCTTACCTCAGTAATGCCACTTGAGTAAGTCCATATGTGTAGAAGATTGGGTCCTTGGTTTTCTAAATTCCTCACAGGGAATGTGTTATTTTTCACGCTGCCCCGCTGTGCTGACACTGACCACACAGAGGGATGACTGGAGGCTGCAGCTCTGTAGTGAGAGCAAAAATGAGCATTTGGGTACTCTTTGCAGTCTGACATGACAGGACACTAATTCAGGAGAAACTATGAGACAGAATTGATGTTGTTTTATGTGTGTTGCTTATGTAGCACAGTACAAGGTGCAAACGATGTACTTTGTTTCTAGCAGGTGAGCAATAAAACAGAAATGAGATCTTCAAGATGTGATAGGAAATTCCATCCATGTATCACTGCAAAAGTTTCCAGCACTGCTTGATTTTTCATGCCTCAAGTGTGATGACGAAACTAGCCACATACTTTTCATTCTTCATAGTGTAACTTCCATTATTTTCTGATGAGGGCTGTCTTGCTTTTCTTAACATTCTCTGATCTTTTCAGGTGGAGAAAAGAAAAATACATCTTCGTTGTGGTGAGAGCTAGGCTTCAAAAAGTAAAACAGAAGTTGTGTATACATGCATGTTAAGTAGAGAAAATCTTGCAATATCTCCTTTCCCTCCCTTTGGCAGTAGCTGTACAATTTATTTATTTATTCGAGTAGGCATATGAAAGTGTACTGTCAAAGGGTATAGGGAGATGAATGTGCAGAACAAAATACACCATTTCCATAACTGGATTCAATTTTGTTGCCTTTGTTAGACTCCTGCCTGTCATTACTGTTCAACTGGGCTGATTGACTGTGATTTTACTTGCTAGTGAAAAGGCAGTTTGCAGTGTGGAAACTCTTGGCCAAATATAACAAACATAATCTAAAATGTAAAAGGTATATTGAATAGTAAGTCCTGTGTTAAGGTCATGACAAGACGCAATAAGAATGTGTTGCGGGAGATGGGTTGGTTTTGTTTGTTGTGTTTTGGTTTTTTAAGTTTTTTTCTTTGTTTTATTTGCTTTGTTCAAATATATATGAACAAAAATGAGATGGCTGAGCTGTGACTGCCTCAGGTCTGAACACTGAGCACTCTGGCCCAGCAGACTGAAAGATCTCTCCCTCTCCTCCCCCCCCCCCCTCCCCCCCACTTTCAATTCTCTTACCTTTGTTTTATCTCTTATCTAAAAATCCCTTTCAATTTCTTTAAAGGCTTCAAACCTTTATCCTTTATAGATACCTTTAGCAGTATCTGCTCTTTTACAGTCCAGAAATGCAGGCTGAGCATTTGACTAAACAGACAGGTAAGGTCCACACCTGTCAATTTCACAACGTCAGACCCCACAACATGTAAGGTATTTTCTGATTACAGTACCAAGTTTTGTTCCCCAAGACCCCCAAAAAATAAGATTTTAATCTTCATGCAGCACTTTCCGACAAGGATTCCCTGGTGAATATTGTCAGACCGACTGTTTTTCTCAGCTACTAGTGAAATTGAGCGTGTTATGGGATGGAATATGCTATGTATTCAAATGATGCTTTGCAGCAATCAACAAACATTAAGCCTAGGAAGTGTGGTTCAATCTGGAAGTGAAGTATGGGTTTTAGGTGAGCAGAAGGCAATTGAATTGTGCTAGGATTTATGAATGAGATGCTTTTTGTGAGTTTTACAGGGTTGGGGTTTTTTAGAGAAAGAAATAGACACAAACATTCTGATAAATTCTGAAGAGCAAAATGGCTGGTTTATTCCAGGATTTTTGTGCAGAATTTTCATCTGTCCCATTTTGACAAGAGACAGCCAGCAAACACCTCTGAGTCCCAGTGCAGTCTAACAGTACTAAAAGCTTTGTCCTTGGGCACTTTATTTACTTTAACAAAATAAATAAATAGGAGCAGCTGTAGTTGGTCAAACTACAGATCTAGCCCAGGCTTGGTTTGTTTAAAACAATGAGTTTTAATTTCTCTGTAAGCGCATGAGAGGAGGCTTGTGTGGTTGTTTAAAGACTTAAATGAAAAGAAAGTATCAGGCATCTCTCTAGGAAACGTGTTGTAAATTACTGGGGAAAGATATCAAGAGAGCCAGATTAAAATCAACTGAAAAATTTGCCATGGGTTTTTTGCAATAAACTCTTCGATGATATATGTATGACTGCACATTGTTTTGTAACTTTAAGGCAATGGCCTCTGAGAATAATAAAATTCAGACAGCCCTTTAAGAAATTTGGTGTTCAGTACTGGTGCAGTTCAGTGGAATTCAGTATCCTAAAAGAAGATAGATCAGGTCTGCTAATCCATCTTTCTCTCTCTCTTTGTTTAATCTGACCTTCTAAGAGTTGATTTCATCAAAGTGTGCATTTAACTGTGTCTATTTACCTGCACACAAAAGTAGTTGAATTTTTTTTTTTTAATTTTTTTTTATTATTTTTTTTTAGTTTAGAAGCCTTTAAAAGACTTTGTGGAGAAAGTTGACTTGCAGTTGAAATGGTACCCTGCTCCTTGCTGGATGTCCACAGTCAAAATAACCATAGCTGAACGGAGAATGACAGAAAGTTGCAATACTAAAACTTTCAGTAAAACCAAAATATAAACAAGGTGTCACCAATCAGCTGTAATTCAGAGGTATCGGCTCTGAAGTTAAATGATGGTAATACAAAACCTTCAGCAGTAGATTTCTGAGGTCTCTTGTGACCACATAAAATACTGTCATCACCTCTCTGCACATGCTGGAGTAGAAGTTGATGCATCAGATGGGAATTACAGCACAGATCTGTGCAACAGGTCAGTGATGATTTGTTTACCTCTCTCTAAATGCTCTTGTTCACATTTCCTCACACGGAGGTGAACAGACTGACCCACAGCTGGCACAGAGCAACCCACATACCTGATCCAGAGCTTCCAGCTTATCAGTCCTCAGCCAGTTTCAGTCTCGTTTTCTTCCTTCTGTATAAGGCAGTGAGGAGCTTGTTTGACTAGCTGCAGCATTTCTCAGGATGATCAGGATAGAATGGAGCTGCTCACCTTACCTGGATGACTGGTCCTGAGTGACAGATGGCGTCTGCTCTGTGCCCTCTGCCTGTTCTTCTTGCATCACTCCTGAGGTCCTGTGCACTGCCATTGACAACAACCACATCCGAGAGGAAAGTAGATTTGGAGGCGTGTAGCAGATCAGAATGAGCCTGTGAATTGCAAAGGCTTCCTGTCCTTCAGCAGGAGGCTGGGGCACTTTGAGGATGCTTAATTAGGAAATTTTGCTTAAGTGACAGCAGTTGCAGACCATCCCATATATCCCAAACAACAGGCGAACAGGTTCCTAGCAAGACTTAATCTCTTTCAAAGAGAGCTAATTATTCTTGGCAAATGGGAGCTGTAGGTTTTCAGGACATCAAAAACGGGCCATCTTTCTTTTAGTGTTGAAAGAACCATATTTAGTTGAGTATATATTGCACCTGGTCTGCATCATTCCCTGCAGCAGCTGCTCATCATTTCAGAGCAACACTTCAGAGAAATGAAAGTGTACAGACTTACAGTAAGGATAGCAGATAGATTTGGCAAGTGTGAGCCAGGATGGATTTCATGGATGCTGTTGTGTTCTCAGTGCTTCCTTCTGTTTCTGCAGTGTCAGATGTACTTCCCAAAGACAGGGCGGAGGTGGGTTTATGGGGGTAGTAAAAGAGAAAGGAGACCATCTAATAAACTAATTTGCCCAGAAAGGGACCTGAACAGGGCTAATAGTTCAAAGATGTATGGACATCCAGAGTATTGTACTTCAAACACGTGGTAACACTCTACTCGAAATTTGCTTGCCTTGAGTCATGATAGGACCAAATTCCCTCATCTCTGCATATACTTCTTCATGTTCCCAAAATGGATGGGGGTGCAGTCTGTGTTAATGTTTCAAGGTTTAGAGAGCAGATCAAAGGAAAGAAAGGATTGTCCATTTAAACTTTACCAGTACAGTTTGTAGTTTCTGGAAAAAATACTTTTGATCAAGTGGTCCTGGATTTTTGAGACTGTCATCTAGGAGGCTGAGACTACATTTCTGACTGTGTAAAGAAAACTCATGCTTCTGAGAAATGTCTTGGGTTTTCGCTTACCTTTGAAATTCAGACCTGTGGTTCTCTGTTTCAAGGGCCTGCAGCTAATAAGAAACGAGTCTTAAACAACTTTGAAAGCAAAATATCTTTCCATCTCTGACCACAAGCAGTAGTACAACATGCCTGGCCACCTCTCTGCCCAGATACACAGGCAGCCTTCAGAGAAAATTTGCCTGTCAGAGGATTCCTGGTCAAGTAAAAACAGAGTAAGTTCGAGTTGTTTCCTGTTTCCTTCAAAGGACAATGTTGCAGCCAGTAACCTTTCAAGACAGGAAAAAGCTGTGGAGAGACAAAACCTGACAACTTCCCTTCTGATCTCTGTAGAGGACTAGAGCTCATTTCTCTTTCTGGAAGGGGAAGCTGGACTTGAGGTGGATAGGTCTGCAGCCATTCAATCTGCCTGTTGAATTCAAATATTTTTAGCCTTGTCTTTGACTGCAGATTTTCTTGTTGTGCCATGGATGGCTTTCTGTATATGGCACTTTGGTTTGGACATAAAGCCAAATCAAAAAGTTTCTGTCTATTCCTCGAATTTGCTAGTTTTCAGGAGACTGAACACATCAAACCATGTTTTAATGGGTATGTTTTAAATGTTGAAATTGATTTGTCAAATGCAAGGCACAAAAAATGGAGAGTTCCCTGTCTTTTCTAAGAGCCATCTCTCCTTGTAATTTTTGCCCAGTTTATACAAGCAGTAGGCATTGAGGTCACATAATACCTATACCATTTTCCAAGGAAGTTAAACAATGAAGAGATGTCCCTGAGAGATGTATAAGTAAGTATTGGGGCATTCTACAAAGAAACTTGTTCACATTTACAAAGTTTTATCACTGCATTCAAAAAGCTGAAGGAGTTGCTTTCAGTAGTGGCAGAAGCCTTTAGATCATTAACTTCTTTACATTTTTCCCTGTCTTCAGTGTATCTTGCAGTTGGAGGACTGAGAAGAACACCCAGAAAGGGCTACCTCAGGCTTGGTTTAGTTTTGCTTCCTTTTCAAAGATGAGCCTGATGCTTTCCTTGCAGGTTTTATTTCACTGTTAGGCATGAACTTTCCAATTGGAAAACTCAGCTGAGAGGGCATACACAAGTAAATTGTTAAAGACAAGCATTTGATTATGTTTCTGGCCTTTGTCTTCAGATGGTGGAACACAGCCATGGCAATCCTAGCAGGAGCTGTGCTGGTCCTCGGCAAGCAGCTCTGTGGGGCAGACAGGCACTGCACTCATAAACTGCTCTTCAGGGGGTTTTAAGTCAATCCCAGCCTCAGAGAACCAGACAGTTTGCATCATCTGCTCTTGCACTCTCATCTTAGTTCTCAGATATGGTTTTAATATGAATTATTTGACCAAGTTACAGTTTGGTTTTATAACTGCTTTTATGCAGAGGATTTGCTTAGTTAAAAGGCTATGAGAATTTATGGTTGTTTCTTGTCACTTGTGCTTTCAACCTCATGGTTGAATAATAAGGTGTTGTAAAGACCTCTCTAAATATTGTCTTTCAGGAACGGATATTTTACTCACATCTAGGCGCTTTTTTTTCCCCAAACTGCTCTGATTTGGGGAAAGGAAAAGTTCAGTTGTCATATGTGTTCTCAAGAGACTCCAAAGGTGTCTTTGCTGTTGTAAAAATCAGAAGAAATCTAAATAGTTATAACTATTTGACCAATTTGTTTTCCTTCCAATGCTGCTATTTTCTTAAAGCCAAGGTTTTCATGAAGACTTTCTTTCTGTAATTAATTGTCCGTGCTATCATTTTCTTTTTACATTTAAGGGAGAAAGTAATTCTATTTGCATATTGCAACTCTTGTCCATCTGTCAGATGGGTGTGTATTTACAAGATGAATGCCTGTTTCTGATTTCTCCCATTAGAACAAAGGTTACTCTGTCATTGTCCTCAGAAAGCTTTTGGACTAGCTTGCTTTGTGTGTGCATGCCCTTTTTTTGATACAATGCTGAATACCCTGTTGGGACTGTAGTAGTGACCAAAGGAACAGAAGAGAAGTTTTGGGGATAAAACCTGTTCACATGGCTAAAACTCTGTAAAACCACCACACTGATCTGCTGGAGAGTGATGGGGAGCTGGGCTCTGTACGGTGTGCTCCCTGTACCTATCCCTTCGGAGGTGAACCAGCTGCTGCCCTGCCACCTCTGAATATGGGGTTCTCCTGCACCAAATGTGGGAAGGACTTGGGAAAGCAGCACCCCCTGTGTAGGCTGGCATTTCCACACCCTCTTTATGCACATAGTACTGGCACGTCAATGCTCTTGCTCAGTCCTATCAGCTGCATATCATTCTATTCTGGGGAAGGTGAGAGCAGTGCTGGAAATGACTCAGTTCCAAAACATATCAGCTTTGCTCCTTTTACCCCCCCACCCCGAGCTGTTCCTTGCTTTAGGTTTGTGAGGTAGCTGCCATACAAGGGGGAAACATCACTTTTTTAGAAAACAACAATGAGAACTGCTATGGCTGCCTCTCAAGTGAAAGCATTTGGCCTTTGGAGTTTATATGGCTGATGAGTTCTCTGCACTTCAGCAGTGCTCTGTTTTGACAGGGCTTTTATAGGTCCTTGAAAAGCCTCTACAGCAAATGAAGGAGCCTTGGCAGGATCCTGCATTACACCATGCCCTGCCCAGCATTCCTGTAGTTCTTACCATTTCCTGCCTCTTAGAACATGTCTGTGGCTTTGGACAGCAAAAGCATAATCTATATTTCCCAAATTAAATGTTTTAAATGTCTTTATCTGTGGGGGTTTTACAGGGTGCAATGCATTTGCACAGGGGCAGGGGAATTTTTTGTTTGTGTGATTATGTGCTCTTTTGTGACTTTTCTATTACCTCTTACATCCTCTTTCCTTGTCTTTTGTACCTGAAACATTAAATTGAATCTAACAGAGCAGTACTTTCAGATGGAGGAGACACTTGGCTGTGCCAGTTCCCTGGTGGCTTTAAACTGCTGGCTGCAATACTGCAAACACATTCAGACCCTGGCTTGGCCAGCAGTAGCCCCCAGCTATCTGCATGTTTGCTCTCCAGGCTTTATTTTACCTACACTACTGGAGACTCTGGAGTCACAGCCTATGTCTCATTGTTATGCACGGATGGGAAATATTCCTGTACTTATTTGCATTCATTAGCTGTTGGGAACTCCTCTGTCGAGGTCTCTAGCCTTGTTTTTACAGTGCTTTTGGCAGTGTTTCTGCACTTGGTGTGCGAATTTTTATGATCTGTTGCATGTTATTCATGCAATTTCCTGCCCTGTAATGGTATCAGTTTTCCAGACACAGAGGAATACAAACGAAAACCCAGGAGCCTAAATTAGCATAAAATGTCCCAGTTCTGTCAGTTTGATTAATTTGTCTCTTTGTCTCCACTCTATATGATAAGTGCTATTAATGGTTGCAACACTTCATATGTCAAAGTCTTTCTTCCTAATGACTTGAAAATGTGGTTTATTTCCCCCTTTTTTGTATTATTTTTCTCATTTAGCATTCCACTCAAGTATAGATTTATGCCATGCTCTTTCATTATCTTACTGGTTGCAGCACTGGAGTGATTACATATGGTGTAGGGTATGAGCAAAGATGCGATCCCAGGGGCAGCAGCTGCTGATGCAAGCTGAAAATAGATCCAGCGTATGCTCAGCACTTTTCCCAGAGGTCTTTTATTTATTAGGAACGGTCTTGGTACAGGACAGCTTGGACCCTCATTTAGCAAGATGACTTCTTGCCTTTCAAGAACAGTGCGGTGACTTTGCTCTATTTACTCACTGCTGTGTAATTTTTTTTTCACCATCTCCTGTGCATGCAGAGACTTTACCTAACATAAATTGTAATATAATCCTGATTTATAATGAAGTCAAGAAATGACAGGCTCCATTTGAAGTAATGGAACTTGACAGATCTAAGGTTTAAATTAAATAATCCTATTTGTAAGACAGCATTTTTACATGGTACACTGATTTAAAATGAACTTCAGTTCTTCTTCAGCGAATCTTTTGCCATTCTCTGTGTTTTACCTTCCATAGAAGCTTTTTAGGGGACAAAGTTCATTTGAAGACAACAATTTTTTATTTGAAAATGTGTATGGAACAACACATTGTTTTCTTTCCCAAGGTTCTTATAAATTGTTTCACAGAGTACAACTTTAATTACAGAGGAAAAATTAATGTAGGTCACTTATTCAGGGCAAGCCACAGCTAACCTGCTTTGGTGGCCAGAAGAGGCCAATTGCTGAGAAGGAAGAGAGGGAGGATGCTGGAGAGAAAACAGTGAGGAGGGTTGTGGCTCAACTCTTCACCTCCCAGGAGCAGAGGTTCATTCTCAGTGATTTCTATGGAGGGAGAAGGTCGCCTCCTCCTTGCTGTCCTTCCCTCACAGCTGGCAGAGGGGGACACTCAAAGATGTTTCCTTCTGCCTCTGCACCCCACATTTCTTCATCTATCACTGTCATACCAATGCAGGCAAGGAAAGCCCTGGGGTGCACAAATGGAAAGGTGGTCCCGCCATGGCTGCTGGAAGCTGGCAGTAAGCACTGGAATGGGGGCTGGTGGAACAAAAGGCTTGCAGAGGAAAAAAAGAGACCAGGCAGGGAGTATGAGATACAGCAGAAATTATCAAAATAGACAGTGGGATAAAAACACTAAAGGTACAGTGCATGATTTTTTCAGCTTAGATTGAGGGAAGCTGTTTTAGAAAATGCCCCCTTCTCTTTTCTCTCGCTCAGCATTGTGGTTTTGCCTTCCTTTCTAGCTGTATTTAGTTGCCCCCTCCAGCATCTTTCTAATTTTCCTTCACACCTGGCAGGCATGTGGCCCTTTCCCCAGGAGTCTGACAGATGCTCTCACCCTGGACTGGCCTCCCATGCTCAGGCAGAAAGGTTCCAGTGTGTGCGTTCAGGTCGGTAACAGGCCTGTTCTTCCTGTGTCACACTGCCACCATCACCCTTCTTTCCTGGGAAGACATGGAAGGTGTTGAGGGCAGGGTGAGCACTGACCCAGAGGGTCCCACTCGGGGCAGAGCAACCTCTCCTGCCCTGGGGCTGTGAGAACCATCTGCCTGGGCTGGAGCTTCAGCACCATGTCTGCGCCGCAGTGAGTGGTTTCAGGACCAAGCAGCTTCTTTCTCCTCCTTGTGGTGAGCTCCAACAAACAACAGACAGTGCAGAAGGTGAGATGACTCCTAAGGAGGGTGTTGCTGGGGCTGGAGCCCAGCCTGGGGACACAGCGCAGGAGGCCCCTGCTCCCATGTCCTGCTCTCTGTGCGATTAAGAACTTTTTTTCCCCATTGCTTGCAGGGAATTAGTAATTTCTGTTAATTAGAAACCAAGCCAAATCTCCCCAGTGCACTCAGCAAAGAACAGGACTCGAGTATCACTGAGGAATGGGAGGGAAAACAAGCTCACAAAGCCAAATGGTGCAGGCCAGTGGAAAAGATGAAGGAAGGAGTATCCATACAGCATTGAGATTGTGTGGACCCTTGCTCCTCATCTAGAGAAAAAGTCAGCAGGGCCCAAGAGAAAAATCCATCAAGAGGTTTGAGAGTTGCTGCTGGCAGCTTGCATGCTGCCCATCTTCCTCCTCCAGCAGACATGTGCATGGCTACAGGCATGGCTTTCTGTTCACTTGGAATTAATGGGATTATATACAGCAGGAGAGGAGGCGGGGTACACTGAATTCTGCAAATACAGAGCTTCAGCCTGTGCTGCTCAATCTTTAGAAAAATATAAGTAAAACAAAATAAAGTAGCAAGAACCAATTCCAGAGTGCTTCTGTATACACATAAACTGGTTTTCATTGCTCACAGCACACATAAATACACGCTGGTGACTGAGGCAGCAGAGTAACACTTCTCTGTTGGTTATTTTATCAGACAGTGATAATTGTAGTTATTATTTTCTTAGTAGTGTCTCTGAGAGTTTATTTATGCTGTTAATAATCTGAGCAGCTGTAATGATGCTGGCTGCCAGAGCTGTAGCCTTTTAGAACCTACTCCAGTGTCACAATGATACGATGGTAATAGAAATCCAAGGAAAAAACTATCTTTTCGGAGCAGATGGGGCTAATTCAATCCCTTTCACACACATTCACGTTATCTCGTCTCTTTCTCACACTAGCATGCGTGGGTGCACGTGAGCATATGTAGTCACACACACATACAAATAGCTGTGAAGTCCCACCTTCCACCCTCTGAGGAAGTCAAGCTGGAAATGCCATCATTTTTCTATGTGAAGAGTCTTTCTGGGGCTTCTAGGGTACATGGTATTTTCTACCCCTTGGTTTCTGGGTAGCTTGAAAATATCATGTATGAAGCAGAAAGGGGAAAGTAATTTCCTCAGGGACAGCCCAGAGCTGGGCACAAGGTGGTGAGTGAGTGCGCTCGGATGCTGTTGCCGAACCTTCCCTCTTTCCCTGCCTTTGACCTCTTTACTATGGGTCACTCCTGCTAAGCCTGCACTCCTTTAGGGACTAAAAAAGCCATTTACCTTTTACTCGTAGCAGAAATGAAATCTTAGCAAGAAGGCAAATGCCTACAATTTTTACTGGTGGGATTTACAGAACCTAGTTAACCTTTTGGACCGCTGAGAGAAGGTCCTTGTGGAGGATGGAAGGGACCCAATTTTGCCAGCTCAGCAGTGGCTCATTCTCCTTGCAAACCTGTATTGCTGAGCTGAGCAGACGTCACTGATGAAATGTGAACACCAAGCAGTGGAACAAAAGCCACTGTAATCCTCAGATCTGTTGTAGCCGTGCAAGAACAAAAACAAGGTGATGGCAGAAGAACTGCATGTCCAAATACCAGAAATTAAATGGCAAGGCAGGGGGAGGAGAAGGAAAACTGGAACAAATGTAGCTTTTGGCAGGTTTTCTTTTAAAAATAAGATGCTTGTAGGAAGCTGGGTCACTTTTACAGGGTTTTAGCCTACCAGTTAATAGCTGTAATTGCTTGGTTACTTCATGAAGTGTGATAGTAAAGCCTTTTATATTCATTTCCATCCACAGCCCAGCAAAAGCATCTCTGGATTTAAAATGTGGTATTTGCTGGGCAGCACTATCTGCTGCCCCAGTGTAAGGATGCCAGTGATTTTATCTGCTGTACTATGCCAGCACAAGGTGTCAGGCAGTGCCAGAAGCATGGATGTCATCAGCCCCGTGGAAACCACAACAGATCATCCATGAGCTGCTTCGGATGTTACCCAGCCCTGTCTCCTGAGCCTGCTTCTCCTCCAGCTCCTTTGTCTTCTGAGTTAGTGCTCTTCCTCAGAGTGCAACCTTGTGGTTTTTTAAATCATATCTGACAGAGCCTGCTTCTTCTTCTCCTACACTGCGTGGAGTATAATAGTAGAGCTTGTAGTGAGGTGGCTTGCTGTGAAGTACTCCTTGTTTTTATGAAGTAATTACAGTGTATTTAATGCACTGTGTATTTAATACACTATTACATAGATCGTGTGCATAAATACATTCTACCATGCCTGGGAAAGAGGGCTATTGGTGAATTTACAAGTCTTGTTAATTTTCCACTGTTGTTGTGCTTACTTGTATATCAATTACAGCTTCAGAAACTCTGAACCACTCCTCTAAGCACCCTCTGATTTAGCAAATTTCTACATGCATCTTCATTTTCTGCCTATTTTGATATTTCCTAATGTAATCTGGAGGCTTCTGGGATTCTTTCTTTATTCTATAAGTTCTGAAACTGCTTTTGTTTTCCTTTTTTCTACCCACTTTGGCTCATGTTACGCACTTAAACAGATCTTTCACAGACTCCTCTCTCACAATTTATATTCTGTGAAAGCCTTCCCACTCCTTCCTCACCCCCCCCCCCTTACTGCTAACACTTTCTCTTGTTTTTCTTTCTTTTTTAATCTTGGGGTCAGTTTAATTTTCCTTTTGCAAAAATGTAGAACTAATTTTAATTTTAAATTGCAGTTGCACTTTAATTTTGATGATGCTTTTCGGTTAAAATCTGTTCATTTCTGCTTGTTTCTTCCCTACTGGTTTCAGTATGGCTTGCACAGGCACCTAGGGAGTGAAGGCACCATTTCTGCTGAGCCACCTTCTTGTGTCATCCTTTGTTACTGTGTTCCAGGTTTCTTAAGATGCACATTGCAGTGGAAAATACAGAAGTATTTGAAATACCCAGGTATCACTGCCATGTTTCCCTTTGCTTTCTCCTGCAGTTTAGCCTGAGTATTTAAACTGCTAATTAGTGCCACTGTTTTTCACGTGTGCTTTGTTGATTGAGTAATGTTGTGGCGATGTTGTCCCTTTAGAGAGACGGTTCTTTGAAACAGCCTCATCTCTAATTTTCTTTTTAACACCTTCACTCAGAGTCTCAGCAGCCCCAAATTCTCTTCCCAAAGCCTTTTCACTTAGGCTTGCCTGCAGGTACTCTCTTGGCCATAACTTGGAATTTTCTGTGTTCTTGTTATGCCATGGACAACCTCTGACATCAGCAACATACCCCAAGCCACAGAATTAGTTAGGAAATAATAATAAGATGGTATTTGACTTAAAACAGGTTACTGAGTGAGATTTTAAAATAAGGACTCTGGCCAGTATCGTGGTGGATTTGCTTGCAGGGGTTTAAGAAGTTTCCCTCTCCAGTCCGAGAGCTGTTTTGCCAAAGGTGTTGTGCCACTGTGAGGTGGCAAAGGGAAGTGCAGCACAGACCTGCTTCCCTGAGCTGCCCAGCTTCTTGTGACCGAGTCTCTCTGTGGCCCAGACGAGCAGCCATGCAGGCAAATGTCCCTTTTTGCTCAGAAGACTGCTGTGAATGGTAAAACCTGGGGCTGCCCAATGGATAGATCTGGCAGTGATGTTTAAAGTAGATGTGATGCAGGCAGTGCATCCCTGCTGTGGGAGAGCACTGCATCTTCCCTTCCTGAAGCCTTTCAGTTTTCCAAGTGTGTTCATTGATCTTTAGTAAGATGCCTGATGTTTCCTGCACTGAGATGTGTCTGAAGCAAAGTTGGAGGCTTATGCCTATGATTTCTACCTTCCTTCTCAATAAACAGTGTATTTTCCGAAAGAAAATTGGAATTTGTTGGAAAATTCAACAAATTGCTTTTTCCTCAGAATTTTCAGAGATGCTGAAAATGTGCAGGGATACTGTCACAATTTCCAAAAGTAAATTCTTTGCTTTGATTTAAAACCAGTCTCAATTTTGAAAGGTTGAAAGAATTTCAATTTGGCTTCAGTAACTCTGAGAGGAAATAAAACTAGAAGTTGTGGATTAAAATAAGCATTGCAGTTGGATCAGAGATTATTTTTACTTTTACTACACTCTAAGGTTATTTTTTTTAATTTCCTAGACAACTTCTGATTCTCTCTTCCCCTTTGGTTCCTCAGACATCACTAGTTCCAGACTTAAGTCCTGGGGTTTTTGAGAGTGCATCAAAGCTTGGGCCATTGCTACAGCAAATTTGATTCAGACAAACCTAGGTATGTGGGTGTCCCAACTCTTACACTCCACCTGTGAGTCATGTGTGGACAAATGCTGCCATAACCAGTAACATGGCCATCGATCCGGTGGCTGTCGATGCCACCTTTGCTCTTGGCAGTCGATTCCAAGCCGCTTTCCCCGCGGTCAGCACTGACGCACTTCTCATGGAGCACTGGACACAATTTGCAATTATTGATTCCCATCCTCCAGGCGAGTCTAGCATGGATGACTTCTCCTTCCTCCCTGTCCCACCTCCTGCAGTCACACCTTCCACGCTGGAATGCTCTGCAGGCTCTGAGGGATACTGGTCTCTCCTTCCCTTTCGCGTGCCAACGGAAGAGGCTCTTTGAAGTGCTCGTGCTGTCCCTGGATGTGTTCATTATGCCAGAGGGAGGAGAATGAGAAGTCACTTGGTTTCCCTCTACTCTCACACAGATAGTAAGGGCTTCTAGTGTAAAGTTGTCTGGCCAACAACTGGGATTTTGGGGGGAAGGCTGAGGGGAGCCATTGTAGGGCTTTTTCTTTTGAAAGCACAAAATTGGAAGTTGGACAAGCACTTCCAGTGTGGCATCATCTTTAAAAGTACCATCAAGGGCAGTTAAACATCTTCTTGAAGTTCTCGGTCTGACAGCCTGAAGAGGCTGTTCTGGAGGATGCACTGGAAAAGATACCAGGATACCCCTTCGACCACTCAGGGCATAGCTTTGCAGATGGCAGTCTTTCCAGGGGGACTTTTGAAATTAATAATTGGGTAATGGACCTCCTAAAGAAAGGAGCTGTGTGTCCAGTTCCTCTGCTCCCCTGGTGTGCATTCGTGCCCAGGGAATGCATGGTGATGGTGTGGTGGCCTCCCACCCCTGCAGTGTGATGCAATGTGGGAGAAGCCACACTGTCACTTGGACTTCAGGTTACTCTTCTGCACAAAATTAGTATGCACTACCAGAAGAGGCAAAATGTTAAACTGGGACTAGCAAGGTATCTGATTTAAAAAACATTTTTTGAGTAAAAACAAAGGCCTCTCTTTATTGGTCTTCTCCATTAGCAACTTGTACATTCCTTTGTTGTTTAAAAGCTTACATAATGCAAATACCAGCATCTGATGCTTCTCACCTAAGTAGAATTTTTAAAGAGTGTTCTCTCATTTTAGGAGCTCCACAGCCTTATGAGCCAGTAAGTAAGGGAATACATCTGCAAGCTGCTGGTGAGAGAACTTTTAAATGCCGTTAAAGAGAGGCAATGCAGTAAAATACTGGTGTGGCATTGCCTTACAAAACTGCTCTGCTGTTTATCATCTCCTCTGATTTTTCCTGCCTCCTGCATGTTCCTACCTTATGTAAAAGAATCATGGTTTCAGAACAATTCCTGCCTGTGTGCATATATAGGAGCAAACCATGGTTTCTTAACACCGTTGATTTTGTACATGTGACTGACCTGTTTGAGCCTAGTAATATACTTAAATCTTTCAGAGTTTTCCAAAACCAAATAAGCTCAAGCTAGGAAAAAGCCAGGCTTCACCATCCCAGGTAAAAATAACCAAGTAAATAACCAGGAAGTCTCTTAATTCTTAATGGAATAACAGCTTTGGTGACTGATTTTGGTTATCAGATTACCCTCTGAAAATAACTTCTGTGCTATAGTTGCAATTGGCTGTAGAAGAAAGAAAATACACTATGTGCTAATTTTAGCAAATAAGATTAAAGTTAATATTTAATCCCAGAGACCTTCTTCAGGCTGTAGAAAAAAAATAGCAGCAGTTAACTGTCACTAATCTTATCTCCTATTTTTCTAGCATGTGTTTGATTATATAACTTGAAGTGCTGAGAACCCGCTGGCTGAGTGAGAAGTTGGTGGTTTGTTGGCTACATGCTTGGGCATATTAGACAACGTCAGGGCTGAGATGGATTAAAAAGCTCTACACGTGCCTTTAGACTGCAGTAGCAATGCTGAAAGGCCAGTAAAACAGGTACCACAGTAGACCTGCTATGAAACAATATGTGAATAACTAATTCATTTGGAGTTCTGCAAGAAACAGTTACACTTCTGCTATTTTTCTATCCAGTTGTTAAATAATACTTAGTTTGAAATTTGATATTCAGCATGTGAGGTTTGATTCAATCATCCTTTCTTCCTTCCCCACAAAATGGCTTAATTGAATCAATGATTGGAAATTAGAGATGAGGGGTTTCTAACTGTTCTTAGGTGCCTGATGATGAATTTAACCTGAAAATCAAAATACTAAAAATATAAACCATTAACCTAAAAACCTCTTGCATGCTTCAAAACAAACCTATCAGTGCTCCTGTTGACTTTTAACAAGTCTACTCAAATGTGTAAAGATAATAACATGCGCCTGCGCTGCTCTGTCAGGACTTGTACATTCTCAGTGGGTCTGAAGGTCTCACCACTTAAATTACCCCCAGTTCAGTAGGATTTAGCAACTAATGTTCTGCAGATTTCATTGTAACCCGGAGGGGAGGAGAGGGCTCTGCCCTCTCACGCTGCCACCAATGAGCTTGTTCTTTGCATGTGCCCCAGGTATGCTTTATTTGGAAAGAAACAATTGCATGTGCATTTGCTGTTGAACTTTATTGCTCCTTTCTAGCAGATCTTCAGCACTGTGCCCTCATTAACACAGAAATTAGCCCTGGAAAAGTCTACTAAATTAAAGCCCAGTTCTCCAGAACAAGGTTGCGCTTTGTTAGTTTTCCTTTTGTGGTACTCAGACATAAAATATCCATCGTCTTCCCTGGAAAGCCTTACAAGATCGCTCTGAGTTGCCTGTTAGGTTAAGAGGCGGGAGAAAAAATCCCTACATTTTAATTTCTTTTTGCTGCAAATGCCAATAGCGCCCCATAGAAAACTAGACAGTTCTTCTCTGTTCTTGCAGTAAGTTTGCATCAGATTACTGTAAACATTCCCTTGCTCCATTTTAGATACTGCCTTGCCAAGTTTTGCATTCCTGCATGTTTACAGTGATCTTGTCTTGCCCTTAATCACTTCCCCCCCCTTTAAATTGAAGTCAGACTTTGCTGGCATTTTGCAGGGGTTGACCTTCCCTGCTCCAGATGCAGCTTTTCTTACAGATGCCATTCCAAGCAGGGTTACCAGACATCCATATTTCCTTTGGAAATAACCTTCCCTCCCACCCCCCACAAGAAGTACTGTCTGTGCAGAATTGGAGGATTTTGTCTATTTGTCTGGGATTTTGAGACATCTGGAAGTCTGGGCTGCTTCGCTAATGAACGTGCACTGATGGACGCTGCGGCACACAGTGAGGCCGGCCCTTCCGCAGAAATGTCCGCCCTCTGTGTGTGCTCCCAGGCCACATCCCGTGTGTCCAGAACAGCCCAGAGGCCTCCATGGCAAGCCTGATCAGCCCTTACAGAGGACACAGATACAGCAGGGAGCCAGAGCGAGTTCACCCACAGTGCTGCATCTCCCACGATGCCTCTGTGTGTGCAGCTACGTTTAAAATAGAATTTATGACCTAGAAGTCCCTTACTAAAGGATGGTGTTCCCAATGTGGAAGCGAGCTAACCCTCCTCCTAATTTTAGAATAGTACAGGCCCAGAACTGGAAGAATGCTTTGCTAAAAATGTTCTATTTGCATCTGTAATGCTGCCTCCTTTATTAGCATTTATTGCTGACTGTCTTCTCAGCTTCTTATTCTCCCATCCAACAGTGATCAATATTCTTTTCCTTGAATTAGCCAGTTTTTCATTAATGACTAACAAAAAAGGGAACACAGAGAGTCTCACAACAGTACAACTGTTTCTCCAAAAGGGAAAAGTATTACCTGGAATGCATCAAGGAAATATAATGAGAGATGATGGAGGAAAATAAGGGAAATACTTCCTCACAAAGAGGTTTTAAGTAGAGTCTGGCAATGATCTCCCAAAGGAAGTAGTGGAAGTCTGGTCACTTAAATCAATTAGGACTAACCAGAACATCACACTCCCCCATGACTCTGTAAGGAGAAAAGCAATGTCAAACTGAACTAAAATAGACTTTGCGTGCTTATTTTCTGCAGGGCTGCTGTCTGTGTTTTGCTGGTAAATTCAATATGGCTAATGCTGATTAACATCTCTTGATGGTGATCATATCATTGCATTGTTTCCAGCCTGTTCCTCAATAGCAGACACTCACAAGGGCATGGCCATACAAAACACGTCCCCCAGCTCAGCTAGCTCAGTCTGAAAGACAAGAAGCAGATACAGGGTAGGAGAAGTTGTTTCCTCTCACCTTAACAGTGGCTAGGCTTACTATTGCCACAGTGCTGGATTGACGCAGACCTCCCCACTGCACCCTGAGCACAGGGTACCTATGGCAGTATAGCAGAGGCAGGAGCTGCATGTGGACTTGGGCTCTTGGACTGCTGTGCAGCAAGGAGGTGTACCAGCTACCTCAGGCAGGGCTGCAGTAGCCGTGTCCCCTGTGCACTGGATGGGTTTTGATGCATACAAGATCAGCTGGGGACAGAAGCAAGACAAATAAAGTGTTTTACCATTAGTCTTGGTGGGCTCTTTGGCATGGTCCAAGTACACAGAAGTCCTTTCATACCCTGCTTTGAAACATAATGGAAAGAAATCAAGCCTCCAAGAAGCTGAGATCTTTGCTTTTCTCTGTGTGAGCATTGTTGTTTTATATGTATGTTTTATGTTTTCTCTGCCTGGTTTTCTAGTAGCCAGTCAATTCCATTTAAACAATAAAAAATGGGTAGAAATTGGAATAAGGCAATGGATTGAAAGGCAGGGAAGTAGTGAACTGGCATATGAGCTTGGACAGGGTGTGCCCAGTGGAGTTTCCCACAACCTGACCTGCCTGCTTAAACATTAATATACACAGAAAAAAAGGGTTTAAAAGCAAACAAGTCTTGGACATCTTATTTTCATAGAGGAAAAAAACAACCCTGGGATTGTTTCTGCCATGGGTTTTACCCATCCAACAAAGGTCTCTCTCACATGTAAATGAACACTGTTATAGCAGAGAAATTACCTCTTTCCTTCTGCAAACGTAGATCAACTTGTTTGCACTAACTTTTTTCACTGGGATGCATTTGTCAGATCAAATGATTTTAAAAGGCTGTCCTTATCTCTTCCTAGAGAAGTGCCTGGGTGGTGGTAGTACATGCAGCTTCAAAGCCTTTTATTTCCCTGTGTGCGGTGTTCGTAGTCACGCTCCAGTGGCTCGATTCCAGCCTTCCTGCCAGAATGCATCAGATGCAAGCAGTCCCAAAACTGGTGGGGCCGAGGCAGGGAACCTGCTATGGGAGCTGAATCAATATTTAGACAGCTTCAGGCGGCAGAGCTTGCGCTGGCTTTCACACTTGGCAGCAAGCTTTGCACCCGTTTGTTTCCAAAGTTATTGTTTGTGCAGTTTCAAGAATTGGCACTAGAGAGATTTCTGCCTGAGGGCAATGACAAGCACCGGGTGCTTGGAAAGAAACTTTCCCCCTTTGGATCTGAAGATTGTGAGAGGGAAGGTTGTGTCACTGGGGAATATATCCAAAGGAAGTCAAGGCACACATTTGCTCAGAGTTTTCATCATCCTTCACATGAGGCATCTGCTGGGCACCATGGGGAGCCCCTGGCACAGTCTCGGACTCTGCTTCCAATACATCCAGCACAAAGCAGCTCTAACAGCTGCCTTGCTGCTGTTTGTTATCGTGGTGATTTACCTGGAGCAAAAGCCCGTGTCAGCGTGGGAGACTGCCTTGCTGTGGGGTTGTATGAGTCAGCCCGAGGCTGTGCAGAGTGCCTGTGCTGGGGCGGCAGGCAGGCAGGTGAAACCCTGGCCCAGTGCGGAATATTATTTTAATTTGCTTTCTAGCCATTCCACCTAGTGGCCAAGTGACACCACTGCCAGGAGAGCTGTGTTTGTGCTCCAGAGTCCCTGCAGACCCACGCTGCTGCCGAGCTTACAAGATATGCAGCAATGTGTAAGCCACCCCCCCGAGAAGATCTTACCATCAGCCTGCGAGTAGCTCATTAAGTTCCCGAGCAATTTTGTTAATCATGCTGCATAGATAAAATTCAGATAGGCCTTTAGTGAGCTGATAATCTAACAAATAGGCAGAAAGTGTAACACTGATAAAGCAGAGATTGGTTTAATAGCCAGCTGTAAATCTTGGCAATTCTGTACCAGAGGCATATTGTAAAACAGGAATGTGCAAGTGTGTTAGTATGTGCATGAAAATGCACTACTTCTTAAATAGCAGATAGAGCAGTAATGCTATGGATGGAATAGCTATTGGGACCAATTTTAGAGGTGTTTTAAAATATTTTTCTCCCCATCAAAATCTGCACCACTTGTGGTGTCTTCATAATTTGCCATCATAAATACAGATCTATGAATAACAAAGGCTTCTTTCTGGAAGTCAAGAATTTCTATAAAAATTTGTGAACTCTACCACTGGTCCTGAGGCAATATAGGGCTTTATAGGCTTTTCATTGAGATGAACCAAATTATTCACTCAGATAATACTCTAGTCAGGAATTAGACCTTCGCAAATTCATGGCCTGATGGCTCACCAGCCTTTTGAGCAGCTTCTTTGCTCAGTGGCATTAATTCAATTGGAAGAATTGTAAAAAGCAACTCACCTTCAGGGTATCCCATACCATCCCAAATATACTGTTCTGAAGAGCTGGGAAATGGGAGTTTCAGTCCTCACAGCCTGGGGAAGAAACCCGGTCTCCTACTTTCTAGGTTCCCCTTCTGTCTTTAGGCCATTTTGCAAAAAAAGGGGACAGCAGTACTTCCTCTTCTTGTTTGTTTTAAAAGAAGAAACGGAGCTGGGGATGCCTATCAGAAACATCTGCATCCAGAAGGAGGTTGCAGGCTGTGCATCCCAACCTCACACAGGCATGCAGGTGTTGGCTGTGCTGAATCCCATCTAGAGGCCTTTGCCTGGATGCAAAGCATAGGGAACTCAGATAAATGGGTGCTACTTGCAAGAAAAGCAAGAAGGTGTTTTAGTGAACTGAGACCGAAGGGACTTACCAGCGTCATGTAGTAGGTGGTTGATGCAATGGGAAATCAAGTTGTGGTCTTCCAAATCTCAATCTTGTGGCCAAAGCACTGAATTTTCTTGTGCAGAAATCTTAATCCTTTATGGCAAGTTGTGGTTCTGAAGCAGCCTCTTGCTGCTTCATGAAGAATAATTTTTCCAATCCCTTTGTTTCATATCCATTAGGAAAAAAAAATTTTAACAGAAGTTAGTGGCAGTCAAAGTATTTT
This sequence comes from Sitta carolinensis, assembly GCA_032173965.1. Lineage (NCBI taxonomy): Eukaryota > Metazoa > Chordata > Aves > Passeriformes > Sittidae > Sitta > Sitta carolinensis. Next base: position 36,460,318 of record JAVUNC010000004.1, on the reverse strand, counting down.
TGTCAAAAATAGACAATATCTATAGTTTACTATGTGGCTTAACAACTTATTTGATAGCTGTATGTAAAGATACAACTGTAAAAAATGGGGGGGGGAATGCATATTTTTTAATATATAGTTTATTAATGTAAAACATAGATTGTATGGAAAGAAAACAAGTAGCAGTGCATAAGTCACACGTGGAACAGCTGACTGGATATCACTCTTCTAGAAACAGTTTTTACTCTTTCTACAAAGAAAATGGTGGGAAATTAAGTACTGAGGTGGGATTCAGAATAATTTCTATGATTTGAACTATAAATATTAATTCCTTTTCTGTAAGCTGTACCTCAGGCTCACTAAACTCAGGAACAGTATGAGGGGAATAATCTCCATGGGATGGGGGAAAGTTATGCTGTCTGTACTTGCCTATTATGTATTCAGCAATAGCTTGCAAAAAAATGGGGAAGAAAATAAAATGGTTTGCCTTTGAAAGAGGCAGAAGGATGCTTTCTGTTGAATTTTGCTGTAATACTAAGTGTTTCCTTCCCAAAACACTTTTTGGATTTAAGCAATATCTTCAGCATGAAACCACTGTTCGTTGGACTTTCCATCAGAGCAGAAGAATTAAAATTGAATTGGTGCTTTCATGGTTGGGTGCTGTAGCACAGTTAAAATGAAATCCATGTTAAGACTTAGCAGTGCCCAGGCTAGTTTTGTCAGTTTTTTATTTGGGCAGAGACTTAGTTCATAGGTCTTCAAGATACTTAGGAAAAATTGTGCTCTGTTCAACCTTTACAGTGATGTACAGGAGAAACACAAAGGGAGCAGTGCTAGTTCCTGGATGTAGCATCATTGCTGGTGTGACAGAAGAACAGCAGGTGCTGAGCAGTATTTATTTCTGAGTGCCAGATCTGTTAGTTTATCTAACCACATAATGAAGGACTTGGGATGATAGCAGGAGCTGATGGTAACGCTAGCAATTTCCCTCTCTCTTTTTGCAGGTCACTGTCAGGGGATTTGGTCCATTGTTACAGTTCGCCTATACTGCTAAGCTGTTACTCAGCAGAGAAAACATCCAGGAGGTCATCCACTGTGCTGAGTTCCTGCGCATGCACAACCTGGAGGACTCCTGCTTCAGCTTCCTTCAGACACAACTGCTGAACAATGAAGATGGCCTGTTCCTGTGCAAGAAAGATACCACCTGTCAGCGCATGCACGATGAGGAGAACTCTGATGGAGATGAGGAGGAGACGATGGAATCAGAGACGTCAAAAATATCTTGCCCAAGGGAGAGGATGCACCAAGAACCCTTCAATTTTGAAACCACTGTTGCTGGAGCAGACAAAGGTGAAGGGATGCTACCCGACTCTGACATGCTGAGAGATAGCAAGGACAATTTGGATAAAGATGCAGTAACACGGTACCCCAGATACAAGAAATACCAGCTTGCTTGTACCAAGAATGTCTACAACACATCACACATCAGTACCTCAGGTTTTGCAAGCACATTCAATGAAGAGAGCTCTGGAAATGGCCTCAAATCAGGACTTGCTATGGGGCAGATAAAAAGTGAGCCTCAGAATGAAGAGAATGATGAAGAAAGCATCACACTTTGCCTGTCTGGAGATGAACCTGACATCAGGGATAAAGAAGGGGATGTTGAAATGGACAGGAAACAGCCAAGCCTCACTTGTGTCGACAGGCCAAAAAGTGGGTCTTCTCCTTCTTGCCTGCGGTCTTTCTTCAACAGAACAAAAAGCATAGATTTGGTTGGCTTCCCCAGCACTTCCCAACAGCACTTTGGCAGGAGTCCAGCATGCCCTTTTGAAAAAGGGACAACTCAGGGTGACCACAAAACTGATTACGTCCCTTTCACAGGGAACTATGGACAGTCCCATGTCATGCAGAAGGATGCTTCCAACTTCACAGTGGGATCACCACTCAGGGGGCCCGGCTTTGAAACTCTCTGTAAGCAAGAAGGGGAACTGGACAGGAGGAGTGTTATATTCTCTTCAAATGCTTGTGACCAAGTAAACACTTCGGTGCATTCATATTCTGGTGTGAGCAGCTTGGACAAAGACCTCACTGAGCCTGTGCCAAAGGGTCTGTGGGCTGGCAGTAGCCAGTCTCTCCCCAGCTCCCAGACCTATTCGCACAGCGGACTGACAGCTGATCACTTGCCAGGAAGGATGCGGCCAAACACCAGCTGTCCGGTGCCAATTAAAGTTTGCCCTCGCTCTCCTCCTCTGGAAACCAGAACCAGGACCTCCAGCTCGTGTTCTTCCTACTCGTATGCAGAGGACGGCAGCGGTGGCTCTCCCTGCAGCCTGCGTCTTTGTGAGCTCTCCTCTTCCCCTTGCTCCCAAGGCCCCCGATTCCTGGCACCTGAGCACCAGGAGCCCGGCGTGGTGGGGGATGGATTGTACAACCCGGTCCGAGCCCAGATTAAATGTGAGCCATCCTATGGAACAAACTCCAGCGATGAGTCTGGGTCATTCTCAGAAGCAGACAGTGAATCATGTCCTGTGCAAGACAGAGGGCATGAGGTAGGGATTTAAGATAAGTACATATATCACAGTTGTTATCACCCAATTAATCGCTCCTTGATTCTCTCAAATGACTTTGCATTCCCCAGCACTTTCTTTGTTTATAGAGGCAAAAAGTAACTTCTGGTTATTCCCTCATCAGCTGAGTGCACACAGTTGACTTCACATTAATAGGTCTGCTTGACCTCAAGGTGTTTGGCACTTCTAAACATTTGGGTATGGGAAAACAGCAAACTGCTGAATGATGAGAGTGCATTGATGTGCTTAGGAGAGTGCCAACAGGGGTCTGTCTTCCTCCCTTCCTCACCCACTTGTGTGGCACAAAGCACTGTTCCTTGTTCTTAATTTGCTGAGATGGTTCCAGCTCCACTTTTTATTGCTGCCGGTGTGTTTGAGCAACCTCAAGCTATGCCTTTCCTGACACCAAGGGTTGGGCACCTGCTTGAAGAACCAGGCTGCATGTTGCCAGCAGAGGTGTGAAATTATTCAAACAATTGCATAGCTGGCCACCTTGTGTTGTGGGAATGGCATTCAAATCATCTTTGGGTGGAGGTGTGTGGTTGTGTGGGTGTTGGTGAGGGTGTGGGTGTGTGCGTGGATGTGTGCGTGGGTGGGTGTGTGTTGCGTGGCGTGTTCAGGTATTCAATTTTGCCTCTGTTATGTGACAACTTGAAATCATGTACCCTGCCTGTGACATTTTGTTTGGTGGTGAGCTCTAGCAGCCATGACACGAATGGTTTCAGAAAGAAGTTATCCTTTAATTTCCAGGATTGTTGAGGGAATGACAAAAGGATGATCTGGAGCTGGAGAGCAAGCCATCAATTTCCATATGGTTCTCCCAAGAGAGGGAGGAGAAAGAGGGGCCTTCTCTAAAACCAGAGATGGTACAGCTGAAGATACTGCAGTGATAACTGGCTAACCATGACCAAATAAACTGTCTGTGTGAAGTCACTAGTTTGAGGGAAAACTTAAATAAAGGAGATGTGTCATGGAGCCCAGAAAGTGGAAAAGACTGGATGTTTAATCACAGAGTTTCATTAGCAATCTGCATGAGCTAGAGAACATGAAATCATGTATCAGGTTCCTCTAGTAATGCTGGAAAATTCCACTGAGAACTTGTGCTTCAGTGTGGGGAAAAACAAGTGCAACTTTGAGGGGTTCATATGCTGAGAGCACCTAGTTCAGAACCATGTGGGCTTAGTTATGGAGTGGGGATGAAAAGAGTGAACTTTATTCTATCCCTCAGTCTTTATTCCAGCTACATCCCAGGCTTTATTTTTCAGACAGATGTGGGTGCTTCCTTTAGTTGGCTGCTTAGCTTTAAGAAAGGGCTGAAGAGCCTGGGGAGCCTCTGGTGTCCTAATCCCTGGTAACACCAGACCAGTGATTCTGAGAGGACAGTTCTTTGTCCTCGTGTCATAAGTAGAGGATGATGCAGAAGGGAGAGGAGTCTCTTTAGGAGGCTCTCTGGGATACTGTGCAGGGCATCTCATTTGGCAGCTCTCTTTGGCCATAGCAGAGTTATGAACTTGCCTTTACAAGGGGCAGAAGGCAGTAGAGACCAGGGACTATCCATTTCCACCCACGTGTGCTGCTTGCTGAGCATGAGGAAGCACAGAGGTTAGCCTTTTGAGGTTTGATAATTAATTAGCTGTCATAATTACCTAATTGTGTGGAAATATGCTGCAGCAAAAATGAGCCTGGAAGAGTGAAATTAGAAGGTTACAGGGGACTGGTGGTGGTTTCCTAGAAAAGAAGGTATGTGAATATGAGCAGGAGACAATGGATGAGAGGAGGGACACACAAGGAGCAAACAGGCAGCTAAAGAAGGCCATCTGGATGTGCTGCTGGCAGGCAGACATCATCCTCTGAGACAGTGCTAGGAAAGGTTTGCTCCACTCCTGGTTTTTGCTGCCAGATTCCTCTGGGGAAGATTTTCTGAACTGTTCTGAGCAAGTTTTCTCCCTGGGACTGCTGATAAGCGTTTTTTTTTGGTTTTTTTTTTTTTTTTAACCCGGGGTATTTTGATAAGGACTGCTAGGCATTAAAAATGTGATGAGGAAATTAATGCTCCATGAGATTGCACTGCACTATCCTGAACATGCTAAGGGTAAAGAGATCACACCAGTGCTTTGGTAGAGATTTTGTTTAAAAATTGATCTTTTGAAGGTTGTTACCAATACAAGAACAGACTTTGCAGCCTTATTAAGCAATACTGTATTAATACAGTGACTTAGGGTGTGTATCCTGCAATCCTGCGAGATCTTCTGCTGTGGAAACTTCAGTAAAGGGTATCTTAAACCAGACAGTAGAAAATATGTAACAGCAGCTGGAAGTTCTTGTATAAGTTGCTCTATTTGCTTTTAGCAGTTTGGCTGTGATTAAAACAGCAGGAGAGACTCACAGCTGTCTCAAATGGACAGCTTTCTGTTCTTCAGCTCCCTGCAAGCTGCATGGGAATTTTTCTCCATTCCTGAAATTGTTGCTTTGCCCTTCCTGTCCTGATGACTTCACAGATGGGTCCCTTTCCCCCTCCATATCAGAACACACTGTGTTTTCTGGGCTTCTGTTCAAAAAGCTCCTGATAAGATATCAAGGGGTGACATGCTTGCCCTTCTGGAGAGTAGCCATGCAGGTTCTTCTGCTGCAGGTCAACTTTTGTTAGGGTGGGATGGCCTGATGGGAATAAGCCTGGTGGACTCTGGCCATCAGTTATCTCACAGGGCTGCTCAGTTCCCCCAGAATTTGGACCTAGTTGGTCTTAATTTGGCTCCCAAAGTGCTGTTGCTGCCAGAATTAATGTCACAAAACATCATTTGCTGGGATATTGGTTGTGTGAGAAGTAGGTGAAAGGCTTCTCTCTGCTTTTTTCAGGCATTCTGCGTTTCCACAGAGAGATGCCATTCAGGAGTACGTGGCCAAAGTTGTTTGGTGCCAGAAGTGGGGTGCAGCATGATGCCATGTGGGTGAAGGTGATCCCACCTTGTGACGAGCCTCCCTCTTATTGGGGGTGCAGATGGCAGTCACAACTGTCAGAGGAGGTGGCAGTCCTTGGAACACCACTGGTAAATCTTCTCCAGGATGTCCTTGCTTATTGCTTCCCTTCCTGGAGCCATCAAGACTCTTCTGCAATCTCCCTTTGTTAAAGCTTCCTGACAGAAGCAGCAAGTGCAATGTAGGGTGTACCCATGGTACAGAGTTGCAGGAACAAGTTACTTGAGCTGTTGGGACTTCACAGAAATATTTAATATTGTGTTGCTCTTTTCACTCAGCTCTCTCAGGCCTCCACAGGTTGTGAAAAATCAATTACTGAGATACAATACTAGAGAGAAGACTTAAAGCTCAGTGCTTAGAGGCAGATTCTGACAATCCTGCTTAAAATAGTAACAACAAAACAATAAGCCCTGAAATAATGAATCGTTGAGAAGGAAGTAGTCTGTCAATCTGTTAACCTACTTAGGAACAGAAACTTCTGCGCTACCTACTTTTCTTGGTATTCCTTTTCTTCAGTAAGTACTTAAAGAGTTTTTATCTGCTAGAAAATTTATAAAACATATTGTACTACTAAACCTGTTAAAAAGAAATCTCAGCTCAGTCTAATTTGATAGGTCAGTTTTCTGAGGAAGAAAATAAACAAGGGTAAGAGGAGGTAAGAGGTGGAGTTTTCCAAGAACTATGTAATATCTAGAGAATTGCATTCAATGTCTTTTCATCTGTATTTCAAAAGAATTTCCCGCTTGGGTTAGTGACTCACTTTTCAAAGGAAATTTTCATAAAGGGAAAGCTAATGCAATTAGACCTTTGAGGATATTGTAGGTAAATAACTTTCAGCAAGAGTCGAAAGCACTCCATGTTAAGTGACAGGCAGACACCCTTTCTCTGTTCATCTGCTGGTGCTTAGCAAAGTACTGCAAGTCAGAGCCCCTGAAAAGAGGAGTAAACCAAAGTTGGTCTACCAGAAATCTATTGTAACTATGCTGAGTTACTTAATCTGAGAATGCTTCACTTCTTAATATTCCTGCTCAGTGAAGAAGGTTATGTGGAAGGAAGGGCAACCATCAAAAATACATGTGAAGGTTTTAAATTCTACCTCCCCAGAATTTGATGATCAGTCACCCCAGCTTTCCTGATTTTACTAGGTTTGCAAATTTGAAAATGAGAAAAATTAGTCTCCAGGTTGTTTTCTGGTAGATGTTCTCCTGACTAGGATGGCATCAGCATTTTGGTTTGTCGACACAACGGTAGATCTTCACTGCCTGGACTCATCATTCCCCTTTTGCAGTCCTCTGCCATCTTGGTGTAGTTGACACCTGGAAAAAGGAGGTATTTTGAAGGCTTTACTTGTGCCAGTAGACAACAGGATGAGAAAATGCGTCTTGGCTGTCCCTTACACAAAGTATGGCCCGTTAGCTTTGTACTTCTTAGATAGCCTCTGTCCAGGTGAAATCAGGACAGGAATAGGTCCCTAGTCTGTAGGACCACAAGTGGTACCTGAAATACCCTGTAGACAATTCAGCCCCTAACACAGGTGGAGATACTTCAGCTCCTGTTCTGGAAGGAGTTTCTTCCTGAGTGTTTGTGGAAGACAGACTTGCATGCTAAGGAAGATACTTGGAAACACAACATTAATGTCTTTGGCTCTTTTGTATGAAGCCAAGTACCCATTTTGCAATAAAAAAGGCATTAATATGATTGAGCCCCTGTGCTGGATTGCTTGGGTGGGTCCTGAGAGCCTTCCAAGAAGTCAGCATGTTTAAGTGTCAGAGGCTTTCAGGATTTGAGGGCACTAAGGCAGCAGGGTTTTTTCTTACAGCTCTGGAGCAACTGACCATCTGGTACGAGTTCCACCTTCCCATGCCCACTACATAAGGATTGCTTTTTCTTATGGGTAATATATTTGTCCTTTTAGTTCCTTTGATGTTAAAGTGAGACTGCAAAGTTCATTGCCTTTACTAGCACTTGGCTAGGGTGAGATTTCTTAATTAAGATACAAAGAAAGAATGAAAAAGTTAAGGTTACCCATAGGATAAAGAAATTCCCAGGAGTTGACATTTATATTTTAATGTGAGTGTGTACAGGTCCTTGGTCCTTTCCTTTATTCCAGATAAGAAAGAGAGAGGGGAGAGCAGCAGCAGTAACTAGTACAATAGATGAGCAGAACAACAGTAACTGGCATATGATCCAAGCTGGCACTAACTAGTGAAGCTTGAAGGAATTAATTGGTTATATATGGGCCTTGCATGTGCTGAGTCAGTCGCTGTCCCTGTCTGTCTGCACTACTGATCTGACTTAGCCTCTCAAAGCATTGACATTTACACTGCCTAATAAGGGGGGGTGGGGGGGGAAATGCCACAAAATCCTAACCAGGTTTCCTTTTTCCCCAGGGTGGATTCACTGTCCTCAGCCAGAGTTAGGGCAATAGAGTCTGCAGTGGTGGTAGAAGGTGCCAGTTTCTTTGTTGTGTGGTGGAAAGCAAGCTTGTGCTACTGTTGTAAAAATGCAGGGAAAGTAATTGCACTGATAACGGAAGATTTTGGAGCTCTGTGAGGTTAGCTCTGTCTGGTGTAACTCCTGCAAGGAGCAGGGATCCCACTTACATTTTTAATTTCAATAGTTTGAACAAAAAAGTCTGTAGTAATTAGAAAGAAAAATGTACAAGAAAGCATACTCGTTGGGGTTTTCTTTCATAACTTAGAAAAGATTGACTGTCTTTCTTAGACACCTCAGGTAAGACTTCTCTCACCTCCCGTAGATACTGTAAGACGCAGAATCTTTTCTGAGTCTTAAATCCAGTCCTTCTGCAGCCAGAAGGAGGGAGAAGCCGTGCAGCGTTGCCATCTGAGGGGACCAAGACATTAGGTAGTCCCAGCCCATCATTTCAGGCAGCTCTGGGTGAGTCAGATGAATCCCACGCACTGCACAGTTGCAGGCTCTAGCAAAATGACTCACCACTCTGTTATGATAAATAGCAGCTGAGAGTCTTGCCCTGTGCAGATGTAAAACACTTTAGCCTCTCACTGCAGCAACACCCGGTGCAGTTATTCACTGTGTTTGTGCCAAAAGCTTGGTGGGTTGGTATTTTTTTTCAGTTGACAGCTGATTTTGAGGAGGGAGACAGGCAATAAAAATGCTGTGAATGGTGAAGGAAATGAGTCTGACTCACTTCCACTTTCCCTTTCACATTTTTAATCCTGTGCAGTGCTGCCTGTGACAGGAGTGGGATTATGCTGGGATTACTGATAGCAGTCTCCGATCTGCTGTGTAGATGGTTTTATTTTATTTATTTTTTTTTAAGTGAATCTGTTTTTATTGATTTTCCCATTTCCCTTCAGCACCTTCTACCTGGCATATTTAAATTGCTTCTTTTTCATTCCCATTCCAGCTGCAAGCACATCTCCTCCTTGCAAGTAAATATATTTTAGAAGGGAAAGTTAGGAAGAATAAAGTTAACATTGCTTTTTGTTTTGGTCTTCAGGAAATAAGGAAAAACTGTGAACATGAAAGGACTGTTTTTGCAGTGAAACTCTAGTGTCTTTCAGAGAAAAGCACTGGCTGCTTTCATTTTCAGACCCTGGTTGAAGCTTGAGAAAAAAACAGGTTACACTGAGTTTATGTTGACCATCCAAAGGCTCAGGAGGGAAAATCAAACAGGTTTCATGTCATTAACTGGCAGTCTGTAAACAAGTAGTTCACATCACTGTGCCTAAGGTCAGCCTTTGTGTGTACAAGCAAGAATTTGGGAGGGTTTGGGCAGTGTTTGACATTCCTTGCTGCTTTAAATTCACCTGTCAAGTAGTGTGTTATGAAGCAGAGCCAGGACACATGGGGCAGAGGGTCATGAATGAACATTCAGGGCATGAAGCTGTCTGAAAGAACGTGGTAGGTGTTTGTACAGAACTTCACATACCCCAGCCTTGGTGATGCGCAGAGCAGTGTTAGAAGGGTACAAGAAAACACCAAGACCACCCAAAAACAAGATGAGGAGCTGGTTACCATCTGGTTCAGGTGCTGGTGAGGGTCCGTGACTGTCGATGCCAGAGGCCACTGCTGTGTGTTGGTGTACGTGTGTCCTCAGCAAACGGTTCTGCTTGAACAACTCAGCTCTCTGAAGAAGATAATTTATAATCCATGTTGTTACTTTCTTTATTTTCAAATAATTCTTAAGTGCACCCTTTGAAGACAATACATGTTTTACATATCAAAGGAATGTTTTCAACGCATATCTTTCATTTGGTTGGAGCAACTTACCTTCTTTGATAGCCTGTGTGTAGAATAGTCTTGTTCCAGAGGTTCGATTGTACCAAATAGGGACAGAAACATAAATATTTACTGCCATCTTTTGGGCAGTGTGGGTATGACTCAAAAAAAGAAGGGGTCAATCGAATTACTCTGTATGTCCTTCAGCTTTGTCAGCTGATTCTTATTTGACCACCAAATACAACAGTTGGCCGAGGAACATCAGTTTTTTGATAATTATCAGTCTGAGGCTCTAAGTGAAGCAAGGTTTCTAAGGAAAGGTGCTTACTTTGATTTGAGCAAGCTGATAGATTTTGGTCAAAAATACTAAAAGTCTTTGAGCATATCCATCATTCTCCAGCTTTTGACACAGTGTGTGTTCATTGCTTCAGACTGCTGGGAGTTTTGTGGTTTGCTCTGCTTTAATGCATAATTCTAGGATTCTTGAATTCAGACTGTGACCTTTTCAAGAAATACAATTTCAGTGTATCAAATATTAGAGTGTCAAGATATATATTAGAGTGAATACTAGAATATTAGAGTGTCAACATATATAGGTTTATTTTTAAATGTATATATTTTAGCACGATAGGATATGTTGCATCACACTCCTCTGACCCTTTCTTCTTACATTGTGTACTGCTCAGTTGAAATGCTGATTAGGTGACCTTTCCTAATTGCAGTACAGTATTTTTCATCCACTTGAGGTGTCAGGTTGTGTTTTTAACCTCGAACTTAATCAAACTTTCAGTCCTGCAGTCTAAGCAGGCACATGTTTCCTGCTGTGGTAATAGCCCTTTTCTTGAAATTGGTTTGAATTTAATTGCAGCAAGGTACTTCATTCTTTCCAAAAGGCAGTGTGTTTTAGTGGACAGAACCTTCTTTTAATGCAATGAGATCATTTATTAAGGCTTTGTAAAAAGATGAAATTTTTATCTGGGATTCACATGTGTTGCTGATTTAAGTATTATTATCATCTTATCCTTACCATCTGGACCTCCACAATTGTGCCACAAGGGAAGAACTTGCTCAATGTAAAACTTGGTTAGTTGTTTATTGAGGGGGTGGCAGCAGAGATAATCATCCTTCAACTCACTGTTGTTCAGCTTGCATTGAGCAGGCAAAATATGACTCTTTGCTCTTGTCTTGTGTTTGTTTGTTTTAGGTGAAACTTCCTTTTCCTGTTGATCAAATCACAGATCTTCCAAGGAATGATTTCCAGATGATGATAAAGATGCACAAGCTAACCTCAGAGCAGCTCGAGTTCATCCACGATGTCCGCCGGCGCAGCAAGAACCGGATTGCAGCTCAGCGCTGCCGCAAGAGGAAACTGGACTGTATTCAGAACCTCGAATGTGAAATCCGCAAGTTGGTGAGTCCCGTGCCCTCGCTGCAGCCCAGCTCACCCTTGCACTGTAGCCTGCAGGCCACTAACAGCAATTCCAGTCCAGACATCAGTGGGTTCATTCAGTTTGTACATTCATGAGCAGAGTGCACAGTAGACAGTGCCGCTGCATTTGAATGTGAGGGAGTGAGGTGACTGGAGCGAGGCCAAGTGGCTGTTCAGAAAATTTTCCTCTTGCTTTCAGTCATGGTACGGACACCTCAGGTGGGGTTTGTTGTTCTTTGTTTTGCTTTGTTCTCTGCTCAAGCTGTAGGAAACAGTGTGAAAAAAGGCAGGGATCTGTTGGAAGAAGCTGAGTTACCGTCACCTCACAAATGGCAGAAAGCGCGTGAGTTTGGGTTACTCACTTGCTGCCTCTGCCTGTCTGCTTCCTGTCTGTAACAGGGAGGTGACGCTGACCTCACAAGCTGGTTGGGAGGCTTAAATCATCAAGGCTTGTGAAGCCTTCAGATGCTGTGCCGCTGAAGCCCTGGGGGGAAAAAAAGAAAAATCAAAACATTGTTCAGAGTAGTGCTAAACAAACAACAAACAAAGATAAACAAATAGTGAGCAACTGCTTCCTGCACTGAGTATGGTGCACAGTGTGTACAGGGTGAGTCGGAGGTTCTGCTCTGAGAAAGAGTGGATGGATCCTCACCGGGTTATCAGAAGAAGCAGGTCCAGTCTTAGCTGTACACAGCTCCCTCTGCTGTGAGCTGGTGATGGGGAGGAGTTCCTGTCTCTCATTCTCCAGAGCCTCAGTAGCAGCACTCTGAGGGCTGGACTAGCAGCAGGGGATGATTCAGCCTTATACCTTTGGCTTCACTTGAAAATTAGTTTAATTGATTTCATGCAATCCTGTGACATTGCTGTTATTGTATGATATAGTAAGCTGTAGATAGACAAAATAAAAATTTTAAGTCCTCTCCAACACAAATACTCATCTCATGGGAATGAATGAATGAATGAATGAAAGGCATGTGGGCTTGATCCCTGCACAATTTGAGGAATCAAAAACCATATGAGGTGCAGGTTTATTCCCCAAAAAAAAGTTGACATTTCTGTTTAGCAAAGAGGACTTGAATGTGTGGCAATATGCAGTGAATGAGCTAAGTTGAGAAGGCACCCCATTGGACCTGTTTGCAAACAGTGAAGAAGGGCTGGTGGGTGAAGTGATGGCAGGATGCCTTCTTTGGGACAGTGATCACAAAATGATGGAGTTTTTGGTTGTTGGAGAACTAAGTAGGAGGGTCAGCAGAACTGCCGCCTTGGGCTTCCGGAATGTGGACTTTGGCCTGTTAAGGAGACTGGTTGGGAAAATCCCTTGGGAGGCAGTACTGAAGGGCAGAGGAGTCCAGGAAGGCTGGACATTCTTTAAGACATAAATCCTGCAGGCACAGGAGCAGGCTGATCCCATGTGCCAAAATATGAGACACTGGAGAAGACCAGCCTGGCTGAACAGAGAGTTTTGGCTGGAACTCAAGGAAAAAACTGAGTTTATTATCTTTGGAAGAAGGGGCAGCAACTCAGGAGAATTACAAGGATATCATGAAGTTACACAGGGAGAAAATTAGAAGGGTAAAACTTCAAATAGAACTTAATCTGGCTACTGCTGTAAATGACAATAAAAAATGTTTTTATAAACAGACAAGTAACAAAAGGAAGGCCAAGGAGAATCTCCATCCTTTATTGAATGCAGGAAAAACATTGCAACAAAGAAGGAAGAAAAGGCTAAGGTTCTCAATGCCTTCTTTGCCTCATTCTTACTCAGTGGTAAGGCTGGTTGTTCTCTGGGTACCCAGCCCCCTGAGCTGGAAGACGGGGACAGGGAAAAGAGTAAACACACAACACATGATCACTGGAAATTCCTTTGTTGTCTTCTGTCCACTTTGTGATCAGCAGTTTCCAGTCTCATGAATTACATAATGGTGCTGTGGTTTAAGGTTTTTTCACTTGGCTGGATCTTTTTTACGAAAGACCCCTTTTTCCCCTGTAGTTACTTACTGTAAGTCACCCATCTTCTTGACACAGATGGTTTCACAGCAGACAGTGAGTGAAATGGTTGTATCCTCAGAGTTTGATAGGTAATTTTTTTTGCCTGCGTTCTCTTGCTCATTCATCTACCCACTCACATTCCCTTTTTTCCCTGCAAACTTGCAGCATATTCTCCTCCATAATTCATCATCTCAAGATGTACTTGAGCATCTGTTTATTTTTTTATTATTTTTATGCTTTCTTGATAGATTTATCAATATTTTAGCAGTTAGGTTTTTTCATGTGCACTGCTCTCTTTCACATTCACACAGCTGTATGCTTCCACTACGGGCTCTGGACCCAGGGCAATACTGTCAGCTGTCAACAACCACCCGTAGTTGGATTTTCTGAGTGGTAGAGCTTTCACACCTCAGATGCTGAGACATCTTGGGTTTAGCAGTGTTACTAGGTGAGATACGTGGCTGCGCTGCTTTTGGGGCCAGCTCAGCTCTGGAAATAGTTCTCTACAAAATCTCATCTACTCTCTCGAGCTGTATGCCTACCTGCCTGAGACAGAAGGAGATGAAGGACTATCCCAGTCAGTCTGCACTGTGTCAACACCATTTTTTAGAGGTGAAACCCTAGACTGGGTTAATAAAAATATCTGTGTTAGATCAAGCCTAAACCATTAAGCACCCAAACATAAGAAAACAAGCCATGGTGCAGGCCACAGAGCACACTTAGATCCTCTCTTTTGAATAAACTCACCTCTCTCAGTGGTAATGGAGCTTCAGGGGGTGCACCCAGCCTAAGTGGCCAACCTGACAGTTCAAGTGTGAACTGAACATCACCAGCTTATCCTCACTTCAGGAATTAACTCATTTTCGTGCTGATTAGATGGGAAATGGCACTTTTCCCTCAATATGTTTTGTTCAGAGTTCTTTTGTATCATCTGTCAGGCAGCCTTAGTTTATAAAGGGAACAGTTCTGTGAGAATTACTTGGGATTCTATCCTCTTCGAGTTCAAATGTTTTTCTCCAGATGTTTCCCAAACTACTGCCCACACAGACTGTGGTGGTCAAATACTTGATGTCTTTGTAACTTTTTCTCTGGCCATATGAAAGTAGGTGTGACATGTTGGTGTTCTTGGGTACTGCTGCATGCGTGCCCAAAGTGAACAGGCAGTGGATGTCCCTTCCTCAGCCTAAGATGCCTTCTTTTTTTTTCAGGTCTGTGAAAAAGAGAAATTGCTCTCAGAAAGGAACCAGCTGAAAGCAAGCATGGGAGAATTGTTAGACAACTTCTCGTGTCTTTCCCAAGAAGTGTGTAGAGACATGCAGAGCCCGGAACAGATCCAAGCTCTCCACCGATACTGCCCAGTTCTCAGACCCATGGATCTACAGCCGGTCACCACCATCAGCCCTGCCCCAGCTGGCGTGGAGCAGAGCCTGGTGACCTCCCAGTGCGTCGGGGAGAGCATGCAGTGCTGCTCAGAGCAAGGCTCAGTGCAGCTGGGAGCACCCTGGCTGCCAAACAACATCTCGGAAAATTGTTCAGCTGGCGCAGGATTGGATGGAGCCGACGCAGGTACTTACCCCGAGAGAGAGCTTCCACCAGAGCAGAGCAGCCAGACGGTCACGGTAGACTTCTGTCAGGAAATGACTGATAAATGTACAACAGATGAACAGCCTAGGAAAGATTACACCTAGTGACTCGTAACCCTAACGTTACACCTGGTCAGGTGTTCTTCAGTCAGCCAGTGGCAGTGTTCATTTGTTGTCTAGAAGAACGTATTTGGTGCACACTACAGTGGTCTTAGCAGCAATACTGTTTTTAAGTATTCCCTCCTCTCTACAAGCAGGAGTTCTCTTCACAATGGTGCTATCCCTTGCTCAGGCAGGGAATGAAGCAGTGGCAACACTGTCTGTTTTTGTATGTTGATTTCAATCTTAACAGGGATGGACATAACACCTCTGAGGACCCAACCGCAGCTTTTTTCTCAGTGGCCCATGTCACAAAACCCTAACTCAGGAATTTCCTCTGAATGTTCAATTTTTCATTGAAGACAGCTTCTTTACACATCAAAGTTTTATAGCTAAACTGTACATATTATATATAATATATATAAAATATATATATCCATATGCAAGAGTCCCTGCATGCCTCAATTTTTCTCATCCTACAAACTGGAAGCTTTCATTTCTATTGTACAAACAAGTTCCAACATTCCTTTTTGTCTTTGATGCTAGAACTAGTTTGGTAACTTGTTACACGATAATTTTTTCCTCAGTTCACAGTTCAGCAATAGCATTCAATTTGTACTTATTTATAAAACTTTAATGTCGGAAACTTATTTGAGATTTTATTATAGACAATTTTTTTGGCACAGCCATTTTGTGCCACTTGAGCAATGTGGAGTTATTTTATTTTCTTGCAGATACTGTACAGTAATGGTCAACTTTGCCACTTGCACTGAGTTTCTGGTCAAACCTCTTTTCATAAATGAAGTCATGACTTCATAATAACTTGAGTATATGGTTTTCTTTGCTTTATGGCTTAAAGGAAATAGAAAATTTTTATCTAATAGACAAACACTCAGGAGCTCATTATGTAGTAAAAACGGTCTTGCCAAATACTGAATTCACTATACAATTTGTAAAGAGAATCTGCTTGAATTATTTTTATATTTAGACTTCTTTCTGTTTCACAAACCAAGTTTTAAGTGCTGTTAATGATGCTTTTGGAGTCTTATAGGGGAAAGTATATCTCACTCTTTAGAGAAAAGTGTATTTGACAACTGGATCAATTCATCAAATGTTCCACGAAGTAAAGCAAACAGAGATCACATCAGTATACTTGGGGGCTCTTTCTCCAGCCCCACTCTGCATCCTTTACTCATGGAAGCAACTGCTGCTCCGGCTAGTCCCCAGAGCCTGACCTCAGCTGTCCTCAGACATTACCTGTTCTCCCTACCAGACCCATGTTGCAGAGGTGGGTCTGGTGAAGTCAGTGACCCTGCCTAGGTAGGCAGGATTGCAGGATCACACCCCTAGTTGACTTTGACTTCCTTATGGAAGTCCAGCTAGCACTGTCTCCTCTAAGAGCAAAACATAATTTTGCCAACACCCAATTTGGTCACTTACCCATCAAATTGTTGTGTTCCAGGATCCTCTCATCCTGCAGCATTGCCCTCAGCACAAACTGCAGCTAAAAGAGTGCTGTCTCAAAGGAGACTACTCAGTGAATTGGCTTAGTTGTAACTGTATTGGACTTGTATCTTAATGTTGATTCATGTTATGACTGTGTGAGACAGCAGCTTTCCAAGCATAACATCTGTATGTACAGTGTAGACAGAAGAACAACCTCCTAATGCTTTTTAAATAATTATTACTATTCTAAGTGTACTGAGTTTTTATTTTGTGATTCTTTGCCCTACATGTGCCAGGTTGTGTGGCTTTATCGACGACAACTGTCATGTGCTTTATTGGCTGATATTGTTTGTTCTCGCTGAAAAAAAAATTACCAGCTGTTCACACCTGTTTTAAAAAAAAACAAAAAACGTGTGGGGAAGCAGCTTCTCAGAAGCACTAAGTGATAATGTGGTCTTCTGTGCTAACGTTTACACTAGAGGTGTGCGCTGGTGTTTTTTTGAGGCACTCAAGTAGATCAGCATCTTGAACCCTGGAGGAGGAATCAGCTCCTCTCTCCACTTTCTTCCATCTTCAGACTGTGCTCATGGACTGTCGCCCACTCGCCACAAAGTCTTGCTTTTATCCTCCTCATGCAAACTATTGTAATTGTAGCCAAGCTACTGAGGAGGAAATGCATATAGCATGTGCCATGTTTGTTGAAAATACTTTTTTTCCCCGCATGTACAAAGAAAAACTAGTATATAATGTAGGAGAATATTTATGTTTAAGTATTAATCATTACTGTACAAAATCTTTACCTTTAAATGTTCAAAAATATACAAATGCCATAAACTCCTAGCTCACACGGTTGAAAAAGGGGGAGGAGTTGTCCTTTCTTTTTTAAAGAGCTTAACCTAAAAATACCTGAACCCCCTCCCAACCATCCTTTGCAGGTAACTTCACTGAGAAGCTCTTTGGGGGGGGGGTGGGATTTGATTTTCCTTTGAATTCGTTGACGTTGCAAAGCAGTTCTGTGCTTCGCAGAGAAGTTTTGTTTCTATGAGACCATGGTGAAAGCTAGAATTTAAAACTAAATGTGAATCACATTATAGAGTCATAGCGAATTGGGGGGGGGAGGGCGAATTGGGGGTGGGCAGAAGGGAAGGGTTAACTGACACAGTATTTTAAAGATGTTTTTCTGTTGCCTTTTTTATTTTTAAGTGACCTCCTATATATATGAATAGATAGAATGTTTTATAAGTATAAAACCAAGTTTTAACTTGCTTCCTGACATGAAGATTTACTCTACTAACAACTCATGTGCAACTGGTACTCTTGACCTCATTCCAACGGTTTAAAAAACCCACCCACACAACCCATTGCGCTGCAGCTCTTAGGTTTGACCTGGCCTCATACTGGTGCTGGGTCTCTTGATTTCCTCTACCTTGGGAACTGATATTTAAAACCACTGCTCAAATAAGTGTCTCTTCCTCAACCTTTCTCTTGTCTCTCTCCCTTCCCTGCAAGCTTTCCCGGATGTTTGATTTCATTCTTTCCCGTTAGAAGTGGCTGATTTTGTGTCATTGCTTTCTATATTTACATGTATCATGGTTTTTCAGTGGAGTTTTTTTGGTGGTGGTGGTTGTTTTTTGTTTCTATTTTTTTTGAGGACTTTTTGCTATTTTGAACCATATGGCTTTCAAAGCAAATACTGGGCTAACGTTGAAGGAAGATACTGGGAGAATTAGTTTCAGACCTGGACGTCAGTTTACATACCCAACCATTCTTGTCTCACGAGGTCAAACCAAATGACCACAAAATATCATTGGAAAGAGCAAAAAAAAAATCTGACTGCAGAATTCTAAGAGTTTGGCCAGTGGTCACTGTGATCTTAAGAATCTCTTTGCATTTGTCAAAGAGGATACATGCAGCATCTCTCCTGCTGGGCGTTGCTTGGGAATGGCATGGTGAGACCCCATCTCCCCACTGAGCACTGTTCTACTCCCATGGGCATGTGAGTCTTTGGAGCTCTGTCCAGTCTGTATCTAGTCCTCCTTTTCCTCTGCCATTGCTATACTTGTATTGCCAGGAAACCTCATTTCATTTAGGCTTGTTATGCTTTGTCAGGTGAGTACTACACTATATATAATGTGTTTGTTTCTCTGCGTTCTCTGGGGGTGCCTTGAACACAATTAAAGCTCATTGCAAGCTGATTCTGGAACAAAAAGGTAGTGAAAAAATAAACAAAACAAAACAAACAAAAAAAAAAACCAAAACAAAAAAAACCCAAAAAAAAAACCCAGTGAAAACAAAACAGAAAACAAGCAAAACAAAAGCAAAAATGTTGGCTGTGTTATCAGGAGATCCCAGTATTTATATCACTGACTTCCTAACGTGATGACTCAGGCGTCAAGAGTTTGATGCTGCAGTATAAAACTATTATTTTATATATTGTACAAGTAATTTATTAAATGTCTTTCTAAGGGTATATGCTGCTTTTAAGATGCACTATATTTTTGGATCTAATCCCTGTATTATTTTTTTTCCCAAGGAAGTAAAATGTGCTGCAAAAGCAAGCCACAGTGATTAGTATGCTAACTGCTACTTCTCTTTAAAAAGGAGAGTGGGAACGAGATACGTAACTTTGCTAGGTGGATTAACTCCTGCCAGAGAAATGATTAATGCTGATACTGTGGTTGTTAATCTGGAGTGTGACGCTTCATCATGTCTGTATCCTAAAGAGTGCTTAAATAGAAGTTAAAATGCCTAGATATGTAGTTAATATTTTTTAATATGTGACTTCATGATTGCCTAGTAAATAAAACAAATCTGCATGCTGGAATCACTATAATCCTGTAATAAAATGAACACTGATCCACTGGGAGAAAGCATGGTGAAGCATTGCAATTCCAGCATCAACACCACATCCTCACCTGTGTCTTGTAATCCACTGCTGTGGTGGTGAGGAGAGAGCAAGGGGTGCATTCGCAGAACAGGAGACCCATAATGAGTTTTGCAGTGAGACGAAGTGGACATTTGCCAGGTTTCCACAGGCTCACATTTTGCTCCACTTCACATCCTCTACCACTGCAACAAGGAGTGCTGCTTCCACCTTTTTTTTCCCCTGATCTGAGATGGTTTTGAAGGGTGCATGCTCTAGGTGAATATTGTAGCCCATGGCTATAGCATTTTAAAAGTCTCTATTTTAGGGCAGCCTTGAGAAGTTTAGCTCAGTATGAGCAGCAACTTTGCATAAGGAGGGGATCTGCTAAGTATGGAGCAGTTTTATTTTTATCACAAGTGAGGTGAAACGCAAACTATTAACATAAAGAATTTCTGCTCTCTTTCCTGTTAAAAATTTTCTCAACAGATTTTGACATCATTTCAGTTTTGTCTCTGCCAACACAGTCCAAGTTAATTTTGCATCCATATATAAAATACATGTATGTATGTATACATACATCTATAATTCTAGTCAGTGTGTGTTTGTGTATTTTCCTGTTTATAATACATATATGTGTATTTATAATATTCCCTGGAGTTTTTTATGACTCAGGCATCAGGTCTGATGCTGTAGAATACAATATATGTGTATATGCATATGTTCGAATACTGCGTGTATATTTAAAAGATCTATTGTTGGTGGTCTGTAGAATAATTATTCCCTTTACTCTCAAAATTTTAATGGCATTATTTGCAAAGACTAAGTGTACAGTATTTTCCTACACTCCACCAAGATAGGTACTATTTATATCAAAGTCAATTATTGATAAGCATTTTAAGGTATTACATGAATAATATTGCCATTTTTACAAACAAAATTACTTTTTGGCAGGAAGGAATGCTGAAAGTATCTTTTTATGAGCTTATTACCCCAACCAAACGACTGCTAAAAAGCCAGTTAGATGACTCCTGTTCTTGTACAACTTAAGTGACTGTGGGCAGAGCCCTTGCCATAAGTGAAAGTCACTGATTGTTTCATGCAGTGCCGCTGTTGTCCCTTTTGGCTAATTAAGGGCATGCAGAAAGAAACTAGCATCCCAAAATAGAAATGGAAACTGGCAGTGTTTGATTTCATTGATTGCTTAGAAGCAGAGATGGTCCCAGGCTACGAACCCAAACAACCCCCCCCTGCTTCGGAGGGAGCCAGGCGGGGGCTGCAGTCGACAGCAGCTCATCCCTGCAGCCGGAGGAGCCCACGCTCTGGGATGTGGGCAGAGCGAGGAGCAGCTGCCCGTGCTGGGGGCTGTGGCTGGCATCCCCTGCCCAGGCCGGTGGGACCTGCATCTGTGATGTACCCGAGAGACACGTGCATGGTTTCAGTCCTGTTCTCACTGCTGCGTTTGCTCTGCCTGAAGCTCTCTGGATCCCTCAGACCAGCAGGAATGATGCTAAACACTTTGGTGATATTCGGTGCGTGGTTGTTTACTCAAAGTTGCAAGTATCACCTTTGATTTCAAGGGTGAGGATGCCCTAAGAGTTTGTTCCAGAACCAGTTGGTTACAAGTGCACCTCTTATATATGCCTTACAAACTTCAGAGGCCATATTCAAAACAGGGTTTTATCAGTGTATGCAAGGGGGTGCAACCCCTCTTCTCTTCCTCCCAGGTCAAACAGTATGGACAGTTTTCACACATATCTACCTGTATAACCCTCTGTACCTCTCATAACTGGTCAATGACTGTAACAGGTTACATCAGGTGTTTTTTCTACATACTTTTTACACAAATTCTATGCGATTAATGTAACTTAATTCAATGCATCATTTTATTGTACTAGTTCTTAAGCTTGTCTTTATTTTTTTTTTCTAGGTGACTGTGGTTTCTTGTGATTTTTATTGTATAAATAAATGAGGTGGCTGTTGATGCTTACTCTCTGTTACTAAGAATTTTTACCTTTTTGGAAGAAAGCATTGCTATGAACTAATGAATTTAAAATGTCATTTACTCATTGTAAATACAGTATTGTGCAAAAAAACAAAAATGAAAAAAAAAAACACCCAACCCTTTTCATTCATTTGAATTGCTAGTGTTAACTGAATTTTGTCTAGACACCATTTCTGTTGATGAAATAAAGACATATCATTATGTATTGTAAATCATCTCGACTCTGAAATCAATGTTGCAGGGCCCGGTTAACACAGGGGTTGTGGGTGAGATACGGGAGGGTGGGTTGGATGCGGTTGTTACTGCCAGCTGAATCTCTGGACTGATGAAGAGACTTCTACTCACGTGGTCTCACTGCTCATTCACTAGTAGTCTTTGATCCAGGGATCCAGTTACCTTTGATCTGCAGGAACAGCCCAGGGTGTTCCGTTGCAAACGTGAAATAAGGTTTTTTTGGAAGACCATATAAGCTTTGTCTGTACCTGTTCCCCTAGTGCATGACTTAAGGCAATTCTGCTCAGTCTTTGTTTTGGTCTTCTAAAGCTCCAGTGTGCTTGTTGGAAGGTAAGGGAAGAGTCTGGGGTTTGTTTCCCCTTTAAGGAAAACCAGAAAAAAACTGAGAGAGATTTCTGTAGAAACAAAACACAGCTGAAAAATCTCTGTAGTATTCCTTTCTGAAAGAGGAAACTTGTGCCATGGACCAGCAGGAAAGCCAGAAAGGAAAGAAGAAATTACAACAGCTTTAGATGCTATTTACCACAAGCAGGACATGGGATCCTAGCAGGAATGTGTTTGTACTGTAGAGTCCCACATCAACCACCTCTGTCCTTGTGTCAGTTGCAAGCTGGGAGCCTGCTCAGCAGCTTGGCAGGAGGAGGAGACCCAGGGAGTGGGGAATGGTGTGACCATGTGTCCTTACCCTGGCCCACACACTTGCTGGGACGATACTCTGTGGAGCAGGGAGGAGGGTAGGCTGCTAGAGGGAGGTCCACAGGCTTTTTTATCACAAGATAGAAGACCGTAGATCATGTTCCCTTGGCCACCAACCTTAGAGATGCAAGCTGCATTCTCCTCCATCTGCAGCAGTGAAGGTTGCCTGCTGTGTTTCAATCAGAATTCTCATGGAAAAAAATAAAATGTTACTTTCCAGTTGCATTACTCAGTTTTCCAAATCTTCCTGTTGAGCATATATGAAGTCTTCCCACGTCACCAAATCTGTCAGATGTTGCATCCACCATGTTTACACATCCTGGCAGTAGACAAAGTACATTAGCAAAGCTGTTTCTCCATCCCTCAGTTGTTGCTGGCATTTAATGGCCACCATTTCAAGTTGTTTTTCTTTTCGTCCCTTAAAATACTGAACAAATGCACAGGCAAATTGTCAATGAGTTTCAAGTGAGGCAGAATATTAATGTAAGTCATGTGCTCTCAAAAAAACCCAAAACACTGCAATCTTTATGCTTGAGTTATTTTCCTGCAGTCCCACTTTCTGTTAGCCTTAGAGTTTCAAGTCATGGAGGATTTTTATGCTTAAGGAAAGCTGCATAGAAAACAAACTTGTTCGAAGCATCGCTCCCCACTGAGGTGATAAAAAATGTGAACTGTGATAAGTTTGACAAAAGCAGTTTAAAGTATGTGGCCAGAAACAGGATCAGGGACAGTCAGAAGAAGGTTCTTTATTTGCCAAGTACACCAGTGGAAGAACTGCTTTCTAATGCTGCTTCCCTGGGCTTTGTACAACCCAGAAAGCCAACCCTCTGGAGCTAGGCTGTACTAGCAAGCTGAAATGAGCTCATTTTGGCTTTGCTTGTCTTTTGGTTCTTCTGTATGAATTAAGACTGTGAAGCAAATAAGATTTTCATGACCACATTGTAATCTTCTCAAAAGCAAACTGGAAAGTATAGATATTTTGCACTTAAAGCAAATTGTCTGATGTCACTAAATTTCAATTTTGAATCCAAAAGCATTAGCTATGAGGAAGCTACATCAGCTTGGAAGGGGGCTATCAGAGTTTGAGGATTGCATTAGCACAGGCAGACAAGCAGCAGATATTCTTCAGTTGTTTTTTTCTGTCTTTAATTTTCCATCCTTTCAGATTCCATAAGTGTTTCCTCTGTCTTTATTCATCAGCTGCTGAAATCTGGAGAGATAGAGGCCACATAGGCTTCCAGGTTACTTTCAAATCAAACTTTTCCTTTCTTGTCAGTGCCTTGGGTCTTACGCTACCTTGAAGTTCTGTGGATCAGGCTGGTTTCTGATATGAACACCACTAGCATGCATAACATGTTGTACATCCCAAAATGTTCCCCAAAGACACAAGGCTGTTACTGCAGCGGCAGCACACACTGACAAGATGCAGCTCAGTCTACATGAGAGAAATCTTGAGTCGTGGAGTGAGCTACCCATTAACACCAGCAGTCACAGTACAGTACAGCTGGGATTGGCATGAAATGGAGGAATAAAGTGTTTGCTTTTTTAAACTATATTATCAATTTAGCATTATAGCAGTGGGAGAGCAGAACCTAACAACATAAAATCTGCTTTTCATCTCTCTGCTGGAGGCAGTTTGTGCTCAGTCCCTTAGTTTATTTCTTCTCCTTAGGATGGCCTTACTTTTTCATGATGGATGATAGTTCTAGTAGCATGCTCTGAAAGATAACAAGAGAAAGAAAGCACAAGACTGAATTGGCTTAAAGGAGAGAAAGAAGTGCTATCATAGTAATTAACCCCAGCACATACATAGTTAAGGGAATCTGGTGTTTAGCTAACAACATATTTACCTTTGAGGGCTTTGTTCAATGCTAAGAGGAGGGTGGGAAGAAAGGAAACACCTTGATTTTAAACCAAAATAAATACAAGAATGCATTGGTGTGACCAGAAGGTTGGGGAGGTGAGATTCTCTGTCTCTACTCAGCTCCTCCAAGACCTCACCTAGAGTGTTGCATCCAGCTCTAGGACCCCAATATAAGAATGTCCAGAGGAGGACCATGAGGATGGTCAGAGGGGCTGGGACACCTGTCCTGTGAAAACAGGCTGAGTTAGGTCTGTTGAGCCTGGAGAAGAGAAGGCTTCAGGGAGAACTTACAGCATCTTCCAGTACCTAAAGAGGGCTTATAGCAAAGCTGGAGAGGGACTGTTAGCAAGGGCATGTAGAGATAGGAAAAAGGGCAATGGCTTTAAATTGAAAGAGAGTAGTTTTAGATTAGGTATTAGGAAGAAATATTTTACTGTGAGGGTGATGAGGCACAGGAACAGGTTGCCCTGAGCAGTTGTGGATGCACCATCCCTGGAAGTGTTCAAGGCCAGATTGGATGGGGGTTTGAGCAGCCTGGTCTAGTGAAAGGTGTACCTGACCATGGGTGTGGAGGTTGGAACTAGATGATCTTTAAGGTCCTTTTAAACCCAAACCATTCTGATTCTACAATTCTCTAATTTAGTAATCTGTTCAAAAGTAGTGAACCCACCCTCGTAGCTCTCCCTGTAAGGGGGAGTGTATCTTTGAATTCTTTAAAACCTTACAAAGATAGACTCAATTAAACAAGTTGCACTTTCTAAAATCTAGCTTGTTTGTTACTGCACAAATCCTCAGAGGGGTTAATTAGTCTTCAACTGCTGCTGACACCCAAAGTTTATCTGTGTTTGTGCAAGTGGTGAACAGTTACCTTTGTGTGGCCAAGTTTCTTTTGCAGGACAATTGGTACACTTCCTGTCATCACCACAAGTTTCTTCTGAGTTCTCCAGGGCAGAATAAAATAAAAGTATGGTGGGAATTATTTATTATTTTAAAGAGGTGTTTACACTGAAAAACTGTACAAAACCAGCAGTAGTTACCAGCAGGTGTTACTGTGAAAACCTTTAAGGATTCTCAAAATCCTAGAGGAACAGAAGGTTTTGCCAGTCCCTTAACCCACCTGTAGATTTTCCTGGTGGAGATCAGCTGTATCAGTAACTCCTCTGTGGTTATCAGGTTTGTTATTTCAACGTACTCTTGTCTTATAAGAGTATGCACTCTTATCAAGCTGTTGCAGCAGGTGAGCAGCTAGTTAAATGAGTGGGTATTTATGCCTTACACTTTGTTGAAAGGTTGAGTAAACATGCCCTGTTCTGAAGAAGATGGCAAGCACTCATGCTGAACAGCAGCTTTCTCTTCCCTGTCCTGCTCACTATGGAGTGTTTTCCCAGTGGGTAAGAGGCTCAAATCTGAATGGAGTATTGAGAAGCAGGAAAAAAAATGAACAGCATAGAGGCATAAAAGAGCAGTGCAATGAGGGAAACCAAACTTAGTGAATTGTAAAATTTTCACAATTTTGAGAGAAACAAGATTTCAGTCCCAGAGGCTTTCTTTTCTGCAAAAGAATAAAATCAGCAGCCCTATCTCAGACTAATTCTGCAATCTGAGAGTATCAGTGTCACCACCTGCTTCATTGCCAATTTTATTCCCTTGATTCGCCAAGAGAAGGGAGCCTTGTTTTTAAAGATACATTGGTTACTTTGTAGCCAAAAATAAAGACTCAGAAAAATGACGCTGTGAAAGCACAGGGTGCTCTGGAGGAGGGGATGGGGAAGATGCAGTGCTTCTTGAAAAAAAAAAAAATCTAGAGTGCCTAAAATTTCTAATTCTTTATGAAAATCTTGATCTAGTAATTTTGGTTGCTAAGATCATTATCCATCTAACGATTTCAAAACAAGTTTTGTTTTTTGATTTAGGAATTTATCACGGCTTCATGAACAAACACAAACATTAAATAATGTCAAGCCCCCCTCTTCTTGGAATACCCTTGGGTACTCTAGCAAGAGCACAAGCACAGTAGTTCTCTTAATACAGTTTAGGCATGGATTACAAATACAATAATTAGTTCCAAGTCATCTGACAGCTGGTGCCTTTGTGAAGAGAGTAGCCAATCTAGAGTAAATATTCCCAATCCCAGTTAACCAAATTAAAACTCCTAGGTTTTAGAGTGCACCATAGAATTCTTTAGAAAATTATCATATAGGTAAAGACCAAAAAGAACTGATGCTGGACATCCTGCTCAGGTAGCATGGAACTGGAATCCTCTGTTTTAGAAAGGCAGGAGACATGGTTAGCAAAGACTTCAAACGCAGCTAGCAATGAAATACCAGACAGCCTCCAGCTTTTGTAGAAATGCTTGCATTCAGCTACTGAGTTGGGAAGACATTGTGACACTCTGACACATGTCAGGCTGTGGTCATGTCAGCTGAGCTTTCTGATCATTCTGCAATTGCTCCCTGGGTTGCAGAAAATGGGTGAGGAGGAAGACTGCTTGATTCTGGCAAACGGTGCCTTTGAAAGTAAAGCTGCCATCTTCTCTAGTTGTTCATTTGGAGTGCTCTGATCAGTTTTTCATGCTCCCAGAGATAAGAGAGTTACTCAATGGTCCTAATGGCTTGACACAGTTTTGCATGCCTAGGCTATGAGACAACGACCCTCAGTGCAATGTTCCAAGAGCCAAGTGCCTATTCTGGGCTGTCATTCCTGCCCCTGACTATTTTCAGCACAAGAGAACACAAGTTGTATCTGTACTCATTATATACTGATCTTTGACTGCATCAGTCTGTTAATCTTATTAGGCTTAAGCATATATTATCCACCACCAAGACCCTGGCTGGTGCAAATTATGAGGGTTTTTTCTCAAAATATCATTCATGTGCAGAGTCCTATTGACAGCAGCACAATTCCTACACACACCTTTGTGGATCCACCTCCTGGCTGTCAGCTATAATTAAGGATATACTAAATTCAGTGAAGCTTTCTTCACTCAGTTGTGTGTGAAAAGCTGCCATTTAAGGCCTGCTCCACCTAATGGAGCCCGGCAGCCTGGGACCATGCAGAAGATGCCCTTTTGCTCCTTATCCCTGTATCTCTCCTTAAATAAAAGTTAAAATGTGGTGCAAGATGCAAACCTTAGGGCAGAACTATGTGTGTACTCACAATATCTCTCAGAAGATAAAATACTGTCTTTTCTCTAAGATGTATCCCTCTAAGTGAGCCTTGGAAATTATTAGCTTGGAGACAGTTATCAGTGAACAAATTTTTTCTGTCACTTCAAAGCATGCTGACTGTGGTCCTCAGGACCAAGGTTTTGGAGACATGCAGATAGTCTGACTTCAGCTGTACACAGTTGCTGGATTCCCCTGTCAGTGTAGAGTTTTCCAACATTATATTGAGATTAGCTCATCTGTATAGTCAGCAATGCTCTTGTCATTGTGTTTAGGTGGAATGAAATCAGTTGGAAACAGCCCTCATGTCAGGCATTGATTCTCCACCTTTGCTTTGCAATGTACTTGAAGGTCCAGTTTTGGTGGTCTGTCTTCAGAATCTAATAAACCTAAAGCTTGACCAGAAGTGGCTCAAAAAAAGTTTTTTTCTTTCCCAATGGATCTTTAGTCAAATAAGTTGTTTAGGTTTTCTGTCTCTCTCACTTTGGCTTCCTGGTCTGAATAATGATTAACTTTGGATAATGCCATGTGAAAGAAATGGGACAGAACATGAAGGGTGAGTGGTTTGGGTGCAAAACTAAACAGTCGCAATGTAAATATTTTGTCAGGGGTTTATGCTGCAGTTGGATGTGAAATGAGGAAATAGCTCATCTCCACCAGTTCCAGATAAGGAAGTTTTTAACAGCCTTCTAGTTTGCATTGTGGCCAAACATGGTTGATCTGCATAAATTCTATCCATGGGAAGGGCATTTCTTCTTTTTCATATATAGCGCTTGTCTGTTTTGAACTGAAGTCTGGAAGAGTTGAGGAATTCTGATAGCCAAATATGAATTTTGTATTCAACATTCTATTGTGCTGTTTCATAGGGGCTTTCAGTGAAGAATTAAATGCATTCTCCCCTAAAGGTCCAGAGTAACTTTTCCTCCAAACAGGAAGTCCTAAGACAAACTTCCTGTTCTCTTTGAGACATGCAGTTTTGTACTTATGAAAGAAATCTTGTTGTATGACCCATCCAATTACTATCCACCACCTGGTCTTCGTAGTTTGATCCAGAGAGTGCAATACATAATGAGAAGTAACTTTTAAAACTTCTAAAGTAATTTATTTGTCCCTAATGATTATTATTTACTGGAAATTCAGATTTGTTGTGGAAATGGCATTGATAACATTGGTCAGAAAAAAGCTCATCAGTGGTTGAAGGTCAAACATTCATAAACTGTACCATTAGACTTGCTTGGTGCTTTCAATGCCACTCACAGAGTGCAGCTGACTTGTCTGAAGACTCCTGCAGTATCATATGCATGCATCTTGTGTAACTTTTGTAACCACACCATGGTGTTTGTGGGCCACTGCAGCTGTCCTGCTGTCTTAGCACAGAACATGGGTATGGTACTTGGTTGGAGGTTGCTAGAATGGTTATTGAGCTGTAGAAAGTGATATTTTCAATGTTGAGTTGATACTCCTCTCTCACTGAACCTAATACAGACAGATTCTAGCAGAATGGTGTGGATGAGGGGAAAAAGAAAGAACTTGAACCAGCAGTTCAAGATGATAAAGATGGTAAAGATGATAGTTTGAGAATGTTATCAAAGAAAATTGAAGAACAGCATCAATCCTGCTCATAGGTTACCCATCTTAGATTAGTAAAATCCAGGTTAGAACAGACTGTATTTTGGCTGATTAGAGCATGTTTGTGCATGTGGATTCACTATTATATTAAGGAGTGTCTGTGCTTTCTCTGCATTACTGTTGCAAGTCACTGTTAATCAGAGATGACAGTAGGTAATGTTTTTGTATGCTTCATTTGGCATTTTTTAATATAAGTACTTTTAAGTACTTTTTTTCAATATGATCAATAGATTTTGGATCTAATCATACACATTTTTCTTTTATCTAAACATTACCTCTCCTATGAGGAAAGGCTGAGAGAATTGGGGTTGTTCAGCCTCGGGAAGGCTCCAAGGAGACCTAATTGTGGCCTTCTAGTAACTAAAAAGGAGCCTGGAAGAGAGCTGGAGACGGACTCTTAGCAAGGGCATGTAGTGATAGAACAAAGGGGAATGGCTTTAAACTGAAAGAGATTAGGTTAAGTAGGAAAAAATTCTTTACTGTGAGGCTGGTGAGTTGCTGGAACAGGTTGCCCAGAGAAGTTGTGAATGCCCCATCACTGTAAATGTTCAAGGCCAGGCTTGACGGGGCTTTGGGCAAACTGGTCTAGTGGAATGTGTCCCTTGACAGGGCGAGGGTTGGAACTAGACAATCTTTAAGATCCCTTCCAATCCAAATCATTCTATGATTCTATCATTAAGACATGATTATTGTCTTCTGGAAATCAAGTTAAATCAAACCAATGCTGAGTGTCTTTGACCAAATTAAATAGTTAATATAGGAATTGAGGAATACAGACTGGAATAGTATTCAAGTTTTAATGCCCAGGTTGAATATACTTACGATGCACCAGCATATTTGTGTATTGAAATCAGTATTCATAAAAATGCTGCAGCAGTGCCAGAATACAGTGCATTTGCCAAAATCTTGCTTCAATTGTATTAAGAAGTACATGTACTTTTAAATATTGCATGCTGTAAGGAGGAAGCACCAGGTAGCATACCTACATCAGTCACATTTTGAAATGCTAGCACAAGTCCTATGCATAATGATCTCCAAAGACAGCATGCTGGAAGAGTGTTACTTTCAAGAGTGATGACATTATTTTGCAAACTGACTATATTCCTCTGAAGATCTCCCCTGGAAGGCAGAATCATTGTCATTACACAAGAAAAGCTGCCAAGCAACTTCTGTGAGTTCTCAACAGAATGCTACTGAAATTCCACCTAGCTTTGTATAACTTTCTGCACTTCACCATTTTAAAGAGCCTTCTGAGTATCAAAACCCAGCAGATCAACAGATTAGGCCCTCTCTCTGTATTAGAAAGACTGAAGTGAAAAGTGGTTAAATTGCCCCTAAGTGATAGTTTAATATGTTTTATTAAACGGTCTTATTGTAAGAACTGTAAACCCATGAAAACCGGAACTCATAAACAGTTTTTGGATGAGCAATGTAAGAGTGCTGTGTGTTTCTTACCTCAAAAGATTTGAAGTTGGTTGACTGGTTGTTTTTTTTTGTTTTGTATGTAGGGAAAAAAAAAACCAGGGGCGGGGGGAGTGCTTGGAAAGAGCAAGGAAAAAAACTGAACAGAATCTATGACTTTGAGCATTGTGTGAAGTAATCTTGTTTATTATATGCCCTATAAGAAGGTATTTATGGGCTTGCTACTGCAAGAAATTGTAAAGGAGCCTCTATGCTCTCAAAGAACAAAACCTGTGATCTGAGGCAATCAGAATTCAAATGACTTTTAAGAAAGCCTTGTTGATTCTTGAATGCAAACACTATATCATATCAACATTACGACTGCAAACAAGCCTAGAGCATGTGGCCAAAGAAAAGGAAGAGCTGCTGAAAAAGCAGTTCTGTAGTCATCGGCTGTGGCATTGCAATTTTTTGGTGGGGGGTTTTTACATTTAGATCTTTTGATTTATTCATTGAACAATTATTCAACTTGGAGGTCACCTGTGGGACAAACCTGAAACTGAGAGTTGTATCATTGAACTCAATGCATTCAAGGCTTCTCTTTCTTGCAGCGGCTGGAGCTGAAGAAATTTTCCCTGGGGCAATCCTCGTCGAGTTGATTGGATGATGGGATGAGTATAAAGAAGCTGGGATTCGGTGATTTAAGAGTTTCTCGGGACTCAGTAATTCCCTGGTATTCCTGCTTTCACCGCAGAAGGAAGCCGAGCGTTTGGGAGCTTGGCTTTGTCCGGGAGGCCGCTCGGCGCCGGGGCTGTGTTGGAAGTCCTGCCCGCGCCGTTCTGCCCCCTGGCTCGCCCCCTCCTCCCCAGGGCCGGCACAGGGTGCCGGGGCCCCCCGCCGCCCCCCTCCCGCGGGCTGTCCCGGGCGCTACTTGCCATGGACACGCGGCGTCCCGAGGCGGCGGGCGGCGGGCTGGGCGCGCCCTCCTCGCGGCGCTTCCCCTCGGAGCCGGAGCCGGAGCCGGAGCCGGGGCCGGGGCCGGGGCCGGGGCCGCCGCGGGAAGCGGTGCTCTCGCTGTCGCTGCCCGCCCGGCTCCCGGTGAGGACGCGGGAGAGGAAGCTGGACTTGCGGGTGCCCGGGCAGTGCCCGCTGTCCGGGGAGTCGCCGCGCTCCTCATCCAGATCCCGGCAGGCGCTCACCCGGCTCTGCCTGCGGGGCGCCCGGCGGGCGGCGGCCGCCCCCGCCGCCCCGTCCCCGCCGCCCGCCGGGGCGGCCCGCGGCGCCTCCTCGCTGCTGGAGGAGGGCGGCTGGTGCTGTCCGTGGTGCCGGCGGCGCGGCGGCGGCGTGCCCCGGAGCTGCCCGCGGTGCTGCCGGGCCGGCGGCGGCGCGGGGGCGGCGGGCGGCGGCGGGAGCGGCGCGGGCGCGGGGCGCGGCGGGGACGCGTTGGTGGCCAGGCAGGGCGGCGGAGGCACCACCGAGCTCTTCTTGGAGTTGTACAGGCTGGGGTCCTCCTCGGAGGGGCCCGCCGGCCACTGCGCCTGCCCGCACAGGCTCTTCTGGATCTTCTTGATGCCCAGGTGGGCGATTTCGAGGATGTTGAGGAAGAGGGAGACGGCGGCGATGCTGTTCATGAAAACCATAAAGATGGTCTTCTCTGTGGGTCGGGACACAAAACAATCCACCGTGTTAGGGCAAGGGGGCCGAGTGCATTTGTAAAGGGGAGACATGTGAAACCCGTATAAAAGATACTGACCTATCATAAAGCCCACTTCGACCACCGACCGGGTCAGGATATGTAGGACATAGGTGCGCAGCAGGGACCCTCTCAGGGGTGCCTTGTTCACTTTCTTCTGTTCCTCCAGCTTGCGCAGTTCTCTCTCCACTCTCCTATGCTCCTCGAGCATGGGCTCCAGGTCCTCAAGCTGGGCCCGCAGGTGAGCTTTCCTGTTCTGTCGCTCTTTCTCCAATGCCCTTAACCTGTAGAGCGCATGGCCCATGTACACTAAGGATGGGGAAGAGACAAATATGATCTGCAGTACCCAGTATCTGATCAAAGAGATGGGGAAGGCTTTGTCGTAACAGATATTGTTGCAGCCAGGTTGCTCTGTGTTGCAGATGAACTCAGACTGCTCGTCATCCCAGACATCTTCAGCAGCCACTCCCAGCACCAGCATCCGGAATATGAACAGGATTGTGAGCCAGATTTTGCCAACTATGGTGGAGTGAATGTGCACTTCTTCAAGGATGCTGCCCAACAAGTTCCAGTCCCCCATGGTCAGAAGCTCATTTCTGGAAAAAAAAAAAAAAAAATTAGTTATTTTCCTGCAATAACAGATTTCTTTTGGAAATGGCAATTTTTAGTTTATTTTTGTTGTTGTTTGTTTGATTGTTTTTGTTTTTTAAAATTTTAATAAATTTGCTTCAGATACATTCTTCTGGTAGCTGGAGAGATCTTAGAAGTTCTTAATTATTTTCTACTTACTGGGTATGAATTCAAACTTCATGATTACTGGTCAAAGATGCAAATGTGAGATTATTTTAAGTTTAAGGGAGATTGATTTCAGGTGTAAGCCACAGTACTTCATAACTGCCCATATTTCTATATTATTTTCTTCCCACTAGAAATAAAGATGACTTTTTTCCCACCTTGCAAATCCTTTGCCAACTACAGTTTAATTCTATACCCACTCCATTCCACATTGACTATGGATTTGCCATAGATTTGCCATGATAGAGAACGTTCTTGGCTTTAATTTGTTGGATAAAGTTTTGAGAAGTGTCCTGTAACTGACTTTAAAAAAAAGTTTCATTTTTTTACCCCAAGGTTGTAGCAATTTTAGTGCCATCCATCCAATATTTTCCCATCTACCCAGGTAACAATTCATAAGTTTTTCTCTTGGCTTCCTAAAACTAGAAATACATAGAAATACTATCTGATTTACACATAGCTGTACATTTGGAGTCTCAGTTCTAGGATAATATCAATAAACTGAGTGTTCCTAGGGTTAATAACTTTATTTTTAAGCATTAAGTTTTACTGCATCTTATTTATAAATTTTAACATAAGAGTGAATGAAATCAGAGCAATGTGGAGGTTTTTAACAGTGAGTGTGTGAAAATCTTTTTAACTATTTCTATTCACAAGCAAATTGGTCTATGTTCTGCTTGATTTACAAGCTGCTTCTTTTGAAGCTTTATTTTGGAGCTTCACATAATGAGGGGAATTGAAATTTAAGATATTTGACTGTTTATTTGTGAACCAACTGCATGTTTGGTGTTGTGTCCCTGGAACATTTTCTACTAATCTGGCAATAAATTATTGAAAGCAACTGGGATTGTACCTACCTTAGGGTTATCACAACCTTTTTTTTTTTTTTTTTTTTTTTTTTACTGTCTGCTTGATGTGCCCAAAATCTTGTATACATTTAAATGACTGTATTTTTGGCTGATTTCACCATTACTAATATGGCTTGACTCATGACATGATTCCAGGTAGTTCAGTTTTAGCCATACTGAAAATAAAGATTTTCAGCTGCAACCAGCAGTGAAGTCATTCTCAACATAGGCATCCTACAGATTTATTATTATGTTTCCAGGACTGCTTTTTGTCTGAAAATTTGAATTTTCACACATGGAACTGGCTAAGGAAACATATCTAGTCAAGCAACTTCTTAGGTGTTGTTATGCACCCAGAATATCTTATTTCCCCACTCCTTCTCTCCCATGCATATCATTGCAATGAGACACATGAGGAAAACAAAGTCAGCAATAATTATTGTAGTCCAATGCAACAGTTAAGCAAAGGAGCTTTAGGCATATTCGCTGCCTTGCAAATGGCTGATCCCTCACTGAAATTGAGCAAAAAACCCCAACCAAACAACAAAAACCCAAGCTGATGCTACAATGTAAATTCAGGGGTAAATACATTTTAATCCCACAGATGAAATCCTCTAGCAGTAGAAACTGTCATTATCTGTTCTGGAACAGAAAGTGGATGTAACTATTCGGGGCAAGGGAGGTGTATAAACATATCATTCTGGCTCTACAGAGTTTTGTTTCTTAAGTTGTTTCTACCAGTGTTTAAATAACTCTGTCCTCACCTTTGCATTATAAAAACCGACAGAGGAAAGTAATGTAATTGTAGGAATGGTATAATTCACTCTTTGAGTGAGCCTTTGATACCAGTACACTTACCCTCAGCTCTGCACTGATAGAACCGCAGTATAAATAATTACACATTATACAGTGAATACAGTAAATACTGTGTATAAAATAAAGAAGTTAGTTTAGAGCCACAAATTCCAATGTTTCTAAGAAATCAGCCCGAACTACTTCACAACCTTGTCATAGCAATGTGCTTCTAAGTATTCCATTTTTTCCCTTTCCCTGGTCTTGAGCTCTGTGTAACAGAGTAATTTCAGTTTACTTTGACAGTAATCTTAAATATCAACGATAGCATTATTTCCAGTTTACTAGTAGATTAGAAATTCTAGTATTACAGCCTATTCTATACTACTAGCATTGCCATCTAGAAATATACTATTTTTAGTACAGAAACTACACACCTGAGACATTTCTTTTTATATCATTGTGTCTGCCCAAGTATTTTTATATGGTTATGTCAAACAATAAAAATTCATGCATGTAATCAGTTAGAACCAGATGGAAATCCACCATTTCTCTTGGAGGAAGTTCCTTTATTTTTTGATTTTGTTACTTCTTTAAAAATCATCTTCTAGAAATATACTGGTTTTAGTACAGAAACTACATACCTGAGACATTTCTTTTTATATCATTGTGTCTGCCCAAGTATTTTTATATGGTTATGTCAAACAATAAAAATTCATGCATGTAATCAGTTAGAACCAGATGGAAATCCACCATTTCTCTTGGAGGAAGTTCCTTTATTTTTTGATTTTGTTACTTCTTTAAAAATCATCTTGTCATTTGGCACTATTCAAATCACTTCTATGTTACATTCATGCCAGGTTTTCATCAGTTGAGGTATGAAAAAGCAGCATTAAACTTTAAATTTCTTGTCAGAAGTTAAATGTTAAGATACAAATACTCATGGATTTAATTTGCATTGCTTCAAGCCTGACAGCTCCATACTTCACCTGCCTGCTCCATATTGCCCTAGGAAGAATTATTTTTCTGCCACTTACCGTAGGATAAAGCCCTTGGTTAGTCTCTTAGAGCATTGCAGAAGGAGCATGCAGAACTGCTTGTTCTTCTTTCTCAGACACCTCTCTTCGAGAGTCCTAGGACATCTTTTTTTTTCCTTCTTTTTCTTTTCCCAAAGAGCCAAAGCATAGACGTGGTACACTAAATGGGCTTCTCAGTTCTATGTAGCTGGATGCCAAGATCACTCTGTCTAAACTATTCATGCACGGTTTAAAAATCATCAGATGATAGGATGGTGCCTCTAGCCAAAATTATCATGCAATTATTTTAGTCAGTGGCATCTAACAAAGCCTTTCCCCCAAGGCTTAATCAGTACAGCAGCTGTTTGTAAAGTTCCTCTGCCTTCTTTTAGTCAGTTCTTTGAACTTTACACCTCCACCCAGCTCACAAATTAAATTTTATTTTATAAAATGGATAAATAGGAAGCCTTTACAGTGCAATAGAGTCTTATATTTCCTTTACATTCCATTAGTTCCGCTCTGAATCAATGCTCCAGGATCAATCGGTCATGTCCGATTTCATACTCTGTTGCCTGGTGAGTTAATTTAGGATGTGTTAGACTGAGCCTTTGAAAATAGAGGCACAGGAACTAAGACTCGAGTCTTAAGTTAGGAACACAGACTTTCAGCACAGTAACCCTTCATCAGCTGGGTTGAATGGCCACCCTCAAACCCGTTCAGAACTGATATCTTTGAGAGACAAGGTGAAAAAAAGGAAGGCAAATCGTCAAAGTGGTGTTTGTTGAGTAATTGGAGCCAGCAGAACTGAGTTGCCAATACTAAGACCTTCTACCGCCTACTCCTGCCCAGGCCCAGGCCTACATTTTAGGGAAATTCCAAATACTCCTTTTTAACTCTCTTGTTGTGGAACCTCTGTCCCTTTTCTTCCTTTTTACAAGGCACATGTATGATTGCTATTTCAGACTCTTCTCCCTGAAGGCATTCCTACTAACCAGTCGCCAGTTCTGAAACGACAGTAGCCTCACCTCTTCTTTGGAATTATCTCTGATTTATGTATCATTGCATCCTTCTTTCTCACACAAGCTGTACGTGTCTACCTGAAAGTCCTGTTTGAATTTGCCTTTGGAGCCTTGCCCTGCAGCAGAGGAGGTGGCTACAGCACCTTTCCTCTAGCCTCAGCCTAACACAGCAGATGTATGGTTTATGCACACATTACAAACACATGCTTTAGGGGCAGTAGGACTACAATTTTTACCCCTGAGAAGTGCATTAATATGCATCCATACCACCCAGACCTCCACAGGCCTTTCTCATCCATATACTCCACATACCTGTCATTGCCATTTTATTTTCATGTCTCTTCTTTCCAACTCTGGTCACCAAGTTCCTAAAGCTCTTCCTTGCAGCTTCAGCTGTCTCAGACCTTCAACTCAAGCCTGGGTCCTCTGTGCTGCCTCTTCAGATGATGTTGACCTGACATCTCCAGCAGCTTTCACAGTGACCAGGTGTTTCACTGGAGCACCCTCTTCATCTCTGCTAGCTGTGAAAACTTGAGGAAAGAGCAAGAGCTGCATCCTTTAAGAAAATGAGCTCTATTGTTCACTACAGAAGCAGCTCATTCTGGGCCCAGCACATTTCTGTCCCACTCTACCTGTCCCTTGGCAGGTCCAGAACTACAGGCTGCCTACTTCACTCTGCCCTCAGAGCAACCTGGTCTAAGGTTTTGGTTTTCTCAGGGGACAGGGCAGGCGACAGTGGGCTGTTCAGGGACAATTTTTTGCATTTCTGCTTTAGCAGCAGAATGTTGTTAAAGGACTGCTCATACAAGAATGTAATTAATTGTGCATGAAAGGGAAGAAGGGCGAGGACACAGGGATGGTGGTGTTTGCATTTGGACAGAAGCAAGAGCGTGTGGTGCCTCAGGATGCTCCCTTGCTATAAGCTGCCATAGGTGGAATCAGGTTACAGTGTGAATGACAGCAGGCTGTGTGTGGATGTGGTGGGAAGGAATATATCCTGCAGATCCAAGAGATGGGACCTTGGCCAGTGGTGACTGGAATAGGCAACTGTGGGAAGCAGCACAGTGGGAACCAGCACACCATGCCTGACCTTCCTGGACCAGGAGTGACCTCCCTGCTGGGAAGCAGAGACCCAAGGAACACAGTGCTGGGGCAGGAGCTGATCACAACCAAGGAGGTTTGTAAAAGGGTGGTTATTCAATAACCCCCAGTATCCAAATCCAGTATGGGGCATTTACTATGTCTTGTGTGTGACAGCAGGGTTCTGCACCTGGGATGGGGTGACCCTGGATGTATGCGCAGACTGGGGAATGAGAGGCTGGAAAGCAGAGCCACAGAAAGAGTCCTGGTCAAGGGCAAGATGGAGATGAGCCAGCAGTGCCCTGGCAGCCAGGAGGGCCAACCCTATCCTGGGATGCATCAGGCCCAGCATCAAGCTGGGCACCAGTTGGGCAAGGGAGGGGATTGTCCCGCTCTGCTCTGCACTGGGGCAGCCTCACCCCGAGTGGTGGGGACAGTTCTGGGTGCCACAATATAAGACAGACATTCAGCTATAGGAGAGAGCATCCAAATAGGAACAATGATGATGGTGAAGGGTTTTCAGGGGAAGCCGGCTGAGGTCACTTGGTCTGTTCAGCCTGGAGGAGACCTCATTGCATCCTACAATTTTGCGAGGGGAAGAGGAGGGGCAGATGCTGCTCCCTTCTCTGTGGTGCCCAGTGACAGGTTGCAAGGCAATGACCTGAAATTGTGTCAGGGAAGGTTTAGGCTGGATATTAGAAAAAGGTTCTTTGTTCAAAAGGTGGCTGAGCACTGGAACAAACTCCCCAGAGAAGTGGTCAGAGTTCAAGAAGCATTTGGACATCACTCTCAAGCAGATGGTGCGATTCTTGGGGCTGTCCTGTGCAGGGTTAGGAGTTGGATCCTTGTAGGTCCCTTCCAACTCAGGGTCTTTTTTGATTCTAAATTAGAAGTGCCAGCTAGTTCAAAGTAAGTTCTTCTAGTAGTAGATCCAAATACACTTTTTATACCATTGCAGGTTTCGATACTCTTGTTAGGGATTCACATTTAAAAAACAGAAGATAGATGTAAGAACTAAAAGAAAATTTCTTTTAACACAGAGCAGCATTTCCTTGTACTAATACTTTACAATTCTGACATCACAGCAAAGCTAATAGTACAGGGTCAAAACCACTTCAAAGTGCATATGCTTTCTGCTGTCTCACTAAAACCATCACAAATTGGACGTGAACAGTGAGCTGGACAACAGGCTGCAGCCAAAGCAATTCAGGTATGAGCAGAACGAAATACAAAGAATTTTAGCTTTAGCCTAAACCACTAACCTGGTACAACTGTCTAGAAACACTTCGGCTTATTAAAAAAGGCACTTCACTTGAACTGGTTTTTCCATTTTACTACTGACAAATATTACCATTACTACCGATACTAACTCGCTCCTTCTGGAGCACATTACCTTTCACAGGAACCAGCCAGCCACCCCTGAAATTTTATCCATCTTTCCTAGCAAAGCCAATTCCTCTTGTGAAATGCCTCTTGACTGATTTCATAGATTCTTCTAAGAAATCCTTAAGACTGTTCCTCAGCATGCTTTATTACAACTGCCTCCCTTCATGAAGACAAATTGCTAAAGATTATTCTACATCTGGTTTTAGAGTGAATACAATTACAGGAAAGCCTTAATGGGAATAGCTATGTGTTGCTGGATTGACATCTAAGAGAAATGTCCTGAGTTAAGACAACTGTTATATGTACACCTTTAGCTGCCAACAGACTTTGCCTTAAGAATCCCTCAAAATTCAATGCCCAATGCCTCATGATTTCACCATCGTGCACATCACCATGAATCCCACTCTCTAAATTCAAACTCCGGAAAATTTTTGAATACTCACATCCATTAAACAGAATCCTGTAAAAAATATGTGTTTTGGATAGAAGTAGACCTATTCTTCAGTAGCAAGTTGGAGTAAGACTCTCAAAGGGCCACCAGTTACACTCTTCCAGTGAAAGGTCTCAGAAACGGTCTTTCTCCTTTGTAATATTTCACTCAACGCTTACCCTAAGTTTCCAGAAAAAAGATTAAAGTTGTAGTTTTGTAAGTGGCTTAAGGGTTTTATGCAGTTTGTGAAACTCTAAAATTTCCAGTCACATCCACTAAGAAATAAGCAGCGTATACTCAGAGCAGTAACTACAGCAGAGCAGCAGCCGACAACTTCCATGTTTATTGGCCGGAACATCAACATAGCTACTCACTTATACAAACTAAAAGAAGCAAATTTTAATGCTGCTTCACACCATGTGTAGTTGTCAAACCACTAACCAACAGTTCTAGAAAATATTTTGATTTACCTGAGGTTTCACAAAGAAGACTGTAGAATTACATACAGTACATTTGGTATATACGTATCAAAATTCTTGTTGGAGAAATAAATTACAGTGATACAAAACCACTCCAAGCCAACCTTTGTTCAACAAGAACATGTGTGTGAGTTTTACAGTTTTATTTTTTGTATTGCTCTTACAGTAAGCAAACTATTTAGTTTATACAAAATAAACCTGTAATTTTATATAGTTAAAAAATCATCTTTGGCTAAACAAAGCTCTTCCTATTTTTATACATATATTTATATATATACAAACATCAGATATTTTACATGACCACATAGGAACCTGTACACATAGATACAATAGAGAGAACATTAACCAAGTTTCACACTTTACAAAAAAAGGAACCCAAGTCAGATTCAAAACAGTCAAACCCTGCTCCCATCACCTATACAGATATGAAAATAAGTAAACACAGATAAGGAATAAACAACCTTGTAATAAAATACTGCCTGCCTTTTTTGAAGCAGAGAGGAAGAACTTAAGTAGAGAGAAGTGACTTCCCTCAGTGCCTTCAGTACTGTGCACATGTTGATCTATAAGGATATGGTTAAAAGAATACTCTCAGGAGAGTCTGATTTTTCCACACACATGAACACTTCCCTGCAAACTGACTATTCTGAGAACAGTTTCTGTTAGATTTAAATCTTCAACAAATTAACAATTGTCACAAACGTTTGTTGAGAACAAGCATGGGCTGATGCACCAATCCATCACTGAAATTACCAGGCACTGCCAGTGTAGCATGGAAGGTGAGATTTGATCATTAAAAGGAAACATTTCAGAAACAAGCACCAAAGATGGAAGACGGCCAGAACTGACATCATCACCCACTCAAGTCGTCCTTGTAACAGTTTCCAGAGCACTGCCTAAAACAAGGACAATGCGCTGTTTGGCAGCACAACAATCCATTCCATAGATCACACATAGAAAATTCCAAAGGGGACAGTGACAACATCACTGACAAATTATCTGATGGTTTATTAGAAAGAGAAGACTGTCCCATCAGTTGGAGAGGGAGCAAAAACCATGCTGAGAGTGAAGAAATTGTCACTGGACTCTGAAAAAGAGCCAATTCAATCCAAGTTGAAAGGCAATGCACTTAGGTGAGGGCTATTAAATGAAGTCTAACTGAACCCAGCAGATGCTCTGACTGAATAAAGACTACAGCAATTCTGATCCTCCACAGAGAATAAAATCTCAAAAATCAATCAATTCATTAACCAAAACCCCTTGCAACTTCCAGGGAAGTTTCTCAGAGAGAAGAAAAAACAAAACTTTTTTAGAAATTTGGGATTAAACAACAGTATGTATGAGATGTGTGTGTAAATACACACACACACACATACTCATAGTTTAGGTATGTTCTAGTAAAACTGGAAACAGTTATAACAGATTTTTTAAAATAGAACATAATGAATTTCTAATGCACTAAACAATTTGTAAAGATAGATGCCATTGCTGTCAAAACATGCCAAGTTGACAAGCTTCTGAAAACTGCTTGTTTTTACAGAAAAGTTTTCCTTCTGGCTAGTAACTACAAAGTCACATTTTATGAAAGTGTAAAGGTCTGTTTCTAAATGAATTTTTAAACGAAAATAACTTCTCAGGTTTGTTTTTTTTTAAAAAATCAGAATGTTTATTATGTTGAAGACCTAAATGAAGTACCTTTTCCAGATGCAATTTGGAACAGAAAAATATAATGGCCTTTGCAGAGGAGCATTCATTTAAAGTAACATTTATGCTACCCTGCACACTGACTATTCTGAAAACAGATTCTGTTAAATTTACATCTCTAGTAAGTAAACAATTGTCACAAATGTTTGTTAAGAACAAGCTGCAAGATCTACCTATTCCTGAGCAAGAGAATTCAATTACTAGACAAGCAACTTTTGGAATCGTTGTTATCACTGCTCTGCCTTATTTTAAAAGAAAAAGGCCTCACTTCTTAAAACATGTTCCACAGTCACCAAGTTGACAAACCTGTCACTTTCCAGGATTATCTACCAACTGGATTCCAAAGCATTCTTACTTTTTAAGATCACAGATCAGCACACACAGAACTACTGAAAAGTGAAGCAAGAGCCACCATTGCCACTCTTGCCTCTATCTCCACTCACAGGACAGCTTTAAATAATAGGAGATGACCCCCTTGAAATGATACTGCCCCATGTGCAGTGTCAAAACCCTTCCTTTCCTAGCTACTTGGTTTGTGAAATTCCCTCTGTGTTACTTTTCCTCAGAAAAAAAGTTCAGAGGAAACTTAGACAAGTAAATAACTAACTGCACTGGATTCACCAAACTTATTATTCTGACTTGGATGCCTCCCTGTAATCCCACCATACGAATGCAGTGGCTCCAGTCCATCCCTGTAGATAACAGCAAAGTCCAGTAACCATGAAGTAACTTGGTTCGAGTCTACTTGCACTTGGATTTCTTGAACAGCTTCATTAACTGCTTGAATCTTTCTGAAACCTAATGGAGGAAAAAAAACAAAAAAAACCCAAAAAAACACATATCATTAAGGCCCTCAACTTTCATATCTACCGAGACAGATTGAACTGACATCGAGTTTTTCTAAGACCCACCACTATTTGCTTCCAAGAAGTTTTAGTAGGACAATTTTAGGAGCACCATGAACAGATTAACTGGATCTAGGAAGTCTTCCTATACCATTCACATTTGAAATAGCTTCCTGGTTAATCAAAGACAGCTAGAGCCAACACAGGTTTAACACAGGCTTCACTACAAGAAGGTGGAAAAAATGAAAGCTTCAAAGCCAATTAACCTTGAATTTGCCACACATAACCATGAGTAAGATGAACACGTAAAGACAAAAGCTTATTTTGTACTCCACAAAAAGCACCGTTTATCTTCTACCCTCTTGTACAATTGTTGCTTCAGGTATTTTCAGCTCATCATGGAGTAATACAGCTGCTAGGGATTTTACATAACTGGTCTGTGGATCAGAGTAAAAAATCTTTTTGCTGAACATAGCTACAGCTGACATAGTGACCTCATTCAGCTCTAAGCAAGTACTTTTCAGTGCTGTATACATAATGCTATGGCGTATTGATGATCCACCAAACTAACTGGAAAGAGAGGCACAAATGCACAGATAACATTGTTTTATCCAACCAGCCACCCCAACAGCTTCTAAACCCCACAAAAACTCTACAACCATACAACACAACATCCTGAAAGCCAAATCCCAATCATGCGGGATTCCCTAATGGAGTCAAACGTATTTCTCCCTTTCCAGATTTGCAGGATATAGATTAAGAGAGCAATTCAACTCAAGTATTAAGTCATATGCAAACCTCTGCAAATATTCTACATTAATTTGGTATCTGTATCTTTTGAAACTTTTACTTTAAAAAGTGAAAGGACAACCAGAAACAACTTCATTAAAAATGTCCCTTCTGCACAATCATAATACTTTTTCTCAGCTCTAAATTGAATCCCTTTCTAATTTACTAAAGGTGTGCAAAGGCTTCAGCTGTCTCAAAATTGCCTTTCTTTATCCAAGTGCTGATCCAACAGAACAATCCTATTGTACCTGCATTAT
Organism: Sitta carolinensis; assembly: GCA_032173965.1. Classification (NCBI taxonomy): domain Eukaryota; kingdom Metazoa; phylum Chordata; class Aves; order Passeriformes; family Sittidae; genus Sitta; species Sitta carolinensis. The sequence goes on along the minus strand of JAVUNC010000004.1, from coordinate 36,417,058 downwards.
GAGTGGAGCAGTTTCAATGTACCAATCAAACAGGTACTGAGGAATCCCCATAATACCCCTAAAATGTGTATTTTTAAGAAGTAACAACTGGCAGAATCCAAGTCTCCTTTTTTCAGGAATTCCCAAAAAAAGACATGAGGAAAAGAAAACTGCAGATTTGCAAAGATATTTTAAGATTTTTGCTCAACTGCAATTGTAAATGAAGGAATACTGCTGGTAGTATATAGAAGAATGATCATCACCTACCTGATTTGGGCTTTTGTTCAGCCTAGTGGCCAAGGAAACAAAGGTTTTACTTGATGGTCCTTTTCTCTGACATTCCAGTAAAATTTCTCGGTCATCATTTCTACAGCAAAAATGCATTTTAAGAATATTAATATATATAGTTGCGCACCATGTACAAAAACAAAATAATACATATAGGCAGATATAAAATTCAGAGTATTTCCAAACTATAGACCATGAGTTCAAACAGCAGCAACAAATTTGTGGAGGATCCTTTCCTCTACCAGCAACAGAGTAACAGAGTCAGTAGGAACAAGTGGTAGTGGAGATTATGTTCCCCTATTGGGAAGGGCAGGACTGTTAGAACAGAGCTAGCCCCAAACCGAAGAGTTTTATGCTTCTAAACCAGACACTTAAACTTGAATTTGAAAGGAACTCAAATTCAACAGGGGTCAGCAGTTCCAGCCTCAGTCTGCATGGCTGAACAGCAGCTTTAACCTAAGGCCCACTGATGTTCAAAGATAAACCAGAGAGGTGTTTGACTTCTCTAAGTGGCTTAATGTAACAAACATACTCAGAGCACATTTACCATTCACATGAGAATATAAAACCAGGAGTCTGTTCTGAAGTCTGTCACCAATTTCTTGTTTGTCTCATCATGGAATTTAGGCAAAAGGTGTATAGTGTAGACAGTAATTTTATTTGGTTGAAACCTGTCATACTTAAATAAATTATATTTATTTTCTTCAATTTCAAAGGAAAATCTAATGACTAGTTATTTTGTTATTTAAATAAATGCTTTTTTTTTTTTTTTTTTTTTTAGAAAGGGAAACAAAAGTTCAAAGATAAACAAAAACTGTGAAACTGAAAACCTGGTGTCAAAGGTTCTAGGCCTACTTTATCCAGGCTGCATGGCTTCCCCTCCCCCGCCCAGCCAGCCGCTGGGCAGGGGAGATCTGTCTGTCTTCAGGGACTGGAACCAAGAGAGAGTTTTCTGGGGAGCCCTCTGTTTTTAACCCTTTGTGTTCTCAGAGGCGGATCCTTGTCTTCAGTGGCTACACCAGGTGCTAGTCTTTAAACTTGAGCACTCATTGGTTTGACCACTGAAGTTCAGAAAAACTCATTTTTTCCAAACTACGACACCTGGTCATATTCATACAGAAAACTGTAAGTCTCTTTCTAACTTGTTGGCTTGCATGTTAAAAAAATCACATTGGCTTTTGCTGTTTTTTGCTGTGAAGGGACTGATTTTCTTTTAAAATGCTGCCTAGAAACCTACTTTATATCTGAGCTATAGTTTAGAAAACTCTGACCTGAAAGTTTTGGAAGCCCCTTTATAAAGTGTTGATTGTATCAAGTTATAGCAAGGACAGCAAAAACTGCCACTTACAGTTGCCTAAAAATACGAATACACCACAATAATTTTGCATGCATTATTGACACATATAGCCATCTCATTTGTCACCCACATCCTGCAAATTGGAACATATTAAGTTGAATGGTTGACCATTTCCACAGATTGAGCAGCTCAGACCCAGAAACAGAAAACAGCTTGCTCTCATGTCTTCCCTCAGAGGGGGATATCTTTAGCTGTTCTTCACCAGTCACCAATGCCTCGTAGGAACATCAAAGATATCTCCATCCCTCTGCTAAGCCTGGCTGGAATCTTTGGATAGAAAACATAAACTAGCCAGGGGAACATATATTGCATTACAGTAGGTTTTGTTACCTTGGCACATAAGCTTTCAAAACAAAAGCCAAGAGGACTCTTGCTTTGAGAGATGTGGATAAGAGATGGACTTCAATCTCCCAGAGCAATTGACAAAAGGAGGCGCCCATTCCCCTTTTTAGAGAAGGGTGTAGAGCTACAAAATGACTTTGGTCATTAGCTAAATACCTTTTTCTTCCCTCTCTCCAGTGTTTCACGTAGCTTTAAAAAACCCTAAAGCAATCAGGCAGATCAAATCAGAAATTACCTTGTCCAGGAAACTACTACTTCTCCCTTCTTTTTAATGATGTTTTTGGCATAGAGGCTAGGTGATGACGGAGATGAAGCCAAGGAAGAAGAGTCCTTATTCTGCTGAAGCTCATTTTTCTTACTGGAACATTGCTTGGGTGATGAATTTCTATCTTCAGGCCTGATGTTACTTTCATGACCCCCCTCAGCTGCTGATTCAGTTCCTTTTCGTGGTCTTTTTGAATTGGAATTCTCTTTGACAGTCTCTTTTTTCCTCTTTCTATTCATTTTATCATCTATACTTACCTGGCACACTTCATTAGTCTTTGAACTGGGTTTTGTTTCAAGATCACATTCACCTGCTACAGCCTCATTAGAAAGCTCTTCTGTTAGGGCTATAGATCCACCAAAGCATTCTTCCAGTTCTTCCTTTTTATCACTGACTTCTGAGTTTCCTGTTGAAGCTTCCTGAGTCCCGTTATCTGCTCTGGATTCCACTGCAGGACATGAAGTTCCACTAACAATACCATCCGTTATGCATGACTTCATACTGCATCCAGCAGGAAAAGAAGCTTGAGATCTAAAATGCATTTCATTTATGTTTTCAGATACTTGCAATTTCTGTGCCTTAGATTGCTCAGAGCCTTTATCTGGGCTTTCAGTGTCATGCCTCTCTTTGTCTGAAGATTTTCTACAGGTTACAAGCAAGCCAGTAGTTTCTTCCTTTCCAATACTACTGTGTGACTCCTTCAGAGGCTGAGATAAGGTAGGATTCTCTTCTTGTTCAGTGCTGACATGAGGCAAGTGATCCATCTTAACCAGATCTGGTTTGACTGTTTCTTTCACGGTGGCACTCTGGCTGTCCCTTTCTTTTTCCCCAGTTTTCATTTCTCCTTTTCCAATCTTGGCTGAGGATGCTTGTGCCTCCTTCGCTGGAGCCATGTGATCAGATGCTGGTGAGGCAGACGGCACTGCCCGCCGAATCTTTACAATAAAATGATCATTGGATTTCTCCATGATTACTGCTTGCATTGGTAGGCTGGGGTGACACTGAAAACCAGGAGCAACAGGCCGACTTGCCCACGATGATGAACAACTTGATTTACTGCTCGAGTTATCAGATTCTAAAGCCAAATGAATGTCTTGTTCAGTGGCATCCTCCTCTCCAAGAAGTGCATCTTCACTGTAATGGGCACTAACAACTCCCTCTGGAGCTGAGCCAGAATTATTCTCAGGTTTTAGGAAGCTGAGGTGAGCATCTGATTTCAAAGGTGATGGAATCGTTAAGGAAACAGCCAAATCTTCAAGGAGGATGGAAGAAACACACGATTTATTCTTCTGTAAATTGCATTCATCTTCTTTGCATGAAGCTGAGTTTGTGGAAACCTCAAACATACAGCTCTCATCCAGCACATCTGGATCAACAGGCATCTGAGGCCTAGATGCTAATGAGGGAGCTCTTACAGGTGAAACAATAGTCCAGCTAATATCCTCATCCAGTTTACAATCCATGCATGTCTCCTTTGAAGTGATGTCTTGCTCCAGTTCAGCAGCATTATCCCTGCATTTATGACTGTCTAAAAACTGTTTTTCTGGAGTCCTGAATTCACACTCACTTCTGTTGATATTGCCACCATTTTTTTCCAAGAGATCAGAACCTTGCAGTAAGCTTTTGAAAATTTCACCCATTTGAGCATCACTTACCAGATTAAATGTAAGACTAGATGCTTGTTGCTCTGTGAGAAGCTCATAACTAAGATCAGACTTGTTAGCATCTATGGACAGCTGGAGTCCTTCTTTTTCATATTTAACACCCTTCAGTGGAGTAAGAGTGCTTTGTAAATTATTGTCTTTAGAGAGGTGAACTTTTGTTTGGGAATTTCTTGTGTTATCAATGGAATTAAGACATTTTGTAAAAGCAGTTTTTGGTGAACCTGTTTTACTTTTCTCATGGTGACACTTAGACTGTTGATAATCCACAGTTTGCTTTGAAATATATTCTTCAGGCTTTTGAGAACCATCTTTCAGAGACTTTTTTCTAGATCTCTGCTCATCATTTTTATGACTGATTTTGTGGTTTTGCTTTCTGGCCCTTTCGAACTTCCCTTCCTCACCCTCATTTCCCACATCACATAGCTTCATTATAATTCTCCTTATTTTTTCAAATAAGTAATCCAGCTGTTCATCTACGAATTTCCACAACTGTTTTTTCATATCTGATACTTGGTGGTCAAAAAGACGGTCCACTATTGCATTCTTTTTAACTTGTTTGAGTTTCGACTCTATAATATCACAGATATTCAATTTTAACGTATCACCTAATGCACACATCTTGGAAAAGTTCAAGTATCTTATTAATGCTGTAAAATTTATAATTCCAGATTCTATAATTCTGTGGAAATGCTGAACGGGGAAGTGTACTTTGAACTTCATATAACTTTTCCTCATCTGTTTTCGTATAGCTCTGAGCATCTGCATGATTTCTTGTATATTTGAAGGTTCAACAATAACATGAACTATTTTTTCAAGACAAGCAATGCTCACAGTTTTGTTTCTCTTCATATTCTTTGAAGATTTGAAGGTCTGATTTTTATACCTCTCTCTGTTCTTTTGTGCGCTTACTTGCACAGAAACAAATTTTCCATTATCTTCACTGCAGTGCACAGTTTTGCTACTTTGATTCTGCGGGCTGCTGGTCAAATTTCGTGTCTCAGAAGAAGCTTTTGGTCTTGACTTTTTTGTATTTTCAGAGCCTCTCTCTGGTTTAGACTTTTCTTTATCTTCATCACTACTTATGATTTCACCTTCTTCTATTTCATCTGAGGAGATACTTAGCCGAGACTCCATCTCTAAGTGTTTAACAGACATGCTAACTGGCTTTTGATTTTCTTTGTTTACCTCCTTTGACAAGTTCTTTGAGGGACAGATGACAACGGTACTTTCAGGAATTAAATCTATAAAAGGAAAATAGTTTGCTAATCACCATAAAGAATGAGATTTTAATCAGATATTTTCAGAAAAACCTGCAAGACTCTTCTTTTGTAAAATGATTATTTGGGACTGTTTGAACTCAGGAAGCCTGACCTATAACAAGTTTGGGTGGTTTGCTGCAGCAGCTGCTAGTTTAATGTATCTCTTTGAGCTTTAAAGGGCAAATTGAGCTTTATTTTGAGCAAATTTTGAGCTTGAAGGGGCCTCAGCACTCCACCAAATACACGTAAACAGTCTCACAAATACATCAATTGGAAAGAGAAAAATATAGCAGTTTTCATCTGTTTTAAATTTCTTTCCATTTACTTTAACAAATTTTCTGATTACTGTACCAGCTAAAGTATAGCTGTCACATCATTACAAACTAACATCTACATACAATAGGTGGCTTTTGTTTTAACAATTTCAAAACTAAACCAAATTGAGAACAAATGACCCATTCATGTTTTAATAATCCTGTACAGTTACACTCTGAAACATAAAAACCCAAGATTTCAATGCCACTTTTCTAGTTTGAAATCTAAACTTCCAAGAATTTTTGTTTGTTTTAATTGCAGCAGGACATTACAAGGAAGACTTGAATTCACAAATACTTTGAAGAATACGATCCTACCTAACTTTCATAATTTCAGAGAAAAACCTGAAGAGATCTTTGTAAAATGAGCCACAATTAAGAAATGTGTATGTATTTTTTTAGTAAGTGTCCCATCACCCTAGGACAGTAAGTTAATACAAAACTCTTATTTCAACCAGTCTTCTGTCAGTAGTGACGAACTCCAATTTCTAGAGCACTAATGGCTAGAATCTTGGCTGAAACATTAAGTGTTTCCACTACTAACAAAAAGGATCACTGAGACATACACAGCTTAAAAAGACACAATTTGTATTTTTCAGAAAGCAGTTAAAAGAAGTAATTTCTGCTTTCCATTAGTGGATCTTTTAAGTGTTATGTAGAAAATAAATTAGAATATAAATACACAAATACCTTTGTTGTAAGTCTTCACAAGGCCTTTACAGGGACCTTCCATCTTCAGTGCTTTAGCCAAAGGACGCACTGGACTGTTCAGTGGGCTGACTGCCTTTGGAATATACCTCAAGTGATTGAGATCAATGCTCAGTATTGAGCTGTCATCATCAACAGAAACTGGGTTAGTTTTTCTCTCTTTAGTTACAGGACACATCTCACCACTGAGAGAAGATGCTGTTGCAGTACTGTTATCAGCTAGGTCGGGCCCCAGATCACAAGTGTTCGGGTCAACTAGTGGTTCATCCTTATCAGTTACCATAGTTCTGTCCAATGAATGAGATGCACTTGTATTAACTTTACAGATATTCTTCTCAATGGGACAGTCAACATTTTCTGCAGCCAGGTGATCATCTCCAACTACTTGCATTAAAGAGTCTGGTTTTGTTTCACTGTTATCATCTGCAATATCAGAGGACTCCAAGTCACCAGAACTTCTGGCTTCTGAATCATCTAAGACAACATTTTGAGAGCCACATTGATCTGCAGAGCTTTCTATGTCAGCAGCCAGCCATATTTTATCTTCCTCTTTCTTCTCTACTGCTGACTCCAGGTCTCCCATACTTGCAGGTTCAGGTTGTGCCACTTCTGCTGCTGGTACATAATCATCCTGCATCTCACCCTCTGTCACAGGCAGCTCTTCACACTCTGCCACACTCCCTTTCACCTCCAGGGGCAAAGATTCAGGGTGATTCAGATCTGTCACTGCTGCTGTTTTTACTGAGGCTTCCAATTCAACTGGATCACATACCTCTGCCACTTCTGACAGCGTTTCAGCCTCCATCTCATCAGGAACCAGCACCTTTGCTGCTTCTGGCAAGGCTTGGGGCTGTACCTGACCCCCTTCTGCTTCTGGTAAGGTTTCTGAGCTTGGTTCATTAGCTCTGACTGCTGGCAACGCTTCAGACTGTGCTGGATCTGCTGCTGCTACTTTCAAGGCTCCATTTTCAGAACTGACAGAAACAGGCAGTGCTGGTTCCATGTTGCTCTGAGCTGCAGTGTCCAGAACTCGTAATGTTGAATGACTGTGCTCTGTGAGACCACAGTCTACAGGGTGGGCAGAATCTATGAGCTCTGCTTGCAGAGTGAGCTCTGCACCTCCCTCATCAGCGGCCTTTTGGGAAGGTGTTTTAAGTCCATCCATTGCAGAGAGACATTGTTTCTTATTAGGAGAAAGAGTTAAATTTAGCTTTTCCATAAAGCTAAGTTTTAAGTCTTTGCTTTTTGGTCTAGTGTGCTTACCTTTAGTTTTGGGTACCTTATCATCTTTTGAACTATCTACTACTCTGGATGTTTCTTCCCGCTTACAGGATTTGCTTCTCTCACTTTTTGTAACATGCATACCTTTCTTGCAGTCTTTTACAGATTGGTGAGAAAATTCTTTTGCAACTTTTTTTTCATTTCTAAAATGTCTATTTTCATCCTGATCCTCTCTTTCCCTTTTCCTTTTTTCTTCAGTTCTGTGCCTTTCTGATTTGGAATGTGCTGTTTCCCATTCATGTCTGCTACTACTTTCCTTTAAGTGTGCATGTTTATGCTCTCTGCTGTTGGAATTAGAAGGTGAAGTCCTTCCTTCTCGGGAGGTATGATCATCTGTTCCCCTGTCTCTCTTGCAGTCAATATGTTTTACTTTTCTAGACTCCTCCACACGACATTTACGGGATTCATGAAGACCCTTCGAATGTTCATTCTTGGAGTGTGGACTGCTTCCCCTGCCAGGCCTCCTTGGTGGTTCTTGCAGCTTCTCATTCGGTTTATTTTTTTGGCCAGCGTGTTTTTCACCTTTATCATGTGTCTTAATGTCCTTTTTTAATACATTTTGTAATCTCTCATCAGCATACAATTCATCTCTTGTTTGAAACCTGTCTTTACCAGCTGTCTGTTTCTCCCAGGAAGAAACACCCCTTTCTACTCTTTTTTCTACACTTGGACTGCATTTAAGTTTCGTGCTCTGACTTTTTTGTTGCAACTCATTTTTACTAGCCTTCTCTGAAAGGATTTTCAGCTTCTGTTGAGGATCCAAATTCCCCTCTTCACTGTCATCATCATTTCCAGTGCTCTGATGTACTTCTCTCTTGTATTTGTTGACATTTCCCCTACTGTGCTCTTCATTACTTTTAGTTTCTTTTCTTTCCTTTCTGTTATCCTTGTTGGAGGTATGGTCATAGCTCAGTGCACACGTTTGAGGACTGTCACTGCAGAGCTCTTCAGGAGGGTACCTCAGCGAAAGCGGAGTGCTCCTTTTTTCAGAGCCACACTTCCCACTGTCTGTGTTATGAGACGAGTGACTGTGGTATGCATCCTTTGAACAGTCATTTTTCGTTCTATGCTCCATCTTCATACTGTCACCAAAATCAGAAGGTCTCGATTTGGAATCTTTTGTTTTAGTTGATCCTGAAATGTATGTTCTGGTGAAAATACTTCGATGGTTGGGAAATTCCGATAGCCTGTTTATAGAAAAGAAAAAATGTTTTGTTATTTTAAAAATTTATTTAAACATAACTGAAGCTGAACTGCAATGAATCTATGTTTCTGAAAAAATTGTTAACATTTTCAAGCTGGAAAAAAAAAAGGGTGATATAAAAAGACGTTTAATAATTCCCATCAGCACAGAACAAAAGAATATAATTTATATACGTATTTGCCAAAAGAAATTAATCTAAAGAAAAATCAAGATTTATTAAAAAAATACTGTATTGAGCCTTGTTAACAATTTCAGTAATTTAAATTAGTATTTCATTTTCCAGCAATATAAAGAGCTCTCCCTCAGGGGAAAAAAAAAGTTGTTCTTGACAGCATTACTGGTTTAAAATACTAAGAATTTAAAAACCATCAATAAGCGAATAAACTACATCTGGGAGTTGTTGCAAGCTCCAGAAATAATCAAGCCTCATCAAGGCCACATGCTACTGCTGAGAAGTCATCATATTAAAAATAATTTTAATACTCAAATTAGAAAGGGTATACATGTGCGATTAATGTAATTGTATCCAAGCTGTGCATATTTGGTTTTGTGGTTTTATAGTCTTGAGATAAACACTAACAATTCCTTGAGAGATACTAATTTTGAAATAATCTGTATACATAGATGCGTTGCTTAAGAAAAGCTAATTTACTATAAACTATGCAGCAGAAAAGGCATGTTTCTAAGATCTCAAGGTGAAAATTTCCCAACAATTTTATATGATGGATGGATTCCAAAATACCTAGATAAAATACCTCGTTCACAAACTTTCACCACCAGATGGTACTGCAATGGAGCTTGTTAAGTATATAAACTGGTCAAATATTCAAAACGAAAAAGTATTTTTCAAATAATTTAATTTAAAATTCAGAATACTGCACTCAAAGGTGTGAAAAGGTGTGTGCACCTAGCCTTTAGCACAGGAACAACATGTTTTAGTGCAAGAAAATATCCAAAGGTCAAAACAAAATATGAACAAAGCAATGATGTGTCCAAGCAACAAGGAGGTAACCTTCTGACGAGCTGGTCTCCTGAATCCCAAACCCCTGCTCTGGTTTCACATGGTTCAGAAACCTTACTGTCAGCTACTCTCCCATCCATACTTCACTGTTTTCAACTCCTTCCAGTAACATTAGTGGTACACAGAAATAATCAAGAATTGTCTAGTTGTTATCCCCCACCACTGGAGACATGGATTTCATATTTTGTCAGGAAAACATTATATAACCTATTTCTTCTCAGTTGTTGTCTGAAAAGTTCCATGGAATTCATGTCTGAGGCCATAAAAACAGACACAATTCAGATTCAATACTAGTAAGATAATGCTTTCAAACATACAAGATGGTTAGATAACCCATAAGGAACAGTGGGTTACAAACAAACAAAAATTAATCCAAATGGTCACCACTTGGATTCCTTTTCGGTTTCTTAAATAGAAAACAAAGACCTCATCAGGCAAAGGAGATACATATTTCCTCTGATTGTACTGGTTCTAAACTACACAATAATTTACAAGGTAATGATTTTTTTATTAATTTTTCTTAAAATACAACAATCTCTATCAAGTATATAAACATCACAAGACCAAATGCATGTTTTCAGTTCTACTGTCTGTTCGTACCTTTGATGCAGATGACTGATTTCTTCATCCTTACGGTTAATTTCTACTCTTGCTGTTTTGATAAGGGCTGAAATATTCTTTTTGAGAGCCTGGTTTTCATTGTGTAGAATGATATTCTATTTTAAATATATATGAAACAGACAGCAAGAGGGAAAGGGAGAGAAAAAAACCAAGAATTAGTTCAGATATCCAAACATGTAATGAAAAATAGCACAAGACAACTAGAAAAACGTCCCAGTAAAATATATATAAACTCTTCCAAGGAAATCAAAATTATTGAGAGCCAAAAAAGTTTGGGTTTCTTGTGGTTTTTTTAACATTGTTCACATTTATGCTTCTGTTTGTGGTCCTGGTAATTATTTCAAACATATAATTTAGTAAAACTGAAATATGCCATAAAACAAGTGAGCTAAAAAATGATAATCCATCTCTTTGCTTCCTTCTTTTACTCAATTTATTGCTTTCTTAGTCACTGCATCAAATGAGAGATGTAGCTCTCAAGCACTTTCAGAGAAAGAGGGTAATTGTATTTCTTTCAAGGTATGAAACCAACTTTGAGTACTTTATCATTCCAGCATTTCTAGGTATGATATTCTAGAACCCTGTCGACTCTAGAAATAGTCACTTATCTTAATAATTGTCCTCAGTAAATTGTCCTTTCTGCTCAGAAAGGCAGAGAAGTTTTGCAGAAAACAACACAAGACGTGTCACAGGGCAGCAGCTGCTTACCACTGCAAACCTTAGAAGCTTTGGGAGTTACGTGTAATATGCAGTAGAGCACAATGCAGAACTGCCCCAAATAATCCAGCTCTACAGAATGGCACAGCAAGGGAACACCAGCTCAAGTTGAAGAGCAGTTCAGACTTAGCAGAATGGCACATATCACTATGCTCAAAGCAGCACAGACATCTGCTTCCAGTTCTAATGACAGCTCAGGTACCCTAACAGCCCTGCCCCTGGTGCATTTAAAAAAACAAGAGTACTGGATACCTTTCTGATCATTCGACATGTTTACTTTCTAATTAGGAAGAGAGAATATAGCTTTTAACCAAATAAAGTCTTGCTGCATACAACATTCTGAAACAAATTAATTTACCTACTGATCTTGCCAGTAGGCTATCCCTGCCAACCATCCTAGGCAGAACAAGCTCTTAGCACCTACTAGGGTGCTTTAGAAACCATCCATCCAATGGATCAAGTCTGGAAAGCATATGAAATTGCTTTCTCAAAGCAATATTCAATTTACTTTGCATGATCTTGACAATATTTCCCTTTTAACTACAATACCTGTGCCTGTATTTCTTTAAATTTCTTCATCAACTCTCTAATTTGCTGTTGACATTTTCCATATTCTTCCTGCAACTGTCAAAGAGAGAAAAATTCAGAGCATGGAAGTGGACTTAATTATACAGAAGAGTTACTTCTCTAGATCTATGGTTAGTTAACACACTAATGTACATTATGAATATCTGTTTTTACCTCCAAAGAAACATGAAAGCCATATTGAAACAAAAGGCTTCAATATGTTCCAATTGGTATACAGGTCTCTAAAACAACACAAACACTCAGATAAGAGGAAATCTATGTGTGCTTGCCTCACAGTAATAGGCTAAAGAATATTGGGAAGCAATATAATTGTGAAATTAAAGACAACTACCAAGGAGCAGGAGTTCTGAGAGCCAAATAGATGGGGACTCTCTTGTCAGATTCTATGAAACACAAAACAGGTAAGGAAAAACACAACAAAAAAATTACTACAAACTTGAACGGCAAAGGACACCATCCTGCTGAGATAACGAAGTTAAGTAAAATAAATTTGGCATAAGCTCTTCTTTAGAGGCAGATAGTGGCAAAGCTTTCACAGGAGAAGGGACAACTTTCATTCAAACAGTCAACAGCTTTCAAACTTGCAAAATGGTATTTTCATCTCTCAGTGAAGTCCAGGAGGGTTCGCTCCTGCTCGTTCTATAATATCTATGGATGCCTGTTCCTTTTATAACATTTAAATGTGTTTTACAGGCAAGGATTGGTGATGCTACTTAAGTGAGTGTTGTTTGATTTGCCAGAAGCAGCTACCTACTGCAAAACAAAAGTATGTATTTACCACCATCTGTTGAAACTGAGTGAGCAGTGCTCTATCTCTTCCATGACCCACTCCTCATAACTCTGGAGGAGTGGGAGGTAATCCTCTGGTAATGGGCCAGTTGTTAAAAACCAGGTGAGGCAGGTCTTTTTTAATCTCTTCCACAAGCCATCCTCCATCCGGAGAGATATCTTGTGTTAATGGGCCATTGAGTCTCACTGCATGACTGATAAAAATTACATTATTCCATTGTGAGCTGCTCTATCCAGGGGGAGAAGCCAAGCATTCCTATCTGAATATAATGTGAGATTTGGAACACCAAGGCAGTCTTTCCACTGGATTCCCAGAGGAAGACCAGGCCTATCTGCACCACCACTGGACCTTCAGAGGAAATCTACACCCTTCTACAGGATCATTACTCCAACGGAACCATGTCTGTCACTCCAGGAGGACTGCAGCCACCATTTAATCAAACTGCTACCAAGTCCTGACTAACAGTGTATCAGGTTGCTGCATTTTGATTCTGTCAGTGTATTTTTTTTTACTACTGCATTTTTATATTAATTTTCCTAATAAAGAACTTATTCCTATTCCAGTATCTTGCCTGAGAGCCCCTTAATTTCAAAATTATAATACTTTGCAGAGAGAGGGGGTTTACATTTTCAATTTCAAGGGAGGCTCCTGCCTTCCTTAGCAGACACCTATCTTTCAAAGCAATACACTTATTTAAAAATAGCCTATTTTTCCTACAATGTGAGCATGCTGACAACATTTTCTGTACTTTACTTTTTACACAAGGACATTTGTAACACACCCCCCCAAAACACTGGAAGTTTTTTTCCCCATATTAATACATACCTCATCATAGGACGCTTTCTTTGTAGTCTCTTCTTCAATTAATATCTCATCAAATAAATTCAAGCTGCTTCTAGATGGTGTTGTATTTGGAGCAAAATTGTCTATATAACGAAAAGCAATAAGGAAAAAGGTATTTTTCTACACATGTTGTATTCTGTACACTGTTCTATACTGTCTGTGCATTTTAGTTTTACTTCTTGTCCTTACAAAGTAACAACACACAAAATAAAGAACTATTACACGCTCATGTCATACCATGTTGCAATAAGGTACAGAGATTTCCTGAAATAGCCATCTGTAAGTGAGATGAAAGTGAAACTGAAAAAAACCCGAACAAACAAAACCAACTGACAAGCCAACACCCAAATTATTTAATGACAGTGCTTTTTCCTCAAACCAGCCTGGGTTCACCAAATACAAGTAACTGACAGGACCTGGCTTATGACACACCTGAAACACAGATGCATTTGCAGACAAATAAATGAAGTCAGCTAGCAAAGCTGTGCTTCCATCCTATGGACAACACCATAATGCAAAAAGTTTTATTAACACCATGTTAATGTGTTAAATATATAAATAACACATTATCTGTACCGAGCAAAGATCTCACCAGTCTTCTCTTCAAATTTAAAAAAATAAGGTCCCTCAAAACTGGCTAAATAAAATGTTTTCATTGCATTACTATTCCTCCTTGTGCCTTCAATATTTACTAAACAATGCATCTCCATATGTGAAATATGAATTTAAGAAATACAAAATGCATAATGAGAAAAAGATATATAGATGCTTTATGTCTGTAGTACACAGCACAGTTCTTCATAAAAATTCAATGGTCTTACAGCAGTAATATCAGGAGAGAAATAACTGCTTAAATAGTAGAAACAGTATTTCATTAAGTGATACTCATGTGCTGGGTCCATTTATTTCTCACCTTCAAAGAAGTTAAAAGAGGAAACTAATTTACATTAGCATGTCAAATTGTTTGGAAAGTAACAAAAGGTTGAAAGGATATCCTGAATTTGCTGCATCACAGAAAGTATGTTTTGGATCTCACTGGGAATCAGTGACTGTTGGATCTGGTTCTGAAGCTTACAAAACCACAAAATAAATGTGTTTTCTTCAAGGTAAAATGTCCTATTATCAAGGCACAGATAAAACAGCTAAGGTTTCTCTGCACCTTTTACATGCCCAAGTATCTTCAAATAGCCAATATCAGAGAAAAACTGTCTTTCACTCATTGAGCTAATAGATTTAAGAATTCTCTGCTGCATTTATACAGTCTAATATATATGTCTTGAATTTAAACAAGTTTCTCACTGAAGCATAGGTTACACCAGCTGAATGTAAACTTAAAACTAAATATTGCTTTACTTGAAATCAGCCTAAGAAGCAGAGACTCCATAATGTTCCAAGCCAAGCAGTGAGACACAACCTACCAGAAATCGACAAACTGCTGTCCAAGCCATCATAAATATCCACTGAGCTCTCATCTCCTTCCCTGAAGGGGGAAGCTTCAGCTAAAGCAATGAATAAAAAAAAAAAAAAAGGCCAAAGTAATAATTTAGTAAACTGCAAACTCTTACTTTTCCCATAAAGTAAGTGTAGTTGCAATCCTATACCGGTAGAAAATAGCAGAAGTAATAGTACAGACCAGTAAAAGGGGAATTTTATCCAGGAAACTACTGCTACTGTGGAGAAAAAATCTTTAGGCACCAGGCAGCAAAGACAGTCTAGTAAGACCAGTTTGTAAATACTACAAGAACTGTGGATGAAGCAAACTATATGGCAAATAGATTTGAAAATGAAAAATTAAGCAAATTGGATCTAACTTTGAAACTGTTTTCTAGAATACACTGAATATAAAACTTATACAACACAAAAACAAAAATAAAAGATTTGGGTATGATAAAATCTCTACTGTTAAAAGAACAATTTCTTGCTAAAAAGAAAGTATTGTAGCAGTCTGTATCATAATCAAACAATTTGCTTTAGTATTGCCATCTACTCACACACTAACTGGTTCTGTAAATGTATTTTAATCTAAATCTCCTCAGTCTCTCTTCATGTCTTTTTCCAATGCCTCTTTATCACTCTCGTCTCCTCTATGTGAACCTCTCCATTTCTGCAACAAGTATTATTTCTATAAAGAAAAACATCAATTTCCATAGTCCTTCTGAGGCTGGGAATCTCCCAAATATGTGTCAAATCAACCAACTGCGGAGATGGAAAAAAAGAGTACCTTGATTATGGGTACTGTGGCAGTTGATAGTACATTGGCTCTTACAAACATCAAAGTAGCAGTGTCCCTAACTGTTCAAATGCAAGCTTCGTTAAGATACAGCTGAAAATTAAATTAGACACTGTGGAAGAGAGGGGAGGGACCAGTTCGAGGCACCTCCCCAAAATGTTTCAGAAATCCAAAGTACAATACAAACTTACTAATGGGATATGGTTTGCATGATATTGTGCCACAGCCATTTAATTACATTTGAAGCTCATCAGTATTTGTCACAACCTCCAATTTGTTTTCTAAGTTATTTCTCGACCTATTTATTTGAATAAGACTGCTTGCATTAATTCCCCACAAAGCAAGAAGTAATCTAACACTTCTTACCGCTGTAGCGGATATCATACAGTCCCAGTCCATCCTCATCCGCTGCCATGATACAAACTCCCTATGGCTTCCCCATCTGCGAGCAAAGTATCAGAGCAAAGGGAACCAATTAATTGACAATTTCAGAACAGCAACATAAAGCAGCATCATCTTAAAGTACATCAATTACACCTTAAAGTACATCAACTACACCTGAGCTACCTGTGACTTTTGTTCTTCAATAAAATCCAGCACTAGAATGAGAAAACTCTTGGATCAAGGTAACAAAGTAAGTTTAAGAAATATAAGAAATGGTCTGTTACTTGAATGAACATCCTGAAGGTCTTTAACTGTCACTTATTAATCCTACAAAGAAATTTTGATATGAGAATCAGCTCTGCATTCAATGAACCGGTTATCTGAGCGTGCATCTTACCCAGTTAAAATTATCTAATTTGATAATACTGATTTCTTCCCTACTGACCATTTAAGAGCAAATTCCCCTTGTCCGATGCAACCAGTCAAACCAGTACGGAGCAGGGGGGCTGGGAGGGTGGCGAGGGAAGGCACAGGCGCTGAGCAGCCCCCAGCCCCCGTTCAGAGGCAGCGGCCCTTCCTCACTCCCCAGGCTTCGCCCTCCCTGCACAGGCGGGAAGGGGCTCCCGCCAGCCCCAATTCCTGCCCGGCGGAAGACCTCGGGGGCTCCCGGGGGTCAGGGCAGGAGCACTGTCGGTCTTGGCTCCCACAGCCGCCGGCGGCCTGGGGCGGGCAGGCCGTGCCGCGGGGCGGGCAGGCCGTGCCGCGGGTCGCGGTGCTGTGGCAGGGGGCGGGCAGGCCGCGGTGCGGCGGGACCCGCGCAGGGCCGGGAGCACCCACCGGCCGCCGCCGCCGCGGTGCAGCAGGCCGGGCGCGAGGGGCGGGGCTAGCGCCGCGCCAGCCAACGGCCGCAGCAGCACGGCGCATCCGCCGCTGTGACGTCAGCAAGACCCCGCCCCCAGCCCAGAGCAGTTGGCGCCAAAGTGAGGCGCGCGGGGCGGCAGCGCCCCGCCCCCTCGGCCGTGGCCCCACCCCTTCGCCCCTTCCCGACCGCGGGCCCATCGCGGCCCGGCCCCGAGCGCGGGAAATCGTGCGCTGCTCCCGGCAGGACGAGCCGGGACCCTCCCTCCTGCTCTGACCCGGTGCTCATGGCAGTCGCTGGTCACGTAGGCCTGTGCCGCGGCCGCTGTGGAGGCTGTCGGGGCTGCGCCGCACGGCACACGCGCGCTCACCTGGTGCCGTTCTCCGCTGCTGCGGCGGTGCTCCCGGGAAGCCTAAGGTTTAATCCCGGCGGCTGCTGCTGTCGGCGATCTCGCTGCCAAACCCCTGCAGGAACATCGTTACCGCCCGACAGCCGCGCTCGGCCTCCGCGAGCGGCTGCCACCAGGGGCGTAACGCTCCTGCCGCCCGAACCGGGGCCACCCGCTGCCGCGTCCGTCACAGCCCGCTCTCGGCCACCTCCCTGACCCAGATATAAAGGGCTCGCGGGCAGGCGAGTCCCGCGGCAGCAGCGGCAGATGACTCTCCGGGGAGCAGAGAGCAGGGGATGCCGAGGACGCGGCACACGCTGCCCCCCTCGCGCCGGGTTCCAACGCCGTGAGCCAGCGGGACAGCCTCGCTCCGCTCCCGGACGGCGCCCGCGGTGGGAGAGGGGGCGGCGCGGTGCACGCCGGGAGCTGTAGTCCGGTAGGGCGGAGGGCGCCGCGCGAGGGGCGGGGCGGCGGCCGCGCTTCCCGTGACGGCGACAGAGCGGAAGTTGGTGGTGCTGCGTCCGCCGCGCGCCGCACGTGCCGCGCGCCCCTCCCGCCGCGGGACGAGCAGCAGCGGGATGGCGGCGGACCTGCGGCTCCGCCTGGCCGAGCCGCTGCAGGTGGTGGCGCGCAGGAACGAGAAGAGCGGCGTGGAGCTGAGCAGATTCGTGGCGAAGCAGGTGAGGAGCGGGCGGTACGGCGCTCGGTGGCTGCCCACGGGCATCCGCTCTCGCTCCGTCAAGGAGAGTCTCGTAAGGGACACTGTGGAGCGAAGGGAGGCGCCCCTCTGCCTCCCCCGTGCCGCCATCTCTTCCGGCAGCTTTGTGTGTGCCCGATCCCCCCGGCCCTCCCTGGCCCTCGGGCAGCCGGCGGGAGCTAACCCCCACTCTCCCCCCCTCCCTCTCTCTCTCTACCTGGTACTGTTTCTTGCCTTCCTCGCCGGTTTTGGGGATGCGCGGGTGCAGCTCATGAGGAAGGTCCTCTTCTGTATCCTGGTACCCTTCTATTGCGCGTCGCCCCGCAGTTAAAATCTTCGGTCTCTTCTGTATTCCCTAAGGTGACTCTGGAAGCGTGACAGCAAGAGGTGGCGTTTTATTATCAAGTACCGAGACAGTAACTAAGTCCCTGCGCTGATGCTGTTTTGCGTGTCTTCTTTAATTACCGTAAAACAGCACGTGGAATAAAAAGAGGAATGGATTTTCTAGGCTTTGGTTTGAGTTGCTTTTTTTTTTTTAAATCACAGTCTCACAGGTTGTAGTGATGCTGGAAGCACGGTTCTATAGTTACTTTCATGCTTACGCTGCCTTAGCTCTGAAAAGCACATCTGCTTTCTAGGAGAGTTAACGCCGATCTCCTTTCTTTTTCTGAAGTGCTTGAGGACATGTAGTAACAAGATATCAGCACATGAGATATTGTTTTGTTGATACTTTTCATGATAAAGGTTTTGAAGCCCCTAAGATAAGTAAACATTTTGGGGCTCAAAGTCTCTGTTTCTATTTGAGTGTCTAGGAAATGTCCCAGTTGTTTGAAGATGGAAAGTCTAAAGTAGCATATTTTTTCGGAATATTTGCTTTCAGTCTGAGTTGATGTCTCAGTTATGGTTGGGGAAGGCTTCATACTGGTACTCAGGGTTCTTTGTTGGTAGACAGATGGTTCTTTCTTCTGTC
This sequence comes from Sitta carolinensis, assembly GCA_032173965.1. Lineage (NCBI taxonomy): Eukaryota > Metazoa > Chordata > Aves > Passeriformes > Sittidae > Sitta > Sitta carolinensis. The sequence goes on along the minus strand of JAVUNC010000004.1, from coordinate 36,398,289 downwards.
GCTGCAAATCACAGGATCAAAGTAAAATTGACATGAATATACAGTCCTGAGTGGAAGCTAATTGGTGGGAACAGTTGCTTTTCAAGAGAAAGAAGCTGCTGAGAAATAGGAACAGGGATGTTGTGGATGCAAGTTGTAGCAGACAGATGGAGCAGCGAACCAGAAGTGTGTCACCGAGATCCGAGATTGGGAAACACACTGTGCCCTTTCTCTTTTGGTGACTGGAGATATGCTTCACGTTTAAAAGCCTTTCTAGGTGGAAAATCCTCAAGAGTGATTGTATAGAAGGAGTCTCAAAAGCACATTATTTAACAATGGCACATCTTTTTGAAAACTGAATTACTGTTTCCAGGCTTGGCAGCTACAGCTCTAGGATTATTTTAAGCTTGTCTTGCTAGTAAACAAGCTCCATCTCTAAACACCGTACCTGATTTCCAACAAGTTGCTTTGTATATAACCTGGAAGCATGCATTCTGGAAATCTAGAGCTCTCTTTGCTCTATAGCTTTGTTGTGTCTTTCTAGCAACTTATTTCTTCAACAGTATTCCATAAAGGAATGAAATTGCCCACAACTGCTAAGTAAGGAGCAGTCTTTTGAGGTTCATAGTATGGCACGTTTCACGTGGTCATGGAAGGTTTTGTTCCCTTTACTTGGGTATGTAATAGAACTAGAGCATTTTCTGTAATGTATTTTTATATATCATGAACTCTGCAAAGATACAGCAAATTTCTGTGCTTTTAATGAAGAAGATGGGATGAAAATCTCTCTGAACAAGTCTTTGTTCCTCACGTTTACATTTTTGAATAATTTAAGCATACCGTAGAAGCAATAGGTCTCCACAAACGGCTGGAATGTGCTTTTGGCTCTGAGTTACCAAAAGTCTGCCAGAAAAGAAAGTCTTCCTGCACAGAATTCCAAATGTGAATTTCGTGCAAGTGTATGAATTTTGATTGCCTGTGGTCATTTAATTTCAGTAGAGAAGTTAATCACTGTGAAGGTTAGAACACCCCGAGGAATGGAACTTTAATGCAAACCTACCCTTAAGTATTTCTGTCCTTTGTATCTTCCACTGTGCTTATATGGAAAGATATGTAACGAAGAACCTGACCTCTTTGGATATTTCTTCAATTTAGTCTATGCGACTATCCTAAGTAGGCAGGAGATTTTGAGCACACCATTCTTGATTTTCTTTTTTAATTTGTTGGTGATTTATCTTGGCATCCTTCATTTTACATTTCATTTTTCTAGGTAGCAGTGAAAGTAGTTTTGATAATAATTCCAAGCTCTTATTTAGAATCCTTCAGTCTTAGCATTTGATGTTGAGAAATGCCCTTATTCTTTTATATGGATAAATATACAGAAAATGAGGTGACCTAGTGGTCTGGAATTCACACAGTTACCCATTGCCAGAAAAATGTCCTGATGCTCTGGCAACTAAGGCAGAGCGTTTTTTTCATACTAAAATGTGACTTCAACATTTTATTTGAAAGATTAGTTAGACTTTTACATTGTGTAGCATTAGAAATAGGGGGAAGTATGTTGCACTTTGGCTTCCATCTTGGGCCGTATTGTCATCTCCTTCCGCTGGTTTTTGAAGAGCTGTGATTTTTGGCATACGAGATGTCAATGATACAAAGTCAACAAGAAACTTCTTGCTTGCATCCCCTCTTGTGAGGGAGGGATCAGTCCAATTCTGTCAAAGCTGTGTTGGAGGAGGTTTAGGAAGTTCCAGCTTGTGCTCCCTGTGGGATTGCATATCACCCTGCTTTTTTTTTCTTCCCTTGAACTGTATGGGTTATAGGAAGAGTGCGGGCTCTTGTTCTGGTTTATCTTGCTGAGCTGAACAGCTGCCATAGAGTCCTGCTGCTCTGTTTTCTTTAGCCTCTTCCCAAGGCCAAGCCACACCTTTGTGTTGCTTCTCTTATCCTGAACCCAGTAAGAGCGCTGATTTGGAAAACCCGTTCAACTTTCCCACCCAGTGTAAGACTTTGTAAGAAGGATTAATTTGCTAATTTGATTAATCATCTTGCTAAGTTGGTTGCTGTACAGTCATACAGTGTTGAGTGAGGGAACAGGGAAGAGAACATGAGTTCTTGTGTTGGAGGGGAAGAAAGATTTCCCGTGCGTGGCTCTCATGCCCTCCAACTCTTCAGGAGTATCCCAGTGTTAAATCTGTGTCTGGTGTAACCTGTGCATCATGAGCAGACATGTGGATTTCATGTGGTACCTGGTTGCTTGTTGCTGTTATCCTTTCTTTTATGAATGTGGGGTTTGGATTAAGCTAGGTATTAAAGATTTCTGTACTTTGTGTTCACCGAACAGATGTACTCTGCAAATTGGGAAGGAGACGTGTGTCCTGCTGCTGGAGCAGCAACTGGGATTGTGTTGGACTCCAGGTCTCAATCCTAGCTGTATGTCTGCTTCATGTGTCTCATTAATAATAGACTCCGTGTGTCTATATGGGTTCTGTGTTTGGAGGCACAGTCTTTTGTGATGCTTTCTTAAAGCAGCTGTTTGGAATCACATGTGCAGATTTAGTGTCCCCACATATGGACACTTTCAGATCAGCTGTCTATTTGCTATTGGTTAAGAAAGCTGCTATTTCATAAAGCCATGTTTAGTTAACAAACCCCATCCTCTGACAATATTCTGCTTTTCCATGATTTTTTAAAATTAGGCTCTGAAATCAAATAGACAGTCTCTTTGTAGAATAAGAATGTTGCCACTGTGATTTTTGAAGAGTTTTGTATATCCTAAGGGTACTGTGCACAATGATTAAAAAGCTGCTTCCTCTCACAGAATTGCTAATGGCATGAATTTGTTGTACAGTAGACATGTAAATACAGAATTTTACTGAGTCAGTCACATTATTTATTGTTTTACTGTTAACGGTCTTTAATTGATAATCAAAGCTCTGGTTAATAAATTAAGCGCCCTGTTGTGCCTTGTTTGGGTAGCCAGAGCTGTAATTGATTTGAAGACTGGGGGCACTTTTTATTTTTCCAATGGAGTTTATTTCTGATTCTTTAGAGCCATTCTGCGTTTGAATAGCTTATCAGTCATTTTGCCACTCAAAATCTGATTCCCTGTAATGTAATGAACACTCTCTTGCTCGGTTTTTAAAATTATTTTTGATGCTGCTGTAATAGGTGAGAGGCAGATAAACTTATGTTCTGTAAAAGCAAATGCAAGCAAAAGCAAATTTAGGAGGGCTGGCCAGGCTAGGCAGGGGAGATGTGAGGTTAAGGTATCTTGGTTTGGGGATTTTTCATCCTTCTAGCAGATGTGAATATGTTTTCCTTGTATTTTAAAAAACTAAATTGTTACTGTGACACAGATAGAAACACACAGTAACACGCACAACAGGTGTTCAGGTAGAGAAGAAAGGAAGAAGATCTTAGTTTATTGTTGACCTCATATATATAAGTTTCTGGACAATGATCAGAGATTGGACAGAGAAGTTCCCACCTCTCCATCTTCACTGGTCACTTGAGAAGTCCATCAGGTGATATCTTTTACAAAGGAATGTAAACATGATTCTTGTTTATCTTGCAATTCATGAGAACTGACTCCACTATACTAAAACAAATCAGAAGGCTTATTTTCAGGGACAACACTAAATGACCATTTTTGTATAACAGTATAAAAAGAAAAAGAATTTCAACTTCAAAACTGCAGACACAAGTTGCTTCTTGTTGAGAGCATTGTTTGCTCTAATTCCTGTCAGAACTATGAAAATAAGGCTGTGATCATGACTGATTGAATGCTTCTTTTTTGCAAAGAGGTAGTGAATCTGTAACAACTTAAGAACTCAAATGTTTTGTGGCTCTCATGAGATCAAGCTGTTAATATCAACGGGAATTCTAGGAAGAAAGATGTATCCAGTTGTTTCAACATTTTCCCAACCTTTTTCTTTTAAAAAAAATTACAAATTGCTTTAAGTTGTAAGTATAATCTAGGATTTTGGGACTACTTTGTAATTCCTGTTTAGTGTATCATTCTGCACCTTACTCATTCTGTATTGTCATTTTTTTTTTTTTTTAATACTGAGAACTGTGTCAATTGAGTATTTGCTTTGGGATTCTGGACTCCCTTCTGGTTTTGAACTATTTATTCCTGGAAAATTCACTCCGACTCATGCATGAATAGTTCAGAAGTTAAAAGTCAAAATCATTTTCCATTTAACCTGTTTTCACTTCCCATTCCTTTAGGTCTGGACTCCGCAGGATCGTCAGTGCATCCTCAATACTTTTGCGCAGTTATTGCTGGATAAAGAATGTACTCTGTTGATTGGCCGTCAAGTTCGGCCCATCCTGCTGGATTTATTGGAAAGAAATGCAGAAGCTATCAAAGCTGGCGGCCAGATCAATCATGACCGGCATGAAAGGCTGTGTGTAGCAATGAGCAAGCTGGTTGCTGACCACCCTGATGTTTTGCCGTGAGTAATGAGATGTCAATGTTTGAACTTAAGAAGTGTTACAACCCGCCCTTGGAGGGAGGGCAACTGAGGCTCTTCTTGTTAATACATGCTTGGGATGGATTAGAGAGAAGGACACTGACTGACTGACAGACTGACTGGTGTTTATATATGTGTGTGTGTGTGTATGGTGGTTTTTTTTAGAACAATGTGCTTGCAATGGAAAGGAGATATGTAGCAGGTTTGGTTGTTACCTTTAGAAATATAGTAATATATCAGCATAAGAAATAACGCTTAAGAAAATTTATAATGGAAAAGAAAGAAAGAGGGTAAGAATAGAAAGATATCTCTATCTAGAGATCCAGAGGTGAGACTTGGTTGTTACAGTGCAGTGTGCATTGGCCCAAGTGATGATTGAAGTGATCCATCAGGAGAGGGGAAAGCCCATGGAACACAAAATTTTTTGGGTTAATAAACACTCAGGTTCAGGTGGGAATGCCCAGGTACCTGCCCTGCTGGGGGAATTTTATGTTGTGTTGCAACGTTGTGGATCATGATGACTTCTCTGGTGGAAGTTCCTAAAAGTGAATCTGGGGGCACTTCGGGGATTTTTGATTTATGACTCCTCCTAAGACATGACAGCTGCCCCTAAGTTGAGTTGAGCCCGTTATGGCCCATCAGAAGGGATGAAAAGCTTCGGTGTGAATGTCCAAGAACTTCACCTAAGGGAGTTTTCACACCTGAGCTACTTGTGTAAGGGAGGACATTGTCATGATAAAAAGCATTATCCCACCTTGCAGGATTTGCTTCTTAACGGTCTCTTTCAGATGTGGCCAAAACTCCAGTTTGTAGCCCCCAGTGATAAGTGCTCACCCCCTCTGCCCTGGGCTGTGTCCCTGCACATTTTCAGCAAAACACTGCTGCTTTTTCAAATAGCCAGTTGTTTGAGTCATTAACCATTAACATTGCATTTAACATTTCATCCAGGCAGCATGTGCTTGTTAGTGTTCCCTGGTGAAGAGGTGGTGTCAGGATTTGAATTGTCTCACACAATAACAAATGCATTCTAAACACAAATAATTATTAAGTAAATACAAGTCTCAAACACAGTTTATTTTAATTAAGTCGTGTTGTAAGATGCAGTTTGACTTTCATCCATGATCTACAGAAAAGCAAAACAACTGCCATGAAAATAGTTCCCAACTAAAATCTTTGACTTTAATATTAGACCTCTAGGCTGGTAGAATATAAAATTACATTAGTAGGAATCTATTACTTTTTCAGTAAACAAGAGCAATCAAAGAGTTTTCACCAAAGGCAGTGCTATTTCTCCTTGATAACGAAATAATGATTTCTGGTAAGGTAAAGTGTCTGTTGTCAGCTCCTTGCTGAAGCGATGTCTTTCCCCTTGTGGACAAAGTCAATTATAAGCCTTAGATCTTAGTACTGTCAATTGCTGTCTTAGAACCTGTGCCCTGACATTTTTATTCGTGTCTGGTTTTCTTCCTTCTGACTTACATGTCTGTGCTCCATCTCCTTCTCTCTCTCTCTTCTAAAGATTTGCTTTAAGATACTTTAAAACTACATCACCAGTTTTCCAGAGGCTTTTCCTGGAGAGCTCAGATGCAAGCACAGTCCGATATGGGCGCAGACGGATGAAGTTACGGGACCTCATGGAGGCCTCCTACAGATTTTTACAAAAGGAGCCATCGGTTTTCCGGGAGCTATGGGACTGGAGTGTGTGTATTCCACTCCTAAGGAGTCACGACACCTTAGTCCGTTGGTAAGTTAAAACCTCCAAATTTTCTTCATTGAGTAGAGGTATCTGTATCTTGAATTGTAATTACCAATGTTTACTTGCAATAGAAAGCATCTTCAAATAATACCAGCAATCCATACCAGTGGTATCTGTACTTGTACCTCTGAACTGACTTTTTGAAAGCTATAGTGATCTATCACAAAGTGAATTTTAGGCCATCTCTTAGTAGTGCGTGAAGCTGTGGTCTAGAGAATCTTTCCACATAATTTTAGTTTGCCCAAGTTGGTTCTTTTTTCCATTGTTTGTGTGTAGATTTCTCAGGGGCTGTAAAACTTAGCTTATTTTAGCTGCATTCGTATTGGCTTTGTTACAGGTTTTGTGTGGGATTTTGATCAGATCTTTCATGTTAGGTCTAATCATGTGCTCTACCTTATTTCTGGAAGTAATAGTATTGATAGTGCCTTTTATTTTGAAAAAGATGTTTAATAGTTTTCACTTTTTAAAACATAAATTCAGAATTGTTTTAGTAACACATAATTTAAGTAAGGTGTGTAATTTCGGAAGGGCAGAACCAAGAGTGTTGTCAAATCTATCAGTCATTTATGAAGCTCTTCAAAATGACATACTTGGTGTCAGAAAAAGAGAGAGAAGTTGTAATTCCTTGGCTAGAATTGGTTTACCTGGTGTTCAGCCAATAATCTTATGTAAATGAATGAGCTGACTTTAAACATTTGTCCCGAAACAAAATTCTGTCTACTCTTCCTTCTCCCCATCCCACTCATTGAAAACTTTGTTCTTGTAAGTTAAAAACATCATTATAATGAATGAAAACTGGTTTATGATTTATATTAAACATTACTTTCTTGCGAGACAGCTTTATGTGTTCATGACTTGGGAGTTGTTTTTTAGGCACTTTGAATTGATTTAATTGCATTGAGTTTACTTTAGAAATAGCATGAAATGCAATTTTCTAAGGGAAATGGTAGGAGAAAAAATGGGCAAAGATGACTTCATTTTCCTTGTCTCATATGTTAACCTTCATTTACTTAGGAAAGTACATTCCGTTATTATATTTCTGCTGATAATTCAGTTCTTCAGAGAAATGTTAGCTAATTGATATATAAATTAAAACTGATGTGATAGAATTGCTTTCCTCAGTTCCAAGACATTTGTCTAATCTGAAAGAATGTTACGCATAGTGCTAAAATAATTTCTATGAATAAAGTTTTCTGCACTTTTTTTCAAACTTGATGTTTTGGTATGCAATTGACAGTTGTCAAACTACATTTCTTAAAACTGTTTTGACGTGTTTTATTCTAACTAAATGTAATTTTTAGGTATACTTCAAATTGTCTTGCTCTGGTTACATGCATGAACGATGAGCATAAATTATCTTTCCTGAAGAAGGTATTCAATCCTGAGGAGCTGATACATTTCAGACTGAAGTAAGGACTTTTAAAATCTTGAACACTATTTGTTTTTCTTGATGGCTTTCAGATGACTTAATAAACATGGATTTTACAGGTTGCTAGAAGAATCTCAGCTGCAGAATGTGGAACAAGCCTTAGTTTTGGCTAATCCAGACTCCTCATTTTGGCAAAAGGAGAAAGAACTGCACTACACACAAGGACATGTTGTGTCGGGTGACCTCTCTGCACATGTAGTAGCTGTCTGTGGCATTGTGTTGCCTAGACTACAGCATGTTTTTGATGAGCAGGTATGTAATCCACAGTTAAATCAGTACATTTTTGTTTTAGGAATTTCTGAGTACAGTGAACTGACTTATTTCCTGATTAGACAGTACTGAGATACTGTGGGTAGCGTGTGTATCTTTCTCAGTGTACGCTGTAAACTAGTGTTGCATAATACAGGCACCACAAAGAAGCTCTGCAGTGGAGTGAAACAGTGAAGGAGCAGTAGTGCCATTCATTTTACCTTCATGTAGCAATTTGTACAAACATACTACAAAAGAATATTCATCCTTACACAGTAACTCCTGTCTCAGTTAGGGTGACAATCCATAGCTGACTAAAGCCAGGATCTGGGACAGTCGCTTTTACCTGAACGATGTAGGTTTTTTTTGTGCTATGTAGGCATCTTATATGTAGCCTTTCTCCAAACATATGCTCAGTTCTTCTCTGAAAAGAAAACAAGGCTGCTGTTTAAAGTCTTCCAGAAGGCAGAGAAAGGGGAAAGGAAGAGAGCAAGAATTTACTGTCACCTCTTGAGAAAGTGTAATGCAGACTATAGTGCCTTACAGTTTTGGGAAGCCCATCAATGGCGTAAGCATTTTTAAACCAACAGTATTTAACCTTTTTTCTCCTAAATTGCTATTTAACTTAAGCTGTTCAGATTCCTCTTTGTAGCTACAGCCCAGATTCCTGACTGTTTTTCTCTTTTAGGTACCAGTTTTAGCTCTTAGCTGAGTTTTTTTGTTTATTTTTGTAACGGTGATCTACAACAGGACAAAGAAATGAATGAAGGCTACCAGTGTCCAGAATTGTTTGAGTAGCTGAAGAAAGGAAAGAGGATTTTCCCTCCAAATTCCTCTTCCCTCCCCCTCCCCGTTTTTCTCCCCACTTCTGTTTTTGAATTCACTGTTTTCTGGCCTTTTGGGATTTTTTGTGGGATTGAGAGAGTGGTTTGGAATTCACTGTAGCAGGGGAAGCTGTAGAGCTGTTTAAGAAGATTTAATACCCTGGCAGCGTCACTACTGCTGCAGCTGTGCTGAAGCCAGGCCATGCTATAAACTGAGTTACTGAAAAAATACTCTTTATCTCTGAGGGAGGAGAGAACTTCCCTGAAAGGAATACTTTTGTTTTTTTAATAGTCACAGGTATTCCACTGAACTGGTCTACAGTGTAGTTCCAGTTACAATAGGGATGTTCCAGTGACAGCTTAGGAGGTCTGATGAAGACATAGGAGCAAACTGTGAGAAGGAAGCCGCTTCTCTTGTTTCCAGAGAAGTAGTACATCAAGCTATATCTGAAAAAAGTCACACTTAAATACAAGACACTTGTTTCAGCGCTCTGATTTCTTTCTTCTGAGCCTTTTGGCACAAAGCACTAGTTTTTGTGCTATATGTAGATATGTAAGTAACTATAAGAGTCAGAACATTTGGAAACTATCTGTGGCATTGATTAATTACTATTCAGTAAACCGAATTAATTTAATTTTGAATAAAATGAAAATGTTATTGAATATACCTTTTTTTTTTCATTCACTGAGTTTAACGATGTATACTTTGGCCTCTACAGAAAGAAGTAAATACTCATTCATTTAATATTCATACTTGCATAATTTGACTACAGCTGCTTGATTTGATTTGTCCTGTGATTTGGATCCATTCTGATGACTTAATTTTGCTCATATTGCAAATCGTATTTGATTGACATGAGTTATGACTGAATAGTTACTATTCCAGTACTGACAATTTAGTGGGAATTCCCCTTGGGATCAAGTTGTATGTATACTTTTCATTAAGTGTTTCACCTATAATAGGTTTTGGATGAAATCTGTTTTAATATCTGTCAATAAATACAACTTTAGACAAATATTTTATTTGCTGTTCAGATCGGCAGGCCAAACTTTTCCTTGTTAGATTTGCTTTCCTAATTGTTCTGTGTTGTACAGCTGTAAGAAAAGTTATTTCAATGTAGTAACCCAAATTTTATGTTTGAACAGGAAAATTACACCAGCAATTTTGTTTTGGTTGAATCTGCCTTCGCAAATCTTCAGAACCTTGCTATTGCTGTAGCATATCAGACTCCTGTTTTATTAGAAGGACCAATAGGATGTGGCAAAACTTCTTTAATTGAATATTTAGCAGCTGTTACAGGAAGAGCAAAACCTCCTCATATTTTGAAAGTTCAGCTTGGAGATCAAACTGATAGTAAGGTAACTGATGGATTTGTTTTATGTTTGGGTCATGAGACATAACTTCTACTTAAAGCTTGGACTTAATTTTCTAATAATACAATGTTTTCACTCAAGGACCCTACAGTGCTCTACTCTTTAGTACTGGTCTTAATATTGATGAAAATGAAACAAGAAAAATAACTTATTTGCCAGTAGGATTTAAATTTTTTTGCATAATTGTGCTGAACTTGTATAATTCATAAATAAAAAATATGTTTCATCGTGGTTTTTCTATGTGGAAGAACTGTATTGATTTTTTTTTTTTTTTAATTTAAAAAAAATTATTTGTATTGGCGAAAACAGGATTCTGGTGCCAAAGGTTGTATGAACACATTTATTTCAGTTTAAGTGAGCTAATGTCATTTTAATCTGATGCCTTTTTTTGTGATAAAGGTGAGATGAAGTAAGGTACTGAGACGTTGAGGTGACTTGCAGTTACATAATAATGATTAAGCTCTATCTGTAGATAATTTCTTGTACTTCTTGTTTTGCATATAGAATTTTGGAGCTTGAGTTACATTGTTTGACACAATTAATTTTTAGTTTTGAAGGTGGTTAGTATCTACCAGAAGTTATCAGAAGGTTTTTATTAGCATGCATAAGCACCTTCTTTGCTTTCATGGAACACCTGGTTTCACCATCTCACAACTGTATCTTCTCATATACAAGACTAAGGCCATCATATTTAAGAAAAAGTGGTGAAGTTCAAGGTATAAAATACGTAGTGGAGAAATCACAAACTCAATTTTTAAAGCAATGCTTAAATATTGAAGTTACAATTTGAGAGAAAAGCAAAGCTTTGTCTTGATTTTACCTTTGAATAATTAGCTTTATAGTTCTGTTTACTACCTTAGTCACAGACTTTCCAAAAACATAAACTGAAGTTTGGTGTGACCCTAGACAGTTTTCTGTGTTACTTTAGATTGCTTGTAAATTAGGGTGGCACAGCTCATAAATTCACTTCCAATTACCTGTTTTGTTTTGATTATTAAGTTTCAGTTAAATTGCAACTGGAGATAAGAAATTTTTCCTCTTAATTAAAAAATGTGCAGTGCTGGGCACAGATTGCCAGACAGATTTTTTAGTGAGGTGGAGGCTAAATGTGACTTCTGTCCCAGCTTTGGTTGTGTTTGCCATCCTTCCCCCTGGGGAGGTGGTGCCCAGGTCTTTGACGTGTGGATTGTTTCTGTCACAGGCGCTGCTGGGCATGTATCGGTGCACAGATGTACCAGGGGAGTTCGTGTGGCAGCCTGGCACTTTGACGCAGGCTGTTTCCAAAGGTCACTGGATACTTCTGGAGGATATTGATTATGCTCCTCTGGATGTGGTATGTAGCTTTGTTTGCTTTAAGGTACTGGTCTTAATGCCCATGGTGGCAGTTTGGGGAGTGTAATCACCAGAGTTCTGTAGTAGCACACTGAAATGTTGCTGCTTTAGAAGGGGTGAGAAATGATTCACCTGTCTTTGCTCACGTTTGCACACCTCATTAGTTTTTGTCTTTGTTACAGAGTAGTGACCCTGACTTTTATTTCAGATATAATTCTGAAAACGGAATTGATACTGGTAACGTGTCTATTTAATAATGTTTTGGTGTTTGAAACTGAGTGTGGCCCTAAACACCACAGAATATTGGCAATATATGAGGCTGGTGCTGTTAAAGATTTATTTTGTGTGTATGTTTTGTTGTGTGGGGCTTTTATTCCCTTCCACATATTTTTTCTTACACATTTCCTATATATTAAAAATGTGCTGCTGCACATTTTTGCGTCTTAAGTTTTAACACATTTCCTGTTTTGTCGTGGCTCCAGAACAACTACTTAGTCAGTCATACTTGCCTCTTGAAGTAATTACTACTGAAAACAAGTCATTTGCAAGAATGGTGTGATAGAGATGCTTTGCTGCATAGGCCTGTTGGACTTCTGCTGGTTCTTTCCTTTCATATCTGTTCAATAAAGCATCCTTCTGTGTGACTTTGTGTGACTGAATAACCTGCCAGTTTGTTTATTACGTTCTAGGCTTCTGATATAGAAATAAAAAAATTATAAGACAGCAAATGGATACTGCTTGTATCTACAGACTGTTCACTGCTAGGGGGCTCATGCACTAATGTGCTTCTGTGGACTTTACTCATTGCACCCATGATGAGTGTACCCTGAGTAGTATCCTGTATTTGTCAAATCCCTTTCTTCTGGTCCTCCCTGCAGGCCTCCTGTCTGCTTTCTCCATATGAAAGAATCTCTGTGTGCCTTCCTCTGCTGAGGGGTTGGTGTGGTCATTCGTCCCTTCTTTCTTTCCATCACCATTACTGTCCTTTGCCAGGGAAGGGTAGAATCTATAAACAGATACCAAACTCTCCTGGGGTAGCAGTGTTTACACTGAAAAAGGTTGATATTTGAGAATGACATCTTTGAGACACAGGTCATCTTTGTTCAGGCAGATAAACCAAATAAAGCTTCTGATCTGAATGTGTCTAATAAGTAAATTGATAATTTAAAAATAAATAGTTTTGATTTGGACTCACAATGTAAAGGCTGCCACTTCCGTTCTCTTATCATTAAATTTGAATACAGGAGAAAAAAAGATAAGTAAACATTACACCTTTGACTTCCATTGCTGATTAAAATTGCTGGGAACTTTGCAATTCCTGTTAGCATCACTTGGAAGTGCATCTCTGGGAATAGCTGTTGCTGGCAGCGTAATGGTGCTCAGTGGCATTGCCCCAGCATCTCAATTGTGAAATAAGCGTGGATGGTTGTGCTGTCTGTTAGTGTCACCAAAAAAAAAGTTTTATAATTTTTCTTTCTCTCCAGATCTCTGTGCTGATTCCTCTTTTGGAGAAAAAAGAGTTACTGATTCCTGGTCGTGGTAACTGTTTAAAAGTAGCACCAGGATTCCAATTTTTTGCAACCAGGAGGTAAGTTTGTAAACTTAAATGAGATTGAGAACATGGGTATCCTACTTTAAGTCCAAGGTACTTTTTAGTGCAAGGTACTTGTGTAGGAGTATTTTAGCAATTTCCAATTAACAAGCAATATGAGTCATAGAAACTGTGGGTTTTTTGTTTTTTTTTTTTACTTGAAAGCGGCTTTGAGGTGAATCCCAATCTTTGTACAGAAAAATCACTTCAACAAGGCTGAAGCAATGAACCTTGATGGGGGGAGGTCTACAAAACCAACCCATCACCAAGACAAAATACAACTCAGGAATTACTGTGTGAAAAAGGTTTATTATTGATAGTTATGAAACTCTTGCATCCATATAGGTGTTTGTAATATTTTCTAACTAGAGAAAGATACAATATGCTCTGCCTGATTGTTTCACTGTAGTAGTGGCTCCTGCCCTGGAAATCAAAATTACTTTTTATTTAGGAAGATATAATATTTTATCAAGGTTAAAAGATCAATATGGGGAATGGCAGTTTTATGGTTTTCAATTATTTTGCAGTTTATTTCAAAACCTTTAACAAATTTTCCTGCTATAGTCTTCTGTAAATTTGTACTTCTGATCTATATTCTCTGCAATTGAGTCTTTTGTATTCAACTCCTTTGGTTGCCTCATTTCCTAAGAATTTTTATTTCTGTATGCATGGTTGTCATGGTTTAGCCCCAGTCAGCAACTAAACACCACACAGCTGCTGGCTCAATCCCCTGCGGCAGGATGAGGGAGAGAGTTGGAAGAGTAAAAGTGGGGAAAATTATGGTAGAGATTAGAGTTTAGGTAAAGCAAAAGCTTTCCACACAAACAAAGAGACAAACCCTATCACTCTGAGTATCCTCAGCCTTCCTTCTTCTTCCCACAGCATTATATGCTAGGCATGACCCCATCTGATGCAGAATATCCTTGTGGTCAGTTGGGATCAGCTCTCCTGGCCATGTCCCTTCCCATCTCCCTGTGTACCCTTCACCCTCCTCTGCCAGGGTGGTGCTGGTGCTTTTCTGAGAAGCAGGAAGGGTCTTTCCTCTCTGGAAGCCCTGCTCAGGGTAACTAAGAGATCCCTGTATTATCGGCTCTGTTTTGGTCACAAATGCAAAACACAACCCCACACCAGCTATTATGAAGAAATTTAACTTTATCCCAGCCAAAACCAGCACATCAGTGAACAGTTTGTATAGCAGCAAATTATAATTTTCATTAGGCTTGTTTGAATAGATTCTATAAATCTATTGCAGTTTACAGCTGGGAAATAGTGTTTAACAATTGAAACCAAACACAATACAACAAAGAAGAAAAAATTTAACAAAAGCCCACCAGAAAACAAAAGCCTAACCAGAACCACAAATCTAATGCTTTGCATGTGCAGGGCTGTTTCTACAGTGGGTAAAAATACATGGCTGAATAGTTATTTCTGTAGTAAAATAACAAAGGGACTGAAATGTATGATGGAAAGAGCTGAGTCTGGAGAACAAGGAAGAATAATTGTGAAACACTGTGGAGGGGACAGGGCTGAAGATGCTTTTCCTGCATATCTGCAATAAAGTCACAGATTCTCTAAGGTATTTCACAGGCCACTTCTATCAGGTTTCTCCCTTTACAAAGAATTTTATATGTTGCTTTTGATAGACAACTGATAGTAAGTTAAGTCTTTTTGAAAGTATCTCTGTGGAGATTTTGCCATGTCGGAAGAAAAGCACTGTGATAACAAGTAATTTGGAAAGCATGGATAGGCAAGGTGGGGTACATGACAGTACAGTGACAAACAGTGTCATTTATGCCTGTTGCATTATTCTGTAGCAGCTCTATATAGCATGTTCTTTGATGCACAGAAATGCACTGAAAATGCTGAATTCTTCAGCCATACTCAACGTGCTGTCTTTCTTCATTGCTGCTTTGATTTAGAATATTCAGCTGTGGTGGAGGTTGGTACAGGCAGCAAAGCAGCCATGCTGCTCTTCTGGACAAATACTGGACCAAAGTACATCTGGATAACATGAGCAAAGGAGAACTCAAGGAGGTATGGGGGGGTGCTGCTCCATTGTGGCATGTGAATAATTGTTTAAACTTCGGGTAATAAATGTTTTTCAGTAGTTAATTGAATCCATATTTTATCTTCAAGTTTTACAATGCTCCCTCAAAATTTCAGCTTTGTGCTGCCAGTTTTGAAGTAAGCAGGCATTTTGTCAGGAAAATTCTAAGTGAATTGAACAAAGATTCCTGGAACTTGCCTTGATGTACACAATTGTGCTTTGTGTGGGTCTAAGAATCAAGTTACTTTGCTGCTTATTAGCCCACAGAGACTTGAAAGCAGAGAGAAATAGCGAAAAAGAATATTGAGCTTACTCTGAGTTCTAAGTTTTGAGTTGAAAAATAGTTGATCAGTTATCAGTTAAAAATAACTGTTTCTAACATCTTTCTTTGTTAGCATCTCTGGGAAGTGTTTGCTTTGTGTGGTTCTTCAGAAGATTAAAGCCACCCAGGGCTCATATGAAAACAGAATTCTCTAGAGATTCTCCTTGTGATATAGAGCTCAAAACAGGATCTGATTCTAAAAGATCCTTGGATGAGGGACAATATAATGAATATTGTCTAGCAGAAGAGTTGAGAAAGTTCTGAATTTTCTAGAATGGAGAAGATAGGTATTTTTCAGTAGAATTCATTCACTCCTTTGGACTTGTTCAGCAGCCAGCAGCACAATTAGAGGTGGCGTTAAAAATCTGTGTTGTTTTTTTCCTTTCTTATCATTTGTCAGCTAATGGGGCAAGAGCAACTATCATAACCTTATAAAAAAAGCAGAACTTGAGTATTAGCTCTGTCCATTACCACTAGGTTATTTTTATTTTTTTTCTGCAACTTTATAGCTTAAGTAACAAAAATGTATAAATGGAGCACCAAGGTTCCACAGTAGTAATAGAAGAGTGTTAGAGAACACCCACCTGCTTGCCTTGAAAACAGACTCATGTTCTTGTTAATCTTAAAAGTCAGTCTGGCAAGTAGGACCTGTTTTCCTGGCTTGTATCTGTGAAAAGTATTTCTGGGAAGCAATATTTTGGTTGGCAAGCTTTAGTGGAGAGAACTGAGCTGAAAGGAAATTACAGTAGAGAAATTATCCCCTTAATGTGCCTTTGTCAGCACAGGGAATAGACAATTTGAGTGCTCAAATGAATTCAGTCACAAAAAGAAGGGCGGGAGGTAAGGACTTACGTAATCGGTTGTAAAGTTGTGTGGTCATGGTTTGGCTTCAGATAGGATTGAATGTACTTTCTGTTCTTCCTATTGGTATTTGTGCAAATGTATTAAATGAATTGGAGTAAAGTCGAGTTGATAAAGTTCTTTTTTGGCATCAAAATCAGTATTATAGTATTGCAGTTTCTATTTTCTTCATGTAAGAGATTGCAAGATACCAGTTTTATGTAGCTTGCTAGCTAGAATATCTCTTGAAGCATTTTCTGGTAAAACCTGGGGTGCTGTTGGTTTCTTTCCAATGCAGATGGGTTTTTTGTTTGTTGTTTTGTGTCATTTTTTTTTTCTTTTTTGTTTCTGGTTTCAGGTTGTCCAAAGGAGATACCCCAACCTTGCTCTTGTAACAGATCACTTGCTAGACATTTTCATTGACCTTGCAGGAGACAAGTATCAGGCACCAGAAAACAGTGCTGCTGGCTCCAGTCACGTGCCAGAAGCAGCATCAGAATTGAGATCAGAACATAAGAAACTGAATCTGGAAGGACGAGAACTATCTCTAAGGTTGTCTTTTCTTATGTATTTATCGGAAGTCAACTAACTAAAGAGATAAAAGGGTTTATTTTTGCTAGTTTTCTTAATTTTTTGGAAATAATGGTGAAAGCTTAAATAATTAAATGTGAATTTTGTAAAAAATATAAAATATGTTTTTTGTTTTAAAGTAATGATTAATATATATCATTTAAAGAAACTCATTCTGGATTATTTTAACTTCCTATTTGCTATACTTACTTTTTGGGCAGCCTGGGGGGTCATGTGGGTTTTGTCATATACAGTGCTTAGTTGGTATCAGGCCATATGAATTTATTCGTAATTATTGTTAACACAAGATAACGGTACTTGTTAAGAACTGGAAGGTGCTGTATAATGTTCTCTCAGAAGCTAGAAGATAACATTTTCAGTAAATGAGTGTAGTATCTAGATTATTTCATGCTGAACACTCTCAGCATTATAACGTCAGGTGACTGAAAATAACTTTATCTGTAATGTACTGTTAATTTCAGAAATTCTGTGATGAAATGTACTTTGCTGCTGAATTATTTCTTCCTCTCCTAACAAATGTCAGTTCTACTCATCTGGAATTTCTGTAACCAGTAGTGCTTTGTGAATTAGTTAGCAAAGGCTAGGTGTGGGTAGTACCTGATGTTTTTGTGGAGCATAAGAACGTCAGTTTTCTGTAGAAGAAAGTTTCCTTTTCTTGCCTTTTGGAAGATCTTGTTGGTAAGGAATCTGTATCTTGAAAAAATGGGGGGTTTATACCTTTCTGAATTCTTTAATACCTTTGAGTTTTACAGTTACCTTATGATTTAATGGAGTATGTATTATCTGTTTATAAGCAATGTTATTCTTAGTGCTCGTCTACTCCTCAGAATTATCATCCTCTTTGTGTCTTCCCATGGACAACTTCCACAACAGCTACACGTGCAAGTGCCAGCAGATGATGTTGTGACCTAAGCTGAACATGAAAGAAGGTGCTGTGTTTTTTGCCATGTTTGTACCAAATCTTTTCTGTTTTTTCTTTTTAGAGACCTACTGAATTGGTGCAGCCGGATTGCTTACAACTTTGACAGTAATTCTTCGACCACAGCAGTGAATATTTTTCAGGAGGTGCGGTAAGACTAGATCCAGAAATTGGTCCAATTGATTCCAAATTCTAGCGTTGTCTCACAAAATGCTCTCTTTGGGAGTGTGAGATGGGAATTTGTTTGGTTTTGTTTGAAGCAATTTTACTTCAGTTGGAATGTTTGTGATCTCTCTGATCAGAAGCTTTTGTTACTCCTAGGAAAGTGCAAAAGAATTTACTGCTGTCGTATCAACAGCATGGTGCAAAATAATTCTAACTGATACAAGCTGGGATTGCACATGGCTGATACCTTTCTTTTTCCTGTAATATGGGGCTGCTTTTCTACTTACCTGCTCATCAGTTTACAGGATAGGTTGGGAATATTTTGGGTGTGCAGTCATCAGATGCAGTTTTGAGATGTGCGATCTTATAATGTTACTTCCTTCTCCGTTTTGGTCCATTCGTCTAAAAATAGCTATTTTGACGGGGCATTGAAAAGTTTTTTGTTTTTTTTTTTTTTTTTTGTAAAAACCCACTACATTACAGAGTTTAGAAGTTCTTATTTTATATTTTTGAACTCTGTTGTTGGACTCAATCAGAGGACAGTGAAACAGTTTTATTTACAGTGGTTGGATTGGATTTGGGTTCACTCAGATTAAGATGGTACTTGTCAGATAAAATCATACAAAACTAGTTTTCAAGAAGTTGGTTTTCCCCTTGACAGGCATTGGACTGTTTCACAGCCATGTTGTCCAACCAAGGGAGCAGGCAGAAAATGGCAAAAGTTATTGGAAGTTACCTAAACATTTCCAAAAAAAAGGTATGGTGAGCTACAGGTAACATGATCTTTGTTGGTAGTATTCTATAGCTTGCAATTTCTCAATGATTAATTAAAGTATGTTATGCTATTTTTTTATTTAAAATTATACCCACCTCTCTGTCTGAAACAGTTTTGGGTTTTTTTATTTCTGTTCCATCCCATGATCTGTTTTTTTCTCCTATTTTATATTCAGCTACTTTTTTTTTTTTTTTTTTTTTTTTTTTTTTTTTTTTTTTTTTTTTTTTTTTTTTTTTTTGTCTGAAAGTTCCAGGGAACCTGTTTTAGAGCGAATGGCCTCATGGTGCAAAGGAAGGATTTCACAGCTGGAACAGCACAGCTGCCTAAGCACATGACACCACTAGACGCACAGGGCAGCATAGAACGTGGTTTTTTCTTATGTGGTTTCTAGTGAATGTTAGTCACTTAAACGGAGAGATCAGAAAGAAGCATGATCCTTACTGCTGCTTGTTCTGTACTCACTGATTATGAAATCAGCTGCCTCTCTGGAGCTCTGTAAATGACAGAATTCAACCGAATCATTTCTTTGTCAGCTGTTTCTGACTGTAGAAGTCTGCAAAGCAAGTTTCCCCTATTGTTGCATTAAACTGACAGATGGATCCCTGAAACTTCTATGTTTAGGGGTTTTTTTCCTTCTTTGCATTTCATTATGTATTCATTATGTATTATTCCCTGCAAGTGGCAAAATATCCTTGTTTATCCAGTGGGGATTTTTTTAAGGAAGATTGTTTTTTTATTGTTAAAATAACCATTCAAGTTTGTGTAGTTGAACTACCATGGAAGTAGGTGAAGTAGAAATAAAGTGGCAAAGACTTAGCAAGTTATTAAGTTGTTTGTACAGATAAAAACACTTCTCAGGTCCTTAACTGTTTTAGGTGATGATTATGTAAACATGCAAAATTCAGAATTTTACCATTAAAAATTAACTTGCTGCAAATTAATTCTGGTAGCATGGCATGGGTGTTCTTACTGTGATGTAAGCAACATTGGTATTGGAAAAGCTGATGCTTTTTTCACAGGTGGAGTTCTTCTGTGAACTCTATAAACCAGAAATTTCAATACGGGAACAAGAAGTCTCTGTCGGAAGAGTGAATCTTGTGAAGAAGCAGAACCAGACTCTCACTGTACAACGGTAGAATATCCTATAGTTTCCATGGAATTGAAATATTTTGTGATGGAATAGAATAGACTTCAGGTCACAGGGTTAAGGAAAATGCAAATTGGGTATTCTCACTCCAGTGAAAGGAATTTGAGAGCTCTTTCCCTTGGAATCTAAGTTTTACCTTGTGTATTTGTAAGAGTGTCCGCATCCTGCTTCTGGCAACCAAAGCATGGAGATTTGCCACTTCTTTGGACTAGAATGTCTTCAAAGCAGTGTGGATCCACAGCTGTTATAAAAAGATTTTGATGCATCTACCTTTGTAAAGGGAGATATTTGTTGTATGTGTTGCTAACTTCATTGGCCAGTAAATTGTTTGGAAACCTTGAATTTTTAGGTTGTATCTTGAGAAAAATGAGTATCTTAGAAGGATATCTTAGAACTATTTCTTTTCAGACATATAGAAAAAAAAATCCTAAATCAAACCACTCTACTAAAAAAAATTAGTAAAGGTAAAATTGAAATGAGTTTCTTGATAAATCTTAATTTTGAGTAACTTGCTTTGTTTTTCCAGGGCAAAACATACCTTTGCTGCCACACGGCCATCTGCAGTGTTGATGGAACAGCTTGCAGTTTGTGTTGTCAAAGGAGAGCCTGTGCTTTTGGTTGGTGAAACAGGAACAGGCAAAACCTCAACGGTTCAGTACCTAGCTCATATTACAGGTAAATAATGTGTGAAAATTGTAACTTAGGTACATGAAGGTAGTTTGAAAAACAACAAACCAACAAATCCACAAGCTGATGGTGCTTTTTATCTCTGTTTCAAGGACACCGTTTGAGGGTTGTCAACATGAACCAACAAAGTGACACAGCAGATCTCTTAGGGGGGTGAGTCACTGACCACTGTTCTGTCTGTTCTGCAGAACAAATGGGCAGTATCTGTTTTGTAGTAGGATAAATGTCTTAATAAACATGTTTGCATGCAGAAACCTTGTCCTTGCTGAAGAGCAGAACAGTTTCACTCTGAGTTGATACTGAGTTGAGTGCAGAGCTGTGTTATGAAGTCATTCAGAAACACAGCCCAATGTCTTTAAAAATGGCTAAGCTGATCAATGTAAATCTGATGTAATATTCACTGGACATACTGTTCGGTAGTATTACAAATATCTTGCTTATCAGCGTGTTCCTGTCTTTACAAAGTCACCTCATGAGGTGCATTTAAATATGTAAATATGTGCAATTCTATTTAGTTCGTTAGTTGTGTAAAATACTTCAGGAACTATGGTTCTTCCATGCAGCTTATTGTTGTTTCAAGTAACTGGTTTTGGACTTGTTTTCTTTTTGAAGTTCACAGATGACTCTGTCTCACATAAGTAATTACTCTTTTGCTTCTCTTCAGTTACAAGCCTGTGGATAACAAGCTGATCTGGCTCCCTCTGCGAGAGTCTTTTGAAGAACTCTTCTCTCAGACATTCTCTAGGAAGAAAAATCAAACATTCTTGGGACACATTCAGACTTGCTACAGACAGAAACGTTGGCATGATCTGCTAAAACTAATGCAACATATTCATAAATCTGCTATTAATAAAGAAGTAAAAGAAAATGCATCTGGTAAGACTTCAGATCAAACTCACAATAGTGCTAAAACCCTGCAGAGGGTAGATAAATACTGGTGACTTTTGTGCTTTTAATTTGGGTTTCTTTAAGGTGTAGGGGATTTTTCCTCCCCCTATATTACATCTTTTTTTCTGGTTTTGAGAAATACAATGTCAGCATTGCAACAGGACATTCAGAATGCTGTTAGAACAGTGGTTGGATTTTGTTTTGGTTTTGTTTTGTTTTTTTTTCCTTTTTCTAACACATGTCTGCTGTTAGCTATGTCTGAGAGTGTGGAGGTTGTCTGCCCTGTGGAACCCTTGACATCTGGTCTCCACTCAGCACTTGTTTGCTGTGTTAGTGAGCAGTCCTGATTGTTTGTGTGTCAATCTTCTATATGGTTTTGTTCGTACTTTCAGCCCTGGAACCTACTTATGTCTCACAAACATGTCCTGTTTAAAAATAAAAGCAAAACAACAATAACAAATCCAAACACAAAGTAATAGCTGGTTTAGGGTAGGAATTATTTTCAAGAATTTACTTTTGCCTTGATTCCTCTGTCAGTGATGCTGACTTGCGTAGTATTGTGTTTTGTTCCTGTGTGGTTTTGTCTCCAGATAAGTTTTTCTTGTTTTATACTTCACAACCCATTTTGGGGCTGAGGTGATGTTGATACTTTGCCTGCTTGGAGTTGTTTGTGGTTCTAGACCAGCAGAAAAAGTGAAGTTGTAGCTTTCATTCAGTTTGGGCTAAATAAAATAAATTATGAACTTTATCTCCACTCTTCTTTTAACTGGGTCTTCTGAACATGCAGATACTAAAATAAATGCCCACAAATGTTAAAAAAAACCAATAAAAATTTAAAGACCACTTATTGCAAGAATTGACAATCCCAAAATAAAGACAAGCTGAAATCTGTAACTTGCATCAGGTAGTGATTTTAACAAATAACTAAAATCAGTGCAATAGTAAATATTGTTGTAATTGATAAGCAATAGTGTGTTAATTATTGATGCTGAAGTGTTCATTGTTAATCTGTTCTGTCATAAGGTTTATAAATTTGGATTTATTTTTTTAACATGTCTCTTTCTGTCTCTGGAAATTAGAGAGTGGTAAGTCATGCTGGAACAAAGTGCAATATAAGTATTTGTTCCTTGTCTGGAAATGAACAGCAAATTTCTGAGCACTTTTGATTTACGGGTACAACTAAATTTAAAAAACGAAAAACCACGCATGCGTAAAACCAAAACAACAAGATTAAATAATTTTTTATTTGTGGTGTGTCATCTGCAAGACTTGAATTATTTTGTTGCTCGAGCTTACTTTTGTATCTCTCTGCTTGAAACAACTTAATTAAAATACTGTTGTCAAAAATTTTTTATCCTATTGTTCTGATGGTACAAATTTAAATTTGTTTTGCTTGCAGGCTTACCACTGAAGGAAAAGTGGGAGGCATTTGGTCTTAAACTGAATCATGCTCATCAGCAGATGAAAATGACAGAAAATGCTCTTCTCTTTGCATTTGTTGAGGTATTTAGATATTTGCATTTTGATGCTAGGAGGAATAAGGAGAAGTATCTAAGAGACTTTGCAATCAGTATTATATAAATAGCTTCCTGGCGTGAACCTTGCTGTGAAGTAAAGCATGTGCCATGATAACTCTGAAATCGAGTGTGCAGATTCAATGAGGCAGTGGTGAGATGCACAGTGGTAGACTGGTTTGTGGTAGCACATTAATTCAGTGCTGTACAACAGGAATTAGGACTGGTATGTTAAGAATATTCGCATGTCATATCTTCTTTTCAACTCTAGGAGATTAGAAAAACTTCTTGATTGACTAGGTCTTGCTTCTGTCTAGGGATTCCTGTGAAGGATTTAATATTAACAATCTGTGCTGTTCTTTTATCTAAAAGTGATTTTTCTAAACATTTCAAACCCATATATTTTAATGACATTAAATGTAATTAGGGAAAACCATAAGGTTTATTTATGCTTGTTTGTTATCTCCCTGATAATCTGAATATATGCTCTCAAATTTCATGTAAAGTGTGTGAAATGTTAACCTGTCCTCTATAGAAAAATGTATTTATGAGTAGTTGGAGAACCTCTGACTGAAGTATAGTTTTAATCAAAAGGGTACAGATTCCTTAGGAGCATAATACTGTTTGTGTCTTTGGATTTCTTCAGATTAACTTTATTCTCATGTGGTGTTAGTGATGCATATGCACCACAGTGTAGATTGCACAAACAAGGGATCTTAAGTCTGTTGTATTTGAGCCAATCTAACTGGTAACTGATACAATGGTATGATAACAGCTGACTTCAGTGACTGGCAAAAAGATTGCTGTTATTGAGAGAGAGCAGTAAAACTGATGCTGCTGTAAAAGATCTGGAATTGCCATTTGTCTAATCAAGATTGTATAGTAAGTATTTCCAGTATCTGAATGCTTCAGTTGACACTTCATTGCTGGCAACATGATTAACAAATTGATCTTACTTTTAGGGTACTCTGGCCCAAGCAGTAAAAAAAGGAGAGTGGATTTTATTGGATGAGATTAACTTGGCTGCAGCAGAGACTTTGGAGTGCCTGAGTGGTTTATTGGAAGGATCATCTGGCTCACTGGTGTTACTAGACAGAGGAGACACAGGTACTATTTCTATGTTTTCTTATGCTGTATCTTGTTATCCAGCTGACTGGATTTCCTGTGTAGCTCAAAATAAGTTCAGATCATTTACCATTAAAATGAATGCAACGTGCTCTCTGTGACTTGGTACTTCTTTGCAGAGATCCAAAACACCAGTGTGTTCTCAACAGCACTGTAGGAGCTGCTGTGTAGAAAGTTAACTCCTTTTATAGATGCTAAGATAAAAAAATGCAGTTGCTGAATGCTGCTCTCAAGAACTAAAGAGAGAGGCAAACGTTGTGTGAGCATCCCGGGCTGGATTTTCTTCCTAGCCGAGGGAAGCACTGGCTATTGTTCTGAAGGAGACAAAAGGAGTTCCAAGTTTAGGGCTCACATAATTTTTAAAATGTTTTGTGTTGTTACAACATCTTGCTGCACACAAAAAGTCAGGGTTTCATTTGCCTGTGGTTGTTGTGAAGATGCAGGTACTTCTGATAAAATCACATGGGGTTATTCTCTGAAAGTTTTTGACACTGGCATTTTTAAGAGAATTTATTAGTGCAGCAATAGAAAGTTGCCTTAAATAAAATACACCGTATTTAACATATAAATATCCGGTGTTTATCATGAACCTTATCTTTTGTTTCTGTTTTGCTTTAGAACCTCTTGTCCGTCACCCTGATTTTCGCTTGTTTGCATGCATGAATCCAGCTACAGATGTTGGAAAGAGAAATCTTCCTCTAGGTATAAGAAACAGGTAGGAAATGGTCAGTCTTTTTCAGAGTTTAGTTTCAAGAGCTGACCAGGGAAGAATGCTTTGTCTGAAGCCTGAGGATGCAAGTCTGAACTCAAATTTACTACCTATGAGAGATAGATATATGGTAAAGGCTTTTCATGAAATAGTCAGCAAAATACTTTGGTGAAGTAGTTGAGCCATGGGCAAATAAATGGTCTAGCAGTAGTTGTCAGTGGGGGCAGGAAATGATTATTCTTCAGTTAAGCTGTCAGCACCTGGGAATGCTACTGCAGCAGTTTATGTTCTTGATGAGAGTAGTAAAGACAACTAAGTGCTTGGTGTCTATTTAGCAGCCTTTCTCTTAACTCAGAAGTGTTGATGATCCTTGAAAAATGCTGCATATCCAGTCTTGTTCATTTAAAAGGAAGGTGGTTTGCATGGTGGCGAAGATGTGTGGTACTCAAAATATTTAATGTATGGTCTCAAAGCATATAAGCTGTGGCAAGGCAATTGGAATGGTGGCAAATCCATTCTTCAGTACTATCTACCTATTTCTGTATGCACAGATCTCCTGCTTGATGCAGTTTCCCTCATGAGTGCCAAAGGTTGCATGTATAGTCCCTTCCCAGATTCATAAACACTGGGCAAGACTAGAGATGCACCAGCTATGTGTAACTAGTCAGTTGTAGTTATTAGTGGCAAAGCAAGGTTTTATTGCTATTGGCACTCTTGCAGAATAGTGAAAGGAAAGAAAGTGAGTGTAATACAGAAGAAAAGAGACATCAGCATAGCTCGCTAAGTTTAAATGAATTTATATTTCTATTTGTTGAAAGTACCTATTATTTTGACTATTTGTCAAAAATAGTTGCTGCTGTGTCAGTACTTCGTTATTCAGGCTGTAACTTTTGAGCATCTATTGCAAATTGTTTAAAATTGTAATTTAACTCACACACATTGTTCACTTTCTGTCTGAGATGTTAAACTAATTCAGATAAATTACTTGAAAGTATTAGTAATACCTTATTTTTCACCTACTCTGGTTCTTGAGTCTGAAGGTTTGATGATCTATAGGTCTGTAGCTTTAACAGTATTCTGTTACTTAAAAATTTAAAATTTTATATGCCATGAGATTTATATATAACATGACTGTTTCATGTGGTCAGGTGTCTTAAGTGTTACAGATTGATTTGATTCTTTCAGGTTTACTGAACTTTATGTAGAAGAATTGAGAAATGAAGGAGACTTGCAAATTCTTATAATGGATTATCTGAGAAGCTTGAATGTGAACAAAAATACAGTACAAGGAATTGTGAAGTAAGTTGACTGTAATCTTTTTAAATTCTTGTTGAAATAAGTTGCAGAGAGAAAGTATGTGACTGTATTCTGTGGTTAGACTGGTTTGGGAAACACTATAATGTTCCCCATGCAGCAGTTGGCATAGCTTTGGGAAACAGAAGAGTAGAGGCATCCATCTTCTTAATTCTGCCAGTTTCTGTATTTGTGGGAAGGAGATTTTAATTTTTTTTAAGTTCAGAATAGTTTTCTTGTTCACCCATTAAATACCATTGTTGTTTCAGTCCTCTTTCACATCTGAGAGACTAAAATGGTTTGTTTCTGTAGATAACTCCAAGGACAGTCTCGTGTGTTTATCTAGAGTTACCTTTCTTTCCCGTAGTGTAAGGTGAACTATCTCATGTTTAGAATACTTGGAGTTTATAGTCACTCGCTGTATATCGAGCTCTGTCAAAAATATGGTTCTAAAAATACTCTCTTGCTTTGCTTCACTGGCTGTAGAGATGGCAGAGCTTGGCATGGCTTTTTTAACCTGGAGCTTTTAAGAAAAGTAACAGTTCGGGGTAACCTGAAGTATTCATACTTGGAGTTTAATACCTTGGAGCAATGGTGTGATCAATAACAACTCTGTGTAACTTTATTTTTGCAGCTTTTATTTGTCTGTGAGAAAGGAAGCAGAATCAAAGTTGGTAGATGGAACTGGCCACAGACCTCACTACAGTCTCCGTACCCTGTGCCGGGCATTGAGATTTGCAGCGTCTAATCCGTGTGGCAGCATAGCACGCTCCCTCTATGAGGTGATTACCTGTGCTGGCATTTGTTTCAGTGTGTATTCACTACAGAGGTTGTTTGGTAAAGGATAATCTTCTCTAAGTTCAGTATTGAACAGAAATGGTTCTTTAATCTGTATGTTTTTTCCTTGTTTTTCATGTTTATCACTGAAAATAATTCTTCTTCTTAGGGCTTCTGTTTGAGTTTCCTGACACAGCTTGACAGATGTTCTCACCCAGTGGTTCAAAAGCTGATTTGCCAGCATATAGTCTCTGGCAACATCAAAAGCCTTCTCAAGCAGGTAGACAACTAAGATTATGAGGAGCTGTCTAGTATTTAAAGTAGAATTTATTTTGAGTTGTCTTCTCTCCTTTTTTCCTCTGCATTTCCTTCTTGCATTTTTGTTTCTCATTTTACAAAGATAAGAACTAGAAAAAATTAATACCATTCTTTTGTATTTTTTTACTTTGCTTGAATGTTGATATGTTAGCTGGATTATTTGTTAATTTGAAAAAATATGGAAGCCTGAATAACTAAAGCACTGTGGAGTTTGGGCAGCTTAATGCAGTGGCTCCAACTGTAAAACTTTCACAGACTTTGGAGGAGCTTTCTCAGGCTTTAAATTTTTAGACTCTGAATGCAGAATGTATGGATATGAAGAAGCATCTGTGCTTTGTCTCTTACTAGTGCTGGGACCCAGCATGAGTTTGCATGGGGGATGGGGAAGCCAGTTAAAGAGATGGGTATTTGTTTCAAAATACACCCTTTCAAACTGGAAAATGTGTATAAATATATAAAGAAGATTAAAGCAAAGTTCCTGTGTATAAATGCCCTTCAAAATTCAGCGTTAAGACTCTTGAGACATTTTTAACTTCATGCCACTGGCAAGGATTCCTGCTTCATGACCCTGAAATAATCTAGTTAGGTTTTTCCTGTAATTTGCATTCTGACATAGGAACAGTGCTTACTGCAGGAGTGCTCAGGGATTTATTTTAAATTACTTTAGAGAATGTATAGGAGTGGTGAAACGGTAGTTGTTTTCATTGGCAAATTGAAACCTGTTTGTATAATCTGTTATTTCTGTCATGTCTTCTTAGCAAATACCAAAACCTCAAGGAGGGAGTTTTATACTTATAGAAGGATACTGGATTTCCGCTGGGGACAAAGAACCTACAGTAGATGAGAGTTATGTGCTCACCCCTTCAGTTAAGCTTAATCTGAAAGACATTGTCAGGGTTGTGTCTGCAGGGTGAGTGTTCCAATATTTTAAATAAATAAGCTAAATATGTTTGTTTAGACCTTGAGTTGTTGGTCTATTTTCCTTCTGCTTTACAATTAACTTTTCATTACAGTGTGACTTGAAATTTATACATGTGTTTCTTGTTTTCTTAAACCATTTTACTGTCATACCTAGTTTTATTTAAATTCTGATCTTGAGATTTGCAGTTAGAGTAACCTGCTTGTTTTTCACTGCCGTGAAAAGCTTCATGTGTAGCCGTTAGCACTTGGGAGTAAAGATATTTGTATTTCCCTGTTAGTGTGTCATCTTGGATACCCAAATTACTTAAGTGGTGGGGTTTTGGTAGTGTAATTTAACAGTGTTGGCATCTTGTTTGTGAGAAGGACATGGCTCATGCTTCTAACCCACTATTTTGGTCATGGTTTTTAGGACTCACCCAGTACTGATTCAAGGAGAGACCTCTGTTGGTAAAACCAGTTTAATTCGCTGGTTGGCTGCTGCTACTGGGAATCATTGTGTAAGGATTAACAACCACGAGCATACTGATATCCAAGAATATATTGGTTGTTACACATCAGATGCCTCTGGAAAGTTGGTATTTAAGGAAGGTAAGTGAGCATGTTCTATATACTCCAAATTCCTGTCTCATTTCAGTGGCTGGGTTTTTTTTCCCTTCATTTCTGATTAACTTGTCTGGTTTATTACAATGAAGAGTTGACCTGTCATAAAGTTAGTAGTGATAATGATAATCACTTGTGTGCATTTCATTGAATTCTGAAAAGTTCATTTCTGTCTCATCATGCTTGTCCTATTGGACCTAACAATGATAAGCCAACAATTTTAATAGTACTGTTGCTTCCTTCTCTGGATTAGTGTTTATCCTGAATGAAATGGATTGCTTAAAGTATCTGAGTGCATGCTTGTGTTAGATTTGCTGTGTAAGGTTTTTCACTAGGAATTTTTCTGTTCACCCAAGGCATTCTCATAGATGCAATGAGAAAGGGCTACTGGATCGTTCTAGATGAATTGAATTTGGCTCCCACCGATGTTCTTGAGGCTCTCAACCGCTTGTTGGATGATAACAGAGAGCTGTTCATAACTGAGACTCAGGAAGTTGTCAAAGCTCACCCTCGCTTCATGCTCTTTGCCACACAGAACCCTCCAGGGCTCTATGGTGGCAGAAAGGTCTGTATGATCTATTCCTTTTGGGTAGCTAAGACTTTAGGGATTTAATCTCTCTCATATGTAAAGTGTGAAGTGAAAATGTTTTGATGTGTTTCATCATGAATTTCTCAAGAAGAAGAGAGTTAAAGTGGCTGTGGATTGTCAGTACAGCTGGGCTCTGTTTAGGTGAGTTGCTTGTTTCATGGATACAGAATTTCTAATCAATGTTAGGTAGTTGAGGTTTAAGTGATTTAGTGAACGAACTCATGTATTATTCTTCAATCAGCATTTCTTGTCCAAGAGTACTGGAAAAGAGATTCTACTTAGGCTATAGAAGTCTGTTTTGTACTGGTTTTTGTCTGGAGTAGGTAATTTTCTTCACAGTGACTGGTATGGTGCTGTGTTTTGGATTTATGATCAAAACAGTATTGATAGCACAGTGATGTCTTAGTTATTGCTGGGCAGTGCTTTTACAGATTCAAGGCCTTTTCTTATACTGTCCCACCTAATTTTGGAGTAGGTTGGGAGTGCACAAGAAGCTGTGAGGGGACACAGCTGGGACAGCTGACCCCAGCTGCCCAAAGGGATGTTCCATGTCATTTAACATTGTGGTCAGCAGTCAAAACTGGGGGGAGGAGGAAGAAGGGCAGTTCTGTGTTTGTTAAATAACACTGGTGTGTGATGAAGCCCTTATTTCCTGGAGATGGCTGAATGCCTGCCTATTGATATGAAGTGGCGAATGAATTCCTAATTTTGCTTTGCTTGCACATGCACCTTTTGGTTTACTTATGAAACTGTCTCAGCCTTAAAGTTTAATCCCTTTTATCGTTCAGATTCTCCAGTTGTGGGGAGAGTGAGCTTGTGGCTTTGTAATGCTTAGCAGCCTATGCCCTTGAAACACCCAATCTGTTTTAAAGCTTTTGTCCTCATCCAGATTGTCTCTTATGCTTTCTTTCAATGTTGATGTGTACGTGTTAATTTGTATGCTATGACACTATCCTTATTTCTTTTGTATGTATAGGGGGAGATCTATGAGCAATATCAAAAGGAAAAATTCAGACAGTAATGTGATCTCATATTTTAGGTTTTGTCCAGAGCCTTCAGAAATCGTTTTGTGGAGCTGCATTTTAATGAACTGCCAAGTGCTGAACTAGAAACCATCCTGCACAAACGATGCAGTTTGCCACCTTCTTACTGCAGCAAGCTTGTCAAAGTCATGTTAGACCTGCAAGTATGAAAGTCTTTTTTCTTTTAGTGTAAGAAATGCAAGCATACTTCAAAGTAACATGCACAAAGTAATAGAAATTCCTTTGGGGTGGAGGTATTGTTAGCTGAAGGATATTTAAAATCGTAAACCATTGAGAGAACCCACCAAGGTACTAAATTCAGTGGTTAAGAGTAAGACTAGGGAAGGTGATGTCAGATTTGAGAGAAAGCTAGGAGGAAATAAAAAAAAAAAAAACCAAAATACCCATCCAACCCTCCCCTCCCCCATAAAACAAACCAAAGAACAAGACACCTTGGGATTTAATGTGTAGAATTAGCCCTTGCTCTGGAGCCAAAGTACAGTATTTCATTTGTAGGGGCCTTTGGGTCATGTGAAATTTGGAATTATTTTTAAGCAGTAATTTTGGATATGGTCGAACACTCCTGTATTCAACAAGCATTTGACACTTAGTATGTAGCTAAAACTACCTTGTATTTAAAAGCAATTACTACAAGACAAACTGGATTTTGTTTTATTCCATGTACCTATTTTATTCTTAGTTAGACTTTTTTAAATTATTATTATCTAAATTATTTAGTTCCTGGTGCTCACCAAATACCTGCCTAAAAGGAGTTAGTGTTTAGGAGTTGTGACTCTACTGGACTTTTTTTTGTAGTTATTCATAGAATTTTCTTGTTGCAGTGTCACTGCAGAGAGTGGTGATTAGCTTTGCTTGAAGTATTTGGATGGGTTGATGAAAAAATACCTCACATTTTGTTCTTGTGACAGTCTTACCGCAGGGGTTCGACGGTGTTTGCTGGGAAGCATGGATTCATTACCCTGAGGGATCTGTTCCGCTGGGCTGAAAGGTACAGGTTGGCTGAACAGCTGCAGGAGGAGTATGACTGGCTTCAGCACTTAGCAAATGATGGTGAGCTCTCTGCCCCAGCTTTTTAAAATGTCTGTAGAATTGCTTTCCAGCCCCACTTCTTAAGTGTAAATTTTTCTTGCTGGTTACCCAGGTAATAATTACTTTCTCTCTTCCTCTATTTTGTAGGTTTTATGCTTCTGGCAGGCAGAGTCAGGAAACAGGAGGAAGTAGATGTTATTCAAAATGTCATTGAAAAACACTTCAAGAAAAAAATATATCCTGAAACTCTCTTTTCAGGGGAAGGTGTTAAAAAGCTGCTAGGTGAGTTTTCTAGAGGGACTCCACTGGTACATCTCTAAATGTGGCTGAAGCTGATGGACTGCTTTGTGTTGTGCAGCTAAGTCTTCCACGTGGCTGTCAGTGATGGACAGAGATTTTAACCATATTGTCTGGACTCAAGGGATGAGGAGACTTGCCATTTTGGTGGGACGAGCCCTGGAGTTTGGTGAACCAGTACTGCTGGTGGGAGACACTGGGTAATCTTGCTTTTTGTGATGTTCTTGGTAGTGCTGTTCCAGCTGTTGAGCTGGAGACAAGATGATTGCATGGGCTTCAGTGCTGCTTTGATTTGGGACATTTGAGCCTCTCTCATGGCAGACTTGTAGCTGCTGTTTTTCACAGTTCCTTTTTGAGGGGAAGAAGATGCATCTCGTTAAACTGTGTTTTTGATGGGTTTATCTGCATTGTGTAACTACACAGAAGTTATGTAAAAGTAGTAAAATGAAAGTGAACTGACTTCTGTCCCCAGCTTTACAAGGTGCCCTGTAGAATCTCATTGTGCCTCATGGGAGTGGCTGCTTTTGGGATATTGTGACATTTTTCTCTTTGAGAGCACATTCAATATGCATGTTTATGTACAGTCTTGCTAGCACTTCTCCACTTCATATGCTGTAGAGAAGGTTGTGGAATTAGATACTGTCTGCTCTTGTGCTTGTTATAAATTTATAGAGTAATTTCTTAGGGAAGAGAAAGAGAGAAAAATGCAAGAAAAGAAAGAAGGAAAATTTACTTGGGTAGTAAATGAAAATTAGATACTCAGCAGTTTATTTTCTCAGACTTAGGCTTGGTCTAGATATGCAGTATTTCCAGTTCAGTGAAATGCTAGGCTGGTTGAGTATCTGTAAAGGCAAGCTGAAGTAAATTTGACTTTGAACATGCAGAAATCCATCAATGCAGCTATCGATTTAAATTTAATTAAAGGCTTCTTGTGCAAGTCAGCAACAGTTGTGCCAAAAATGGCTTCACTTTGCATACATTTCTTTGAAGGAAAGGAGCAGAAGAACATTTGCATGTTGTGCCTTTCCCTCATAACTCTTCAGTGAAAGTAGGAATCTTGTCCAAAGTGAGCTCATTGTTTGGTTTTGATTCTTTTTTTTTATGTCATCCTTTTTAATTAAATTACTTGGTTGCAGGTGTGGTAAAACTACCATTTGTCAGATCTTTGCAGCATTAGCAAATCAGAAGCTGTACTCGGTGAATTGCCACCTGCACATGGAGACATCAGACTTCCTGGGAGGGCTGCGACCGGTCAGGCAGAGGTCCAAAGACCAGGTTTGTCTTACACCAGTAATACCTTGGATGGTGTGACCATGGAAGTAAAAAGTAGCAGTTACAGCTTCTCACCTTCTTTTCCATGTGTTAGGAAGAATCTGATGGCTCTAGACTCTTTGAGTGGTGTGATGGACCTCTTGTTTTAGCAATGAAGGAGGAGGGCTTTTTCCTCCTTGATGAGATTTCTTTAGCTGATGATTCCGTACTAGAGCGACTTAACAGGTATGTCTGAAATATGGTAGTACTAAGCATTCTCAACGTGTCTGTTCATTGTCCAAACATGAGCAGGTAAATCTGACTTCTTTCAGGCACATTTGTTTCCTGGCTTAGGTGAGCTGCTCTCTTGCTGAAAAGGACAATGGTACAAATAAAATTTGAAAGTAAAATCTCTAGTTTACCATCTGCAGTATTAACATTTTCAGCCTGTCAGTGAGCTCTTGAAATTATGCATCTTGTCAAATCCCAGGAACAAAATCTAGTTATTCCCCTCTTTGGTGTGTGTGTGTGTGTGTGTGTGTAAAGAAAACCCCCAGAACAACTAAAATAGAAATTTAGCTTCGTTATCTGTTTGCATCAGTATCCCTCATTTTGGTCTTTTCTGTTACCTGTTATATTGGGTAAAGGAAAGTTTATCCAGACAAATTAATATGATTTTCATTTTTAAGTGATATTTTGATGTGTGGAACAAAATTCAAAATAAGCAATATTTTTTAACCTTTTCTCTAGTGTTCTTGAAGCTGAAAAGACATTGGTACTTGCTGAAAAAGGTGGTCAAGATGATGAGGAGAATGAAGTAGAACTATTAGTTGCAGGAAAGAAATTCCGTATCCTTGCGACCATGAACCCAGGAGGTGACTTTGGGAAAAAAGAGGTAAATGTCAAAACATCTGGAAATACAGCATGCATCTTCTGGTCATACTGATCATTAAGTGGTAGGAGGTGCAATGCAAAAATGCATCATGCCAAATCTGGCATCCAGTGCTTTCTAGTTGGCTTCTGCTTCGTCGCTCTAAAGGAGGATTGGGGTGTTTTCTGACACTTCTGTTGGCTGTCACTTTGGCATTATAAATGAATACTCAGCAAAATGTCAAAGGAACCTTCAGGTCTCTAAATACTCTAGTTAGGCTTGATAAGTAGAATATTCAAGTACAGGAACTGTGACTTGTGGAGCAAGTAAATCCAGCTTTCTGGGGTAGTACCAAGTTACATAGCAGATTTTTCTCCCTAATGCTATTCAGGAAGTGATGGTCATCTTGTGTTTCTTGGTGAATAATGAACATCACATTCCATAAAAGCTTTTCCATTAATGAAAATGTTTGTTTCTGAAGTTGAGAATTAAGTAATTTTAGAACATGTTAAAGAAAACCCATAAGACAACAAAACCCTACTACTTTTAAGCAGTGTTGGAAGCCAGATCTACAAAGAAGAGCCAGAAGCTCTTTTACTCAAAAGAAAATGGGTACTCCATTTAAAGTGGTTTCTGGAGTAGAGAACCACTCATTGAAGCCATGTGTTTAAACAGGATTTATTTCTGGATTGCGTTTGTGCTACTAATTTTTGTTTGACCAATTCAGCCAAGAAGAGAGGAATTTGAGAAACAAGTTGTAATTGAAGGCAAATTTCCATGTGGTGGTTTGCTTCTGTAAGCAGAGATTACAGAGCCATTATTTGATACATGGTGTTCTAGAATGAAATGTAGCTTTGGTGCTTGCAAACTAGCTCAGTTTCTTCCCATATTCTTTTGAACTTTGCCACCCTGCCATTTCCTACATTGATGACACTGCTAGAAATCTTAAAAATCCTCCTTTATTCAAAGATTTTCTTACAAACTGTCTCTTTCAAAATTAAAAGGAAAGATCTATCTTGTTCACTTTATTTATTGTTTACAAGTACAGTGGCTACAGGGCTGTTGTTAACTGACCTTTAGTGAAGATGATGTAATGAATCTTTAATTGCTCTCACTCTCCTTGTTTGCAGCTTTCCCCTGCACTGCGCAACAGATTTACAGAAATATGGTGTCCACAGAGCAATGGCCGGGATGATTTGATACAGATTGTAAAACACAATCTTCATCCAGAATTGTCTCTGGGTGCAAACCACAAGGGTAGGTATTTCTGTGTGTTGTGTTCAAATATTGCTAAATAAATAGAGTTTGGAGGCTGACAGCCTTTCCTCAGAATGTACACCACTGTCACCCTTCTTCTGCTACATTTCTCCCGAGGACTCTGTGATATATTTTGGACTTTGTTCTTCCTTCACTGTGTATGTTATGTATGCCAGACGTAAGCTCAAGGCTGTTTACTTTGTCATCCACGTAGTTAAACTATCCCCAGCCCTTCAGTGTCCTAGCGTGTTTTTAATGTGGAATGTTGAAAGAACTGGCACTTCGCTTTCTGACAGCAGTTTAACTGTTAGCATTAGTCACTTGATGCTGTCTCGTTACCTGAATTTAAAAGGATCTGTAAAAACAGCTCAGGCAGGAGCTTTCTCTTATTCTGTGTCTAGGATATAGAGTACCCATCCACATTGCTCATGCAGCTGTACCTACTTTAGAGATGTTTTTATAACAGTGTAGTAGATGTGACCAAAGAAATTGTAACTCATATTTATTTGGATTTTTTTAAAACTTTTTTTTTAGGGGCAGACATAGCAGAACTCATGATGGACTTTGTTGAATGGCTGACTAATCAAGAGTTTGGTCGCCAGTGTATTCTCAGTGTGAGAGATGTCTTGGCCTGGGTTAATTTTATGAATGTCATGGCAGAGGATGAGTCAAGTTCTTCCAAGGGATGCAGCCACCTTAACATTTCTCCAATGATGTCTTTTATCCATGCCGCATGTTTGGTGTATATTGATGGAATAGGATCAGGTAAGTCTTCAGTGCTCATTTGGCAGCAGAAAATATGAAACTGTGTATCTGTATTAATATTTTTAGTCAAATGCAAACAAAATGCTTTGGGGCAGCCTGGGACTCTTCTGGGAGAAGTTTTCACTTTGGGAGCCTCCTGTATGTCATGTGTTTTTTCCGTGTTTCAGTAGCAAGAGTTTGAGTAATAGAACGAGCTGATATAAATTAGAGGGATTAATAATATTACAAAGGCTAGCACACAAATCAAGAAAACCTTTGGGTTTTTATTGAGTGTTCTGAGCTGATACAGTAGTACTTGAGCACATGAGCACACATTATGCTCTCTATCCCCCACTCCACATGTCAGCATCTGTCTCTCCTGTCCTGTACCATGCACATAGCTGAGAATGTATCTTTGCGTGTTTGGCTGCTGGCCCAGCTGATAAATAGTAGATAAGGGAGAGGAGGAAAAGTGAAGGGCACATGAAATGCCAGAAAAGAAGGCCTGGGGGTGCCTATGGCAAGGGAACAGGGTGACTGTGACAGTAGAAGAAAGGGGGTTGGAAATATGGTGACCTTAGTTCTGCTGCTCACAGAACTGTATGTCCATGGTAAATAGTACTGAAAGCACTGTCAAGCAAAAACATTAAATAAAATGTTTTTTACATGTGTGCACGTGAGGGGATTGAGTTTCTTGTCATAAGACAAATGTGCCTAGTTATGGTTTGAAGCATACTTAACTTTCCTAATTACAGGTACAACATCCTACTCAGCTGATACGGCTTTATTAGCTCGTGAGAAATGCCTGACATTCTTATGTGAGAAAATGAGTCAATTCTTTGAGCTGACTGATTATCAGAAGAATGAACTAAAGATTTATGACAGAACAAAGGAAAAAGAGTTTGTATGGATGGACAACTTTATGGGAATTCACCCCTTTTTTATTCCAAGAGGCAAGAGACTGTGGGAGTGGGTGGACATTTATTCTGTAATTTATATTTTCAGTAGTTTTGTTATTCACTAAATCAAAGTAGGATACCTGAACCGTCATTGAACAATGTATTGGTTCTTAAGCTTTACAGAAATGCCTTTTCTGCCTCCAAGTATTTAGATTGAAACTCAGTCATGTTTATTAAGACACATCTGTTCATTTCCCTTTTCTCATTATATCTTAATGTTTAATGGCCTAATTTTCATAGACTTTTTTGGTGTAACAAAGCTTTTTTTAAATTTTGAATTGTGATTTTCTATCACTTTTGCATTCTCAGAGTGCCTGTTAGATTCCACTAATTAAAGCTGCAGCTCATCCTGGCCCTTTGTTCAAAGCATGGAAAGCAGGGGTTGTGAGTACAAGGTTAATGCCATGCCTTGCTCTAGGCTCTCAAAGATTTGCTGCAATTTTGGCAAAATTACTAAGTATCTGCATTTCAGTTCCTCATGGGACAAAAATATGCAAATAGAACTAGCAAAACACTGCTTCTTACCCTTAAATACCGTATCATCACTAAAAAGTGATGACTGAGCTTTCTAACTCAGCTGGTTATTCTTGGCACATGAACCTATGTGTTCCTAATGCTGTATTAATTGTTCATATTTGAACTTTCTGGCATTCATGGATTGTGTTAATCATGCATAAAATTGTACAAAGTAATGCTTTTTTGTAAATTGCTTAGTTCCCCCTCTGCTGATTAGTTCACAAAAGGAATCTCTTTGGATCCCTTTCATACTAAACAGGTATCAGTTTGTGTAGGATGCATTGGTGATTAGTATCTTGTATACATGAGCAATAGAGAATGAGCTCATTCAGAGGCACACTGTCAGCACCTCCAGCATAAACATTTTTTAATTGCTTAATTGTTTTCTGGTTTATTTTCCTTTGTTTTAGGCCCTGTTCTCCAGAGGAACAACACGACAGATTATGCTTTAAATGCTGGGACTACAGCAGTGAATGCGCAAAGACTGTTAAGAGCCCTGCAGCTTAACAAGCCTATTTTGCTGGAGGGCTCACCAGGAGTGGGCAAGACCAGCCTAGTTGCTGCCCTGGCAAAAGCCTCAGGCAACTGTCTTGTTCGAATCAACCTGTCTGAGCAAACGGTAGAATAAAATATTATCTTCATTTCTTGGTGTTTATTACAGGGTGGAAGCTTTGTGTAGCTTTTAAAGTGCAGTTCTCTTTAATTTTGGCACTGTGTCTGAAATGTCAGTTTTTCTTTCTTTGTCTCAACATAAAACTGAATGGGAGGGGGAAGCAGACAGAGCAGTAAGCTTCTGTGAGTGAATGCCAATTCCCAGATATATCTTGTCTACTGTGTTTTTCTTGGCTTCTGCAATATTACTTGAAAACAGCTTTAAGGCTTTTTAGCTTTTCTGTTCCAATTTAAATTTTTGCTGTTAAATATAGTAGCTGGTCACTGGAGTCTTGTAGTGGAAAAGCTTTCAGCATTTTGCAATTGCTGAGAATTTTTAAATAGACCTAAAGTGTAGATATCAAAAGGGAAAGGAGAAAATGTTAAGTAAAGTTAACAAATGGTGTTGACTTTGTTTATGAACTTCTGTTAAATTTTGTAATTCTTCAACTCCCCCATTCTGTTCTTTACTCCCAAAGGACGTGACAGACTTATTTGGGACAGACTTGCCTGTTGAAGGTGGGAAGGGAGGAGAATTTGCCTGGCGTGATGGACCACTGTTAGCAGCATTAAAGGCTGGACACTGGATTGTATTAGATGAGGTAAATTCAGATTTAGGGGACAAATAAAATAGAATGTTCTAGAAGAGCAAATTTGGTGATTTGGCTTGTGGAATAAATACCTTTGTGTGTTGATGACCTCCCTTCATGATGATGAGACTTCTTTGAGACAAGAGAAGAAGGGTTGAATCTCAGCTTAAATTACTGCAGAAAACCATGCATAGGTTTGATTTATATTTGAGGGTTTTTAGGGAAGAGTGTCAATAGAAGTTTTAGTACAAGTGTTCTTATGTGGTTACAATTTCACTGAAATAGATGTTTTTCTGGGGACTAATACACTGTGTTGGTTACTGATTTAATTGAGATAGAGAAGAGTTTCATCTTGCCAATATAAGCTATCCTGCCCCTGCAGGTTTGTTCATGTATCACGTAGCAAGTGCTTTCAAGCCTGTATGTGCACAGATCTGCCTTCTTGGCGGTATGCATTCTAATTACTGCAGAATGCAAAAATCTTAAATTCTTTAGCCCCTTGTATACCTCCTTTCTCCCCTCTATTGAGAAAAATGCTACTTTAAACCACCACTATAATTAAATAGCTGAGACTTCCTTGATTTAAACAAACAAACAAAAGGCTCTGAGTGCCACAAATGTATGAACATAAATTCAGAAAAAAAGTCTTGAAAGTGCAGGTTTTACAAGTGAGAATTGTTTTGTTATCACAGTGAAGAAACAGTACAAATAACAAGTGAACATAAGGAAGTGTTAGTTGCTCCAGTCTAATAACAGCCTAGCTGGTGGTAGTAACATGTGTTAATTTTGGAGCAGCAATGAAATGGAATTTTACCTTCTATATATTCCAGACTGTTAAACAAGAGATTATGCAAAAATGTTTTGTGGAGCATTAATATTGTATCCTTATTTCTTTCCTCAGTTGAATCTGGCTTCTCAGTCTGTGTTAGAGGGGCTAAATGCGTGCTTTGACCACAGAGCGGAGATTTATGTTCCAGAATTGGGAATGAATTTTCATGTACAGCACAAGACGACTAAGATTTTTGGATGCCAGAATCCATACAGACAAGGAGGTGGAAGGAAGGGTCTCCCCAAGTCATTTCTTAATAGATTTACACAGGCAAGCTTATTTGTTTGGTTTCAACTACGTCATGATCCTGTCTTATAAGTTTCTGACTTTATAAACACTCTGAATTCTCTTGATTTTACAGGTGTACATTGATCCACTGTCAGCAGAAGATATGAAGTTTATTGGGAATACATTGTTTCCTGCTATTGATAAAACCATTATTGCTAAAATGGTTGCTTTCAATAACAAGGTAAACATATTTTAATTTATCTTCTGTAGAAGCAGGCAGGATGCAGTAAGATTAGAAAAAATTTCAGTCTAATGTTATATTTCCAAGCATTTTTATAGAGAAGTGTGTGGGTAGAAAAAGAGGGGTGGAAATATATACAGAAGAAGGTAAAGAACACTACTAAACCTGGTACCTGAATTCTTGTACTGTGACAATCAGATTTTGTTGATATTTGACAAGACATCATTTTTCACGGAAGATAAAACATATATACACAGGAGAAAGTAGTATTCTGTGACCTTAGGTAAAATCTCTTGTGTTAGAATCTTACTGCATATTCATTTATAAAAGTCCAAGAGTAAACTATGAAATTGAGCTGAGTGTTGGAGAAGCAGTAGGGAAGAGACAAACTAAATCAAGCTTTAGTTCCTAACATACCTTTAGCAGAGTAAATTCAGCCTGCTCTTTCAGTGGTCTTTGTCTTGTAAGCAGTGCCAAAGGCAAAAGTTAAGTCGACACTATTAAAAAATTTTGAATATTTGAAGACCAGCTTGTGGGTGGAATAAAAGATTTTTTTTTTAATTACTACGTTGTTTTTTTTTTCCAGATTGAAAAAGAAGTAATGGCTGAAAAAAAGTGGGGGCAGAAAGGAGGGCCCTGGGAGTTCAACTTACGAGATCTTTTCCGCTGGTGCCAGCTTATGCTTGTTGACCAGTCACCAGGTTGTTATGATCCAGGCCAGCATGTGTTTTTGGTATATGGAGAAAGAATGAGAACCAGAGAAGACAAAGAAAAGGTGAGCTGTTGTTCTTCCTTTCTCTTCAGATAGTCAGGACATATTTATAGAAATCCAGGTATAAGTCTCCAGTCTGAAAACTCATTGCAATTCATTCATACACTCATCTCTTAAAAAAAAATAGGTTTGTTTAGAGTTTTGAGGTTTGATATAGATCCCTTCTTCCCTTGCCATTTGAAATATCAATTTATTAGTATAAAAGCAGACAGCTGATGTAAATGAAGGCAAGTAGAATAACAAAGGACTTAAAGAAAACAGATCATATTCTTGTGTGGTTCTGTATTAAATAATAATGTTTGCAACCTACTTATGCCTCTCGCTTAGAAAGCTATGCTTTTGTTTAATTTCACAGCATTTAAATGGTATTAAACTGAAAAGTCAAATTGTAAAACTGAAGTTACTGGCTGTATGTGACTGGGTATTTCCTCATGGATTTGCTTTCCCCTCCCTGTAACATTTTTATATTTTTATGTGTTATTAAAGAGCTTATTTATGAAGTGAATTCTGTCCCAGTACTTTGTTAAAGAGAAACATGGCTTGCAGTATTTCAAGTCTCAGGAAACTGATAATGAAAGGGTTGCTGTGGGCGGCTCACACTCACATTGCTTGCTGCACTTCTAGTTAAATGAGCTTGTGATTTACTATGTTAGTTACTGTCATACAGCAGTGGAGCTGAGAGGAAAAGATACTTCAGATGTAAACCTTTAGAAGTGAATCTTTGGAACAGTGGATAACTTGAACTGATAAGTCTCTTTTGCTGTTTTAACTATTCTAGGTTATTTCTGTATACAGAGACATTTTTGGCCAGGAGGCCGATGTGTATACAGGAACAAGGGAGTTTCATATCAATCCATACAATGTTCAGGTAAGCTGTTTACAAGGGATTTTGTGATGGGATAGGGAAGGAACTTGCACAGCTAAAATCCATTTGCTTCTGTCTGTCATCCCTTTCAGATTGGTTATTCAGTTCTTTCTCGTGGCAACTATATTCCTCATTCTGGCAGAACACTCTCACTTCTGCACCATTCACTGCAGTCCCTGGAGGCCATAATGAAGTGTGTGCACATGAGCTGGATGGTGATCCTGGTGGGCCCAGCAGCTGTTGGCAAAACCAGTCTGGTGGAGCTGTTGGCCCACCTCACTGGCCATCGGCTCAAGATCATGGCAATGAACAGCTCAATGGATACAACTGAGCTCCTGGGTGGATTTGAGCAGGTAAAAACTGTTTTGGTAATATGGCAGTATTTCTCCTTCCTACCTAATTAGCGGCAAATCTAATTGCTGTGAGTTTAGCGTTTGTAAACAGAGCCTTGGCACCATGGTGTTCTGCATGAGGTAACTCCCTAATGACCTGTTTGCAGGTTGATATCAACAGGCCATGGCAGTGCCTCTTGGAAAAGGTGGAGAATGCTGTGAGCACACTTGTGAGGGACAGTCTGCTCCTGGCAGAACTTTGTGCAGATGATGCGGAACTTGTGCTGCGTGCCTGGAGCAATTTCATCCTGAATTACAACCCCAAATCTCTGGGGAAGGAGGTGGAAGTGTTACAGCTGAATTAGTAAGCAAACTGGAGGGAATACTTGTACTTATCCAGCGACTAAACAACAAAATAAATTCTTACACAAAGGCGGGTATGTTGGTTTCCCTCTTTTCTTTTTAATCGTTGTTTAAAATGAGGCATTAGTACTCAACAAATTTCATCTAATGGGGGAGAAGTGATGCAGAAAATACCTGTTTAGGGAGTAAAGTGTCAATCTGTTTTATATTTCTTTGTGCTTGCATACCTTTTCTCTTCACATGGATTTTGTCTATGGGAGGCTACTGAAGAGCTGGAGCCTCTGCCATTATGTTCCCCTAAAAAATAGGAAGATATATGTTTATTAACAAAATAACTACTATTTTTCTTGAATGGTGCTGGAAGCTACTTCACTAATGTAAGTCTCAGTGTAAGATGTATTTCCTTTCAGAGTTTGCTCTCCTGGTAGAGGAGTTCCGGCGTTTCAAGCTGCAGCAGGCCCAGGCTGCTGACTGCAACAGCCATGGCTCTTTCGAGTGGGTAGATGGCATGTTGGTTCAAGCCCTGCAGTCTGGGGACTGGCTCTTAATGGACAATGTTAATTTCTGCAAGTGAGTGATTTTAGTGGCCTTATTTCAGTGAATCCTTTGACTTCCTTGTCTGACTTTGCCTCTTACTGAGTGGTTCACAACTGAATATTTTGCATTTGGTAGTACACAGGCACAATAACTTAGATTTTCTGGAACAGTATATTCCTTCTCAAGCAGCTTAGCAATTGACAGTTTTCCTGTTACCTTATAAAGCAGTTAACTGTTTGGCTTTTGCTTAAGATTGGTACCATTTTGAATTCAGATCAGAAAGAGATCAAATTGGTACCTTTTTATGACCACATGAATTTGTTTTGAATGTAGCCCTTCAGTGCTGGACCGCTTGAATGCTTTGCTTGAACCAGGAGGTGTTCTGACCATGAGTGAAAGAGGTGTCATAGATGGCACAATTCCTACCATAGCTCCTCATCCAAACTTCAGGTACTATTTCTGCTTTTTGTTTTTATTTTTTTTCCCTTTATCAAATAGCAGGTTTAGAATAAAAATGTTGTCAGTGAGGTGGTCTTTTGATATTTTGAATGATGGTCAGTTTGCCATGTAGTGACATGTAGTTTCCCATGTAGTGACATTCTCTAGCAGGGAAGAAAACTGCACTGTGGTGAGCATATAAAAGAGGCTTAAGAGGCTTTGCTTTATATCCCTGTTACAACACAAAGTATTACACAGAAAAATTGATAGCAGTGTGCCTCTGCCTTGATTTTGCATTTCTAATGTAGGATTTCAGCACTTCCCTGTTTCACTGTAATGAAATTGAGGACACATGCATTGGGGATGGTGAAGTCTTGATATATGCTGGTTATGGAAGCTGTTATATGGCCATAATAATTTTCTTCCCAACTTTTTCCATCCCATATATAAATTTGAGTTTCCTGCAGTTACAGGACTTAAAAAAAACCCAAACCAACAAACCACCCAAATAGACAGTCTGCTCTCTCAGACCTGAAGTAGTCTCTGGGGAAGATGGGAAGAGACTGTAACAGGATTCTGTATAATTCCTGTTTGTTATAAATTCAGGCAAGGATATTGGGATTGATACGCTCTGGTTCCTCTGAATCGGAAACATTCTTGACTTTTCAGAAACCGGTTTTCACTGCACTGTATCTCAGAAGTAGTTTTTCCTCCTTGCTTTTAAGAAATGACAATTGATAATATTAACTGCTTGGATGTTGGGTACTTCGGTATTTAAATAGCACAGATTTATTTGAAGCTGTTGCTAAGACTTAAAAGTCTTTATAGCTCAGAGGCATAGTCTAAATTTTGTTTGTTAAGTGGGCAAATGATAAAACAGACATAACTCAGATAATAACAAGTTAAAAGTTAGGCAGAATATCTGTGTCTAATTGCAAAGTGTAACTATTCATACAGATTTCTCATTTAAATTCAGTAGCTGTCTCTTGATTTCTTGATATTGTGTGGCTGTTTTTATGAAGATGAATTTACTTTATGGAAGAGCAGATTTGGTAGTTCCAGAGTGATAGTTTAAGGACCTAAGTTACATCTTAAGAATCTAAAGCAGTTGAAATGGATGGTTGTGGTAGGTCGCTTCCAACATGAATTATTCTTTTCTAATATCCAACAGGCTCTTCCTTTCTATGGATCCAGTTCATGGGGAAATATCCAGAGCCATGCGGAATCGTGGGATTGAAATTTACATTCCTGGGGAGAATGATGGAAATG
This sequence comes from Sitta carolinensis, assembly GCA_032173965.1. NCBI lineage: Eukaryota > Metazoa > Chordata > Aves > Passeriformes > Sittidae > Sitta > Sitta carolinensis. The sequence goes on along the minus strand of JAVUNC010000004.1, from coordinate 36,353,968 downwards.
TATTGGACAGTCTGGATTTGAAGTTACTCTTGCATGGTTTGGGTTTAGTTGGAGATGGTGTCTGTGACGCACTTCTGGCTGTGCATTCAGAAACCAAGGCAGCAATAGCAGGTAAAATAGTCCATTCTATGCTTTTTTAGCAACATGGGCTCATTACATATATATGGATGAAGTCTTTAGCTTTAAACCCTGGTTATTTTATTTTGTGATGTGCCAATATAAGTAAGCACATAAAACTATAATCAGGTACTTTTGTATTGGTTGTTTGCATTCCCAGGAAGTAGGCCCAAGTCATGGAAATGTGGCAACTACGGTGTATAGTTAAGGAGGCATCAGACACAGACCGGTGTCTCTTGTCCCTTGCTATTGGGAAGGACATGTATTTGAAGAGAAAATCAGGAAAGAAGAGGATTCGCACAGCTTGTACTTTGCAGCTGAGTTTCATTCATTTCAGCTGTTTGATGTCTTATTTTGAGCTGGTCATCTGTTGTTTACAGTCTTGTCATATTTTATCAACCTTGGGAAGAATCCATTCAGCTTTCAGGACAACAGGATATATTTGTTTTCTATCCTGACACCTAAAGTGGTGTTTGTCAGATTAAAGGGCTGACAGTTGCTGAACATTCGTGTCACTCTAATTGCTGTGTATCTTTCAGGTTCTGTGTCATCTTTGTCACCTTTGCTTCAAGCTGCTGTATTAATTGTTCAGCAAATACAAAGAGGCCTTGGATTAGCAAAGTCTTTTTACAGAGCCTGTTGGGAAGTTTATGGCCGCTCACAGCAACTGCAGATTAACCAAAAGGTAAAAGTCCTATATTTGAAAGCTTTTCTTAGATCACCTAGATAAGTGAAAAATGTAACTTCATGAGCCTTGTGTTTGAGATCCTCTGTTTCTTAAGTGCCTGAGCAAGAGACTGATGATGATGATGGTGCTCTTGGAGAGATGAACCAAACAATATCCTGATAGCCTGTAACAATGTGCACACTGACATCTGTAGACACATTCACTTCCTATTTGAAACTACAGTTTGTTTTTTTTGCTTCTGGTAGTTTCCTGAGCTATGGTGCTTGAATACATGTTGCATGTTTGAATGTGACTCTAAACTTCTTTTTGGTTGTTTGTTGTAGCTTGTGTTAGAACTGGTTATGAGGCATGCTTCCTCTCTGGCTTCCCCTGATACTTGGGGTGAGTCCTTGCTAGCAGTGGGATTGTGGCCAGACTCCCTGCCTTCGAGTCTGTTTGCTGCTGAAGACTCACTCCTTTCCACAGTCCGGAGTGATGGACAGGTCTTGATGTATTGTCTGCACAGACTAAATCTCAGAAACTGCAGGTAGGCAGGAAACTTTTTTTTTTTTTTTTTTTTTTTTTTTTGTATAGTAAATGAGAAACAATATATGTGAACTGTCCATGGCAATGTCATTGTTTATTGCAAAATCCAGTCTTCATCAAATTGTGCATGTAGAGACTGTGATTGTCATACTCTGTAATTGTGTTCCTGTTACCTTTCTTTACAGCCACTGCAAAAAAAAAAGTTTAATTATTTACTGCTTTATTCTTAAGTCTTCCAAGTGCATTCAAAGTACTTGACTTTTAAATCTTCAATAAGTGCATTTTACCCATTTTGAGAGTCGTTTAGCAGGAAATGTGAATGCGAACAATGGGTTTAGTAGGTAATAAGAGCGCCAAAATCTCTTCCTTCAGTTTCTTCCTAAGCTTTAAAAAACCTGAGCATCGAACTAGTTTAAAGTATACTAATGATTATATCCTGTTTCATGTAATCAATTATTCATCAGTAATTTTAGGTCCAGTAGCTTCAGGTAAAAACACAAATTTCGTTCTTCAGACAGAGCTGTCTGAAAGAAGCAGAGGCCCCTGTGCAGGGGGTATATGAAAGGTTTTTTTAATGATTCCTTGTGCAATATAGCTGTTAATTTTTACAACACTGGTGCAAAAACGTCATTTCTGCCTTCTTTGCTTAATAACCTACTATGGACAGGTACTGTAGGTTGTTTCTAGTGAAAGAACAAGCTGTGGAAGTTTGTACTTAGATTAAAAAGTTGTAATTGTAAACTCTTAGCAATATGCTGTGTTGTTTGATATTTTTGTTCAGATTTGTTGTTTATTTTTTACTCAGTGATACTTCTTTTCCTATCTTTGTCTTTTTTAATTTAACTTTGCATACATATGATCTGGTGCACAAATCAATTAGAATTTCTAAGTGAAACTGTGGATATTCTCTTGGGAGAGTGCATGAATTTTTTGCAACAGTGAGCTCCTCATAGACACCGCCAGCTGATTTCAAGTTGGAAACTGGTTTTAAACTGGTTTAAATAATGGAGGAAATGGTCATTGCATTGCTACACTGATGCCTAAAGATGGTTGCATAGCTTGACCTGCAAAATATATTTTTTTCCTGGATCTGGCAGTTTGAGCCCTTGATTGCTGGACTTTTCTGTGTTTCAGGACATTACCAGTGACTCTGCAAGATCTTAAGAAAGTTATGCAGTCCACTAATCCTGAGAGTCTCAAGTTCAGTGCTATTGAGATAGCTGCAGACTGGATGGACCAAATGGAAGTTCTCCAGGCTTCAGTGAAATTGTTCATAGAAAAGGCAACCAATCAAGATTGGAAATTAAGAGTTAAATGGCTTAACTCCTTAGCCAAAAATCTCCCACAGGTGCTTGGTATGTAATCATTTGGCTTTTTGTCTAAGGGCTGAGTTATGTTTTTGCAAATCATAAGTCTTCTATGAAAACATCCAGACCATTGCAAATTATGAGTTATGAAGACTCTCAACTATCTACATGAATTCAAGGGCATGGAGGCTCCAGTGAGGGACAGAAACAGGTTGTGCATATTAGGGAAATATGGAGATTTGGGCTAAACATTATCCTGTATTATCCTGTATCCTGTATATATCCTGTATCAACCATGTGTGTAACTTGTCGCTTCTGAATTAGTTATTTTTTGATTGATTTGGTCTGTGTAAGCAAATATGCCTTTTCACTATTTTTTTTAGTGATAGTGAAACCAGTCAAATCCCTTCTGTGTGTCTGGTGTTAAAATGCAAATGCTGAGAAAGCCAAGAAACTGCACAACTGAGGTTTCCTGAAGCAGTGTTGTCTGAACATTCAGGATAATAGCTGAGATGAGCTATCCACTTAATTACAGAATTAATCACATTAAACTCATGGAACACTTAGGCAGGCATTAGTCCAAATACTTCAAACATTTAGCTTTTTTCTATGGTCTGAAATCTGAGACTCTGCTGTCCCTATAGTAATTGCTTCCTCTTTATTTTGCCGTCTTTTCAGGCGGGTATGTCTGTAAAGTAGAAAGTATGTAAAATATTACTTTAATGAAAACTGTGAGGGTTTTTTTTTTTTTTTATTGTAAGGAAAATAACCCCTCCTCTCTCAAAAAATAGATGTACTGAGAGGAACATTTGAAGTATAAATTCATGGATTTTCACAAACCATATTTTACTAGCATACATGTAGTATCACCAGTTCAACTAGAACTCCTTATTGGATTTATGTCTTCAACTGTGACATACTGGTGCTTTTAAGACCTTTTGGAGTTAGTACTCCAAAAAGTACTAACCGGAACCAAGAGAGAGCTTTCCGGGGAGTCTTCTGCTTTTAACCCCTTGTGTTCTCAGAGGCGGATCCTTGTCTTCAGTGGCCACACCAGGTGCCAGTCTTTAAACCTGAGCACTCATTGGTTTGACCACTGAAGTTCAGAAAAAACTCATTTTTTCCAAACTACGACAATGACCAACCGGCATATGCAGAGATTTGATTCAGCCTGCTTGTGCTGGATCAGTTGAAGCTATTTTTCTTGATTTGTACTAAATGCTCTTATGCCTACGTTCTCCCTCTTCACCTGCAGATTCAGTGCGGATTCAGCTGGAAGCAGGTGCTGTAGCCCTTGGTTGTTTTTATGCCAGTCCCCTCTCATCTGGAGTCAGTAACATAATCAAGTTGCTACAGCCAACTATGACAGGTACTCCTGAAAAAGCTGTGCATAAGCCATTGCTTCCTTTAATTGTTCTCTGAACACACTTCTTAGGGAATGTATGTAGCAAACCAAAGGCTAAATTCTAAATATATGATGCCTTTGTCATAAAAGAAAGAACAACAAAGAAAACAAAAAAAAATCAATTGCAACAAATACAAACATTCTTGCTGTCTAGAACAGCAAATAAAGCAATTAGATGCACTCATACTACTCAAGGTAGAGATGAGTGCTCTGCCCATGAGTCCTGGCTGTGCATCTGTGACTCAAATGTATTCCTACAGCTCAGAGTGATGTTCTGAAGAGTGATTCAAATATTCACTGCCTTTCTGACTTGATAGTTTAGACACCCTGGTCTTTTTTTCTTCAGGATTAGTGTTAGTCCATCTGAAACCCGTGGTTTGGCCTGTAATTTTCCCTTGGTGTTTTGTGAGGAGCTCAGAACTGTGGCTTCCTTTCCAAGCTTGTTGGGTGCATGAGAGCTGCATACAGTGACACTGGGCCTTTTATGGATGGTCCTGCTTGTCTTGCCTGGACTGTGACTGTGAGCCAGACTTGAGTTTCTAAGCTCTGTTTGGGTGCTCTAACCCCTGCTTGTTTACTTTATTCTCACTGTTGTGTTTTACAGAACCTGCTGTCAGCTTTAATGGTTTTCTGTTTGGATATCTGGAGTCAGAGAGTTTGACTGCCTTCCTCCTAGGCTGCTTCTTTCTTTCCATAATATTCTTTCATAGGCAGGGGGACCAAGGAAAGAACTGAGTAATGTTTCACTGCTGTCCTGCCTTTCCAGATGAACATGTGATGCCTCTGGACCCAAGATGGAATATGCAGTTTTTGGACATCATTAGAAATTCGATGAACTTTGATACAGAAATGGAACACACAGACCAGCTTCTTATGCTTTTGAGGTCTGCAGCAAATCGGTGGGTTACAGAAAAAGCCTTGTGAAGAGTGCCTAGTGCCTGTAATTACTGCTGAGTAAACACTTGAGGTGTCTGCAAAGTGTGTTTTTAGGTTTTGATTGGTGTAATCTAAAACATCAGGCAGAGGTTTTTGTACAGGTATTTAAATTCTTTGCTTCTGTTTTCTGTAGATGCATACTAAACACAATCACTTAATATAGGAGGATTGCATATTCAAGCAATTAGTTGTCTTGCACCTCATACTTCTTCAATAATACACTGAATATATTATGTCAGTTTGTAATTCTAATGACATGTTGTAGTTCACCATTCTCATAAGACCAAGGTTTAAACCAGTACTGGATTGTTAACAACTTTATTTTTACTTCAGGGCAGTGTTATTTCTTGACCGAGAAAAAAGAAGTTATATTGAGAAGAGTTTGATTGCCAGCAAGAAGTCAAGAAACAGTGTCTTAAGAATGTCTCTAGATTTCCACAAAAGTGGGTTGATTTTTGCTTATTCCTTTTGGTTCTGTAGTCAATTTGAAATATGGTTCATTTACATTGTTGTGAAATGTGTACTTTAAATAGGGTGTGCAAAGATAGAATATGTGACTGTAAAGCAGTCAAATGAGTCAAATCTAACAAATTATTCTTAAATTAGATACATGTTAGGCTACACTATTTATGTCCTGCCTCTGTGGGTTAATCAGTGAATATTTTTCTCTTAATTAACCAGACTTTAGGATAACAGTGGGGAGAAACTATTATAGTGTTCTGTCTTTAGCTAGTAAGAACAATCAAGTTCTTCAGATGTGTTTTTGTTTTATGTAAATAGGAAGTTTTACTTCTTAAACAAAGAGTAAAATTTAGTGATGAGGTCAGTGTGCTGCATAGAAGCAATTGATCAAGGAATCCCTTATTATGGGTTTTTTTAAATATATGTATAAAATGCATAGAGGTAATAGAGAATTGTGAAAATAATGAAGGGCTACTTTCATTGCTTCATTTATTGGATCTTTTCAGGTTGTGGGCTGTTTTCTCAATTGTAGAGAGGTTCTGGTGATCAGAAGTTGACCCATATGTCATGTGATGTGGCTGGAATGTTCAGTCTCTGCGTTTCTTTTTCTCTTTCCCAAACCTCAGATCCAGGAGGTTACAACTGTCTTCCGCATGGAATTGTGGTCAACCTTGCTGCTTTCTTTGAACTTTGGGATGCATTTGCACTTCACTGGGTGAAGTCTACTCAGGTGGCCTTAAGTGATGATGACATGCATGATGTGAGTAAACTTGCCACAGTACATTTATGGAAGTTAAATGAAAGGAGATTGTGTGCAGAACACTATTTTTAGTTTGAGGGACCATGAAATAAACTGCAGTGATTCTGTTTGTATTCAGAATATGCCTAACAGTAGGCAAATGATCATGTTTGTTTCAGTGGCTGTATTTGTGCTCCCTTACACCTGCTTAGGATGGCATGAACTGTGCTGTAGAAGTGCCTGCTTCTCTCCCCTCATGCATTTCTATCTCTGATAAGAATGTCTGAACCTGGGCAGCTGACATGCAGGCCACAGAGGTGGTTCGCCTCTCCCTCTCCTTTTTCAGACCATGGATATCATTTTGCTGTAATCTTGACATTGTAGACTTGGTGCAGGGATTGGTTGGTCTTGGCTGTTGTAGTTCCACCTGCTGGTGTGGTATTTTTAGAGAACCTGTAGTTGAGTCCTGGTTGTGTAGCACTGAATGCAAAACAGTGTGGGACTCTGAAGTTAATACAAGCGCTGGTGGTTTTGCTTTTTCTCCTGCCTGAGGCAGGAGGTGTTGTGTGGCCTGTGGCAGTGTAACACTGTAACCTCCTTGGCTGTTCCTAGGTTTTGCACTGCTTGCTGTGGCGGGACCGGTTCTGGGCCCTCTCTGACACTGTCACCGTGGATTCGCCAGGACTGTCACTCCTGGCTCTGCACTGGCACTGGGTTATGAAACACCTAATTGACAGAATTCCTCAGATGCTTATTGGGTCAGACCAGAGCAAGTGAGTGGCTTTGTGTGGTGGCTTTTGATTTGTTTCTGTTAAATAGCTATATAAATTTCTCTTTTCTTTAGTGTTATAACTACTTAGCATTGTTTAGTATTAGTGTCCTGAGTCACATTAGTGATGCAAATAACAATGTATTGAGTAGCTGTTCGTTTTTAAAATCTGTGTTTCCCAGCATTGTGCTTCTGCATGCTCATATTATCATCTAGAATTTTTATCCCTTTAGTGAAAGGATGGAAGAAAGACTTCCTTAGGCATCCTTTTGCTTTGTTTCTCAAACTTCTGTTAACTGTGGCCTTTTTTCTCCCATCTGTCTCTCTCTCTCTTTTTTTTCTCTACAAGAATTTCCAGGGAAATTCAATCTGTTTCACAGCAGATTCAGAACTGCTTGGTCAATCCTGCTGGTATTTCAGCCAATATGAAGATACTACAGAAGTCTCTAGGAAGACCCCTTCCTTTTAAGGTACTCTCTTTGCAAACGATTTTTATTTCCAGCAATGTCCAGATAAGCTTAAATATATTTATAGCACTTGCTTTCCAGGACAGCATAAACACAATTCTTTGGTGTTTGTTAGCTTGATTAGAAAGAAAATTTCAGCACATGTTAATGTACATATCTTTGGACAAATACATCCGTTTCCCAGATATAGCATTTCTACTATTAATTATGCTATGTATAGAAAATATTTACTTACTACAAAGGGGTGCCTGAGTATAAAAATGTTACTCTTTGCTCTGTTTTGGGGACTTGTGAATATCAATATGCCACTTAGTCAATTATTGCTTATTCGGTGAACATGTGTATTTAGAACATCCTGTGCACTTCCTTTTATACAGGATAGGGTGGGGTAGCCTTATGACTTCCCAAAACAAGGCCTCTTAATTTTGACAGTTTTGGAGTTTGCTCTTAATATATTTCAGAATTTGTTGTAATTCAATCTAAAAAAAAATATTTCAGTAAATTTTCTAAAAAATACAAGTCCTTGTTTAAAAGGAGTGCACAAGTGCAGTTTATGTTGGTGACTAGCACTTAGAGGTAGGTTTTTATGAGCTTATCTTTCAAGTATATTCAGCTATCAAAAAATGCACATAGTTACTTTGTGAGATTCTGAAGAACATTCAGTGCTTACTAAGAATTTGGAGAGATCCAAATATATTTAAATTGCAGGTGTAAACTGCAATTCCTTGTAAGTGACAATAGCTCCTTCTATTTTTTTATTATTTTGTGTATTTATTGTCTTTGATTTAGATAAGTTGCCAAGTTGAAGTACTATTTGTCTGAACGATCTATGTAGTTTCTTCATGAAGGGAAAAAACCCTAACTTGAGAAGGAGGAATTGTAGCCACTTGTTTCAATTTCTGTCTTCCTGCTGTATTGAGTCAGGCTACTAAAAGATTATTTTTAAGCTGTTGGTGCAGGCTGGTTATAAATACGTGTACTTTAGCTGTGCGCATGTGAATTTGAAATCTTAGTTTTGTCTGCAGTCACAAATGTTGTTTGTGGTTTTGTTAGCACTGCTGAAACAAGTTGTCCTTTTTGTGTTTGCAGGATAAACTGGGCATGGAATGTTTTTCTCAGTTAAAAGCTCTCAGCAAACCGCTGAACATTTTGGAGCTAAGATTGGCTTGTGGAGAAAGTAGATGGCAGGAAAAAATGAGCTGTGTAAGAATTGCTGCCACAGGAGTGAAGATGAAGAAAGCACTGCTGCAAGCTGATGGCCTGATAATAAGAGCAAATAATTTAGAAGATGTTAGTCTGGGTAAGTAACACTTGTGAAGAACCCAGCAGGATGGCTTCTGCCATCTCCATTCTTCCATACACAGATGGAAAGGATGTTAAAAGTTCACTGACAAGAAACATAGTACATGCATTTATGTGTGTCTTACGTTCTCTCAAACAGGTGAGCTACAGATATTTTTGAAAGCTGTACATTCACAGCTGAAAGCAGAAGGAATCACATATAGTTATTCAGAAGAAAGGCTTCCTGAAGACTCCATCTCCAACCAGTTAGACCCTGCCCTGCTAAACCAGCTCTGCAGTCAGGTTCAGCTGTGGCCTGCAATGGAATACATAGGAGTGCTCTGGCAGTACAAACTAACAGCAGATTACATGGCCAAGGCTTGTCCAAGAAGGTAAGAAGAAGTTGGAGAAAGAACACCTATATTTCTTTCATGGTATTCCAAATCCCGAGCTAGAAGCTGTAAATTTGGTGCTTTACATCTGCATGTAGATCTGTGTGTATGTATTTGTAATTTATATACACCTGTGTGTTTGTTTATATATAATCTATGCAGCACACAAATATATGTATATTAGGAATCAACAGAAGATGTTTATACCATATTGCTGGGGGCTACTGCAGAAAAACTGAATTAGACCTGGAGACGAAGGAAGTAGACTAGGATGCATGCTTATTTTTGTGTAAACTATACACATATAGAATCACAGTTTAAATTAACATTATTAATTTAAGAAGTGTTAGTGTTGTTTTAAGGGGCTAAGTGTATTTATTTTTAATCTGGTTTACTATTCCTTAAAAGAAAGCTATTCATTTATGGATTTCAATGGAAGTAATTTTTTGTGTAATGAAACTCTTAAGAATCACTGGTTCACTCTTGAATTCAGCAAAGTTCTGACTTTTCACAAAAGCTATAAAGCTAGAAAGCAGTTTGTCCCCAAATATTTTATGTGTTGCTCTACATGAAGCTTGTAGCTACAGGAGATTACACCTCCGCTTTTTCTTGTGTTTAGATTTTGTTAACTTTGAAGGATTCAAGTCTTTTGAGGCTTGTTCATCTCCAACATTTGAAACGCTGTCATTTTAACCTTTACTTGCCATTCTTAATTTAGTTTACTATCCAAGTGATTTATTTCATGTGCCCTGCTTAAGAAGCACTGCTTAGGTTGTGGTTTTTTTACCTGCTACAGGAAGAACTGCAGTCAAGAATTAAGTGTCTGTTCTGACCTAGCTCAGTTAATAGCTTTTTCTCTGAAGTTGACACCAGCTGCTTCTCACCAGCTCTCTGGACTGTGGCACTTGTTACACCTTAATGAAGTAAGAACATGTTTTATTTTCATTTAATTAAATCAGATATTTAGTTTAATTAAACTTGCTGAAGTTTCCAAAGGTTCTTCAAAATATGTATATCACTAAGATTTTTGACGTGCGGTTTTTCTACCCCTGCCTGACAAAGACTGTTCCTGCCAGCTTTGAGAAAATGTAATTAAAACACAATGTTGAAAGATAAAATACAACGAAGTCTTAAATAACATATCTCTATATAATTTTGTTCGGTAGCATTGTTCCATACATCTATCTGTGACCTAATGGGAAATTGTTTGGATGGCAGGTGCCGGCCTGGTTGTATCTGTGTATTCAAAGTAATTTTATGCTGAAAAAAGCTTTCCTCTGTTCCCATGCCTCTAAAAATTTTTAGTTCTGTTGCAAATCAAACAGACTGATAAAGCTACTTGATGCATTTTCTGTAGAATATTTAATAACTCTGCTTAATATTTATGATACAGTGGTTGTGTTCCCACAAAGCACGGTAAAACACAAATTCACCTTAAATGCTACAGATCAGGGTATTGGATGGTTTTACCCATTTCATGCCTCCTCTGCACTCTCATGTATTGTATCAAGAGGTTGCACAGTCATGGACTGCAGGCTGTATTGTAACAACTTGCTCTGTACATGCTGCATATTTCACAGACAGGAGACAATGCTGACCTCAGGAAGTTAACTCTTCATTGAGGAGTACAAGCAAATGCTATGTGAATTTGAAAGGATCTTGGAGAGTATTTTGTACTATCCCTACTGAAAAACAGAATCATGCTTTCTTTGTACATGTGTGTGCTTAATTCTCTTTTGTTCTCTGTACATTATTCTCACCTCTAGGTTTTTGTTTCTCCTTAGGTAGCCCCTGAAGAAATATCTCTTCTGTCATCTCAGCTAGTTAATGCTGTGTTAGCATGTTTTTGGAGCAGTACTTTCACCATGGACCCAGACTACTGGCTGACCTGGAGGCCATTGCCTGCAACAGAGGAAAACAACTTCTCTAAATCCCATGTGAACCTTTCTATGAAGGTTTGTTTCTTCTGACCTAATCAAATTCTAAGCTGAATGCTCTTATTGACTAATACAAGTTTTCTAGAGCAATATTCTAAGTTCTGGCTTAGTCAGTGCAAGTTGCATCTGAACAATCTAACTCTTAATCTCTTAATTTAGGGCCCAGGCATTTTGACCCGAGCAGTTTTCTCAAAGTGCTTCTTTGAAATTCTAACTAGCAGCAGCAAGACAAGCCAGTGGGATGTGAGTGGGCTTCCTGTCTTGTCATCATCCCATGTAACACTGGGAGAATGGATGGAGAGAGCGCAGCAGCTTCACAAAGTCAGCACAGTGCTGTGGACCAACCTGGCTGTCTCTTCAATAGCAGACTTTAGGTATTAAGACCTCTCTTCCACATATGTTATTTAAATCAGGCATGCTACGGAAGGTTGCTTACTGTGTGTAAATGTTTTCTCATTCTCCTTTTTCTCCAGACACACGGATGCTAGACTGCAAGGAATAATGCTAAGCAGACAGCTCTCTGCCCTGGTCGATCTGATTCCAAGGGATCTTCAAGAAGAATTTTTGGAGTGCTGTGAGAAGCTCTACCTCAAGGATCCCATTGCATATGAGTACCTTCTCAAGATACTTGAAAGCATCACTGATCAGGAATTACTTCCTAAAGAATTCCTGTTTCTTCTGCTCACTTGCTTGCATCAGTTCTATGGGGAAGGGCTTCAGGAGTTACCAGAGACAGCTTGGCGAGGAAGCCTCTGGGTGAGCATTGGCTTGGTGCAGATCCACATGTGGCTTCCACAGACCAGGTTTGATCCAGCTGTTAAAAGAGAATACAAGCTCAAGTACTCAAAAGAAGAAGTGAGTATGAAGCCAAGTTGGCTTTTACCTTTGTTATGTATAAAATCAATGCAGAGGAGTTTGGCTTGGTCATGGTTTTTAAACTGTACAGTTAGAACTTCTTTTAATATCCAAGAAGTTGATGTACCTCGTTGGTTACTAAAATCAGAACCACTGTGAATGGTTTATTCTTTCCTTTTTAGTTATACCAGCTGGAGTGTGAATGGAAAACACATGATTTTTCATCCCAGCTGCATACAGGAAAAAGTATTCAAGATGAAACCATCAGCAACTATATTCATCCCCATATCAGGTAACATCCAGGCACTGAACCCGACTCTTTCAGAGTGGACACATCATCTTTGTGCACTCAGGCTCTGAAGCTCTTCTCTGAAGCTTTGCAATTTTTCTCTCTTTCTGTAGAAACTTGAGTTGCTGGTTTTAAAGTATCAATTTACATATTGAGGTGGTAGAGAAGGAGAAGCTGTGCTCTTTACTTGCAGTAAGGAATTGTCTGTACACTTTGTACTGCTGTAAATAGAACAGTTAAAGCAGTGGCCATCATATATTGATGAAGTTGAAACCATGCCCAGAAGCAGAAACAATGACATACATTTAAATTACAGTACTTTTCTTAAAATGTCACAATATTATCAATCAGTTGGAATGAGATGGATTATCTGTCACTGTAGTTTCTCAAGGCCATTATACATGCCAGTGCTATTTTGCAAAGTTCTTGAGCTGATATTACTGGGGAGAAATCTACATGTGTGTATTTTAGCAATAGCCTTTGCCTGTGTTGCTGTGCATTAATTAAATTTCTTACCGCACAGAGTACACCGTTGACATTCAGAATCTGTAGCCACTCTTACTTGGTTATGGGCTTTTTGTAGTTTTTTATCAGAGGAACTTGAGGAGGAAATTTTAAGCAGAGAGCTTTCTTCTTTCTGCAGCCTTCCAAGTGTGTTCCCTGTACATGGAGATAAAAACTGTCTGTTTTTCATTATTTTCCACTTTTAATAGGAATTTATTATTTCATTATTTTACACATAGAGGATCTGGTGGTTCCATGCTAGTGCTTAAAGAGAATGATAATCATTCAAAGCAGGTTCTGAATGGCTGAGTTTTACCAATTGCTTGTGGTAATACTATTCTTTTACTTAATGCTCACAGAGCTGTCGGGTAGCAAGAAGAAAGTACTTGAAGTTTGTTGAAGTGACAGGGAGAGAAGAAACCTGCATCTCTGGGCTATAAGGCTGTCATTGTTTTTTCCTTATTTGCTGTTTCACTCAAACTAGCAGAGTATTTTCTGATTAATATTTTCCTGTATCTAACTGCTATGTTAGATTTAATTTAAACAAGTTTGTATGAAACATGTTTCCATGTCTAAACTGGTCAATGTTATTTCTTAACAGGCTGTTGCATGAAAGAATGCAAAGGCTGAAGGAGCAAATAAACAGTCTTTCTAGAAGGAAGGCCTTCAGGCCTCCAGCTCCACTGTATGATTGCTTGTACCAGGAGGCTCACCAGTACATCAACAGCATAGCACAGCTTTCCTCAGTCCAAGACCTTCTAGCCCGCCTTCTGCAGTTCCTCCGTGGAGAGAGACCTAAATCACTGCAGGCTATACAGAACCTGTTAAATGAAGAGGCATCATGGCAACAATCCCACCATCAGTTTAGAAAACACCTGGCAGAGGAGTATGCTGTGTTCCCCGATGCCATCATTCCCCTGCAAGCTGCCATCCTGCAGCTGCAACATGGCATGCGGTTAGTGGCTTCTGAAGCATGTGCAGTGCTGCAGAGCTCTGTGTGCCCAGCTGATCTCACAAACCTCCTCACTTCTTTGTTGGCATTTCCTTCTGTTGGCTGTGCCTTTCCCACTTACTTTGCTCGAGCAGAAGTTTTATGCTCAGTGAATTCAGTTGGGGTACTTAATGGACTTAAAAAGTTCTCTCTGAAGCACTCTGAAGGAGGATCCGAGGGTGCTGAGCAGCCTTCCCCAACTCTGGAACAGCTCCTGGTGAATGCTTTGCTGCATCTTCGATGCCACATACTATCCAGAGGAGAAATGGACCAGAAATCTCTGCAGCTCTTCAGACATCTGTGTCGGGTAAGCTCTGGATGCCCATAAACTGGGAGTCTTGCACTGAACTTGTCCCCTGTGGAAGACACGGGTCTGTTAAAACAGCAATAGAGGAGAGTCACAGAAATCATCCGGGGCTGCAACACCCCTCTTTGTGAAGAAAGGCTGACAGGCTTGGGGTTGTTCAGCTCAGGGGATAGATGTCTCTGAGAAGACCTAGTTGTGTCTTTTCAGTATATAAAAGGGGTTTATAAAAAGGAGGGAAGGAGACTTTTACCAAGGCTTGTTAAACAAGGCATAACAGTTTTAAACTGAAAGAGGGTAAATCTAGATTGGGTATGAAAATAATTGTTTAAAAATGTGTTTCATGAGACGCAGGAACACATTTTCCAGAGAAGTTGTGGATGCTGCAACCCTGAAAGTGTTTGAGAGTGATTGGATGGGGCTTTGAACAACCTGGTCTAGTGGAAGATGTCATTGCCCATGGCAGAGGGGTTGGATTAGTTGATCTTTAGAGGTCCTTATCTTGATAATTATTAGTATGATGTTCTTTAAAATCTTCTAATTTTTTTCCCAATGAATTGTAAAAGATAATCTAATATACTGGATAGACTTCTTTGAATTTATCAAGGCATGAAACGATAGCCTATGGCGATTAGCAAAGATTTTATTTATGTAAGAAAAACCCCGAACAACAAAACCCAGAAGCAGACACACACACACACACAAGAAAACCCACCACAACACAAACTTGGTAGAGAGTTTCTTTAGAAAATGTTTAAGAAAGGAGACTAGAACTTGGTCAAGTACTCTGTTGCATACTGTCTTTGCATTTTCCTCATTAGCTTGTTAAGAGGGCAATTTACAAATGTTAGGTGGCTTTGATTTCTACTGTTGTAGACCATAGAGGAAGGAAGAGCCAAGCAAAATAGGTGCTGCCCCACTGATGTGATAGGAGGTGATTTAAAATGTTAACTTGTGTAGAAGCATCTTGCTTTGTGTTTCCTTAGGCAATTGTAAATGAATGGGATGAACAGGAACACCGTGCCCAAGAGCGGGAGGCAATGGAACACAGCCTGTACAGATACAGAAGCAAAACTCAAAGGAAAGGTCAGAGTGAGGAGGAAGAGGAAGAAGAAGAATTTAGAAGGAGATTTCCTTTTCATGAAAAGGTAATAGCTATAACTCTGTTAAGAAACACAAAAATTACATCTGAAGTTGCTCCTGAAAATTAATGCTATAGATAACATGAGGAATGAAGCAGTTCTTCCTTCAACCAAAAGCTAAATGAGTGTAGATTTTGATAGGTATTATGTGCTGGTGGTATATTTTACCTTCTGGTTGAAAAAAGTTTTTGGGATTAATTTCCAGGCTCGAACTGTACTCTGGTTTGGGTGAATAATCCCAAATTATATAACTGAATGATAATATAGTTACTTGTGAGAAGCTGAAATTTTATTTATTTAGCAAGTAAGGTCAACTGAGGTTCTACTACTTGTGGAGAAGGCTGATCTCCTTGATTAAATAAAGCAGCTGGGACAGAACAGTTCAGGTCCTCAAGTGAGCACACAGTGTTGAGGTGGTTTATCAGCAGACTCAGCTGCTGCTGCTTTTTCTGCAAGGGGGTTTAGTTGTCAGCATCTCAAGGATCACTGTACTGCACTCTTGCCTGTTGTACCTACACCCTGAAATGTTCTGTACACCCTGTGTTCAGTTTCAGACTGGCAGTCTGTCTATGTGGTACCAGCTGCAAATCATTAGCATGACATTGAATGCCAAAAAAAAGGAAAAGATGAGGTAGGGCGATGAGGCATTAAAGGAAAGAATTAAAATTTACTTTTGATTGTCATGCAATTTACAGGACTTTGAAGATATCACAGCTCAGCCAAGCCTAGAAGAAAAAATGGAAACTGAAGATCCAGTAGAAGAGCAGCTGGAAGTTGACAGAGCCCTTTTGTCCAAGAGCTCTATGCAAACAGTGATGAAGGTTCATCAGCAGTTGTGCTTAAACTTTGCTCGATCCCTGTGGTATCAACAGAGTCTGCCTTCTCACCAAGCCAAGCATTATTTCAGCACATTTATTTCCTGCTATCAGACTGGTGCATGCCTGGTGTCACAGTTTTATCCTTTAATTGGTAAGACAGCTAGCAGTATTTCAGATATGCAGATTTAGATTTGTAATGATTTTCAAAATAATTGCATTGCAGGTCATGAAACACACCTGTAAAGAGGAAAATGCACAAAACTGAAAATCCTTTTTCCAGATAATTTGCCCCATGTTCTGATTGTCTTGTGGAATACTTTGATTTTTATTTTTCTATGCGTTTTTTAATTCCATTTGGTCATATAGAAGACCAACACAGTTTAATACTGAGTGAAATTTTGATCTCATGGATCTGCATAGTCTGTTGAAGATAATAAAGCACTTAAAGAAATTTCCCAGAAGTAAATTTTTCAGTGAAGTTTATTAAAGAATTTGGTTAAATGTAGCTTATGTATATTAAGTAAAAAGAAAAAAGGTGTCATGGGGTTTATTTCCACCCTGAATTTTGGAAAACTTGATGTGTAAATTGTTTTAACAATGTGTAAGAACGCAGAATCATCCCTTATTAAAGCACAGCTATGCATTTCAGTTTTGATCTAATAAATGCATGTGTGTGCAATTAAGATGAAGCAGATAAGGGCTGTTGTTTCTACAATACCTTATTTTTGTGTTTGCACCTGAGCTATAATGTATGTGGGAGTTTTTTTGTGTGTTGGATTACTTTTCTACAGAGCCTTGCTTTACAGTAGTATCTCCTTGGTATAAATTTATATACAGAGGAACTGTTTTCTTCTGACAGGATTACAGCCTCTATGATGCTTGTTGTACTTTCATAGAAATAGCTGATAAAATAGCAAATATAAACTCTTAAGTATGTCTCGTGTTCCATACTCCATCTCATTGTTCCAGTGGTATAGTCTTATATCCTTGTAAAAGATGACATGCTAAGGCTTGGGATACTGGGGGGGAACGAAAACCCAACTTCATCTATTCAACTGAAAAAAGAGCTAATAGGGTGTGTGACGTCTTCCTTATTTGCTTCCTAGGTGCTGAAATGAATGACTGTCTTTTGGGAAGTGAACTTCTGCTGAGCACTCTTCTTCACAATACCTTTTTTGAGGAAGTAACTTCAGATCTTGTGCTGCAACAAGATGGCCCATATGACTTCTATCAGCATCCCAATATTCAGCAAGTCCGACAGTGCCAACCTGTACTTGACAATTTTGCTAAAGAAATAAATGGGCTACTGCAGGAATGGCCAGAGCATCCTGTACTTGTGCAGGTAAAAAAGCTTCAACAAATATTTGGGGAAAGTGGAGCATTTTAGGATTGCATTTGTGTATGAATATGTGTATAGATATATGTATGACATGACATTGACATGCTTGCCGAGATGTTGTCTGTATTACTTAGACAGATGTTTTGAAGTCATACCAGTTTATTCATAAGAGGTATAGGTATTACTGTGTGTATTTTAGCTGTTTTGTTTTAATTATGAAATGTTAAGTGGGATTCTGCCAGGTCTGAACTTAGAGTTTTAAGCAATCCCCAGTCTGCCATAGTTTAAAGATCCCTGAGGTCTTACTGTTTCTACTCCTGTTTTTTCCTGAAGTTCTTTCTTTCATAATGCTTTAGAATAATTATTTTTAGTCACTCTTATGGCATCTATGGTGTCTCCAGGTTACATTTCTTGGGGTAATGTAGAAACTCAGATTTCGTAGGAACTCTTTGCATTAGGTCATTTGTGCTCCTTTCCCCATGTGCTTTGGCCTCATTGAACTCCTAGTGAGTGTATACTAAATTGAGAAAGCAGTTTAAAAATGTAAAAAAAGAAAAACAAAATTCCTATCTCTTGTGGGGTTGGTTATGCTCATAGAAATTAACTCAATTTCATGGTTTCTTTTGCTGAAGTACAGTTTCTAAGGGCTGAATGTTTCTGTTTTTATTCTGCAGCTTTTAGTTGTAATGGACAGAATCCAGAGTTTTCCACTTTCTAGTCCTCTCTCAAAATTTCTGAATGGCTTGGAAATTCTTCTTGCAAAGGCGCAGGTAAGAAGGCAGCTAAGGGAAAGTTCATTTTTCTCTTTTTTGTTTCCTTACCTATATTTGGTACCATGTTACAAACACAGTACATGAAAGCTGTCTGCTTTGTCAGGATTTAGGGAGTGAACTTGCTCCTTGCTGAAAGTTTTAAAGAGTAAGAACCCAGTAATCCAGAGTAATGCAATGAGTTTTGCCAGGCAGTGACTTAATTTCTGGCTTTGTTTGAAGGGGAACTTTTCTTTTCTAGGACTGGGAGGAAAATGCTAGTCGGGCCTTGTCCTTGCGGAAGCATCTTGATCTGGTCACACAACTGATTATTCAGTGGCGCAGATTGGAGTTGAAGTAAGAAATGCCCTTCCATGCTGCTTTTCCTTAGATACTGTAAGCTTTCATCTCCACATGGAGGCACATGCCAATACAGAATTGCCTTAATTGTGGAACATGCTTCTGTGTATCTGTCATGGTGAAAATGCGTGGGGAAACGAGACCACCACTGATGAGTGGATCTGTAGTGGATCAGAATGAGCATGTCTAGGCTGTGGTGACTCTATGTATTTGCCTCAGGAGAAGTAGAAATAGTATTTTTTCCAGTTCTCTCCTGTTTTCATCCTAGGATTTTCTGAGCCTGCAGGGTTTTGTCTGTTTAATAACCATCATTAAGTTGTCCTTAAAAATTATTGTCCAGTCTCCTGTTTAAGACTATTGATAATTTTTATAACCACAGTATGTCACAATCAGGAGTTCCACAAGTCTACCTCAGTTTCTGAGAAAAGAAACTTCTAACTGCCTCTGGTGGATTTTGCTTTACCCTCCCTTCTTTTCTTCTCTCATATTTAATAATGTTGGTAAAACAATGATCCTCAGAAGTTGATTGTATATATTAATCTTATGTGCAGATTCTTCCATCTTGTTAAATTTTCCATTAGTTTAATAGAAACAGAAAACAAATTTTTGTTGTTTTGAACCCAAATTACCCATGATATTTTTTATTTATCTCTCCCTTTTCTCACTGTTTCTAGTTGCTGGTCAGTAAGTTTGGACAATATTATGAAGCAGCACGTGGAGAAATCCACAAAGCACTGGTTCTCAGTCTATCAGATGATTGAGAAGCATGTTCAAGAACAGACAGAGGCAAACAGAGAAGGTAAATGCTGGCCTTAAAATAAATGTGATGCAGTTCTAGTAATTACTAAGGATGTATTGATTAAGGTACTAAATGCCAGAATTTGACAATGCGCTTTCAGGTATAGTTTTTTGTCCTACAGTACTTTCCATTACCGTGTAGGGTTTTCCATATGGAGTGAACTTTTTACGTATTTCTGAAACCATTTGTGGCTCATAAGACATGTGTCGTGATGTAAAGATGTCTGTAAAAAGCATGTAAAAGTAGAATTGTGATAGCTGTATATCATGCACACACAAACATTTCAAACATATTTGGAGGGTAGGAGGCCTCCATCTGCAACTGGAAATGGCACCTCATTTTTTTAGCTGCAGAAAGCATAATTCATATCCCAGCTGAACTGCTTTTAACATTCTGTTTAAAGCCTAAAGAATTCTTAGAGTAAGTAGGTTTTGGTACAGAAAAAACGTAGGAAATCCATCTGCACCTGTCCATGTTACATAAAATAGGGGAATGAGGGGCAGCACCTTGCCTGCCCCAAATTTAGTGGAATTGTAAAGATGAAAGAAGTATCCTCTGGCTTGAGGCCAAGTTTCCAATCTCATGACTACTTAATGCACTTGATGAGTTTCAGATCCTTCGGCTTTA